>OY728138.1:1713395064-1714752148 GCA_963277665.1 Viscum album | reverse complement strand
GTTTTCATTTATATGCTTTGTTATATAAGTAATGTTTGTTATGGATAGGATTTATCTTATTCATACTAAAAATTATATTAAGTCTTTAAACATTATTTTTAATCATCTAATGAAAATTAGTCTTGAATGGATGCGATTGGGAATGAATCTCATCGTGTTCGTGGAAACGGTAATCCGTACGTACGCACGAGCAACAATATCATTCTTTTGATATTAAAATCATATATAATTGGATGGGATATCATATATAAAGAATCATTATCATGTTATATTTATTATTTACATCATTTATAATATCAATTATTTTAATCTTTCATTAATACGGTAATTACTATATCATCATTGTGTCATAAATAAATTTAATTATTTAATGTCTAAAATTATAAATAAAATACCATTATATATGAAATCTTTTTAGATTTATAATCAATATTTATAGTTGAATTTATATTGTGTGTAACCCTATATTAAAAAAAATTAGTTATTAAACATTGAATTTAATTCTTTTAACTCTTCTTTAAATAAAATAATAATAAATGTCATAATCTAATCCAAGAGGACAAAAAATGTTCATATTTTATTCCTATGGTATTTTTTGGTCAAATTAGACTTATCCAATAGAATTAGAACATGTGTTAGGGTAATAATAATATCATTTTTACACTTAATTACCCTATTTACTTTTAACCGTTGTAAATAAAAGTAAAAAGTTACTATTCACCAAAAAAAATTTCTATCTTATTGAACCAAATTTTACATACTGATATCAACCGTGTCTCTCATTTTTTTGAAATTCAACTCACAGATGCGGTAAAATTATGTTTTATATAAATTTACAAATGCTCCTAGGAGGTGGGTAAAAGACGGTAAAAAGTTCAATAATATTTTTATATATCTAAAATTATTATAAACCGACTCCTATGAATTACATTGAACTTATATAGGTATTATGTATATATTCTAACCTAAAATATATTTAAATAAAATAAATAATTATTTAAATAAAAATTTGTTTTTAAACAATAACTCAGTGTTTTTCACTATTCATCAGAAATTGAAAGTTTTCAGAAAAATACCAAAAATTCACCCTAAGCTAATTTCGACACTCCAAATCCAAAAATGATGTCCATTTTGAAAGATAAAATTTATAAAATTTTAAAAAGTGGGTATTACTATTCATAACGACTAGTTTGATTGGTTGTGGTGTGTTATAACTAGAAGCTGTGTACAACACACGCTATTGTATTATTCAAATAGAAGCATACCGTGGAAACTTGGAGTGATACATTCTCCCATCCTTCAAATTATTTCAACCTTGAAATTTCTAGAATATTACTGCAAAAAAGACTTTGGTGGTTCTTCATCATAAGTTCCTCGGGTTCCCACATTGCCTCTTCTATCTTATGGTTTCTCCATAGAACTTTTACCAGATGAGTCATCTGGTTTCTCAGCACCTGTTCCCTTGTATCAATAACCTTGACAAGATCTTCGCAATAAGACAGATTGGGTTCCAGTTAAAATTTCTCATAGGTGAGTACATGCGTTGGGTCAGGCGTGAATTTTCACAACAGTGATACGTGGAACACATCGTGAACTTTTGAAAGACTTGGAGGCATTTCCAAACAATAAGCTGCAACCCCAATTCATTCTAGAATTTTGAATGGTCTGATGTACCTGGGACCTAATTTCTCCTTCTTAACGAAACGTATAACACCCTTCCATGGAGATACCTACAAGAAAACATGATCTCCTCCTTGAAATTCCAAATCCTTCCTTCGGTTATCAGCATAGCCCTTATGCCTACTTTGATCTTCTTTGATGTGGTTTGGTATTACCTTCACCTTTTCCATTATTTCCTCCACAAGTTATGGGCCTATGATTTTTCTTTCACCAACATCATCCCAACTGGTTGGTGTGTGACATCTCTTTCCATATAACGCTTTAATGGTGCCATCTGAATACTTGAATTGAAGCTATTGTTATATAAAAATTCTACCATAGGTAAATATTGATCCCACATACCTTGAAAGTCATGTGAGAATGATCTCTACATGTCTTCTAATGTTTGAATAGTCCGTTCTGATTTTCCATCAGTTGGGGGGGGGGGTAGGCGGTGCTCAAATGATGTTCATTATCCAAGGTTTTCTGAAGAAATTTCTATAATCTTGATGTAAAATGTGGATCACGATCAGAAATAATCGATAGGTGTACTCCAAAAAGTCTTACAACTTCATTAATATACATTCTTGCTAAACTTTCAAGTGTTAAATCTTCTCTTATAACAAAAAATGTGATGACTTGGTAAGACGATCAACAATGACCCATATTTCATCTTTCCTTCTAGGAGTCTTTGGTAGTCCTATGACAAAGTCCATCGTAATATTATCCCATTTCCACTCAGGTATGGGAATAGGTTTCATGACTCCTCCAGACTGTTTCCTTCCATATTTCACTTGTTGACAAACCATAAATCTTAACACAGAATCGGAAATATCCCTCTTCATGTTGTCCCACCAAAAAATGTTCCTCAAATCTCTATACATCTTAGTGCTACCAGGGTGTATAGAGAAATTGGAACTATGAGAATCATCAAACAATTCCCTTTTTAGATCAAGTATATTGGGAACACAAGGTATCTTTCCAAATTTCAAAATTTCATCTTCATACACAAAGTCACACATTCTCTCATCATTCACAGCTTTAATCATCTTTTCAAACTCTTAATCATCGGTCTAAGAAATCATTATCCTTTCTAGAAAATATGTTTCAGAAAAAATTTGAAAAAGTATTGATGTTTCACCTTCCATGGTTATCCCGATGTCCAAATTTACTAGATCCTTGTATAAAGGATCCTTTTCAACTCTCATCTAGTTCAGAACTCGATGATCCTTTTTGATCAAAGCATCATCCAAGTTATTTTCCTTCCCTGGGTGGTAGTGTATGGTGAAATAATAAACCTTGAGTAGTTCAATCCATCTTCTTTTCCTCATTTTGAGTTCTTTCTGTGAGAAAATATACTTCAAACTCTTGGGATCGATATATATATCATATTTTCACCATAGTGATAGTGTCTCCAAATCTTCAAAGCAATGATTACAGATGCTAACTCAAGATCATTAGTGGTATAGTTTTTTCCATGAATATTTAGTTGTCGTTATGCATAGGCAATAACTCTATCATTCTACATAAGGACACAACCAAGTGCTTTCTTTGAAGCATCATTATAAATAACAAACACATCACTCCCCGATGATAGAGTCAATATAAGAGCATTGACTAATCTTCTATTCAGTTATTCAAAACATTCTTCACACTGTTTTTTTTCAAACAAATTTAACCCCTTTACATGTGGTCTTGTTTAATGGGTTGGCCAATCGGGAAAAATTCTAGATGAAACGCTAATAATAACCTGCTAAACCAATAAAACTACACACCTCGGTTATACTCATCGGTGCTGGCCATTCTTGGATTGCTCTTATCTTAGAAGGATCAATAGAGATTCCATCCTTAGAGACAATATGGACAAGAAAATAAATCTCCTGAATCCAGAATTCTCACATGTTAAACTTCCCATATAATTCATGTCTTCTAAGAGTCTTTAGAATAATGCGCAAGTGATTTCATTATCTTCATATATTTTGGATTGTACCAAGATATCATCAATAAATACCACTACAAAGTAATCAATATATTCCTTGAAAACCCTATTCATTATATCCATGAAGAAATAGGGTGCATTAGTCAATCCAAAAGGCATTACTGTAAACTCATAATGCTCGTACCTGGTTTGAAATACTGTTTTTGGAATGCCTTCCTTCTTCACACACAACTGATGCTATCCAAATCGAATTTCAATCTTTGAAAAGTATTGAGATCCATGAAGTTGGTCGAATAAATTATCAATAAAGGGTAGGGGATACTTGTTCTTTATTGTTATATCATTGATCTCCTTGTAGTCAATGCACAAACTCATAGATCCATCTTTCTTCTTAACAAAAAGAACAGGGGCTCCCCATGGAGAAACACTAGGGAGAATAAATCCCTTATTACTCAATTTAAGTAGTTGTTTATTTAGTTCCACAAATTCCAAAGTGTCCATTTTATAAGGGGTCTTTGATATATGTAACAGCCAGAGATTTTATGAAAAATATTCTTTTTAATTTTATTAATGTCTTGTATTGTACGCTACACCAAAAGGAGCTTGCACAACACACATCCTTGACTTTCCTTGCATTACACGCAATCACAACCTTCCTCGATAGCTTGCGTCGTACGCAATACCGAGTTTCACTAAACAACGATATGCTATTAAAATATTATTAAAACTAGCCGTTATGAATAGTAATAACCACTTTTTGAACTTTTATAAATTTTATTTTTCAAAATGGACTTCATTTTTGGATTCGGAATACCGAAATTAGCCTAGGGTAAAATTTTGGTATTTTTTTGAAAACTTTCAATTTTTGATGAATAGTGAAACCACTAAGTGGTAGGTTAAAAACAGAATTTTGCATAAAACTTAATTTTACCACTTCTGTGAATGGAATTTCGAAAATCCAACAGACACGGTTGATATCAGTAAGTAAAATGTGGTTCAATGAGATAAAAATAATTTTTTGGTGAATAGTAACTTTTTACTTTTTTTTACCACGGTTAATAGTAAATAGGGTAACTAAGGGTAAATATGATATTACTATTACCCTAACACATGTCCTAATTCTATTGGATAAGTTTAATTCGACCAAAAACAAACTTAGGAATAAAATATGACCATTTAGGCCCACTTGGGTTAGATTAGGACATTTATTATTAATTTATTTAAAGAAGGGTTAAAATAGTTAAAATCAAAGTTTAATAAGTAAATCATTTTTAATATGGGGTTATACATAAGATAAATTCAACTATAAATATTCATTAGAAATATAAAAATATTTCCTACATAATGATATTTTATTTATAATTTTTATACTTTAAATAAATTAATTTATTTATGACACAACGATGATGCAGTAATTACCCTTTTAAGGAAATATTAACATAATTGATGTTATAAATGCTCAAATTAATGTAATTTGAGACTTTTTATGAATTCCACTAATTTTCTAGGTTACTATGATATATTAGTGTTGATGTAATCAACTTGGTTCGAACATATAATTCTGTTATGACTTTCACAAAAATCATATATCAAATAGTGTCAAAATTGACACAAAATAGTTTTTAAATAAAATATTATATTATTAATTGTTATTTTATTCATAAAAATCTAAGTTTCGGCCAAATGACTTAGATAAGGATATATATATTAATAATAAACAATTTGGGGTTCTTTTGGCATGTTATAGTAAGTGTATTAACCATATAGTGAAAGAAAACAAAAAGACACGGTAAAAGTTAAATTATTTAACTTAGAGTTAAATCTAATTGATAAGGTTAACATAATACCCTAAACTTGTCTAAATCCTATTGGATGATAGGATTTCGACCCATCCCCACTTTAGCTTCGAAATAAGACCCTTTGGAACCATTATAAACCGATTTTGACTTTAATATATAATAATATTTTGAGATATTCCTAAGGTGCCCCTCTCCTCCCTTATAAAAGGGCACCTCCTCTCCCTCCTCCTCACACCAATTTGAGCACTCAAGCTCGGCCAACCCCTGACAAAATACCTTCTCCACTTCCCTAGAATAATCCTAGAGGTCCTGGTCTTCTTCAAAGACCAACCTTAGTTCCCTATGTGGAGGATTCAAAGAGGCGTTCCAAAGAAGAGGTAATATCCCTTACCGATCCTTTCAATTTATTTCTTCTTCAACTTCTTCTTCTTTAGTTGTTTCATGATAAAGTAATAACATAAGTATTACTTACATACTGATATGTTATTATAAATATGAAACAACTCTAATTAACCTTCTATCCATCCTACGGAAAAAGGAAATCACCGCGCGTGCGTACGTACGGAATACCGTCTCCACGCCGTGGTGTAATCTATTTTCCGCCACCACCTTAATAGGATGGGTATAATGGTGTAATGAGTAACTATATATGATTATTATAAAGTGATATTGATACTGAAATATTATACATACACTTCAACACAATTCCACGACCATGAGAACGATATCATCGCTCGTGCGTACGTACGGACTACCGTCTCCACGACGTGATGAGATTCATTCTCAATGATTAACCATTCATGAATGATTATAAAGTATATATAATAAGTACTAATGAAATATATGACCTAATAATGATACTGGAATTATTTATATTTATATGTATGTCATCTACTTAATTCCATTCAATTCAATAAGGAAAGGAAAACAGCGTTCATGCGTACGTACGGACTACCGTCTCCATGAACGGTGTATTTCTTTCCATTTACTGATTTATTATATATGTATATTCTGAATATATATATATATATAAATCATGTTTTATATTCTGGAATTATGTAATCATGATCTAAGTAATCATATGAATAATTACAAGTTAAAAACACGAACGACAAATGAGATGATTTTACCCAAAACACTACTTTAACATGAATTTACAAAAGAACGGGTAATATAAAGTCATAAGTGGACCATATATGATATAATAGAAATGAATATGATTCTGTAACAACTCAATAACATGATTTAAATCATTATACAGGAGGTTCGGACACTTACAAAGTAAGTCGGACCTAAGGTAAGGGAAATATCACAATCTCACTTTTATCAGAGATTGTTTTTACTTTGGTAATTACTGGGGTGTATTTTATCATCCACATACATGTTTCCTCAATATGTAATATTATTTCCATCCAACTACAATTGTTTAAATCCAATTTTACCCTTCGGTGAGTTTTTAGTAAAAACTATGAAAGGAATCTTTTGACTTTTTTCATACGAGGTGCTTTTTGACTTTTCCGACAAAAGTACGAGAAGAATGTTTTTCTAACTTGTACGACACGAACGGATTTTTACAGTTTTATAAAGCCTTATTTTCATGAAGCTTCCTCCAAAAAGATTTCATGACTATTTTCAATAAAATCTATTTCTTTTAAAATTGCATGACGTTTTGTGAAATGAAATTGATTTTGAAGAAGAAAGGATATTTTCCTCAAGAATTCATTTTAAGTGTTTTATCAAAATTATTTTTCATCTAAGATAACATAGGGTTCTGTTTCTATCCCTATTATTACATTGATTTGGTTTTGTTGTGATGGAACTATTTTTATGAATTCCATTATCTTATATGAATTGTTTTATGATGTCACGATGTTTACGAATCCCATTTTTACTACATGGGTTATGAAATGATGTATGATTTATGATTTTGTGGCACACATAAGAATGGTATCATTATGTGATAGGTGGGACCTATATCTCACTCCAATGCATTGGGTAAAGAGTTTATATCTCATGAGATAGACATGGTTGGAATGGTAGGTTATACCGGTTCAGTGAAACAGGACTGAAACGAGGGTTACTCGATTCAGAAAGGGACTTTGTCCACTAAGATAGTCTTGGCAATGAGTCTTGACTAACAAGAAATGATTCTCTATGATTATGTGTGAATGCCACAAAGTTTCATGCTTTAAGTTATGATTATTGTGATTACATTTCACTGCCATGATTTATCCCATGTTATGAAATTATGCTCTCTTTTGCAGGTTATGATTTCCAAAATGTTATGTTCTTATGAATATGATGTGATTGATATTTCTTTTGTTTACCCTTACTGAGCATTTTAGCTCACCCTTTTATGTTTTCTTTTCCCCAGGATATAAAGAAAGGTTTTAGGTAAAAAAAAAGGAAGATCTTTATGGGAGATGTTGAAGATCTTTCACCATGATTAGAAGATTATAGTCCGAGTTTCCAAAGACACTAAACTATTACGGTCCTTGTGTGTGTGTTTTTGTAATGTACTAAGTATTCCGCAAAATTAATGTAAAGTCCATGTACGTCAAGCTTCGGGTCTCTACAGTTGGTATCAGAGGAAAAGGAGGTAGGAATGTATCCGATCCTTGGGAACTCTCACATGTGAGCGTTGGACGAAGCATGGCTCTCCGCCCAATGGCTTCATGAGGAAATGGCTGCTACTGGGGATGGTGGTGTGTCCCGCCCAGGAGGTGTAGCCGCCCATGGAGTGCCCTGATAGGTATCAATTGTAGTCCCCTGGAAGTAATTCTAGACCGCTACAGTTGGTATCAGAGGAAAGGTTTAGTCAACCTTTGGAAACTAGGATGCGAGAACTTTAGTGAGATCCCTAGAGATATTTCTAAGGTATGTCTAGGGATGTCTCTAAGGTTAAGTATATGTATAGGTTATAGTACTAGAATTACGCTAACGATCATATAATTAAACCTAAGATGTTAGATATTGATGGTACTCCCCCTTTATTATGTTGTTTTCCCTAGCATGATTTTTGCCTCTCACGCTATTCTTTTTGGGTTTTAGACGATGGCTGGAACCCGAAGGAACCGTGTTGATCAATGCAATGGACAATGCAATGATTGTCCTCCTGAACAAACAAATGTTATGGGAGATGGAGTGAAAAATCTTATTTCTATACTTACACAAGCTATGAATCATTCTGGACTTCCAAATGAGCAGAGAAGGGAACAATATTCTATTGAGTCCTTCATGAGGCAACGTCCTCCTTCTTTCAGTGGGTCTTCTGATCCACTTGTTGCTGAACAATGGATCAGTACCACTGAAATGATATTTTCAGTTCTTCAATGTTCTGAACATGATAAAGTCATCTTAGTAGTATATCGTTTGGAAGGTGAAGCTGATCAATGGTGGAATCTTATCAAGAATACAAGGCAAAGAGATGAAATTGAGTCCATGGAATGGGACGAGTTCAAGAACTTATTTTTCAATAAGTACTTCCCTCGTATTCTTCGAACAATGATGGAGAAGGTGTTTCTTGAACTAAAGCAAAAGGATGATGAATCTGTTGGTATATACGAAGCGAATTTTACAAGACTTGCAAGGTATGCATCAGGCATTATCATCCCACCTGAAAGTAAAGTTGATCAATTTTTCAGTGGCATAAAACCAAGTCTTCGAAGGGCATTAGCTATAAGAGACTTCAGTAGCTATGAAGAAATTGTACGTTGTGCTATCAAGGTAGAAATGGAAGTTGGTGTTACATATCCATCTCATGGTTTTGACAAGAAACGAAAGATGGAGTTCAAGGAGAAATTTCAGAATAATGGTGAAAAGAAGACAAATGTTTCCTTATGCACAAAGTGTGGAAAGATGTATGGTGGAGATTGTCTTAAAGGGACAAGAAAATGTTTTATGTGTGGAAAAGAAGGGCATCGAGCAGCTGAGTGTCGAAGTAATGGGAAAAGGTTTTCTAATGATGTGAATAAAGAAAACACTGCGGAGAACGCACCACCAACACTTCAATGCTTCAAGTGCAAGGAAATGTGGCATTATGCTAATAAATGCCCTAATCCAAGGGTTAGTGATGATCAACATGAGCAACCACTGAAGGCAAAGGACAAAGGGAAGTCACATGCAATCACTATTGGCAATGTTGAATATGACAACGATGTGGTGGAATGATTAAGTGTTTATGTAATGGGATTACAAAATAATGTTGTATCATTGAGTATTGCAATATTTATTGATGTGGTATTCAAAGTGATTGAGATATTTTTTGGAAATAAGATGATATGCGCATAATGAAGGGAAAACGAGAAAATGAAATGTTTAATAATATTCATGAGCTCATGATTGATATAAGGACTAAGTGATATCATGGTTTGAGTATATAGAATTTTGAGGATTTTGGTATGTGGAAAGTGTTAACTTTAAACTGCATTCATGTTTTCACTAAGGTATTCAAGAGAATACATGATTAAGGACTTTGAAAGTTTGGAATGTGACCAACAAAACATATCTTATGATATATGGGGATTAACGACAGTATTAAATCTCTGGTAATCGTTTTCACTATATTATGAGAGTGGACTGTAGTATTATGGATAAGACTAAAGATTAGAATGGATTATGTTGGACATAAGTTAGTATTGTTTAAGGATAGAAGATTTTCGATATTATTGATGGGATGTTATAGTAATGTAGTTTTAGAAAAAGGACAACCTGCAGGACGGGCGACAACCCATCGCGTCGGACAAGGCTGTGGGAATCGAACCCACAACCGAAGTGCGACTGGCCTTTATCGCCTACCACTAGCCTACAGGAAGTCCCTGTTTAGTAGAAACTAGTTTTATTATATTAAGCAGTATGATATATGATGTATAAGTCCATTTTAGGAACCATATGTGATTAATCTCACTATAGATCGACTTATGTATATAATTTTTGCTAACATTTTGTTTGAGACAGATGGAATGACCCGTCATTCTATCACATGATCTGCTAACACTTCACGAATAACAAATTCAACTTCATTTATTTAAGATATGAAGTGGAAATTGTTCAAGGCATGAACAACAGTGAGATTGTACCAAAATAAATAAAGTATTTATTCTAATTCAAATTTTCAACTTTAGGGAAATGATCTTGAAAACCAAAAATGTTGTCCTAGTGATCTTATACCTGATGAATCGGATGGTACCTTAGATCGTCACAAATTTATGGATTTGTGATTGTTGTCTTTTCCATAGCCATGTTCTCTACCACTCTCCATCAGAACATGATGGTTAGATTTTTCTTCCATATCCATATTTTCACCTCTGTGGAAACCCAGTGATTAGTTTATTTGGGTAATTGTTACATTTCATAATTTAGTTTTTAAAGCCAAGTTTTGGTATTCCTTTTTACGATGTGGGTTTCTATTAAAGAAACTTTCTAATAGTAAACCATTTATAACCCCGATGAATTTCGAGGGAGAAATTCATTTTAAGGGGGGTAGAATGTAACAACCCGAGATTTTATGAAAAATATTCTTTTTAATTTTATTAATGTCTTTTATTGTACTCTACACCAAAAGGAGCTTGCACAACACACATCCTTGACTTGCCTTGCATTACACGCAATCGCAACCTTCCTCGATAGCTTGCGTCGTACGCAATATCGAGTTTCACTAAACAACGATATGCTATTAAAATATTATTAAAACAAGCCATTATGAATAGTAATAACCACTTTTTGAAATTTTATAAATTTTATTTTTCAAAATGGACTTCATTTTTGGATTCGGAATACCGAAATTAGCCTAGGGTGAAATTTTGGTATTTTTCTGAAAACTTTCAATTTTTGATGAATAGTGAAACCACTAAGTGGTAGGTTAAAAACTAAATTTTGCATAAAACTTAATTTTACCGCTTCTGTAAATGGAATTTCGAAAATCTGACAGACACGGTTGATATCAGTAAGTAAAATGTGGTTCAATGAGATAAAAATAATTTTTTGGTGAATATTAACTTTTTACTTTTTTTTACCATGGTTAATAGTAAATAGGGTAACTAAGGGTAAATATGATATTACTATTACCCTAACACATGTCCTAATTCTATTGGATAAGTTTAATTCTACCAAAAACAAACTTAGGAATAAAATATTACCATTTAGGACCACTTGGGTTAGATTAGGACATTTATTATTAATTTATTTAAAGAAGGGTTAAAATAGTTAAAATCAAAGTTTAATAAGTAAATCATTTTTAATATGGGGTTATACATAATATAAATTCGACTATAAATATTCATTAGAAATATAAAAAGATTTCCTACATAATGATATTTTATTTATAATTTTTAGACATTAAATAAATTAATTTATTTATGACACAACGATGATGCAGTAATTACCCTTTTAAGGAAATATTAAAATAATTGATGTTATAAATGCTCAAATGAATGTAATTTGAGACTTTTTATGAATTCCACTAATTTTCTAGGTTACTATGATATATTAGTGTTGATTTAATCAACTTGGTTCGAACATATAATTCTGTTATGACTTTCACAAAAATCATATATCAAATAGTGTCAAAATTGACACAAAATAGTTTTTAAATAAAATATTAAATTATTAATTGTTATTGTATTCATAAAAATCTAAGGTTCGGCCAAATGACTTAGATAAGGATATATATATTAATAATAAACAATTTGGGGTTCTTTTGGAATGTTATAGTAAGTGTATTAACCATATAGTGAAAGAAAACAAAAAGACACGGTAAACGTTAAATTATTTAACTTAGAGTTAAATCTAATTGATAAGGTTAAAATAAAACCCTAAACTTGTCTAAATCCTATTGGATGATAGGATTTCGACCCATACCCACTTTAGCTTCGAAATAAGACCCTTTGGAACCATTATAAACAGATTTTGACTTTAATATAAAATAATATTTTGAGATATTCCTAAGGTGCCCCTCTCCTCCCTTATAAAAGGGCACCTCCTCTCCCTCCTCCTCACACCAATTTGAGCACTCAAGATCGGCCAACCCCTGCCAAAATCCCTTTTCCACTTCCCTAGAATAATCCTAGAGGTCCTGGCCTTCTTCAAAGACCAATCTTAGTTCCCTAAGTGGAGGATTCAAAGAGGCGTTCCAAAGAAGAGGTAATATCCATTACCGATCTTTTCAATTTCTTTCTTCTTAAACTTCTTCTTCTTTAGTTGTTTCATGATAAAGTAATAACATCAGTATTACTTACATACTGATATGTTATTATAAATATGAAACAACTCTAATTAACCTTCTATCCATCCTACGGAAAAAGGAAATCACCGCGCGTGCGTACGTACGGAATACCGTCTCCACGTCGTGGTGTAATCTATTTTCCGCCACCACCTTAATAGGATGGGTATAATGGTGTAATGAGTAACTATATAAGATTATTATAAATTGATATTGATACTGAAATATTATACATACACTTCAACACAATTCCATGACCATGGGAACGATATCATCGCTCGTGCGTACGTACGGACTACCGTCTCCACGACATGATGAGATTCATTCTCAATGATTAACCATTCATGAATGATTATAAAGTATATATAATAAGTACTAATGAAATATATGACCTAATAATGATACTGGAATTATTTATATTTATATGTATGTCATCTACTTAATTCCATTCAATTCAATAAGGAAACGAAAATAGCGTTCATGCGTACGTACGGACTACCGTCTCCATGAACGGTGTATTTCTTTCCATTTACTGATTTATTATATATGTATATTCTGAATATATATATATATATAAATCATGTTTTATATTCTGGAATTATGTAATCATGATCTAAGTAATCATATGAATAATTACAAGTTAAAAACACGAACGACAAATGAGATGATTTTACCCAAAACGCTACTTTAACATGAATTTACAAAATAACGGCTAATATAAAGTCATAAGTGGACCATATATGATATAATAGAAATGAATATGATTCTGGAACAACTCAATAACATGATTTAAATCATTATACAGGAGGTTCGGACACTTACAAAGTAAGTCGGACCGAAGTTAAGGGAAATATCACAATCTCACTTTTATCTGAGATTGTTTTTACTTTGGTAATTACTGGGGTGTATTTTATCATCCACATCCATGTTTCCTCAATATGTAATATTATTTCCATCCAACTACAATTGTTTAAATCCAATTTTACCCTTCGGTGAGTTTTTAGTAAAAAATATGAAAGGAATCTTTTGACGTTTTTCATACGAGGTGCTTTTTGACTTTTCCGACAAAAGTACGAGAAGAATGTTTTTCTAACTTGTACGGCACGAATGGATTTTTACGGTTTTATAAAGCCTTATTTTCATGAAGCTTCCTCCAAAAAGGTTTCGTGACTCTTTTCAATAAAATCTATTTCTTTTAAAATTGCATGACATTTTGTGAAATGAAATTGATTTTGAAGAAGAAAGGATATTTTCCTCAAGAATTCATTTTAAGTGTTTTATCAAAATTATTTTCCATCTAAGATAACATAGGGTTCTGTTTCTATCATTATTATTACATTGATTTGGTTATGTTGTGATGGAACTATTTTTATGAATTCCTTTATCTTATATGAATTGTTTTATGATGTCACGATGTTTACGAATCCCATTTTTACTACATGGGTTATGAAATGATGTATGATTTATGATTTTGTGGCACACATAAGAATGGTATCATTATGAGATGGGTGGGACCTATATCTCCCTCCAATGCATTGGGTAAAGATTTTATATCTCATGAGATAGACATGGCTGGAATGGTAGGTTATACCGGTTCAGTGAAACAGGACTGAAACGAGGGTTACTCGATTCAGAAAGGGACTTTGTCCACTAAGATAGTCTTGGAAATGAGTCTTGACTAACAAGAAATGATTCTCTATGATTATGTGTGAATGCCACAAAGTTTCATGTTTTAAGTTATGATTATTGTGATTACATTTCACTGCCATGATTTATCCCATGTTATGAAATTATGCTCTTTTTGCAGGTTATGATATCCAAAATGTTATGTTCTTATGAATATGATGTGATTGATATTTCTTTTGTTTACCCTTACTGAGCATTTGAGCTCACCCTTTTATGTTTTCTTTTCCCCAGGATATAAAGAAAGGTTTTAGGTAAAAAAATGAATATCTTTATGGGAGATGTTGAAGATCTTTCACCACGATTAGAAGATTATAGTCCGAGTTTCCAAAGACACTAAACTATTACGGTCCTTGTGTGTGTGTTTTTGTAATGTGCTAAGTATTCCGCAAAAGTAATGTAAAGTCCATGTACATCAATCTTCGGGTCTCTACAATATAGGCCTTGAACTACAAATTAAGTCAATGGAAAACTCAATTTCTCATTCTAGAGGATGTCCAGGTAAATCCTCTGAAAACACATCAACATATTATTGCACAATAGTTAAATCCTATATTTGAACATTCCTTTCCTCACCCATAGTTATTTCATTCTCTTCCTCCCCAATAATTGAATTTAGTTGAACTATTGGGGGTGGATCTAGATAAGATTTAGGTGGTGATGTTTCTGCTCTAAATATAAGGTACTCTTTATCATCATCCAAAATTGTAACCTCCTTCTTCTTACAATAAATTTTCACATCATGGTCCGAAAGCCATTCCATACCGAGGATTATATCAAATTCAATCATGGTTACGATGATGAGATCAGTTGATAAATAATGTTTATATACCTTAATGGGAACTAATTCAGAAAACATTGTTGCAATGATACTTCCCTTAAGAGTTTTGAATGACAACTCCCTTGTTAAATAAAATTGGATATATCTAATTTTCATAGCAAACTAGAAAGATATGAAACAATGTGATGATCCAGAATCAAATAAATCAATTTCTAAACTTGAGGAAACCATTAAATTACATGCCACTACATCTTTCAGATCTTCAACCTCCGCAGTAGTGATATCATAATCTTGGACTTGATCCCTTGGCCTTTTTTTAGGTGAGTTCCCCTGATGCCTAGGAAATTCATTTGCATAATGTCCCATTTCTCTACAATTGTATCATTCAACATTAACAACCTTTTTCTACCCTTTGAAATCTTGAGCTTGGTGGCCTTTTTCACCACACATGTAACAGACTCACATTCCCTTCAGACAAGTACTAGGGTGTTTCTTCCCACATTTACTGCATGATGGATATTCAACTTTTCCCTTCTTCCCCTTATTTTCATTTTCATAGTGTATAGAATATCTCTTCATCTCTTTCTTTTCTTTAAAGTCGTAAGACTTAGAGAATTATTTTTCTGTCTTTAGAGCATATGAGAAGACATCTTCGTACGACGAGAAGGATTGTGATACTAATGCTCGATGAAGAAATTGTTTTATCCCATCAAATAAGCGATCAATATTACTTATGGGGTTACGTATATAATCTGCAACATACCTCACTATCATTATAAAGTTAGATTCATACTTTGCAACATTCTCAACCTTCTTTTGCTTCAAGCTCAGAAATTGTCTTTCAATATCCGCTCAATAGTCATGAGGAAAGTATTATTATAAGAAAATTTCTTTAACCTTCCTCAATTCCATATTTGATACTTCATTATCTTCCTTTGTGCTTTGAATCAATGACCACCATGGATCAGCATCTCTAGTGAGGTGGTAAACTGTCATGACAACCTTTTACATTTTGCTACTCCCCAAGGTGTTGAATATTTTCTCTAAGGAATTTATCCATTTCTCAGCTACTAGTGGATTTGTACCCCCATTGAATGTGGGGTGTTGTTGACTCATGAAGTGATCTAACATTGATCTTATACACTGCGGATCAAGGTGCTATATACAGGTAAGGTTATTATTCATAACCTGAGTTAGTTGTCCTATTTTGGCAATTATCTGATCAGCACCAGTTGCATCCCTAGATACACTATAATTATCTTGAGTAGAAGGGAAATTCCTACATGGAGTGCGTCCATTGATACAGTTTACATTCCTTCCACTAGGCACCATTTCTAAAAAATCGCATACACTTGATTAGTTTATGAATCGCAATACATAAATCCAAACTTGCAAAACACTTAACATAAATTGAATAGTTTATAGATATAATCAATAATTATGAAAATGTTTTCTTTGAGAAATTATATACTCATAAACCCTTAATAATGAATTTTAAAGAAAATGAAATTATCCTAAGCATATCCCCCAGGAGTGTTGTAACCAAGAGTGAAGCAAGGCCTGTTATCGTGCACCAGTTCCCATTCAAGTTTAGCTCAAAGCGGTGTTTTTGGGTTTTACCCCTAGGTATAAATGTGCTAGAGCCGCCTCTACATTCTCATATCTAGACAGGGATGTATTTCTTGGAAAACTCAAAAAATATCTACAATACCAAAATTCTAGGAAGTTTTTCTATACTAATACTCAAAGTCTATCTTAGGGATATGTGCTCTAATCAGAGTTTATCTAAATCTAGTTTTCTAGGATTATACTAAACTTTCTCTGATACCAGCTATAATGCCATGACCTCAGAAGCCCAGATTCAGTGAATTATTATGTATCATTGGAATGATCACAAAAGATCAAGTCTTGAAAGAACAATTAGTTTAGTAGCCTTGGTTGTACTAGATAAATTCACAAGGTTTACATTACATCATAAAAAGGAAAACTACGACAACATTGTTTCTATAGAAAAAACTGATATCCCATACACTATCCCTACAAATCATTCATAATATACTTCTTCGCATCCTAGGGAAAATAAAACATAGAAAGGGAAGAGCTCAGATACTCAATAAGGATAACAATATAGAGTAACCTTTCATAAATAAGAATAAACATTTAAGGTAATGTATAAAACTAAAAAAAGACTTTTCAACATAAACATCATCATAATATGGAAAATATAAATCAAAATAATACCATTTACTTACTCACGTGGATATTCTACTAGTCGAATAATCACCTGCAATATCAATAGACACATTCATAATGATAAAATGTATAATTCCAGACTTCATAACTACATATTCAAGGCCTTGTTCCAAAACTAAAAATATGATTTTGTCAAAGCCTTGTGCCAAGACACTAGTTTTTCTCATGAGACCTACCAATTCATCGAGGAGCTATAGCGGGCTCCACCCATCAGTTACCAAGTCCAATGCATTCCTCATATAAAAAGGTTTAAACTTAACATAATCATTCATATTATAACTAGAATACGAAATGTCAATATTTTATCTATAAACCATGAATGGTGTAAAAATAACACATCCACAGTCAAACATATCACAAAACCTTAAATACAATATGGAAGTTTTATATCATAATAAATCAACTTCAAGCAGGCTTAAAATCCATCAAAGGATGTTGACATAGATGAAATGAAAACATTATTTTAGAGAAATAACTCTTTCTATTTTGAAATCATTTAAGAGTCACATAATTATAAAGAAAACATATATTTTGAAAATATTATTATAGCCTTGTAAGGGAAGCTTCGACAATGTTATAACAGTGGAAAATTTCCGCACCCGCCATATAAGTTAAAAAAACATTCTTACATTAATTTTGTCGGAAAGGTCATAAGGTACCTTATTTGGAAAACGACGGAAAGATTCCTTTCAAACCATTTTATAAAAAGACAAACAAGGGTATAAATGAATTTAACCCATAGTCTAGTAAAGTGTAAATATTTTTTGGAATACATTTTTAAGAAACATGGATGTGGATGATAAAGAGGTCTCAGTAGATACTTACGTAAAAACAACCTCGTATAATAAAGAGATTGTGAAATTAACACTTACCTTGTAATTTTTCTTGGTCGAGGGTAGGTTAAACTCCTATATAATGGTGAAATAATCGTTATTAAATTATAAAAAAATCATATACATTAATATGATATCATATATGATCTTTAAAATTGCATTGTTAATAATATTTTAGTATTATCATCATTTCGGTTGTTAACTAATTTGTTTTCCTTTATATGATTTGTTACGTAAGTAATGTTTGTTAGGGATAGGATGTATATTATTAATATTCAGAATGATATTAAGTCTTTAAACATTATTTTTAATTTTCTAATGAAAGTTAGTCTTGAATGGATACGATGGGGAATGAATCTCATCATGTTCAAGGAGACGATAATCCGTACGTACGCACAAACAACAATATCATTCTTTTGATATTAAAATCATATATAATTGGATCGTATATCATATATAAAGAATCATTATCATGTTATATTTATTATTTACATCATTTATAATATCAATTATTTTAATCTTTCATTAATATGGTAATTACTGCATCATCGTTGTATCATAAATAAATTTAATTATTTAATGTCTAAAATTATAAATAAATAACCATTATGTAGGAAATATTTTTAGCTTTCTAATGAATATTTATTGTCGAATTTATATTATGTGTAACCTTATATTAAAAATTCTTTAGTTATTAAACATAGAATTTAACTCTTTTAACTCGTATTTAAATAAAATAATAATAAATGTCCTAATCTAATCCAAGTGGACCAAATATGTTCATATTTTATTCCAAAGGTTTTTTTGGTCGAATTTTAATTATCCAATAGAATTAGGACATGTGTTAGGGTAATAATAATATCATGTTTACCCTTAATTACCCTATTTACTTTTAACAGTGGTAAATAAAAGTAAAAGGTTACTATTCACCAAAAATTATTTTCATATTATTGAACCACATTTTACTTACTACTATCAACCGTGTCTCTTGGATTTTTGAAATTCAACTCATAGAAGTGGTAAAATTATGTTTTATGTAAATTTGTAAATGTCCCTAGGAGGTGGGTAAAAGACGGTAAAAAGTTCAATAAAATTTTTATATATTTAAAATTATTATAAACTGAATCCAATGAATAACATTGAACTTATATAGGTATTATGTATCTTTTTTAACCTAAAATAAATTTAAATAAAAATTCCGTTTTAAACTATAACTCAGTGTTTTTCACTATTCATCAAAACTTGAAATTTTTCAGAAAAATACCAAAAATTCACCCTAAACTAATTTTGATTCTCCAAATCCAAAAATGAAGTCCATTTTTTAAGATATAATTTATAAAATTTCAAAAAGTTGGTATTACTATTCATAATGGCTAGTTTGATTGGTTGTGGTGTGTTAGAACTCGAAATTGTGTACAACACATGCTATAGTATTATTCAAAGAGAAGTGTACCATGGAATCTTGGGGTGTTACAATCTATCTATAGTTCCATTTTAGAAACAATATATATTTTCTTTTTACACCTTAGTATTCTTCTAGTCTGAACTAATATATTATTATTCTAATTATATTTTTTATTTCTACATACTTTATTTGTAAATGATGTTTCATTTTCTCATACCCATAATTTCCCTCATGAACACTAGTAAAGTCTGAATTAATATCAACATTATCTGATTAATTTATTGTATTTTCTTCACTAGAATTATCAAAATTTTACATGTCATTTTCATTTTATTTTTTAAAAATCTACATCATTTAACTCACTGATATAATTTTTTCTACAACCATTATGTCATTTTATTATATAATATTCTATATCCTATTGTTATTATATTTTTAGCCTCTCTCAGTCGATAAGTATCCCATGAACAAACATTCCTTGGGTTTTCATCAAAATTTTCCAAATATGAATTTTTGAGTTTCATTATTCATGAACTTATAAAAACATTAAAGTACATTAAAGTAGGATTATTCTTCAACAAAATTTCATAAAAAGTCATATTGTTTTGTCCTCAACTAGAAAATATTTTCAATATTAATGGTTATACTTACAAACTCTCTCCAAAATAATTTTAAGGGCTTGAACTCAGCAAGCACGGTTCTTACCATTTCAACCGAACTTCTATTTTTACTATATGTAACTCCATTCTATGGGGGAGTGTAAGTCGAAATGTGGTGATGTTAGATATTGTACATATATATATAATACTAAAATGAATTGATATTGAACTACTTTTCATTATCTATCTCAACGTTTTTACATAAACTCACAACACTTTCTCAACTTCTCTCAAGAATTTTTTGAACATTCCCAAAACATCATATTTATACATGGTGAACACCACATTAGTCATACATGGAAATAATTTATAAATGTGAGGAAATATAGATCACCTTTAGTGTTTTTTTGTATCATTGGATGACATATATATAAATTAATTTTATAAATAATCCTATGGTAATAGATTCCCAATCATTTATGACTTCCTTTTATCATTTTACATTTTAAACATGATTCAAAAATATACTATTTGTATCTCTTAAGTTATAGAAAGTATCAATCCACATCTACTCTTGATTTATGTCCTGAACGTCCCCAAAAAATATGTAAAACACTTTTATGCCATAGAATTTTCTCATATTTTGAACACAAATATGTAGAGTAACTTTAATTACTAATTTGAAATAAAGTGCAATTGGTTCTTTCACTCACAATGATAACCCATCCATATTTTATTATTTTTATGATACAAGAGTTACTTTTAAAAACAATTACCTTAAAAAAATTAAACTAATAATAAATAAATAGTGTATACATCTATCAATAAATAAAACATCTTTAGACTTTGTCTTTTTATCCACAATCTCAACTACACCAAATCATATGATTTGTAATATGATATGATTATAAAATGTAACTACACCTCTATCATGAACTTCTATATTATGCAATATTGTTTTAAATTTTTCATGTGAGATTAATATCTTCTAAACACAACCCATGGCTTGTTTGTTCTTTAGGTTTTTAGAGCCACCTCAATAAGAATTGTTCTCTCGTCCTTTTCCTTTTACTGAAACTTCACAATTCCAAAATATTTTAATGTATTTACCAATTGTTTTTACATACATTAATCTATATAATAAACTTTTTGGACATATATTCAATAAATTTATTCTAGGAAATCAAATCTGTTTTGATTTGATATCCTTGACGAACTATTATTCATATCTTGTTTCTTCTCAAGATTGTTTCACATCTTATTAGAGTTTTTACCCCCTCCCCAAATTCAAGATTTATTTGAATACAAGGAAATTATTTATCTAAATAAAATTTTGTCTTTATTCACATAGCTTCAAATTTCCAAAAATGTACTTTAAAACTTGATCCTATATAAAAAATAGAAGATTGTCGATAAAAAAATTGTTATTTTATTACTAGATTTCAATATTATTTATATCTTTTACTTGGGTATTAGACCTTTTCAATTCATGATCAACTCCATTTTAAATAAGACTATGTTTTTAATGATTTTTCTTATCCCAAAAATTCTCATATTTTGATATATAACCTTCATTATTAGTTAAGATATATTTAACATTTTTGGGTTTGATAAGTTTAGATTTTACATTAGTTTTTTTGGAAATTTGAGATGATTCTATATTTTAATCCACTAACTTGATATATTCTTTTCTACTTTTATTCAAGGTGATTTTATCATCAATAAAGAATGACTATGATTTGTTTAACTACTATTCCATTTTAGTATATTATTATATAGAAACATTTAACATTATTCCCTATTCTGTATTTCTCACATCAAATGCCTGATTTATTCTATTTTATCATATTTCTTCTTGAGTAACTCACCTTCAATTTCATTTTCTTTAGATTATATGTTAAAAAATATGATTTCACTATTGAGTTTCATATATTTTTAAGTAAAATATTCATGTGTTTATTTCAATAACTGTTCAGTGTAAGTCTATTTGAAAAACTCATCATAGTGCATTTTTTGGGTTGTGTTTATTGAAAAGTAAGATGAATAGTTATAAAGGATCTATATAATCATGAATAAATTTAGAAGGAGTTAAGGAAGTTATATATAAGAGTTATAATAGTTATATCTATAAGGCATAAGTAGTGTTGTAGTATTCTTGGTCATAAGGTGCTTGGGGTTCTAGGGAAATAACAAAGGAAAGAGGTACCCTATGTACATAAGATTATTCAATCTTTTACATAGGCATCCTCAGAGTTGTATATAAAATCTTAGAAATTGTATGTGGCTGGGTATTAATTTTTTCATTGGATCCCTATAATAAAATAATTGGAAATTATAATTATCAGTATACCCAAGTAATTGAATATTAATAAATATCTTATCACATAATTATTGTTATTCCATGTGAAATCAATGTGAAAATATTCTAATATAATCAGTCGCATCAATAGTTTATAAAAATTACCCTCTATGAGGATAACCATCATGTTCTATGAACATATTCTTAAATATATGATATATAGCTTGATAGACTCATCTAACTAGATAAATATGATATAGGATATCATGGGTAGAAGGATCAATGGACTGTGAGACATCTTATCATGTTGTTCACCCCTGGTAATCTATAAGAAAAATGGTTATATGAACACATCTACACAT
The DNA here is from genome assembly GCA_963277665.1 of Viscum album. Taxonomy (NCBI): domain Eukaryota; kingdom Viridiplantae; phylum Streptophyta; class Magnoliopsida; order Santalales; family Viscaceae; genus Viscum; species Viscum album. The sequence goes on along the minus strand of OY728138.1, from coordinate 1,714,729,317 downwards.
AATAAGACACCATGTTATATTAAAAATTGGATATTACAATTTGTGGATGTTTTTTTGGTTCTTAGACTTGAGTTTATTATTAATCTATATCATGAGTCTTGTACATTGATGTATTAATAGAAACCATGATGACATATTCTCATGGTGAAGTATGAAACATTGGGTACTTCATGAATAATATTATATTAATTAATAATCCATGAAAATATTTTCCCTTTCCATGTTAATGGATATATATATTTATGGTCATCAGATTAAAATGTAATTATCTAGTAAATCCATGGCCAAGGTAAAATATTGACGTGTGAATTTCTAGAAATCAACGAAACATAAATCAAGCCTATAGGTTAATGACACAATGTGAAGATCCTACTTGATAAGATAATAGGAAAAAGTGATTATATTTCAAAGTGAGTGTCTATAAGAGGTTGTTATCATTGAGACATTAAATTATTTCTTTATGGGTTCCATGACATGTATCTAGATACCGATCTTATAAATTAGTCTAGTTAACCTAATACCATTGAGAAAAATGTCTATAGGGTCACACACAATTTTTATCCATAATAACAATTAAATTCTATTGTATTTAGTAGAATAAATAAATATTATTCCTAGATTCCAGTTTAATGATTACTTATGATGTATTGATTGAATGAATTCAATTAGTATTTATTTGAAATAATATATATGCGGGATTTTATTATTAAATAAATATTTATTTTCAAGGTAATTAATAATTATTTGAATATATATTATATATTTATCTCTTATTTATTTGTAAGGTAAAAATTAATTATCTATTTTGTTATGTGGATACTAAACAAATAATTATTAAATAGGTTAATGAATATAATATTTATTTATTTACTGAAAAAATATTTCAGTGGTATTTATTTATTTAAATAAGTACTCTCTACTGAAGGTTCAGAAAAACTGAGGACGGCTGATGGGTTAGGTTAACGGTAAGGTGAAATTGATATAAATATTGGTTAAGGGTCATGTTAAGGGTATAAGACGATTTATTGTCATCAACCATGAGGATATGATTATTTGACAAGTGTGGGACCAATCACTTGTATTGTGAAAAAAATCATTCAAGTAGTATCTGTGTAGTTAAATGTTAATTTTATTTACTTATTAATCATTGGTAAAATTTTTATTTGTTGTGATTTGATCATTTTCATTCCATTATTTAATTAAAAGATCAAGATATCATGTTTTTCACTTTCTATAAGTCCTAGAAAGGTAAATGATAGATAAAAACAATTAAACAACCCATCTAAAGGATGAAAATATGTTATATGGATAACATGGGAATACATGATGTGTAACTAAAAAACATACACATCATGTACCAAAATTCAATATAGCCAGATGATTTTCAAAATTCATAGGACATCGTGTGGGATAATATCATGAATATTTATTATATTCTGTGTATTGAATGGGGCTTGACGAAACACAACATAATGCATTTCACTGTATGTATCTAGTGTACACAATATGTAATGCACTCAGTTTCATCATTTAGGAAACACAGAAACCATGTGGTTAACATATGTAGCATGTATTAATTAACCTCTATATATTTACCACCCTCCAATAAACATAGGTTATATGAGATCACGTGATGTGTAGCTAGTGTAAAAATCATGTTACTCAGAAATGTTCATGTGTAACACATGATGAATTCTAATTCATGTCTCACAGACTGCCTGAGAATGAAATGCGTATCTTATAGTAGTCTATAAATGTCATGTAACTCATACACATTTATATAGAGTTTATTCTAAACTGAGGTGCACATAATTTAAATTAAAATACATATAATAAAAATTAATTATGGAATTAAACCAAACTACACAACATATACCTAGATTAGTTCCGTTTAACATGATTTTTCATATATTTAAATGCATAATTAATTTCCATGATAATTCACAACTACACACCATGTACGGTCATCAAACACATTAGGTGATTTATGTGAATTTTCTATAATATATGTTGTGTATATTAAATGTTTTTTATGTGTCATAAATTCTATGATTACTACTTGTATATACTCTTGAAATTAATTTCCATGTAATATAATGAAACACCATATATGTTACACGTCTTTTAAGTATATAGTGTATGAAAAAGGCCATAAAGAGTGTGGCCACACACTATATGATTGAATATATGTCATGTCAATACATGCACATTGTGTTTCCTCTAGTACATGTCTTCATAAAATTTAATATGGAATTTACGAAAGACTAGAAGGGTACACATCATATCCCCTATCATTACACTCAGGGTATATTTTAATTTTAAATTAAATTAATTTGTTAAATTTATTTAAAATTATATTTGGTGAGAATCTATAAGAATTTTTAGATGTAAAATTGAGATAAATGAATTTATTAATTAAAAATATAATTAATTCAAGAAATATATCTTAGTATATAATTAATTTAAATGATTGTATTATTTTTTATTAAATATTTTTTCATTACATGAGTGGATGATAATGATCCTGGTGGACCAATGTATGTATTGGGTTTTTGTTTAATATGAAATTTATTTAAAGTGTATATTATCTGAAAAACGTTTTATTAAATTAAATCTGATGGCATGTGAGTCATTCCTCCCACAGTTATTATGTATGAACCAATGATTCCATTGTTTCTTTAATTTAATAATTTACCCCTAGTCCCCCTCACCTATGTGTGTGTAAATATTTTTAAAGGATGGAGCTCCCTTGAGAGGATGTAGTTTAGAACCTAAGCTTTGGTGTGAACAACCAAAAAGATATATTGGATCTAAGAGGGAATGTGGTAGCTCAAATAAAACATGGATTTAATAGTTATTCCTCTATGGCTAAGGTTTATTTTATCATCTTCTCAATAAATTAAATATTAAATAAGTACATGATCATGACACATATATTTATTTTATTTCTATCAAGTGTATGTTTCTTTTTGTGATTTTTTAAACATAATTGAAATGAAATAAAGTAAATAAACTAACAAGAATTAAATATTCAATAAAATAAATATATTATAAATAATTTAATTTATCTATATGTGGTTAATTAATTGCGTAAATTCCAAATAAAATTGAACAAAATTTAAAATAAAAAAATAATGATAATTTTCACATAAGATAAAAAGTTCCCAAATAAAATATTAATCTGTTATAGCCTTCAATTCATTGAGTTAAAATTAAAAAATACATTAAAGAAATTTTCTAGCGTCCATCAGGGTTATTTCAAGTATCCAAGAGTTTTAACAAAAGTTATTGGTCAACTTAACATAGTTCGCATCAAGTTTTTATCACCTCTAGGAGAATTGTTTCAACCATAAGATAAGTGTTAATATAACTAGGTTCCACGATTTCAGGCTTGTTGATTACACTTAATGGATCAAAGAACAATGAGTTAAAGTAGTTTTCATATCCCACCTACTGAAATAACTTCACATAACTTTTCAAGTCATGATATGGGATAGAAAAAAGGAAATATAGATCCTTGAAACTAGAATATCCACACAATAGGATATTCAAATTCCAATGGTGAGTGATATTTGGATTTGATAAAATATTGGAAGTCAAATAAATTTATTTTATTACGTCATGTTTTTTTAATCATGATAAAGTGATACAATCTACATTTCATTAATGTTGAAAATTGAACGTTATACCATCATAGCACGGGGATAATTTCTGGAAAAATACCATTTTCTCACAAGAAAAAATTAAAAGAGTTGTAAAATAATTTATATACTTCACAATTATATGAAATTTTATATTATGTGCTAGAGCCTCTTGTTCCTAACCATCCACCTCATCCAGTATGTGATTGGGAAAATTATTCTTATAGGAGATACATGAAGGATTCTTCGACTATCCCTTTCATCAGGACATCAGCAATATTCATAGATTTATAAATGAAATATAAATACCTCATTGTATATACCATGATATCTTATATCATATGCCTTGATAAGGATAAATATAGACAAAAGATAAATTAAAATATCCCAACACTTTACCAATGTATACAAAGAGATTGGTGCCAATAAATTGATCTTACCTTCTAAATGTTGTGGTAAATTTATTACATTGCAAACTTGGGATTCCATTTGATAATACATTATCAATTATTCTAATATTATCATCCTTATTTCAAAAATATTTCACATTGAACTATAAATATAGGATGAATAGTGTGGATAATCCATTGATAAATATTTTGAATATACTTAATCAAGAAGATAAGAAATGGTGGGAACATCGTTCCCCACCCATTCTAGTAAACAAAATCAGATAACATGTTCAAAATACTAAAAATAGTTTAAATTCAATAGTTCCTTTAAAATATCCTTCAATGAGACAATTTAGAGGTAGTGTGATGAATAAGAAGTTATTTTCATCTCATGTGAATAGAAGGATCATTAACAAGTGAGTATAAGCTTTTAATTGAGGTATATTCATCAATGTATGTGCTATAGAAATTTTACTTTTTTGTGTATTAAATATTATTTTTATTATGATATAGGAACTGAGTAAGTTTAAAAAGAATATAATAAGTATGGTGATTTCTTATAATAGTTCAGAAAGGTTTATCCCTATGTGAATATATAGAAACATAGGGATTCTGTTTAGTAATTGGATTAATTCTCGGGATACTATAATTTTTTTAGGTTTTACCAAAACATTTACCTCAGTATCTAATTAGACATAATGAGACATTATTTCATTTTAAGAATTATTTTTGTTGAGTTATTTCATAGTGTAATTATATTCTAGTCATATTTGATTCATTAATATCCAATATCGATGATTAAAAATGACTTTAAAATATATATAACTCACACCCTTATGTGGAAAGATAACTATTTATTCCAGTAATGAGATCATTATAAATAATGGTATGATAAAAACCTTCAAGAGTAAAATAATTTTTACCGGCTAAACTATTATAATGATTTGATTGATTTGAAATTCATATACATTGTTGGATTCCTTTAGTAAAGTTCAAAAATTATAATTTGGAAAATTAATACACTTGGTGTAAGATATAGGACCCTTTGAGCTAGTTTGTTTAATTATATCTAGACTAAATATTCATTGATTGTTTAAATGTAGTGTAATGGTTTTCATATATTCATGTTACCTTATTCACATCCTATAGGTGATAGTAGTACAAGGTATATTAATGATGAGACCCATATGTATTTATTTTCTTCCATGGTCATCCTAGAAATATTTTATAAAGATTTGTGGACCAGTTAACCATATTCCAAATAGATTAACTAATGGGTATTATATAAGTTATGATATGATGGGGGTCCTCTATTTCACATCTTCAAGTGTTTGATGGAAACTCTTTATTTAATGATTGATTATGCTTCAAACGTACATAAAAGGAAACATAATGTGTATCTCAGTTAATTATCCTTCATATACTCATGATAATAAGAACCCTAATATATATTTATATTGGTAAAAACCAACTATACTTATATAAGGGAAACACAACTACTTGGAGCGATTCTGAGAGAATTTTACTTCAATGAACTCTAGGCATTAAATGAATATAAGTTTTTATAGGAACACAAATCTCCACAATTATTTATAGAAGGAATTAATCTAGAGACACATTCTATGTAGGAATGTTAAAATCATAGAGGTTGTTTTATATTCACAAAAATAGGTGACATATTATATGATAAGAAGATACTAGAAAATCTTAGTCATAGGAAAACCTCTGACCATTTATTGAAAGAAAAGAAAATTTTGGCAAACAAGTACCAAAATCCCAAAACCACAACTAGAGATCATCAATACCATACCCAGAGCCACATCCATGGTTAAATGCTTCCTCCATAGTAGATTATTCCCTCTTTGAAATTTCATAATGCTTCAGAACATTGGAATACTTCCTTTTAAGTTTCAACTGCTCACACTATAGAAACTCATTAGAAGATTTCATAACCTTATTGAATCTAGATACTGGCCCACCATCTTTTCTGACAGAAGACCTGGTGGATGCCGACTTGGAAAATAGGAGTAATATTTACTTGGCCTTCTTTGTGGTGAAGCAATCATAACCTCCTGGTTCCTAAACATCTTCTTCTCCCCTCCCTAAACAATATTACTATAGGAGGGCCTGACCATGCCACCATCATATTATTTATCACTATCAGAGATATCCCACCATTTTCCAGGGATATGCACCTCTTGATAGTTCACTATCCGGTTCTACAGAAACTGACTGTTAGTGTCAAACATTGCTAAACAGTGTGGATGATCCGCCTATTCATGACCTTCACGTATCCCCTTCTTCATTACTCCATTTCTAGTAGCAGTCTACTGAGAAGGGATCTCAATATGCATGTTGACACCGTCATTTATTGGAGTGACCTCCTCCACATCCTCAATCTCCAAACCTTGAAAGTGGTTACTGGTATAAACTATGATCATCACACCTCCATTATCATCATCCCAGACATTTAAACCATCAACACAGACTTCTAAAGCCCCCATGATTAAACAATCAACATACACTGTAGAATCCAAGTTCTCCACTTCCATATGTTATGGATCATCGAGCCAAACATCATTTGTCCTGCTATTGAACATACCAGAGACAACCTTTGTAGAAACCTTCTTCACACCACCCCCACCTTCAGATCATTTTTAATCTGATCAAACACTGAAAAACTATCAGATTGGAAGAGGCCTCTAAATCTTTACCCATTGTCGATGCACCCTGATTCACCAAACTAGAAGCCTTTCCAGGATGGGTGACCACAACAGGCATCTACCTCTGTCCCTGACATGGCCTCTCCTTCAAAACGAAGGTCCCCCTGTTGATGCCTTCACTATGAAAATTAAATGCCAAATGTTTTGGTTGACATAAGATCAAACAATAGTAATCTCGTGATTCAAAAACGGTGGCTTGTTTCCTTCTAAACTCTACACCAACTGTAATCTAAATCCACTCTACTAGAGGCTTCGACACATCCACCTCAACAAAAAGGTATGGGTTGATCAGATGACTCACAGTAGATGTGTGGATATCAGAACAGATAAAACGACCCTTCATGTTTCCAATCATACAAATAATTTCTAGATTTTGAATAGGGAGCATGAGTTGAGGGAGACTTTGTAACGCCCCGACCCCAGTTACCCAGAGTCGGTGCATTATTACATAACATTGGCATGATCACAAGAAAGATCAAATCTCGAAAGACCGATTGATTTAGTAGCCTTGGAAACACTAGATATATTCATAAGTTTTACATTACATCATAAAATGAAAAACTACTACAACAACATAATGTTTCCACAATCCACACTATTAACCCCTCATAAAATCCCTGCAGGTCATTCATAACTTACTTCTTCACATCCTGGGAAAAATAAAACATAGAAAAGGGGTGAGCTCAAATGCCCAATAAGGATAACAATATAGCGGAAACTTTCATAAATAAGAATAAACATTTAAGGCAATGTATAACTAAAACAAAAGCCTTTTAAATATGAACTTTCAACATGGTATGGCATAAACAAAATGAAATAATTCCATTTACTTATTCACATGGATATTCTACTAATCGAATAATCACATGCAAAAATCAATAACCACTTTCATAATGTTGGAATGCATAATGCCAGACTATCATAACCACATAGCCAAGGCCTCGTGCCAAGACTACAAATAAGATTTTGTCAAGGCCTTGTGCCAAGACACTAGTTTGTCTCATGAGACCTACCGATGCATCGAGGAGCTATAGCGGGCTCCACCCGTCACATATTAAGTCCAATGCATTCCCATATGAAAAGGTTTAAACATAACATAAACATTCGTATTAAAACTAGCATACAGAATGTCAATACTTTCACCATAAACTATGAATGGTATAAAAATAGCACATCCACAGTCAAACATATCACAAAACCTTCAATACAATATAGAAGTTTTGTATCATAATAAATCAACTTCAAATAATCTTAAAATCCATCAAAGGATGTTGACATAGATGAAATCAAAATTATTTTTAAAGAAATATCTCCTTTTATTTTGAAATAATTTAAGATTCATAAAATAAAACATTTTCTTTGAAAATATTCTTATAAGCTTGTAAGGGAAGATTTGAAGATTTTATAACGGCGGAAAATAGCCGCACCCGCCGTATAAGTTAAAAAAACATTCTTACCTTAATTCTGTCGAAAAGGTTAAAAAGGAACTTGTTTTGAAAACGACCGAAAGATTCCTTTATAACCCACTTATAAAATTCAAAAAGGGTATAAATGACTTTAACTCATATTTTAGTAAATAGTAAAAATGTTTTGAAATGCATTTTTAAGAAACATGGATGTGGATGATAAAGAGATCCCAGTAGATTATTACGTATAAACAACCTTGGATAATGAAGAGGTTGTAAAGTAAACCCTTACCTTGTACTTTTCCTTGGTTGGGGTAGGTTAACCTCCTGTATAATGGTGAAATAATTGTTATTAAATTATACAAGAATCATATATATTAATATGATATCATATGTGATCTTTTAACATTGATTTGTTAATAATATCTTAGAATTATCGTCGTTTCGGGAGTTAACTTACTCATTTTCTTTTATATGTTTTGTTACATAAGCCATGGTTGTTGTATCTTATTCATATCAAGAATGATATCTAGTCCTTAAACATCATTTTTAAATCATCAAATGATAATTATACTTGAATGGATACGATGGAGAATGAATCTCATCGCGTTCGTGGAGACGGTAGTCCGTACGTACGCACGAGCGACAATATCATTCTTTTGATATTAAAATAATATATAAATGGATGGTATATCATATATACAGAATCATTAACATGTTATATTTATTATTTACATGAGTTACACATCATTATTATACCCATCCAAATAATATTATATTGAATAACAATTACACCACGACGTGGAGACGGTAAGCCGTACGTACGCACGTATGGTGACATATTATTCAAAGGGTGGATAGAATACTGAATATGATTGTACCATATTTATAATAACATCACAGTATATGTGAGATACTGGATTTATTATTTTAGAATGGTAAGAACAAAGGAAGAAGAAGTGGAAGAAGAAATGAACTTTGGAGAAGGGTGGTGAAATCATTACCTCTTCTTCGGGTTCTTCCTTATGATTTGATCAAAAGGGCTCCTTAGGTTGGCTTTCTGATCAAACTAAGGCCTCTAGGTTGTAGTGAGGGATGTTGTGAGAGTATTTGGGCAGAGTTTGGGCGAACCAAAAGGCTTTGAATGTGTGAAGAAATGAGAAGGAGGAGTGCCCTTTTATAAGAGGGGTGAGGGGCACCTTTGGAAAAGCTAGAAATATTAATTTATATTAAATTCATATTCGGTTTCTAAAGGCTCCAAAGTTGATTATTCAAAGGTTATGGTGTGTATAGGTCGAAAACCACTCAACCAATAGAATTTAGACAGGTTTGGATACTTATATTAACCTTATCCTTAAGTATTAACTCTAAGTTAATTAGTTTCACTTTTACAATGTCTCTTTGTATTTTTATATAATATGGTTAATAAACTTACTATATACATCCAAGAGACCCTCAAGTGGTACATCAATGATGAAACTATCATGATATAAGTCTCTTGGCCGAACCTTAGATTTTTAGGAATTTAATATCAATTAATAATATAATATTTGTTTAATAACTCTTTTATGTCAATTTTGACACTATTCAATAGTTGATTTTTTTGAAACTCATAACAGATTTATTACTTCGAAAAAATTCCATTAAATCAATCATAATATATCATATTATCCTAGAAAATTAGTTTAATTCATTAAAAGTTTCATATTATATTTATTTGGGTATTTATAATATCAATTATTTTAATTTTTCACTATTATAGTAATTACTGCATCATCATTGTGTCATATATAAAATACATTATTTAATCTCTAAAAATTATAAATAAAATATCATTATGTAGGAAATCGTTTTAGCTTTCTAATGAATATTTATAATCTAAAATCCAACATATATAACCCTATGTAACAATTGTTGTTCTAAAAGATATATGCTTGTGTCATTTTTGTATTCATTTTAACTAAATTAAAATAAAGTGTCATTATCACTTACAAGTGGATCCATGGGGTCCCAAAATAGACCCAAAGATTCCCATGGTCGACCATGTATCAACCAATAGGTTTAAGACACGTTTTAGGGTAATTTAGTATTATTATAATATTATTTTTTAACCCTTATTTACCGGATTTACCCTTAACCATGGTAAATAAAATATTTACCGCAGTAATTATTCAAAATGTCTAAAAATAAAAGTTACCTATTGACACAATTTGAACATCCTGATTCCAAATATGGAATCCATTTTCCTAAATTCAAAACACAGAATTGGAAGAAATTAATTTAAAATTAATTCCCGCTGTCAAAACAAAAAGCGTGTTTTTAAGAGATAATAACTATCAAAAGATTGACACTTGTTTATGTTCGGTTTAATTGTAAAATTATGTCCAATGACCAACATTATATTAAATAGTAAAAATATATTCTAAATATACTTTAAAACCACTCAAATTCATAATTTATCAATATTAATTATTTTGATTAAAAAAGTTGTTTTTAATTAAAATTTAGTAATTTTCACTATTCATCAAAATATGAAAGTTATCCGAAAAGTACCAAAATTTCACCTTAGGCTAAATTTGATATTCCGAATCCAAAAATGAAGTCCATTTTAAAATATAAAATATATATAACTTCAAAAAGTATGTATTACTATTCATAACAGCTAGTTTGATTGGTTACGGTGTGTTAGAACTCGGTGTTGCGTACAACACACGCTAGCGTACCGTGGAAGCTTGGGATGTTTCATTTTAAATTTTTGATGTCCCCATTTAGTCAACAAATTTAAAATATAGTATCTAAAAAGGTTTCACTATCAAAATTTGATAAAAGTGCAATACTAAAAATGAATCTGTTCTTGCATTATGACTAAGAAACTCATAATATCGATTCTAAAATTATAAGGATTATATAAAGTTAAAAATGTAGTTAATGCTATTCATGACCTCTTTTAATGGCTTTTTTTTTGTAAGTCATGGTGCAATTGAACTTGGTGTTGCGTGTAGTGAAAGTTATTGTATTATTTTGAATAAATAACACACTATAAAATCTTGGGGTGTTACATTCTCCCCTCCTTCAATAAATTGCGTCCTCGCAATTTGAAATTGTTCTTCGAAAATAAAAGGTTGAAAATAGATAATATATTTGTGGGAAACCCCACATCGGAAATTGGGTTACTAAAATTTAGTCTTAATATGAGGAAAAGAGAAATGAAAGGGTCACCACCAAATTATGATCTTGATTAGGAGAACATTGGTGGCAATTAGAGACATATAATTGGATGAAAACGTAAATATTTATAGGTAGTGATTGAGGTCATCAATCACAAAAAAGTATAAAATTGAGGTCCTTAAAATCATCAATCTATGATGATTTGAAATACCATCGGTTCAACAAAACATAAGGTATTGGGATAACACATTTTTTACGTTTCAAAATATCTTAGTTGAAGTCCCACATCGAAAAATGAATTAATGAGGCCTCTATTTAAAATAAAGAGTCGAAAGTATGAAGATTACCGAAAATAACACATACTAGGGTTCTATGTAGTAAAATATGGATATGGAAGAAAAATCTAACCATCAATTACCTAATGGAGAGTGGTAGAGAACATGGCTATGAAAAGGCCAACAATCCCAAAGCCATAAATTAGTGATGATTTAAGGTACCATCTAGGAAAACATTTTTGTTCTAATTTGCTTTTCTTAATATTTAGGATTTTTTTATGAGATTGGCTAAGATCATATAGAGATATACTTACTTTATAATTAGAGTTTTATCCATTAATAAATTCCTACCACATACTCATCTTTCACTCTAAAAGATAATAGAATGTAAAAAAAATTCTATTTACACTATTCGTATACGGTTCCAAAATAAACGAATTTATAATTAATCTAAAATATCTTTTAATAAAAACTACATTATTTAATCCAGGACATCTCATGGGCCAGTGGTAGGTGATACACCCTTGTCGCCCTTCGGTTGCTGGTTCAAGTCTCGCAGCCTTGCCGGACGCGACGGGTTGCCGCCCGACCTCCGGGTTTTCCTTTTATGGTAATCCGAAATAATCCAAACTAGAACTATCCAAAATACTTCTGTCCAAACTCACAGTCCAACATTTATAAGGAAGGTAAACATAATATAGATCCTTTTTACCCCGTAATAGCATATGAATACCTTCATCATGTATTACCATATTCCTTATTGATTACATTAATGCTCCCTTATTCCATATAGAATGCTGGATATACTTCATTAATCCAAAAATGGTTTAAACCCCAACAATGATGGAATATACAAATCATTAATCAGTTCCAAGGTAGTCAAGAATATCCAATATAATTTATCCAAAACAATCACATATTATTCCAAAATCACTACCTCAGTATCAGAACTATATTATGATTTATCATTCTCTCAACCATATATTTTCCAAAAATTTAACCTTCTATTGAGTCACTTTTCTTTGTTCCACACAATCTCAAGTCCTTAATGAAATAGTACTGCAGTACAATCCTTATATACTCCATAATTATTATAACAAGTACATTGTTGATACAACACTCAATTGACATAATCAACATAAGAACTCTAATCATTCCTCTTCATCTGTGGTAGTATCATAACTTGATTATTATCCAATAGCATCATTTGCGGCATAGTCTGATGATTGGTACATAGGTTCGCGTAGTGTCCAAACTCCTTGCAAATGAAGCATTGTACATTTAAAACCATTTTCTTACCCTTGCAGTCACATACTTTGTGCCCTTTTCCTCCACACTTATAACAAACTCCCATTCCTTTCAGGCAAGTTCCAGGGTGTTTCTTTCCACAGTTACCACATATGGGAAAATTCTTCTTTGCCCTCTTACTTTTATCCATCTTTCTCTCTTCCATCCTTTTCTTCTCTTTCTTCCCTTCAAAGCCATAGGACTCAGTAAACTCTTTACTTATCTTATCAACACATGATATTATTTCTTCATATGATGATAATACATGGGAGACTATTTCTCTTATAAATTCTAGCTTAAGACCATGAAAGATATGATCCTTCCTTCTCTTTGGATCATGTGCATTTCTGGAGTTCTCATTCCTTCTACTGGGCGCCATTTCTAAAAAATGGAATACACTAGATCAGTTTATGAATCAAAATACATAATTTCATACTTATAATACACATAACATAAATTGAACTATTTATAGATATAATCCATAATCATAAAAATGTTTTCTTTGAGGAAGTATATACTCATAAACCCTTCATAATGATTTGTAAATATAGTGAGAGTTATCCTAAGCATATCCCCCAGGAGTGTCGTAACCAAGAGTGCAGCAAGGCCCGTTGTCGTGCACCAGTTCCCGTTCGAGTCTAGCTCAAAGCGGTGTTTTCGGGTTTTACCCCTAGGTACATCTGTGCCAGAGCCGCCTCTACCTTCTCGTATCCAGACAGGGATGTATTGCTCGGAAAAATCACAAAATCTCTAGAATACCAAAATTCTAGGAATTTCTTCTATACTAATCCTCAAAGTTCATCTTAGGTCTACGTGCTCTAATCAGAGTTTATCTAAATCTAGCTTCCAAGGTTTGTACTAAACTTCCTCTAATACCAACTGTAACGCCCCGACCCCAGTTACCCAGAGTCGGTGCATTATTACATAACATTGGCATGATCACAAGAAAGATCAAATCTCGAAGGACCGATTGGTTTAGTAGCCTTGGAAACACTAGATATATTCATAAGTTTTACATTACATCATAAAATGAAAAAATACTACAACAACATAATGTTTCCACAATCCACACTATTAACCCCTCATAAAATCCCTGCAGGTCATTCATAACTTACTTCTTCACATCCTGGGAAAAATAAATCATAGAAAAGGGGTGAGCTCAAATGCCCAGTAAGGATAACAATATAGCGGAAACTTTCATAAATAAGAATAAACATTTAAGGTAATGTATAACTAAAACAAAATCCTTTTAAATATGAACTTTCAACATGGTATGGCATAAATAAAATGAAATAATTCCATTTACTTATTCACATGGATATTCTACTAATCGAATAATCACATGCAAAAATCAATAACCACTTTCATAATGTTGGAATGCATAATGCCAGACTATCATAACCACATAGCCAAGGCCTCGTGCCAAGACTACAAATAAGATTTTGTCAAGGCCTTGTGCCAAGACACTAGTTTGTCTCATGAGACCTACCGATGCATCGAGGAGCTATAGCGGGCTCCACCCGTCACATATTAAGTCCAATGCATTCCCATATGAAAAGGTTTAAACATAACATAAACATTCGTATTAAAACTAGCATACGAAATGTCAATAATTTCACCATAAACTATGAATGGTATAAAAATAGCACATCCACAGTCAAACATATCACAAAACCTTCAATACAATATAGAAGTTTTGTATCATATTAAATCAACTTCAAATAATCTTAAAATCCATCAAAGGATGTTGACATAGATGAAATCAAAATTATTTTTAAAGAAATATCTCCTTTTATTTTGAAATAATTTAAGATTCATAAAATAAAACATTTTCTTTGAAAATATTCTTATAAGATTGTAAGGGAAGCTTTGAAGATTTTATAACGGCGGAAAATAGCCGCACCCGCCGTATAAGTTAAAAAAACATTCTTACCTTAATTCTGTCGAAAAGGTTAAAAAGGACCTTGTTTTTAAAACGACCGAAAGATTCCTTTATAAAACACTTATAAAAGTCAAAAAGGGTATAAATGACTTTAACTCATATTCTAGTAAATAGTAAAAATGTTTTGAAATGCATTTTTAAGAAACATGGATGTGGATGATAAAGAGATCCTAGTAGATTATTACATATAAACAACCTTGGATAATGAAGAGGTTGTAAAGTAAACCCTTACCTTGTACTTTTCCTTGGTTGGGGTAGGTTAACCTCCTGTATAATGGTGAAATAATTTTTATTAAATTATACAAGAATCATATATATTAATATGATATCATATGTGATCTTTTAACATTGATTTGTTAATAATATCATAGAATTATCGTCGTTTCAGGAGTTAACTTACTCATTTTATTTTATATGTTTTGTTACATAAGCCATGGTTGTTGTATCTTATTCATATAAAGAATGATATCTAGTCCTTAAACATCATTTTTAAATCATCAAATGATAATTATACTTGAATGGATACGATGGAGAATGAATCTCATCGCGTTCGTGGAGACGGTAGTCCGTACGTACGCACGAGCGACAATATCATTCTTTTGATATTAAAATAATATATAAATGGATGGTATATCATATATACAGAATCATTAACATGTTATATTTATTATTTAAATGAGTTACACATCATTATTATACCCATCCAAATAATATTATATTGAATAACAATTACACCACGACGTGGAGACGGTAAGCCGTACGTACGCACGTATGGTGACATGTTATTCAAAGGGTGGATAGAATACTGAATATGATTGTACCATATTTATAATAACATCACAGTATATGTGAGATACTGGAGTTATTATTTTAGAATGGTAAGAACAAAGGAAGAAGAAGTGGAAGAAGAAATGAACTTTGGAGAAGGGTGGTGAAATCATTACCTCTTCTTCCGGTTCTTCTTTATGATTTGATCAAAAGGGCTCCATAGGTTGGCTTTCTGATCAAACTAAGGCCTCTAGGTTGTAGTTAGGGATGTTGTGAGAGTATTTGGGCAGAGTTTGGCCGAACCAAAAGGCTTTTAATGTGTGAAGAAATGAGAAGGAGGAGTGCCCTTTTATAAGAGGGGTGAGGGGCACCTTTGGAAAAGCTAGAAATATTAATTTATATTAAATTCATATTCGGTTTCTAAAGGCTCCAAAGTTGATTATTCAAAGGTTAAGGTGGGGATAGGTCGAAAATCACTCAACCAATAGAATTTAGACAGGTTTGGGTACTTATATTAACCTTATCTTTAAGTATTAACTCTAAGTTAATTAGTTTCACTTTTACAATGTCTCTTTGTATTTTTATATAATATGGTTAATAAAAGTACTATATACATCCAAGCGACCCTCAAGTGGTAAATTAATGATGAACCTATCATGATATAAGTCTCTTGGCCGAACCTTAGATTTTTAGGAATTTAATATCAATTAATAATATAATATTTGTTTAAGAACTCTTTTATGTCAATTTTGACACTATTCAATAGTTGATTTTTGTGAAACTCATAAAAGATTGATTACTTCGAAAAAAGTCAATTAAATCAATCCTAATATATCATAGTATCCTAGAAAATTAGTTTAATTCATTAAAAGTTTCATATTATATTTATTTGGGTATTTATAATATCAATTATTTTAATTTTTCACTATTATAGTAATTACTGCATCATCATTGTGTCATATATAAAATACATTATTTAATGTCTAAAAATTATAAATAAAATATCATTATGTAGGAAATATATTTATCTTTCTAATGAATATTTATAATCTAAAATCCAACATATATAACCCTATGTAAAAATTGTTTTTCTAAAAGATATATGCTTGTGTCATTTTTGTATTCATTTTAACTAAATTAAAATAAAGTGTCATTATCACTTACAAGTGGATCCATGGGGTCCCAAAATAGACCCAAATATTCCCATGGTCGACCATGTATCAACCAATAGGGTTAAGACACGTTTTATGGTAATTTAGTATTATTATAATATTATTTTTTAACCCTTATTTACCGGATTTACCCTTAACCATGGTAAATAAAATATTTACCGCAGTAATTATTCAAAATGTCTAAAAATAAAAGTTACCTATTTACACAATGTGAACATCCTGATTCCAAATATGGAATCTATTTTCCTAAATTCAAAACACAGAAGTGGCAGAAATTAATTTAAAATTAATTCCCGCTGTCAAAACAAAAAGCGTGTTTTTAAGAGATAATAACTATCAAAAGATTGACACTTGTTTATGTTCGGTTTAATTGTAAAATTATGTCCAATGACCAACATTATATTAAATTGTAAAAATATATTCTATATATACTTTAAAACCACTCAAATTCATAATTTATCACTATTAATTATTTTGATTAAAAAAGTTGTTTTTAATTAAAATTTAGTAATTTTCACTATTCATCAAAATATGAAAGTTATCTGAAAAGTACCAAAATTTCACCTTAGGCTAAATTTGATATTCCGAATCCAAAAATGAAGTCCATTTTAAAATATAAAATATATATAACTTCAAAAAGTAGGTATTACTATTCATAACAGCTAGTTTGATTGGTTACGGTGTGTTAAAACTCGGTGTTGCGTACAACACACGCTAGCATACCGTGGAAGCTTGGGATGTTTCATTTTAAATTTTTGATGTCCCCATTTAGTCAACAAGTTTAAAATATAGTATCTAAAAAGGTTTCACTATCAAAATTTGATAAAAGTGCAATACTGAAAATGAATCTGTTCTTGCATTATGACTAAGAAACTCATAATATGGATTCTAAAATTATAAGGATTATATAAAGTTAAAAATGTAGTTAATGCTATTCATGACCTTTTTTAATGGATTTTTTTTTGGCAAGTCATGGTTCAATTGAACTTGGTGTTGCGTGTAGTGAAAGTTATTGAATTATTTTGAAGAAATAACACACTATAAAATCTTGGGGTGTTACAGACTTACCCATGTCGCGATGGAGGCTGGGTCATGATTCATACCAAGATCAAAAGACCATCAGAAAACTAAGAAATTCAAGATGTTACATAGATAGGGTGCACTAGACCAGGATGGGACCAGATCATCTTCTGAAGAAAACTGGATCATGAAATGGTGCTTATCAAGAAGACTAACAACTACAAGGTCTTTCAAGTCCCATTTACATAATACGTACCAATCAAAATCATCAAATGTGGGCCTTTGATGGTTGAAATGTGCCACTAGTGTTAGATCAAGATAACTCGATGCTTCATAGAACTCCAACAGTGACATTGGTAGTTGAGGTCCACCAAGATGAAGATCAGGAACATTCTGGCTTAGCAAAAACACAGGGAAATCTAGTAGGAAGCTAGGGATAGATAATAGTATAAAGGGTTTCCCTAAGTTCGGAGGTGGAAGGACCATTCCCTCCTCCCCCTCCTACCTCCAGGAAGGGTGGGTCCATCCTTGATACATATTCATTATCCTTAAATCCATTTTAATTATATTTTTCATAAAAAACTTTTTATAATCATTATATCACGAATTAGATATTAATGACTCCTTCCATGTAGGGAATCCTAAATAAGATGTCTACATGACATAACTATAATGTTTTTGTGACACCATAGAATTATAATAAAGAGTGAAAGTTCTAGATATCAATTTACGGAATAAATAAATAATCATGATCATAAAAAATCATTTTTGAAAGAATGTGTTCCAGGAGTCTATAATAATTTATTAGAAGTGATATGTTTTTTGGAATAAAAATATTTTGACAACATATGTGATACAAATGATCAATATTATAGTTAATTATTACTGAGGATAATTTCACTAACAATTACTTAAATTCACAACCCTATTCTATGGGAATATAATCTATAGAGATAGATCTATAAAGTTTCTTTTTCCAAGTCATAGTATATACATTAACATGGTACTGAAAAATAAATGATTGAATAATTGGAAATGAATGGTTACCAGTGTCACATAGCTTGAAATTTATCTCGGTTATTGTGTAAAATAATAGAATAATATTTTATCATGAATAGTCTAATTATTATTGAATATATAATTTAGATATAACTTACATTACATGATATGTATAGAAAATTTATATTGAATATACACATGAAATATTTGGAAAGTATTAAGAAATACAAAGATAACTACAAACACTAGATATCATAACTATCTAAAAGAACCTAAGAAAGTAAAACTATATGAGTTTCTAGTAAGTGTATAAATGATAATACTAGTTATCAGGGGATAAAAAATATCCTTACTTTATATCACTTTGATCTAGTATCACAACTTAAGTAACAAGTTTATTAATTATTTTTTCTAGATTTTTGAATTATGCCAAGATAGTAACAATTAATCCTATTATGGTTAAATTTAGACTATGATATTATCTATGATTTTAGTAATGATAGTGGGAAAAGTTAAATACTCAGAGATATCAAATCTTGAGAAGTTTTCTCAGAGATTTGTATTCAAAATAATTAGATTAATCATGGAATCATGGTAATACCATTATCTATAGCCATATTTTTTATATGTACGTTTATCATGTGATGATGACAAGTTAGTTAGTAGTAGATGACTTTGGTGAATGTAATAATATATTGGAGTTGGTTCCCTAGAACAAAAAAATTATTTTTATTACCAACATTTCCAATGTCTTGAATATTAATAAATATCTTATCACATAATTAATATTATTCTATATAACATAAATGTGCTAATTTTATAAGAATATCAATTTCATATATTAGTCGTTGAAGTTCCCATACTATGATAAGAACCTTAAATTGATTTGGAAATATTCTTAAACATATATTTTATGGATGTATAAAATCATTTGACTGGACATATGTGATATAGGATACTAAGTGTAAGAGATTCATAAGACATTGAGACTTCTTCTAATGAAGATCAATCTACTAGAGAGGAGGTTATAAGAATGTACTTTCTTATATGAATTATACATATCATATATTTCATTGGAAATTCATATCTATAGAAGTTTTTATTAGTCCTCAGGCATTATATTTTTATTAATATATGTCATGAGTCTCTCACTTTAATGTATTGATGAAATTTATGAAGGAATATTTCCATAAAAAATTAGGATATATCTCGTGAGTCATGAATGATATGACATTAATGAATAAGTAAAAAATAATTTTTTTTGTTATAATTTAATGTATATAGATATATCTATCACTTTTATTGAAAAATAAATTTATGGTAAATCCATGGACGTCATTGGAGATTAGAATACTCTTTTTTTGAATTCAAAGAAACATAAATAAAGTATATAAGTTGTTGATACAAATTATGAAACATGTTTGATGAGATATCTTCACAATGATATTATAATACACAATGATAATCGAAGGATTTTATTTGCTTTAGGATGTTAAATTCATTCTCTATGGGTGCAATGATGTGTCATTAGAAAACAGTCTTTGATTTTATGTTAATTTGTTGAATTCCCTGAAGAAAGATTCATAATGGGTCACATGATATGTGTTAATAGAATATCAGTTAAATTATATTTGTATTTAACATTTTTACTAAATATTATTCATGGATTGTGGTTTATTGATTATTTTGGATGGGATAATCACATAAATTCAATCACATGTTATTTAAAAGAATAAATGTGTGAGTTGAATATTAAATAAATATTTATTCACAAAGTATTTGATAATTATGTGAATATATTGTATTTATTTATCTCTTATTTTACCATAAGGAAACAAATAGTAATTTATTTGGAAACATGAATATTAAATAAATTTTTATCCAAAATATTGGTGAACATAATATTTTTTATTTTTTTATTGAATGAATAATAAAATAATATTTATTTATTTAAATAAATGGGAATTATGAACTATTAGATAAATATTGAGGACGGTTGTAAGGATGAGTTAAGGGTTCAGGGATAATTATATATTTTTTAATATCTTTTAAATAAATGTAAATTTAGTTATTTAAAATTTTAGTTAAATATTACTAATGTTTGGTTCGATTCAAATAAATGACAATAGTTTTATTATAATTAGTATTACGTGAAACAGAGTTTACATATGATTAATACATTAGTTGAGAGGATTTTTGAATTAACTAATTAATTGACCTAATTATATAAATCCTATTATATCTTTTTTAGATGAAGGGAAATCATTGTGCACAACACATTTCCTCTTAATAAAATCCTCCCAACATTAGACAAAAATTCCCAATAACAGTCTCAATTATAGAGAGTAATGATCCTCCTGCTCCCTATTTTATGTTGATAAAATAATAGAGAGTCTTTGAGGTGTCTAAAGTTTCTTATTAGGATCAACAATTAATGATGAAAGTTGGTTATATCCAATGTTATATCACCAAGAGTTCCAACATTGAAATTTTGAGGTTCCTAGAGAACAAGTGGATACCCCTTGAGGGATTTCACTCCCAAATTAATTGATGTAATGATGGTGTGAAAAGAATATTTCAAAGGATTAAATTATGAAAAATTAACTACGATTAAAGTTACTTCATATTTATATAAATAATTATAAATTATTTGTGAAAATGCTCACTTTGCTTCAATTAGGGTTGATACCATCTAGTTTAGAGGATTTATTCAAAGGAACCAATGAAAATATATTATTGAGAATAATCAAAACCACTTTTGTGGAACCACAAACCCTTCAAATAGTATCTTCAATGAAAAAACAATGGTCACATTATGACTTTAATAAGTAATAAAATCTAATTATTATGGACGGACTAATTTAAAGGTGTGTTCTGTGAAAGTATCAGATGAGTTTTAGGCTTCAAGATAGATTTTTGGTCATACTGTGGAATCATAAATTCTTCCATGAATGGATTCTTTCATGGAAATATTGTGAAATCCCCTTAGTGTATATGATTTTTTTGATAAAGATGACGGGAATACATAGGATTATAGCTATTAGAAATTCAATGAAAATAAATTATCGCTATAGTGACCCTACCTTTTCTTACATTACTATTTCATCATATTAAAGATAAAAAACATAATAGTATTACACATAGATGATCCGAAGGTTTAGTTTCTTGGGAAAACTAGAAACGTACATAACAATTACAACATCAATCATAAACATTTATTTAATTTATTCTTCTTAAGCTTCTTATTGGAACTTTTCCTCTCCCTAGTACATGTAGCCACCTGAGGATATACATAAAAATGGGTGAGCTAAAAGCCCAGTATGATGATAGATAGGAACAATATATCATGGGTGAGCATAAAAAAGTTATGGGTACAAGATCATGAACATGATAGGAAGCATAAATATAACACTTGAAATGTGGCAATGTGTAAAAATAAAACATCATGTCTTAGTGGTTAAAAACCACACATACTTGTGAACAAAGATAGAATATTTTTCACAAATCATTTCACATTTACTCATGATATTAATCACTTTACCCAATGCATTGGATCACTTTATAATTCTGGGCACACCTATCACATTCAAACATTCATATTGCGCTATATAATTCTGGGTGCACCCGTCACATCATAATATTATCATTATCATGCATTCCACGTAGAACATAAATCAATGATGTACATAACTAACCAATGGAATGGAATGGGTTTCATCTCATAATAACACATTCATAAACATTGGGTTCCCAAAACAAAGCGGGAAGAACATACTTCATACAAGAACCATCAACCTTGAATGAGAAGTAAAAGGGGAGTTCTTAGAAGAAGAGTTCTTTTGGAAAACAATTTGTTTGACATAAACAATATTGGTGAAAATTTATATCCTAGATAAGGAAATAAAATGATGAATAAATGATCTTTAAGTAGTAACCATATCAAAAATGGATTGAAAAAGGGAGAACCCGAAGGAAGAAAATTGGGTTCGAGATTTCCCCTTAACTTGTATCTGAATGCTTCCTTCTCTTTAATGTCTTGTATAATAACATTATATTATTTAATTAGAGATCCAGAACCTTGAGTAAATTAATATGGTTCATTATGGTTTCATTAAGTGATTTTATGTTCCTTTTGATGAGTCATATATTTTAAAAACATTATTTGGGAATGTTTGTTTTTATGGTTTTCTTGAGTGGGTCACTTGTATTCTAAAATTGAAGTTTGGGTAGAACATGGGTAAACATATAGAACTAATATTACATGATATTAATGATATTACAGGAGTTTTAATGATATTATAATTAATTATATTAGATATATGTTGATGAATCATTAGATAGTAATTAAATAATGATTGTTTGGTTTAATTTGAGCGATTTTTCAAACATAGTGAACTTGTTTTATTTTATCACTAGAAATATGGTCATAAGTTAGTTAAAGAACTCTAAATAGGATATAATACATATAACATATTCTTGTTCAACCATAAAAATGGTTTCATGACCAGATATTAAGGTATAAATGGAAGAAGAAAACTTGTCGTTCTTGAAGGTGATAAATTAACACCTCACGAACAACGTTCTCTTTAATAAAATAAAAAGAAGAGGGAAAGGGGGTTGGATGATATAATTTCCCATTAGCATAATTACATTACAGTAAATGTATAATACTAGAGTTAAAATAACATTTGGAAGAATAGAGGTTGGGAGAGATCAATAAATGAACTTGAACATGAAAGGAAATTAAAGGAGAAGAGGGAGAGAAATTACCTCTTAAATCCTCCTCTTGAGATCCTCCATAAGGAAGTTAGGCTTCATCTTTTGATGAGACCATAAGATCTTGAAAGTGGTATAGGGGATAGAGAAGATGTTTGGGCAGATTTTAGAGAAGTCTTGGAGCTTTAGAGATATGAGGAAATGAGGGTGTGAATGGTGGTTTTTATAGTGGAGGGGAGAGGGGTTTCCTTAATATAAAATTCATTAGTTTACTAATTTTCCCTAATACAAGGAATAGTGAGTCTTTAATGACCAAGAATAGTAATTTTATCATGTTATCCCAAAACAAGTGGGCTTACATCAGCATAACATCACAAATGACACTATAATTAGCTTATTTAGCTTATTTTTGTAAATTACGGTATTTCACTATTCATCAAAAATTCAAGTATTTCAGAAAAATTCAAAAAAATTACCCCAACCATTTCTCAACGTGTAGAATCCAAAAATGAAGTCAATTTTTTAATGAAAATTCTAAATATGATTAATTTAATATCTAATTAAAATCATAATTTACTTAAAAACAGTTTTTAAAATTAAAACTGATTTTATAGTGCTTTTAAAAATTATGTAGTGTCATATAAAATTATCTAAAAAAATAATACATTGATTGATAATTAATGAACACATTTTAAGAAAATAGTTTTTCTTTTAAATTAATTAATTAAATATAATTAATTATTTATCACTTACAAAATACCAAAATGTTTACTAAGGTCAAATTGTCATTTTCTAAGATGTCTAAATTTTATTTAATTATTCATGGGTAATATTACTCTTATGTTGGATGATTTAATATTCATAAGGGTCATATTACTATTCATAAGGGTATGTTACTATTCATAAGGGTAGGTTACTATTCACAAAAAAATTATTTTTGTTTTATTAGACACCAAAAATCATCTTGAACACAATCGTGTATGTTAAATTCTCAAAATTCCCAATACAGAAGTGACAAACTAATGTTTAGAGGTCACTTATCACTTAGTAGTTCATTATGTTGGGTTTTCATGTGATTTTATGACATAATTATAAGAATGTAATTTCCATTGAAAAATTTTGTGTCGTTATATTCATCCCCCCTTAGGAAATTTCGCCTTCGAAATTTCCCTTTACACAAACAGGTGAGGGGGTTTCTCCTTCATTACCTCTTCTGGTTCCCAAGTTTATTCCTCAAACTTATGGTTCCTCCACATCACTTTGACAAGATGGGTTTTCTTGTTGCATAGAACCTTATCTCTCTGATCCAGGATCTTTACTAGCTGCTCCTCATAGGAGAGATCATCTTCCACCTGCACCACCTCTGAGTTTAGTACATGTGAGGGTTCTGGTATGTACTTCCTTAGTAGTGATACATGAACATGAGCCATATTCGGTGGAAGTGAAAGATGATAGGCCATGGATCTTATGCGGTCAAGGATCTCAAAGGGGCCAATATACCTTGGGCTTATCTTCCCTTTATTCCCGAATTGCATGACTCTCTTCCATATAGATATTCAAAGGAAGACTTTATCTCCAACGTCGAACTCCAAGTCCCTTAGATGGTTGTCAGCTTATCTCTTTTGCCAACTTTGAGTAGCTTTGATGTGTTTATGGATGAGTTGAACCTTTTCTATCATCTCTTTAACAAGATCAGGTCCAAGTAGCTTTCTTTCTCCAACTTCATCCCAACAGGTTGAAGTTCTACATAGCTTTCCATACAGAGCTTCATATGGGGCCATCTGAATAGTCGAGTGGAAGCTATTGTTGTATGAGAACTCAACCAATGGGAGATGCTGATCTCTTCCACCTTTGAATTCTAGAGAGCAGGCTCTTAGCATATCTTCAAGCATCTGAATAGTTCTTTCAGACTAGCCATCAGTTTGGGGGTGATAGGCCATGCTGAAGTTTAATTCAGTACTCAAAGCAATGTTGAAGGCTCCTCCAGAATTTAGATGTGAACCTTGGATAACGGTGAGAGAAAACTGAGAGTGGAAAACCGTGTAGTCTCACCACTTCCTTAACATATATCATTGCACGTTGTTCAAGTGAGAGATCATCCCGAATAGCGATAAAATGGGAAGTCTTGGTGAGTTGATCAACCACAACCCATATCGCATTATTTCCCTTTGATGTCTATGGGAGACCTATGACAAAGTACATAGTAACATTTTCCAATTTCCACATGGGTACAGGAAATGGCTGCATCATACCTTTGATCTTTTGTCACTTATCTTTAACTTTCTGACATACCAAGAACCTTGATATATATTATTCAATCTCCTTCTTCATGTTACCCCACCAGAATTGTTCTTGGAGATCATGGTACATCTTGGTACTCCTAGGATGGAGAGAAAATTTTGAGCTACGTGCATTGTCCAATAGCTCATTCTTTATCCTGGGTGATGAAGGCACACAAATCTACCTTCCAAACCAAATCACACCATCATCATCAATATGAAACTCTTGTATCTTCCACTCCTTTACTGCATTCACCCTCTTTTTTATCTCTACAACATCCCATTGTGATTCCTTAATCTTCTATTGGATGGATGGTTGCGCATTCATTTGGGAAAGGTAGGATGTATCCCCTACCCATATGATTTATAAATCCATTCTTTTCATATCCATGAAGATAAGGTCTTTCTCAATCCACAGCATGGATAGAGTAGCAGGTTCTTTTCTGCTTAGTGCTTTAGCTACCTTGTTCGCCTTTCTAGGATGGTAGTGAATAGAGAAATCGTAATCCTTGATTAGCTCTAACCATCTCCTTTGACACATGTTGAGATCCTTTTGTGTTAATATATACTTTAGGCTATTGTGGTCGGTGTATATGTCACACTTTTAACCATAAAGTTAGTGTCGCCATATTTTCAAGGAAAAAATCACAGCTGCCAACTCTAGATCAGGCGTCGGGTTGTTCTGCTCATGGATCTTCAACTGTCGTGAGTCATAGGCTATCACATTATCATTTTGCATTAGTACACAACCCAATCCTTTCTTTGAAGCATCACTGTATATCACAAAACATTCTCCACTTTTCAGTAGTGTGAGTATAGGTGTAGTGATTAGCCTTCACTTTAGCTCCTTGAAGATTCCCTCACATTCTTCTGTACAAACATATTTTAGCCCTTTCCTTGTTAACTTAGTTAGCGGGCTTGACAATCATGAGAAGTTTCTCACAAAACATCGGTAGTACCCAGCTAATCCAAGAAAACTATGGATTTCTGTGACACTAGAGAGCCTGGGACATTCCTTAATCGCCTTTTTCTTTGAAGGATCCACAAAAATTCCCTCACTTGTGATCTCATGTCCCAAGAACGTGACTTGCTTCATCCAAAAGTCACACTTTCTGAACTTGGTGTACAAATTCTCCTTTCTTAATGTCACCAAAAAAAGTCTTATATGTTATTCATGTTCCTCCTTACTCTTGGAGTAGATGAGAATATCATCCATAAACACTACCAAAAATTTGTCGAGGTAATGTCTAAAGACTCTATTCATCAAATCCATAAAGATTTCATGGCCATTAGTAAGTCCAATGGGCATCAACAAAAACTCATAGTGCCCATACCTTGTACGGAAGGCAGTCTTCTGAATATCATCCTTCTTCACCTTTACCTGTTGATATCCAGAATGAAGATCAACCTTTGAGAAGTATTGAGCTCCTCTTAACTGGTCGAACAAGTCATCAATCCTTGGGAGAGTATACTTGTTCTTTATCGTGATCTTGTTGAGTTACTGATAATTGATACACAACCACATTGTTCCATCCTTCTTCTTCACAAAGAGCACTGGCGCACCCCAAGGTGATGCACTAGGGCATATGAACCCTTTGTCCAGATTCTCTTGCAACTGATTCTTTAGCTCCTCTAGTTCGATAGGAGGCATCCCATAAGGACACTTTGAGATAAGAGTAGCTCTGGGTATGAGTTCAATTAAGAAATCTACCTCATGATCCGTGGGAATTCTGAGTAACTCTTCAGGAAATACATCTCTATATTCCCTCACGATGAGAATTTCCTCAAGGTTGGAACTTTCCTTCGACTCAACCATTTTGGTGAGGTATGATTCTTCATAGGGAATCAATACCCAAACCATTTAAGGATTTTTCAAAGGAGATTCATGATCTTCAACGCATTTTTAGAGGAGCTTGGGATAATTATGAATATGAAAAGATATTTCCTTTTCCTGACATTTGATATGTGCTCTATATAACGAGATCCAATCTATTCCCATTATAGCGTCAACTTCCACAAAAAGAAGTATAACAAGATTCAGTGGAAGAATCTTTCCACACATTCCAATAGGAGTGGATTCAAACACTTGGGTTGCAATGATTGCACCACTTGGTGTTTTTACAGATATATCTACTTCAAGGTTGTGGGTCTTCGATTCTATAGTTCTATCAAACTTAAAAGATATAAAGGAATGCGTTGAACTAGAATCAAATAAGACTTTTGTTATTCTTGAGTAAATAAGAAGTGTACCTTGTATGACTTGATTATCATACTCCACTTCCATAGTAGTGATGGAATAATCCTTCCCTTTTACCTTTGGATTTGGTGACTGTTGATTCTAATTACCCTCGAGAACTTGAGGTTTAGTGCAATGGTTTGCATAGTGCCCTAGCTCTCTACAGTTGTAGCATTGAACCATGAGTGGTTCTCTCCTTTCATCGAATAAATTCTCCTTCTTTTTCATGTCTTTTCGACACTCTCGAGAATGGTTTCATTATTTCCCACACTTGAATCATTTCCCAATCCCTTTGAGGTAGTTCCCATGGTGCAACTTTCCACATTTTTGGCATCTGGGTCATTGAGTTTTCTTCCCACCCTTATCATTACATCCACAGGCATGAAACTCCATATTTTGATTCTTATCACCATATCCATGGGACCATTCTCCAAACTCTATCTCTACTTTGAGAGTACATTGAACAACTTCTTCAATCTCCCAAACTCTCTAATTTCAAGAGCTTTTCGAAGGTGTGGTTTTAATCCACTAAATAATCAATCAATTTTTCTATCATTGCTGATAAGAATACCCGAAGCGTACCTTTCAAGCCTTGTGAAATTTACTTCATAGGTTGTGAAAGATTCTCCTTCTTTTTTCTTGAGATCTAGGAATTTTCTCTCCATCTTCGTACAAAGAGTTCATGGGAAATACTTATTAAGAAACATTATCTTAAAGTCTTTCCATTCTATCTCTTCAATTTCCTCCCTTGTCTTAGTGTTATTAATCAAATCCCACCATTGATCGGCTTCTCCATCTCGACGATAAACGGCTAGGGTCACCTTCTCTGTCTCACAATAGTGAAGCACAGAAAAGATATTCTCCATGGATTTTACCCATGGTTCCGAAAATAGTGGATCAGAGGATCCACTAAACGTCGGTAGTCATTGCTGCATAAAACATTCGATATCCAGTTGTTCCCTCTTTGGTGAAGGAGGATGTTCCCCATTATTATGGTTATTGTTCATAACCTGAGATAATTGGGTAAGCATCACCCTGAAGTTCTGAACTCCACCTCCTAAATCATTGGGGATGTTATTCGAGAAATCATTGCATTGGCCCTCACACGAGTTTTTGGCCTAATTTCTCCTGGTTCCCACCATTTTTTAAAATAGAAAAGGTTAGAACAAAACATAAGTAAACAAGTCATGAATACATAACTTATTCATTTGAAAAATTTATATTAAAATCATAACATATGGGATCCCTATGTAAATATTCTTGTGTGCATATTTGTACTTAGTGTCATGCTACAGTTTTTCTCCAGGGATCACAAATCCTAATTCCCAAATTAACTAAACCTTGCCTCTAATACCAAGAATAGTGACCCTGTCTTTTCTTACATTACTATTACATCACTTTAAATATAAACAACATAATATTATTACACATAGAGGTTCCAAAGGTTTAGTGTCTTGGGCAAACTAGGACCATATATAACAATTACAACAACAAGCATTAACATTTATTTAATTTCTTCTTCTATAGCTTCTTATTGGACCTTGTACTCTCCTTAGTACATGTAGCCACCTGAGGATATACATAAAAAGGGGTGAGATAAAATCCCAGTAAGAGGATAGATAAGAACAATATATCATGGGGTGAGCATAATAAAAACATGGCGACAAGATCATGAACATGAGAGGAATCATAAATATAAGACTTGAAATGTGGGAATGCATAAAAATGAAACATCATGTCTTAGTGGTTAACAACCACATAACCTTGTGAACCAAGCTAGAATCTTGTTCACACGTCATTTCACATTTACTCATGAGATTCATCACTTTACCCAATGCATTAGAGCACTGTATAATTCTGGGAACACCCGTCACATTCAAACATTCATATTGCGCTATATAATTCTGGGTGCACCCATCACATCATAATATTATCATTATCATGCATGACACATAGAATATAAATCAATGATAAAAATAACTAACAAATGGAAAGTAATGGGTTTCATCTCATAATAACACATTCATAAACTTTGGTTTCCCAAAATAATGCGGGAATAACATACTTGATAGAAGAACCATCAACCTTGGATGAGAATTAAAAGGTGAGTTCTTAAAAGAAGAGTTCTTTTGGAAAACATTTTGTTTGACATAAAAAATAGTGGTGAACATTAATATCCTGGAAAATGAAAGAAAATGATGAAGAAATGATCTTTAAGGAGTAACCATATAAAAAATGGAGTGAATGTGGGAGAACCCGAAGGAAGAAAAATGGGTTCGAGATTTCCCCTTACATTGTATCTGAATTCTTCCTTCTCTTTAATGTCCTGTATAATGACATTATATTCATTAATTATAAATAAATATCATTGAGTAAATTAATATGTTTTATTATGGTTTCATTAAATTATTTTACGTGACTTTAGATGAGTTATATATTATAAAAACATTATTCGGAAGTGTTTGTTTTTATGGTTTTCTTGAGTGGTTCACTTGTATTCTTAAATTAAAGTTCGGGTAGAACATGGGTAAACATCCAGAACTGATATTACATGTTATTAATTATAATAAAGGAGTTTTAATGATCTTATAATGAATTTTATTAGATCCATGTTGATGAATCATTAGATAAGAATTAAATAATGATTGTTTGGGTTAATTTGAGGGATATTTTTATCATAATGAACTTTTTTTATTTTATCACTAGAAATACATTCATAAGTTAGTTCAATAACTCATAATAGGAAATAATACATATAACATATTCTGTTGCAACCATAAAAATGGTTTCATGACCAGATCTGAAGGTATAAATGGAAGAAGAAAACTTGTCGTTCTTGAAGGTGATAAATTAACACCTCACGAACAACGTTCTCTTTAATAAAAAAAGGAAGAGGGAAAGGGGGTTGGATGATATAACATCCCATTAGCATCATAAAATTACATTACATGTATAATAATGGAGTTAAAATAACATTTGGATGAATATAGGTGGGGAGAGATCAATAAATTAACTTGAACATGAATGGAAATTAAAGGAGAAGTGGGAGAGAAATTACCTCTTAAATCCTCCTCATGAGATCCTCCTTAAGGAAGCTAGGCTTGGTCTTATGATAAGACCAGAAGATCTTTAACATGGGATAAGATCTAGGGAAGATATTTGGGTAGAGATTAGAGAAGGCTTGGATCATGATAGGCGTGAGGAAATGAGGGTGTGATGGGTGGTTTTTATAGTGGAGGGGAGAGGGGTTTCCTTAATATAAAATTCATTAGTTTATTAATTTCCCCTAAGACAAGGAATAGGGAATCTTGAATGACCAATAATAGTAATTGTATAATGTTATCCCGAACCAAGTGGGATTACATCATCATAACATCACACATGACACTATAATTAGCTTATTTAGCTTATTTTTTAAATTATAGTATTTCACTATTAATCAAAAATTCATGTATTTTAGAAAAATCACAAAAATTTACCCCAAAAATTTTTCAACATATCGAATCCAAATATAAATTCTATTTTTTAAAAAAAATATATAAATATGATTAATTTAATATTTAATTAAAATCATCATTTACTTAAAAACAGTTTTTAAAATTAAAACTGATTTTATAGTGCTTTAAAAAATTATGTAGGGTCTTATAAAATTATCTAAAAACTATAAGACATTTATTGATAATTAATGAACACATTTTAAGAAAATAATTTTTCTTTTAAATTAATTAATTAAATATAATTAATTATTTATGACTTAAAAAATACCAAAATGTTTACTAAGGTCAAATTGTCACTTATTAAGATGTCTAAATTTCTTTAATTATTCATGGGTAAGATTACTCTTATGTTGGATGATTTAATATTCATAAGGGTTATATTACTATTCATAAGGGTATATTACTATTCATAAGGGTAGGTTACTATTCACCAAAAAATATTTTTGTTTTATTAGACTCCAAAAAACATCTTGAACACAATCATGTTTGTCAGATTCTCAAAATTACCAATACAGAAGTGACAAACTTATGTTTATAGGCCACTTATCACTTATTGGTTAATTATGTTGTGTTTTCATGTGATTTTATGACATAATTATAATAAGGGAATTTCCATTGAAAAACTTTGGGTCTTTACAATCTCAATGTAGAGGATTTGGTCATGTCAGGATGAGGATAAAGAAAATTTCAATGGATCTTCTAGTGTAAAGGTTTATGTGCCCTGGTGGATGCATTTCACCATTTAATCTCAATATACAAGTGTTTTTTCTTTTTGTGTATAAGTGACCATATCATGTAAGAGTAATTTATTCCTTGGTGTGTAATTAAAAAAAATAATCCATGATTTATAGTAATTCAATTTTTTCTACCTATGAGCCTATATATTTAGGTGAAAAGATATACATGGATTGATGTAGAGTTTTGTATCCTAGAAATATTTTAGATCAGGTCTAGGGTTTCAATGGGAACTAAAGATCTTGCCTTTGTAGGGATTCTCATGCCATTATATTATCAAGTTAATTGACATGAATTTTTATTTTTACTATCTATTAAGAAGAATTTAAGGGGATTAAATGGGGAATCATGACTCAATTTTGAGAACGTTTATTGTATAAATTTTTCCATATTACTAAGGGGAAATGTTAATCTATTCTTAGGGAATGTATGGTAATTCTCTAAAGATATGAGATATATCATTATTTTTCATAAGTAGGAAGAAATATCGTGGAAGGTGAGAATGAATTATAAAAAAAAAATAAACAATGAGAAATAGAGGAGTTACATACTTGTGCTAGAAAGAAAGAGGAATAAGAACCATATGTTATTCATTTTATGTTTGTGTAATTGATCTGTAGATAAAATTTGAAATAAATTAATGCACCAATATTTTTTAATCTCAATCATTGTTTTTATAGATCAAGAAAATTAATCTCATGTATACAGTGAGCTATTCGAGTGTATGAGAGTAGTGATTTATTTATTTATGTGAGGGTTTTAATACTAGAGGGCTAGTTTGGCTTATATAAATTTTTTCAAAATAACATTACACTTAGTTTTTTAGTTGCATGAAAAAAATTTTGTTTTATGATCCTTAGATTATCCCATTTTTGGTAAACCAAGTACATTTCTTATGTCCCATTGATTTTTTCCCTTATATGTTAATAGAAATTGTGAGGTAGAGGAGTGTTTCTAATAATAGTGGAATGAGTTAAATAGTGAGTGATCGTTTTTAAAATATTGACATACCTTGATTCACCTCAGTCATCTCAGAATATTTACCTTTCATGGGACCAAAAAGTAGCGAAAAAGTTAAAGGTTTTTGGTGATGTGTCCTCTCTTTGAAGTGATGTTGGTTGTCATCAAACACAAGGGTATTCTGATCATTGATAGAAACAATCTCTAACTATATATGAATCAAATGAAACATGATTTCTAATCATTGGTAATAGATATCTACATAGGATTTCATACATAGGATTTCATCTAGAATGGAAAGAAGAGAATTATAATATAAAGGTTAAATGGAACTTTATATTGATTTAAAAGGAAACAATATGTTAGTAGTTTCTTTTTATAGTGGATTGTTTGCATAAGTGGTTTCATTTAAATCCACACACACCATGTGGGAAAAACATGTCAAAATATATGAAGGTTATTTGAAGCTACATGAAGACAAATATTAGGTACTCTAGAACTTGTATGAGGATCTTAGGATGCACCAAAATATTTTTTTTATGAATTCATTGATTTGGTTAACCTAATTATGTAGGATATGCATAGAATTTGAGAAAACCTCAATAATTTCAAAATCATAAAGAGGATCCTGAGAATATTTCCACTATGTTTCGATGTAATGGTCTCAATACTCAATGAAAAGGATTAATATGAGGTGAGAATGGAATGAATTCAAAAAACTCTCATTGCATATGAGATGAGGAATAATGACAATGAGCCTTTGATAATTTTTTATTCTCAGTAAGTGGTGTTCAAGGCGATGAAGAAATATACAATGGAATATATCCTTGATGGTGGGGAAATTGATGAAGTGATGTATCAACTTTACTCAGACCTCAAATAGAAAAATCATTGAATATTCAAAGATAGCCTTACACATTATTTCTTTTGAGGTGGAAAAGTTATGAATCTCAAAATAATGTTCCCAATTAAATTTTAAGACAATGATAAAGATGAACAACCCATTAAGAGTTTATCTAAGGGTTTTAAAGGTAATAAGAATTTAAATATGAATTTTTATTAAATAAGAAATTTATTTTTGAAGAATGTCTCAACTCATAAGAAATGAAAGTGTAATAAGTTTTGGGATGTATATACCTCAGTGGTAAAGTTCTTTTGGTAGTCATATATTGACAACGAATAGAGAATGGTGATAATGAATTTGATGAAATTTTTGGATCAGTGTATATCAATTTTAAACATGAAAATTCTCTGGAATTAATTTTTATTTTTATGGATAAAATGAATAAATCTAATGGATCTGTATGAAAATAAAAATTATATATATAGTAGTATGAATAAGAAAAATTTGAGTTGATGGCTATGATTGAATTACTAAATTTTTTAAATTCTGAAAACTTGGAGAAGGAAGTCGGTATCAGGATCAAAACGAAAGATTGGGCCAATAACATTGATGGATTAAATGATTATATCTTATAAAATATGTATTGATTAATGGGATTAATGGAAATGTTTTTCCATGTGATCAAAACATGATGATTAGTATTGACTATTTACTCCCTAAATGACATCAGGAAGTTGGAGTCAACATGCTGCAGAATATTATAAGGATGATTGTATGTGTTCAATAGAAAAATCAGACACTTTCACACAAGTAGAGTAATTTAAATATAATGTAAATTCTATTAAGGGGATTGATCATATTTAAAAATTAGTAGTGGTTGATATGAATCCATAAACACACACTCCCTAGAAGAAAGTTGATTTGGTTTATTTATAAAAGAGAAAAGGTTATTAATAGAGTAGTTAAGACACAGAACAATCCACCATGAATATAGAAGCATTATACTATAAATATAAGGGAAAATATGTGTTTTCGATAGAAAAATAGAATTTTAGGGTTCAAGAACAATAAAAATAGATATGAAATAGTTTCTTGGCTTGATATTATATTAATGGATTCTTTTTTGGAGTGTATGTTTTGAACAAAAAACTATGAATTTTAAATCAAAGTTATAAAGAATATTACCAACAATGACCAATTGAATGATATTTAAATAGTATGAATATACATTTTGTGGGATTAAAACTGAATGATTTACTATTTTAAGCTTTTATTTAAGAAATATAATCAGAAATAGGGAAAATGTAATAAAAACACCATGGGAAAAAGTGGGATGAATATTGATGGAATCTTTAAAAATAAAGTCTCAATAGTCATTGGGAAGGGATTCAAATAATGAATAAATTATTAAATACTCCTTCCAAATCCCATTATAAACTAAAAATTATACCACAAAATCCCCCCTTGCTAGTTGTGACGAATATTTTCTCCTTGGTGATGCATACCTCTACAGGATCTCATATAGTAGATAATGCTTGAGGTTTGAGGGAGGAGCCCTGATAGGTAATTGGAAATTAGTTTTAGGTCAACCTTAATCTCTAATATGACGATATTCGTCAAGGTAAAATGAGATAATCTAAAAAATAAGGAACTAGCTTCAGTAATAAGGGAATTACCATTGAAAATGAAATTTGAGAAAGATAAAAGAATTGATCCCATATCATCCCAAATGAGTCCACCTCTATGCATAATTCTACATAAAACCAAAATATCTGTATTGATCATAAGGCCATGGTGAGGATATTTACCATTCACCGGATACCCTATACTAACCTAGGATAGTGGGGTATTCAGAAGTGAAGATAGAGGGAACTAACTCTTGAAATTTGAAGGGATCACATAGCTCCGGACCAGTGTGCTAATAGATGATACATAAGTATAAAATCCTTATTTAATTCTATTGAATGATTGTTTTATTATTTTATATAATGCTTCATTTCATAAGTCTCATATCACCTAGTTTATAATAATAAACGCAATAAACATGGCCTTTAAATCCATGATCCCACCTATATTGTGTCAAAAATAATAATAATTGAACTGATTAATGGAAACAGAGTTTTTAAAAGCCTTTATGGATCCTCTAAGGTTGAACCACATATATAGATCTCACTTCTCTTCATATAACATATTAAAAAACATAATCAAATTATAACCCTTTAATATAATGATGATCCAATGGAACTAAATGTGGAATAATAACATTCACCTTCAATAGAAGGAGAGTAAAAATCATGGATCAAGAATGAAATATATAAAAAGTTGTATGTCTCAATGGTTTCATTGAAATTAATGGATTTGGGTGGAGTATAAATTTTGGATAGTGGATTCACATTATAATTGATTGAAAAATTGAATATTTTCATGTGAATTAAATACACTAAATAACATATCTTAAATTTACAAAATTATAAATGGTTAAATATCATTGTCCCAAAAAATCCAAAATATGCAGTAATGACTTGAGGCGTATAGATGTCATAGTGGCTGAATTCATTGGTTAAAATTTACTATGTGTAATTTAGTTATGTGAATCAGGACATGTAGTGAATTTAAATGAAAATGAATTCATCATCAGAGGATGATATGGATTGATTGTAATATCAGGTAAGTGTATAATGGGTAATCTCTATCTCTTTGGTGGAGAAGAAGGTGGGTAATTTCTATCCTACAAAAAATATAACAAGTTATATCCTAAGATAAATTTCTACTAGAGAAAAAATTCATTGGATGAAATGGTAAATAATTAAGTAGATTATTATATCCCTAATCATTCACGAAATCATACTCATATGTGTTTTACTTGTAAAAAAAGGAAAATCATTTGGAATATATACAAGCAGAAGGATAATAAGTCAAAGAAATATCTAGACTTGGTGAAAGGTAATGTTCATGGTCCAATATCACCAAATTCCATGGATAGTAAAAGGTTTTATGTTTTGTTTATTGATTAGTATAGTATGATAGAATGGTTGATGGTTATCTTTTATAAATCTACGGTGTTCAAGTCCATTATACATTTCCAAATATTGGTGTAAAACATTTTCAAGGATAAAAATTCAAAAAAAATAGATGGATAACAATAAAAAATTCACTAACAATTAGGTGGGAATCTCAAGAAAAAATATATAATACACCAAGATTCAGTGGTGAGGACTCCTCAATAAGGTAAATCCATCGAAAGGATAAATCATATTGTTTATAGTGTGGCTATTAAACTATTCATAGAGAAAGATTTTGTATAGAAATATTATAATGGATAATTTATTGTATTTTTAAATATCTCAAATGGATATTGTTTATATGAAAATGGAGAGAAAACACTCTACGGTTTATGGTATAAGAAGAAGAAAAATTAATTCATTTTCTAATTTTCATATTTAAATGCTTTATTATCAACAAGAAGAAGAATATGATGTTTAAAAATCATGGTGAAAATGTATTTCACTTGGATATTAATATAAAATAAGGTATAAAATTTTAATAAAAATGTCTATGGAACATTATGAAATGTTAGGACGTAATATTTGTGAAAAAAACAGATTTTAAAATCTGGTTATCTGTTTTCATAATAAATCGATGAACAGCTCTTAGAGGAGAGTGATAATGAAGTGAGTATTCCAAGGGGAGAGTGCATGGGGTTTTAGAATACGTATAATAATACACATATTATGATTATATTGCAACATGTTTATCAAATATGAATAATGTATAGAGAAGGTATGAAATCAATGAAGAAAATATTATCAGTGACCAAAAATATCTGGTACAAAAATAATGAATGAAAACTCTATTAAAACATCTCTCTTATCAAAATTAAATATTAATTTTTTTGATGATACCTATAAAGATGAAAATTTGGTCAAATAAATTCATATAGAGATTGAAGAAAATGAGAGGAATATAATAGGAAAAATTATCCCAAGGTAGGAAGAAAAAATGACATCAGTACCAAGTTGGTGTTTTGTATCAAAATCAAGAAAGATAAAATAGTGTCTTAAAAAATATTGGGTGATGTGAAAGGGGTATTCAAAAATTTAATTTATTTCTATTGATGATGTATTTTAATCCATTTTATAGTTATAATTTATCTAACTTAACCTAGAAATGTCAGTACAATGATGATTCATGGTGTACAAAATGGATGTCAAATCACTAACCTTAATGTAGTTCTTGATGAGTAAGTGTAAATTTAGAAACTATATAGATTTATTTTTACATGAAGATGATATAAAATCATTATGGTTGAAATTATTTTTGTTTGGGATGAATAAAAAATCAATATCTTAGTATTCTAGTGTTGATCAATACTTGAGGATACATTGTTTCCAATGAGGTGGAGTTGATCATAATATCTACATCAAGAAATAGAATAATCAAAACATGTGGAATCTTATAAATTTGAATCCCATAATCATTATAGTATCAATAAAATAACAATTCATGTTTTTTCTAGAATATATGAGGTGTGAGTTCAAAATGTTTTTGATTAGGGTGTTAATATTTTTCAATGGATTATAAGTAACTCAACGGAGGTCTGTTATATTTATTTCACAATAAAAATATTCCAATGTATTTATCAAGAGACATGATATAGAGTATTTTAAGATTATGATAACATTTTTAGCTACCTAACTGATGTTATAAATATATTAAAATGTAATGAAGACCGATATAAGAGAATATAGGAAAATTGATGGAAGTACATTCTACTTGAAAAAAATATTACTCAGAATTTTGTTTTCACATTTCATGTAATATGATATCAATGTTTTCCCAAATGAACCCAAATTAATTTAGTGAAAATAATTATTTAACATTTCTACAAATGATAAATTTTATGTAGTTTTATCACAAATTATCAAATCGGGAATTATAGGCATCTGCAAATTCATATTGAGATGGTTTAATGGATAATAATAATTAAAAAATGGGTGGTCCTTTTTATCTTGAATTTTTTTGATTTATTGAATAATAAATAAGAAATAAATCACCTCACTGAACATTGTAGAGTCTGAATATATATTGGATACTCAAGAATATATTCAACTACTATGGATAATGAAATAACTTGAGGATGTCAGAGTTGATGTGAAATATACTACTATTATCAAGTGGGATAAATATAGGATGTTGATATTAGAAAAAATAATATACTTCATTCAAGGAAAATCATATCAAAATAATATAATATTTTATTAAGTATATTGTTGAATAAGGGAGGGTACAATTAGAGTAAGTGTCAATTTAGGGTTAGATTTTAAATATCATAAAAATACACTATCTAATGATGAGTTAGAGAAGAATAGTTTAGATCTTGTATTCCAACCACCTCTATCCAACTAGACGATTTGGAGAAGAGACCCCCACTCCCTAATGACTTTTACTATTTAAAAGTTTTTTGGATACTATTTCTTGTATTAATTGTTTGTATCTCTTACCGTATATTCTAAATATTATAATAATATGTATTTAGGTTCATTAAAAATGGAGGAGAAATTTCTAGTAATTAATTTCAAGAATTTTTCTATGTTCGATGATGTTGATGTTTGGCTTGTTTTCTCCTATTGTAAATAGGTTAGGAATCCGATTCTAGTGTTATAAAAAATGGGTAGAGTTCATGATTGTTTATTTAGGGGGAGAAGTAACATGGAGAAGTATTTAAGAGGATTAAAAATATGGGAAGTTTCTACATGAGTAACTTTTAATTTACCACATGTTTATAAATTTTATCTTGACTCATTTTGGATTAGAGTTTATGATTATAATATTATTAATGTGTTATCTAAAGGTGGAATGGTTCAAACTACCTAGATCATGTCTATTTTGATGTTCTTGGATAAGAATGTTGTTAATTATATCTGGTGATTTAGAAGAGTTGTAAATAAACCCAAAGGGTAGATATTATTATAAAATATTCCCTTGGTTATTTTTCAAGGCTGTATTTGTTGAAAAGGTGTTTGATGACTTCCAAAGGAGCTACATAGTCATAAAGAATGGATAATGGAGTTAAGTAAGTATTCTAAAGGTTTTATAGTAGTTTTATATGCTAGATCGAATCCATTCCATTTCATTATTGACAACACTATTAAAGAGGTTATCAAGAAATAAAAATGTAAATAGGTACCTTGTATACATAATATTACATAGGATA
Source organism: Viscum album (assembly GCA_963277665.1). Lineage (NCBI taxonomy): Eukaryota > Viridiplantae > Streptophyta > Magnoliopsida > Santalales > Viscaceae > Viscum > Viscum album. The sequence continues at coordinate 1,714,689,043 of OY728138.1, read as the reverse complement.
GTTTAGTTCTCTGAGTAAGTTTTTTACAAATTTTCAATAGGAGGAGATTAATAGCCTAACCATTATTCATTTGGTTGTTCCACAACCTATATTAGGCATAAGATCCAATTATATAGGATGGATCCACTGGAATTCTTGCAACACAATAGGACCATGTGCTTTTTATGCTTTGAGCAGGTTTAGGGGTCACACTATGCAAACCTGCATTACACTATGAATTGATTTTTGGGTGGAAATATATAAAATTTACATAGTTCATAAGATTATTTTTTATAAAGGTGAGTGGAAAATGTTATATTATTTTCTTGAGAAATTCAAGGATAAAAAGAGGTCACACAATTAAATATTTGGTTGTGTTTTGAAGGGTTTATATTAAATTTCAATAACTCTAACACTTTAAAGTTTTGGGTGCCATAGTGGAAACATTGGGCCCTGGAATATTAGTATGAAAGATTTTATTTTTTTGGAGTAAAAGTGATTGCATCATGAAGGATTAAGTCACGTCATTGTGAGTGATTCAAAGAAGAATCCTAGATTTATATCCAATACATGATTTTCATGTTTTCGGTGAGAAATTCAGTAGTGAATAAGTAGAAGTCATGATAAATAGTACCAAACATTGGAAATACTAGATCTCAAGTTCAACGATTCAAGGGGATTTTATTTTCACAGTTTGGTAGTGGTGATCAAAGTGTGATAATAATGATTCAATAGTCATATACATTTATATTTCTTATCATTCATTAATAATTTGAGGGAATTAAATGGGGATATTAACTCAGTTTTGAATAAGGATTTTAGATAAATTTTTTCATCTTTTCAAAAAACAATTGACGATATATATAGAAGAAATTATGTTAGTTATAAAAATATTTGAGAGATATGATTCATTTTCATAATTATAAATAAAGATAGTGTAAGATCATAGAGACAGGGGGAAAAAGATAGTCATTGAGAAATAGAGGAGGATTTTCACCCTTTTTTTTAAATTCATGGCATAAGGATCTAGTATGTACTCTCAATATAGTTCTATGAACTTCACAATTAGATGAATGTGGATTGTAATTTAAAGATTAATCTATTATAATCTCACTCCTTCCTTATGTGGATCAAGAAAATGACACAATTTAATAAAATGAAATTTTTGATTGTGTTAGAGTAGTTGGTTATTTATATTATGAGAGTTGAAAATCAGGATGTTTGGGGTGTACTCTCCTAATTGTATCTAATAAGAAGATCACTTTATCTTTTAGGTTTGTAGTACATTGTCAGTTCATTCTCATTAGATCAGCCCAATTAGTTTCACAAAGTAAATTACATATATCCCTCTATTTCATCACTATCAATTCATTTCAATTATTAGCTAGGGTATTTTTCCTAATAATGGTGGAACAAGATCATTAGTGAGGGTTCATTTTAAAATGGTAGAAAAACCAACATTAACTACCCCTCTACATTTTTATTTCTTTCCTAGGATCGATAAAGTATCTTCACCTTCTTCATCACCGCTTGAGGTTAAATTATGTTTTCCAAAATAAACCATAATATTTATAAACAATTGAATAATATCTTCCTTAGATTGACTAATTTCATTAGAGTTGTAGTCCTCTTATTTTTTGTTATTTCTTTTTATTTTTCCTCTTTTTAAACAATTCCTTCTTTCAAAAGGATTCTTTATTACTTTAGAAATCTTATTCTGTCTCTTTTATAATAAATTTTTTATTCCTCATAATCCTCACTTTTTTTATTTGGAAAATCAATTCCAAAGTGTTTTATTCCCCCACATTTAAAACCTTTTAGTTAAATACTTCATTTATACTTTCCCTTTCCTTTTATAAACTTCTTTGAATTGAGATACATTATTCTCTCATAATCATTATCATTCTCCTCAATAGACTCATGAGAGTACTCATATTATTATTCCTTGATTGTAATATTTTACATAGATTTGAATTCCATTTTTTCCCAATAATTGTTTTTTGAAAATGAGAGACTATAATTTTTATAAAAAATATGTCTATTATATAGTCCTCAAATAAACAAGTCATCTCTTTCCTTTAGATCTAAAATCTTTTCATTAAATATTTGAGGTCAATTTCTTCTAAATTTCTTATCAATGTTTTGATTCATTTAATCTTATAAAAAATCCTAAATAGTTTCATCATCATCCATCCTCAAAACCTCAATCTTTTCTCTCTATATTTTCATTTATCCTACCTTCACTTTTACATTTCCTTCAAGTATATTTGTAGTTCTATCTAATATTTCTATATTATATGTATGGACCATTACATTTATATATAGTTTATCAGATAATGATATTAGTATTTTATAATGCTTCTTTTCCATTAAACATTATATTCCTCTTATAAACATATTTCCTAGGATATTCCCTCTTTACTAGTGTAAAAATGGTTGCTACATAAATAACATCTTATCCAAGAGAAATAATATAAGGAATAATCATATTTTTCATCGATGATGATTCAAACCATAAAATGTATCTATGCCTCAACTACTGATAGAATTTATATTCTTCATCATAAATATCAAATACAAAAGGATTTATCACCTGGAACATAGGTTAGCTTTGATACCCATTGAAATGCCGAGTAAATAAATTTTTAACACTAAATAAGAGTTAAATAAGTATTTATTTCTTTTTACAATTTATCATTAATTAAAATCAACCTTTGTGAACATTTAAGATTATAATATACTCAAATAATAACTTAAACTCAGTAGTAGACATAAAATAATGACAAAAAATAAGGAATATATAAATTTTACAAGGTTTTCCCCAATGTTGGGTGAGTAAATACTTGTTGTGTTTGGGAAAAGTCTAAGACACCAATTTTATCACTAACATCAAAATTGTTTTCTTGAGAAAGGATGGTATCATCCTTTACACCGGTGAGTCCAACTCATGAAAATGGTTATCTATTAATAGTTTTTGACTATTAGTACCCACCAATTTTCAATAGAAATCCAATTCATAAAAATAATATTTTCACAAAACAACCAAGTGCTTTAATAATACTTGATAAAACATCGATAACAATTTTTAATATATAGAAGTACATAGGGTTTCCTCTTCATTAAATATTTTCATCTATATTTTATATAAGATAAAGTATCATAGTTTCATATTTTAATCCTCTATATCATTCACTAATTCTCACAGGAAAAATATTCAGTTTTGTACATTTCACTCTAACTTCAATATTCAATTAGCCAACTATTTTTTTATCTCCATCCAATCACATTAAATATTGGGTAATTCATCATTATAAAAAATTTATAAGAAAACCTCATTCCAAAAATATTTAACTAATTGTTAAACCCTTTCCTGATCATGTGGGTTTGTTTTCCCATAATCCTCAAATAAAAATTTATCATATAGGACTTTCTAAAAAACAGCCTCATTCTATTCCTATTAAAATTATTTAATTGATATTAAAAAAATTACCCAAACATATATTCCATATTTATATGATCACATGAACAACATAATGAAATGTTCTATCTACAATAACATAGAACTCACCTTGAATAATCTCTATATAATTCCAATTTTATTGGATGTCTCTGAGGAGTCACTCACCTTGAATAATGACTTGGTCAAAATAATCATGATAATTATGATTTGATGTGTAGCTAATAATTTCAAAATTTATTCTTAATATCCCCAAAATATTTAAATATTTTCACGCTAGTATGCATATTTACATATAGGAAAATCATTGAAACATTATAAAGTACATCACAACCTGAGTGACTCCACTTATTTCTTAAGTTCTGCATGGTTACAGTGTGATATCAATTGTGGAATAATACACCCACACATATCATTACAATAATGAAAATAATTTTTAAATAATCCCATTGTGGAGTGAATCCATCATGAAAACCTCACCTCATCTTAAACTACAACGTTACTCTATTATCATGACATGAATATTCCAAACATAATAGAACAAGTTATACTCTATTATTCATCTACAACTTGGATTTGGGAATGCTATTTGTTTTCATGGTGCAACTCTTATTCTAAAAATTTATCCTGTATCATAATATAAATTAACTATCTTGATGTTTTTTTCATTAAAAATTGTATTGGGTCATTTTATTTATTAACCATTCAAAATAAAAATTCAAAATTCACATGAAATCACTTTATTTTTCATGTAGATAAAATTTACTATTATATAGCTTTTGATGAATTCTAGAAACTCTTTTGTAGGTTTGGAATACTCATATTTAACCTCTTAAAATATCATCTTACTCCTACACAACTACCCATCCTTTAGATTTACTATTCTATAGCTACTACAGATTCTAGTGTTTATCATCAAAATCAATTGAAAATTATTGTGTTATTATGACATAGTTCCATTTTAGAAACAAGTTAAAATTACATAGTTGTTGCAACTTCTGTAGTCAATATCATATAGATTTTTATATTCTGATTTTAATATTAAATGGATATGAATATTATGGGATTAATATTTTATATCTTTGTATCCTCCAGTGTTAATATAAGGATTCTCTGTTTGAATTTATGGAGTTATTATTTCATAGAAATGAATACTAGAGAATTTATATTTTTCAAATATATAATTTTTTATTTACTAATTAATATGAAGATTTTAATATTACATATATATGACTTTTCCAAAGTTCTAAATTTCTTTAAATCAAAACAAAATTATATATTTTTTCACTAATCTCAAAACAATATCAACCACCGGAATTCTTCTCAAAAACATTCAAAACACCTGAAAAATTATCTCAACTATCATTAATGCACTAAAAGGGTGTATATCACATTTAACGATATACCACATATTTTTTTCCCATATACGAATATAATGCATGTTGAGGATTATTATTTGTTATATCATAAATACCATGGGATTATATTTTTAGGATTATATCATAAAATTCAATTATCCTTATGACATGTATGGGATGGGAGTGAATTCATTTGGTTTCAACCTCATAAATTTCTTGTTCATTTTATTATCCATGAGATGGTTCATTTATAAGATCAAACACATTTTTTAAAATATTCAATGAAGAAAACTCCAATGGGAAGTAACATATGGTTACCATGATATGGAACTCGATATGATTGATATATAAAACACACATCATTAAATAAAGATAATTAGTGATGTAAAATATAAGGGATGGGTTACTTACATTAGAGACCACCGAGATGTATGAAATCTAGTTGAACCTGTCTTCTTACCATTACACTATTCATCACATAGTGAATAAAAAAGAACCCCTTTAGTGTACCAAAAACCTCATGATATGATATGGGATCCAAAGGTAGTGTATAACCTATATAGGTAGGAATCATTTTTTACTGGTCACTTGATCTTCAATAATCTTGATTTATTGATATGGAGTCTCTAAAAATCATGATACTGGTATGTTTTTATTCATTTTCCCATGCATGTTGATTTCAATAAGATAGATCAGCCATTTTCTGGGTATTTTATATTGTATAAAGATCATTAAATGATCACACAAACCCCATTAATGGTATTTAAGCCTTGAACTAAAAAAAATTAAATGCAATTTTCATGTTGTTTTTCAATGATTTTAATATCGTAAATCATTTTGATGTATTCCATAAAATTTCAGATGAATTATTTCTTATGTTTGACTAGTTCCAATATATGACTAGAATGTATCATAAGGTACTAAATAGAAGAAATTTTAGGATTTTAACAACCCCATATGATATGATATATGATATCATAAAATATGTTTCAGACCTATATTTCTACAAAATTGAGTACCATACGATATTTATAATATCATCTATATCATTTAATATGATAGGTTATATATGATATTATATATCATAAAAAATTATATGAATCATGATGTATAATTCAGAGTAAAATCATGGAATATTAATTTTTATGGGTTATTTCAATCCTGTTTCTATTTTATTTGATGAAGGATAATGATATTATCAGTCATGAAATACTGAAAAAATGTTAAAAATTATATTTTTATAAATTTTATTATGATTTATAAATTATTTATAAATTATAAATGGTAAGAATTTTAGAATGATTTTTTTCAATCATAAATTAAATATTAATGGTTCATATTTTTTGCATATTTTGAAAACTAAAAAAGTGTTATTTATTAGTTAATTTCTTTATAATATTTAGAATAATAATTTTTTAATGAATTATGAATATTGTTTAGTCTTTGGTTAGGAAATAAATTGTTTATAGAAGATAAATCCCTATATTTCATGTTATGTGTGGTATCAAAATATTTAATTTTTATTTAACATAACCATTTTTTTTATTAGAGAAAGAAGTATAAAATTAGTTATTTAATATAGTTTATCAATATTATGTTTTAGGATTGTCATGAATTGAATTATATATTGAGTAATGTCTCCCTGAGGAGAGTTACTTAGGGTTAGAATACCCACTACTTATTGAGAGTGGGGTCCTTATACCTAAATCCTTTATGTACTTTGATAACCATTACATGTATATATTTTAATATATACATGTATCTCTCTATCCATTATAGTTTTGATATTTATTCATACAATTTTTTATATTAATGTCCTTAGAGTATATATTCAATCAAAAGGTTATAAATGTTCTCATACAATAATGATATCTTTGTGATACTATGATAATAATCTTTAACATTTGTCTTATAGTCGAGATACATCATGATAATAGGACCCATATGATGTATTATTTTTCTGCTTCGTGGGATAATTGGCATTGACACTTATTATTATAATGTTCTCACTTAGTGATCTTGAGTAGATAAGATCTTGAGGGATGAAATTCCAATAGGAACGCCACATGTTTCATGTGTCATTTGGCATTCTAATTTACAAGAATGTGTATTGGTATCTTTACATGAGATCATTATACATGTGTTACATTTGATCATGTACTTTAATGCATGATTAAAACCATAAAATTTATGTTATGGTGAGGTATCAAGTGTTGGGTGTATCATTGGTGGTATGGTATTGGATGAATTATTATTATCTGAATTTTCAATTACATGAAATGAAGAGAAATATCATGTACAAATGACCATGATCTTAGTACCATCACTAAATCCATTTACAAGGTATAAGAAAGTACTTCTAACCAGTAAGGTAATATAAATTATATATAAATCAAGAATGGATGATGACATAATGTGTGTATCCTATATTATGAGATATCTCTAGACAAATATATCATATTACATAGTGTGTGCTCAAAGGAAGGTTTTCATTTGGATAATAATCCTTATCTCCTTTGGGGATTTAATGTTTTTCTTGACTCCAATCCTAGTCTATGAGTTTCGATAAATTCTAACAAGATATGGACCTAGAGATTCACCTGGAAAATCATATCAATTTGCTTATGTGATTTTAGTGAATGAGAATTTAGGAAATTATGGGGCACATTTCATGGGATGAGATGTGTTTGAGTTTGAACCATCATAATAAAAAATAAATTCATTACCATTATAGTACGGAATAATTAATGATGAATTAATTTTATTTAGGTATTCACATGTTTAACTTAATATTTGAAATAATAATTAATGAATGAATATATATTTATTCAAGGTTAGTTAAACAAATTGGGATGACTAGTTAATTTAATGACTCTTATTTTATCAAATAACAAAATTTCATATTTTATAAGTAAGTGATAAAATATTTTTGATGGTTTTTCAATGTTTTAAATGTCAAAAACCAAGCTAGGGTGCCATCGAACCTAACATATGACCCAGCCTAAGACATAGACCAAATGGAATTCATGATCCCCAAATGCTGGTAACAAGTGCATGGGAATCAAACCTCACATTTGGGAACGAATTTTCACATAATAAAAAATCATAAACCTCTCATAATAATAAATCCTCAAAAGATATACAACAACCATAACCAATATAAATACCACTATCAAAAGTTAAACAGTTTTACATTTTAAATAAAAACCAAAATGATCCAAAGGGTCAAAATGGGATGGGAAAAAACAATACAACCAAAAACTTCCATGTAAAAAGAGGGAAATGACCCTAAAAACACCTCCACCAAAACCATAAATAGTTGGAACACTAGAAAATGGAACCATCATCACCACCATAGAATATATTTCATTTACATGGGTCAAACATAACGATGTCCACAAACACCTGAGGTTGTATGTAGGGTGTGATCTAATGCCATGTATGTTACCACCCAAAGAGAGATTCCATCAATAAAATCATAAGATAGAACAATATGAATGTTTTTAAAGAAAAAAAAGAAAAAAATTAACAAAACATCTTTTAAATGTAAAACAGAAAGGACATTCTTTGAAATTTAAAATATTATAGTATGTGTAACAATGACCAAGAGATAAGAAAAGGATCATATAAAACAAACGCCAAGGGTAATTCCTAAGGCATTAGGGTTAGTGGGTCCTTGGATCCCCATACCTTGGTAAACATCTCTTTGAAACCATAATTGACAGCATCCTCATGAATGTTCCACTAAAGAGGAATCACATCCAAAGTTCTAGTGGTCTCTAATAATTATCAAATGTTTAGTTAGTGCTTTAGAAGAAATCCTGGTAGGGGTAAAGCATGAAATACCCTCTAGAATAATAGATCTAGTATTACCAACCTAGTTACCAAGTATTACCTTTGTGCTCATTGTAATTCCCTGTGTTATATGAACCACCATTTGTACTTACACACACCCAATAATGTAAATTCACATGAAAAACAACCATTTCCATATGAAAAACCTCATGGAAACCCAAAATCATGCCAGAATAATTTGAAAAAAAAGTTTTCACTACCCACATAAATCATAAAACACATTTATAAAGCATATAAATCATACTAAAATCATCAAATAATGGTAAATCATGGAATCACCTACCTCAATATTGGAAACCTCTAGAATTTGGTGAAAACCCACAACCACACCATAAAGAGACCCTATAAAAGAAAACTCACACAAAAACCATCAATATTTAAGCCCAAGTAATCATGATTAAACCCTCATTAGGTCGACCAACCTGCTTGAGAAATAATATCCCATGAAAGAATGAGAGGAATCTAGGAAGAATGGAGAATAAAAGAAACATAGGATCCTACATGGAGTTTTTTGAAGATTCCACACCAAAAAACACCAAAGATTTGAAAGTACAATGGAGACCAGAGGAGAGGGAGAGACTTCTAGGGCTGAGAATCCTGAATGAGGGAGGAAATAGGTATATTTGGGTTAAAATAGGGGAAGGGGAAAGTGGGGATTCAACATTTTTAATGATATGGGAAGACCGCATGGTTTGGAAATCCATGAAGAAGCCATGTGGTGCCTCCTTCCAAAGTAAAATGAGTTCTCATGGTGTCTTGGGGTGGGCTTCATGCCCGTGAAGTTGACATTGCACCTCAAATAGACCCACTTGTTTGGGCATATGATTATCCCCCATTCCTATGCATGGGGTGTGTACCTTGGACTATTCCACTTTCCAGGTTGAATAGTTTCTACTAATTGTGTGTCAACTATATGCCACCTAATGTTGGGCCCGAAAACTGTAATTTTCACCCAAAAAACCTAGAAAATCCTAGAGAAAAATGTATGATAAAAAATAAAATATAAAATACCTCAAAAAGAAAACACACATGTGAAAACTCTCTCCACCATAAAACCTTTACAACATTATAAATTCAACTTGAAGGCTGGTATGAGAAAAAAATTAGTACCACACCTCAACCCAATATTTTCTCTCTCATGTATCTTGAACATCATTACCAAGATTCCAAAGAACCCAAAAAAATGGTGTGGAAATCCCTTGAATAACTTTATCCTAGAAATCCACAATCTATAATAATCTCTCAAACAAAGATAGATCAGGTTCCAACTCTAACTCTTCCCAATTCATCACATGAGACATATCTGAATTATACTTCTTTAGTTGTGAGACAAGGAACATGTCATGGATTGATTCTAACTAGGACAAAAAAGCTAACTAGTGTGCCACATTACCAAATCTCTTGGTAATCTTGAAATTTCTGACATACCTCAGCATCAGCATTCATTGCTTACTAATATTTTGATGACCCAAGCTATTGGTCGCTTTAAGAAACACCTGATCACAAATCAAAAATGTCACGACCCATCCTCGGGGACCGTGTCATGACTACCTCAAGCCCACCTTCCATAGGTCAGGGGCTGGCGACTAGCACCAAGGCATAAATCCCGGTAAAGGGAACGCATTGCCTTTTTAAAGTAAACAACCAACACCATAGAGTAAGCAGGCATGATTAAACACTATGTAAAAACCGGTACAACAGTACGTGCGGAAAGTAAGTGGGACAGAATACAAACCCAAACTGAAAGTAAAGTACAACTGGAAAGGGAAAATAGAAATTGAAAAGTAAAGCTGCGACGCCGAGCTGTCCACTGGGAATCCCACCTGAAGGGTGGGTACATATAGCCTCCACTACTCCTCGGGTCCAGCAGACTGCTCCGAGTACGTCCCGCCCAGTGGTCCACCTCCAGGTATCGTCCTGCTCTGCAAGCCTCCACCACGATCAGCGATGCCCGTCGTCTGCAACCAACACAACGTAGTGCGGGCATAGCCCGTGTAGGGGTGAGTATAAGCTACTCAGTAGGGACCCTGAGACCCCCAAAGGTCTCCCAGAATCCACAAAGGATAATCCACAAAGGAAAGATACAATCATGAAGTAACATCCGACATGGCTTAGGTATATGCACATACATATACCTAAGTCATCAACTCTCGCTTGGCTCCGACATCCGAGCTCAAGTAAAACCCAGTCCACACAGGAAAGCAAAACGTAAATCCACACAGGATAGCACAACACAATCCACAAAGGAGAGAAAAACGTAAATCCACACAGGATGGTACAAAAAAATCCACAAAGGAAAGAAAACAGGGTTTCAGCTCACACAGGTATACTTCTTCGAATGACGATAGAGATGATCACTGATCCATCTAAGCCATCCGACCCACAAAGGATCGATAGGTACTAACCCCCGCAATGACCCACACATGATCTATCATGAATTTGAACCCATAGCTATTCGGAAACTCCTTCTCCATCAAATACAGTGGTTATGCCGCTACAACCAAGCGCTTCCCTCTTACCTTGGACTGCTGTAGTACTCCACCTATCGAGTACTGTGGGCCTGCTGCTACAAGCAAGCGCTTCCCACCATGGGTCTGCCACTACAACCAAGCACTCCCTCTCATAGCCCCTAGAGGTACTCCTTCTGTTGAGTACCACGGGTCAGCCGCTACAACCAAGCGCTCCTCCATCGTGGGTTTGCCGCTACAACCAAGCGCTCCCCCATGCTGCTACAACCAAGCGCTCCTCTGTCGTGGGTCTGCCACTACAACCAAGCACTCCCCCTCATAGCCTCCAGAGGTACTCCTTCTGTTGAGTACCGCGGGTCTACCGCTACAACCAAGCGCTCCTCCGCCGTGGGTCTGCCGCTACAACCAAGAGCTCCCCACAAGGCTATCTGTAACACACCGAGTCGTTAGATCAACCGTCGTCAAGTCTCAACCGGCTCTAGGGTTTCCACCCACATCATGCTCGTTCCAAGAGGGTCCACTCCACGAGTTAAGAGGTTGATGCATCAACTGACATATAGTCTGGATTTGACGTATCCCAAGATGTACCGTAGTGGTCACTGCCGAAAACACGGAGGATTCCCGTACTGTTTTAATCATCGTCGCAGTCGAATCCACTGAGGATCTCTATACAGTCGTCGTCGTCATGGTAGCAGTCGCAGCCAGCTCTAGGGTTCCCGCACACAGCAAGCTCGTTCGGAGGGTCCGCTCCATGAGACGAGAGGCTGATACATCAACTGACACATAGTCCAGAGTTGATGTATCCAAAAGTTCCGTATCGTGAATAGGAACTCAACGCCGCAGACGGCGCGTCAATCAGACGCCCGGTCCGAGAGTTATTGGCTTTTACGTCCCAGGGGCCCGCTTGGTTTTTAAGTCAAAACCAACCTGACCGTACTCCACCTGCGTCCAAACCTCAGGCGGATAAAGCCAAAAGATCCATCCCACTTAGAGGAAAACAACAAAGTCGACGACACGTCAATCGGACGTCCAAAACTCAAGATATGAGCGTTTCCACTCCGAGGGCCCGGTTGGTTTCGTGTATGAACCAACCCGGCTGAATACAAAGTATTCTGAAACCTTGGTGTGATATACCGAAACGACCGTCTCGATCCAAGGATCGTATCACCGCTGACGGCGCGCCGTTCGAGTCCCGTAGCTCATGTTATGAGCAAAAGACCAAAAAGGTCCGGAAACGGGGGGTCTGGGCCCAGACCGACCCGGCCCAACCCCCCCTGGGTACGCCCGAACCAAGTGGACCCGTCCCGGGTCTGGGTCCGACCCGGTTTGGCACGACCCAACCCGGCCTGGGCGCGACCCGGCCGGCGGCTCGGCTCGGCTCGGCTCGGCCGAGCTGCCGAGCAAGGGGAGTCGCGGGGCGTGTAGCCCCCGCGGAAAGAGGAGCTGCGGCCCCGCGTGGGGCCGCGCTTGGTCAGCGGACGCAGCATAGCCACGTCCCGTGTCTCGCCGGACCTGCGCGGTCACGGGTCTGGCCGGCCGCCGCTGCCGCGGCTGAATCCGCGGCGGCTCCATACGGCGGCGCGCCGGCGACCCGCGCTGCCGGTGGATTCCGGGGGCCACCGGAGTTTCTCCGGTGGTCCGATTCCATTTCTGTCTGCGCCGTAGCTCCTCTCGGGTCCCGTTCTTCACTGCGGAATCAACAAAACGTCTTTGCGTCCCGTTTTTTCATCGTCTTCCATTTCGCACATCAACGAAGAACTGAGGAGGGTTGTCGGGCTGTGTTTGTTTGGCCTGCACCCTCCGCGTTAGGTGATAACAATCAGGAAATAATGATCAACACATGAAAACATAAAAAGAAACAATTATAATAAATTAAAATTTCACTTTGATCCCAGGCTCTTTGTTTTAGAAGGAAACAACTACGGGAATAAAATATTATTTTTCAAATAAAAATCCCTACCTCGCCGTCGCCGTCGAACGAGAGTTCTTTGCAGAATTTACCATCACAGAAGAAGAGGATCGTCGCGTCGCGGAAGGGCGTTTCGTCGTCGCAGAAAGGTGTCGCGTCGACGAACTCCGAGGATCAAGAACATACAGATTTAATTATAACAATTAAATCCATGTTGTTGTTATAATCCACAAAGATTTTAAAGATTTTAAATCTCCTACCTCAAGCAATTGATCAAAGATTTTTCGCGGGGAAATAATGTCGCGGAAGAAGCATCGGCATCGCGTCGATCTCCAGGGGTCGGGCGTTCTTTGCCGCCCTTCGTCGGAGGCTGGCGTTCTTCGCGTTCTTCGCATTCTTCGCGAAGGAGGTTGGAGGCACAGAATCTCCAAATCATCTCAACAAATCGCATCCCAGAAGAAAGGTGTGTTGGTCTTATTTTATTAATATGCCAACAGTTTGAAACAGGTTAAGAAACGAACAAATTAATTCACAGAATTAATTTCAATGAATAAACTGCCCAATTAAATAGGAGTGTTTAATTGTTTAAGAAAACTCCCCTGTTGACTTTCATTTAAAAAAGGTTTTCGCGGGTGCGTTACTTAGCGGAAAGGAAACGGTGGGGCTCGTGCGGGCCCCACCTCACAAATATACTACCAAGAGGGTAGGATATTTTGGGTTCCACCCTATCTGCTTCAACTCATCTTAAGCAGCTTTACGTGGATTTAAGCGGCTTAAGTGAAATAAAAAAATGTTTGTTGTACCACATTATTTTATTTCATAACTTAAAGCCCAAAAATTAAAAACCACACTCGAGCAAACGCAAATCCAAAGTAGGCGTTTCTAAGAAAATATCGGTGCTGCGATTCCATCGGTACCCTCGGAATTCGATTCCAAGCACCAGTTCAAAAGTTAGAAAAACTCATTCGTTTGTTCACTGAACGTACCCGAGCCAACTTCCGAAAAAGATTCCGGGCACACCGGGCCTCAGAATCAGGTGCCATCAGAAATTGCGTTCTTGTAAAATTTCAAAGAAAATTAAGAAAAAAATTTCCTTGAAATTTACGGTCTTTACATCACTCCCACCACAGGGCTTTACGTCCCCGTAAAGATACATCATAAGCTAGGGAAACAAATGTGGGTACTGAGCACGCATCTGATCCTCCTGCTACCAAGTGCTCTCCTGGAAGTTCTCGTGCTGCCATCTGATGCGCACTAGAGGAATCGACCGTCCACATAGGACCTGCTCCTGTCGATCCTCAATCTCCATCGAGACCTCCGCAAAAGTCGCCCCATCATCAACGTCTAGCTCCCCATGGTCAATGATATGCGTCGGGTCATGCACGTATCTCCTCAGATGAGATACATGGAAGACGTCGTGCACCTGGTGCAACTGGGGTGGTTGAGCCAGGCGATAATCCACCTCGCCGATCCTACTGAGGACCTGGAATGGTCTGATGAAGCGTGGAGACAACATTCCGCCTCGCCCAAATCTCCGTTAACCACGTCGAGGTGAGACCCGCAAGAAGACGTGGTCACCATCCTCGAACTCTAGTGGCCTCCGCCTCCTGTCATCATAAGACTTCTGCCGGCTCTGAGCTATCCTCATCCGCTCTTGGATGACATGGACCTTCTCTGGTCCTTCAAGAGATGCTGAGATTTCTTCTTTGCCGATAAGAGAAATCCGGTCTCATCCCCTGGATGAACCATGTTCTTCACCTAATACAGTCAATCCTGACATGGATGATACTATTCCATACGAAGGATGACGTCGTAAGGCCTCGACGCTACTACCAAGAGATCCAACAGTTACTCTCACCTCCAATGGTTGAGTCACACTGTCATCATCAGCGTGTGGTCACTGGGTCTCCTACAGTAGGTATCTCAATGTGAGGGTCAAGTCAACAGTTTTTAAACCAGAACCTCTTAGTAATGACTAAAATAGAGGACAGGAAGGTAAAAACCACAAGAAAAGTGTCTTTTATTACTGCAGCTCAAAGTAAAAAGCCACAAAACATCTACAACAAACATCAACAATGCTAGAAGCAACATAAACAAAAGTCTCCAGGTCTGGAGCTAGTCCCGATCCTATTCATCTTCTCCCGGAGCTCCACGATCGTAGGCCTCAGGTGCCTGAAACTGAGCTCTCCCATGTCCACCAGCTCCCTGTGGTTGTGGTGGACCTCCTGGTGGTGGTGGTGGCAACACCTCTAAGTGTCGTCCACCTCCAGCTGCATGGACAGCTCCCCTGCCACGGTCTCCTGCTCCATGCGATCCGCCTCGATCGAACCTTTACCTTTGCCTGGGAGGTCCTTCGTTCATCTGCTGGTCATCCGTATGGCGGGTCGGACAGTCACGAGCCATGTGACCAACTCGGCGCAGGAGTAACATTGTCCACTCATGGTAAGTCGTTGTCCACCCTCGGGTGCCTCGCACAATCGATCCTGTGTCATGCGGTCGACCACCGGTAGGTCTAGTCCTCTTGGACCCCTGCGTCATCTGTCTACTGCCCGCTGCGGAAGACTCTACCGCATGCCGGCTAGTGGTGGGTCCTGCTGCTGGATACTGCTCAGCAAGGAAACTCTCCACTAAGAGGGCTCTCTCCAACACTCCTGTCTGTGTCGGAATGCTGTGAGAAACAACTGAAGCTCTGATCTCTCGCCTGAGCCCCTGCTCGAAGGTTCGGGCCCTGAAGAATGGGTCTCGTACCATGTCCGTGGAATAGCGTGAGAGATCGGTAAACCTCGCCGCGTACTGGGCTACTGTCATGCTGCCCTGCCGCAGCTGTAGTAGCTCCTGGATGCGCACCGCTCGGAGGGTGGCTGGGACGAACTCTGAGCGAAAAAGGCTCTCAAAGTCCGTCTAAAGGAGTGATGCCTCGTCGTGCACCTGGAGCATAAAGCTCCACCATCTGCCTGCTGCCGCAAGCAGGAGGCTCGGTGCAAGTACCACCATAAGGTTTGTTGGTGTCCTCACTAACCGGAAAACTCGTACAACCGCCTCCAGCCAGTCCTCGGCTGCCTGGGGGTCCGTCTCCCCGAGGAGCCTGGGCGGTCGCTGGCGCTGGAACTCATGCAGTGCGCTAAGGCGATGTGCATCGTCAGCAGTCGGGGCTGGAAGCAACGGTGGCTTGGCGGGTAGTGGTACCGCCGGTGCCATTGCTGTCAAAGGGCCCTGTACCGAGGCCTCGTCGCTCGGCGGGCTGTCGTCACGCTCAACTCTTGGAACCCTAGCTGGCTGCCTTCGTGGGGCCATCCTGAAAAGAAACAGGTGTGCCACGGTCAGAACAGTATACCTGGTGAGCTGACATAAATAATCACAATGAAAACATGAAACACACATGCAATCAATGTTTTCGTCAATTAAGTCGGAAATCCGAAGTCAGGGTCCTGGTGTACGGATACGTCGGCCGCCGCACCAACACTGGACTCCCTAGACTGATAACCACACTCAATAAGCTCAACACTATTGCTTCACATAGTAGAAAGATCAGAGTCTGCGGTAGAACTGAACTCCTTTGATACCAATTTGTCACGACCCGTCCTCGGGGCCCGTGCCGTGACTACCCCAAGCCCGCCTTGCATAGGCCAGGGGCTGGCGACTAGCACGAAGGCGTAAATCCCGGTAAAGGGAAGTCATTGCCTTTTTAAAGTAAACAACCAACACCAAAGAGTAAGCAGGAAGAAGTAAACACTATGTAAAAAATAGTACAACAGTAAGTGAGGAAAGTAAGTGGGCCAGAATACAAACCCAAACTGAAAGTAAAGTACAACTGGAAAGGTAAAACAGCAACTAAAAAGTAAATCCGCGACGTCGAGCTGTCCACTGGGAATCCCACCTGAACGGTGGGTACAGAAAGCCTCCACTAATCCTCGGGTCCAGCAGACCGCTCCGAGTATGTCTCGCCCAGTGATCCGCCTCCAGGTACCGTCCTGCTCCGCAAGCCCCCACCACGATCAGCATTGTCCGTCGTTTTCAACCAACACAACGTAGTGCGGGCATAGCCCGTGCAGGGGTGAGTATAAGCTACTTAGTAGGGACCCCGAGACCCCCGAAGGAATCCCAGAATCCACAAAGTATAATCCACAAAGGAAAGATACAATCACGAAGTAACATCCAACACGGCTTAGGTATATGCCCATACATATACCTAAGTCATCAATTCTCGCTTGGCTCCAACATCTGAGCTCAAGTACAACCCAGTCCACACAGGAAAGAAAAACGTAAATCCACATAGGATAGCACAACACAATCCACAAAGGAAAGAAAAACGTAAATCCACACAGGATGGCACAACACAATCCACAAAGGAATGCAAACAGGGTTTCAGCTCACATAGGTATACTTTTTCGAATGATGATAGAGATGATCATTGATCCATCTAAGCCGTCGGACCCACAATGGATCGATAGGTACTATCCCCCACAATGAACCACACAGGATCAATCATGAAGTTGAACCCATAGCTATTGGCAAACTCCTTCTCCATCAAGTACAGTGGTTATGCCGCTACAACCAAGCGCTTCCCTCTTACCTTGGACTACTGTAGTACTCCATCTATCGAGTACTATGGGCCTGCTGCTACAACCAAGCGCTTCCCACCATGGGTCTGCCGCTACAACCAAGTGCTCCACCTCATAGCCCCTAGAGGTACTCCTTCTGTTGAGTACCACAGGTCAGCCGCTACAACTAAGCGCTCCTCCATCGTGGGTCTGCCGCTACAACCAAGCGCTCCCCCGTGCTACTACAACCAAGCGCTCCTCTGTCGTGGGTCTGCCGCTACAACCAAGCGCTCCCCCTAATAGCCTCCAGAGGTACTCCTTCTATTGAGTACCGCGGGTCTGCCGCTACAACCAAGTGCTCATCCACCGTGGGTCTTCCGCTACAACCAAGAGCTCCCCACTGGGCTATCCGTAACACACCGAGTCGTTCGATCAGCAGTCGTCAAGTCTCAACCGGCTCTAGGGTTTCCGCCCACAGCATGCTCGTTCCGGGAGGGTCCAATCCACGAGCTAAGAGGTCGATGCATTAACTGACATGTAGTCCGGAGTTGACGTATCCCAAGATGTACCGTAGTGGTCACTGTCGAAAACACGGAGGATTCCCGTACTGTTTTCATCATCATCGCAGTCGAATCCACTGAGGATCTCTATATAGTCATCGTCGTCACAGTAGTAGTCACAGCCAGCTCTACGGTTCCCACACACAGCAAGCTCGTTCGAAGGGTCCGCTCCACGAGACGAGAGGCTGATACATCAACTGACACATAGTCTAGAGTTGATGTATCCAAAAGTTCCGTATCGTTAACAGGAACTCAACGCCGTAGATGGCGCGTCAATCGGACGCCCAGTATGAGAGTTATTGGCTTTTACTTCCCAGGGGCCCGGTTGGTTTTTAAGTCAAAACCAACCCGACTATACTCCACCTGCGTCCAAATCTCATGCGGAGTAACCCAAAAGATCCGTCTCACTTAGAGGAAAACCACAAAGTTGACGGCACGTCAATCGGACGTCCAAAACTCAAGATATGATCGTTTCCGCTCCGAGGGCCCGATTGGTTTCGTGTACGAACCAACCCGGACGAACCCAAAGTATTCTGAATCCTTGAGTGTGATATACCGAAACGACCGTCTCGATCCAAGGATCGTATCTCCATTGACGGTGCGTCGTTCGGAGGCTCGTAGCTCATGTTATGAGAAAAAGAACAAAAAGGTCCGGAAACGGGGGGTATGGGCCCGGACCGACCCGGCCCAACAACCCCCCCCCCCCCCCTTTGGTCGGCCCGAACCGTGTCGACCCATCCCAAGTCCGGGTCCGACCCGGTTTGGTGCGACCCGGCAGGCCGGCCGGCTCGGCTCAGCCGAGCGGCCGAGAAAGGGGAGCCGTGGGGCGTGCAGGCCCCGCGGGAAGAGGAGCCGCAGCCCCGCGTGGGGCCGTGCTTGGTCAGCGGACGCGGCAGAGCCTCGTCCCGCGTCTCGCCGGACCCGCGCGGTCGTGGGTCTGGTCGGCCGTCGCCACCGTGGCTTCAGCCGCGGCGGCTCCATCCGGCGACCCGCGCCGCCGGTGGATTCCGCGGGCCACCGGAGTTGCTCCGGTGGTCCGATTCCATTTCTGTCTGTACCGTAGCTCCTCCTGGGTCCCGTTCTTCACTTCGGAATCAACACATCGTCTCTGCGGCCCATTTTGTCATCTTCTTCCATTTCTCACATCAACAAAGAACTGCGGAGGGTTGTCGGCCCATGTTTGTTTGGCCCGCACCCTCCGCGTTAGGTGATAATAATCGGGAAATAATGATCAACACATGAAAACATAACAAGATACAATTTTAATAAATTATAGTTGCACTTTGATCCCGGGCTCTTTGTTTTAGAAGGAAACAACTATGGGAATAAAATATTATTTTTCAAATAAAAATCCCTACCTTTCCGTCGTCGTCGAACGAGAGTTCTTCGCTGAATCTACTGTCGCGGAAGAAGAGGATCGTCACGTCACGGAAGGGCGTTGCGTCGTCACGGAAAGGCGTCACATCGACGAACTCCGAAGATCAAGAACATACAGATTTAATTATAACAATTAAATCCATGTTGTTGTTATAATCCACAAAGATTTAAAAGATTTGAAATCTCCTACCTCAAGCATTTGATCGAAGATTTGTCACAGAGAAAGAACGTCGCGGAAGAAGCGTCGGCGTCACATCGATCTCCGGGGGTCGGGCGTTCTTCGTCGCCCTTCGTCAGAGGCCGGTGTTCTTCGCGTTCTTCGCGAAAGAGGTTGAAGGCACAGAATCTCCAAATCCTCTCAACAAATTGCATCCCAGAAGAAAGGTGTGTTGGTCTTATTTTATTAATATGCCAACGGTTTGAAACAGGTTAAGAAACGAACAAATTAATTCACAGAATTAATTTCAACGAATAAACTTCCCAATTAAATAGGAGCGTTTAATTTTTTAAGAAAACGCCATAGTTGACTTTCATTAAAAAAAGGTTTTCGCAGATGCGTTATTTAGCAGAAAAGAAACGGTGGGGCTCATGCGGGCCCCACCTCACAAATATCCTACCAAGAGGGTAGGATATTTTGGGTTCCACCCTATCCGCTTCAACTCAGCTTAAGAATATTTAAGTGGCTTTAAGCAGATTAAGTGAAATAAATTAAAGTTTGTCGTACCCCATTATTTTATTTCTTAACTTAAAGCCCAAAAATTAAAAACCACACTCGAGCAAACGTAACTTCCGAAGAGGCGTTTCTAAGTAAATACCGGCGCTGCAATTCCATCGGTGCCCTCGGAATTTGATTTCGAGAACCAGTTCAAAAGTTAGAAAAACCCGCTCATTTGTTCACTGAACGTACCCAAGACAACTTCCGAAAATGATTCTGGGCACACCAGGCCTCAGAATCAGGTGCCGTCAGAAACTGCGTTCTTGTAAAATTTCAAATAAAATTAAGAAAAAAATTTCCTGGAAATTTACGGGTCTTTACAAAGAATTCCAAGGATGATCACCACTGATAGGTATAATACTTGTGGCATAATAGCACCATCAAAAACTTCTACCTGATCAATTAGACCTTTCCAGATGTCTCTTACACAAGGATCAGTACCAACAATGAGGTTTCACCCACCTCATCCTAACACAAAGGTGAACGACATAGTTTCCCATAAAACACCACAAATAGAGCCATTATTATCAAGGATTAGTAATTTTTATTATAGGAAAATTCCACTAACCCCAAATGGTTATCCCACATTCCTCTAAAATCCAATGCACATTCTTGGGGAATGTCTTCCAAGATCTTATTTTCCCAATCCATTAAACCATCGATTTGATTATTTCATTCTATACTAAAATTGACATGGGATCCCATTACCTTGTGAAGGGATTCCCAAAACCGAGAGGTAAAGAGGGTTTACCTATCTGAATCTATAGCTGATGGAACACCATGATGACTCGCTATCTCCTGAACATAAAACTAATTGAACTCATCTACCTTTGATAATTCCTTGATTATAATTAAATGGTATGACTTAGTTAGATGTTCATTAACTACCCATATGGAATTCATTTCCTATGGTGTATGAGGTAAGTCGGTAATAAAATCCATAGCGACCTCATCCTAATTATATATAGGAATGGGTGGTGGTTGAAGAAAACTAGAGGGTATTTTGTGTTTTTATTTTACCAGATAGAATTTATATCACCTGGATACAAAATATGCTACATTACATCTCATACTCGACCACCAGAACTGATGAAACACATCATAAAACATCCTGGTGGTCTTGGGATTAATGTCCCACTGAGACTGGTCTCCATCCTACATCACCACATTCTATAATGAAAATGGAATAACTAACTTGACTTTGATATAAAAAAATCCATCTAAAGACAATTACCAATCATTTGGAACCTCTCCACCATAATGGAGTTAAATAGACCACCAGCACAACTCATCGTTAGGATACTCCTACTGAATCCATTCTAGAAGGTATGGAGTCATTTTAACTCTATCCAATAATTATCCTAAACAATACTCCTTGTTCTCTAGATGCATCGGGAAAAAGATCCTCCTCAATTACCACTCATAACTAGACTCTTTTAGAGACTGCATTAGTGTATTCCTACTCAATGCATCTACAACTACATTAATTTTTCATTATGTATATAAGATATCAAAATCGAACCCCTTAAGTTACTAGACCCAATGAAACTACCTTAGATTAAAATCCTTTTGGGAGAAAATAAAATTCAATCTCTTATGGTTGGATTAGACTAAAAAATTATCCCCAGTGAGATATTAATGCCATGTATTCAAGGTATGCCTCACTAATACTAATTCCGGGTCTTGGGTTGGGTAATTATTTTTTTGTAGTCATAGTTTGTGGGATCCATATTCCACCACATGATCATCATATACTAACAGAAAACAAATACCCATACTTGAACCATTGTATTAGACCACTTATCCCTTCCCATATTCAGGAAAGATCAAATTATGGTTCATGTTCAACCACTTCTAAAGCCCCTCAAAGGATGCCTGACATTCAAGGATCGATTCAAACATTACCAATTTTTGGGAAATCGTAGTCTGGGGAAAATAAAGCTGAGATAAATCACTAATAAATCACTTATAATACCCAATAAGGCCCAAAAAACTCTTGTTCTCCAAGGAATTCTTTAGTTTCTCCGATTACATCACTAATTAGATCTTATTAGGGTCCACCGAAACCCCATGTTCTAAAATAATATAGCCCAGAAACATCACCTATATAATCTAGTAGGTTCACATTGAAAGATTTATATAAAGGTGATGATCCTGTAGAGTGACGAACATGATTCTTAAATTATGCTCATCTTCTTCTTTGGTCCTAGAGTAGACCAAGATTTCTTCTACAAACCTAAAAAATGAATTGAGATACTGATGGAACACCTTGTTCATAAGTTCTATTATGACTATAGAATTTTTCAACCCAAAAGGGTGTGAAAAAAATACAAAAGGTGGTCATACCTAATTTATAATGCTATCATAAGAACATCTTCCTCTCCAAATCTAACCTGGAGATACCCAGAATGTAGGTTGATCTTGGAAAACAACCTTTCCCCTTGAGTTTATCAAAGTAGTTATAAATGTTGGGAAAGTGTTATTTATTATTTATCATCACCTTATTCAGATTATGGTCATTTTTTTACAACTGGATAAGTCTATCAACATTCCTTGTAAATAAAACAGGGGTAGTCCAAGGTGAGATTCTTAGGCGAATAAATCCTTTGCATTCAAAATCATTTATTTGTAATATCAATTCCCTTATCTAAATAGGGGATATGTGGTATGAGGGAGGAGATATCAGTTTTTCCCCAGTGTCGAATTGATGGTAAACTCCACATCTCACTCTGGCGGAAACCCTAAAAAACATCAGGGAATACCTCTAGAAACTTTACACTATAAGAGGTAATGCACAGGTATAGCACATTTCATCATCATCCAGCATGAGCTATGAGACTTGAAGAAAAAATATTTCCCATCATACAATGTGGAGGTCCAGTACATCCTGATCGAGGATCACATTCTCTATAAAAACCCCTAGGTACTTCCATCTAGTTCCACAAATCTCACTCACTGTTGATAAAAAATTTATGTGAACCTCAAACTTCACTAACCAATCCATATTGAGGATCATTTCTAAGAGGTCCATTTCAAAAAATAGGATATCACATTCTATCTCGATTCTTAAAAGAGTGATTGTGTATAATAAACACTTGAAACCTTTCTCCATATTTTTAACAAGCGGTTTCACAAACTCCATCGCATACGGCATCAGATCAGCTGAAAATTTCATCAAATTCATAATATAGGAAGAAATAAAGGAATTAAAAGTGCCAACCAAACAAAACATCAGCTATAGATAATTCAATAAGAATCGTAACTCGAACTTTAATAGTTCTAGCATGTAATCCCACTAGATATTGATCCATACCAAGAATAATTATAGTCTTTTCATGAGCCTGAGAACAAATCCTAACCTAAGGCTCGGCCTTGAGGTGACTCTTTCCAAGAGAAGATAGCCCATCCTCCATTAATTTTAAACTGATAACCCACTATTGGATGGATATGACTGGGCTGACACTTCGCTCAATATTTTAGAACCAGCACCACTATGATATGGATGTGAAGCTTGGAAAAACTAAGGAAAGTGACCCATAAATTCACACCAATGAAGTGGTTATATGGGGATCTAAACATGTTGATGAATTATCCCCCATCCAACCACACTGATGTCATATAACTGAACCAACATCCAAAGCCATGGAAGAATTTATTTGGGAAGGATGTCCTAGCTACCATGTCATATCTTATCATTTTAATCACACATTCAATTCCTTTCATTCAAACTACCACATCATTATCTTCATTTTAAATATACCCTAGATGAAAAAGACTTAATGGAATGGTTTATCTCCAATATCAGATCATGATCAACCATCTCAGCATTCATTTTTAACTCAATAAAGATGACATGGGATTTTTTACCCAGTCATAGCCCAATTTCAAATTGTTGGGCCTTCAACCACTCATTTCAAACCAACTCTGGTGTGAATAGAACTAACTCCACAAAGTGGTTGGCATACTCTAACATGATTTTATCTCCATGATGGGGATCCATAAACTCTGAGGTCTTGGTGAAGGACATGTTCTAATTGTAATGTTTCTCATTGATGATGACCTTGAAGTCCTTTAACCCATATGCTCATTCTTCCTAGCCTGAACCACTAAGTCTCACCACATTGGACTGAGACATTCTAACAAGAATGAAACATATTTCACCTTTACTTCCTTAGGAGTGTCGAGAAAACAAAACATCCTTTAGATATTTTCAATCCAATCCTTTACCTCCGGGGTATTTTTGCTACACTAGAAGGTATGGGTCTTGTTATTGAGGAACACCTGAGGTTTTTTAATTTCCTAGACCTGGTTCGGTCCCCCTAACTTGACCAGGACTAGGGCCTACTCCCTAAAAAAATTCTTAGATAGTATAAACCACCACTTACACTAATAACTAGTCAAATGGTGAAGGAGAACTCTTTATGGACTATTATTTCAGTTACACATGATGTCTTTGGAGAGGAATGATACAATAACAGTCAACAAGAAGAAGTAAAACCATAAACACAATATCCATTATATTTTCAGCAACCCAAAAAAAATTAAAACATTTTCATAAATTAGAACAAAACTATAACAAGAAAAATAACAATTCAAACCACTTCACCATCACCCAGTGTCCATGCATAGTCTACTGCTTGTACATCTCACCTGGAGGAGAAGTCAAACCAAATCATGGAATCCCATGGTGACTCAAGTCATGTCATGAGGTGTGCTTTCCAAACACCCCACTCATAAACAAAACCTCATGAACCTATATTCCTAGATCCTATCTATTCATACTCTCCCAAATATCTTATTCTGAAGATAGGGAGAAACCCCATCTGAAAATATTTTTTCATGGACCAATTTGGGGTTCCATCCAACCTGATATTTGAACTATCCCATTAAATGTCCTAAAGGGCATCTTGATCCCCATGAACTAGAAACTAGTGCATGGGAATCAAAAATCACATTTGTGAATTAATTCACCCATAATAACAACCATAAACATCTCATAATAACAAACCCTTAGAATATATCAAAAAACCATAACCAAGATAAATACCACTATCACAAGTTAAAAATTTTTACTTTTTACACAAAAAACCAGAAGGATCCAAAGGGCCAAAATTGTAGGGGAAACATATACACACAAAAACTCCATGTCACAAGAGTGTCAATTCCTTCAAGAGACCTCCACCAAAACCTACAAGAATATGAACAATATAAACTAGATCCACTGTCACCACCACAGAACATCTTTCCTTCACCTGGTTTAAACATAACAAGGTCTACATTCACCCAGGGGTGTATGTAGTGTGTAATCTAAGGCCAAGTAGGATACCACCCAAAGAGGGATTTCATTCCAATAAAACATAATAAAAATAAAAAATCATGTTTATAAACAAAATAAAATGATTTTTTTAATGAAACATGATTTCAAATGTAAAACATGAATGATACAATTTGATATTTAAGATTGGAAAGTTATTATAACAATGACCATGTGATAATAATAGCATCATATAAAATGAGAACCATGGGTGATACCTAAGGTACTATGATTAGTGGGGTCATAGGATCCTCTTACCTCAGTGAACGAGGATTTTAAAAAATAACCCCTAGTGTCCACAAGCACAATCCACTATAGAGGAATCACATACAATGTTATAGTGGTCTCTGATCATCATCAATTGTTTAATTAGTGTTGCAGCATCAATACTACTAAGGGGAACTGGGCCTCGAACCTTAAGGAAACCCTTGAGTACTAGACCTTTTCTACCTAACCTAGTTACCAATGATTCTGTTTTGTGTTCAATTTCATTACCTATGTCATATTAACAACGACTTTCGCATACACATGCCTAAAAGTGTAAATACACATGAAAACCCACCATTGTCCATATGAAAAAACTCTTTTGAACACAAAAAAAAACACTAAAAAACTTTGAAAACATAGTTATCACCACCCAAAAAATAATATAAACCATTTAGAAATCATAGAAATCATAGAAATCATAATAAAATCATCCAACAATGCTAAATCACCTATTCATGTACCACAAGCTTAGAAACCTATGGAATCTTCTAGCAAACCATAACTCCACCACAAGAAGACCATGTAAAGGAAAAGGCACACCACAACCCTCATTATTTTGGCTACGAAACTAATGTCAAACCCTCATTAGATCAACCAACATGATGGAGAGAGAATAACCCCTTAAATAAAGATAGGAATCCAAGAAGGAGGGATACATAGAAAAACAAACGATCTTAAATGGAGTTTCTTGAAGATTCCGCACCAAAACCACCCAATATTTGAATGTACAATGGAGGAAATAGGAGAGGGAGATGAACCTAGATATTATAATCCTAAATAGGGGAGTAAATGGGTGGATTAGGGTTAAAAATAGGGAAGGCTAAAAGTGGAAATTCAACATTTTTAATGATGTGGTAAGGCCGCATGTTTTGGGTGTATAGATCTACAAACCATGTAGAAGTTGTGTGGAACCTCCTTATAAGTAAAAAAGCGGCCAAATGATTCTTAGGGTTGGGCACACACCCGTGTGGTCAACTGTGTACCTCAAATATACCCACTAGTCTAGGCACACTGTTATCCCATATGCCCATGTGTGGGTTGTGCTCCTTAGATAATGCCATTGTTCAAGGAACACGGTCACCTCTAGGATGGTGAATGATTTTTACTAAATGTGCACCAACCATTATCCACCTTTGGTTAGTCCTGGAAACCGCCATTTTCACTAAAAAAACTTAGTAAATTCAAGATACAAATGTAATAAAAAAAATAAAAGACAATATACATTAGAAATAAACCATGAATGTGACATGCAACTTCATACTCCATGAATATACTTTGATTTAAATGGTTTTAATTATATAAGTTCCATAGTAAAATTTCAATTAATAAAACATTACTATTTAAGGTAATTGAGGTGATTATTCATAGTAACTATTACTCCTATGAATTTATAGAAGACCTCTCTCCTCTCTTATGATTCTTAGAGATATACTTACACAAATAGAGAAGATTAATCCTAGTTTTTTATATGAAAATATAGTTCTATTGCAGCCATCATATAATAATAAAGCTTTTCTTTTATCCATTATAGCACATGGATAATGTATATTGATACATCTATAAGAATATGGAGTGCATGTTGATGATCTAGAGGTATTTGAGGTTAGTTCCTTCAATCGGGGATCACCAGAGATTAGTAAAACATTCCAATGACTCTAATTCAAATGAGGTAAAAGATTGAATTATTTTTGTAATTTATTCACCTCGCATGAGATAATCATGTATAAATCTAGTGTTTCAATTCTCTAAATAATATGTTAATAAGTCTTTCAGGTAATAACAATTTAAAATTCTATTTTTTCCTAATTCTATTGTGTTTTAGTACCAAAATTCTATATAAGAGTGATCATGTTCTGAATTAAATCTATTTTTGAAATTTATTTTACAGAACATGAGTAGAGGCATTTGATATTGTACCAATTCCACTAACCGCACTTTGATATGAGGTTGTATGACCTATTTATAGCTATCTAAAGATTCGAGAAATGATTTTTTTGGTTAAATAAAAATTATAATTAATATTATAAGTAGGATACTATTTATATTAATATTAAATCAAACACTATTAATATGAATAGTATCATTGGGATTATTGATTTATCATGGTAAGGGGGAAGACCTTCCATATTTTCAGGTCTTCCAGGACACTATTATTTAAAAAAAATAATTAAAAATTATAATTGTTATAAATATATATATATATATTGTCTCGATAGTACATGAGTGAATAATAACTCATTGGTGAATAGTATCTAATCGTCAATTTTTTCAGGAATAGTATTCATGAATAGTACCTCTAACACATCTATATGGGATTAAATACTTGGGAATCCTAAAAAATTTCATAAATAGTTAAATATATATGGAATTAAATAAATTTTTTTTGGGGACTATGTGAAAAATATATTATGAAGTCAATTTATTTTAATTTACTTTAATTCATAATAAATAACCTCATGTATAATTATTCTCAAATTTAAACAATTTATTTGATATTATTGCATATTGAGTTATCATGATCCTTTTACTGAGGAATGTATGTCAGTATTTTCATTGATTTATTTATTTATTTTTTATATGAGTTGGTTTGTAATAATTAATTAATAAATTAATTTATATGCATCATCTTTCACCCTCACTATATGTATAAGGGAATGTGAGTCAATGAGTTATTTCTTGAAAGTGTATTTTACAACCGTAAGAATCTCTCACCAATCTGTGAGTATATTTGTATAATGACATGGAATGAAGTTAACTGAGACCATGCTAAGGCTTGGAGAAATACGAGACAAGACTGAGATATATTGGATGGGGGAGTAGTAACTTGATTAAGAAGCTTCTCTAGAAGTTACCCCTGGGGTATTAATTGATCTTTTCTTTACTAAATGGATCAACCAGTAGTATACTCTCATGATTAATCACATTTATTCATTTATTTATGCATATATTACTATTATTTTTTTTGAATGAGTATTTTATTGTGATCATATAGAATAACAAAAAAGAACACATTGGTCAAAATTAGATTAATATTTGGTGAATGGTTACAATTTAAATCATTGTTATGTTGTGAGTTTGATCACATAGAACAATAATGTTAAATAGAAAAGGATTTTATTCATTTAGAAATATTAAAATACATTGGTAAAGAAAATTTATATTAATGTTTCTCATCAATTAAATTTTAACAAATTGGGTGTATGAGGTAATCATTAGTTCGAGTTGATGGTACCTCCTACTACTAGGGAATTATTATGAGATAACTGGATGGAATTAACTAATGTTGAAAATAATGAAAGTTTCCTCACTATCTTGATGAAAATTTAGAAGAAAAGAATTGAGTAAAAAAGATTATGATTTTCATAATCTTGGATGTCACTCTATAGATGAAGGACCCATGAGTTAAAGCAGTTTCCAACCAAAATACTAACTTGAAACTCTTTAACTAATGGAATATCTATAGCATTAACTACGAAGAGTGGTTTTTATGATCCTTTCCTAGAGAATACTCAAGTGACTATGTATTCCAAATCAAATCATTCAATGTTAATAGGATTATATAAAATAGTATGATAAATTTAATGATTAATAAGTCAATAATTTATATCTATAATCAAGATAAGTACTAATATGGTATTGTTTATTTATTTAGAGAAAATGGATATCACCATATTAAGTTTAACATTACTGTGATCTATATTGTATAATGAAAATTTCTTGGCTGACTATGACTTCTGGGAGTAGTAGAGGCACATGCACATAGTGTTATACTAAGATTGG
Source organism: Viscum album (assembly GCA_963277665.1). NCBI lineage: Eukaryota > Viridiplantae > Streptophyta > Magnoliopsida > Santalales > Viscaceae > Viscum > Viscum album. The sequence continues at coordinate 1,714,659,463 of OY728138.1, read as the reverse complement.
AATCTTTATGTGATAGAATCCAAACATCCCATTAACCCCCTATAGAAGAATGAAATGTGGATAATGAAAAGTATAAGAAATAGTTAATTGATACACTAGATGTTCAGTGCAACTTGTTTTCATAAATTTCTAGTGAGTTTTTTATAATGCACAAGGATGAATATACCAACAAAATGATTTCTCCTCGCCAAGATCATTAATAGGAGAGATACTGATAAAAGAGATATCAGATATTGAGGTAACTATATAGGTGTCAAGTAAAAAATGGAGTTAGTAAGGCCCACATATACTCAATATAACAAGGGTAATTAAAATACTATAATCCCTTAGTTTTAAGATGAACGAAGAACTAGAGACTCATCTTATTCTTACCTATATACTTCCATGATTCTCAACATTAATTTTTAATAATTACATGAATATTATAGATAAGTAACACCTAGGTCTATTTCCATTGGTTTTATAAGAAAATAAGGGTATTGAAAACTCTTATTTTTCTATCCTTATGGTTAAAAAGATTTAAAAGGGAAAGTAAAAGGTTTATAAATCTATGTATAAGAAAAATAAACTAACATAATAACCCTATAAGAAGTTAAATATGAAGAGGGTGATAAGTGAGTAGGAAACAACCTTCTTTTCATGTGGAAGGAGTGTCTATAAGAAGAAGAATTTCATGTATAGGAAGAATAATTAAGGGAAGGATTTTACCTTAGGTATATTTTCTATAGAATCCAATATATATTTATTTAAAATTTGGGTTTTTGGTACATATCATGGCTCACAAATTTTTATTCACATATAAGAACCAAGTATAATACAAAACATTTCAAAGGGGGCGGTGGATCTCTACGATAAAGATATTCTATCAATAAAAGCATTAGAGGTGGGAGATTGTCATCAAAATTTTCAAATATGTTTAGTTATTTTATGAAGCAATAGTTATTATGAAATTTCAATTACCAAAAACATAATCTCAGTGTCATGTTTAGACACTATGAGGCTTTATTTCAATTTTGGAAATAAATTTTGTCACTTTTATAATGATAACATATATCATGGTATACCACATATTAAAAAACGATTGTATATAATTGAACTCAAAAACCCAATATTTTAAATCAATGAAAAAATCAGTAGGGATGGATCAAATTATAACCACATATGAAACATATGTAAATGAGAATAATCTATATATGTTATGTCAAGAAGGGTTTTTAATCACTATAACTTTAAAACCATTTAATGTATGTCACAGTTGATTATAATGTAAAATTTCCAAATCACACTTCCATAGGGAATGTGTAAGGGACAAAAAACTATGGAATCTGATTCATACTGATATATGTGGTTCATTTCCAGTAGATTAAATGGGTGGTTTTTCACAATTTATTCTTTTTAATGATGACTATAGTAGGTATTTCTCTAAATAATTACTAAGGTTTAAGCCGCATTCCTTTAAGATGTTTAAGGATTTCCATTATCAAGTATAAAACAATCTTAGTAATAAGATTATGGATATTCATTCAGCTAGACATGGAGAGTATTTCAACAAAGCATTCATCGATCACTTGATGTAGTGTGGGATAGTATTTCAACTCACACCTCCTTATGCACCATAGTGGAATAATGTAATTGAAAGGAAGAATCATACCATGCTTAAAATGTCTAGATCAATAATGAGTCAAGAAATTATTCAATTATTATTTTGGAGATACATGATGTAGATAGACGAATATACCCTTAATCGAGTACCAACTAAGGTGGTATATGGTATTCCAAACAAGTTATGGTATAGAGAGAAACTCATTCTGTAATATATGTGTGTGGTGATCTAAGGAACTTGTTAAGACTATATCAAATAAAAAAATAGCTTCTAAAATCATGAAGTGTATATTTATGGGTAAAACTAAATAAAATAAATGTTATTATCTATATAACCCTTCATATATAAAAGTAATTGTCGTAATGAAATCCATTTTTCTAGAAATGGAATGGATTTCTAATTGAAATAGTTTGAGTAAGACTAAAATTGATAATGTTGATAATCTAGATGTATAAGAGATGTTATTAGAACCATATATATAGGATATGGGGGGAGATAAGAGAGTTAGTGATATATATGTTCTGTGGTGGTCTAGGAAATTAGAGAACCGAAGAGATATGGGTTTATTATCACAGAGTCGGGTGATATAGTACTCTTGTAGATTCATGAAACTTTGACCTATAAGGAAGTAGTATATAGAATGGATGTTTCTAAATGGAAATAATCCATGAATTTTGAGATAGATTCTATATATATAAATAATGTTTGGATTTTGGTATACTCTCCCGAAGATGTAAATACTATTGTGTGCAAATGGGTATACAAGAAAAATATTTACATATATGGTAAAGTAAGTACAAATAAATAATAACTGTTTTTGAAGTATTTCATGTAATATTAAATAATTGAATATTAAAAAATAGTATTTAAAGTCATGATTCTAAAATCTACCAAAATATTACTTGAAATTTAATCCATCTATGATTATGAGATTTGGAAATGCATGTTAAAACTACTTTTTTGAATTGGAAGTTAGTTGAAGATGCCTATGTGACACTGTAACAGCCCTGAACCCACACTACCAGGACATATGATAACAAAAAGATATATTTTTTATAAAAATTAACTAAAAACACATAATCCATTAGATAAATAAGCTTCCTTTCCATTCTAGGTTTTTGAGGAATATGAAAATTCCTTACGATATATCTGAGTTTACACATTTTATAAATGAAACATCTATTTGACCTCACTCTCTATAACTCCTTAAATAAAACCAAACACTTTTGAAAATATAAAAATCCTATAAAAATTATTTCAAAATAAATGGTAAGCATATAATTTCCAATTAAGGGGTTTAAAAATTAGGGTCAAAATCCTTTAATATTCTACAAAAACTCCTTTAAAACATTTTTTATATCAAATATAAAACATTATATATAATAAATAATTTAAAAAAATATATCTATAAGGTTTTAAAAATATAAAAAAATCTCTTCAAATCAATTAAAAATATAAACCACATTGAAAATGCATTTTTTTAAAATAAAAACTCTTTTAAAGAGACTTTAAATATCTTTAAAAACATTAAAAACTTTTACTATGAATATAATAAAATTTTATGGATTACAATGGTACATGAAAACCCATAATAAATGCATTTGGCCACTAGTAGTATCACTTTTATAACAATGTCTCCTTGAGCCTATGGGATCACCCCATTCCTCATCATCACATATGATACCCTAAGTTTTGAATTTTATATAAACATTTTGGTAACATTTTCTTCTCTCATTTTAATTTCAATAAAACATCCTTCAAAAAATAACCCATATGTGTTACATATTTTCAAAGGTGAAAATAATTAAATATTCAGAAAATTTTTATTAAATAATAATCCATTAAAACATTTACATTTTTAAATTATTTTCATATGTAAAAAATAATTTCAAAAATGCATAATCTGTCATTGAAAACACATCGAAAGTTATTTTGTGATAAATTTATATATTTAAAGAGTAATGTTATTGCTTATAAAACCTTTAATATTATGGAGATCTCATTAAATAAAACATTGAATTATAGACGGAAGATAAAATCTATATATTTATACATATAAATTCATAAATCATTGATTACTTGAGTGTAGAAAATATTGGTATTTCATGGAATGTTTTTAAAATATGTATGCTAATAAATTAAGAAGAAAATTTATAAAGGAATACTATTTTATAATGAATTAATGGTTTAATAAAATTTAATAGTGTATTATTTCTTTTGAAATAAAATATAAAATTATAACATAGATTAATAAAATGATGGTTTTTACTGTGAAAGCATGATAATAGGGTTATTGTAAATTTTAAAATAGAGTTTAAAAATAATCCACTTAACATTCAAATAAGTCAATATTTTAAATGAAAATAACCCTTTAAAATAATTTTCCTTGAAGAGATACTACTCATATAATTTTAATAAAAACACTTAAGATCTAAAAATACCTTACATTATTGTAATTCATACAACCATAATTTAAAAAGATAGAGTTAAAAACTATCAAAAAATATTGTGAAGGGAAATTCATTTTGAAAATATTTTCTATCAGGATTGATTTTGCATCTAAAAATTAGAGAAAATAGAAACTATTTTAAAACACACAAAAATCCTGTTAACTTTAAGATTCATAGTAAGCTAGGCTCCTCCCTAAAATTTCCTTTTATTAAAAAGATGATTTGTTCTTATCATATAAGACATTAATGGAAAATAAATTCTATAAAAATTCCACCTCACCAAATGATAACTAATAATCTAATCTTACACAAATATATATGCACTTGACATTTGATGTAAATAATTATATGGAATATACATATTGATTTAAAAATATCAATATATGAAAACTTTATATATTTTTATAAGGGCATAAAAAATTTAATAGGAACATTTATTATATATCATTCGTTATTCAAAATTTCATTCTCGATATCGCTAAAGCTAAATGAAAATATGCACTGAGGTTAGTGTCTTGTCATGATTCATAAAATATTATGAAATTTTTTTTTACTTTTTGGAATTTTATTGGGTTATATTTTTATTTATAAATTAATTTGAAACCGGTGTTATAAATTTCATAAATTTTATTAATAGATTTATATATATATTCTATCAAACCATGTTTGGTGTATCAATTTGAATCTCGTTCATATTTTTTCCAAATCGATTCAATAGATTTTACCCATTTTAAAAATCATAAACATCCGTATGATTCTTTAAAAGATGACCTATGGAACAAATGGGTGTGGAAACTAAACAATTAATCTCAGGATTTATGAATTTAGTGACATTATTTCTCACTGTGATCTACTAATCTAAATCATTATCATAAAAAACTAACATAAAAACTAATAAAATGTGATATCAATATTAAATATATATATATATTACTTAATAATTTTCATGTTTTTAGATAGATAATATTATGAACAAGGTACTATTAATGTCGATCAAGGAAGAAAAAAGAGGATGATGAGAGACATGGATCATTATGCTTGAAACGATACTTGAAAAAGGATTTTCAAGAAAATTTCAACAACTAAAAAATTAATATACATACACCTACCTTTTAAGATCTATAAATAATTATTATAAAGGTATAAGGTGATGGGATCATATTCCTAAATATCCCACATCCAATCCACCTTAGGAATTTGACCCATTACATGATTTAATCTCTTCAATGTTTGATATTTCTTTGATCCCATTTTCCTAAACTTTTTCCTTAATCTTACCTCAATCCCTTTTGTGTTCGAAGATTAACCCATGTTTAATTACCTAATGATATAAAAACTCTTGGTACATCTAAAAAATTACCCCACGCCCCCATTTAACTCCCCCTTATCTGATCAATTTTATATTTAATATAATTACTTTAATATTTATAATTCATATTTTATAAAAAAAAATCTATAATAGTCCTTATTTCATATACTTATAATAAAATTTATTTCCTTAAATTTTTATGTATTATATAATTTTATTTGGTTCAAATATTTTATAATGATACAATTTTAATTATTATATTTCATGTGTTTAATTTTTTTTACATGGTATATTTACACATTACCCTAAATTTCAAATTAAATACTTAATATAGATATTTTTAAATATATGAAGTATATTCTATATTTAAACATAATTTAGAACTTCATAGTTCTCAAATTTTGTTTTTTTAAAATCACATGTCAAAAAATCATAATCTCATAATTATAAAATTTGGTAACAAATTATTATAAATTTTCTAAAACAATATTTTCAAAAAATAACTTTTAAAAATAAACTATAATTTAAGAATTATAAATCAATTTTTTTAAATAGTTTCATTATAATTTCTAATAATTATTAATTTTCATTAATTAAAAAATATTATGTGTAATTTATAATTTTTAATAATATTATTGAGATATTTCTTAAATAAAACTACTCGGGATGACTCATTCTACCACGCATAAAAGAGTTTCGTCCTTGAAATTAATTTTTTTCTTATGGAAAATCTAAATTTCATTTTTCAAATTTATGAAAACATGGATTGGTAAAATTATATTTTCAAAATAGTCACATAAATCTTGAAATAATACCTATAACTCTTAAATTATCCTTAAGAAAAAACATACTAATCTCCAAGGTTATATAAACCATTACTCTAATACAAAATATAATAACCATAAACCTGCGCTCCTGGATATGGTGATAAAAGCATGCTCAATATTTTTTTATAAAAATTAAATGAAAAATATAAAATCCCTTATATATTTGATATGTTTTACAATGTAGGTTTTGGATGATTAGTAAAATTACTTACAATATATCAGATTTTACATAATATATAAATGAAATAGTTATTTGGATTCACTCCTACTAGCACCATAAAAGAAAAAAAACACCTTAAAACTTCTAATAAAACTATAAAAAACATTTTAAAAAATACCATGAGAATATAATATACCAGAAAGGTTTTTTATAATCATGGTAAAAACCCATTAACAAATCCTATAAAAACTCTTTGAAAATAATTTTTATATCAAATATAAACCATTTTATATAATTAATAATTTTCCAAAATATGTGTCTTGGGTTTTAAAAATTTACCCAATAGAAATAATATTTAAAACCTTTTTTAATATATACCACTTTTAAAAAAAATATGTTAAAAATACAAAAAACCATTAAAATAGACTTAAAATTATCCTCAAAAACATTAAAAAATTACCTTAAAAATAATAACTTGTAAGGAATACAATGATACATGGAAACCATTAATAAATCCATGAGTCCACTAGAAATATCACATTTATGAAAAAATAACCTTTATTACATAGGATAACCCCAATCATAATCATAAAATATGATACCCTAACTGTTGAATGTTATAAAAAATATTTTTGAAATTTTTTATTTTCTCATTCTTATTCTACCAAAACACCTTTAAAAAATCTATCATCTTGGTAACATATTTTAAAAGGATGAATATAATTACATATTTAAGATATGATCACAAAATAATAAAACATTAAAATATTTATCTTTTAAAATAATTTTCTTCAGTACGACAAATATTTCATAAATTCATAATTTTCCATTGAAAAGATATAAAATTCCATTTTTCAAAAAATACATATATTTAAAGAGTAAAGTTATTTTTCAAACGAAAAATTAATTTTATAGAGTACACATTTACATAAAACATGGAATTATAGTATTAAGAAAACGTTTATATAAAAAATTCATGGATCATTGATGAATTATGCATAGAAAAATTGTTTTTTCAAGGAATGTTTTTAAAATATATACAATAATAATGAATGATGAAAAAATATAAAGAATTAATGGTTTAAAATATTTAATAGAATGTGATATATTCTAAAATAAAACATAAAATTATAATGTACAAAAATTAAATTAGGGTTTTCCTTTGAAAATAAAGAAATGGAGTTCTTGTCAATTTTAAAATATACATTAAAAATAATCAACTAACCTTGGAATAAGATGATATATTAAATTAAAATAATCCTTTAAATAGTTTTCTCTGAAGAGGTATTACTCATATAATTTTAATAAAAAAAATTGAGATCTAAAACATCCATACTTTAGTATATTTCATAAAAATATAATTAAAAAAAAAATAATTGTTAAAAAATGTCAAAACATTTTTTTAAAAACAAAATCATTGTGAAAATAATGTGGGTTGGGGATAAGTTTTCATATGAAAATATAATATAAGAGAAATTGTTTTGAAAAACTAAATAATCCTGTTAAAATTAAAATTCATACAGTGTTGGACTCATCACTTAAATTTTCAATGATGGTAAATAAAATTTCTTCTTATAATATAAGAAATTAATTGAAAATAATGGTTATCAACACTCCTACTTGTAGACTGATTCAAAATATGATAACTAAACCTCTCCTATTAAACACATGTATATAAAATAAACATTATATTTAAATAATTATTTGGAGCAAACATATTGATTCTAAAATTTCATACTATTACAAATATATAAGAATTGTTTTGGTGGAAATTGTATAAGATTAAAAATATGACCATTTTTAATATATATGAGTAATTATTAAAAACTAAATGCTCAATATCGCTGACTATAGATGAAAATAATCACTAAGTTATGGGTCATATCACTATTTATATAATAATATAAAACTATTGTTTTCAACTTTCTTGAATTCAATTTGGTTAAACAGTTGATTTTGAATTAACTTAAAAATAAAATTATAAAATCCTTAACATATTATTTATAGATTTATATATATTTTTCATAAAACTAAGTTTTTCGTATCAATTTTAATTTTATTCAGATATTTTCTAAATTGATTAACTAGATTTCACCCATTTGTCAAATCGAAACCATAAATTTGAATCATTCATGGATGACCAATGGAATAAATTATTGTGGAAACTAAACAAGTATTCATGGGATTTATGAATCTAATTTTTTTTATTTTCTATCATGATCTACTGATCTAAATAACAATCATCAATGAAACTTATATAAAAATCCATAAAATTTTTTAATGGTATAATATATATACATAACCATTAATAATTTCTAGGTTTTGTGAGACAGAAAAAAATGAACAGCGTACTGACGATGTCGATCAAGGAAGAAAAATATAGAAATTGATGAACATGACAATACTATCCTGGAAATGATCCATGAAATAAGATTTTCATGAAGATTTTTACACCATAATAAATAATATACATGCACCTACATTCTAGGATCTATAAATCATTACGTATAAGGTAAAAAATGAAGGTATCTTCTTCCTAAACAGCCCTCATTCAATCCACCTTACAAATTTGATCCATTCTATGATTAAATCTCTTCATTATTAAATCTCACTTAGATCCACTTTTTCTATACTTGATCCTTCATCTACGCTAAATCCCTTATGCATTTAATGATTAATCAATATTTTGAGCCCTAATGAGATAGAAACTCATGGTTCCCCTGTAAAATAATCCCCCTGGTTTAACTCTCCCTTATACAATCATTTTTTATTTAATATAATTCTGTTAATATTGGTAAATCAAATTTTTATAAAAATAATAATAATAGTCATAATTTAATATTTTTATAATAAAATATATTTACTTTAATATTTTTAAATTGGAAATTTTATTTCTTATAAATTATTTATAATTAAAAAATGTTAATTATAGTATTCCTTATATTTAATTTTTTTACGAGGTATAATTAAACATTATCCGAAACTGAAAATTAGATACTTAATATACTATCTTTAAATATATAAGTATATTCAATTTTACAACATAATTAATAACTTCATAGATATCATTTTTTTATTTAATATCATTTTTCAAATAATCATAATGTCATAATTTTAAAAATTGTTTAAGAGTTAATATAATTTTATTATAATATGATTTTTTAAAATAACTTTTAAAAATCAACAATAATTTATATATTAAAATAATATTTTTAAGTGTTTAATTATTATTCATAAATATATATTTATTTTAATTAATGATAAATTATTACTTTTTTTATAAGTATTGTTTTTATTGGGAGAGCACTTAAATAAAACTACTCATGATATAATTGTTTCTTCTATTAAAACTTGTGATGTTACAGACACAACTTGAGGGTTTATTATTACAAAAATTTCTAATAAAGTATACAAGATTTAAAAATCTAATTATGTATTACATACGGAATCACGGTCATAGAATGATCATTTTTATGAATCCATTAGATAATTTTTTTCCGTCATGAATAAATCCAATCCTTGTGTCTTTAAGGTGATTAATGGTAATGTCGTTATTCCGTAAGCATTATATTTCATGAAATATTAATTAGGGGAAAAAAAGTGTAAGTCCTACCATTTTCGAAGACTATGATAAATTAATTATTCTATAATAAAGACTTAGGTGAAGCATCTAATATTCTTGGGATCAATACCTATCAAGATAGATATGAAAGGTTTGTTAATCTAATCAAAGAACATGCATTGAAAGAGTACTTAAAAGGTACCGAATTGTGAAATGCAGTAGATAGTTGTTACCAGTGTCACATGGAATTAATGTCTCCAAGAATATGTGCCCTAAAAATTGTATTATATTGAAAGGATGAGTGTAATGCAATATTCTTTTGCAATGGGATTTATCATATATTCCATTTTACATACTAGTTTTGATGGTTCCTTTTCTTTAAGCATGTTAAGAAGATATTAAGCTAATCTAGGAGAGATGCATTCAGAAGCTAAAAATATATCATGATGTATGTGAGATATTTAAATGATATGTTCCTAGTGTATGTACGATATAGGGAGATATTAATAAGTTGATACATTGATTCTAGCTTCTAAACAGATCAAGATGATTTGAAATTGTAGTTAGACTACATCATTCTCCTCAATAGTCGTACAGTGTGTCGGGGAAACTTGAATAAACCTATGGTCACTAATTCTATAGTATAATATGATTTTATAGATTTTTTTCTATAGATATGGAAGAATTATAGGCACATGTATTTCTCTCAGATTTTTTTTTTACCTAGGATTACAAACCCTATTCCAGTTTATTAGGATAATATCGATGTAGTGATACTTCCAAGGAGCCTAAGTCACACTAGAGGAAAAATTATATACATGAAAAGTTTAAAATATTGAAGTATTTTTCATATATAGATGATGTCATTGGTATAAAAGTTTCTAAAAATGATAACATATCAACCCCCCCCCCCCCCCCGACTAAAGCAATATCTCAACAGAAGCATGATTTTCTTGTTAGGGATAGTGGGATGACGATTATTAGAAGTTTTCTCTTGTAAAATATGGAGTGATAAGAGCGAACTCACTATACCCAACTCCTTTATGTAATTTTTTTACCATTACATTAATAATTTTTTATATATGCATGTGTTTGTCTTACCATTATAGTATTAATACTTCTACATCCACTATTTTTATTATAATGTCCTTAGATTAAATATTTTTTGAAATTTTTATTATAGTTCCTAAGATATAATGAAAACCTTGAGATATTATAAGAGTAATCAAAAAACTATTTCTAAAGATAAAAAACTATTGTGCTGAAAGGACCAAAATGATGTATCAATGTCAGGTATTGTGGGCTCATAAGCATTGAGACTTCCGCCAAAGAAGTTTGGAATTAGTGATCTCATATAGATGAGATCATGATTAATTTTCTTCTAATAGGAACACCATGTGTTTTTGTTGTCATTCGTTTTCCATATTTATGAGCATGTGTATTGGACTCTTGAATTAACATCATTACCAATGTGTACTGTTTTATCATTTACATCGATGCAATACAAAAACCATAACATTTATGCTTTTGTAATACAACTTGTATTGTGAGATTAATTAGTGGTATGGTATTTTTTTAATGATCAAGATATTATTTTTCACTTCTACGATTGAAAGTGATATCTAAGGCCTAGATTCCCAAGATAAAAGTTCATCATCTAAATATATGGCTATGGTCGAACAAGGTAACCCAATCTAGTAATGTCATACAAATAACAAATAAGGAAATAAATGATGATGATATGAAGTGTGTGTCCTTATTTATGAGATATTAGTGTAAGAAAAAAGATCATATTACATATATTATATTGATAAGAAGGTTTACATTTCTATGACTAAAAAAATCTCTTTAGGGGCCTTGATGGGTTTCTAGACTCCACTCCTGATATTTCAGTATTACTTAGTATTATCAAGATAAGGACCTAGAGGGTCACACCAAATATCATATATAAATACATGGAAGATTCTAGTGAATGTGAGTTTTAGAAATTACTTCCCCATATTGGGGGTTAGGGTGATCAAAAAAATAAATAAATTCATTATTATTAATGTATAGAATAACTAGTGGTGAATTTATTTCCTTATGGTATTCACAAATCTATGTAATATAATAAATAATATTTAAAAAATGAATATTTATATTTTCAAGATTTGTTATATAATATTTGGGATACATGTTGACTTAAGGGATCATATTTTATCATGTTACCCATTTTAGATGTTACAACTGAGTAATAAAATATTTATTTTGTTTTTCAAGTGTTTGAAATGTCATATACTTGGAATATGATTCGATTTAAAGGTGTTTATTTATATAATTGAAAAGTGAAATTTGAATTAATAAAACCTGTATATTTAATGAAATTAATACAAATATTCATAGGAATTATCCCTCCTACTAATTTATATATGTACTCTATCCTCTCTCATGATTTTTAAAGAGCGACTAACATGAATGAAGAATCTTGGTCTTAGTTTTCTTCCTCGATCAAATGTATGACGCTATTTTGGTCATTGAATCATCATTGATCAGGTATTTTATCTTTTTTATCACATAGATAATGCGGATATATAAATTTTAAAGCATTTGGTGCATGTTTGGATGATCTAGAGCAAATCAGTGTCAGTTCCCTCAAGCAGTGATAATTGATGATGAGTGGAACACACATAAGACTCCGATTCAAATGTGGTAAAAGTTTAATTCATTTTTTTATTAATTAACCACAAAAAATATCCTTTGGTTCAAACTAATATTCATTCTTCTACAAATATGATTTTATTATTTAATCTCGGTGGTAGAAATTTAAAATTCATAGTGTTTATGATTCTATTGTGTGTCTGATACTAACATCCACATCAAGTCTTAGATTTGTTTTAGAAAAGTATAGGGGTGTCTATCTGTCTCTACAATATTAATCATGAGGATATAATAAATATAATATAACTATAATTTTTTACCTAAATATTTCATTTACTTTATTCCTGAGATGAATTTAGATATTTATAAATATATTTGGATTCTAATTTTTGATGAGTAACACAAATTATGTGTTTTTAAAGAGTTGAAGATTTTTTTGGAAAAATTAATTTTGTTTTAGAATATGGATTCCAGAAATAAATCATTAAAATCATGGATATACAAAAAAGGAATAAAACTTCAAATAATAGTGATTTCATGAGATGCAATGGTTTTAATACACTTGGGATGCATATTAAATTAGTAATAATTTTATGAAAACCATTAAAATATTAAGTATGAGATTACTTAAATAGGGGAACTTGTTAAGAAATAGATCATCCTAAAAGGTAGTGTCATTCCATAGTCCTGTTCTCTTTTATTAAATTTTGAAATAAATATAATTCATAGGGTTACCTTAATTATTACGGCCTTGTTAATAGTTTTTAATTTAGGTTTCACTTAGATGGAAAACTCTAATAGTTAGCATACTGGTAGAATATGGTTTAGTGAATACATATGATGGATGTGGATAAAGAGTTATCTACTAAAATATCCAAAAATCATAATTGATATTAGTGGAATGTTTCCCTTTCTAAATAACTAAATGGAGAGATGAACATTAAAGTTGACTCATTACTTAATGAAATGTAAATCTTTAATCACTAAATTGATATAATCTTTCTGTTCATCATATCTAGTGGTGTTAGTTTCATTAAAATACCTTTATAAAATGATATAATACATGATAATCACCTAAAAATTTGTCTATTTAAGATTATGTCTTATTTTATGATAATAATATTAAGATCCATTATAGTCATGACCTATGCAACAGTTCAAAATATGTATTTTTAGATGAGAATTGTTCTAAAAAATACTTTGAATATGAATAAAAATGTTATCTATTCTAGTTTCACTAGATATGAATCATGGTTATTGGATATTAGGTGTTCATATCGCATTTTTTTTAAATAACAAACTCAGAGAAAGAAGGGAACTAAAAAAGGGTCAAGTATATCTTTATGTTGGTAATGGAGAAAGATGTTTTTTCTTAGAGTTCTCCACTAATGATATGGATTTAATAACCAAAATTTTTCTAGTGTTAGATAATTTTTATTTTATTCATTCCAACAAAAAATTAGTTTATGTATCGTTTTTAAATAAGAATATATTTTCATCCACAAGTACAAACATGAATTATTCTATATATATAAATTAAATATTTTTACCATTGGGAATATAGTAAATGGTTTATACATTCTAGATATGGATATTAAATTATAAAATATTAATAATTAGAATATTTAGTGTTTCAATATTTTTCTATATATCTTTAAATAAATATAATTTTTTCTATAACATTATTCACATGAGACACCTAACTAAAAAATTAATGATGCATGTTATTAAAACAAATTATAATTAGTAAATATATCAATCATAATATAGCCATTGATATTAAGGGTATAAATAAAAGTAATTTTATTTTTAAATATATGAATAAATGAAAATAAATGGGTTGTTTTTTATACCAATGAACTGATAAAATTCGATTTGTATAGCTAAATAACTAATAAGATCATTTTATGACTAAAAATGTATTTCACTAAAAATATCCTAGGCATGTGTACTTTTATTTTAAGAAACAAAATATATTATGGTTCAGTGATTATGAAATATATTTCTTATATTACAAATATATTAACTTAAATATAAATAGTAATTGATAGTAAATAACATGAATAGTTAATAACTAAAAAAGTTCCTATTAAAATATTTTTTCATTATATTTCTATCTAGAATTTAAATTATAAATTATAGAATTTTTATTTTAGAAAAATTAACTTCATTTTTGGATTTATCTTATAAATATTATCTTATGTTATTTTTTTATATATTTCTTAAAATATTGATTTTTCAGTAAATAGTGAAAATGCCATTTTTACAAGTACTAGGATTTTTATGACATAATTTGTATATAAGAGAAACATTAAAATTTGTGAAACCTTTTAATAAATAAAATATATATTTAATAAGTAAAATTTAACATTTAAAACAAAAAAATTATTTTATAAAACCTTTGTTAGAGATATTGTAACTCAAGTAATATTTCATTCCAGTAAAAAGAGTTTTTGTTCATTTATTTAAATTAAATATTCACATGATTTATTTTCATTTTTTACTTATTTGAAATCCACATAACACATATTTTTTAGTAATGAACCAATTGAAATAAAAAAATAGATCATTTTATTTTAATTATTTTTTTATGATTTAAAATGCACTTTCTTAAAATGTTTTTAAGTAAAATATTCCCTAATATAAAATATAATTCTTCTCTCCATTGAAAATCTTATTTGATAAAAAAATTTGGTATTTGAAATAAAAAAATAAAATTTTTTATTCATTTTTTATTCATTTTTATTCATAAAACTTTTTTTCCAATGTTTTAAATGTATTTACCATGAAAAAGTTAAATTAATATAAAATAGTGTTTAACTAAGTGTGAAAGAGAAAAAAACATGTCAAAAACATGTATCAAAATGGGTTTTTGAGGTGTAAATTGTTTATAATTTATATCATATCCATTATTTCTCACTTTTTAGTCTACGTTCCATGTGAAACATGTGTTCATTTTAAATTAGGAGGTTATATTTATAAAAATGTCATTCCCCCCACTAATAAATGGGTCCTTCCACAACCCCATTAAATTCACATTAAAAATTAAAAGATCCCATTAAACACAACTTGTTATAATTACCCTTGAATAATTTTACAATTACCTTGGTCTTTAGTCAAAATAATTTATCCAAAGTCCTTTATTACTACAAATTTCTTCAAGATAAATTTAAATTCTAAAAGTAATTACTAATCACTCTCTAATCTTTTTCTTTATCTATATTTATCCTACAAACCTATCGTACCCATTAAAAAATTTATAAACTATCATTAATTATAGATTTTTTTGGTTTATGTAATCAAAATTACCTACCTTTCACCATTTTTCCATAGAAAAATAAAAACATCGTCATGTGTACGTGTGGATTACCACATCCATGAATAACGTGTTTTATTTTTACTTCAATACCTTACATAGATTGTTTAAAAAAAATATTTTATCAATTAATATTATATTTATATTATTGTTAATATTCTAAAAATTATAATCCATTTCCATCCCTACAAAAATTCTATGGAAAATGAAAATATCATTTTTTAGGTATGATCTACCTCCTCCGTGAATTAATGTATTTCATTTCTTATACCTATAGTATTCTATTATTTATCTAAATATGAAAAGGTATTATTAAAAACATTTAAAACATGTAAATACAAACATTTTGTTTCTATAATAATGATATTATTTCAAAATAACCATTTTTAAACTATACTCACCCATCGATTTTAGCATGTTCTTGTTTCGGTCAGTTTAACCACAAACATGAACAATGAAATAAATTAATATAATTGAATAAAATGTGAAATTAAATACAGGTATTATTATGTATAAATGAGAAAATGCGTTTTTGGTATAATATTCTTGATGGTTTGTACCAATAATTAACGTATTATTAATATATTACCCTTTTTTTAAAAACTATAGAAACATGAACGTCATCGATTTCATATCCAATAACCACAAATAAAAACTCTAATGAATTAAATTTTTAATTTATAAATAATTATAAAACATCTATTATATTACCATAAATTAATACGAATAATTTACGTTTTATTAAATAATGGGTATTGACATTGGTATTACAAATCATGTGAGAAACAACTAAAATTATAAACATTTGATGATGAAAATAATTTATAACTTGTAAATGTATAATAAATAATTATTATTTAAGAGTATAAAATTTATTATATATTATTATAGTTGTATGAAATTGTATTAAGAGTGTTATATTTTTATATAGGAAGTTATATCAAATTTTATTAAGAAAGAATACAATGTAAGGGTGTTTCTTAACTCAATAACCCTCCATTGAGTTATAATATTCCTTCTTGAGCATTATTTTTATTAGTTGGGTAAATTATATTTTAATATTTAATTTTGTTTTTTTATTTCTTTTGATTTTACATTTCTATCACATAAACCCCCTTCCAAATGTTTCTTACCTCCTGCATTATGATGTATGTGTGGGATTTCCTCATCTTCACCTTCTTTCTTTGAGACATTTTCCTTATTCAACCATTTCTCTCCTTGTGTTTTCTACATACTATACTAGGGATACCTTTTACAATTACATTCATAAAATTAAATATATTTAAAAATACATTTCATGTTCTATTTTCAAGGGCTTTCTATTCAGGTGATACCAAAGTTGCAAATAATATTAATAACTCAAAACTTCTTTCTTTGAGTTATGATGTTTCTTTTTGACCTTATTTAATCCTTTCTTTAATTTTTCCCCATAAAATTATATGATATTGTATTATATCTTCATCTATAGGGAAAAATTAATTTTTAATTCAAATCCCATTTCTTGATGAATTTATCTCTCATAAAATTATAACATTGTTCAGAACAATAATTATCATTCTCAAGTAAGATCTATTTGTTCTATATCCATACTTTTTTTCCCATGAATTTATTCCATTATAATTTTTAAAATTAAATATGTGATAATTATTATGGAATTGATATTTCAAATTACCTATTTTTAAAGGTGTTCTTTTTTAATATTTTTATAATTTGGGTTTCAATAAATGTATTTTACAGTATTAAAAATGTTTTCCTTAAGCGATTATTTTATATTCCACTCTATATTTCCTTCAGTTTCCAATTATTTATTTTTAAATAGTACACTATTTAATATTAATTTATATAATTTAAAGGTTTATTTTTAATAAAACCACATCAAAAATTCTGAAATGACTTAAAATAGACTCATAACTTCATTTATTACACCAATGTTAAAAAAAATTTCAAAAAAAACTTTTATGGTTTCACTTCTATTATCAACTTTTTATCCCAAGTATTTATATTTATAAAAATTAATTTTCATAAATCAACCTATAATTCTCTCATGAAATACTATATTGGATTTATTTAAGTTTATGTATCAAACATTTACAATCTTGAGGGAAATTTTGGTTATGCCATTTTGAAATGTTACAAAATTTATTTCTTCTTTCCATGGGTTCATTATGATATGATGAATGAATAATTTAAAGTGTAAAACATATGTATGGATGATTGATGTGTGGGGTCTTATATCACCCACCAATTAATTGGTTAATAATTTATATGTCATGAAATGGTTATTTTATACATTTACATTTTGTTCGTTCACAATAGGATGAATGGAAATTTTTTCTATTCACAACATGATGCATTGTAATTTTTTTTGTAGATAATAAGAATAATTTACATTTATTATTTCACATTGTAAATAATAGAAATTTTTTTGTTACACCAAGAATCATGGACATTCTTTTATTCACAACATGAGTGAGGATATTTTTTTATAATGGGAATCATGGACATTTTTTTATTCACAATGTGATGCTTGGAAATTTTTCTTATTATAAATTTAATGTGTGGAATCATTTATTTTTATAAAAAAGTTATAATTTACCTATAAAAATATTTTTTAAATATTTATATTCCTTGAAATGTTTTTATTTTATGATAAATCATGTAATATATAAGGATTATATCATTATGTCTTGATTTATGATGGATTGTCCATGTTTAATTGGGTATGATTTTATATTATTATATCAAAAATCCTTTATTATAATCTCTTACAAATGTTCTTATGTTATGTTCACTAATAATAATAATCAATTTTTATCTTTTATATTTACTCTTATTGGATATCTAAGCTCTCCCCCTTATTGTATTTTTTCTCCCTATATTATAAAAATGAGTAACCTAGTAAATATCTATATGGTGATCTTGTATGGTTTTAGTATGAAGAAATATTTACAGTAAATTATTATAAAGATAATCATCAATAAAACTAAACCACTAATTATTATTATTTTGTGATTATTATAATATAATATTTTTAAATAATTTAGATATATTTATTTTTATATTTGTATTTCTAACATGGTATCGAAGAAAGTTGTAAATTATGTTTTTTAGAACAATAACTAGAATTTAAGGTATAGGGAACCTTAATTTGTTTTGGAACAAGGTTTAGTTTTTTATATGATTAGTTTAGTTATTTCTAGGGATAATGATGAGATTAAATTTATGAAAACCCTATATATATGTCTAACTATATGATAACATCCAAAGATTTTAGTGAAGTAAAGATTATATGGTTTCATAACAAGTAAATCACTCTCTATATACTACAAGTATATTCAAGCTCTGGAACCAATGTACCTAGTGGTGATAAACCTAAAAATATAACTAGGTATTAACTCATTATTCACCTAGTCCAAAACAAAATGGAGTAACTACACACTTGATATGATACTACTGAGGGATATAATTTGATTAATAACATTCATTCTATGATCCATTATAAAGGATTCATTATATTGTGTAATTATGTTACAAAATATAAGAGAAACCAAATTAATGAAATCAATATTTAAATGAGTGTAATATAGGTTAAACTGAAAGATAATTTCATGGAGAAGAAGAGTAATAAATTTTGAAGTTGAATTATTCATTTAATTATCTTAAAATAATTTTTTTCCGATGGTAAAGATTCATCACTAATGTTAAACATTTTTTTTAGTATTGGTTGTTTCTCAAAAGACCCAAATATTAATGGGTTATATGGACAATGAAGAGATTTTACTAATGAGAAAACTAATAGGTTAAGAGCTACAGTGATAAATATTTTGATTATTCCAAACAAAAAATCATGAATAATGATTAACAACAAGAACAAAGTTGAATTCAAAATCACAAAAAAGAAGATAAGGATGGAGTCGTGTAGGTGTTTGGGTGATAAATATTATGAAGTAAAGATAAATTAATTTATTATGTGTCACAAATGTGTGAATAATCAGCTAGGGAAATGTATCAAAGTAACTAAGAGATGTTTTATGTGTAGAAATTGAGGGCATAGAGTAACTAATAGTTGAGGGAAAATGAAGAGTTATATTAACATGAGAGATGGATATGAAGGTAGTCATAAGGAATAAAAAATATTTTAATATACTACATTCGGGGAACTTGAGAATTATCCATTTTAATACTCCAGTCTAAGGGATAACTAGGATAATAGACCCCTTCAACCTCTTATACCATGGAAAAATGGTGGATCTTTTATAATGACTACCACTGATGTGGATAATTATGACTAAGGTATAATTATTATCCACTCCAAATTTGTTTTAATTTTTTTGGATTTTTATTCTAACAACCCTAGTGTATCTAATTTATTTTATATGATCATTATATCACAACCCCTATGACTTTTAGTTGTAATATGGTTGTATTTGAAGTTGGATTTTGTGGGAATATGAATCCTATTATTCTAGATTAAAGATAAATTCACTCAAATTGTGGAAATAGATTTCCTATAAAAATGACTCTATATTAATAAAATAGGGAAATCACATTTTGTATCTCAACTCAACTTATGATCACCCATCACTGTAAGGCGGAATATAAACTCTCTAGGAAAATTAAATCCATCATATAGGTATTAACAATAAACCATGAGTGTTATTTATCATAATTGGATTAAGATAATATCAATATTGATAAATTACTATTATGAAAGAATATATGAGTTTCTTATTTTTTTCCCTTGTTACTAAGGAGTAAAATTCATAAAAAAAATAAACCATAATACTTTTCTATCTTATATACACCCTCAACTATTTTAGTAGTGAGTAATAAATAAAAATAAGAGGAAATATTTTATTTAATATAGAGGGAATGTAACACCCTAATGTTTTACTATATATCTTTCCTTTAAATAAATATAATGTATTTGATAGATTTCATCGCATGAAACAAAGAACTAAAACAAACCCATGATATATTTTATTAAAATAAAATTATAAGATGGAAATATAAGTTTCATAATGTAGAAATTGAATTAGTGAGTATAAATAAACCTAATCATATATTTAAATCTATATAGAACGTAAAATGAAGGGATCGTTTTTAATATAAATACACTGTTAAAATTCAATTACCATTTCCAAATACCTAATATGATCATTTCATGAAAAAAATTGAGTTTTCCAAAAAATCGCATTATATTCTCTATGTTTTTTTTAAGAAACTAAATATATTATTTTTCTAATTATGATAAAATAAATTTTTGATATTAATAATTTATTAACACTAGTTTAATTAGTAATAGACATCAAATAATAATAAAAATACATAATATGTAAAAAATTCCAACAAAAATTGGGTTTTGTTGTATTTCAATTTAAAAGTTAAATTCCTAAAATTTATAATTAAAATTTCAAAAAATAAACATCATTTTTTGATTTATATTTCATATATTATATTAATATAATTTTTGATAACTTTATGAAATGATTTATTTTTAGGTGAATAGTGAAAAATACAACTTTCAAAAAACATGGACTTTTATGACCTCGATGGGTTATAAAAACAACATAAAATTTTATGAAACCATTTTACAAATGAAATTTTAATTTTTCACTTAATTTTATAGATTTAATATATTATTTTTAATTTATAAAACATGTTTTTAACATTTTGGAACTCAATTAATATTTTATTCCAATGAAAAACTATTTTTTGTCTTTCATGTTAATTAAATATTCACATGTTCATTTTAATTTTTGATTTCTATTAATACCACATTACTCTTATTATTTTATTATTAAACTAATTTAAATCATTAATATTGAAAATTATCTTAATTATTTTTATACTCAAAAATACACTTTTTCTAAAAATGGGTTTTATTTGTAATGTGTACTAATATTAAAATTATCTTTTCCCAGAATAAAAAATTTTATTTAATAAATTTTTTCCAAAATTTAAAATCTTAATTTCTAAATTTCATAATTTTTTTTAATTTTAGTCATAAAAATTAGTTACATAGGTTAAAAATGTAGTAATTAAAGTAAAGGTAATTTAAGGTTAAATGAGTTTATCCAATAGTAAAATATCTAAAACAAGATAAAAATGTCTCCAAATGATTTTTTTATGTGTGAATGGACTAAATAATGTCTCATGTAAATAATTTTCCTCTTTTTAATCTCTTTTCTATGTGAAACAGGTGTCCCTTATATAATAAGAAGTTATATTTACAAAAATGTATTTCCCTCCACTTATAGAAGGAGCCCTCCACTATCCTTTAACATAAACTATAAAAAATTTCGTGTTCCCTTAAAATTATTACCAATTTTCCCTCCTTATAGGCATCTTTCAATTCCCAGTTAGGTTTTTCATAATATGTTTTCTTAATTCCTCTATTTCTAAGAATTACATTAATAGAATGTTCAAATTCTAAACAAAAGTACTAGTCGCCCTCTAATGTTTTTCCATATCAAAATTACCCATTAAAACATGTTGTAATAATTATTATTTAAACACTAATATGTTTTTTTTGGAATAAATATCTCCATCCTTTCATTCTTTTTCCGTATAAAATTAAAACACATCTATGCATATGTGCAGACTGCTACCTCCATGAACGATGTGTTTTGTTCCATAAAAATCATACATGGATTGTTATAAAATTTATTTAATGTATTAATATCATATTTATATTATTATTAAAATTATTTTAATTATAAACCATTTTCTACCTTTCTCTTGTTCTATGGAAAATTAATACATCATCTGTGTGTATATGTAAACTACTACCTCGATGATGTGATGTATTTCATTTTTTATACCTATAGTATTCTATTATTTATATAAATCTCCAAATATATGATTCAAAATATGAAAAAAAAAATATAATTAATATAATATAATAATTATATTATTCCAAAAGAATCACTTTCTAAACCATAATCACAAATTAATATAGCATGATCTGGTTTGGGTCAGTTTAACCTCCAATATGAAAAATGATATAAATTTCTATAATTTATGACTATTATATCATAACTATTGGTACTATTTTAAATCTATTATATATTAATGTTTGGTTTATTTTTTTAATGTAATATTTATATTTATGTTATCATTAGTATACCACACTTTGTTTGATAAAAAATCTTGAAACTGGAATGCCAACAATTTCATCTCCAAGAATCATAACTAAGAATCTAATGGAATGAAAATTTTAATTTTAAAATAATTATTAAAAATATATTACAATACATAAAAAATCATTTAGTAATTTTTAACATGGTATAAAATAATGTGGATTGATGTTGAAACAATAAAGTATGTGCAAAACATTTAAAATTGAAAACATATGATGATGAAAATAAACTATAACTGACAATTAAATTTTTATTAAATAATTTTTATTATATATTATAATGTAAATAGATATTAATAATTTTCAAATGAGATATTTTTTTATAAATGATGTTAGATCATATTCAATTATACTTGAATACTAGGTAAGGGTGTTTCATAACTCAATACCCTTTCATTGAGTTATAATGTTTCTTATTGAATATCATTTTTATAAGTTGGGAACATTATGTAATAATATTGAATTATGTTTTATTTCCTCTTTCTTCTTAGTATTTAATTTTCTGTCATATAAACCCTATTTACAATGTTTCTTACCTCAGGAATTATGATGTCTGTGAGGGATTTTCACATCTTAACCTTCTTTCTTAGAGAGATATGTCGTATTCACCATATATTTATACTTGTGTGGTGTATATAGTATACTATGTATTAAATTCATAATTATTTTCAATAAATTAAAGGTATTTAAAAATCCATCTTAAGTTCTATTTTTAAGGGTTTTCAATTCAATTGATACTGATTCTTTAATGAATATCGAAAACTCAAAACTTCTTTCTTTGAGTTATAATATTTCTTCTTGAACTTATTTCTCCATTTAATTTTTTGTTAAATCATAATTTTTTATTATATATTATTTTCTCCTTCTATCTATAGAATAAATAATTTTTAGTTAAAATATCCTTCCATGATAAATTTCCCGCTCATTAAAGTATAACGTTGTTGAGAATAATTCTCATCATTCCCAAGTAATCTATTTGTCTTCCATATCCATGAATCCTATTCCTACCAAAGTTCTCCTTTATTATTTTAAAATAAAAATATATTTTATTTATTATGGGATTAAAATTACACTCTACCTATTTTCAAAATGATGTTTTAATACACTTTTTACAACTTGGATTTAAATAAATTTATTTAAATTCTTCAAAAGGTTTTCAATCCATGTTTATTTAATTATATTCCATTCCACATTTCCTTGAGTTAAACATTATTTATTTTTCAAGGATCCACTATTTGAGATTATTCTTCTAATTAAATCTTTATTTTCAAAAAAAATCACTTCCCCTATCCGAAATTACTTTTGTAAGTGAACTATAACTTTATTTTCTATTCCAAATCTTAAATAATTTTATAAAAACTCTTTTAAGGTTTCACTTCAGTTATCCTTTTTATCTCTATGGCATTTATATCCTTGTAAGAAATTTTTCATTAATCACCCTCTAAATTATACTATAAAATATTATTTTTTGGGTAATCTAATTTTTAGTATAAAGCATTAAAGTTATTGAGGAATGTTTTTTTGATACCTTTTAGAAATGTTATGAAACCCATTTTTCATTCCATTGGTTCATTATTATAAGATGAATTATTGATTTAATGTTAAATTAATATGTATGTAATATTTATTTTTATGGTCTTATATAAACCTAAAATTAATTTCTTAATGATTTATATCCCAGTGTATAATGATGTTATGCATTGACATTTGTTTTTTCAAAATATGAAGCTTCGACATTTTTTTATTCACAAATGGAGGCATAGACCTTTTTTTGTTCTGAAACTTAAGAATATAAATTTTTTTCACCACATAAAGCGTGTAAATTGTTTTATTTCACAACATGAATCATAAAAATTTAGTTTTTTCTCAAAATTAATCATGGAGATTATATTTTTTCACAAAATTATATGTGGGAAGTTTTTTTGTTCTCAACATAATGTGTGGGAATTCTTAGACTTTATCACAATGTTATAATTTCCATTTTCTTCAGTTTTTTCTATATTAATATGAATTCAAATTTTAACTTGTTCTGGTGATTCAAGTATTATGTTATTCTAAAATCCTTATGTATTGATTTATGATTGATTATATATGTTTAGTTGGGTATGATTTTTTGATGTTATTTCCATGAGCCGAGTTTATGATCTCATTCCCACAATATTATGTTATTCTCACTTAGGATAATCAATTTTTATCTTTTATTTTTACCATTATTATTCATATGATCTCAACCATTTCTTATATTTTCATTCCCTAAGCTATGAAGATGATTGTAACCCTGGATATATATACTAGGGGATCTAATATAGTGAAATAATATAAAATGTTTCACAATAAACATATTATGTAGGTAATATTGAAGTAAATTAAAGCTTTTGTTATAAGGATTTTATTATGATTGTGGGATTTATTATTAACATTACTAAAATATTGGTAATTTTACCATGGTAAATCTCACATGGTATCGAATAAAATTTTTGATTATGTGTTTTTAGATAGACCTAGGAGTGGGATCTGAGGTGCCTTAAAATTCAAGGTTAATTCTAATACAACCTATATTTGGCGTGTCAGCTTGGACATAAAAACAAGAAACACATTTAGTGACTCCTTAGTGATGGTTTTTTGGAATCATTAAATTATCAATCATTTGAAAATTTGGAATCTTTGTTATTTTGAAAAGTGACCAAATAACCTTTTTCTGGAAAATGTGAAAGGGATAGTGGACAATTTCATCTCAAACATAGTGATGTATGTGAAAGAATGATTAGTCAAGAAAGGGGTGGTTTAGGAACATTGTTACTTTTATTTAATACTTTATTCATTATGGATATTTTTTTATGAGACATAAGTAAAATTCATTTCACCTTGTTTAAAAGTAACATACAATTCACAGAAATGTAACATTGAAGATCGAGACCTACATAAAGGTATAAAAAGATTAATAAAATTTTTATATTCAAATAAAATGAGAACAATATGTTCCTTTTATTGTAATATTCCAAGGATTAAGCATCATGGTCACTGGATATGATCATAATACTAGATACTATGTATCAAAGAATTATAAAAAATGTGATTCTTTTATATTGAAGAATATCTACTGAAAATGGAAGTTTGTTTCAAGATTTATGAAGGTATAATCGTAATCCTCTAAGTATAAGTCGTTGAATAATTGAAAATAATTTATTTCCATTAGGTGTACATATTTTTTCATAATCCTTTAATATATGACTTATACTTAATCCTTCTAAACATATAAAATATTGACGAGGGTTCTACACCATTAAAAGGAAGCCCACATGACATAAAAGCATGAATACATGCATGTGGAGATTTCAAAGGAAAAAAGAAGAGGATTTTGTTTAGAACTAGGAGCTAGAAGTTTATTGATACTTCTGATGATTTAAATAATTATTTAAATTAGAACTAAAATGAGTTTGAATTAGGAGTAAATTAGGAATATTTTTGACAAATTTAAAAGAAAATATCTTGCTAACATTCAAATATCATGGAGTTTTCACATTTTTAATATGGGGAATAATATTCACAAGATATGTTTTTATATAAATATATAAATAATATGATGTATAAAATGTAGATAATATTTATAACTATCAATTATAAGTGTGGTGAAATTATTAACATCCTGATAATTCTTTATTGGGGGAGATAGGAGTCAAGGACAAGATCGAATGAAAAATAATGAGATCTATTGTACATGTAGGTATTTTTAAGGCTATGGAAGATCCATAGCCCTCAAGATCAGATAAGTGTGGAGAAAAATAGTATTTATAATGTTCTTGAGGGAGTAATTGTTCATACTAGAAGAACCATATTCTCATTGAGGAATACTAATATCCAGTTCTATATATAATACCATGAGCCAAATTTATTTCTTTGTTGGATATTTATATAAAAATATTTTTATCATTTAGTGGAATATAGAAGTGGTGGAGAGAATAGTGGACTCTTTGTTATATAAAAATTTTGAAGACAGTGTAGAATCCATGTTGGAGGGCGATGAATGTCTATCGTAGGGAGTGGAAAAAAAAATTTAATTTTTTTCTAATATAACATAAATGCTAACCATGGTTTTCTAACATGAGGATCTTCATATTCATTTTAATCACTAATTATATTCCACTAAATCTAAATAATATTTTACTTATAAAAAACAATGCTTTAGGGTTTCAAGAAAATAATTAAATGTTTAAATAAATGATCCTAAATAAATATGTAAATGTAGATAGAATAACATTAGGGGAAAAGATCTTGGTCATAGGGTTGGTTACACAAATTCATTCATTATTTATTGTTTGTTTAAATTCAATTTGAATATCCTATTGCATCATAAATTGATTGCTACTATCTACCTTGAGTAGGTTTTTTATACTTAAGAAACCACTTCGTCACAAAAAAATTCACCTCCCTTGATAAGAAATATGAAAGAATTAAATATCCATTCCATGGTGGAAATTTCTTACACCCATCTATTTCAAAATTATCCACCACAAAAAAATCCTGAAATTAAATAATTTCAAGTTCAATAAAAATGAAAACCACAAAACCACCGCTAGGGATAAGCCTTAGGTTATTCACTTTCCATCTGTAAAGTGCAAATAGATCATTGTATGAAGAGAGACTAGATAGTGAATTAGATTAGGGATGGAAGTTAAATAGATATGGAAGAATATGTAGACACTTGAATTAAATGATAAATTAATGCATTGCATTGAAAAATAAAACAAATGGAAAATGAAAAGAAATAAATCATAAATAGAGGTGACCCTATATCATAGTGCAGTGACAGATCGTCAAAATATTATTTATTATCAATCAAATATAGACTATTATTCATAGGATTTAATCCACACCGAGGTATTATAAATAGCTCGTTAATATGTATTTTTTTATAATGGTATCTCTTGGAAATGACTCAGGTTTTAAACTATAAGACTTTGTAATATTTTTGAAAATATTCTCAGAGTCAGGTTCTCAGCCGGTATGGAAATTCAGGGCCTGAGGTTCCTTAGTGAAACGATATTAAAAATATTAAAAAAAATTGTGTGTGTGTAGTTTCACTTGAAACTTAAGTACCTCTTATTCAATGTTTCAGATTGGATTCCGGAGACTACGGTTATGGAACATTATTTTTACCCAAATCATGGCATAAAATTGTTTGCACTGGGAGGTTTGGTTGAAGGCAGGTTAGTGAGTTGGTTTCTGGGAGAATAATTAATTAAAGGAAAATTTTATTATTTAATTAAAAACAAAACCTAAAACTAATATACCCCCCTCCCCTTAAGTATGGTTCACAAGACCCAAAGGAGAGCCACACCTCTCCACTCCTTTCCTCCATTTGGCGGTGAGTGGAAACAGAGCCAAATATTTGTAATGATATGACATTGATCCTTGTTTCTGAATCATATTGTCATCATATAAAGAACCAAAATGATTCTTACATCATTATTGAGAAAAATATTAGATGTTTCTCCAATTAGGTATGAGGATTTGAGTTTTAGTTCTGATCCCTTTCATTTTTCATTGTTCTAAGTTTCTAGATCCCTTATGTAATTGTTATTGATACTTGTAAAGTATATCTAGGGGTTTTTGGGTTGAATTGGGGAGAATTAGATGATTTTTCTGGTGATTCCCAAATGGAATCACTGTCTACATGTTATGTAGTTTTGTGACACTTGACATGTAGCTCTTCATTCTCAGGGAAGATGAGCTTTTGGGACTACACATCATGTACATGGGTTACACAACATGTAGTTCTCTAAACTGTGTCAACAAGGGACATGTCTTCGGATAGTTGTGTGAAAATAAATGTGTGTGTACTAACACACATCCAAGATACATAAAAATGAGATCTAGTAAACGGACATGACAAAATACTTGGGTAGGAGGCCATTTATCCGAACACACTGTGTAGTATTAGATAAACGACATGTGAGGGACACAGTTGGTCGGTTCATATAGAAGAGGAACACAGCCAGGGGATGAGAGATGAGGGACATGTTTTGTACCTCCTCTACATGTCATATACCCTTACATGGGTTGGAACCTATGTGGAAAAGATACACAGCCAGGTGCTCAGGTGGGCTCACACATTGTGTGTGCCTCGATGCACTTCTTGTACTACTAGTATATCCTCTAGGGATCTTTCACCTTTCATATCTCCTTCTCTCAAACATAGATTCATGATTATGAGTAGTCTATCCTGATCAGTTTTCTATATAGGATTCGATGGTGGACTCGTTTATAGCTTATGAGATAAGTGGTGGTGTAAATAGAGCAAGTCTCTTGTGGAGTGGTACTGAGCCGATGTTGGAGATTGGTATGGTTCGTATAGAGAGACGCTAGGATTGTTACTTCCCTTTTGGACTAGGGAGATGGTTTTACTTACCTATCTACATAGCTGGATATGGTACTCCCCGCATCATGGGTGAGGGTTGTTTACCTTTGGTTAGTTTTCTCTCAGGATGTTACTCCCCTGATGTACTAGGGTGTGGGTATCCCCATGATGTACGTGAAGGTAGATTATGTACTCCCCTGTTGGACCATAGATCGGGTACTCTATCCATGGATTCATTACTCTCCTGTTGTAACGAGGTTTGGTTCCTCCATATATGATGTATAAAAAGAGTTTTCACTCCCCTACCATGTAGGGTGAAGGCCCTCTATAGTATGAGTTGGTACTCCCCTATTGTTCCAGGGAGCGGGTCCTCCATATGTGTTGTTCCAGCAAAGTCGGTACTCACCTGCCTATTAGGGAGCAGGTCCCCAATCATGGGATATCTACTCCTTTACCATGTCAGGTTGTGGGGCTCCCATAGTGAATGAGTTACAAGAGTCGATACCCCTTTGTCATTCGAGGGTGTTAGTCCTCTAGCCATTGAGTGGTAGTCCCCTAACAGGTTAAGGTGTGGGTTCTTGATCTACAAAGTGGTACTCCCATATCATATGAGGGCATATGTCCTTTATGAGTAGTACTCTGCTATTTTATCAGGGTGTTGGTCCTTACTTACGGAGTAGTACTCCCCCATCTCTATGTAGTAGTGGGGAACGGGTCCCCAATTAGAGTTGGATCTCCCGTGGTTGTTGGATATTGTTACGAGGAGCAGGCCCTTCCTTTTGATGTGAACAATATCATGATAGGATCTAGTTCTCCCTTAAAGGAATGAGGTGTGGGATACTCCTTACTAGAATGATAAAGGTTTCTTTGGTTAGTTAGGAGCAACACTCCCTCGACTGTGGGGAAGTGAATTGGCATTAGTCCCTCCATTCTCTCTTGTTAGAAAGGATGCACGCGGTACATTGTTTGGAGGAATGATCCCTCAACTATGTATAGTGGTAAGGGAAAGGCTTATTTACTTATTTTTCCTTATATCATGTTGGGTTCAAGGAAATGATGAAAATACCACTAGTGTTGGGCAGTAGATTTGGAACATGTAAGATGATACTGATGTAGCACATTCTCCCAGACATATCATTAGTAATGGTAGAGTTTTTCTCGATGGATTTAATCTCTCAAATAGGTTCCATCTAGTATCTATGATCTCATGGAGTGTGTTATAGTGGTTTTATGTTATGGTTACATCCAAATAAGAGAATCGTGTTGCTAGCTATGAGGTTGGAACCTCATGAGACTTAGTGTTTGATAATAGTATATCTGGGTGATTTCTAGGAGTCCTTAAGGTGTTTTCACGTGTCAGGGTTGACACCCCTTATATAAAAATATTAAATTTCATGTATAGCTAAGGATGGTTCAATATATAGTTTCTCTCTCAATTGGTTTTCCCTCTATCTAGGTCGAGCAGGCTGTTTCCTTTCAATTTCTCCCTTTTTCATTTTGGGTTTTTGGGGAACCTATTGAGTGTTTTTATACTCACCCTTCCAAGGGAATTGACCGCACTTTGTGTCTAGTACATAAAAATTTCCTTTTCATGGATTCCACATAAGACACAAGATATGTGGAGCTTATTGAGGTATATAGACCAAGGTTTTTACCAGAGCATGGAAAAGGAGTTGTAGTTGATAGTGATCCTCTCCTTCTGAGTAGGTTAGTCTCTATTAAATTTTTCATTAGTGGGTCTGGTTTTTCCATTTTATGCTTTCATTACATATATTGTACTCTATTTGTGGTAGATAGAATTATGGATGCATTGTTTTCCTTTTATTTTCATATTTCAGCATTTTTTGATCTTCGAGGTGTGTGTGTGTGTGTGTGAAGCTACTTAGGTAATTCCTCCCATGTTAGTGATATGGCTTCTCATCACTAGTCACCAACCCCTGTTCTATTAGAGGTGGGATTGGGGAGTTGACGCTCGAGCCTCATTGGGTCAGTTCGTGATAGAGTGGTATCAGAGGTGGTCAGTTCCCCATGGGGATCGTAGTGTAGTGATCCTAGTTTTAGTTTCATAGAGAAACTTTTAGGATGTTTCAATTTCAGATCTCAGGAAATATGTTCTATTATTGGTGTGGAAGCTAAAATATCCATTCACCAAAAATCTAATAACCTTCTTTTTGTCTCTGTACATTAGGATACTGGTCTTTCGAAAATAAATGGTACATGAATCATATAATACTGTGTTTTGGTTTTTCTTATCCTTCTTAAGTTAGCTACCTAGATATACTCTTTGACCATGGTACATCTTGATTCTATTTTAGGATATATCCACAAACATAGACAGATATAATTTTATGGAATGATCATGATGAAGATATTCCATGTGATAAGGCTTCAGTGTAGGGCACTGATTCTGAGGTGTCACCTCCAAGTGGTCTACGGTGGTGCCACCACCCGAAGAGCATCATGTTGTACTGGAATTTCAGGTTGAGGATGCGTGCAAGATGAGTTTCCTACACAAGTCTCATAGGAAGCGACCTTCAATATACTGGGGTGATCTATACCCCCAAGAAGTATATGAATGGATTGAGAAAGTCATATGATTTTTCTACTCAGTAAGGAAACCTCATGATCAAATGGTGATCCTAGTAATGAGCCTTCTACGGGATTCTGTCAGGCGATGATATAGTCTGGTGATACAGACTCATGATGACATGACTCCCAATTTGGAGGAGTTCAAGAAATACTTCATGGAAGTGTTTTACCCAACCATTTCGAGATTAGTGTGTATTCAGGAGCCTCTACAGCTTCGTCGGAGTAGTGTGACAGTGGACGAGTTTTCATCACGGTTCACAGACTTGTCATGATGCTCCTTGGATATGGTTCGAGATCCATTCTTCAGATCACAAACCATAGAGTATGTATTTTATCAGGATATCATGGTGTTGGTGATTCCATTATGCATTCTTGCCTATACTGGAGCACTGGAGTGAGCACTAGTGGTGGAAAGTTTCTTGGTTGAGGGACAGGTGGATGTGACCCACAGTAGTGGTCATGTGGTTGAGATATTTATAAGAGCTGGAAGACGATAGGTGACATGATCTTGGCGTAAGATGCATACCCATGCTTAGACTCAGGCATGTGGGTTTGTAGCACAGGAGCAGTTCCAAGGATCAAATCAGTCGAAGGAGAGGCAGTGTTACGCCTGCGATGGTTGGGGACTTCTCGTTAGAGATTGTCTAATCCACCGTGATATTGAAAGGGAGATGACTTACGAGCCATTGGGGTAGATATAGCACTAGGATCTTGGAGTTCCATGAGGTGGTGTATGAGGAAGAGGAGCAAGAAGAGTGGTAGGAAGTGATATGCAGTTCGAGGTGTTTCCACCATCACCCCCAAGTGTTCCACGCCAGGCTCAGGGAGCTAGAGGATGTGGATGAGGATAGATACATGCCATTGAGGACTTTGACCCAAAATCCCCAAGGATGAATATATTTAAACATTGTTTCTTTTCTAATTCCATCGGTAGTAATTGTTAGACACTACTGTGGGAACTCTTTTCTTTCTTCCCATGCTCGGGGTTTAACCAGGGTGACGCGAGGCATCGGTATAACCCTGTGTTGGTAGTTGAGACAGAGGCCCTGATAAGACCAAGTGCATGTTTGGGATTCCCTTTTTTTCATGGGTACCCTCATGTGTTTCACATTGACTTTCTATGTAACATGCTCGAGGAGGAGGTGATGTAGTTTGACATAGATTTTAACTCGCGAGTGAGGGGGGAATCCTTCCCCTCTAAAAAGATTTTTTTTACAACCAGTATTGTGTAGGCAAGCCAGTTTCACCCAAAGAATACAGTGTTGAGGTGCATTGGATGATTTCCTTATACTTTCATGTTCGGGGAGAGGTTATGCGTTGAAGTGTCAGATCAGGTCTTGGCCCTTCAAGTGGAGTTTTCATGCTTGACCCCCTTTTTCTTGAAAGACCTGTAAGAGGGATATCCTTACATAGTATTACTATTTATAAGAAAATTAAGACCCTATGGTGTTTCCATACTATGGATTGGTTTCTTACCATTCATACTCTATTGGAATTCCACTAGTGGGTGCGGTAGGGATTCTATTTTGGTGAGTTTTGTTACAGTTGGAGATTTTTAGATGTGGGTCCTAGTATTACCTAGTGTTTACTCTTGGGAAGCCCTGTTTAATTCATGAATACCAATGTGTGTTCATAATTTACGTTGAATAGAAGATGCTTGGGGAGACTGTTGTATAGTCCATCCAATGGAGGATGTGAAGTGTAGGGTTATATCATTATCTATATCAAGTTAGTGAGTCGGTGTATCTCTAGACCCCATTACTACAGATGTACTGTGGTGCTTGGATTTTTCCCACCTATTGCAGCTAAGGAGACATGTTCCCATTATTTCACGATGTTGGCTTGGTAGAAGTTGTGCACAATAGTGGTTATATCTTATTTTTTCCTCTGTTATTGTGCTTATATAAAGCACAAGAACCCTTGATGAGCTCATTGGTGTGGGTGTCCAATTGGGATCTTAGTTTCTTCCATTGTGATTAGCCATTCACTTTCCAGGTATGAAAAGACTTAAGGTGGGGAGAATGTAATGACTCAGGTTTTTACCCCTAAGACTTCAGAATATTTTGTAAAATAATCTTGGAGCTGGGGAGTTAGCATGGGAAGCTGAGGCCTAGGGTTCCTCGGTGCGGCGATATTAAAAATATTAAATATATTTTTTCACGTGCACATAATTTTTCTTGAAACATAAATAACTCCCATTAGTATTATTAGATTGTATTTCAAAGACCTCAGTTGAGTCTAGAACGTTGTGTTTACCCTTGGTGTGAATTAAAATTTTCCACATCGGGAGGTTTGGTTAAAGGAAGGCTAGAGGTAGGTTTAGGGGAGAATAGTTATCAAAATTAATAATTAATTAATTAATTAAAACCTAAAGATATAATTAATTTAACCCTACCCCTCCCATCATGTATGGTGTATAAGGCCCAAAGTAGAGCCACACCTCTCCTCTCCTTTCCTCTCTTGGGAGATGAACCGAAATGGAGTTTTATCCACTCAATAAGGTTCCATTGATCTCTGTTTCTAAAGAAGATCGTCATCAGATTGAGAACCAAAATGACCCATCCATCATTTTTGATCCAAAGATTTGGAGTTTCTCTAAATATTTAGGTTTATTTGAGTTTTGGTCCTGATACCTTTCAGTTTTCATTGGTATAATATTCTAGAGCCCCTATTCAATTGTTTTTTATCCCTATTAGGTAGATCTATGGGTTTTGGGTTGAATCGGGGTGAATCGGGTGCTTTTGTAAGTGATTCACGAATGGAATCACCATCTACAAAGCATTTAGATTAGTGAAACATTCCATTAGCCCTTCCTATTCATTGAATATGAGATTTTGGGAACACACTCCATGTATTGGGGTTACACAATGTGTAGTTCTCTAAACTATTTGACCATGGGACATGGATTGGGATAGCCATGTGAAAATACATGGCTGTGTACTAACACACGGACAAGATACACTGACATGGGGTCCGATACATGGACATTGGAAAACTACATGGGAATGAGGTTGTTTATCCAAACAGGACATGTAGTATAGGATACAAAGCATGTGAGGGACATGGTTGGTAGGTCCGTATAGAAGTGGAACATGACTAGGGGCCGAGAGATGAGGGATACAATGTGTAACTCCTCTACACATTTTATACCCCTACATGCATTGGAATCCATGCATAAATGATATACAGGCAGATTCTTGGGCGGGGCCACACACCATGTGTAATCCAGTGAATGTCGTGTACTACTAGGAGATCCTTTAGGGATCTTCC
The DNA here is from genome assembly GCA_963277665.1 of Viscum album. Taxonomy (NCBI): domain Eukaryota; kingdom Viridiplantae; phylum Streptophyta; class Magnoliopsida; order Santalales; family Viscaceae; genus Viscum; species Viscum album. Next base: position 1,714,624,241 of record OY728138.1, on the reverse strand, counting down.
TCCTTCCATATCTCCTTCTATGGGACTCGGAATTAGTCTTGTGAGTAGTCTATCCTAAGTAGTTTTCCACATAGGATGTGATGGTGTCCTATATTATGTATTATTAGATATGAGGTGGTGAAAATAGAGTAACACTCTTTTGGATTAGTACTGAGCCGATGTTGGAGATCGATACGGTTTGTATAGAGAGACCCTAGGACTATTAATACCCTTTTGGACAAGGGAACAAGTTTTCCTTACCTCTTTGCTTAGGTGGATATGGGACTCCCCAATTTGTTGGTGTGAGTGATTTTCCTTAGGATAGTTTCCTCCAAGGGTGTTTCTCTCTTGATGGACTAGGGTGTGTGTTTCTTCATGATGTTTGTGAAGGTAGAGTTGGTACTCCCCTATTGGACCAGGGAGAGGGTCCTCTATCCGTGGAGTTAGTACTCTTCTATTTGACTAGGATACATGTCCTCTATGTATGATGTATAAATATATTGGTCCCTCCCCTACCGAGTAGGGTGTGGGACCTATATTATAAGAGTCGGTACTCCCATATCATTCTAGGGAATGGGTCCTCCATACGTGTTGTTCTGGAAGAGTTGGTACTCCCCTACTATGTTAGGGTGCATGTCCACAATCCCTGGGTTGGTACTCCCCTACCGTGTTAGGGAACGGGTCTCCAATAGTGAATGATTTGGTAGATTTGGTACTCTCCTATAATTCCAGGGTGCAGGTCCTCTAGACATTGAGTGGCACTCCCATACCTGGTTAGGGTGTGGGTCCTCGATCTATGAAGTGGTATTCTCCTATCATATCAGGGTACAGGACCTTCATAATTTGTACTCCCCTGTTGGATATGGGTGAAAGTCCTTACTTACGGAGTAGTAATCCACTGTCTCTTAGTGGCATCAGGAAGTGGGACTTCCATTAGAGTTGGAACACCCTCGACTATTTTATATAGTTAAGATGATCAGTCCATTACTTTTGATGTGAATGATAACTATATAGAAGCTAGTGATCCCTTGATGAAATGAGGTGTGTGATACTCCTTAAAGGAGTGATGCATGTTTTGTGAGTTCGTTAGGAGCAGTACTCCCTCGACTGTGAGGCGGTGATGAGACATGATTCCCTCCATTCTCTCTTATTAGAGAGGATTCATGTGGTTTATATTCTGGAGCAGTGCTCCCTCAACTATGTGCAGTGTTAAGGGGTGGGCCTCTTCACTTGGGTTTTTTAATTAGTGTTGGGAGTGAGGTAATGACGATAAGACCTTAGGTGTTGGGCACTAGAGTTGGACCTAGTAAAATGTTCCCGATGGAGGTTGTTCTCCCAGATGTCCCATTAGGAATATTCGATTTGTTCCTGATGGATTTCATCTCGCAGACGGGTGCCATATGGGATGGCTATGCTCATGGAGTTTGTTCTCCTAGTTTTATGTTATGGTTAGAGCCTACGAAGAGAATCCTATTTCTAGCTTAACAGTTTGAACCTCATAAGACATAGTGTCTAAGACGAGTATATCTATGTGATTTTTGGTATTCCTTATAGTGTTGTCACATGTCGAAGTTGACACCCCTTGTAGACTGAGCTGGCTTGTCAAGTACAACCAAGGATGGTTCGAGATAGAGTTTTTTGTCTTGATTGGGTTTCCCTATGGCTAGGTTGATCAGAATGTTTCCATTCAGTTTCCCCCCTTTTCTTTGGGGGTTTTTGGGCACCTAATGAGTATTTTTATACTCACCCATACATGGTATTTTCATGCACATGTTCTGTGTCTTGTTCGGACCGTAGGCCTTTTGATAGAGTCCACAAAAGACCCGAGATAGCTAGAGATTAGTGAGATAGAAAAACTGAGATGTTTACTGGAGCTTGGTTAAGGATATTTCAGTCAGTTTTAGTTGACAGAAATCCCCTCCTTCTAAGTAGGTTAGATTCTTTGATAGTTCTCTTTAATGGACATTGTTTTCCCTTTTATTTTTTTAGTACTTTTATTGTACTCTGGTTTTGGGATATATATGTATGCATGAGTTGGTTGCCTTTAGTTTTTATATTTAATAATTTTTTGATCTTGGATATGAGTATGTGCATACAAGTACTTAGGTAATTCCTCCTATGTTAGTGATATGCTTTCTCGGTGCATGTCGTTATCCCCTAGCCTATTGGAGGCGAGCTTTGGAAGTTGCATCCTGGTCTTTGTCGGGTCGGGTCATAAAAGTATCAGGTCATTATAATGTGTCATATTCCATTATTATGTTGAATTTCTCAAATCTTGGTCCATCTCGAGGGTTTCACACCATGAATAGTGATTTCATGACATAAATAGTGTGAGGTCAAACCTCTCACAGCTTAGTGCGTGGTTTTATTTCACATATTATATTCCCACACATTATACATCATGAATAAGTTAAATGATGTTTTTCTTCTCTTTTTAGTCTGAATCTGTCTATTTCATCATTTTTTGTGCTATGGGATCGGACCATAACTTAAACTTGGATCCATTGTATCTTTAATCCTTCTTCAAAAATTAGATGTCGTGTCATGCCATAAAATGCTCAATTCTTTGTTTTTGTTTGTTTTCCAAAAAAATTTTGGTATCATGCCATAAATCATAAAATAATTAAATATCATAAATAATAATAAATTAAAACATAAAAACCATTTTTTATAATTTAATATGAATTAATTATATGACTCTTCCAAAGGTTATAACCAATATGGTAAGAGCTATGACTTTTAACCAAACCTTGTAAATATTGTGTGTTGTTAACATACTTATTACTACTGCACATAAAGGCGAGGTTGTGATAAATTATTGATTGGATAATGAAAATTAAAAAAGTTCAATATGATGGGTTAAAATGCAATAACCCATAAAAAATAAAAGAGGCCACTAATTCACCATGTACCCTTCTTAGTCATCCATTCATATTTGGAAATAATAAGTGGTTTCATATCATCTTCCCTCAAATGATATAAGAAATTTCTTTCTAAGAAAAGGGGAATTTAAATTTTAAGAAAAACTAAGTAATGTATACCTTCAATATAAAAAACAACCATATATAGAGGAATTAAATGTTTCCCTACCTATTATCACATAGCCTAGATTTTATATATACTGATATAGTGTGTTTTCAACCCATTTCATAAGATGATGTAATGACATAACAAGATCAGTGGAATATTGAGTTAGATAACATGTCAAAAAATTCCATCTCTATTTCCCATATATATAAGGTCTAAATAAATTTATGGTCATAAAATAGAAAATTATTTATGGTAAAAATTTAGAAAAATCAATAAAAGGAATATAATGTGAAGGAAAACCAGATACAAATATGTAGGAGTACATTTGTGGACATTAAAATGGTTGATGATGATAATATATATGATTATTTCACTACTATGGATGATGTAATCAGAAATACTAACTGATTTAGTGATAATCAAGAGGATTCTTTCATTTTCAAGTGGTTGGTGAGAAAAGTTTCCGAAAAATTTGATTCCACAAAATCCAATTTGAAATAATGAGAATATATTTTCTTTGATGGACGTAAAAATATTATCATTTCATAGGAAATGAGAAAGGATCTATCATTAAAAAATAATGTAAAAATTAGATAGACTTTGAATCCTTGTGAAAAGGAAATTTCATAGAAGAAGGGTATTGAATCTACGAATTTAGATTTTGAGGATGATAAAGACTTTGGAAAAATTATTGATATACTATAAAATTGATTCAATAAGGTAAACTAAAAATCAAAATGTAATAAATTAATTATATTTTATAATTGCACTAATATTTTTCATATTATAAAATTTTTCTCAAATATGTTTGTGGAAGAATCCAATTTAGATGAGGAAGATAAGAAGAAAGATAAATAGAAAAAGAGTAAGGATTAGAAGAAGAATTCAAGCATCAAATGAATATTTATTTACAAGAAAGAAGGAGAATGGTGACTCATCCAGTTTTTTAGATAATGAAGACACTCTCTTTTCCCATGTTGATAAAGGATTTTACTCATCAAGAAATTATATTAATGGAGAATAAAACATAGAGATTGACTGAGAACCAAAAATCAAGTTGACAATTTTTCATGAGTAAATCACAAAAATAAAGAAGGAAAAAATGCTACTGAAGGAGAAAAATAAGGTGGATGAAGAAAAGGATGAGTTGGTTAGAAAATAGGAAGACTATATTGATGAGATCAAGAAGCACAATAAAATATAAGATATACAAGAAGAAAAATATTAATGAACTTGAAGAAAATTTAGCTGCAATAGAAAAGGAACTTAGAGTGGCACAATTCATATATCCTATTGTTCAAAAAGAGAATAATAATGTTATAAGAGACTTCAACATATATAATGATTTTTAAGGTTAATATTTACAATTCAATCAGAATATGTGTTCTAATAAGTAATAGGAATATATACCTAATATATCCCATATTAAATGTTCTATATCTAATAGTGGGGGTGAAAACACAAGGTAGAACTTTTTTATGAATAGAAATAAAGAGAGACACTCTTTCTCATTGAATGAGGAATGGAGGCTACGAATTCCACTTCCACTAGGCTCAGGGAATATAGTTTTATAGTAGTACAATAATATACTAATTTCTAACATATTCTTTAACAAACTGGTTAAACTAATTTTAAAGGTTTTTATTATCTATATTAAAGGTATGGATACAAATACATTTCTTTTTGGTTTAATATATAGTATTCATGTAAGTGAAAAGAAACAAAAGGGATTTGGTGAAAAATCAAGAAATTATTTAAAGGAGAATAAATTTGGCTTCCCAAATGAACCAAATCCATCAATCCATAAAAATAGAATGTTTACTAGAATAGTTTGGTAGATATAGATAACAAGTCCATTATATTATGGTATTCCTAATTGGAATCCATAAAATAGTTACCTATAATTAAAAATGGAATTCATAAACTATTAAATATAAAAATAAGCCAAATTAGAATCTAATAGAAACTTATCATGTGAAGAAGTATTGACTGACAGTGTGTCTTAGCCAACAATCCACGTCTAGATGAATGCATAAAAAATAAGTGAGTGTTCTTGAAAAAATAAATATATTTTTTAGATGATGAGATCAAACCTCATAATAATATTCCCTTTAATATCAATTTTATGTTTCAAAACAATCATGTGAAAGGTTTATTTAGTCTATACATGGTTAAAAATATTGTATGGTAATCTTATCGACTCAATAATATTTTTGAGGAATAATTTAAAAGCATATTGCAATGAATTTTCCTTAAATTTTGATGTGAATTAAATTTATTCACATGAAAAATAGCTTAAAATAATTTGGAAATCGCAAAATATATTTTATTTTTTGATAATAAAATACCTACTAAGTATGGAATAAAATAATGTCCTAGTGAAAGAGGAAAATATTAGCCTGAGTGTTACCTCTAAGGAATAAAGAAAGTCACTCTATATTCCCAATTGTTGATGTTTATCTATACTAAATTAAATGGTATTAAAAAATAATTGTATATTTGTTACTACTAAATAAGAAGGGTAGTTTTTTCATGTTTTTAATTCCATTAAATAGAGTAAATGAATGCATCTTTTTTGAGGGAGAAAATATTATAAAGCTATTAAAAATTCATGTTTTCCATAAAATATGAAAATTTTAGATAGAAGTAAAAAAAAGAGTGTGAGGTATGGTAATTACACTTATATCCATTTTATAGGGTTTTATTTAACATATTTATGATTTGGGTGTTGGTTTATGAAAGGATGGGACAATGTGGGTGTTATATGCACTACACTTGAGCTTTTCATTGTGTTTATTGATATGGATATAAGATATAATAAATTTCAAAATTAATCTATATAAGAAAACCAAAGAAGGAGAATCTGAGAATAGTATCTCATGGATGGTTATTTATAGATTGAATTTATGACCTTGGTTATATCCCTATTTTCTCTACATCGATCAAGACCATGTAGACTTAGAGTGGACTGGCTAAAGCATTATTTCTAAGGAAATTAATATGGTTTCATCCTTCCCTCATTAGTTTTATTAGATATTCTACAAAGGATGAGAATGTTTTGAAAGATATTTATGAGTTCATAAGACCCCCATTTCCACTTGAATTTTATTTTCAATAAGGGGAAATAAATAAGTGCATATATTGACTTTAAAAATGTGTGAGGATATTGAAATCAATTATAAAGGGGGATATTATTGGGCCCAAATGGTCTGATTTCATTTTTTCCAATATATAAATATGTTTTTGGAAGGCCTATAATTGAGAAACCATATAAGAATTAAGTGTTCTAGTATACAGATGAGTCAAACTATCCTAATTGGTCAACTAACCATAGCTTCATATATTCAATTCACTGAACATATGTGTGAGTTTAATTACGGTCGATCTATTGACCATATGCTTTATTTTAGGCATTTGTTTGATCCAATGACTATAAAACTTTAATATAGTTATATATATTGGAATGTGGTTGATCTGGGAAATGTGGATGATCTAAATTGATTTACATAATGACAATGCATTACCTATGGAAAAGTTAAATTTGTGTTGAATTTTATACCCACCTAATGATACCCCTAGGGATTATTTATCTACAAGAAGGTTAGCTGAGAAATGTACTAGATATTTAAAGGTAATATGGTATGGAAGAATTTTGTATAAAGGTATTTCATTTCCTGTGTAAAGGTACTGAGTTTGGGAGTTTCATGAAGGTAAATAGGCATTGCATCAAAGTAAACTGAGGATTGTATTGGTTACGTAATTGTAACATCCCAGTTAAATAATGAAATATGACATTTTCATATTTATTAATATTTGTGAATTAAATATTAATTCTACTTTAAAGGGGATGCTATGTTTGATGGAGTACCTGATACGCAACAACGGGTTTTGTTAAAATCTTACGTTGCACACTAAAAATATAATATTATTATTTTAAATGGTAGTTAGCGCCTAGCCGTTGTATTGGAGGGAATGAAATGAACTAACTACAATATGATTATACATGTTTGTTAAATGTTGTTACATTTATCTAATAAAAGTTATAGGCTTAAAATGTGAATGAATCTAATTTAAAGAATAATTTACTTTAAAAGGTTGATTTACCACCTTTTGATGGTGAAACCAATTTAAATATAGTTTTTTCACTTTTATATGTTCTATTTGACCAAAATAACATTCTTATTTAGAATCGGGACATCAAAATTTACTTTGAGTAAATTTTTGGTATTTTACTGATAAAATTCATTTTTTAATGAATAATGAAAAATAATGTATTTTAATTCAAAACTACATTTTAATATAATTTATTTATATGATTATATTATCATTTAAATTGGTTTTAAAGTGTAATTTGATTATATTTTTTCCATTTAATACAATTTTGGTCATTGGAATTAATTTTATATTGAAATTGGACATAAACAAGTGTCAATCATTTGATAGTTAATATTTCTTAAAAACACGCCTTTTGTTTTGAAAAGAGGAATTAATTTTAAATTAATAAATTCAACTTCTATGTATTGAATTTGGTAATATAGAAATAATTTTTGAATTCGGAATATCAAATATTGCTAAGGCTGAATTTTTGGTATTTTTCTGAAAAACATCAATTTTTGATTAATAGTGAAAACACTGAGTAGTAGTTAAAAAGCTGACTTTTTCACTAAAATGAAATTTTACCGCCCATGTGAATTGAATTTCGAAAATCTGTCATACATGGTTGTTATTAGTATGTAAAATGTGGTTCAATAAGATCAAAATATTTTTTTGCTGAATAGTATCTTTTGACTTTTATTTACCGGGGTGAAAGGTAAAAAGGGTAATTTGAGGTAAAAATAATATTATAATAATAACAAATTACCTTAACATTTGTCCTAACTTTATTTTATGAGTCATTTCCAACCATGGGAATCCTTGGGTCAATTTTCGGACCCCATAGAGCCACTTGGGAGTGATAATGACACTTTAGATTGACTAATTTAAAGTAAAGACAAAAATGAAATAAACAAATATCTTTTAGTAAATTATTTTTTACATATGGATAAATAAGTTATTTTTTCAACTATAATTATTCAGTGGAAATATCAAAGGATTTACTACATCTTAGTATTTTTTTATAATTTTTAGACATCAAGTAAATAAAATTATTAATGACACAATAATGATGCAGTGTTTACCTCATTAATAACTGATTTAAATAAATAAGATTATAATGATAAAAATAATATCCAAAACCTGTCCAATTTTTATTGGATGATTTTATTTAGATCATGAAACATCTTATCTTTGACTTTACTTAGTTTTGGACCTTTATAAACCAAAAATCATTATATAATAAAAGAATATTTTCACACTTTCCTAAAGAGCCCCTCCTCCCCCTTATAAATATCTCTCACCTCAAACCCATTCCTCACACCTACCAAGCCTATTGGCTCATCCAAACTCTACCCAATTAATATCCCTACATCCCTACTCTCCTTCTATATGCCTTACCTTAGGAATAAGTCACTTCAAGAAGTCCTTTTGATTAAAACCAAAGGGAGTTACCCGAATTAAAGGTAACAGTTTCTCTTATATTCTTTTGTTTTATATTGTTTAATTTTACTTCTCCAACCCTAAAGACTTTTTATTCCTTAATTTTATAAAAAAACAAGTATCCACAATATACTAGGTTGTTTTTATGATAAGTATTCAAACTACACTTACACACACCTTCATCTAAAGGTAACAAACATTCTGTTTCTGTGGACGGTGAACTAGTGCCTCACGAAACGATGATTGTTCAAATATCTCCAACTGCCTCTCATGGTGGCCATTATGATGAAACTTTATTTATATATGATATATATTATAATTCTATTGTTTCTATTCTTTTTTATTTTTCATTTATATAATATCTTTATGGTTTCCATAGTGGGTAAATACAATAATCTCATTTTAGGAAGTGCGGACTACTGCCCCCTCAAAGTGATATGACTCTTTCATGCCTTATGTGGAATGAATAAAGGTTAGATTTAATGAAATTATATATGATATTATACTATAATTATAATATAATTATGTATCATTATGTTTTTTCCATTACAATACGAAATATAAATGGAAGTAGCGTCCATGCGTACGTACGGCTTACTGTCTCTATGAACGGTGAATTTCATTTCTTATATCCAAATGTTTTGTACTATTATAAATACTTGTATATACTGGATATATATGATATATTTGATATCTAAATCATGAATATAATTATGGATATAATGAACTTTTTACCACATGAACAACTTGTAATTATAAGAAGTCCCTTTTTGACTCAAGTACCAAATATCGACAAAATGACCATTATTAACTTAAATGATTAAATAATTTTTATAACATGGTAATATGTGATTTAAAAGGAATAATAAAATTAAAAAATGTTTTTAAGCAAGTAGAAATTTACTTTAGTTTATTATTAAGTAGATTAAAGAACGAACAGGTCAAGTCAGACACAAGGTAAGGGACTTCGTCTCAATCTCCTTTCATTGAGGCATATTTTGGTTCAATACACAACTTTCTTTTATATGTTGTATAAACACCTTTGAGTTTTTATTTCATTCAAAGGGAATATTTTTCAATGAATCATTTTACTAATAAAAAAAGGAATGTTTCTTTCAATGTAATCAGTGAAAACAACCTTTCCACCGCTGCAATTATTATTTGATCTTTGGCTTACATAACATGCCGTAATGTTTTTAAAAGGAAAATAAATACCATATACTCTTTTACGTATTTTGGTATTGAAAATGGTTTTGATAATGGATTTCTTTATGTTAATATATTTAAATGATATATTGTGATTGAAATGTGGAAATTTTATCTTTCCGTTATATTAGTTTTATGTGTTATGATTTTATAATGGTACTTGGACATTTGATAGGTGGTTATATGATAAACCAAATGACAGGTGGTGCTATGATAAACTAGGATGGGTGGTTATGTTATAACCTCCAATTCATTGGGTATGGAAGTCGGTCGTATGGCTATTTCATTTAGTGATATGCGTGGAAGTCAATCATATGGTTATTCCATTTAAGTATTTTTATGTCCCAAGTTAACTTTATATGTTATGTGTTCTTTATATGGATTTTATGGTAATATTTTGTTTAAAAAAGGGTAATAAATGATCTTTTATTCAGTAAATATTATTTACTACTTTATAAAGGTGAACAATATTACTTATGATAAAGTATTCGTGGTTTAATTGTTGTTTTGAAAAAACTAACAGTTTTCCTTTTTGTGTATCCCTTATTGAGCTTTTTATGCTCATCCCAAGAAATTGAAATGTTATTCACAGGACATAAAGTGGAATAGGGTCAAATATGGTATCACGGAAAAGTCATGCTGTCTAAATAAGGGAACTAGACATGACTCTCTTTTTTTAAGAATTTTTATTTTGGGATAAATATGGGAACTGAGTAGAAGTGTCTACTTTGTAATTTTTGAGATGTAATGTAATAGTTACGACCTAATTCTCTAAAACTATAAACCTAAAAAGATCCTCAGTGTGAATTATTCATTTAATTCATGATTTTGTAATGTTTAAGGTCGGGTCCTTATAGTTGGTATCAGAAGTCTGTTTGGACAACTTTAGGAGTTAGGGTTTTGTTAAATTAATATCCATAAATTAATTTATGTTAATATTAAAATGATATAGCATTTACAGATTACCATGTTGCTTCGCTTAAGATATTTTTGTGTTCAGAATGGTTTTCCACAGAGGAATCAAGGTAGCTATGATGGGATGACATCAAGAGGAAGACAACCTTCCAAATCAGCATCCTGAGATGGTCAGAATCAGAACGGAATAGTTTGTTGTAGTGATGTCATAGTTGAGTCAGGCTATAAATGGTGGTGGTAGCCATGCACGAGATCAGCCAGATCAACCACAGAGGAACATCTCATAAGTGGATCATTTCATGAGGCAACATCCCCCATCATTCAGAGGATCATCTGACCTTGTGCTAGCATTGGGGTGGATTAAAGCACTGGAAAATATTTTTAATGTCATGGGGTGTTTAGAACATCAAAATTCTTGTCTTGTTGTTTACCGTTTTGAGGGTGAAGCTGATCAGTGGTGGTCGATGGTGAAAAATATCAGGGATAGTGAGGAGATTGATGCTATATTTTGGGATGCATTCAAAAGTATGTTTCTTGAAAATATTTTCCTATGGTGGATCATCTTAGGAAGGAAAAAAATTCCTAGAATTGAGGTAGGAGGATGACTCAATGGCTACTTATAAAGGAAAGTTCACTTGACTGGAAAGGCATGCTCCAAATTTAATCTGAGATCTTGATAGTAATATAAATCGATTTTAATCAGGACTGATGTCGTGATATCGAAGAGCATTATCCTCTCATGAGTTCAAAAGATATGAAAAACATGTTAGATGAGAGGAGAAGGTGGAAATGAATTTTGTTGGTGATCAGTTGTTCTTTGACAAACAATAGAATAAGAGGTCCAGTTGGCAGGCAAAGTGAAAGAATTCATCAAAGAAGACTGGAGGTAAGAAAACTAAATATCCATCTTGTGAGAAGTGTGGTAAAAAGAATCTTGGAGAATGTTTATCAATGTCTGTAAAGTGCTTCTGGTGTGGTAATTTTGGTGATATTGATCATAACTCTAAGGAAGATGATCAAGCAGGCAATGAAAAGCCAATGGTAAGATGTTTTAAGTGAAATGAAATGGGTCATTATGCAAATGAGTGTCCGGTGAAGAACTCAACTGAGGTAAAGCAACCAGACCACAGGTAGAAAGGGGTGGTAAAATCCTTTGCAACTACTTCAGTATATGTTGGTCTATCAAATTTAGTACTATCAGATACACTATTTGGTTTTTCAGATTATACCAATGTGTGGTTTGATTCGGTGTCTGCACATTCGTTCATTTTGGAGAGGTTTTCTAGTAAATTAGGAATTTCACCTCAAGATATGAATCCCTAACTTATGGTAAAAACACCTCGAGGAAATTTTGAGACAAAAAGATATTATAATAACCTTTATGTCCTTGTGTGTGGAAAGAATCTACATACAAACCTTATTGTTTTTCCTCTAGTAGAGTTTGATGTTATATTGGGCATGGATTGGCTATCTGTTTATCATGCTATGATTGACTACAGAGCTAAAGAGGATTCGTTTCAGAAATATTTTCATTTTTTGTACAAGAATGAACCCATACTTTTGATAACATATCAGGAAGCTGAGAATCTAGTACAATATGGAAATAAATTTTACCTTGCACATATTGTTGAAGAAAAAGTAACTATTCAGATTAATGATGTGCTAGTGGTAAATGAGTATCCTGATGTTTTTCTTGCTGAGTTGTCTGGTATTATACCTGATCAGGAAGTTGAATTTATTTTTGACTTAGTTTTTGATGCTAATCCAATTTTGAAACCCTATTATCGAATGGCTCAAATTAAACTTTTAAATTTAAAGAATAAATTACAAGAGTTATTAGATAAAGGTTTCATTTGACCTAGCACATCCCCATGGGGTGCTCTTTTCTTATTTTTTAAAACGAAAGGTGGTTCAATGAGACTTTTCATTGATTATAGGGCATTGAATAACATCACTGTTAATAACAAGTATCCTTTGCCTCATATTGATGATTTATTTGATCATCTCTAGGGAGCTCAGTATTTTTCAAAGATTGATTTGAGGTCAGGGTACCATCAGTTGAATGTAAAGGAAGCATACATTCCAAATACCATGTTTCATAATAGATATATCCATTTTGAATTTGTAGTTATACATTTTGGGTTAACCAATGAACCTGATCTATTCATGGATCTTATTAATAGAATTTTTTGTGAGTTCTAGGATAAGTTTGTGGTTGGGTTCATTGATGGTATTTTGGTTTATTCTAAAAGTAAAGAGGAGCATGAAATTCATTTAAGGGTTGTCTTGAAAACTTTAAAAGAAAAGAAACTATTTGGTAAATTCAGCATGTGTGAGTTTTGGTTACAGCAAATTTTTTCCTTGGTCACATTGTTTCAAAAAATGGCATAACTGTTGATACGGCTAAAACAAAAGTTGTTGAAGAATGGCCAAGACCAACAAATATAACTGAGATCTGTAGTTTTCTTGGTTTGGTAGATTATTATTGGAGGTTTTTTGAAAATTTTGCACAGTTATCTAGTTCAATGACTAAGTTAACTCAAAAAGGTGTTAAATTCATTGGGACAAAAGAATGTGATTATAGTTTTTATGAATTGAAAAGGAGATTGATGAATTCTCCTATTTTGGCACTGCCTTCCAGAAATGGTGAGCTTATTATCTATAGTAATGCTTCGTTGAAAGGACTAGGTTGTGTCTTTATATAGAATGATCAGGTAATTTCTTATGCTTCGCGTTAGTTGAAACCTCATGAGTTAAATTACCCTACACATGATTTGGAATTAGATGTTGTTATTTTAGCTTTAAAAATTTGGAGGCATCGTGTATATGGATTAATGTGTGAAATATATAATTATCACAAAAGTTTTAAGTATATATTCACTCATAAATAATTGAACATGAGACAGAGGAGAAGGTTAGAATTATTCAAGGATTATGATTGCATGATCCTTTTCCATCTAGGAAAAGTAAATAATGTGTCTGATGCTTTGAGTTGAAAAATTAATGATTCATTAACTATGAAACACTTGGAATGAGATATTTTGGTTTTTGATTTTATAAACATTGGCATAGAGTTTGTTGCTGTAGGAAATTCCTCTATTTTGTTTCAGGAGTTAGTGAGATCATCCCTATCAGACATAATTAAGCAAGCACAGAAGGGAGACAGTGAGTTGCAGAAAAAGGTAGAGTTGGGTCAGAAGGGTAGGTTTCCTGATTTTAACTTTGATAATGATTGTGTTTTGTGGTTTGGGAAAAGATTATGTGTGCCTTGTGATTCACAGTTGAAGAATGAGTTGTTATGTGAAGCTCATAGTTCCCTGATTTCTATTCATCCTAGAAGTACTAAGATGTACAGGGATCTTCAGGAGTATTACTGGTGGGATGGAATGAAAAGAGATATTATTGATTTTACTATGAAGTGTTTGACTTTTCTATAGGTTAGAGAAGAGCGTCAGTTGCCAAAAGGTATGCTTCAGTCTTTACTGGTGCCAAAGTGGAAATTGGAAAATATATCCATAGACTTCGTTGTGGGATTACCGAAGACATCCCAAGGTAATAATGAAATCTAGGTTATTATTGATCGATTGACTAAATCTTCTCATTTCCATCCTATTAGAGATACTTTGTCTCTAGATAAACATTATCAGTTGTATGTTAAAGAGATAATCAGGTTACATGGTGTTCCCTCTCCATTGTATCTGATCGTGATCCCATGTTTACTTCTAACTTTTGGAAAGGCCATTAGAAGTCATTGGGTACTGAATTAAATTGTAGTATAGCTTTTCACTCACAATCATATAGGAAATCAGAATGAACAATCCAGACCTTGGAGGATATTATACATTCTTGTTCACTAGATTACCAGGGAAGTTGGGACCAACATAATTTTTTAGTTGAATTTTCTTATAATAACAGTTTTCATTCCAGTATACAGATGGATCCACTTGAGGCATTATATGGGAAGCAGTGTCGAACTCTAGATTTTTGGGATGAAGTAGGTGAAATAAAGATGATGGTACCAGAATTGGTAGAAGATATGGCAGAAAAAGTTTAGTTGATTTAGAAGAACATGATAATAGCTCAGAGCAGGTAGAAACGTTATGCGGATAACCAGAGGAAGGATCTTTATTTTGAGGTAGGTGATCATGTCTTTTTCAAAGATTCTCCATGGAAAAGTGTGATGCGTTTTGGTAATAATGGAAAGTTGAGTATGAGGTTCATTTGACCTTATGAAATCCTAGAGAAAGTTGGATCAATTGCCTACATAGTGGCTTTACCTCCAAGTTTATCCCAGGTACACAATGTTTTTCATGCTTCAAGGATAAGAAAATATATGTCAGATCCATCCCATGTTTTAAGTCCATAGGTAGTTCAGTTGGAAGAGAATCTCTATTATGAGGAACATCTAGTCCAGATTCTTGACTATAGAGAGAAAGTGTTTCATAATAAGGTAATTCTCCAGGTAAAGGTTTTTTGGAAAAACCATATGGTTGAAGAGGCAACGTGGGAATATGAAAATGCTATGAGGGATAAATACCCCCATTTATTTGATAAGTGAATAAAATTGTGAGGATGCAATTTCCAAAAGGTGGGAAGGATCTAACATCCCAGGTAAATAAGGAAATATGGCATTTTCATATTTATTAACATTTTTGAATTAAATATTTTTTTTACATTAAAGGGGTTTCTATGCTCAATGGCGTACCTGATACGCAATAATGGGTTTCTTTGTAATCCTATATTACACACTAACAATATAATATTATTCTTTTCAGTGGTAGTTAATGCCTAGCTGTTGTATTGGCTGGAATGAACAGAAATAACTACAATATGATTATACATGTTTTTTAAATGTTTTTGCATTTATCCTATAAAAGTTAGAGGATTAAAATGTGAATGAATCTAATTTTAAGCATAATTTACTTTAAAAGGTTGATTTACCGCCTTTTGATGAGAAACCCTCTTTAATTCTAGTTTTAGTCACTTTTATATTTTCTATTTGACCAAAATAAAATTCTTATTTAGAATCGGGTCATAAAAAATTACTTTGGGTAAATTTTTGGTATTTTTCTGATAATTGTTTTAATCAATAGTGAAAAATACTTTATTTTAATTCAAAATTTCCTTTTAATCTAATTTATTTATATGGTTATATTATATTTTTAACTGTATTTAAAGTGTAATTAGATTATATTTTTACCATTTAATCCAATGCTGGTCATTGAATTAATTTTATTTTGAAATTGGACATAAACAAGTGTCAATCTTTTGATAGTTAATATTTCTTAAAAAAACGCCTTTTGTTTTGACAACAGAATTTAATTTTAAATTAATTAATCTGAATTATATGTTTTGAATTTGGTAAAATAGACATAATTTTTGAATTCGGAACATCAAATATAGCTTAGTCTGAATTTTTGGTATTTTCTGAAAAATGTCAATTTTTGATTAATAGTGAAAACACTAAGTAGTAGTTAAAAAGATGACTTTTTCAATTAAATGAAATTTTACCACTTATGTGAATTGAATTTCAAAAATCTGACATACATGGTTGTTATTATTAAGTAAAATTTGGTTCAATAAGATGAAAATATTTTTTTGGTGAATAGTACCTTTTGACTTTTATTTATCACGGTTAAAGGTAAATAGGGTAATTTAAGGTAAAAAGAATATCATAATAATAAAAATTACCTTAAAACTTTTCCTAACCTTATTGGATGAGTCATGGCCAACCATGGGAATCCTTGGTTTGATTTTCAGACCCCATGGAGCCACTTGGGAGTGATAATGACAATTTAGATTAATTAATTTACAGTAAAGACAAAAATGACATAAAAAATATCTTTTAGTAAATTAATTTTTACATAGTGTTATATAATTTATTTTTTCAACTATAAATATTCATTGGAAATATAAAACTATTTCCTACATCATGGTATTTTTTATATAATTTTTATGCATCATGTAAAGAAAATTATTTATGACACAATAAGGATGCAGTGTTTACCTCATTAATAAGTGATTTAAATAAATACGATTATAAAGATTAAAATAATATCCAAAACCTATCCATTTTTATTGGATGATTTTATTTAGACCATTATTTATCTTATCTTCTACTTTAATTAGTTTTGGACCTTTGGAAACCGAAAATAATTATATAATAAAATAATATTTTCACACTTTCTTAAAGAGACCCTCCTCCCCTTATAAAACTCCCTCACCTCTAACCCATTCCTAACACCTCTAAATCTTCATGGCTCGTCCAACCTCTACCGAATTAAGCTCCTTAAATCCCTCTCCTCCTTATAGAAGCCTTATCTTAGGCATAAGGCACTTCAAGAAGTCCTTTTGGTTAAAACCAAATAGAGTTACCCGAATTAAAGGTAACGATTTCTCTTAAATTCTTTTGTTTTATTTTGTTTTATTTTACTTCTCCAACCCATTAAACTATTTTTATTCCTTTATTTTATAACAACACCAGTATCCTCAATATACAAGGTTTTTTTTTTTGGGAAGGATTCAGACGACACTTACACACACCTCTGTCTAATGGGGAAAGAACATATTGTTTCTGTGGACGGCAAACTACTGCCTCACGAAACGATGATTGTTCAAATATCTCCAACCACCTCTCACGGTGGCCATTATGATGGAACAATATTTATATATGATATATATTATATTTATATTGTTTATATGATTTTTAATTTTTCATTTATATAATACCTTTATGGTTTCCATAGTGGGTGAATACGATAATCTCATTTGAGGAAGTGTGTACTACCGCCCCCTCAAAGTGATATGACTCTTTCATGCCTTATGTGGAATGAATAAAGGGTATATTTAATGAAATTATATATGATATTATACTGTAATTATAATATACTTATTTATCATTATATTTTCAATCCATTGTAATACGAAATTGAAATGGAAGTAGCATTCATGCGTACGTACAGGTTACAGTCTCCATGAACGGTGCATTTGATTTCTTATATCCAAATGTTATGTACTATTATAAATACATGTATATACTGGATATATATGATATCTAAGTCATCAATATCATTATTGATATAATGATCTTTTGAACACATGAACAACTTGTAATTATAAGAAGTCCATCTTTGACTCAAGTACCAAATATCAACAAAATGTCCATTATTAAATTAAATGTTTACATACTGTTTATAACAAGGTAATAAGTGATTTAAAAGGAATAATAAACTTGAAAAAGGTTCTTAAGAAAGTATAAATTAACTTTAGTTTATTATTCAGGGGATTAAATAATGAACAGGTCAAGTTGGATATGAGGTAAGGAACTTCGTCTCAATCTCCTTACATTGAGACATATTTTGGTTGAATACACGACTTTCTTTTATACATTATATAAACACCTTTGAATTTTCATTTCATTAAAAGGGATTATTTTTCAATGAATCTCTTTACTAAACGACAAAAAGGAATTTTTTTTAATGTAAGCAGTGAAAATGACATTTTCGCCACCATGAGTATTATTTGATCATTGGATTACATAACAAGCTGTAATGCTTTTAAAAGGAAAATAAATACCATATATTATTTTACGTATTTTGGTATTGAAAATGGTTTTGATAATGGATTTTTTTATGTCAATATATTTAAATGATATATTATGATTGAAATTTAGAAATGTTATATTTCCTTTATATTTGTTTTATGTGTTAGGATTTTATAATAGTACTTGGACATTTGACGGGTGGTTACATGATAAACCAAATGACGGGTGGTGACGTGATAAACAAGGATGATTGGTTACATTATAACCTCTAATTCATTGGGTGTGGAAACTGGTCGTATGGCTATTCCATTTAGTGATATGTTTGGTAGTTGACCATATGGTTATTCCATTTAAGTATGTTTATATCCCAAGTTACATTTAAATGTTATGTGTTCTTTATATGGTTTTTATGGTAATCTTTTGTTTACAAAAGGGTAAGAAATGATATTTTTTTCAGTGGGGAGTATTAACTACTTCATAAAGGTGAAAAGTATTACTTATGATAAAGTATTCATGGTTTATTTTTTGTTTTAAAAAAACTAATAGTTTTCCTTTTTTGTGTATCCCTTACTGAGCTTTTTATACTCATCCCAAGTTTTTTAAATGTTTTTCACGGGACATAAAGTGTCAAGGATGGTATCAAGGAAAAGTAATGTTGTCTAAATCTTGGAACTAGACATGAATCTTTTTTTCAATAATTTTTATTTTGTGAAAAATAATGGAACTGATTAGAAGTGTCTACTTTGTAATTTTTGTGATGTAATGTAACAGTTATGACCTAATTCTCTAAAACTCAAAACCTAAAAAGATCCCCAATGTGAATTATTCATTTAAATAAATATTATGTAATATTTAAGGTCAGGTCCTTATAGTAATGTTCATTACACCATATGTAAAGGTGACATGAAATTAACTTAAAGGTAACTCTAAATATTGAGAACTAAATAAATCTATGGAAATATTTCTAGAATTTATACATACAAATGAAATGAGAATTAGAATATGCTGATATTATGATCATAAAGGGATTATGATTCATGATCACTTTAGATTATCATGATTTTATATTTTTCAAATCAAAGAATTAAACTATGGGTGATTCATTAAGATTGAAGAATTTCTAGTAAAAATGAAAGTTGTTGTTGAGATTGAAAAAGGGGTAATTATAAGCCTTTGAGAAAAATTATTTGAAGAAGTGAATGTAAGTCTTTTCCATGAAGCCTTCACGATTGGTTAAAAACATTTATCATATATCTTCTCATAATCCATCCAGACATGGATAATATTGAGGAGGGTTCCACTCTGCAAACATGAGTTCCACATGTTAGTGAATCATGAATCCATGCACATGAAGATTTAGAATGAATTTAAAGAAGTGAATTTTATGGAAAATTTAAAAATGTAAATTAACTAAGTCTTTTGGATATTTAAATTGAGATGTCAACTGGAATTCAAATGATTTATAATGAATAATAAATTGGGAATATTTTTCACCGATTTAAAAGAGGAGATCAAACATGAATTTTAGTATCATCAATTTATCTTATTTAGAATATAGAGAATAATATACACATAATATTATTCTATGTACATAAATATATACTGTTGGAGGAGGATAAATGGTGATAATATTGATAAATATTGAATATAATTTTGATGTAATTATTGAGATCCTTATACATCATTATCACGGAGAGTGGATTTTAATTGTATATCCATTGATGAAGAAGGAAATTCATTGTTCATCTATGTATTCGTGAAGGCTATAGAAGCTCTAGATCAAATAAGATTAAAAGTAAGTATTGAAGTCAGTATTATTGATGATGTTTTTGAGGGAGTACATGTTTATACCTAATAATTCATCTACTCATAGGGGAAGACCAGCATCCTGTAGTGTAGAGAATACCATAATCCAAAGTACTTTCTTTATTTTATCTTCATTTAAGAATCACTGTATCTTCCAATGAACTCTATAAGTAGTGGAAATCATTTTATACTTTTTTAAGTACAATATCTTTAAAGATAGCGGAGAATCCATATTGGGGGGGTATTAACAGCTTGAAAAGTAGTAGAACATTCATCCAAACCTTTCAAATATCATGTGTTATTCACTTACTTATTACAATTGTATATGAAGGTGAGGCTATGAGAAATAATTTAATGGATTGATAATATTAATATGTAAATGAGTTTGGGTTAAAGGGTAATAATTCATAAAAATAAGAAAAATGTAGGGATTCACCCCCCACAGTTATCCACTTTTATTTAGGAATAATAATAAGAAATAATTCCCCATTAAAATGAGAGTATAGAAACAACCCCGTCTTATAAACATGGGGGTGTTCCATGGTGTCACTCTAAAAGTCTTATTAGATGCCTTCTATTAGAAATTTTGTTTGAAGGTTTACATCATTTCCAACCATAATCATTTAAATCTGATCCTATTAAAAAAAGATTGAAAAAATGGTGAACCCTAAATAATCTTTCAATATACAAAAATAATAGAGTTTCATAGTAAATCGACCCATTTTGTTTCATAAATTTCATACAAAAAAAATGATAAACCTAACATGAATTTTTAAATTATATAAATGATCAGTAAAACATGAACATAAAATCAGTATTGAACTAATATATGTAATTTTTTATGGAGATATTGGTTGTGAGGTACCCCTCTCAAGATCCCCTTTTGATCAAAATAAATGTAACCTTCTTCGAGAAAAATTTATTTTTCTTCAACTGTTGAATAGGATATACCCCAAAAACTGGATGTAATATGTCAACCACCAAGCACCTACACTACTAAGTGGTCAAATTTTTAGTGCAGAAGTATCATCAACATGATACCATTACAAACTTAAAATCCATATTTCAGAACTTATGAGCACTAAATTCTCATAGCCTATCTCAGTAGAGGAAATCTACTATTAATCTAGTGGCACCTATTACTACCCTCAACCACATCGGTGGACTCTCCTCATTGTGTTATAATCAATACATCCCCTATCTTTAAGAGGTGGGTGAAGAGTTTTTTTGTGACTTCACTATTATTTAGAAGTCACCTAGGGGTGATCCGTACACTTGCCATCACTTTCAATAATTCTTTGTCTCCCTAGTTCCCTAGGGATTCATTGATGTGGATACCCACAATATCATAGTCTTGGTGACTTAGGCTCTAGAACCCTAGTGAAGGTTTCATTTAGGAAATTAGAACTAGGGACACTAAGAATAATCCCATAGTCATTTTCCCTAGGATGAGAATCCATATAACCCTCCTCATGCCACACAATCCTTCTAGTACACTCTAGTTGTATTGAGAGCATACCTACATATCTTATAAATGAACATAGGGAAATCCTATATTCCATCCTAAACATAATAATTATATTGTCATACCCCGAGGATGGTTGGAGGATTGGAGTGGGAAAATATCCTTACTCTCATTGAAGAACAGTTTGATAATCCCATTACTTCTACATAAGCGCATCAACATATGATGGTGGAAAAAGATATCCATTCCTATATACATACCCACATATTATAGAAGTTTCAGTATATCTAGATAGAAATAGTAAAAGGTGATAGTTGGAATCTCTCATTGATCAACCAGATGCAGACTCATATCCCCACTCCCACTAAGGATGAATTAGGTTGTCAATGTGCCCCAAAAACTACTCTCAAGTGGGGTTATATTCCTTCTCCCCTTCAGGAGGATTGTTGAACTATTATGAAAGAGACAAAAGAGTGGGATCATAATCCCAAATACATCAAGAAGTAATATTAATATATTCTTATAGAGTCTTAAGGGTAGGGACAAAATCCTTCTCCCATTTAGTCTAAAAAAGAACGACAACAAAAATTGGTGGATATTGAATGTTTGACACATATTCCCACCAGGTCTAAAGGAACCTATTAGTATATTCTAGGGGAAAATAAGGATCCATCCCATATTCTTTTAAACTATCAATGATATCATCAACCGTCCCTTATAATAACATAAGATTCATCCAATAATACTCGTAGTCAACAGGGTCACCAATCTTCCCCAAAAAGATAATCTAAAAATGATTTTACAAAATGAAAACAATGACCCTAGGTAAGGACCATATCTCTAATTTGATCAGAATTTATGTTCTTGAGGAACTCAAAACCATATATATGGTTTCCCAATATTCTTTTGACTCATCACCAAAAAGTGAGAAAAACATTATCTATAGTGTTCCTCCCTATGTTACTATATTTTGTAGTTTTAGATGTCCTCACAAGAAAACCAACCATGAATTTCCTTCATTTAAAAATATAAATATCGATCATGAGAGTGATTCTCATAATTTTGGTTTCTAAAATCCTCCTTACAATAGGACGATCAACAAGTAAGAAGTTCTTTTTATTGTTTGATCATTTGTTGGAAACCACAAAGGACCTCCCCATAGAATCCAAGTTTGTAGTCACCACAAAGGACCTCCCCATGGTGATAATTTGGCATGGTAATAAGGTCTACACCTTTTCAAATATGTTTTGAGAACACACTTATACTGATTGGAAGTCAGAGGATTGATTTCAATTACACTAATATCCTCAACACTCGTATGTGATAATTTATCTTTGTCAACTAATATATTAGGGAAAAGTCATGGTATAAACCCCCCTATTCCTGTTTATACTCTACCTCAATTAATTGGATTTAAAGAGAACATATTCTTATAGATAAATCAATAGTAAAATAAACATGGTGGTTAGATCAAGTGAATTAATTTTACCTTGTAGATAATGAATATGGAATGGATATGAGGAAATTATTTTTGAGAATAACCTCTCAATCATGTCCTACCCCATTTCCTCTCCCAATATAACATCTAGGAAGTGTTGAAAGATAATAAAATTCCATTATTGTACTAGTATTTTTAAGAACCTACCCATCATCTAAAGGCCTAATATATTCCTTATTAGAATAATGGAAACTATCACTATGTCATTAGAATTCTTTGACAAAAAATTGACTTCCTTGTTTTCTTGGTATCTCAGAACCTGATATTGGATAAACAATATAAGAACCTGCTACATGATTGTATCCTTATACTGAAGGTACTTTGTAATATAATCATTAATAATCTATCTACATGCCTATCTCATGATAAAAAGAATATAGATCATTTCACATTACCCCATACTCAAAATTAGTAGATCCCCCCAATGAGGGAATCTTACAATGTTATTTTTATAGGAGAGGTTTCAATCCTAACTAATTAATATGTCAGTTGGTCTATCCAATAAAATCATACTACCTCTAAGGTAAAATGGAAGAATAAATGAAGGGATAATTCTATAGATATGCTCCTGCACTAAGCCTCCAAAAAGGCCACATGACCATCCCTAACTAAGAAAGATGAAGTACCTAACTACAATACAACATCCATTGGTGAGAAGATCACACTATGAACATGTATTACACATTTCCTACACTTGATTGAAAGTTCTCCAGACCAAGAAGACTGGATTTTCATCCACTATGATAGTCATCCAGGAATAAGCCCATACCACATGGATACAGTAATTTTTACCACCAACACCACCCTACTGGCTATTAGATCTACAAAATTAGAGAGTGGGGGTAGTGTTATGATTGATTCATCCACTTTTCTCAAGTATGGGGGTATTTTTACCACCTTCTTCATGGTAGTCGGTCTTTTTCATGCTATGTGGTGACCTCTAGAAGCTATCACCCATTCCTTCCATTATGCGACACACTATTATTATTTATGCCATGATGAATTAGTATAGTTGGGTAATCCCTTGGGTTCACCATCCAAAATATTTATACCATTGAAATTTCTCACAGTGATTATTAAGCCGCACAAAGGCTACAAGATAAAATAGACCACATACAGAGGGGATATAAAGGAGAATTGTGAGTTTCCTTTAAAAAAGTGTAAGGGGAATATATATTCCACCACTTATTAAAATGATGATGAAGTGATTACTTATTTCTGGTATGCTTTGATGAATGCCATCAATACTAATCTAGAAGTGGATATAGTCCAAAACATGGATCTCACGTCACATAATGAGGAATTGTTTTCCTATTATTTGGTTTAGACTGAAATGTATGAGGAAGGCATGTGCACACAACATTATTGGAAAATAAAAATCTTGGGAGATCCTAATGTTCATTTTCCACTAAATAAACACACTCCATCTTAAGATAAATTGAAAAGAAGGGTTATTTCCCACTCGCCATAGAAATAGGTTGAGGTCCTCCCCACTGAACAAAATATATTGTAGTATGAGGCAGAGATAAACATTCAAAAAGAATTAATATATAATAACTCAAGGGAAATACATTCACTGAGTAAAAACATCCATAAAAATTTAATGTTTATCCATCCTCTAGATATAAAGGGTTTAATCATCACACAATAGTATATTCTAATCAACTAGTTGGCACTAGATATATAAAAAAATCACTTGAAATCAATGGCCAATAAATATTAGAATTTTTCTCCTTTATATAAAAAACTTCAATCATTTTGAGAGATTCTCCCATTTCCATCTTGAATAGGGAGTTATCATCCTATATATGTGGGTATAACACATCAATATTATCTTTATACTCATGTTTTTGGATTATCTCAAATAATATCTCCTCCAAAGATCCTCAGCTTCATTAAGTATCTCACTTCCTGAATGGAATCCATAGAGGGATGGAGAACAATAGTGTAACCTAAAATAAAGCCACATACTGAATGGGCGGATTCCACTCTGCCTCCTCCAATCTTTGGGAATCCAAAATTTCTATCCTTAAATGTAACAAGAGATATAAATATACACTAGACACATTTTTTCCCAATGTATCACTATTATGGGAAAATTTCATCCACATGAGGTTGAAAAACTATGATTCTTTATGAAACCTCTAAAGAAACTAGCCTTCATCTGGTGCCCAATTCTACTTCCCTCTTCATTCATAGAATACAGAGTTTCCCATAAAATTGAACATTTTCATACTAAGAGTCACCTTTTAGCTCTGTTAATTTTATTCACATGTTAGATCCCTTATCTAATGAGTAACTTGAATATTAACCTAAGTTCCCTATAAATTATTTGGGGGCATGAGGAAGTGGCCACAAAATCCAATAGTATTGGTGAAGATGTATCCATGGAAGATCTCCACAACCTAGAAACATATCTATTTAATCAATATATACAACTAAGAATCAAAGGAAATTTCTTTAGAGATCCCATAAGAAACATCAAAACGCTCATCAATCCTACAAGGGTTATTCAAATCAAATTTTATTGTAATATCATTTGGTAGGTGTCTAATTAACTTATCATAACTCACATATGGTTAGGCTAGATTAACCTCTCCCTCTAGAAAACAAAACATGACCACATTCTTCAGTTAGGCACAAGGACCATTAACACTAAATTCCTCAACCAAAAATCCTTAAGCTGAATAACAACCCCACATTATGAAGCACTAACCCCTGGTAAGAATCTATGATATCTTGAAGTGGTTGGTGGACACAATAATATAAATTTTGATCATGGATTCACTTCACCTCTAGAATGATCTTAGGGAAGTATATGACAACCCTGCTTTTTTATTACAACTTAAACGTGATTTATTACATAAAGATTCACTTGATAAAACAAAGAAGATAGAGAGGTTTACTGTATTAGGGGATTAGGATCATTACATAAAAACTTAAAACATGAAATACAACATCTTTATTGAAAAACATCCTTTACATGACCACTATATTCCCTCAAACTTAGCATTGCATGGGATAACCTGAGGACATGCATAAGAAAAGGGTGAGCTATAAAGCCCAGTAAGGGAGTACACATGGAATAACATGAAGAGTAAAATACATGTTAGACAATAGGCATATCAATAGAGCATAAAATAAACATGAACATAAAGGCATGATAAAGCATGATAATCATAACATGGAAATGTGGCAACAACACTTAACATTGAATTATCATGAGTCAAGGCTCATTGCACATGGACCATGAGTAAACCCTCATTGCACATGAAGCATGATTAAACCCTCGTTTCAATTGAATTAGAATGATTCAAAACTCATTGCACATGACATATCATGATACTATACATTACCCAATGCATTGGAGCGCTATAAGGGCGCACCCATCTTAAACATTTTATTTCATGCATAAGTGTGCCACATGGATCATAAAACATGGATTAATAAAACATAATCATTTATTCCACAATAAAGGAATGTGTAATTCATACATGAATCTTTACAATCAATAAGTAAACATGCATCAATGTGAATACCCTTGATGGAGAAATGGGCATGGTATTCACTACACAATGACATTGGCTTAGAAAATCGGTGTGATTTAGGCAGCGTAACGGCGTGACATAAGAATTCATAAAAAATGGTTGATGGGAGAGAAAGGGGTTACTCATTATATTTACCTGTAATGGACAGTAAGGATTTCATATAGATACATGTATCAACAATTGAAAAGGAATTTAGATTCATGATACAAAAGTATTGCTTGAATGTAAAAGAAGAGAGAGAAGTTCCTTTCGGAATTTCGGCATAGTAACGGGTGTACATGGGAGGCATTTAATGAGAG
The DNA here is from genome assembly GCA_963277665.1 of Viscum album. Taxonomy (NCBI): domain Eukaryota; kingdom Viridiplantae; phylum Streptophyta; class Magnoliopsida; order Santalales; family Viscaceae; genus Viscum; species Viscum album. The sequence goes on along the minus strand of OY728138.1, from coordinate 1,714,597,417 downwards.
ATAAAGGGGTCACTCATCATATTTACATGTAATGGACAGTAAGGAGGTCATATAGATACATGTCCCAACAATTGAAAAGGAATTTAGATTCATGATACAAAAGTATTGCTTGAATGTAAAAGAAGAGACAGAAGTTCCTTTCGGAATTTCGGCATAGTAACAGGTGTACATGGGAGGAATTTAATGAGAGAGAAAGGGGTCTCCCATCATTCAAACAATAAGAGGGAAGTATGGGGGAGGTTCTAAACCATACCCCAACATTCATAATTGAAATTAAGAGGGCAATACAACTTAAAGAAAAATGAAAAAAATGAGAAAGGAAGAAAAAATCCTTACTTGGAAGTGTGCTTCCAAAAGCTAGAGAGAGGCTTGAGAGAGGCTTCTTGGGATCCTGGGGCACCATGGTAGGATCCTAGAGAGAGTAGGGAATAGGTTGGACGAACTCCAAAGGATTTAAGTGAGGAGGAAGTGGGAGCTTGTGTGGGTTTATATAGGAAAGGTTAGAGAATTCTTTATTATTTAGGTTTGGGAACCCCTATATTAAACTAATCCAAACTAAAAACCATCCCATGGTTTTTGCCCATGGTTTCTGGAAAAGGAAAGAGGAAAACAATATTTTATAAGGCCCAAGTCCGATCTTATTAAAATATTATGGTTGCTTATGTGGAGGCGAGTCACACTCCCATGGAAATTAATTTAAAAAGGAAAAGTGTTGAATATGTCTTGAGGGGTTCACTAATGCTTTGAAAAGTAAGTCAAACAAACCAAAAACCTCATTATATTAATGATAAAACATATATTGGCCGAACGTAAGGATTATGGTACTTTATTACATCACCATTGGGTCATTATGATGTCATAAAACACATTATATATTTAAAAGGTATTTAATTTTTTACCCAAAAATTTGAGTGTCTCAGAAAATTATGAAAAATTCACCGTTGGATACTTTCGATGTCCTGATTCCAAAAATAACATTTATTTTATCTAAATAATTTTCTAAAAATGTGAATTTTTACTTTTAAAATAAAAACCGACATTTATCGAAAATTCACAGGTTTTGACAGAAATGGCTTTCAAACCTTAATAAAAAATATAATTGCATTCATAAAATTATAAGATTATTTATATTTACTAAAAATTAATTTAATAATAATAATATTATATTATTAAAATATTATTTAATTCAAAAATCCCTTAATTTAATAAAATATATTTATTAATTAAATAATAACTAAAAACACCATTTGTACTTTAAAAACTATTTAAAATGTATCAAAAATGACTAGAAATTATATTCATTATTATATACAAAAAAAATAATGTACATGAACATAGTACTACTTGTTTGTTACATAACCCCTTAAAACAGCCGCATAAGACCTAAGGGTAAGGTGAGCGACGGTGATAGACTCATGGGGTGGCTCAGATAACATCGCTCGAGTGGTAATCTCTATCAACTACCACTTTTCCCGTAGATGGTCTCGTTCGAGCTTGACATGGTGAAGCTCATCTTGGGCTTGGTCAAGGGCGAAGCCCAAGGATGCCACCTCTTTTCTGAGCTCCAACAAATGGGCTTCGTATGGGGAAATTCTACTGGATGAGGCCATCGCTTCCTTTGTGTGAGTAAAATTGGATTCGTTAAAGCCTTATATTTATACTAATCATGTGATCACTGTTCAACGACTATAAAGTCACGATCACAACTCTTATCATAAAACCAAAGAAGTTGATATCTTATAAAAACATTTTTTATAAAGGGACATTTAACTAGATCAAGAGGGATTTTCCATTAATGAAACTTTTGGTCGTTACAATATTAGCCCCTTAAGGAATTTCGCCCTCGAAATTTTCCTTTTCCCACACTAAAACAGATGTGGGTAACTCAGTTTCATCATATCCTCTGATTCCCAAGTTGCTTCTTTAAACTTGTGGTTTCACCACAACACCTTGACGAGGGGCATTGTCTTATTTCGTAGAACATTTTCTCTACTATCTAAGATCTTCACGAGTTGCTCCTCATAAGAAAGATCGTCTTCCAATTATACCGCCTCGGAAGAGAGTACATGTGAAGGGTCCGGTATGTACTTCCTTAAGAGGGATACATGAAAGACATCATGCACCTTGGCCATAGTAGGTGGAAGTGCTAGTTTATAGGCCACAGCCCCAACATGATCAAGAATCTCGAAGGGGCCGATGTACCTTGGACTTAACTTCCCTTTCTTTCCAAACCTCATGACCTTCTTCCACGGAGATATGCGTAAAAACCCCATGTCTCCAACTTTAAACTCAAGGTCTCATCGACGATTATCTGCATAACTCTTCTGTCGACTCTAGGATTCCTTGATATGTTGCTGAATGTTTTTCACCTTCTCCACCATTTCTTCGACCATTTCTGGTCCATGTAGCTTACGTTCACCGACCTCATCCCAATATGCCGCTGTTCTGCACCTTTTCCCATAAAGGGATTCATATGGTGCCATTTGGATGCTTGAGTGGAAACTGTTATTATAAGAGAACTCAACCAGAGGAAGATGTTGATCCCATCCTCCTTTAATGTCCATTGAGAAAGCTCTCAATATATCCTCAAGTGTTTGGATAGTCCTCTCTGATTGGCCATCAGTTTGAGGATGATATGCCGTACTAAAGTTCAGTTAAGTATTCAGAGCATGATGAAGACTCTTCCAAAACATAGAGGTGAATCTTGGATCTCGGTCGGACATAATAGATAGTGGTACTCCATGAAACCTTACCACTTCCCCGATATATATCTGTGCTAGTTGATCCAGAGAGAAATCCTCCCAAATAGAAATGAAGTGTGCAGTCTTTGTAAGATGATCCACAACAACCCAGATTGCATTGTTGCCTTTGGATGTCCTTAGAAGTCCAGTGACAAAGTCCATGGTGATGTTTTCCAATTTCCATTCTGGAATGGTCAATGGTTGTATCATCCCCTTATACTTCTGCCTCTCTGCCTTCACTTACTGACACACCAGGCACTTTGATGTATATTCAGCGATCTCCTTCTTCATATTATCCCACCAAAAGTTTTCTCGGAGATCTCGATACATCTTTGTGCTCCCTGGGTGAATAGAGAAATTTGAACTATGTGCATCATCCAAAAGTTCCTTCTTCAGCTCCGGACTTGTTGGAACACATAGTCTTTTCCCAAACCGCACAATTCCTTCCTCATTAACATTAAACTCCGAGGATTTTCCGTTTTTGATATCTTCCACTTTTCCTTGAATTCACACATCATCCTTTTGAGCATCCTTTAACCTTTCCAAAAGAGATGGTTGAGCAATCATTTGTGAAAGGATTGATGATGTTCCCTTCTTTATGATTCCCACATCCATCTTCATGAGGTCTAAGAATATTGGATCCTTCTCAATTCTCATCATTGATAGAATCGCTGGATCATTTCTACTTAGGAAATCTTCCACCTTGTTCGCTTTCCCAGGGTGGTAATGTATTGAACAGTCATAATCCTTGATGAGCTCTATCCATCTTCTCTGGCACATATTAATCTCTTTTTGTGTGAATATATATTTAAGAATTTTGTAGTCAGTATATATCTCACATTTCTCTCCATAGAGATAATGCCACCAGATTTTCAAGGCAAATATCACAACTGCCAACTCTAGATCATGCGTTGGATAGTTTCGCTCATGGATTTTCATCTACCTTGAGGCATAGAATATCACTTTATCATTCTGCATCAGCACACATCCTAAGCCCTTCTTCAAAGCATCACTTAATACCACAAAAAGCTCCCCACTTGTCGGTAAAGTGAGCACAAGTGCAGTGATAAGCCTCCTTTTCAAATCTTTGAAGATTTCTTCACATTCATCACTCCAAGCAAACTTTACACCCTTTCGAGTTAGCTTGGTAAGAGGGTTGGACAATCGTGATAAATTCCTCACAAATCCTCGATAATATCCAGCTAACCCCAAGAAGCTACGGATATCGGTTACCGATGTTGGCCTCAGCCATCCCTCAATTGCATCTGTTTTGGAGGGATGCACAGGTATCCCATTGCTTGTGATGATATGGCCCAAGAATGAGACCTCCTTCAACCAGAACTCACACTTGATGTACTTTGCATAGATATACTCCTTGTGCAAAGTCTCTAGTACAGTTCTTAAATGTTCCTCATGATCCTCCTTGGTTTTGGAGTATATTAGAATATCATCTATAAAGACTACCACAAATTTCTCAAGGTAATCTCTAAAGACTCTATTCATCAAGTCCATGAATATTTTTGGAGCATTGGTGAGTCCGAAAGGCATTACTATGAATTCATAGTGCCCGTACCTTGTACGAAAAGCAGTCTTGGGGACATCTTCCTTCTTCACCCTTACTTGATAATATCCCGACCGCGAATCCACCATGGAGAAGTATTGTGCTCCACACAGATGATCAAACAAGTCATCGATTCTTGGGAGAGGATACTTGTTCTTTATCGTGATTTTGTTAAGTTCACGATAATCGATGCAAAGCCGCATTGACCCATCCTTCTTCTTGACGAAGAGGACTGGTGCACCCCATGGTGAAGCACTTGGGCGTATAAACCCTTTATCCAGATTCTCCTGTAGTTGTTTCTTCAGCTCTTCAAGCTCAACAATAGCCATTCTATATGGAGTCTTGGATATTGGTAACGCACCAGGTATAAGTTCAATTGAGAACTCAACGTCTCTTCTAGGAGGAATACCAGGCATCTCCTCGGGAAACACTTCCGCGAATTCCCTCACAATAGGAATTTCTTTAAGGATGGTTTCTTCCTTGTACTCAATCATCTGAGCTAGATACGCGTGCTCATAGGGTAGTAATATCCATGCTTGAGATTATGGAGCTAAAGGAGATTCATCTTCCTCCAGACACTTGTAAAGAATCGGGGGTCGATTCTTCAAATGGAGTGTGATTTCCCTCTCCCGACAATTTATGTTGGCTCTATATAAGGAAAGCCAATCCATGCCATGAATTGCTTCAAATTCCACCATAGGGAGTATGACGAGGTTCGCCGAGAAATTCAATCCACATATTATAACAGGGGAGGACTTATATTCATGGGATGCAATGATTGCCCCATTTTCTGTACTCACCGACATCTTTACTTCCATGATTTGTGGTGGTGTTGGGATTGTTCTACTAAACTTTCGAGATATAAAAGAATGCGTAGAACCTGAATCAAAAAGTACGTTCTCTATTCTTGAATGAATAACTAGCGTATCTTTCACCACTTCATTGTCGGGGTTCACTTAGGCAGAAGTGATGGCAAAAGCTCTTCTTTGCTATCTTGGAGGTTGTTGGTTGCCTCCGATAACCCTTGGATTAGGGAACTGATTTGCAAAATGACCCAGTTCTTTTCATTTATAGCATTGAACAACGCGTTGAGGTTCGAACAGAGCATTCCTCTCCTCTGTCGCAGTCGTGGGTCCTTCTTCCCGACAGTTAATAGCTAGGTGCCCTTCCCTTCCACACCTGAAGCATTTTCTCATCCCCTTAAGGAAATTTCCAGGTTGCTTCTTCCCACACTTTTGGGAAGTGGGGTGCTAGAACTTCTTAGCACCGTTGGATTTATCCATCGGCCCACCAACATTGATTTCCACCTTACGCTTCTTGTCCCCATGATACCTCTGTGATTCCCCGATCTCCATTTCAACCTTGAGGGCACATCAGACAATTTCCTCATAGTCGTCGAAGTCATGGATCACTAATGCTTTCCGAAAGCTAGGCTTTAGCCCACCAAAGAAGCCGTTAACCTTGCATTCATGGGTAAAGACAAATCCAGAAGCGTATCGTTCAAGCCTTGTGAAGTTTGCCTCATACACTCCAACAGATTCCTCATCTTTTTTCTTAAGGGAGAGGAAGTCCCTTTCCATCTTAAGCCGAAGGGTGCGAGGAAAATGTTTATCGAAAAACATCTTCCGGAATTCCTTCCATTCCAAAGCCTCGATCTCCTCCTCAGGATTCGTATTTTTGATCAACGTCCAACATTGATCAGCTTCACCCTCCATATGATAAGCAGCTAGGAGAACCTTCTCTTGTTCAGAACATTGAAGGATGGAGAAGATATTTTCAATGGATTTGATCCATTGTTCAGCGATCATGGGATCAGATGATCCACTAAAAGTAGCAGGCCTTTTCCTCATGAAGCTCTCGATAGCGACTTGTTCCTTCTTAGGGGGGTTTGGACATTCGTCTTGACATGTGTTTCTATTCAAAACATGAGTTATCTATGAGAGAAGCGTGACAAAGTTCACGATTCCCACTCCCATTGGATTGGGCATCTCATTAGTACAGTCATCACACTGATATTCACAACGGTTGTTATCCCGAGTCCTCCTATTACTGGCCATTGGCTGAAATAAAAGGAAATTTATGGGTAACACGTAAAGGGTAATCCAAAGAAAAAATTTGATGACTCAAAAATAAACTTTTATTTCCTTAACTCATGAGTCTATAGGCTTCAATCTAGGCTTTTCATGATCTACTTTCTAACATATATTCTTAGGGGAATTTTCCCTTAATAAGGTTTCATACCAAGATTGTGAATTTATTAAAACATATCCCCCGGGAGTGTCGTAACCAAGAGTGTAGCAAGGCCCGTTTTCGTGCACCAGTTCCCATTCGAGTCTAGCTCAAAGCGGTGTTTTCGGGTTTTACCCCTAGGATACATCTATGCCAGAGCCACCTCTACCTGCTCGTATCCAGACATGGATGTATTTATTTGATAAACCACTTACTTAGTATTTACCAAAACATAGGGATGTTTTTAATATACTTAGTCTTGTATCTAAGGCTTTACTAGGGTTTCATAATCCCAAAAATAACTAAACCTATCCTCTGATAATAACTATGACAACCATGCTTTTTATTACAACTTAAACATGATTTATTACATAAAGCTTCACTTGATACAACAAAGAAGATCGAGTGTTTTAGTGTCTTTGGGGCTTAGGATCATTACATAAAAACTTAAAACATTAAATACAACATCATTATTGAAAACATCCTTTACATGACCACTACATTCCCTCATACTTAGCATTGCATGGGATAACCTGAGGACATGCATAAGAAAAGGGTGAGCTATAAAGCCCAGTAAGGGAGTACACATGGAATAACATGAAGAGTACAATACATGTTAGAAAATAGGCATATAAATAGAGAATAAAAGAACCATGAACATAAAGGCATGATAAAGCATGATAATCATAACATGGAAATGTGGCAACAACACTTAACATTGAATTAGCATGAGTCAAGGCTCATTGCACATGGAGCATGAGTAAACCCTCAGTGCACATGAAGCACGAGTAAACCCTCATTGCACGTGAATTGGCATGATTCAACACTCATTGCACATGATGTATCATGATACTATACTTTACCCAATGCATTGGACCGCTATAAGGGTGCACCCTTCTTAAACATTTCATTTCATGCATAAGTGTGCCACATGGATCATAAAACATGGATTCATAAAACATAATCATTTATTCCACGATAAAGGAATGTGGAATTCATAGATGAATCTTTAAAATCAATAAGTAAACGTGCATAAAGGCAAATACCCTTGATGGAGAAATGGGCAAGGTATTCACTACACAATGACATTGGCTAAGAAAAGCGGTGCGATTTCGGCAGCATAACGGCGTGACATAAGAATTCATAAAAAAATGGTTGATGAGAGAGAAAGGGGTTACTAATCATATTTACATGTAATAGAAAGTAATGAGGTCATATAGATATATGTACCAACAATTTAAAAGGAATTTAGATTCATGATACAAAAGTATTTCTTGAATGTAAAAGAAGAGAGAGATGTTCCTTTCGGAATTTTGGCATAGTAACGGGTGTACATGGGAGACATTTAATGATAGAGAAAGGGGTTCCTCATCAACTTTACATGTAATGGACATTAAGGAGGTAATATAGATACATGTCCCAACAATTGAAAAGGAATTTATATTCATGATACAAAAGTATTGCTTGAATGTAAAAGAAGAGAGAGAAGTTCCTTTCGGAATTTTAGCATAGTAACGGGTGTACATGGGAGGCATTTAATGAGAGAGAAAGTTGTCTCCCATCATTCAAAAAATAAAAGGGAAGTATGGGGGAGATGCGAAACCATACCCCAACATTCATAATTGAAATTAAAAGGGCAATACAACTTAAAGAAATTTGACAAAAATGAGAAAGGAAGAAAAAACCCTTACTTGGAAGTGTGCTTCCAAAGGCTGGAGAGAGCCTTGAGAGAGGCTTCTTGGGAGATTGGGGCACCTTGGGAGGATTCTAGAGAGAGTAGGGAAGAGGTTGGACAAACTCCAAAGGATTTTAGTGAGGAGGAAGTGGGAGCATGGGTGGGTTTATATAGGAAAGTTGAGAGAATTATTTGTTATGTAGGTTTGGGAACCCTTATATTAAACTAATCCAAATCACAAACCATCCCATGGTTTTTTCCCATGGTTTCTGAAAAAAAAAGAGTAAAAAAATCTTTTATAAGGCCCAAGTCCTAACTTATTAAAATATTAGGGTTTCTTATGTTTAGGTGAGTCACACTCCCATGGAAATTAATTTAAAAAGGCATAGTGTTGAATATGTCTTGAGGGGTTCATTAATGCTTTGAAAAGTAAGTCAAACAAACCAAAAACCTCATTATTTTAATGATAAAACATATATTTTCCGAACTTAAGGATTATGGTACTTTATTACAACACCATTGGGTAATTATGATGTCATAAAACACATTATATATTTAAAAGGTATTTAATTTTTTACCCAAAAATTTGACTGTCTCAGAAAATTATGAAAAATTCACCGTTGGATAATTTCGACATCCTGATTACAAAAATAACATTTATTTTATCTAAATAATTTTCTAAAAATGTGAATTTTCACTTTTAAAATAAAAACTGACATTTATCGAAAATTCATGGGTTTTGACAGAAATGAATTTCAAACCATAATAAAAAAATTTATTTGCATTCATAAAATTATAAGATCATTTATATTTAATAAAAATTAATTTAATACTAATAATATTATATTATTAAAATAGTATTTAATTCAAAAATCCCTTAATTTAATAAAATATATTTCTTAATTAAATAATAACTAAAACACTATTTGTACTTTAAAAACTATTTACAATGTATCAAAAATGACTAGAAATTATATTCATTATTATATACAAAAAAAATAATGTACATGAACATAGTACTACTTGTTTGTTACATAACCCCTTAAAACAGCCACATAAGACCTAAGGGTAAGGTGAGCGATGGTGACAGACTCTTGGGGTGGCTCAGATAACATCGCTCGAGTGGTAATCTCTATCAACTTCCACTTTTCCCGTAGACGGTCCCGTTCGAGCTTGACATGGTGAAGCTCACCTTGGGCTTGGGCAAGGGCGAAGCCCAAGGATGCCACCTCTTTTCCGAGCTCCGAAAAATGGGCTTCGTATGGGGAAATTCTACTGGATGAGGCCATCGCTTCCTTTGTGTGAGTAAAATTGGGTTCGTTAAAGCCTTATATTTATACTAATCATGTGATCACTGTTCAACGGCTATAAAGTAACGGTCACAACTCTTATCATAAAACCAAAGAAGTTGACATCTTATAAAAACATTTTTTATAAAGAGACATTTAACTGGATCAAGAGGGATTTTCCATTAATGAAACTTTGGGTCGTTACAAAGTAGTTTTGTAAGCCCTTCAAAACCTCCTAGAGTTTGAAGACATCATTGGTGTGTTTGAGTTGTACCATGAAGAGACTATCCTAGAGTAATGCCACATAGTTTTCTTATTTTTAGAAAAGGATAGAGATCCCAGCATCCAAAGTCACATCATAAGTTTTACATCTTTTTAAAGGTCAATATTATTGATATTCATCAATCCATAATTAATAATTTATATTGTATTAATATCATCATTGTCCAAACTCTCAAATGCAGAGGTTAGGGTTAGGATGACATATCTCCTTCAAAAATGACCATTAAAGGGTATGAAAAAAGTGAATAGAAGCCTCTTGGAAGGTCCAAACTCAAATCCCAATTCATAGATATCATATCTAACTCTAAATTCATAGTAGTTCAATAGGATATAGAGTTTAATGTTATTTTAGTGAGTTCATGGCTTCACATGAATGCATTGGTGTTTTAATCATACTATAAGTTTTTAAATTAATTTAAAAATGGAATTTCCATAGTAATATGTGGAAACTATTCCACCTTTGAAACATATTAATCAAAGTATGCTGAAGTTTGATTCTTCAAGAGGGGAAAATATCTGATGATAAAAGACAACATTCAGGTCACCCCTCCAAAATGTTTTCGAGCTGATCAGGTAGATTCCTAGAACCTAATTGATGGATATTATGTGTTTCCCACTAATATTATCTGGAATCAATCCCAAATCTAGATATATATCAAGGTCAAAGGACTTTACTTACCCCTATCAATATGGTTATATGTACATTGGTTGAGGAGGGTGTGTAAAAATGTGATCGTGGATCATTTGGGGAAAATTACACTATAGGTGATGATACCCCCATAAAAAATGTTCCTTTTTTAACTCTATGACCCAAAAAATATCCTTGCATCATCATCATGATCAACAAGTACATCCACGTTATTAGTCTAAACTAATGATTTTCGCATACCATCTTTAAAACCCAAGTATGTTGGTACCCCTTCTACTCTTGATGAGAGTATAAAAGAATGAAAAATTATCAAAATTATCTTCATAATGATACAATATCACAAACATAATCAAAACATAGTGGTGTAACATCATTATTAACTGATGATGAATATTTCCCCGCATCATCTTCTTCGTAAAACCTCTTTAGTTTAGCACCAGAAGCCTTCAAAGTAGGTTTTCCAAATAAAACCAAGGCCTCAAGGATGTAGGGAGGGGAGTAAGGAAGCAATAATGGGAGTTATTGGATAAAAAAAAGGGATTCCCATGTGTGAATATAAGTGGAGAGGTGGTGTCAATTTATAAGTGGGGGGAAGAAATGCAAGAAGTTTTTTGAAAAGAATAAATTACACCCAATTTTTATATGCCACAAGGCTCTAAAATGGCTAATTATAAAACCATGCAATAAATTGGTTTTAATTATATCTATCCAATAGAACTTATACAAGTTTATAGGTCATTTTTACAATATTAGTTTTAGTTTAGCCATGGGTAAAATTATTTTAACTTTAACTATGAAAATTAATTTTTAAATTTTTTATGATTAATTTTGAATAAAAATTAAGTTGAAATTATTATATAATATTGATTGTGCTTATTAAAATTACGAAATAATTTTTTACAAATTATATTCATAGAATTGGTGGATTTTCATTTTAAAATAAATACTGTAGATGTGATGAAAAGGTCATTTTTCAAGGAAAATGTTTTCATAAGTATAAATATTTTTAATATCAAAAAATCAACAAGAATTTGATTATAGTAAACTAAATTGAAATGTGTATTCAAAAAAAGATGCTAATTATTCTAACTAAATTTTCTATATGATTCAAAAATTATTTTTATTATTTGTACTTAAAAAGCTATATAAATCATTTTTTGAAAAAAAATTATTTTTAAAGCATAAAAATACTTTACTGGAAATTATATTCTTATTTATAATTATATTTTCATTATATAAAATACTTATAAATATTATTTAAAATATGTTAATGCATATTCATACTACCAAGTTTAATTTATAGGTTATAATGTTCATATATAAATAATAATAATAATATGTTGTGGTTTGTTAAAACATGGTGTTGTGGGTAAGAAAACGCAATCAAAGAAATTAAATTTACTTGAAAAATATATTTCATATAATCTTGAGGTGTTACATTTTACCAACATTAAAAATAAATTCACCCTAAAATTTTCATCACTCTATAATGATCAAATGAGGATACTTCTAGCTCATCGCATCCTCATGTTCCCATGTATCATCCTCAAATTGGTGGTTTCACCACAAAACATTGACCATGTGTGAGGTCTTATTTCTTAGAACATTCTCTCTATAATCAAGAATCTCCATTGGTTGTTCTTCATAAGAAAGATCATTCTCCAATGGTATAACCTTTGAGTTAAGTACATGTAAAGGATAAAGTATGTACATCCTTATAATAGATACATGGAACACATCATGGACTTGAGATAGGTTTTATAGAAGAACCAATTGAAAAGTTATATCCATTATACGATCGGGAATTTAAAATGGGTCAATATACCTGGGGATTATTTTTTCCTTCCTTACAAATTTCATTACCTTATTCCATAGAAAATTTATTATAATCACCTTATCACTGTATTCATATTATAGATCACATTGATGATTATCATCATAAGTTTTATTTCAACTTTGATATATCATGATGTGTTCTTGAATGGGTTGGACTTTTTTTCCATTTCTATACCTATCTTAGACTCCAATAGTTATCTTTCTTCAACTTCATATGACTTCATTCCATATAGATATTCATAAGGATCAATATGAATTCCCATGTTAAATCTACTATTGTAAGAAAACTTCAATAGATAAATGTGTTGATCCTTTTCAACATTGAAATCCATAGAATAATATCTCAACATATCCTCTAGGGTTTGAATTCATCTTTCAGACTACAAATCGGTTTGATGATGACACAGAAATCTAAAACTTAACTCTGTATCATGATCATGTTAAATACTTCGCCATAACATTTATGTAATCAAAAAATCTCAATTAGATACAATAAAATGGGTTATTTCATGCAACCTTACCACTTTCTTAATATATATTCTGGAAATATTATTAACAAAGAATTTTTACCTGATGGTAATGAAGTGTTCTTACTTTGTAAATTTATTGAATAAAACCAATATATAATTATGTCCTATGGATGTTTTGTGGAGTTTGAATACAAAATCAACGGTGATATTTTTTTTATTTCCATTCAGGTATGGGTAAGGGTTGTAACATCTTATTGAAATTTTTTCTCTCAACCTAAACATGTAATCATATCAAGCACTAAGATACAAACTTTGTGATGACTCTCTTCATTTCATCACACCAGAAAAACTATTTGAAATCAATCTATATATTCGTACATCCATGATGAATAGATAATAATAAACTATGTGCCTCATCCAACAGATCTTTCTTTTGATCTAGTCTAGACTAGAGACATACATAGTTCCAAAACATTTTTTTCACATCACAATAAAGGTTAAAATCAACAAAATTTATCACTTTATTCTACAAGTCCACATCTTCCTTATAATACTATTTAATTCCCACATGGATTGATAGTTCAACATTCATTTGATAAATATATGATTCTTCTCCTTCCCTCAATATTTCTAATTACATACTATTAAAATGCATAATTATTGGATATTTTTTATCCTAATTATAGATAATATTGTATGGTATTTCTAACTTAGAGCATCTTCTGCCTTGTTTTCCTACCTATGGTGGTAATGTATTGATCTATCATAATCTATAATTAAGTTCAAAAATCTTCTTGGGAACATGTTTAGCACTTTTTGAGTGAATATATATTTTAAAATTTTATAATATATATATATAGCACATTTTTTCCCATGAAGATAATTACTCAATATCTTTAATTCAAAAATTACCATAGTGAACTCCAGATCATCTTTTGGAAAAGTTTTATCATGAACATTCAATTTTTCTGACAAATAATATTGGACCATATCATTCGACTTGATGATATAGCCTAATCCATTCTTCTATACATCGTTATAGATTACAAACCCTTCACTACTATAGGGTAATGTAAGCATAGGTGTGCTGACTAAATTTATCTTCAGTTCCTTGAAATTTTCCTCACATTAATTTTTTGAAGAGAACTTGGATCAATTTAGAGTTAAAATGGTAAGTGGATTATAAATCCATGAGGAATTATCCTTAAAGCATTTATAATACCCATCCAAACTAAGAAAACTATGGATCTCTATAAATTCGGTTATTCTGGGTCATTTCTCAATAACTTGTATATTTTAAGGACCCACTAATATACCCTAACATTAGATAATATGACCAAATAATGAAACTTCCTGAAGAAAATATTCACACTTGTTAAATTTTTCATACAACTTTTCCTTCATCAGGGTCTTAAATACAATTCTCAAATGATATTTATGCACTTCCATTATCATTGAATATATAAGAATGTCATCTATAAATAGTAACAAAATTTGATCAATGTAATACCTAAATACTTTATTTAGTAAATATATAATGATATAATGGTAATTTTAATACCAAATGTCATCACTATAAATTCATAGTTTCCATAACTTGTACATAACATTATATTTGGTATGTCATCATTTTTTACCCTCAATTAATAGTACCAAGATCAAATATCAATTTTTAAAATGTAATGATCTCCTCATAATTGATCAAAAAATCATCAATACAGGTAAGATGGTACTTTTTTATTATAGTGATCTTGTTAGGTTCTTGATAATCAATGAAAATTTTCATTGATCCTTATTTATTCTTAATAAAAAGAACAAGTACACCCTATAATGATGAACTTGGATAAATGAATCCCTTTTCAATATTCTCTTGGAGTTTCTTCTTCAATTACTACAACTCAATTGGGGTTATTATATATATATTCTTTGAAATAAGTGAAACACTAGGTATCAGTTTTATTGGAAACTCAACATCATGATTTGGTTGAAAACTAACAAACTATTATAGAAATACATCACCAAACTCTGACACAATAAACATATTTTCTATATCATGTTTTTCCAAACCATATGATATAAACACCCATTTTGAATAGGAATAAATACCTATATAGTGGATGTGATTTATTTTAAGGGTTCATATTATTTTCACATTGAAAGATCAAAAAGTGTTGTTTTGGAATATCAAATGTGGTATCCCTTCCTTACAAATTGATTTGGTATTTATATATATATAAATCTAATACATTCCTAAGATAACATCATATTCAACCGGAGGTAGAATAGAAATATTTTTGGGAATCACATTCCCACAAAATTCAATTAGAGAAGAATCATAGACCTAAGATGAGATCATCATACCATTATGGGTTTTTACAGCTAACTCAACATCTAATCATCAAGGTGGTGATGTGATGCCCTCATAAAATCCATCATATATAAAATATTTCATAGAATAATAATCAAATAAAACATTTCTAATACAAGATTGGGTGATAAGTTTACCTTCCACTACATCATCAAAAACATCCTTGCCAACTGTAGTAATTGCATATTCTTGACCTTCCCTTGCTGGATTATTTTGTGGCGTGTTCCCTTGATGTTTGGGGAATTGTTTGGAATAGTTCCCCATATCCTTAAAGTTAAATAATTTTACCTTGAGGGATTCTCCCACACAATTTCATTCATGATAATGATGGCCTTTTTCTCTCCACATGAAGAAAAATATTTCTCTATTTTAGAATGTACAAAGGTGTTTCTTTCCAGAATATTCATAAGTTGGGAAACTCCCCTTTATCTTTTTCCCCTTATAGATTTTTCCTCTATCATCCTCATTATCTATTACTTTCATTCAAATATATAAGACTTTTAAAATTCATTCTCTATATATATATCACATGATACTATATCCTCATATGATGAGAATGTTAAGGATACTAGTTCCATTCAAAAAATGGAATAAGTATATATAATAAATGTTCATTCTTTCTCATTAAATTATTTACATAGTCCATATAATGTCTTATTAACCTTATAAAATTTTCTTCTTACATAGAAATGTTGTCCATTTTGTTTTATATCAGACTCAATAATTTCCTCTCAATATATGTTCATTATTTATGAGGAAATTTTTTTTTGATAAAATTTCCTTAAAATATTCCCATTAAATGTTCAATATTTCCTTCTAATCATTATTATATTTGAATTAATGACCACCATAGATCAAAATAAACTAAGATATGATAAAATTTCAAGCAAACGTTCTTCATTTTTTTCTTCCCATATTAAGAAAAACCATACATAACAATCATAACACTCATCTTGGAATCCTATGGGATAAATAAGAAAGGGTGAGCTCAGATTCTCAATAAGTGTATGTATACAATGAAATATAATAATAAATGAATAATATGGTAAGAATAAATAATTATTATGTAATTCCATAAAAATAATCACATGTTTTATACATATACACATGTATATCCTAAAAAACAAAAAAAAAATCACATGGACATCAATGACTAATTTCATAATGATGGAATTCATAATGTTAGACATCTGAAACATACCATCTAGGCATTGTGCCAAAACATATTACATAAATGGGTAACACCTCGTCTAAATAACCAATCTATTTTGTCTCATGAGTCCTACCAATATATTAATGTGATATGTAATTTCAGGCCCCAACTATCACTTAATAATCCCAATTCATTCATTATATGAATAATCAATACAACATAATCAACATTCCTTAAAAATCATCAATTATCTATATTGAAAGAACTAGTATATAGAATATCAATACTTTCCTCAATCAAACTGATCATAATTCATCAAAATAATGAAAAATTATGGTATTAATAAATAATATACCAACATAATCATAAGTTCAATTAATGTTTTATGTTGTTAATGAATGGAAATATAATAATAATAACATTAAAAAAATTTGAGGGAAAAATCTTTTTCACTTTGTAAATCACTTTAAAAAAAATAAATATCCAGAATACAAGGAAAAACATTTATTTTTAAAATAACCTTGGAAAATTTTAAATAAAACATCAATTAAATGAGTTTTAATTATAGTGGTAAATTATGTACATGTCGTATAAATTAACAAACACATTCCTTTCAAAGTGTTCTAAAAGGTTAAAAATTACCTCAATCAAAAAAAAACATAAGGATTCCTTTCAACCCATTTGGTAAAAATTAAAACCGTGTAAAAAATTATTTAATAAATAATTGGTATAATGATAAAAAAATTAAAATATTATTATAAATCATGGGTATGGAAGAAAAAGGATTTTCGACTGAAGAGAGAAGTTAAATCAGCTTCTCTTAAGACATTTGATGAATCATTTTAAGTACCAAAGAGGGGTAAATGGAATTATTATTTTAAAAGTTCATTAATAACATTAGAAAATAAATTTTTTTTTTGATATATATATCAAATAATTCTCTTAATGGTTACATAAATATAAAGAATCACAAATTATATAGAGACTGTGAACTAAACCCTTACCACTTCGGTCACTTTTAAAACATAAGCCCTATAAAATAAATAACTTAAATTGAGAAATTAAAAACCATGAAGATAAATTTATTCATTATATATCATATCCAAGGTAAAATATATACACCACATAAGATAATTAAGTAGATGTAATAGAATATGTCTTACGTGAGTAAAAGTGTGATGAGAACCCCTTAAATCAGGTCTGATTTCTTTCAAACATGTTCTAATATCTTGTATAATAAATATATATTTATTATAAATCTATTATAAAACTTTATTAATATATATAATATCATATTTTATTTACTTATAACATTTTTTCACCCATTTATTAACATTTATTTGTTAAAATTTCTATTTTAGGTAATCACTACTTTGTTTTCATATATATTTTGTTTCGTGGATTTGGTCTTTATATTTTGATCATGGTTATATAAAATCATGATTGTTAAAAATTATTTAAATATTACATATATTAATTGAGTATATAAAATTTTCTATAAAAATTTGAGTTAGAAAATTGAGTTACACCATTCATAGAGACGGCAGGTCATACGTACGCATGAATGATCAATCTATTTTTTAATGGATGGAATATAAGATAGGTAAATAATATTTCACCTTTATAGAAAAATTATTATATCATATATATAATATATATTCATTAAATATATCCTTATTACCATCCATGTAAAAATAAAATGAAAAAAAATTCACATCGCTTCATGGAGGAAGTAGTCTACACATACGCACAAGAAATGTTATTGTTTTACAATATATTAGATGGTAAGAAGGTATATATGATATTATTATTCTATAAGTATAATAATTCCATAAATAACATTAAAATATGTTAACTCTTTCATTATGTACATTCTTTCAATGTGGTGATGGAAAAAAATGACATTGGTTTATGAGGTAGTAGTTCACCATACACACAATTAACGGTTTCCTTTCCCATTTTATAGAAGAAGATATGAATATATATTATTCCATTAACTTAATAATATCTAATTATATGGTATATATTAGTGTTATTATTTTTTAATATTTTGATAATATTTGGAAGATATGGGAGAAAAAATAAAATAAAAACAATCGCTTAAGAACAATACCACTTCTTCCGAAAACATCTTTAGGTTTTCACCAAAATCCTTCATAGGAGAGTTTCAAAATAAAAACAAGGCCTCTAGGACATGGTTATGGAAGTAAGTATGTAATTTAGTTAGGTATTGGTAGAAATAATTATCTTTGTAAGAGTTTATAGTATAGGGGAGGGGTTGTCAATTTATAAGTGGGGGAGAGGACACACTTTGAATGTTTGAAAAAAATTAATTACACCCACGTTTTTTTAAATGAAACAAGGATCCAAAATGTATCAATATAAAACTAGGGTATATATATGGTTTAAATTTCACCATAAAATATAAATTATTCCATTTTATAGTTCATTTTAATTCATATCTTTTTAGTTTAACCCCCGGTAAAGCTGTTTTATCCTTAAACGTAGTTATTAATTTTTACTATTTTTGAAATTTAGTTTGGACCAAAAATTAATCTAACTTCATCATATGATATAAAATATTATTATTATAAATTTGGAATCCATTTTTTTAAATTCCATTTATATAAATGATAAAATTAATTTTTAAAATTTATTCTCTAGACGAAGCGAAAAAGTGTTTTTCACTGAGAACATTTTCACAAGTAAAAAAATTTTTAATATCAAAAAATGACATTAATTTAATTCAAATTACATAAATTAGATTAATAAAAAATGGACCAAATTTACATTTAAAACAATTTTAAACAATATGGGGCGTTGTAAATTCTTTAAACAAAAGGTTAATTGTTTTTACAAAAATATTAATTTCACTATTTATTAAAAAATTATTCTTTTAATAAAATAAAAAAAAATAACCCAAATATAATTTTGACACATTTATTCAAAAATGATGTTATTGTTTGAAAATAAATTTTCAAAAAGTTTAAAAAATTATTATTTTTATTTATTCACAATAGGAAATAGAAATCATTTTTTAGAAAAATTACTTTTGAAGAATATAAATACTTTACTAAAAGTTGAGTACTAATTTATAAATATATTTTATTAATATAAAACCCTTATACTTAATGTTTATTAATATTCATACTTCCAAGTTTAACAACTAGGTTATAATGATCATTTTAAAATAATAATATTAATATTATATCATGGTTCATTAAAACTTGGTATTTCATGAAAAGAAATCTATCAAACCAATTTTTTTTTTGAAATATATATATATATATATATATATATATATCATAAAATATAAGTGTGTTACATCCCTCATACAAATAAAATTTTTTATCAATAAGTGGTTTCAATGGATACATAATTTGGTGGATTTTTTGTGAACATATGAGGCTATTAAGACTTATCGGAAGTTATTGAAGCTTGTGAAGAAATGAAATCCATGGAGTTTCCATGGTATAATTTGTTCATATTGAAAAAATGTTTCCACAAGTGGTATCAAGTTTTCAAAAATTAGTTTCAATTACTTCACTATTTGGTATGTTTCCCAAAACCATGTACTTTAATGTTATGTAATAATGGTTTCTTGTGAAGTGTTTAAGATCACGGGTTGTGTTTTGAGAGAAGTAGAAAGTTCAATGTTGTTATATGTGGTTTATTTGGTATTCTTGAGTGACATGGATCACATTGTTATTTTTTATTCTAAAAATAGTTGTTTCCTACACCATGTTTTTTCTTAGTAGGCTTATGGGATTTTTTGACATCTCAAGTTCTAAGTGGTAAATTTACTCAATGAATCTCTTAGGTTAATTTTAGTAGGTATGATGTTATTCTAAAAGGAGATTCTGGAAAAATGTGATGATGACATGAGATGAGTAAATCCTTCCTTTTCCCAAAATGGAAGTTGAATCCTTTATATAATCACTCTCTGAAATTGAAAACAAAATGGGGTTAATATTTATTATAGTTTTCCCCATACACTAAGGGGGAAAAAGATTTTAAAATGATAGGGTGGAGCAATGAAGATAATGTTCCTTTATAAGGGGGATAAGGACGAAAATAACATTACTATATATGAAGGTGGAACCCTTGAAATATCCTTTTTATTGGAAATATCATTTGTGTTTAATTTCCCATAAAGGGGATAAAAATAATATTGTATATTTTTAACAAAAATCCAAAGGGTAAGACTATTAAAAATACAATAGTATTTATGTTGGATTTATTCAAAATAAGAATTGTTATGGTAGATGGAAAATATGTTTTTTTTAATTTCAATAAATAAAGTTAGATTTGATGATAATTTAATTGGTGAAAAAACATGATTATAAATGAATAGAATGGTGAAGTGATGCTTGTGAGATTGTTTTTTCCCAAATAGGATTTACAAGGTATGTAGTTGGTATTAATATTTATAGTTATACATATTGGAAGTGTCGAAAATTATTGATTAGAAAAGTGATTAAAGAGTGAAGGAATACTAAGAGTGAGTCTCCACGATGTGTATTTCACAAGAGTGAAAAATTTCTAGGATAGTAAGTCCACTCCCTAGTGGTGTCCATGGTCAAGATGGAGTAGAAGGTCAGGTGCAGACATGCCCATATCCTAGGGTATGTTGTGAATATAGTTTCCCAAAATAGTTATAGTGGAATGGACCACACCTATAGTGGAATTCCAGTTCACTTATGTGACACATACAGTACTGAAGTACCAGGCATATGGTGAGAAAATCCTTGTTGGACAGGTGAAGGTGAGGGCCAAAATAGCTATCCTACTCATCATGAATGTGGTGGTGTTTTATGTTTTGGAGTAAAATGAAAAAAATTCTTGTGATTCATTGTGGTGGATGAGTTTTGGTCAATATTTAGTTAAATATTGAAGACATATAGTTTAAAGGAGTCTTAAATTTGATACTCTAATACCATATTATAATTTTCCATGGTTGATGGATGGATTCACTAGGTAAAATAGCCTATTGTAGGGGAATACACCCATGGTGTTTATAGTTTTGGAGTAAAAAAGTATATGGTTCTTGCACCAGTCCATGCTACAAATTTTTTTGGTATTTAACATTGAAAATAAGTGAGGAATTCATTCAGGTGATTCATTAGTTGATTTTTAATTATTCAATAATCATGGGAAACTTTTTTTAGTACATTATTCATGTTTTTCTAAAAGATATTGGTGAATTTATTTTAAATAAATTCAAATATAAAGGAGTTATAAAAAGGATTCCATGATGTAGTTATGGTTATCATTAATAGTGGAAATAGTGTAGAAGTTTAATGGGTAAATTGAATGACCAAATTATATACAAATATGTTGAATTTTTTTGGAATGGGATATCCAATTTGTTAAGGAATATTGTGAAAGAAATGATAGAGATAATTGGGGGAGTCTCTGTTCACATACTTTTCACATATTGATAAAAAGAGAGAGAGTCCCAGGTATTAAAATGAATATATAACTCTCATAGAAGATGTTTTTCTTTATATGAGAAGCAGGAAGCATAAATATTTTGAACCATTTAATCTTATACCAATATGAGATTAATTATATTGATTATAAAATATTGAAGGTTAGTTCTATACTTTTTATTGAAAGTGAATAAGAATGTGATTTCTAGGAATAATTAAAAAGTAGTGAAGGATAATCCCAATGGGATTAAAATAGTGAATATATCCTTGTTTAAAGATATATTCTATGATGCATTTAAGGGACCTACATGTTCATAAACTGTGTGTAGATCCCTCTCAAAGAAATGAGCAAAGGAGTATGAAGAAGAGGTGGTGAGTCAGCATTGAAACATGGGTGACAGTGAGTTGACCCTAAACCCTGTAAGGTTGTGAGCCAAGGTGATAATTGATTGAACATGAATATATGGTGATTTTAGTTCATATTAATATTAACATTCATGGTCCTTGGATGTTTCCCAGTGATGGTGAACCAAGTAAAAACATGTTTCCCTATTTTTATTATGCATGAACATCAAAAGGAACTAAAAGGAATTTTAAGTAATGTATGATAAAAGGGTACATTAGGTATTTAATTACATTAAAATGTATATTTAAGAGTATACAATGTTTCCCTAAATGTTGATAGGTCATGATGTTTTAGGTAAAGTGAGACACTAAAGGAGCAAGGGGATTAATACCTCAAGCATTGTGTATTCTGTGATTGACCCACTCCCTCTAAGGGTAATCTCACTATAAGACCCTTTTTAACCCCAATAGTATACATACGATGTATGTGATACATTTTTTGGTGAAAATTTTCATACGAGATATGAGTATGTTTTATAGAGATCACCCCAGACCCCTTAGTTTCTTGAGTATCATTAATTCTTTTCTAGAGTCTTTTATTGTCTTGTGTCTATGAAATATGGATTTCATATTTGTTTTAATTCAACTAATTCCCATAGGGATGCAATGTTTAGCCTTTGGGTAAGAATTAATTTTTTAAAAAATTTATATTTCCCAAAATAAATATAGTTTGATAAATAGAATCCAAAAAGTGTTTTAGATGGATTCATAAAGAGTTGTGAAGTTATACATAAAGTCCATTATTTTAGTGTATGTGGGATATTTTTTGAATAAACTATAAGGGGTATACTTTATTTAATGATATACCCCATATCATTTCATGTGACATGAATATTATGCTTATAATGTATTTTTATATGCTATATCATAAATTTCATGGGATTTCCTTGTCTTTCTTATATCATAGAGTGTGATTATACTTACAATATGCATGTGATACAAGTGTATGCATCTAGCTGCCACATCATGTATTGGATTGATGTGTGATAAATTCCTATATAAGAAAAATGAATTATTGATAATTTTCATAAATTTGTAGAACAATATAATCTTTTTTCCTAGGTTATTTCTATTTGATGTGAGTTCTAAACTAAACTGGCACCTTTCTATAGAAAACACATACATCCAGTCATGTCAACCACATCATGTATTAGATTGATTTAAGGTCAATTACTACACATAGAAAATGAATTATATATCATTATCCTAAATTTTTAAAACAATATGATCTCATTTTCTTAGTTTTGGCTATTGGATGTTTGTTTTATACTAAAATGGCACCTTTTTATTGTAAACACACACTTCAGGTCATATCAACTACATCATGTTTTGGATTGATGTGTTTTCATTTCCTATATATGAAAAATTAATTATGGATCATTTTCTTAAATTTTTAATAAAATCCAAAATAGTTTTCTCAGTTTTTTCTATTTTATGTGTGTTATAATGTAAAATGGAACCATACTATTGAAAACATGCACTTTATGACATATCGACCACATCATATATCGAAGTTAAGTGTAGTAAATTACTATACATAAATAAATAATTATGGATCATTTTCATCATATTTGAAAACAATACGAGATATGTTTCTTAATTTTGGCTATTTGATGTGCGTTTTAAACTAAAATAGCACTTTTTTTATTGAAAACTCATAATTCATATCATATCGACCACATCGTGTGTCAGATTGATCTTCAGTCAGTTCCTAAATTTGAAAAATGAATTATTGATCATTTTAAAAAAATGAAATCAATTCAAGCTCTTTTTCTCAGTTTTTTCAATTTGATATGCATTTTAAACTAAAATGTCACTATTCTATTAAAAACACATGATTAAGGCCATATCGACTACATCATGTATGGGAATGACGTGATGTCGATTCCTATATTTGAAAAAATGAATTATGAATTATTTTCAAAAAATTTGAAGACAATATGAGCTTGTTTTCTTGATTTTAGATATTTGGTGTGTGTTTTAATCTAAAATGGAGCCTTTCTATTAGAAAAATTCACTTTCGGTCATATCGACCACATCGTGTATCAGATTGATGTGAGGTTAATTCCAAGACATGAAAAATTAAATACGGATATTTATTATAATATTTGAAAATAATATAATCTTTTTTTCACAGTTTTGGCTTTTTGATGTGTGTCTTAAACTAAAATGGTACTTTTGTATTAAAAACACACATTTCGGGCCATTTTGACCACATCATGTGTCCAATTGATGTGTAGAAAATTGATACACATGAAAAATGAATTATGGATCATTTTACTATATTTTTAATAAAATATAAAGTCATTTTCTTGGTTCTAGCTATTTGATATGTGTTTTTAACTAAAATGGAAGCTTTCTATTGAAAACCCACACTTCATGTCATATCAACCACATCATGTATCATATTAATGTTTGATCAATTCCTACATGTGAAAATTATTTTGGACCATTTCATAAATTTTTAAAACAATCCAAGATCTTTTGCTTGGTTTTTTCTATTCAATGCACATTTTAAATTAAAATGGAATCTTTCTATTAAAAATACACACTTTGGGTCATGTCAACCACTTTGTGTGTCAGGTTGATGTGAGGTCAATTCCTACATGTAAAAAATGAATTATTGATCGTTTACCTAATGTTTTAAAACAATGTGATCTTGAATACTTAGTTTTTTCTATTTGTCATGCATTTTAAACTAAAATGGAACCTTTCTATTGAAAACATGCACTGTGAGTCATATCAACCACATCATATCTTATATTGATTTGGGGTCAATTCTTACATGTGATAAATAAATTATTGATCATTTTAATAAAGTTTAAGAACAATATGATTTCATTTGATCAATTTTGACTATTTCATGTCTGTTTTAATCTAAAATCACACCTTTGTATTGAAATCACATACTTCGATTCATATTGGCCACATCGGGTGTCAAATTGATGTGAAATCCATTCTTACACATGACTAATGAAGTATGGATCATTTTTTAAAATTTTAAAATTAATCTGAGATTGTTTTCATGGTTTTGACTATTTGATGTATGTTTTAATCTAAAATGAAACTTATGTTTTAAAAAGTTTACTTTAAGACAAATTGTTGACATATGGTGTCATATTTTTTGTGGTAATTTCTTATACATGAAAAATGATTTATCGATCCTTTTTATAAATTTTGAAAATAATCCAAGATTTTTTACTCAGTTTTGAGCATATGACATGTGTTTTTAACTAAAGTGTACGTAACTCCCTGACCCTAAAATCCTGGAGTCATGCATTAAATTATTACATTGGAATGTTTAAAAAGAAACAAATCACAATGGATCATTTAGTTTAATAATCTTTGAAATCCGGAATATATACATGATACCCATAACGTATTGGGTATTTGGAAATACAAACATGATAATAAAATGGAATTAACTTCATCCTTGAATGCTTATTCATATATTTATTCTTCATAACCTGGGTAAAGGAAACATAATAAGGGTGAGCTCAAATTCTCACTAAGGGTAAATAAATCAGAATAAATAATGAATCAATAGGAATAAATTAACATGGAAAGGTAAATAACTAATAATACATACTGTTAAAATAACTATATAAGAAATTATCAATATGAAAAGGTAAGGAACTGAAACTCATTCCATCTAAATCAATATAGTGAGAATGAAATGTATCCATAGATATGTTGATGAAAATATCATGGATTAATAATAAATAAATCTAAATGAGGTAAATGCTTAATTATTAGACACCTTGTTTCCCAGGAATATAGAACCATTACTTTCAATACCATTTATAATATGGTTTAGCTCTCAGATAAAAACTCATCTATTTGGGAAACTATTTCATCCCATGAGACAACCGATGCATTGAGTGGATATCTATAACTAGGACCCACTCATGTCATACATATCCAAAGCATTCCTCATATATAATAATAAATTAAAATAATAAAAAATGTGTCTTATTAAATAACTGTATTATATGAAGGATACAGATTTATCAATTATTCCATAGTTAATGAAATAATTTTCAAAGAAAACACCGTATAATAAATGATATACACTTTAGGAAAATAATAATATCCATCATAAGAAAATATGGATATTAAATTAAATTTATAAGGAAAAATGATTTACCATAAGGTGTTTGTTTCAAGAGAGAGTTGACTATTTATAAGGAAGTGTGATTGCAAAGATATTCATTAAGAACATTCTTGAAGATAATAATCTTTAAACTTCCCAAAGTGTCCCATACCACTTAGAAACATTTAAATCATAATACCCTTGAATAAATAACATTAAAAGGCGATTATAATATCATGTTAATATGTAGATTCATGATATAACATTTCAAGGGAAATATATACACCATATAAAAGAAACTATGTGCATAAGTACAATTAAGACTTAATGGAATGGAAATTGAAACGAAATCCCTTACATTAACCTTCCTTTTTGGTTTTTTGGTCTTTATACTCATGTATAGTGGTTTAAAATATGTTAATAACTT
This sequence comes from Viscum album, assembly GCA_963277665.1. Taxonomy (NCBI): domain Eukaryota; kingdom Viridiplantae; phylum Streptophyta; class Magnoliopsida; order Santalales; family Viscaceae; genus Viscum; species Viscum album. Next base: position 1,714,570,807 of record OY728138.1, on the reverse strand, counting down.
ATACTAGAACCACAATCATGTTTATAATATCATATATCTTTATTTTTTAATATCTTATTACTCGTTTGTTAAAAATATTACATTATTTTTACTGTTTCATGTGCTATTTTCCTAGTTTACTCAAGTATTTTTTGAATTATTATTTGATTATATGATTACATAGATCATGATTTAATCATATAAATAATTTAATCCATGACTTTATTATCTTATTTATTCACTACATATGTATTTATAATAATCTATAAATTTAGTAGATAAAGAATGAAATGCCCCTTTTATGGAGACAGTAGGTTATACATACGCATGAACGCTACATTAATTTCTTTATTTTATTAAAAGAATGAAAAATAAATGATAAATGTGTATATTATAATTGCATTATCATATCTATGTTATATATGATACATTGGTTTATTAAAATCAACTATAATACATTCCATGAATGGCATGAATGAGTCATATCGCTTTGAGAGGTTTGTAGTCCACACTTCCTCAAATGAAATTATCATATTTACATATGATAGAAAGATTAAAGGTATGTTTTAAAAAAAAATTAATTAGCATAAAGACATTATAAATATCATATTTATGATATATAAATATATTGTCCATCATAATGGCCACCATGAGAGGTGGTAAAGGAAAAATGAGCAATCATCATTTTGTGAGGCAGTAGTTCACCATACACAGAAACAGTATGTATGTTAACAATTATTTGGAAGTGTGCGTAACGGTAGGTATAACCCATATCATAAATAATTCCTAGCATATTTCTGATATTGGTGTTGTTATATAATCATATAATAAGGATATTTGAGTTGGTAGTGAATAGAAATAAAACTAAATATCTTAATAAAATATGTTACCTCTTAATCAGGTAACTCCCTTTGGGTGAAACAAAGGCTTACATGGATTGATTTATACCCATGGTTAGGGTAACAACTAGGTCCCAGTGACAGCACAAACACCCCACCCTAACATGGTGGTCAGGTCCTGAACTTCCAAGTACCCCCAGTTGACCCGCAGACACGTGGTCCCCACCCAAAGGTCCACCCACATGCTTGAATGGGTCATATGACTAATGATAGTCCCCACAAGCCAACACATGTCCTTTCCAGTGTGCGTTATCCTCACTCACACACACCTTGAGAAACATCACAAAAGGTCACCCATCCTAATCACTACTCCAGGCCAAGCACACTTAACTGTGAAGTTCTAGTCAAGTACGATTCTAAAAAATAAGGTGTACATTATTGACATGAGTCATATAATTTAGTCATTTATCCCTTTATAACTCTTGGGTGTTTCAATCACCCCCTCTTTAGATCACAACGTCCTCGTTGTGGGGCCTAAATCTCAACATAGGTAGTGCACCGCACTTAAGGCTGGGTTCCTCCTCTAATACCAAATGTTACAACTAGGTCAAGGTGACCGCACATACAACACTTCTTAACATGGTCGTTGGGCCATGGCCCACCAGGTACCACCAGTTTCCCCACAGACACATGGTCCCCACCCAAGGGTCCACCCACATGCCTGAACATGTCATCTGACTAATGACAGTCCCCACAGGCCAAGGTTAGTGTAAAAACTAGGCCAAAATGACACCACAAACACCCCACCCAAACATGGAAGTTAGGTCCTGGTCTCCCAGGTACCACCAGTTGCCCCGAAAACATGTGGTCTCCACCCAAGGGTCCACCCACATTCTTAAATGGGTCATCTGACTATTGGCAGCCCTCACAGGACAACACATGTCCTTTCTAGTGTGATTTGTCCTCACTCACACACACATTGGGAAACTTCCCAGAAGTTCACCCATCCTAATCACTACTCCAGGTCAATCACGCTTAATTGTGAAGTTCTAATCAGACAGGCTTCCAAAAAGAAATCTACACCATGTTGACATGAGCCATATCATTTAGTCATTTAACCCTTTATCATTCTAGGTTTTTTCAATCACCCCCTCTTTAGAGCACAACATCCTTGTTGTGGGACCTAAATCTCAACCCAGGTAGTGCATCACACTTAAGGATGGGTTCCTCCTCTGATACCAAATGTTACAACTGGGTCCCAGTGACAGCACATACAACCCTCCCTAACATGGTCGTCAGGTCTTGGCCCACCAGGTACCACCAGTTACCCCGCAGACACATGGTCCCCACCCAAGGTTCCACCCACATGCCTGAACGGGTCATCTGACTAATGACAGTCCCCATAGGCCAAGGTTAGTGTAACAACTAGGTCTCAGTTATAGCACAAACACCCCACCCAAACATGGACGTCAGGTCTTGGTCTGCCAGGTACCACCTGAATGAGTCATCTGACTAATGACAGTCCTCATAGACCAACACATGTCCTTTCTAGTGTGTTTTATCCTCACTCACACACACATTGGGAAACTTCCGAGAAGTTCACCCATCTTAATCATTACTTCAGGCCAAGCATGCTTAACTGTGAAGTTCTAAGTAGGTAGGCTTCCAAAAAAGAAAGTGCACCATGTTAACATGATCCATATCATTTAGTCATTTAACCCTTTATCATTCTAGGGTGTTTCAATCACCCCCTCTTTAGAGCACAACGTCCTCGTTGTGAGCCCAAAATCTCAACCTAGGTAGTGCACCGCACTTAAGGCAGGGTTCCTCCTCTAATACCAAATGTTACAACTGGGTCCCGGTGATAGCACATACAACCCTCCCTAACATATTCGTCGGGTTTTGGCCCACCAGGTACCACCAGTTTCCCCACAGACACGTGGTACCCACCCAAGGGTCCCACCATATGCCTAAACAGGTCATATGACTAATGAATGTCCCCACAAGCCAAGGTTAGTATTACAACTGGGTCTTAGTTACAGCACAGACAGCCCACCCTAACATGGACGTTAGGTCCTGGTCTGCGAAGTACCACATGAATGGGTCATCTGACTAATGACAGTCCTCACAAACCAACACATGTCCTTTCTAGTGTGCTTTATCCTCACACACACATTGTGAAACTTCCTAGAAGTTCACCCATCCTAATCACTACTCTAGGCCAAACACTCTTAACTATGAAGTTCTAATCAGGTAGGCTTCCAAAAAAAGAGGTGCACCATGTTGACACGAGCCATATCATTTAGACATTTAACCCTTCATCATTCTAGGGTGTTTCAATCATCCCCTCTTTAGATCAAAACATCCTCATTGTGGGCCCTAAATCTCAACCCAGGTAGTGTACCACACTTAAGGCTGGGTTCCTCCTCTAATAACAAATGTCACAACTGGGTCCCGGTGAAACCACAGACAACCTTCCCTAAAATGGTCTTCGGGTCTGGGCCCACCAGGTACCATCAGTTACCCCAAAAACATGTGGTCCCTACCCAAGGGTTCACCCACATGCCTAAACAGGTCATCTGACTAATGAGAGTCCCCACATGCCAAGATTAGTGTAACAACTAGTCCCGGTTACAACATAGACACCCCACCCTAACATGGATGTCAGGTCTTGGTCTACCAGGTACCACCAATTTCCCTGCAGACATGTTGTCCCCACCCAAGGGTCCACCCACATTCCTGAATAAGTCATCTGACTAATGAAAGTCCCCATGGGCCAACACATGTATTTTCTAGTGTGCTTTGTCAAAACTCACACAAACACTCTAGGTTGTTTCAATCACCCCCTCTTTAGAGTACAACATCCTCGTTGTGGGCCCTAAATATCAACCCAGGTAGTGCACCGCACATAAGGCTAGGTTACTCCTCTAATACCAAATGTTACAAATGGGTCCTGGTGATAGCCCAGACAACTAACTCTAACATGGTTGTTGGGTCCTGGCCCACCAGGTACCACCAATTGACCCATATACATGTGGTCCCCACCCAAGGGTCTACCCACATGCCTGAATGGGTCATCTGACTAATGAAAGTCCCCACAGGACAAGGTTAGTATAACAACTGGGTCTCAGTGACAACATAGACACCCCACCCTAACATGGACATCTGGTCCTAGTCCTCCAGGTACCACGAGTTTCCCTTCAGACATGTGGTCTCAATCACCCCCTCTTTAGAGCACAACATCCACATTGTGGGCCCTAAATCTCAACCCATGTAGTGCACCGCACTGAAGGCTGGGTTCCTCCTCTAATACCAAATGTTACAACTGGGTCCCGGTGACAGCACAGACAACCTGCTCTAACATGGTTGTCATGTCCTGGCCCACCAGGTACCACCAGTTGACCCACATACATGTGGTCCCCACCCAAGGGTCCACCCACATGCCTGAACGGGTCATTTGAATAATTAAAGTCCCTAGAGGCAAAGTTTATTATAACAAATGGGTCCTGGTGACAGCACAGACACCCCACCCTAAAATGGACGTCAGGTCCTGGTCCGCCAGGTACCACCAGTTTCCCTTTAGACACGTGGTCTCCACCCAGGGGACCACCCACATGCCTGAACGGGTCATCTAACTAATGATAGTCCCTACAGACCAACACATGTCCCTTCTAGTGTGCTTTTCCTCACTCATACACACCCTGGAAAACTTCCTAGAAATCCCCATAGGCCAACACATGTCCTTTCTAGCATGTCCCTCCCAGTGTGCTTTGTCATCACTCACACACACCCTGGAAAACTTCTTAGAAATCCCCACAGTCCAATATATGTCTTTTTCGGTGTGTTTTGTCCTCACTCACACACACCTTGGGAAACATCCTAGAAATTCTCATAGGCCAACACATGTCTTTTCCAGTGTGTTGTTTCCTCACTCACACACATCCTGGGAAACTTCCTAGAAGGTCACCCATCCTGATCAGTACTCCAGGCCAAACTTGCTTAACTATGATGTTCTAATAAGGTAGGCTCCTGAAAAGGAAGGCACACCTTGTTGACATGAGTCATATCATTTATTCATTTAACCTTCAATCATTCTAGGGTGTTACAATCACCCCCTATTTAGGGCACAGTGTCCTTACAGACCAACACACGTCCCTTCAAGTGTTTTTTTCCTCACTCACACACACCCTCGGAAACATCCCAGAAATCCCCATAGGCCAACACATATCCTTTCTAGCATGTCCCTTCCAGTGTGCTTTGTCCTCACTCAAACACACCTTGGGAAACTTCTTAGAAATCCCCACAGGGCAACATATGTCTTTTCTGGTGTGGTTTGTCCTCACTCACACACACCTTGAGAAACTTCCTAGAAATTCTCATAGGCCAACACATTTCCTTTCCAGTGTGTTGTTTCCTCACTCACACACATCCTGGGAACATCCCAGAAGGTCACCCATCCTGATCACTACTCCAGGAAAAATTTCTTAACTATGAAGTTCTAATCAGGTAGGCTCATGAAAAGAAAGGCACACCCTATTGACATAAGTCATATCATTTAGTCATTTAACCTTTAATCATTCTAGGGTGTTATAATCACCCCCTATTTAGGGCACAATGTCCTTAAAGACCAACACACGTCCCTTCTAGTGTGATTTTTCCTCACTCACACATACCCTGGGAAACTTCCCAGAAATCCCCATAGGCCAACATATGTATTTTCTAGCATGTCCCTTCCAGTGTGATTTGTCCCCACTCACACACACCCTGGGAAACTTCTTAGAAATCCCCATAAGACAATATATGTCTTTTCCGGTGTGTTTTGTCCTCACTCACACACACCTTGGGAAACTTCCTAGAAATTATCATAGGCCAACACATGTCCTTTCCAGTGTATTGTTTCCACACTCGCACACATCCTGGGAAATTCCTAGATGGTCACCATCCTGATCACCACTTCAGGCCAAACTTGCTTATCTATGAAGTTCTAATCAGGTAGGCTCCTGAAAATGAAGGCACACCTTGTTGACATGAGTCATATAATTTAGTCATTTAACCTTTTATCATTCTAGGGTGTTACAATCACCCCCTCTTTAGGGCACAACATCCTTGTTGTGGGCCCTAAATCTGAACTCGGGCAGTGCACCGCACTTAAGGCTGGGTTCCTCCTCTAATACCAAATGTAACAACTGGATCCCGATGAGAGAATAGACACCCCGCCCTAATATGGACATCGGGTCCCGGCCCTCCAGGAACCACTAGTTGCACGTAGACATGTGGACCCCACCCAAGGGTCCACCCACAAGCCTGAACGGGTCATCTAACTAATGACAGTCTCCACAGGTCAACACATGTCCTTTCCAGTGTGCTTTGTCCTCACTCACACACACCCTGGGAAACTTCCCAGAAGGTCACTCATCCTAATCACTACTCTAGGCCAAGCATGTTTAACTGTGATGTTCTAATCAGGTAGGCGCCTGAAAGGGAAGGCTCACCTTATTAACATAAGTCATATCATTTAGTCATTTAACCCTTTTTCATTCTGGGATGTTATAGTTAGGATTCTAAGATTAGGTGATGTATTTTGAAAAACTATTTTGGTAGATATTGGTCGATCTAAACTGTCTTGAGAGTTGTGAGGAAGTGGGAGGGGAGGAGGCCCTTTTATAGTGGAGGAGGAGTGTCACTCTTGTAATATTTTCACAAAGGAATTTCATACACATTCAACACATTGAAAGTGGATCAAATAATTGACCAAATTCAATAAAATCGAGTATAGGGTCAAAATATGGATATAAAATGGATTTTGGACAAGTTTATAGGTCTCTTTAGGCCTTAAGTTTAAGGTTTAGTTCTTTATTAGGCTTAATTTTCTCTTAATCTTTATAATTAATTTTAATCACTATCATTAAAATTATTGGTAAAAAATAATTTGAATTTACTAGAAATTTTAAATTATTATTATTCCAAATATGGAAACCATTTTTTCAAATTTAAATCACATATGTCACATAAATTAATTTAAATTTAATCTAGTAGTTGGGACGAGAATGCGGGTTTTTAAGGTAAAAACATCCAAAAGTTTGCTATATTTTTATAGTCAATTTTAAAGTTGAATTGATCCCAATGACATAAATTGGATTAATTGATAAAAATATGTTATAATTAAACTTAAAAATTAATATAAAACATAATTTATACTTATAATTAAATTAGATGAAAAACAGTATTGAACTAAAATTCAGTGTTCTTACTATTCATTGAAAAATGAATCTCTCCAAAAAATACCAAAAATTCACCCTAAGTAAATATTTATGTTTCTCTTACAAATAATAAGTTTATTTTGAAAATATTAAATTTATAAAAGTGTAATAAATGGATTTAAAATGAGTTCTCTATTAAAAGGTGGTAAAAATGCCTTAGTAAAAATAAAGTATTTTATACATAAAATTGGGCTTGTTTTTATCTTAAGACTGCCAAATATATCGGATGAAAATAAAAAATATTTTATTTGATGTATAATATATATCACATTAATATCACTCAATAATTGTAATTAATTTAATTTATTTGGGTAAAACATATTTTTAAGAATAATAATAATAATAATTGTTATTATATTCAATCGATTCTTATATTCATTTTTAATTAGTTTGTAACCAATAAATTCATTTTCTATTTTTTAAAACCATATATTATCATAATATAGTTAATTCTATTCCTAAACACAAATTTAATGGTAAGGTTAAGTCTTATCATGACCCAGCCCTGGTACCCTAGTAACCCGATAACAGAGCCGACCCTAACACAACCCGAAGGGCGCTCCCAATCCCCATGGGTCGGCAACTTGCACCTGTCATAACACCACATGCATGTGGAAACTATTTTTCCACCCACAATGTGGAAGAAAAGAAACAAGACAATACGCAAAACAAAAGAAACTCTGCTGGGAGTAATGTACCAGAAAACAAAGAGGCATAAAAATCCAAAGTACTACAACCCAAGTACTAAAAATGGGAAAAATAGCCCCAAGGTTCCTAAGGACACAACTCACCAAAACCAATGATCAACAACTAAATTCACTTCCAAGAGATCCCTTCTCTTTGCTCGAACCTGGAAGAAGAAAGTCTGCAAACACCCAAAGGCAAAAGTAGGGTGTGAGCCTAAACTGAGTAGGATACCACCAAAGATTTCATAACATATGACAAATATATATTATCCAAATAAATGATTTCAATTTTTAAATAAACAGTTTTGGAAATTCAAAATCATATTTTAACAAAAAATGCTATACATTTTCAAATGATGGAAATAAATATTTTAGGTAAGGCTTTACAAGGGTGGAATATTTCTAAAACAATGGATTAAGTAAAACATTTATATAAAATAGTTTATATAAATTCAGCAGGCATGTAAAGCAGTTCAAAAGTATTGGAATACATTTATATCTCAAATATAAATAAACAAGTGAGCAACATGGTCATATGCCAAAAGGTACGATAGTATTAACTAGTTATAGGATTCCACACTCTCTATGAGAACTTAGAAAAATGTGTATACACACGTCCCTATGACACTGGCCAAGGGAGACTCTTCACTAACCCATCGGGGATGTGACCAGCGGCAAGTATGTTTTAAAATGTTGTCGTAGCGTAGAGTGTATCCAAATAACTCACTAACTACCTAAGGCTTGCATGCACTCTTACAAGATGGGTGAACTATTTTAAGAATGCTTAAAAATATGATCAATATCATTCTTCCATTTCAAAAGTTCCAATTTCATTCCATTTAAAACAAAAATAGGTTTTATTCAAAACATACCATTTTCACAAGATAAAACCAATGGGTTTCTATCAAATCATTTTAAGCCATTTTCACTAGTTTGAAATCCAATCAAAACTAGTTCCATCATCACATAATTTATTTCCATAATTAAATTCAACAATTTAATTGAAATCATTTCCATCAAATCCACAATTTAAATTAAACAATTTAAATCACCAAATTTCCAAAAACACATCCAATTCAATGGAATTGGGGGTTTTCCAAATTTTCATGCCAAAACCATTTCAAATACCTCGATTCACTGGAATCAAATTTTTATCAATTTAATTTAAAGAAAATTTGAGCAATTTAATTTAAATCAACAATTTAAATAAATCAATAAATACAGGGATAATCAATTTGGTAAGTCGATGTGCAACCACCTACTTCAAAGGTTTTGACCAAAACCACAACGGTCAAGAACGCAAAAGAAAAATGGGTTGCTTCTTCAAGAACCCGCCTTAGATCTCTTCTACTAGAAAGATCAAGAACAATTCTCATTATATTTGGCATCCACACACTTAGATCTACCCATAACGGGCGAAGATCTAAGAAACCAAGAGAAGAGGAGAAGTAGATCTAAGTAGATATAAGAAACTGATCAAGAACGATGAAGAACGATCACATACCTCAAGAATCCGGCTTCGATTCACCAAGAGAAGCCTTTGGATTGCCTCTTGAACGATAGGAGAACCTTATCTGACTGTAGGAGAAGAAAAATCCTGAGTTAAGGCCGCTTAGGAGAAAAAATGAGGCACTTAGAGGAAAAATGAGTGAGATCCACTATTATAGGATCTCAATTAAGGGGACACACAGCTTACCTGCATGGTTAGACAAACTGTGCACTAACCATGCATTAGCCACTACCTTAGAAGACACTCCACGCACGGTTTGGACACCCAGTTAGACAAACCGTGCACCGCTCGTGCGGAAGCTACTGCCTCAAAGACCAACTATGCACGGTTTGGCCGCATGGTTTAGACAACCTGTGCGTCGCCTGTACGACTTCCCCTTTGCCTCAAAACAACATTTAATGTTCTCCCAACTCTACCATTCGTCACTACATTAAAACAGAGGTATTTAGAGATCTCCAAAGTACCTGAAAACGTAACGTGATTTTACAACCTCCCCACCATAAGATCTTTCTACCCCTAGAAAGCCTATGAAGAAACATCCACATCAAAAACATGATGTCACTGCTCTCTCATTAGTTCCTCCATTTCACACGTCTCATAATAATCAAAACCATGATTCCATAGTACACAAACCAGAGGTATCGTTCTCCCACGAAGTACCTTAGTCGCAGAATCAATAACCATGACTGGTCATTCAGTCATAGATAAATCTGTTTCAATCTCAAGATTTCTCCAGCTCAAAACGTGAGATGGATAAGAGAGATACTTTCGCAGCTGTGATACATGGAACATGTTATGTATCGACGTCAGCTGTGGTGGTAGAGCTAGACGGTAAGAAACTTTCTCTATATGACCAACAACCTTGAAAGGTCCCACAAAATGAGGAGAAAGATTCTCTTACCTCCCATGTCGTCGATGACCTAATCGGGGTGAAACTTTCAAGAACACATGGTCACCAACTGAGAACTCTAAAGGTCTATGGTGATGATCAGCATAAGACTTGAAATAACTCCGTGTTGTCAACATTCTCTGATGAATCAACTAGATCTTAGCTTTTGTCTCTTGGACCAAACTCGGTCCTACCAAGGAACTTTCACCAATCTTCAACCAATATAAAGGATATTTACAAGGATGACCATATAATGCCTCAAAAGGATCTATTTGGATCGTAGAATGATAACTTTTGATCTAAGAAAACAAAACTAACCCCAGATGATCATCCCAAAACCCACCAAAGACGAGAACACATGTGTGGAGATTATCCTCAATGATCTGAATAGATCTCTCTGTCTGGCCATCTGACTATGGATGGTAGGCCCTGCTCAAACGGACCTAAGATCTCAGTGCCTCCTAAAGTCCTCTCCAAAATTGAGAAGTAAACTGAGGATCCCTATTAGAGACTATATCATACAGAACTCCATGAAAACAAACAATTTCTTTCACATAGATATTTCCCAACTCCTCAAACTTGGTTGTATCTTGAATAGGTATAAAGTGAGCCGACTTGGTCATCCTGTTGATCACAACCCATATCGCATTCTTCTTCCTCTGGTTTTGAGGTAACACAACCACAAAGTCCATAGATATTTCATCCCACTTCTATGTTGGGAATGGAAGTGGTTGAATCAAACCCGAAGGTTTCTGGTGCTCAGCTTTCACGTACTGGAATTTATAGACACGAGACACAAACTCAGCAATGTATTGTCTCATACCTGGACACCAGAACCCTCACTACATGTCATAGAACATCTTCGTGGTTCTTGTGTGCACAACCCATTATGAGTTATGGCAATCCCCCATCACATCCTTCCTTGCTGATAACAACACAATGTAACGGTTTCGATAACACAGAACAACCTCTTTAGAGAACGACCACTGGGTGTCAGTCTCCCCACCATAAAGAGAGTCCCTAATGATATGGAATTCATCATCCAGTTGTTTTTCCTGAAGAATTAACTTGAGAAGAGCAGATTTTAACTTGACACTGGCTAAAGAAACTTCATTCCCCTTCCACTGAACTCCAATATGCAACCGAGAAAAAAGATCCATCAAACTCCACTCTTCTGAAGATTATTTCACAACTTATGATGGAAGTTTCCTACTTAACTCATCTCCAAATACATTCCATTTCCCCGAGGTATAGGAAATTTCAAATTTGAAAGATTATAGTTACCCCCCCAACTCCTTTAGTGGAGATTCAAATATTTTTTAGAGAAGATATTAAAGCTCTTGTGGTCTGAATACATAGTAAACCTTTCTCCATAATGGTAATGTCTCCAACACTTATGTGCGTGCATTACAGCTGCATGTTTCAGGTCATGGGTAGGATTGTTCTTATCATGAGGCTTAAGCTGACGATATCCATAGGCAACAACATGATTTCCTTGCATAAGGACACATCCCAAACCTGAACCTGATGCATCACAGAAGACCACATAACCTATCCCAAACTCAGGAAGAGTTAACACTGGCGTAGCAGTCAAAAGATGCTTCAGCTCAACAAAAGAAATCTTACATTTATCATTCCAGGAAAACTTCACTCCCTTTCGAGTCAGAGTAGTCATTGGAGAAGCTAACTTTGAGAAGTCTTTAAAAATCAGTGATAATATCCTACTAATCCCAAGAAGCTCTGAATCTCGAAAACATTTTGTGGTTGTTCCCAAGTCATAACAGCCTTCACCTTCTAAGGATCAACTAATATTCTTTGTTCTGACACAACATGTCCCAGGAATTTTACATCCCGAATCCATAAATTGCACTTTGAAAGCTTGGTATAAAGTCGGTGATTCCTCAAAAGACTTAGAACTATTCTTAGATGATGCACTTGATCCTCCTCAGACTTGGAGTAGACAAGAATTTCATCCACAAAGACTACCAAAAAAGTATCTAGATACTCATGGAAAACCTTTTTCATCAAAGCCATGAAAATAGTAGGAGCATTTGTTAGGCCGAAGGGCATAACAAGGTACTCATAATGGTCATACCTGCTCCGAAAAGCGATCTTATAAATGTCAAATTCTTTAATCCTCAACTAATGGTAACCAGATCGAAGATCAATTTTTGAAAACCACTTTTCCCCTTTCAATTTATCAAACAAATCATCAATTCGTGGTAATGGACATTTTTTCTTTATTTTAACTCGATTGAGATTTCTATAATCAATACATAAGTGAAGATAACAATCAGCCTTCTTGGCGAAGAGAACCGGTGCTGCCCAAGGTGAAACACTTAGGCGTATAAAACCTTTCTCAAGAAGATCATCTAACTGAGAATTAAGTTATTTTAGTTATTATGGATCCATTTGGTAAGAGGGAATAGAAACTGGTTGAGTGCCAATAATTAAGTCAATAAAAAAATCAACCTCCCTTACTAGTGTCAAACCAGAGAAGTCAGAAGGAAATGCGTTGGGAAACTCAGCGACGACTAGAGGACGATCACCACACATTGAATCTATCTCTAGATAGAAAACAAACACTGATATAACTTTCCACAACTATGGAAAATAGGGTCCATCTCTTCATGACCTTGGGTGCCATCCTCCTTGAAAAACAAGAGGCACACCACTGGGTGTAGTAAGGTAGAATCGTCGAAGATAAAAATCGATCTGGGATTTATTTTCAATGATCCAATCCACCCCAAATATGATGTCAATAGATTTAATTTCAAGAACCAAACAACTCCAAGCATGATCAACATCTGATAGAGAGAAAATACAATAGGACTACGGAGACCCCTCTCTCTCATTGTACCAAGGGGTGTAGTAATATCCATCGCACAAGATAAAATATCCATAGGATGATTAAGAAGATTAACAATATGGGTTCAAATAAATGAGTGAGATGCACCAGTATCAAAAAGGGCAATCACTAAAGATGAAGTTGTAGTAATGGTACCTCTCACAGTGGCAGGACATGTATCAGCTACCTATGGCGACTCTTCCACTGCGTGAAAAAGCTTCTTTCTGGATGCTTGTGGCTGGAACCCTTTTGTACATGAAGCATTTGATTTCCCCGAAGTTTTTGGAGGTGATGATGATCTTGTTCCACTACGTGGAGTAGAGAAGTGATGGAAGAATATCTTTAAGTTCCCTAAACATCCGTTGGAGCTACAGTTATTGGGTGCCTCAATGCAAACCCTCTTATAATATCTTAGCTTTCCACAATGATAGGAAGTCAATGAATCCCCTCCCGGTGCTACCGGAGGTCTGGAATGACTCTGTTGTCAAGAACTACCATGAGAAACGTCGTGATTCTATTTTCCTTTAAAATAACCAACACTTCCACTAAGAGGGAAAGGAACATCCTCCAACCCTGAATTTCCTGTCTGGTCCATCTCAACCATCATCACCCTCTCTTTCACATCATCATAAGTGGGTAGCTTCAGTAAGAAAACCTGAGAACGGATATCTGATCTATGTCCCAACTCGAATCATCGAGCCTTAATCTTCTCATTAGATACAATCTCAGGAGAAAACTGTACCAAATCAGAAAAGCGATTTGAGTACTCAGTCACGGTTTTTTTGTCCTGCTCAAGCTTGAAAAACTCCACAGCCTTGGACAACACCATTGATTCTGGGTAGAACTGGTTAGTTAAAAGAACCCTAAAGTCTTTCCACTCCAAACCCTCATGTTTCCTTGTCGTCACCATCGTGTCTCACCATCTCCTACTTTGTCTCTCCATCATGAAGTTGGCACACTTCACCTTCATCATATCAGGTGTCTCCCAGAATCTAAATAGACTTTCAATCTTACTCAACCATTCCTCAGCATGTTGAGGGTTAGTGGAGCCTTTGAAAACTGGTGACTTCTGGCGTAGGAACTCCTGAGAATGGATTCATAGAATATCACTATGAGGATCTACAGCAGGAGTCCGAATAGGAACTGGAGGTGGTGCTCGGCCTAGAGCTTGGACAGTGCGAACAATCACCTCAACCAGACTCAGATCCACAATAGGAATCACTTGCTAAGATTAATCAACAACCTCTTTTTGGATCTGATTCCCACGTCTTCTCAGAGGCATGATGCTACAAAACATAAAAAGACACAAGTTAACACACAAACAGAGTTATAAGGAAAACTATTCCTAATAGAAGTGATAACAATATTTGGATTCCACTCTATCCAAATCAATATAGGGAAAATACTAGAACTAATCCACAAGTCGTATTTCCCTAACCAACCCTGGTGACTTAAAGTTCATTGTGGTGAGAGCTGGCCAGGCACTCAATCACAACTACCTCCATCATCCCGACAAGAATACTCAAATGTGTACTGTCATCAAGGTAAGATGATTAAACTCCCCTCTGATACCATTTTTTCACGAACCAGCCCGGGTACCTCGGTAACCCGATAACCAAGTCGGCCCTAACATAGCCCGAAGGGGGTTCTCGATCCCCACATGTCAACGACTAGCACCTGACATCACACAAAATGCAAGTGGAAATTATTTTTCCACCAACAATGTGAAATAAAAGAAACAAGACAGTATGCATAACAAAAGGAAATCCACTGTGATTAATGTACCCGAAAAAAAAGAGGAATAAAAACCCAAAGTACTACAACCCAAGTACTAAAAAGGGGAAAAACAGCTCCAAGGTCCCTAAGGACAGAACTCACCAAAACCAAAGATCAACAACTGGATCAACCTTCAAAATATACCTTCCCTTTGCTCTAACCTAGAAGAAGAAACTCTAAAAACACCCAAAGTCAAAAGTATGTTGTGAGCCTAAGCCTAGTAGGATACCACCAAAGATTCAGTAACAGGTACCAAATATAGATTATCCAAATAAAAGCTTTCAATTTTCAAATAAACAGGTTTGGATGTTTACAAGCATATTTTAACAAAACATGCTATACATTTTCAAATGATGGAAATAAATATTTTAGGCAAGGATTTAAAATGATGGAATATTTCTAAAGTAATGGATTAAGTAAAACATTTATATAAAATAGTTTATATAAATTTACCAGGAATGTATAGCATTTCCAAATTATTGACATACATTTATATATCAAATATAAATAAACAAGCGAGCAACATGGTCATCAGCCAAAAGAAACGATAGCATTAACCAGTTATATGATTCCGCACTCTCTATGTGAACTTAGAAAAATGTGTATACACACTTCCCTATGAATCTGGACGAAGGAGACTCATCACCAACCTGTCGAGGATGTGACCCACCAAAATTATGTTTTAGAACGTTTTCGTAGCGTGGAGTTTATCCAAATAACTCACTAACTACCTAAGGCTTCCATTCTCTCTTACATGATGGGAGAAATATATTAAGAATTCTTAGAAATGCGATCAATACCATTATTCCATTTCAAAAGTTCCAATTTCATTCCATTTAAAACCAAAATAGGTTCCATTCAAAACATGCATTTTTCACTAGATAAAACAAATGGGTTTCTATCAAATCATTTTAATCCATTTTCACCAATTTGAAATACAATAAAAACTAATTCCATCATCACACAATTTATTTCCACAACTAAATTCAAAGATTTAATTGAAATCATTTCCATCAAATCCACAATTTAAATCAAACAATTTAAATCAGAAAATATCCATTAACACACCCAATTCAATGGAATTGAGGGTTTTCTAAATTTTCCTTCCAAAACCATTTCAAATACCGCCATTCACTAGAATATAATTTTTATCAATTTAATTGAAAGAAAATTTGAGCAATTGAATGTAAATTAACAATTGAAATAAATCAAGAAATACAAGGATAATCAATTTGGTAATTCGGGATGGAACCACCTATTTCAAAGGTTTTCACCAAAACCACAATGGTTGGGAACGCTCAAGAAAACCGGGTTGCTTCTTCCAGAACCCACCTTAGATCTCATCTCCTAGAAAGATAAAGACCAAATATCATCATATTTGTAATCCACACACATAGATCTACCCATAACAGGCATAGATCTAAGAAACCATGAGAAGAGGATAAGTAGATCTAAGTAGATCTAATAAACCGGTCATGAATGATGAATAATGATCACAAATCTCAAGAATCCGGCTTCGATTCACCAAGAGAAGAATGTGGATCACCACCGGAATGATGGGAGAATCTTCTCTGACCTTAGGAGAAGACAAATCCCGAGTTAGGGCCGCTTAGAAGGAAAAATGAGGCACTTAGAGGCAAAAACGAGTGAGATCAACTTTTATAGGATCTCATTTAAGTGGAAGCACAGTTTTCCCGCACTATTATAAAAATCGTGCACTAACAGTGCATTAGCCACTACCTCGGCAGACACTCCATGCACAGTTTGGCCGCACGGTCAGACAAACAGTGTGCCACTCATGCAGAATCTATTGTCTCCAAGACCATCTATGCGCGTTTTGGCCGCACGGTTTAGACAACCCGTGTGCCGCCCGGGCAACTTCTCCTTTGCCTCAAAACAACATTTAAAGTTCTCCCGACTCTCCCATTCATCACTACAACAAAACCGAGTTACTTAGAAACATCAAAACTACCTAAAAACATAATGTGATGTTACAAGTCTTATTATATTAAAAAATAATATTTTAATAATATATTATTCATCGGTTAAAACATGGACTTGGGTGTAATGTGAGAATTTGAAGAAAGTATATCTTGCGTGTAATGCATAATAACTCAGTGTTGTGTGAATTTACAAATATAGAATATATCAAATATATTTAATATAGTAAATATATTTTATTAAAGTATCATTGTATTTTATCCCCTTACTTTCTTGATGTCGCGTGTTATGCATGATATCGAATATAATGGTTCTTACTTTAGAATTTCTACGTGTTACATTATCCCCACCTTAAGTAAATTGTTTCATTGCAATTAAAACATGATCTTATTGATAAAGGGACTGAAAATAAACTATTTTTGAAAGACCCACATCATAAAAAGTATAAATACCACATATTCCTAATAAGAGAGAAAGGAAAGTGAAACAGCCACACGACAAGGTTCCCTAATAGGAGAACATAAATGGAAATAGAATCATGGATAAGAATAAAAAAATTCAACAATCATGTTATGATAGAGGTGATAGAGAACATGGTTAGATTAAATTTGTTGAACACAAAACCATAAATCATAGGTTTGAATAAAGCTCATCGATATTTTCAAAAATAATGATAATAAGAAAACAATTGTCTCCAGACACTTTTTATATACTTTAATAATTGTATAAATCTATAATAATATAAGTAAATATATTTTCTATAAATACAATATTATCCTTTGGTTTCTCCTTGATCTATTTATAATTTTTTTATTATTTTATGGAGTAGTACAAAAATCTATAAAACCTTGTCCAAAGATAAAATTAAACCATTTCATAAATGGTTACATTTTTTAAAATATTATGATCCAATAATTTAGACAGAATTTCACTGAATTTCCCAAATGAAATTATCATTAGCCTTTAGTCAACATGAAGCATCTTAAAATTTTCACATTCCAAACATGTCAATAAATTCATCGTGTATCCTCTTAAAATATGGTAATAACTCAAATTATAATAAAACCTTATTAAAAACATGAATTAGTCCTTATTTATAATGTAAGACACATGTTAGTGGATATATTATTTAATCCAAAAGTGTTTTAAATTCCATTAGTTGTAGCATAGACCACTCTTTGACAAGTCATTAGTCAGTTTCAAGATAGTCATCACTTTTCCAAATCAATAATTTTGTCATCGTTATCTCAACATCCGGAGAATATTAAGGGTTGTATTTCCCTTAATCATGTTTTTTACCAAAAGTCTTACTTTCTTCTGAATATATTTTCTTGGTACTGTTTAACATATGATCTCAAATCCTTATAAAAAATTATTGTAGTAAAATCCTTACATATTTCATAAATAATATGATAAGAACATCATAAACA
Organism: Viscum album; assembly: GCA_963277665.1. Taxonomy (NCBI): domain Eukaryota; kingdom Viridiplantae; phylum Streptophyta; class Magnoliopsida; order Santalales; family Viscaceae; genus Viscum; species Viscum album. The sequence continues at coordinate 1,714,552,649 of OY728138.1, read as the reverse complement.
AAATAATTTTACAACATATTTCTTAGATAAAAATACATAAGTACACTAATCATTACACTTGATTTGTTTCAATAACATATGCTTGACCTTGATCCCTTAGCTTATTCAGAGGTAAATTCATGACATTTGGGGATTTTTTTGTGTAGTGACCCATCTCCTTGCATTTATAACACTGAATAATATCCTTTTAATTATTCCCTTTACATTTCTTTTCTGGGTGTCCCTTTTCTCCACACATATAAAAAACTCCCATTCCAATCATGAATTTTCTAGGGTGATTCTTTCAATAGTTCACCCACAATGGAAATTGCTCTAACTGCTTATTCTTATTTGATGCATTACCTTTTTCATGGTGCTTAGAAGAGCTCTTATTCTCTCACTTTCCTTTCAATGAATGGGATTTTGAGAATTCCTTCTCCGTCTTGATGGAACATAAAACTATTTCTTCGTATGATAAAACATTATGATAAATCATCTCCCTTTTATGATTTTGATTAAGACCTTTATAAAAGTGTTCGATCATGCACTCCATGTTTTGTATATAATCCAGAGCATACCTGGATAACCTTGTAAATATGGATTCATAATCTGCAACACTCTCTTATTTCTTTTGATTTTATCTAAGAAACTTTCTATTCATCTAAATTTGTTGATCATGAGAGAAGTATTTATCAATGAATGTATAATTAAATTCTCTCCATTCCTTCAGTTCTGTTTCTTCTTCCTCCCTATTATTTTGGATCAAGGACAACTATTGATCAGCATAACCATGGATACAATACATTATAAGTGTAACATTTTCCTTTTCATCGCATCTTAATGCCATGAATATCTTCTCCAAATAATTAATCTATTGATCAGCTACCATTGGATTAGTAATCCCATGGAATGATTGGGGTCTTTTTTGCATAAAGCGATCCAAAATTAGAGAATCTCATTATGGAATAGGTTCCTCTATCTGGAAAGTTTACATGTCATAATCTAATTAAGATTCCTTAATATTTCCATGACATTCTCAGTCCCAATACTAGCTGTATTGGTTTCCTCAGTAGGTCACTCTCTACATTTCCCATGAGTACTGATATTATTCTTCCATCTTGGTTCCATTTATAAATAATAAAATATAATGGATTATATTATAAAATTATGAACTTTATATAACTCTAATAATGGAATAACATAAATTAAAAAATTTATGCATAGATAATCTCATAATCATAAACATGGATTCTTTGGGGATATATTCACTTCTAAATCCATCATAATGGTAGTTAAAGAACATGTTAACTATCATAAGTGTATCCTCTATGTGTATCAAACCAAGTACATAGTAAAGATTGTTGTCATGTACTAGATCACCCTAAGTTAGTCCCAGAACACCTTGTCAAGGTTATTACTCCTAGGTATATCTGTTCCAGAACCACGTCCACTTGTAGTATCCAAACAGGGATTTATTTCTAGTAATAATCACATAATATATCCCTTACCAAAATTATAGGATGCTCTTTTATAAACATCTTAAAATTATATCTTAGGGTTACGTTCCCTAATCTATGTTTTCTAAATCTAGTTTCCAAGGTTGTTTCCAAATTTCCTTTAATACCAATAATAATGACCTGGCCCTAGAAGCCCAGAGATGGTGCATTACTTTATTACATTGGCATGTTTATAAGGAAACAAATCCTGAAGGACCATTCAGTTTAACAGTCTTGGAAATCCAGATTACATACATTATACCCATAATGAATTTGGTGTTATAAAATACAAACATGATAACAAAATGGAATAAGTTTCATCCTTGAATGCTTATTCAAATTTTTAATCTTCATAACCCGAGGAAAGGACGTGTAATAAGGGTGAGATCAAATTCTTAGTAAGGGTAAGTAAAGAGAAAGTATTAATAAATAAATAGATATAAATTTACATGGAAAGTTAAATAACTGATAACACATGTTGTACAAATAACTAGACAAGGAAATATCAACATGGAAAGGTAAGAAACTAAAACTCATGTCATCTAAATCAATATACTAAGAATGAAATGTATCTGTAGATATATCGATGCAAAATCACATGGATGAATAATAATGGAATCTAAATTAGTAAATTCTTAATTACTGGACACCATGTTTACCAGGTACATGGAACAAGTATTTTCAAGACCTTTCCCAATATTTTTTAGTTATTGGGTAAAAACCAATCTATTTGGCCAACTATTTCATCTCATGAGACTACTGATGCATCGATGGGCTATCTATAAATGGGCCCCACCCATGTCATACATGTCAAAATAATTCCTCATATTTATTAATAAATTTAAGTAATAAAAAAATTGCCTTATCAAATATCTATATTTGATGAAGTATATAGATTTATAAATTATATTCTGGTTAATCAAATAACTGTCAAAGTAAACAATGTATGAAAAATGATATATAGTTTAGTAAAATAATAATATCCATCATATAAAAATATTGATATTAAAAAAATATTAGGAAAAATGATTTACCATATAGTTTTTGTTTCAAGATAGATTTTATAATCACTAAGGAAGTGGGATTTCAAATATAATCATTATGAACATTTTTTAGGAGAATAATCTTTAAAAATCCCAAAGTGTCCCATACCACTTTGAAATATTTAAATGATAATAACCATGAATAAATAATATTAAAAAAATCTTATAATATCATGAGAATAAATATATTCATGATATAACATTTCAAGGGTAGTATGAACACCATATAAAAGAAACTAGGTGCATAAGTACATATAAGTCTCAATATAATGTAAATTGGGATGAAATCCCTTACCTTAACCTTAATTTTATGTTGTGTGGTATTTATCCTATAATATATTGATTTAAAATATTTTAATAACTTATAACATAACAAAACTCATTTTTATAATATCATATATCATCTTATTATAATATCTTATTACTCATTTGTTAATAATCTTTCATTATTTTTACTATTTCGAGTGTTATTTTCCTGGTTTACTCAAGTATATTTTGATTTGTTATTTGATTCTCCTATTAATTATATAATGATTTCATCATATAAAAAATTTAAACCATGAATTAATTATCTTATTTATACTATACATATGTATTTATAATAATCTATAATGTTTGTATATAAGAAATGAAATCCAACGTTTATGGAGACGGTGGGTCATATGTACGCATTAATGATGCTTTCATTTATTTTCTGTATTAAAAGAATGAAAAGTAAATGAGACATATGTATATTATGTTAAAGTATCATATTTATGTTATACATGTTACATATTATTATTAAAATCATACTTAATACATTCCATGTATGGCATGAATGAGTTATATCACCTTGAGGGGGCGGTAGTCCACACTTCCACAAACGAAATTATCATATTTACACATAATGGAAAAACATAAAGGTGTGTTTTAAATAAAAATTGAATAATCATGAATAAATTTTAAATATAATATATATCATAAATTAATATAGTTTATGTCATAATTTCCACCATGATAGGTGTTAAAGGATAAAATGAGAAATCATCATTTTGTGAGGCAGTAGTTCATCAAACATAGAAACAGTATGTTTGTTACCCATTTGGTTAAAGTATGTGAAACTATAGGTTGAAAAAATTTATTAAAAACATCCTTATATGTTTAGGATACTATTGTTTTTATATAATAATTGAATAATGATATGTGAGTGGGTGGAGAATAGAAATAAAACTAAAAATCTTAATGAAAGATGTTACCTCTTAATTGGGTAACTCCTTTTGGTTTGAACCAAAGGATTCCTTTGATTGATTTATTCCTAATGGGAGGATACTAGGATGAGGGGATGGATGTTGAGGAACTATTTGGGAAAATATTTTTCAATCAAAGGTGGCTAGATATGTGTGATGAAGTGGGAGGGGAGGAGGCCCTTTTATATTTGAGGTGAGTGGAACTATTGTAATATTTTCACAAAGGAATTCCATGCACGTGTTTCACATTGCATGTGGCTCAAATAATAGAAACAACTAGATACAATGGAGTATATGGTCTAAATAAGTCCATAAAATTTCTTTTTTAAAGGTTTATTGGTGTTTTTAAGCCTTAATTTTAATGTTTATACCTTTATTATGCTTAATTTTCTCTTAGTCATTGTAATTAATTTTAATCACTTTCACTAATATTTTTGGTAAAAAATATAATTTGACCTTATTATACAATATAAATTATTTTTATTACAAATATGTAATATATTTTTTAAAATTCCAATCACATATGTGGAATAAATTAATTTAAATTTAATCCCACAGTCGGGACGACAATGTGGGTTTTTAAGGTAAAAATGTACAAAATATTGTGTATGTTTTTATAGTCAATTTCAAAGTTAAATTGATCCCAATAACCTATATTGGATTATTTTATAAAAATATGATGTAATTTAACAATAAAACTAATCTAAAACATAATTTATCCTTATAATTATATTAGATTAAAAGGTTTTTTTGAACTAAAATTCCATATTTTTTATTATTCATTTAAAATGAATCTTCATAGAAAAATACCAAAAAATCACGCTAATAATTTTTTTTATTCCAAATAAGAATTTTATTTTGACATATTAAATTTATAAATGTGTCAAAAATTGTATTTAAAATGTGTTCTTCATTAAATGGTGGTAAAAATGTATTAATAAAGATATGGTATTTTATGCATAAAATTAGGTTGGTTTTTATCTTAACCCTATGAAATCTATTGGATGAATATCAAAAATATTAGATTGTATATATAATATATATATATATATATATATCATATTTATATCACTCAATAATTATAATTAATTTAATTTATTAGTGTAAAGCATCTTTATGAGCATAATAATAATAATTTTTTTCTTTATATTCAATTGGTTCTTATATTCATTTATACTTATTTTGTAACCTATGGATTTATTTTATATTTTCATAAACTAGTTATTTTCATGAGATAGTTAATTCTATTCATAACCACTAATTTATTATCTAGATTATGTCTTATTATATTACAATAGTAATATTTTAATAATATATTATTGTGAAGTTGAAACTTGGTCTTATGTGTAATGTAATATTTCAAAGAAAGTATCTCTTTTGTGTTGTGTGAATTTAAATATATAGAATATATAAAATCTATTCAAAATAGTAAATATATTTTAATGTATTAGGGTATTATATCCCCTTACGTGGTTTGTGTCTCATGTCTTGAATGTTATCGAATATGAGGATCTTACTTTATAATTTGGGGGTGTTAGAGTGTATATTTAACAAAATAAGTATCACATATAAATGATAAGAAAATAAACTATAAAATTTAGATAAAATTATTATAAAATTTACTAAATAAGTAGTATAAATTATCATGTTCAAAATATTTGTATATATTTTGACACTATATTATCATTTCATTCATTTCTAAACAAATTGATTTCCTCTATTATACTTCTCCTTGATAAATGTATTAAAAATATTATATAATAATTTTTAAACTAATTCTATATGCCCTAGATATATTTATAAGGTCATACCTCATACTAGATCATAAACATAGTAGGTAATCACCTAGAATTTATGTCAGAAAACATTCTGACACCGTGTACTTTTCCCACTCATCTCTAAACTAATTTTCCTCTTATTTTCAGTACATAGATTGTCAACAATATTGGAAGTACTCTGAAAATATAGACAAAAAATTTATTAATAAATATTTTTAATGAACTTTTAATTTTCTTTAAAAATTGCCTATTCGGTATGCTAGTATTTTAATGATTTATGATATCTTACATAAATTTTCAAACATAACATCTTAAATCATTATTATTATATTTCTTAGGAAACTTTAGAAACATTGACCAAAATAAGTAAATTGTTTTAAAATATTCTTTTATAGTTAAATATTTCATTATACACCCTAGTGTATTACATTTGAAGTAATCAATTGGCTTTTTATATTCAGTCACCAACTTCATACCATGATTTAGACAATATTTAGGGACCACTATATCGTAAAAAATTATCATTAAAACAGAAACTGAAACATATAATCCTAGTTTTACATATAAAATTTTTATTACATTGAATTAAAAATTCACAATACACATAATGTGGAGTTCTTTTCAGGGATATCATTTCATTGGATCCAAAAAATAAATATTTTGCGTATCCAGATTGATTATGATCAGCATTCAGTGCTTCCTAAAAAAAATAATTTATCAAAAAAACATATTTTATATGATTTGATTGCAGATTTTTACACATAAATTCTAGGAATCAACAATATTCATTCGTCTTTTATGTTCGTCTCAAGCACCTCATTTAGTGGATCATTTGTTTTATCAATTTATTTTTGATTCAATTTAAATTCTTTCATAGAAATGATACAGGTATTAATGATTCCAAATCATGATTCACAAGGTTTTCACATTATATCATAGTAATATAAACACAATATAAAATATGAATATTTATTAATATTAATGAACATATTAGATCATTTTTTGGATAGATGTATTATGAAATTGTACCTTATGTATGTATTCACAATTGAGCCTTCCATCTATTCAAACATGATAATATAATTTATACTCTCAAGACTAACTACATATATAATTATAGTTCTAAATATTTCTTCTTCATATGGAATGTAGGACACATCTCTATCTTTGAATGTGGTCCTTTTCATGATGTTGTAATGATAATATATGTTGTAATGGAACTAGCAGGGAGAAGGTAATCTGAGAAGTTCCTTTCATTTTCTTTGTCAATTCACTAGATTGTCTTGATCTGATGTCACAATCCAACCTAGGTCGACCCCAAACCGGTCACCCAATCCAATCAGTGGTAAGGATCTAAGGGAATTTCTGATCCCCACAGGCTAGAAACTAGGGTCAGGCATCCTGAGAGTAACTAAGGGAATTATTTCACCCAATATAAATTAATAAACTAAATAGTGAAAATAAAAAACAACCTAATATAAATAAAATATCCAAATAAACATCATTTTAGAAGGAAAAATTGAAATACAACAATCTATCCAACAAGGACCAACTGAACCTGACAACCAGAACATCTCTATGTGACCCCAATGGTCACTTTCTAATACCAAACCAACCATCATCCATGGAGATAAAAATAATTCTAAGACTTTCATCAAAGGCTTAAAATAATAAATAACTATAGTCATGCTTATTAAAACATAGTAGTAATTCCTGAACAAATATATTCCGAATTCACTTCCTTTAAATAAATAAACATCAACATAATGTTTGAAATACAATATATAAAATTAATATCTTCCACACAATTTCCACTTTAAAATAATACATGGTCCATTTACCATTTTTCATTTAAAATAGCACTATTCCACATGATGGAACCACAAGAATTTCAAAATAAAGGATAATATTTTCATTTAAAAAGAATAATTAAAAGTGTGAAAATTTTTATCCAAACAATTTACTATAAATATTTGAAATCCAACAAACAACTTTTACCCAAAAAGAACACCATGAAAGTAATCTATAGAAGTTATCATAAAAATAATGTAAATGGAAATAAACACCCAATAGTAACCAACCAACATGTATCTCAATCATATGATGCATACAAATAAGTTCTAATAGACATGGGAGAACATAGGATCTTGTAAAATAATACAGAACATACTATACATCTTGAATCATCCTAAAAAGTATGTCTCATTTGATAAATTCAAATTTTTCTCACACTCTCGATTTCACCCTAAATGGGTTGAACTAGGGGTACAATCCCAAAGAAATAATAAACAAAACATATCTAATTTTTTTCTATGGGCCACTAGTAATAGCATAATCCAAACTATTGAAGTAATCAATCTCATAAAATTTGCTAGCTCTTCCAGGTTACCATGTAAAGATTATAAAGGGGGTGATCCAACCAATTACAACTAATCATCCAATCATGGAAAAATATATCATATGTAATAGTTCACACAAAATACACCACCCTGAATCACCCAAAGGATCAATCTCTTTCTATAACCTAATAGATATCAAAGGATTCCACACTGAGGATCTCCCATTTCACTCCAAGTAAATGGGTCACGAGGATTCCATATCTAGAATGTCCCATCCATTCATATAATGGATCATGAGGATTCCACGATGAGGAAATACCATCCATTAAATATAAACAAGACAAGAAGATTATCCAATAATGGTTTTCATGATAATCATTTATACAAATTTTAAAAAAGGTTCAAATGGGCCTCAAACATTCTTTTTAATGAGAATAAAATCTACCTTTCCAAAACGGTTAAAACAAACCATTTTCTATTTAATTTTTTTTAAATCTCATTCAAGTACTTTCACCACATGTGAAAACCAAAACCACTTTCCTTAAAATTATAAATAGATCACACATCATCATCACTTTCCATTCCATTTTTTAAAGCCAAAAACACACATATTTCTTGTCCAAACCACTTATAAATCCATTTGAGAAACCCAAAATAACAATTTAGATGTCACAAATATATTTACAAATTTAAATCATGATTTATAATCCCTTAATCACATGAAAAATCCAACCTAGCGTTTTATCAAACACTAGGTGTTGAACATTTAAAAAAATGCTACTCACTTCATAACAAAATATAAATCACCACTTTGAAAATAAAATTAATATTACAAATATCACACACCAATATTTAACATTTAATTAAGTTTTGAAAGGAATGAAACCAATGATTCTTAAATTTGAAAGCAAGTCCAAAGGGAAACCTAACTCAATCTCACGAAGCTTAAACAACGCTCACCTGAAATTGCCTCACAAAGGATCAAGGAAGCAAGAAAATCCAAGAGTAACCTTAATCACACAAAACCCCCAAAATAAACCAAGGGGAAACATGAACCCTAGATCTACAAGGCCAAGGGAGAAGTGGAACTCAAGAGAAAATATAAGAAAGATGAATAAGGAGAAGAGAAAAAAAGGTTACCTTGAAGATTCACCCCAAAACCTTGAAGAATCATATATAAACACCATGGGATATAAGAGGATGCTTAAGTAAAAGTGTAGGATCCCCCTTTGGGTCACACAAACTATGAGGAGATAAAAATGGGTGATTTTCGGTTAAAATATCTAGAGGGTAGAAAGATCATTTCACAATTTTTAAGACCCAGGTAACTCATATGGTTTGGCCATATAGTTTTGTAAACCATTCACCAACGATGTGAAATGGTTTTTCCAAGATAAAATGCCTTCTTGAATGCTTTATGTGTGGTTTGAAAAACTATGTGCAATCCATGAGCTAAGCCTCATACACCAACCCAAGGCCGCACAATTTCATATGCTATGTCGTATGATTTCCCCTAATCGTGTTGCAAACATGCACCACCTACTGCCAAGCCCCAAAACTCCACTTTTTTACATGAAATCACAAGTAAATTAAGGAATAAACATGTAACCAAAAGTTAGGCAAAATATTATCTCAAAATTTAAAACTCATCACACCCAGAACTCAATTGGAAAACCGAGATCCAAAAATGAACTAGAAAAAAGGGTGAAAACAAAAACCTAGAGGTAAATATTCTCCCCACCATTAATGATTTTTTTCCTCAAAAAGCCATAACATTTTCCTTTTGATTGATCAAGGACAAAGGATTTATAAAACTGCATGATCCAACCTCTTAAACTAAGAACACCTCAACCAGAAAATTAAAATCATACCTCTATCATGTAATGGCTTGAACCTCTCTGGTCCATTATATTGTGAAAAATATAGTGTTTGTAGTGTTCTTGGTTATCACAGTGGAAAGTTTTAGGAGTTTTCCAAAAATATAGTTTTCTAATGGTAACTCGTCTGAGGGTAGTTCACCGAATGATGACTCGTCGAATGGTGACTCTCCAAAAGGTACGTCACCAAATGGTGACTCTCTAAACTATAACTCGCAAAACAGTGACTCACTGAATGATGACTCGCTGAATGAAAACTCTCTAAATAGTGACTCAATGAATGGTAGATCACTAAAAAGTGACTCACCGAATAGTGGCTCATCTAATGGTGACTTATGAAATAGTAGCTCACCGAATGGGGACTCATCAAATAGTGCCTCCCCAAAAAGTGTCTTTCCAAAAGGTGGCTTGTAGAACGGTGGCTCTCTGAATGGTGTATCACCAAACGGTGGCTCACCGAATGGTGTCTCATTGAAAGATAGCTTGATGAATGGTGGCTCGTTGAATGGTGGATCTCAAAATGGTGACTCATTAAATGGCTTGCACCTATTGAGTTTTTTCTTCCAGTTTCAACCCTCTTACATTTTATTTAACATTAAATGGTGAACCTATCAGTGTTTGATCATTTCTAAATCCATTTACATTGTCTCTGAGGAAAATTATTGTATCTTAAATATCATGAAACGACCAAGCAGTGTGGTCATACCACAATCTTAAATTTAAGTACTTAGAAATTTCCTCCTTGATTTTAGGATCTAGCCTTCTATTAAGCCATGATCCTCTCTTCCTTGACCCTTTTGGTTTTCTCTTTGTCCACCTATAGCCTTTCTTCATGAGGAGTCATGCACCTATATTGTGCCATCCTATTCAATTTTTTCTTGGAGTCTTCTACTCGGACGACCCTCTATTTTGGTACAAGAAAGGAATGTTGGTCACCTATTGTTCCAGGTAGGTATTTCCTTCATCTCTCTTTTCTTGTGTATCATACAGGGTGGGTGTAATAATGCATCTTTTGTGAAAAATGTTGAATCTAACCTTTAACGAAGTAATAAATTGGGATGTTGATGATAACAAATATAATAGGACTATTACAATAACATGATGGGAATGTTTTGATAATCATTTTGTGTTATCTGTTATCTTTGATTCATGATGTGAATTGTATGGGCTATAAGACTTCTGAAAATCATGGTCGTTGGTGTTTTTTTTCACACCCATAATAGTTGGTGAATAATTGATGTAAATATCAATATGATTAATCACGTATACCTAGTTAAATGAAAAGGAAACCCAGGGATTTAACCTATTGTGTGATCACCCAAAAATTTATGAAAGAGGAATTAAATAACAATGTTGATAAAATCACAATACACCTAGATTATTGGTGTTTTTGTATGTTGTGTGAGTTTTTTGGGTTTTGTGCCTTCTGTTGGTTGTATGGTGCTATTTTTGGTAGAATGGTTGTGGTTATAGGGGTGGAAAAAGGCTTTGGATCTGTGCGTAGGGTGTGGTATGTGTGTGTAGTGGGGCTGTAGTTTTTGTGGTTGTTGTTATAGGATTTGTGTATGATGTGGTGTAGGAGGTGTGATGGAATATAAAGTTGAAAGATTGATTGATTGAGGAATATATGAACATGTAGAGAAGTGGGATTGTATATGGTCTGAGTTATAGTTGTGGAATATTGTTGTGTTTTGGGACTATAATTTGGCGGTGCATCTAAATGTGTGGGGTATGGTTGTGGTTGGTAGTTTCTCGAGTAGTGTTGGAATGAAATTATTGAACTTATTAATAAATATTATAAGTGGTTAAATTAAAGGGTTGGGTTTGTGTTTTATTTTTGGCTATTTTTTTTGTTGTGCATGTAGGGGTAGAAGCAAGGGTTGTTTTGTGGGGGCCTATTTTTGTTTGGAAACCCATAGGTTGGGATGAGTGTTTTTTACCTATATTTATAAACTTTAGTTCCTTGTGATTTTTATACACACCCCACCCATGTTGATCACTACGTGTCGAACACCCCCTTTTTTATGGGGTAGGGTGTCTTTCACAACATCCCGGTGGGAGGATGGATGTATGGATATTTTCTCTCCTTCTACCTCCTCTAGTCATTCATCTCCTAAGACTCTTTGGCCAATCTATAATGGCATGAGGGGTTTTAAAGGATTTATGGTAGTGGTTGTGTGAAAGGTGTTTTGTTTCCCATGTGTCTTAGGGATGGGGCACAAGTGTATATGAGTAGTATGTTATGTGTTTTGTGGACTAGGAGTGTGTGGTAATGTTCTGATAGTGGGGATTGTGGAAGAGTGGTAGAGCCAAGACATTCTCCATTATGGATAAGAAGCTACCCAATGGGAAGTGGAGTGGGGTACTCTATTATAAATGTTCTTATACTATTACTTTACTTGACTTCCATTATTTGGTGAGTGTGCCTCAGTGAGGTTGGGGTGGTTACTGTTCCAAGTTAGGTGATTTTGAGGTTCTATTGTTTTCTCACAGGGGCATTAGAATGTTCCCCCACTTGTACACAAGTGACTTGGGATTTTCTTACTGGGTATACTTGTATGCTCACACTGCAGATATAAACAAAATCAAGTTTACAGGATGAATTTGAGGACCTTGTAAGTCCTTACTAGCTTGGGATTCAAGATATTTGGTGTGTTACTTCTTAACCTTGTTTTGGTGCTATACTTGGGTTTTATTACACTTTATAATAGCTCTGTTTAAAACATGCATGGGTTGGTTTTTCAGTTTATTTTCCTATAAAGTTGTTTAGAGTTGTTTAGGGTTTTCCATCTTATCTCTTGATCTTCTTTTCCTTAAAAAGGGTAATGCCACCCATCCTGTGTGAATGTTTACCTATCCTTGGTGCTATTCACCACCCTAGGGCCTATTGGAGTTGGGACTCATGGGGTTATTATATCTCCTATATCATAGGGAAATAATGTATTGGCATCTTGTTATCCCTACCCTTATCTTGAAGAAGGCGGGTTGTGATAAAATGGTATCATAGGTGATGGTTGAGATATAGGATGTATTTCCCAGTTAGGCATAGTGAGTACTATATGGGATGGTAGGGAAATAGTTTTAGGTGATCATGGTTCATGACATAGGCCAGGGAAGACCAGATAGGACACAATATTTTAGAGCCTCTTGTGATCTGATACAAGGACTCTAAGACTACTAAAAGACTAAGCGAGGATACACGTATTGTAGGGAAAGACCCTAGAAAAGTTACACGTATCATAATGACTTGTTTTATTGTTTTTGTTAGGTATTTTTTAGGAATTTTAAAAAAATAAATAGTTAAAATGAATCATACATGAATTTATATACTACCCGGGATTAGGGGTTCCCTATTTTCCATTCATCTATCACTCAAGGACATCAGCCTTGTGCGGTTTGGGCAGTGGAGGCTCAGCAGGCTGACATAGTCGACCGACGGATGGTTGACCCAGTGGGAGAGGATGACCAATGGAAGAAGAACCTTCATGATTTCGAGCAACAGACTTTGGGAATGTATGAAGGAAGCATTTTAGATATAGAGATGCAGAGTTGGCTTGAGGAGCTGGTGATCACCTTCACCTTGGTCCAGGCTCTGATAGAGTACTATATTTTTCTAGCAATGAGCTAGATGAGGGGATCAGTGCGTCAATAGTGGACACTTTACCTTAGGGATAGGAAGAAGACCAATGTTTCATGATATGACTTGAAAAGGAGTTTGGGGCGAAATTCTTTTCTTCGACGATGAAGGCCGAGTAGAGGTAGGACCTACTCTCCCTTTAGAAGGGTGTTTTTTGGTGAGGTAACTAGGGATCAAGTTCAAGGATATCCTATGTTTTTCTCCAGATATTTTTATATATGAGGAGTCTCGGGAAAGATTCTTAGAGGAGGCCCTTCATCCTTCTCTTTAGTATACAATTACTCCCTTCATCCAATTGACATATATAGAGGTTTAGAAGAAGTATGAATTACTGTAATGGATGAACTTACATGGAGGTTTACCGCAAGAGGGGATCCAAGTGATTTCTTTATAGGGGAATGTTTTCAATAGTAAGTCTTCAGTGTCAGGGCCTTCCATGTTTTGGCCAATAGGGAGCCGACCCTAGCAGTTTCAGTTCTGACCTTCTGGTCCTTGTCCTTTTCCCATGATCATGGGGATGAGTTGTTTTTCTTATGAACGTTGTGGGCACCTTTAGAGTCATTGCCTAGTTCAATCTTAGTATGGTGGAGGTCGGCAGGTTCAGCACCCTCCTCACTAGGAGTTTCTAGCAAGGCCCTTCTAGCTGCATGGGTAGAAGGCTCCCTCTCCATCGAGGGGAGATAGTGTAGGTCGAGGTCGACCTCAGGGTGATTTTAAAGGAAATTTACTAGGGAATGGTAAGAAATGCAGCTGACCGCTGAGGGGAAGTGGAGCTGGGTATGGGAAGTTACACGTCGTAGAGGCAGCAGTTCCAGTAGGTCTAGTTATCTCTTGAGATATTATCAGTTTGTTCAGTACTCTTTCTTGTACTTTTTTTAATTCAAGAGCTTCACACTACTTCTTTTCACCCAGTATAACCCATGTCTTGGGAATGGAAATAGATATACATTTCTTACCCCCAGTGTTGAGTACACCAGTCATAGGTCAGACCCACATTCATTACATTCTCTAGGGATATATACTGATGTTGGGGCCACATCAGTCCTGTAGGGATCAATTTCTACTGCTGATGTATCCATGCGATGTCATCCTTGGCAGTGAATGGTTGTTTTCCTTGAATTCCATTGTCGACTATTTCTATAGGAGAGTCACGTTTTCTGACGTGTATTTCTAGTGTGTATCTTTCATTGGCGAGCAGAGTTTTTAGGTGGGCAGTTGGAATGTAGAGACTCTTATTTATTTGTTGGATGAGATGTCAATGGGATCGATGGATGCTGATATTGTGGAGGTTCTGGGAGTTGTCAGATATTTTTTCAATGTTTTCTTTAAGAAGTTTGTAACTCTACCCCCTTGATGTGACATTGAGTTCAGGATAGACTTACAGCCTGGTGTTTGTCTGATTTCGATGGATCCTTATTGTATGGTGAGTTCTGAGTTGTAGGAGCTACAGATTCAGATCGATGATCTAATAAATAAGGACATTATCTAACCCAGTGTGTTGTCATGGGGTGCTCTAGTCTTGTTTGTGAATAAGGTAGGCGGTGGTCTGAGGATGTACATAGACTACTGGAGACTAAATCAGGTGATGTTCAAGAACTGTTACCCTCTCCCAAGGATATATGATTTTTCGACTAGCTGTGGGGAGCAGGTTGGTTTTATAAGATCGATATATGGTCTGGGTATCACCAGTTAATGGTGGAGGAGTGTGATATCCTGAAGAATTCTTTCAGGTTTAGGTATGGGCACTTCTAATTTGTGGTCATGTCGTTCGATGTTACGAACACACCAGTTATGTTCATGGGGCTCATGAACTCTATCTTCTATGAGTTCCTAGATGGTTTATCATTGTGTTCATCGATGATACCCTGATCTACTGAAAGTTATAGGAGGAACACAATGAGCATCTTAGGACTGTCTTGGAGGTTCTTCGATGCCACCAACTCTATGGGATGTTGTCCAAGTGTAAGTTCTAGACTCGAGAGGTGCAATTTCTTGGAAATGTGGTATCTCAGTTGGGGATATTAGTGGATCCATTAAAAGTAGAGGTGATTTTTTCTTGGGAACAACCTAATAATGTGGTGTAGGTTTATAGTTTTTATGTTCTCATAGGCTATTACTGAATATTTGTACCCGAATTCTCCCAAGTTGCAGCTCTGATGAAAACTTTGACTAGGAAGGACTAGGTCCTTGTGTGGAGGGATCAGTGTTAAACATCTTTTAGCTATCTTAAGGGAAAGTTTTTCAGTGTTCCAGTACTCAACTTTCTAGATGAGGGGTATTTTTTGAGGTGTTTTGTGCTACTTCCGATCTAGGATTGGTATGTGTGCTGATGCAGCAGTAAAGAGTGATCTCTTATGGGTCTAGGCAATTTCATCCTCACAAAATAAACTATTCCACCCATGATCTGTAGATTTAAGTGGTCATTTTTATACTAAAGTTATGGAGGCTCTACCTTATTGGGGAGCACTATGTGGTTTTCAAAGATCACAATATCTTGAGGTACATATTTTCCCAGTGGGAATTGAACTTGCAGCAGTGGAGGTGGATGGAGTTTCTCTATGAATTTGACTTTTAGATCTATTAATCATTGTGAAAGGGGTATTTGGGGCCAATTAAATGAGTAGGAATTCATAGAGAGAGGAATTTCATGAATCTATAGAGTCTTAGAATGTGATAGAGGAGTGAGATTCCTTTCACTAGGATGTGGGGATGGATAGTGGTAGAGGTTGTCTGTTTCATATGAAAGTGCAGTCTTCTCTAATGCAGTAGGTGGAAGAGTCTCAGTGTGGAGACTCAAAAGATGAGGTGATGCATGATCATGTTAACCAAGGTGGTGCTCCGGAGTGACGGTCAGAATCAGATGATGTTCCGTGGGAAGCTGTTTGTCCTAGTGGCGATGTGTGAGGAAGTTCTCTATAAGTTTCATAGCTCACCCCTAGAGTTACACCCAGAAGATTCAAAAATCCACCAATACTTTAGGGAAATATTTTTGTGGTTTGGGGTGAAGTGTCCAGTGGCAGATTTAATGGAAAAGTTCCTAGTGTGTCAGTAGATGAAGGTTGAGAACTGTGTTCCCAACTATTTTTTGTAACCCTTGGATGTCCTCGAGTGAAATTGGGATGATATCTCAACATATATTTTCACAATGATACCTAGGTATCAGATACTATATGATTATATCAAGGTAGTGTTGTATCATCTAATGAAATCATCTCACTTATTAAAGATTAATGTGTCGAACATAGTGGATGCCTTGGCGAGAAGGTACGTGGATGAGGTGGTGTAGCTGTATGGGTTTCTAAGATCCATAATCTCATATTGGGATGCACAGATTACCTCGTGAGTTTGGAGGGTATTACAACATTATTTTGACACTTAGTGACACCTTACCACAACTTTCCACCATCATATGGATGGTCATATTGAACGGACCATCCATACATTGGAGGACATGTTATAGGCATGTGTTCTAGAATTCAGAGGATCATGGCTACAAAATTTTACCTTGGTAGAGTTTTCTTACAATAATATATATCACTCTACTATTATCATGGCATGATTTTAATCCTTGTATAAAAGATCATGTCGTTCACCCTTGTGCTGGATGGGGGTTGGAGAGATAGATTTTTTTTGGTCTGGAGGTAGTATGGAGCATGATGGAGAAGGTTTAGCTTGTGCATGAGAGGATGAAGGTAACACAGTATCTTCAGAAGTCATATTATGATCATAGGATGATTCCCATAGAGTTATAGGTTAGATACCACGTGTTCTTAAAGGTTTCCCTCGACATGGGCAACAGAAGTTTGGTTGGGGAAGAAAGATCTTTCTGTGTTTCAACGAACATTTCGAGGTGTTGGGACAAATTGGTGAGGTGCATACCAACTTGCACTGCCACCACAGTTGGAGAGGGTCCATGATGTCTTCCACATCTCACAGCTTCTTCGGTATCTACATGATTACTCCCACATCATTTACTTGGGATAGTTAGATATTGAGGAAGATGAAACATTCATGGAATGGTCAGTAGAGATCTAGTATCATCAGGAGAAGGTGATACATGGATGGACTATTCCCTTGGTCTGTATGTTGTGGAGGCATGGTGGCCTTGAGGAGATTAATTTGGAGTGATAGTCACAGATATGTTCCCAGTAAAATGTGATATTTTGAGTTTTTTTAGTGATTTTATTTATGATTTAATTCTTGAACATTTTTTTGTTATAAGATGAGTTGTTTTCCCAATTCTCTAATGTGTGAAAAAAATCTTGACATGTGGGAAGGGGAGGACCTGATCCCTAATCAAGATGCATTAATGCAGATGCGATTAATCCTATGCGATCATGTCAATAACACTTAAAGCAGATAATATCTTGACCTGGAGGAAAGAATTACCTAATCCATATGTCTGAACAGTGTGGCCTTTGGTGTTTTTGTTGTTGTTTGGGTAGTATATGTTAGTATAGGCGTTCTTGGATTTCAAGGTTTTTCAGATTTCAAACAACATAGGTTGGTTTATCCTTGAGAGGTATCCTGCAGGGTGGTTGTTCAGATCCATTTTTCTTCTGGGTTTGGTTTTAAATTCTCAAGGGAGAGAATAGTTTGAGATGTATCTTATGTAATGGTACAGATCTATATGGTCCATTACATTGTGAAAAATAGAGTTTTTGTAGTGTTCTTGGAGGTCACGATGGCATGTTTAATGAGTTTTCCACAGTTTTCCAATGGTATCTCATCTGACGGTAGGTCCCCGAATGGTGGCTCGCCAAATAGTGACTCACCAAACAGTGACTCTCTAAATTGTGAATCATTGAATGGTAGGTCACTGAACCATGACTCTCCGAATGGTGGATCACCGAATGGTGTCTCACTGAATGGTTTCTCCCCAAACGGTGGCTTGCCAAATGGTGGCTCGTTGAACGGTGTCTCACCAAATGGTGGCTCACCAAATAATGACTCACCAAATGGTGACTCGTTGAACATCTTGCACCTTCCATGTTTTTTCTTCCAATTTCGCCCATATTATGTGTTAATTAACATTAAATGATGAACCTATTGGTGTTTGGACATTTCTCAAGACATTTCCACCATCTCTGAGGAGAATGATTTTAACATAAATATCATGAAATGTCCAAGTTTTGCGGTCAAACCACGATCCTAAATTTAAGAACTCTGAAATTTCCTCCCTAATTTTAGGATATGGACTTTTCTTAAGATGATATCCTCTCTTCCTAGAACCCTTCGGTTTTCTCTTGGTGCACCCAAAACATTTCTTCCCAAGGAGTCATGTGCCTATGTTATACCTTCCTGTTTGGTTTTTTACTTGGATTCTCTTACTCTCACAACCCTCTATTTTTGCATAAGAAAGGATATTTGGTTTCCTATTGTTCCAGGTAGGGATTTCCTTCATCTATCGTTTCTTGTATATCATGTGTGGAGGGTGTAATGATTGATATTTTGTGAAAATGGATGAATTTATCCTTTAAATAAGTAATAAATGGGGAATATGATGGTATCAAAGATAATCGGATTGTTATGATAATGGGATGGGAATGTGTTGATAATCATTTTGTGTTATCTACTATATTTGATTCATGATGTGTACTGTATGGGTTATAAGACTTTTGAAAATCATGGTCATTGGTGGTCTCAGTTTGTGAACCCACAATAGCTTGTAAATAATTGCTATAAATATCAATCTGACTAATCATGTATACCCATTTAAATGAAAGGGACCCCCCAAGATTTAACCTATTGTGTGATCACCCATGAATTTATGAAAACAGAATTAGAGAAAAAATTTCATCAAATTGGAATACACCTAGCTTATTGGTGTGGCTATGTCTTATGTGGGTTTGTTGGATTTTGTGCCTTGTGCAGGTTTTATGGTGCTATTGTTGGTTGCATGGTTGTGGGTACAGGGGTGGGAAAAGTGTTTTTCTCTATGAGTAGGGTGTGGTATGTGTGTGTATAAAGGTTTTGATTTGGGTGGTGGTTGTTGCAGACTTTGTGTATTAGGTGGTGAAGGAGTTGTGATTGAATATAAGGTTGAGAGATTTATTTATTGTCAAATGGATGAACTTATAGAGTAGTTGGACTACATCTGGGTTGTGTTATGGTTGTGGAAAAGTGTTGTGTAGTGGGACTGGAATCTGGTGGTGTTGCTGAAAGTGTGGGGTATGGTTGTGGTTGGTATTTTCCCAGGTAGTGTTGGAATGAAACAAGTGAACATCTTAATAAATAATGATAAGTGGTTAAATGAAATGGGTAGTTTTATGTTTTGGTTGTGGTTGTTTGTGTGGTTTTCCATGTAGAGGTAGCAGCAATGGTTGTTTTTTGTGGGATGGTTGTTTTTTTGGAAACCCATTGGTTGGGTTGAGTGTTTGTTTACCTATATGTATAAACTATAGTTTCTTGTGATTTCTATACAAACCACACCCATGTTGAGAACTATAGGTTTATCACACCCTTGGTTATGGGGGGTGTCTTTCCCAACATC
Source organism: Viscum album (assembly GCA_963277665.1). Lineage (NCBI taxonomy): Eukaryota > Viridiplantae > Streptophyta > Magnoliopsida > Santalales > Viscaceae > Viscum > Viscum album. The sequence goes on along the minus strand of OY728138.1, from coordinate 1,714,532,781 downwards.
CTAGTGGGAAGATGGATGGATGGTTATTGGCTCACATGATCCCTCTTCTAAGCATTCATCGCCCAAGATTCTTCAGGAAGGTGGTAATGGCTTGAGGTTTATTACCGGATTTATGTTACTTGTTTTGTGATATCAAGTTTGATTCCCAAGTGTCTTTGGGATGGGTCCCAGGTGTTTGCAGGAAGGATGTGATGTGTTTTTTGGCCCAGGTGTGTGTGGGAATGTCTTGATAGTGGGGATTGTAGAAGAGTGGTAGTTCCAGGACATTCACCATTAGGGATGGGCAGTTAACCAGTGGGAAGTGGTGTGGGGTACCCTATAATTAATGTGATTATACTATTATTTTACTCGAATATTGTTATTTGGTGAGTGTGACTTGGGGAGGCTAGGGTGGTTAGTGTTCCTTATTAGGTGCTTTTGAGGTTTTGTTGTTTTCTCATAGGGGAATTAGTATGTTCCCCCAATTGTGCATGAGTGACTGGGAATTTTCCTATTGAGTATACTTGTATGCTCACCCTATGTATATAAAACTATTTTTAGGTTCCCAAGATGACTTTTAGGATGGTGCAGGACCTTACTAGCTCATGCATCAAGATAGTTATTATGTTGCTGCTTAGCCTTTTTTTGGTACTGTACTTGGGTTTCATTACACTTTATAGTAGATTTGTTCAAAACATGCATGGGTTGGTTTTTCAATTTCTTTTCCTACAAATTTTGTTTGGGGTTGTTTGGGATTTACCGTCTTATCTCAGAGCATTTTTCCCTTAAAAAGGGTAATTCCTCCCATATTCTATGAATTATTACCTACCCTTGTTTCTAGTCGCCACCCCGGGGCCTAATAAAGGCCAAACTTGGGGGTTCATTATCTCTTCTTCATCTTGGGGAAGGAAGGTCCTGGAATCTTGTTATCCCTTCCCTCATCTTAAAGAAGGAAGGTCATGACATAACCTGAAACAAACCAACCACTTCTAAAGAAATGAAATAAAACTAAAATTATAACACCATAACCCATCCATTAATAAACCCATTGGGTGTTCTATAAAACCGCAATGTTTCCCCCAAGTAGATAGGAACTAAAAATTTATTAACTTCTGAAAGATACCTCCTCTTACCAGACCAACACCAGAAACCAAACCAATTTATTAATAGGGGAGGACAAAATATACTCCCCACCATTATAAATTAACTATTACTAACCAAATCAAGAATAAACCACAAAAAGACACATGGTGGGTATCCCCACCTTTAAGGATCAATCGGTATAAATCAAACAACACAGACCAAAAAAAGAAAACCCGGTATAGGCTAATCTAAAACTCTCCACATGGGACAAAAAACCCCCCACCACCATAAGGGGAAATAATTAATGAAAGAATATCTAACTCATGCAATGTTCATGAACCCATACCGATTCAAGAAGTATAATTACACAAAGGACCACCAATTCATAGTTCTATATCTAAAAAGGTACCAATACTGAAATATCAAGAAAATAAGACCACCAAACCTCCTTAAAACTAAATAGAAAATTTTCAATACATAAGAGTCACAACAAGGAAATAGGTCTCCACGCCTATTCCCAGAACACATGACCTCTAATATGAAGAAACCATAATAGGAAAACTGTAACGCCCCGACCCCAACTACCCAGAGTCAGTGCATTATTGCGTAGCATTGGCATGATCACAAAAGATCAAGTCTCGAAAGACCGATTAGTTTAGTAGCCTTGGAAACACTAGATACATTCATAAATGTTACATTACATCATAAAGTGAAAAACTACAATAACAAAGTCTCCATTGTCCACACTCATATCTTCTTCTGACTATCCCTGCAGTTCATTCATAAAATACTTCTTCACATCTTGGAAAAATTAAAACATTGGAAGGTGTGAGCTCAGATGCTCAGTAAGGATAACAATATAGAGGAATCTTTTATAAATAAATATAAACATTTAAGGCAATGTATAACTAAAACAAAAGCCTTTTAAACATGAACTTCAACATAATATGGAAAATGTAAAATGAGATAATGCCATTTACTTATTCACATGGATATTCTACTGGTCGAATAATCACATGCAATATCAATAACCACTTTCATAATGATGGAATTCATAATTCCAGACTATCATAACCACGAAGTCAAGGCCTCGTGCTAATACCACAAATACGATTTGGTCAAGGCCTCGTGCCAAGACACTAGTTTGTCTCATGAGACCTACTGATGCATCGAGGAGCTATAGCGGGCTCCACCCGTCACTTATTAAGTCAAATGCATTCCTCATATGAACAGGTTTAAACATATCATAAAACATAACATAATCGTATCACATAAAACATGCATAAAGGAAACATAACATTTCCACATTTCAATCACAAGATATCAATACAAAACATTGATATAATAAAAACACTTTCAAAACCATTTTCAATACCAAAATAAAAGAAAATTAAAACTTTGTATTTATTTTTCATTTAAAAAAAGTTATGGCTTATAGATGAATCCGAAACTCAAATAATGGTCACGGCGGCAGAGAAGTCGTTGTCGCTGCATACGTACGGCAAGAAAAACATTCCTTTTTGCCGTTTAGTAAAACGCTTCGTATAAAGAAGATTCATTTTGAATAAGTGTAAAAGTGAAAGGGGTTTATACACTGTATAAAAGAAAGTTGTGTATAAAACCAAATATGCCTCAATGAAAGGAGATTGAGAAGAAGTCCTTACAAAGATCATTTTTAAATTAAAATAGATCTATTATGTGTATTAACTATAATTACACATAAAGAAAGTAAAAATACAAGATATAAAATAATAATATCATGACATAATTTGAAAGTAAGAGATTAACCCAAAGAATGGAAATTGGGTTAAGAAATTCCCTTACAAAGATCATTTTTTAAAATAAAATAGATCTATCATGTGTATTAACTATAATTACACGTAAAAAAGTAAAAATACAAGATATGGCATAATAATATCATGACATAATTTTAAAGTAGGAGATTAACCCAAAGAATAGAAATTGGGTTAAGAATTTCCCTTACCTCGTGTCCGACTTGACTCGACCGTTCTTTAACCTCCTGAATAATAAACTAGAGTTAATTTCTATTTAAATAAGAACATTTTTCATGTTCTTATTCCTTTTTTATCACTTATTATCATGTCATGAACTTTATGTAATTATTTAAGTTAATAACGGTCGTTTTGTCGATCTTTGGTACTTGATTCAAAAATAGACTTCTTATAATTAAAAGTTGTTCATGTGGTGAAATATCTAATATATCCAGAAATATATTCATGATATAGATATCATATATCTCATATATATCTATTATATACATTCATTCATAATATTACATAACATTTAGAGGTAAGAAATGAAATGCACCATTCATGGAGACGGTAAGCCGTACGTACGCATGAACGCTACTTTAATTTCTATTTCATATTTAATGGAATGAAATCATAATGATATAAACGTATAATATAATTCCAGTATAATATAGTGTATAATAAAATTTACTCCAACCTTTATACATCCCACATATGGTATTAACTATTCAAATAACTTTGAGGGGGCGGTAGTCCGCACTTCCTAAAATGAAAATATCGTGTTTACCCATAATGGAAACCATAAAGGTATGCCATAAATGAAAAATACAGAAGCTTAAGTAAAACATAAACATTTTATATATCATATATAAATATAGTGACATCTTAATGGCCACCTTTAAAGGTGTTATATGAGTGTTGAACAATCATCATTTCGTGAGGCATAAATTCACCATCCATAGAAACAGTATGTTCTTTAACAATTAGATGTAGGTGTGTGTAAGTGTAGCTCGAATACTTCTTATAAAAACATCCTATTATATTTTTTACACTGTTTTTTGTTACAAAATGAATGAATAAAAAGATTTTAGGGGGTTGGATAAGCAAAATAAAACAAAATAACATAATAGAAGACATTACCTTAAAATCGGGTAACTCTTTTGATTTGAGCCAAAGGCTTCCTTGGGAAGAATTATGCACAAAGTGAGGCTTCTATGAGTAAAGGAGGGAAGTTGGGAGAGTATTTGGGTAGAGTTTGGCCGAGCCAAAAGGTTTTTATAGTGTGAGTAAGGTGGTAGTGGTGGGGGCCTTTTATAAGTGGAGAGGAGGGGCACTCTTGGAAAGTAATGAAATGTTACTTTATTATACAATGCTTTTCGGATTATAAAGGTACCACACTTATATATTTCAAGGATAAGGTGGGTTTGAAATATACTCATCCAATAGGTTTTTGACAAGTGTAAGTCTTAGATTTTACATTATCTTTTCATTTTATTTAAATCGTTAATTAATGAGGTTATCGTTGCATCATCATGGTGTCATAAATAATTTAATTTATTTAATGTCTAAAAATTATAAAAAAATATCATGATGTAGTAAATCTTTTTATATTTCTAATAAATATTTATAGTTAAAAGTATTACTTGTATAACCCCATTTAAAAATTGTTTTAGTAAAACAACTTATGTTTGTGACATTTTTATTTTAACTTTAAATAAAAGTTATTTATGTCATTTTCCTACCAAAGTGGCTCCATGGGGTCCCCAAGTTGACCAATGTATTTTCTTGGTCGGCCATGACTTATCCAATAGGGGTAGGACAAGTGTAAGGGTCATTTCATATTTTTATAATACCATTTCTACCTTAAATTTCACTAATTACCTTTAATCGTGATTAATTAAACGTAAAAGTTACTATTCACCAAAAAATTATTTTAATCCCATTGAACCACATTTTACTTTTAATGACAACCATGTATGTCAGATTTTTGAAAATAAAAACACAGAAGGGGTAATATTTCATTTAAATGAAAAAATCGGTTATTTAACTACCGCTTAGTGGTTTCACTATTCATCAAAAATTGATGTTTTTCAGAACAATGCCAAAATTTCACCCTAAGCTATAATTGATATTTCAAATTCAAAAATTATGTCTATTTTACAAAATTCAAAACATATAAGTTTAATTAATTAATTTCATAATTAATTCCCGCTGTCACAACAAATAGCGTGTTTCTAAGAAACAATATATATCAAAAGATTGACAATTGTTTATGACCAATTTCAAAGTGAAATTAGTTATAATGACCACCATTGGATAAAATGGTAAAAATATATTCTAATTATACTTTAAAACCACACAATAGTATAATTTATCACTATAAATTATTTTGATTAAAAAATTTGTTTTATGTATCTTTCACTATTCATAAAAATTTGGAAGTTCTCAAAAAATTACAAAAAATTCAACATAGGCTAATTTCGACATTCCGAATCAAAAAATGAAGTCCATTTTGAAATATAAAATATATATAATTTAAAAAAGTGGGTATTACTATTCATAATGGCTATTTTGATTAGTCGTGGTGTGTTAGAATCTCGAACTTGCGTATAATGCAAGCTATTGCATTATTGAAGGAGAAGCGTATCGTGGAATCTCGGGGTGTTACATTATCCCCTCCTTCAATAATTTGTGTCCTCGTAATTTGAAATTTTTCTTTGAAAATAAAAGGTTGAAAAGAAAAAATACCTTTGTGGAAAACCCACATCGGAAATAAGGTTAATAAAATTTAGCCTTAATAAGAGGGAAAGGGAAATGAAAAAGTCACCACCAAATTATGATCTCGATAAGGATAACATTGGTGGAAATTAGAGACATTAATTGGAGGAAAAATGTAAATATTTTTAGGGAGTGATTGAGGTCATAAATCACAAACAATTTTAAAATTGAGGGCCTCAAAGCCTTCAATCTTTGATGATTTAAAATATTATCAGTTCAACAAGACATAAGGTATTAGGATAACACATTTTTTGTTTTAATATCCCTTTACTAAAGTTTAAGAATTAATTTAGTCATAGAATAAGAGATAGGTATGTATATATTTATGCTTGACAAGTAGAGTTTCAACCTTCAACTAATTTCTACCATAAACTCATCTTTCACTCAAAAAGATAATAGAACTAAAAAATATTATATTTATCCTAATTGTATAAGGTTATAAAGTATTAAAACATACCATTTATATTAGGAAAACTATTTTGTAATAACCATGGACTTCATGTAGGCTAGTGGTAGGTAATTGTTTCGGTGCGGATGTGCGTCGGGTTACGCTGTTCCGCCAGGACGCGTTCGCGCGTGCACCCGTCAACCCGAGGGGATGGGCGCGCGGCTTGTGGTCCCGCAGTCCCGCTTTCCAAGGGCGGGCGGCATTCATCCCTTATTCAGGGGCGTCTGCTCCTTGATCGAAACCGGGATGATGGGATGTCGGCTCCTCCTTCCTTGGACGTCTCCTTGGAACTCGTCGCCTAATCCGGGTCTCCCTCATAGACTTAAGAATGTTCGTGAATCTCGTTCCCGGCGCCATATCTTCATGGACACCGGTTAATTACGCTGCTTCCGCCCGGACGCTCCAAGGAGTCTGGGCGGGGCAGCAACCTGCGGTGAGAAGGCCGGGTGGCTCTGGGTGCTAGGGGCGTGTCGTAGCACTGCGGCTCTGCACGTCTGTCTTCCGTCCCTAATAGGGCTTCTCGAAGGCATGATGGCCTGAGGCATCCCGTACTGGGTGCGGGGAACTGTGTCACCTGAGGTTTTCCTCAGCTTCCCATGTTTAACACGGGGTATGCCGCGAGTTTAACGTCCAGCGGGGACGGCATCGGACCGATCAACACGAAAAGTGGATCAGATGACAGAACCCCTTGCGGGGAACCTCCGACGCTGGGGCCAGCACATGGGCGGCTTCCCAAATGATGTGGAGTGGAGTGAAGTGGCATGACCCCACCGGGATGTGGCGGCCCGGGTAAGGATCAGGATGGATGATGGAGTGAAGAGCTTGGACCCCGTAGAGGCTTCCTACGTACCGCGCGTTAGCACAGATCAAAGTCAACGTAGTTCGGGTATACAGTTTAACGTCATGCTGGACGTCGGCAAGCCGACTCACGAAGAGGTCTAGGCCGCCGGGCGGAGGATTGAACCGGACCACCTCGCACAGAGGGGGGTGGAACGGCTGGGTGGATCACAGTTTCACGTCATGCTGGACGATAAAAGGAGAAATGGGAAAAGGGGCTGTGGGGAGGCACAGTGGAGATACACACGGGCAGTCTCCCACAGGGGCGGATTCATAGGTGAATCGACGCAAGCGTGAACCCTGGAGGGGTCCACTGATGGACGAACCGACGTAAATACGACCGGGACGACCAGGTGGTGGGCTTGGACCTCAGGGAGGCTTCCTACGTACCCTGTATAGAAGACAGGGATCAAAGTCCACGTAGTTCATTCTGTCAGGACTTACGCACTTGGGGCAGCCCGGATGCGGCAAAACTCAGTTGGAAGGGACTTGGACCGAAAGTAGGAGACACCTCGATCCCAGTCACACCCTCTACTAGCTTCGGCAGTGGGGAGGCGCAATGGAGATACACATGTGCAGCCTCCCACGAGAAACTAGGGGTTTGTAATACCCTGCCCCCGTAGGGAAAAGCCACTCCCATTAAATCGTCCCAAAAAGGGGGACAATCCCGACATCCCTGCAGAGACGAGCGGGTGGGGGCCACGTCCAAACCGGGGGAGACCCTGCGTGCGAAGCACGGGATCGAATGATGCGGACGGTTTAACGTCTTGCCGGACGAAGTACAGTTTAACGTCGTGTGTTGAGGACGAAGCGGACGGTTTAACGTCTTGACGGACGAAGTACAGTTTAACGTCGTGTGTTGAGGACGAAGCACTTGGCAGTTTAACGTCTTGCAGCGCGGACGATGGGGGCTAGGCAGTTTAGCGTCATGCAGCCTGGACGTATACAGTTTAACGTCGTGCAGGACGTGGTGCAGTTTAGCGTCATGCAGGACGAATGCTGAACAGTTTAACGTCTTGTAGCTCGGACGTAGTGCAGTTTAGCGTCATGCTGGACGAATGCTGAACAGTTTAACGTCTTGTAGCTCGGACGTAGTGCAGTTTAGCGTCATGCTGGACGATAAAGCCGCCGGTAGGTCCGTGTCACTTCGCGCGAGCCTAGGGGGGGCCGCACGGAAAGACGACGCACAACGCGGGCACCTGCGATGAAGACCATCGGGCGCCACGCAGGTGGGTACCCAAAGGGGGTCAAGGGAGGCGACCCTGGCGGATTGCGCGCAAAAGAGGAGCTTTGCGCGCAAAACCGCGGGTCGGCGCGCAAAATGGCGGGCTGGCGCGCAATTGGGCCAGCGCTTTGCGCGCGGATGATTGGGATTGCGCGCACCGGGCTTCGGGTAGCACGCGGGGGCAACGGCTCATTCTCTAACGAATGGCCACTTTGAAAATGGGGGGTGCGCGCAATCGGGCTGGATTGCGCGTGTAACGCCCCGACCCCAGCTACCCAGAGTCGGTGCATTAATTACATAACATTGGCATGATCACAAGAAAGATCAAATCTCGAAAGACCGATTGGTTTAGTAGCCTTGGAAACACTAGATATATTCATAAGTTTTACATTACATCATAAAATGAAAAACCACTACAACAACATAATGTTTCTACAATCCACACTATTAACCCCTCATAAAATCCCTGTAGGTCATTCATAACTTACTTCTTCACATCCTGGGAAAAATAAAACATAGAAAAGGGGTGAGCTCAAATGCCCAGTAAGGATAACAATATAGCGGAAACTTTCATAAATAAGAATAAACATTTAAGGCAATGTATAACTAAAACAAAAGCCTTTTAAACTTGAATTTCAACATGGTATGGCATAAATAAAATGAAATAATGCCATTTACTTATTCACATGGATATTCTACTAATCGAATAATCACATGGAAAAATCAATAACCACTTTCATAATGTTGGAATGCATAATGCCAGACTATCATAACCACATAGCCAAGGCCTCGTGCCAAGACTACAAATAAGATTTTGTCAAGGCCTTGTGCCAAGACACTAGTTTGTCTCATGAGACCTACCGATGCATTGAGGATCTATAGCGGGCTCCACCCGTCACTTATTAAGTCCAATGCATTCCCATATGAAAAGGTTTAAACATAACATAAACATTCGTATTAAAACTAGCATACGAAATGTCAATACTTTCACAATAAACTATGAATGGTATAAAAATAGCACATCCACAGTCAAACATATCACAAAACCTTCAATACAATATAGAAGTTTTGTATCATAATAAATCAACTTCAAATAATCTTAAAATCCATCAAAGGATGTTGACATAGATGAAATCAAAATTCTTTTAAAAGAAATATCTCCTTTTATTTTGAAATCATTTAAGATCCATATAAAATAAAAAATTTTCTTTGAAAATATTCTTATAAGCTTGTATGGGAAGCTTCGACGATTTTATAACGGCGGAAAATACCCGCACCCGCCGTATAAGTTAAAAAAACATTCTTACCTCAATTCTGTCGAAAAGGTTAAAAAGGACCTTGTTTTGAAAACGACGGAAAGATTCCTTTATAAACCTCTTATAAAAAGTCAAACAAGGGTATAAATGACTTTAACCCATATTCTTGTAAATAGTAAAAATGTTTTGAAATACATTTCGAAGAAACATGGATGTGGATGATAAAGAGATCCCAGTAGATTATTACGTATAATACAACCTCGGATAATGAAGAGATTGTGAAATAACCCTTACCTTGTACTTTTCCTTGGTTGGGGTAGGTTAACCTCCTGTATAATGGTGAAATAATTGTTATTAAATTATACAAGAATCATATATATTAATATGATATCATATATGATCTTTTAATATTGGTTTATTAATAATATCTTAGAATTATCATCGTTTTGGGTGTTAACTTACTCATTTTCTTTTATATGTTTTGTTACATAAGCCATGTTTGTTGTATATTATTCATATCAAGAATGATATCAAGTCCTTAAACATCATTTTTAAATCATAAAATGATAATTATACTTGAATGGATACGATGGAGAATGAATCTCATCGCGTTCGTGGAGACGGTAGTCCGTACGTACGCACGAGCGACAATATCATTCTTTTGATATTAAAATAATATATAAATGAATGGTATATCATATATACAGAATCATTAACATGTTATATTTATTATTTACATGAGTTACACATCATTATTATACCCATCCAAATAATATTATATTGAATAACAATTACACCACAACGTGGAGACGGTAAGCCGTACGTACGCACGTATGGTGACATGTTATTCAAAGGGTGGATAGAATACTGAATATGGTTGTACCATACTTATAATAACATCACAGTATATGTGAGATACTGGAGTTATTATTTTAGAATGGTAAGAACAAAGGAAGAAGAAGTGGAAGAAGAAATGAACTTAGAAAAGGGTGGTGAAATCATTACCTCTTCTTCGGGTTCTTCCTTTTGATTTGATCAAAAGGGCTCCTTAGGTTGGCTTTCTGATCAAACTAAGGCCTCTAGGTTGTAGTGAGGGATGTTGGGAGATTATTTGGGCAGAGTTTGGCCGAACCAAAAGGCTTTGAAGGTGTGAAGAAATGAGAAGGAGGAGTGCCCTTTTATAAGAGGGGTGAGGGGCACCTTTGGAAAAGCTAGAAATATTAATTTATAATAAATTTATATTCGGTTTATAAAGGCTCCAAAGTTGACTATTCAAAGGATGAGGTGGGTATAGGTCGAAAAAAACTCATCCAATAGAATTTAGACAGGTTTGGGTACTTATATTAACCTTATCTTTAAATATTAACTCTAAGTTAATTAGTTTCACTTTTACAATGTCTCTTTGTATTTTTATATATTATGGTTAATAAACTTACTATATACATCCAAGCGACCCCCAAGTGGTCCATTAATGATTAACCTATCATAATATAAGTCTCTTGGCCGAACCTTAGATTTTTAGGAATTTAATATCAATTAATAATATAATATTTGTTTTAAGAACTCTTTTATGTCAATTTTGACACTATTCAATAGTTGATTTTTGTGAAACTCATAACAGATTGATTACTTCGAACAAAGTCCATTAAAGCAATCCTAATATATCATATTAGCCTAGAAAATTAGTTTAATTCATTAAAAGTTTCATATTATATTTATTTGGGTATTTATAATATCAATTATTTTAATTTTTCACTATTATAGTAATTACTGCATCATCATTGTGTCATAAATAAAATAACTTATTTAGTGTCTAAAAATTATAAATAAAATATCATTATGTAGGAAATATTTTTAGCTTTCTAATGAATATTTATAATAGAAAATACAACATGTATAACCCTATGTAAAAATTGTTCTTCTAAAAGATGTAAGCTTATGCCATTTTTGTATTCATTTTAACTTAATTAAAATAAAGTGTCATTATCACTTACAAGTGGATCAATGGGGTCCCAAAATTGACCCAAAGATGCCCATGGTCGACTATGTATCAACCAATAGGGTTAAGACACGTTTTAGGGTAATTTAGTATTATTATAATATTATTTTTTTAACCCTTATTTACCGGATTTACCCTTAACCATGGTAAATAAAATATTTACCGCAGTAATTATTCAAAATGTCTAAAAATAAAAGTTACCTATTTACACAATTTGAACATCCTGATTCCAAATATGGAATCCATTTTTCTAAATTCAAAACACAGAAGTGGCAGAAATTAATTTAAAAGTAATTCCCGCTGTCAAAACAAAAAGCGTGTTTTTAAGAGATAATAACTATCAAAAGATTGACACTTGTTTATGTTCGGTTTAATTGTAAAATGATGTCCAGTGACCAACATTATATTAAATGGTAAAAATATATTCTAAATATACTTTAAAACTACTAAAATTCATAATTTATCACTATTAATTATTTTGATTAAAAAAGTTGTTTTTAATTAAAATTTAGTAATTTTCACTATTCATCAAAATATGAAAGTTATCCGAAAAGTACCAAAATTTCACCTTAGGCTAAATTCGATATTCCGAGTCCAAAAATGAAGTCCATTTTCAAATATAAAATATATATAATTTCAAAAATTAGGTATTACTATTCACAACGGCTAGTTTAATTAGTTGTGGTGTGTGTTAGAACTCGAGGTTGCGTACAACACACGCTATCGCATTATTCAAAGGGAAACGTACCGTAGAAGCTTGGGGTGTTACATTCTCCCCTCCTTCAAATAATTGCGTCCTCACAATTTCTAGGGTATTACTGCATAAAAAGACTTGGGTGGTTCTTCATCATAAGTTCCTCGGGTTCCCACGTTCCCTCTTCCATCTTATGATTTCTCCACAAAACTTTTACCAGACGCGTCGTCCGGTTTCTCAGTACTTGTTCTCTTGTATCAAGAATCCTGACGGGCTCTTCACAATAGGAAAGATCGGGTTCCAGTTCTAATTCCTCATAGGTGAGTACATGCGTCGGATCAGGCATGTATTTCCTCAATAGAGATACGTGGAACACATCGTGAACTTTGGAGAGACTTGGCGGCATTGCCAATCGGTAAGCTACAACCCCAATTCGTTCTAGAATTTCGAAAGGTCCGATGTACCTGGGACTCAATTTACCTTTCTTACCAAAACGTATGACTCCCTTCCACGGAGATACCTTCAGAAAAACATGATCACCGATTTGAAATTCCAAATCCTTCCTTCGATTATCGGCATAGCTCTTCTGCCTACTTTGAGCTGCTTTGATGTGATTTTGGATTACCTTTACCTTTTCCATCATTTCCTCCACCAGTTCTAGACCTACAAGTTTTCTTTCACCGACGTCATCCCAACAGGTTGGTGTACGACATCTCTTTCCGTATAACGCTTCATATGGTGCCATCTGAATACTCGAATGGAAGCTATTGTTATAGGAAAATTCTACCAGAGGTAAATATTGATCCCACATACCCTGAAAGTCAAGTGAGCAAGATCTCAACATGTCTTCTAAGGTTTGAATAGTCCGTTCTGATTGTCCGTCTGTCTGAGGGTGTTAAGCAGTGCTCAAATGAAGTTCAGTATCCAGGGATTTCTGAAGACTTTTCCAAAACCTTGAACTAAAACGGGGATCACGATCCGAAACAATTGATAGGGGTACTCCATGAAGTCTCACAACTTCATTAATGTATAGTCTTGCTAGACGTTCCAGGGGTAGATCTTCTCTTATAGCAAGAAAATGTGCTGACTTGGTAAGACGATCAACAATAACCCATATTGCATCGTTCCTTCTAGGAGTCTTTGGTAGCCCCATGACAAAGTCCATTGTAATATTGTCCCATTTCCACTCCGGTATGGGAAGCGGTTGCATGACTCCTCCAGGCTGTTGCCTTCCAGCTTTCACTTGTTGACAAACCATACATCTTGACACAAAATCAGCAATCTCCCTCTTCATGTTGTCCCACCAAAAATGTTCCTTCAAATCTCTATACATTTTGGTGCTCCCAGGGTGTATAGAGAAATTGGAACTATGAGCATCATCCAGCAATTCCCTTTTTAGATCAGGTATATTGGGAACACAAAGTCTCTTCCCGAATTTCAAAATTCCATCTTCATACACAAAGTCTCTCAATCTCCCATCATTCACAGCTTTAATCTTCTTTTGGAATTCTTCATCATCAGTCTGAGAACTCTTAATCCTTTCTAGTAAAGATGGTTTGGCAACCATTTGAAAAAGCATTGATGTTTCACCTTCCCTGGTTATTCCCATGTCCATCTTCTCTAGATCCATGAAAATTGGATCCCTTTCAATTCTCATCATGTTCAGAACTCCATGGTCTTTTCTACTCAAAGCATCTGCCACCTTGTTTGCCTTCCCCGGGTGGTAGTGTATCGTGCAATCATAATCCTTGAGTAATTCAAGCCATCTCCTTTGCCTCATGTTGAGTTCTTTTTGTGAAAAAATATACTTCAAACTCTTGTGATCAGTATAAATCTCACATTTTTCACCATAGAGGTAGTGCCTCCATATCTTCAAAGCAAAGATCACAGCTGCTAACTCAAGATCATGAGTAGGATAGTTTTGTTCATGAATTTTCAACTGTCGTGATGCATAGGCAATAACTCTATCATTCTGCATAAGGACACAGCCAAGTCCTTTCTTCGATGCATCACTATAAATAACGAACCCATCATTCCCCGATGGTAGAGTCAATATAGGAGCATTGACTAATCTTCTCTTCAGTTCTTCGAAACATTCTTCACACTCTTTTGTCCAAACAAATTTAACCCCTTTACGTGTGAGCTTCGTTAATGGGTTAGCCAATCGGGCAAAATTCTGGACGAAACGTCGATAATAACCTGCCAAACCAATGAAACTACGTACCTCAGTTATACTCGTAGGTGCTGGCCATTCTTGGATTGCCTTGGTCTTAGAAGGATCAACAGAGATTCCATCTTTAGAGACAATATGGCCAAGAAAAGAAATCTCCTGAAGCCAGAATTCACACTTGCTAAACTTCCCATATAATTCATGCCTCCTCAGAGTCTTCAAGATAATGCGCAAGTGATTTTCATGATCTTTGTAGGTTTTGGAGTATACCAAGATATCATCAATAAATACCACCACAAATTCATCGAGATACTCCTTGAAAACTCTATTCATCAGATCCATGAATACAGAGGGTGCATTAGTCAATCCAAACGGCATTACAGTAAACTCGTAATGCCCGTACCTGGTTGGAAATGCTGTCTTCGGAATGTCTTCCTTCTTCACACACAACTGATGGTATCCAGATCGAAGGTCAATCTTTGAAAAGTATTGAGCTCCATGCAGTTGGTCAAATAAATCATCAATACGAGGTAGGGGATACTTGTTCTTTATCGTTATAGCATTGATCTCCCTGTAGTCGATACATAACCTCATAGATCCATCTTTCTTTTTAACAAAAAGAACAGGGGCTCCCCATGGAGAAACACTAGGGCGAATAAATCCCTTATTACTCAATTCCTCTAGTTGTTTCTTTAGTTCGACTAGCTCTACAGTGGCCATTCTATAAGGGGTCTTCGATATAGGCCTTGATCCAGGAATCAAATCAATAGAAAACTCAACTTCTCGTTCTGGAGGATGTCCAGGTAAATCTTCTGGAAATACATCTACAAATTCTTTCACAACAGGTACATCCTCTATTTGAACATTCCTTTCCTCACCGACAGTTATTTCATTCTCTTCCTCCCCAATAATTGAATTAAGTTGAGCTACTGGGGGTGGATCTAAATAAGAATTAGGTGGTGACGATTCTGCTCTAAAAATAAGGTGCTCCTTATCATTATCATCAAGAATCGTAACCTCTTTCTTCTTACAATAAATCTTCGCATCATAGTCCGAAAGCCAGTCCATACCGAGGATTATATCAAACTCAATCATAGGTATGACGATGAAATCAGCAGATAAAGAAAATTTATGTGCTCTAATGGGGACTGATTCACAAAACTTTGTTGCAACGATACTTCCCTTAGGAGTTTTAACTGACAACTCCCTTATTAAATCAAATTGGAAATATCTAATTTTCTTAGCAAACTGGGAAGATATGAAACAATGCGATGATCCAGAATCAAATAATGCATTTGCTAAACTTGAGGAAACCATTAAATTACCTGCCACCACGTCTTTCGGAGCTTCTACCTCAGCAGTAGTGATAGCATAAGCCTGGCCTTGATCCCTTGGCCTTTTCTGAGGTAAGTTCTCCTGACGCTTAGGACATGCATTTGCATAATGCCCCATCTACCTGCAATTGTAGCACTGAACGTTGGTAGCTTCCTTCTTCCCCTTGCAATCATGAGCTTGGTGGCCTTTTTCACCACACTTGTAACAGACTCCCATTCCCTTCAGGCAAGCACCGGGGTGTTTCTTCCCGCACTTACCACAAGATGGATATTCAACCTTTCCCTTCTTCCCCTTATTTCCATTCCCAGATTGATCAGCAGGTCTCTTCTTCTCTTGCTTTGCTTTAAAGTCAAAAGACTTAGAGAATTCCTTTTCGGTCTTGATAGCACATGAGACAATGTCTTCGTACGATGAAAAGGATTGTGAGACTAATGCTCGACGGAGAAATGGTTTTAAACCATCAAAGAAACGATCAATCTTACTTCTTGGGTTGCGAATATAATCTCCAGCATACCTCGCTAACCTTGTAAAGTTAGCCTCATACTTTGTGACATTCTCATCCTCCTTTTGTCTCAGACTCAGAAATTGCCTTTCCATATCTGCTCGATGGTCGCGAGGAAAGTATTTTTCTAAAAACAGATCTTTGAACTCCCTCCATTCCATGTTTGATACTTCATCATCTTCCTTCATGTTTTGAATCAATGACCACCATTGATCAGCATCTCCAGTGAGGCGGTAAACTGCCATGGTAACTTTTTCCCTTTCACTACTCCCCAAAGCCTGAAATATTTTCTCTAGGGAAAATATCCATTGCTCAGCTACTAAGGGATTTGTACTCCCATTGAACTTTGGTGGTTGTTGTCTCATGAATCGATCTAACATTGATCCTCCACGCTGCGGATCAGGGTGCTCCATACGGGTAAGGTTATTATTCATAACCTGAGTAAGTTGTCCCAGTATGGTGATTAGCTGATCAGCACCAGTTGCATCACCAGCCCCACTATAATTATCTTGAGCAGGAGGGCAATCCCTACATGGAGTGCGTGCATTGATACGGTTTCCATTTCTTCCACTAGGCGCCATTTCTAAACAATGGCATAAACTAGATCAGTTTATGAATCAAAATACAAAATCCCATACTTATAAAACACTTAACATAAATTGAACTATTTATGGATATAATCCATAATCATAAAAATGTTTTCTTTGAGGAAGTATATACTCATAAACCCTTCATAATGATTTGTAAAGATAGTGAGAGTTATCCTAAGCATATACCCCGGGAGTGTCGTAACCAAGAGTGCAGCAAGGCCCGTTGTCGTGCACCAGTTCCCGTTCGAGTCTAGCTCAAAGCGGTGTTTTCGGGTTTTACCCCTAGGTACATATGTGCCAGAGCCGCCTCTACCTGCTCGTATCCAGACAGGGATGTATTGCTCGGAAAACTCACAAAATCTCTACAATACCAAAATTCTAGGAAGTTCTTCTATACTAATCCTCAAAGTTCATCTTAGGTCTACGTGCTCTAATCAGAGTTTATCTAAATCTAGCTTCCAAGGTTTGTACTAAACTTCCTCTGATACCAACTGTAACGCCCCGACCCCAGCTGCCCAGAGTCGGTGCATTACTTCGTAACATTTGCATGATCACAAGAAAGATCAAATCTCGAAAGACCGATTGGTTTAGTAGCCTTGGAAACACTAGATATATTCATAAGTTTTACATTACATCATAAAATGAAAAAACACTACAACAACATAATGTTTCTACAATCCACACTATTAACCCCTCATAAAATCCCTGCAGGTCATTCATAACTTACTTCTTCACATCCTGGGAAAAATAAAACATAGAAAAGGGGTGAGCTCAAATGCCCAGTAAGGATAACAATATAGCGGAAACTTTCATAAATAAGAATAAACATTTAAGGCAATGTATAACTAAAACAAAAGCCTTTTAAACTTGAATTTCAACATGGTATGGCATAAATAAAATGAAATAATGCCATTTACTTATTCACATGGATATTCTACTAATCGAATAATCACATGCAAAAATCAATAACCACTTTCATAATGTTGGAATGCATAATGCCAGACTATCATAACCACATAGCCAAGGCCTCGTGCCAAGACTACAAATAAGATTTTGTCAAGGCCTTGTGCCAAGACACTAGTTTGTCTCATGAGACCTACCGATGCATCGAGGAGCTATAGCGGGCTCCACCCGTCACTTATTAAGTCCAATGCATTCCCATATGAAAAGGTTTAAACATAACATAAACATTCATATTAAAACTAGCATACGAAATGTCAATACTTTCACAATAAACTATGAATGGTATAAAAATAGCACATCCACAGTCAAACATATCACAAAACCTTCAATACAATATAGAAGTTTTGTATCATAATAAATCAACTTCAAATAATCTTAAAATCCATCAAAGGATGTTGACATAGATGAAATCAAAATTCTTTTAAAAAAATATCTCCTTTTATTTTGAAATCATTTAAGATCCATATAAAATAAAACATTTTCTTTGAAAATATTCTTATAAGCTTGTATGGGAAGCTTCGACGATTTTATAACGGCGGAAAATACCCGCACCCGCCGTATAAGTTAAAAAAAACATTCTTACCTCAATTCTGTCGAAAAGGTTAAAAAGGACCTTGTTTTGAAAACGACGGAAAGATTCCTTTATAAACCTCTTATAAAAAGTCAAACAAGGGTATAAATGACTTTAACCCATATTCTTGTAAATAGTAAAAATGTTTTGAAATACATTTCGAAGAAACATGGATGTGGATGATAAAGAGATCCCAGTAGATTATTACGTATAATACAACCTCGGATAATGAAGAGATTGTGAAATAACCCTTACCTTGTACTTTTCCTTGGTTGGGGTAGGTTAACCTCCTGTATAATGGTGAAATAATTGTTATTAAATTATACAAGAATCATATATATTAATATGATATCATATATGATCTTTTAATATTGGTTTATTAATAATATCTTAGAATTATCATCGTTTCGGGTGTTAACTTACTCATTTTCTTTTATATGTTTTGTTACATAAGCCATTTTTGTTGTATATTATTCATATCAAGAATGATATCAAGTCCTTAAACATCATTTTTAAATCATAAAATGATAATTATACTTGAATGGATACGATGGAGAATGAATCTCATCGCGTTCGTGGAGACGGTAGTCCGTACGTACGCACGAGCGACAATATCATTCTTTTGATATTAAAATAATATATAAATGAATGGTATATCATATATACAGAATCATTAACATGTTATATTTATTATTTACATGAGTTACACATCATTATTATACCCATCCAAATAATATTATATTGAATAACAATTACACCACAACGTGGAGACGGTAAGCCGTACGTACGCACGTATGGTGACATGTTATTCAAAGGGTGGATAGAATACTGAATATGGTTGTACCATACTTATAATAACATCACAGTATATGTGAGATACTGGAGTTATTATTTTAGAATGGTAAGAACAAAGGAAGAAGAAGTGGAAGAAGAAATGAACTTAGAAAAGGGTGGTGAAATCATTACCTCTTCTTCGGGTTCTTCCTTTTGATTTGATCAAAAGGGCTCCTTAGGTTGGCTTTCTGATCAAACTAAGGCCTCTAGGTTGTAGTGAGGGATGTTGGGAGATTATTTGGGCAGAGTTTGGCCGAACCAAAAGGCTTTTAAGGTGTGAAGAAATGAGAAGGAGGAGTGCCCTTTTATAAGAGGGGTGAGGGGCACCTTTGGAAAAGCTAGAAATATTAATTTATAATAAATTCATATTAGGTTTCTAAAGGCTCCAAAGTTGACTATTCAAAGGATGAGGTGGGGATAGGTCGAAAAAAACTCATCCAATAGAATTTAGATAGGTTTGGGTAGTTATATTAACCTTATCTTTAAATATTAACTCTAAGTTAATTAGTTTCACTTTTACAATGTCTCTTTGTATTTTTATATATTATGGTTAATAAACTTACTATATACATCCAAGCGACCCCCAAGTGGTCCATTAATGATTAACCTATCATAATATAAGTCTCTTGGCCGAACCTTAGATTTTTAGGAATTTAATATCAGTTAATAATATAATATTTGTTTTAAGAACTCTTTTATGTCAATTTTGACACTATTCAATAGTTGATTTTTGTGAAACTCATAACAGATTGATTACTTCGAAAAAAGTCCATTAAAGCAATCCTAATATATCATATTAGCCTAGAAAATTAGTTTAATTCATTAAAAGTTTCATATTATATTTATTTGGGTATTTATAATATCAATTATTTTAATTTTTCACTATTATAGTAATTACTGCATCATCATTGTGTCATAAATAAAATAACTTATTTAGTGTCTAAAAATTATAAATAAAATATCATTATGTAGGAAATCTTTTTAGCTTTCTAATGAATATTTATAATAGAAAATACAACATGTATAACCCTATGTAAAAATTGTTCTTCTAAAAGATGTAAGCTTATGCCATTTTTGTATTCATTTTAACTTAATTAAAATAAAGTGTCATTATCACTTACAAGTGGATCAATGGGGTCCCAAAATTGACCCAAAGATGCCCATGGTCGACTATGTATCAACCAATAGGGTTAAGACACGTTTTAGGGTAATTTAGTATTATTATAATATTATTTTTTTAACCCTTATTTACCGGATTTACCCTTAACCATCGTAAATAAAATATTTACCGCAGTAATTATTCAAAATGTCTAAAAATAAAAGTTACCTATTTACACAATTTGAACATCCTGATTCCAAATATGGAATCCATTTTTCTAAATTCAAAACACAGAAGTGGCAGAAATTAACTTAAAATTAATTCCCGCTGTCAAAACAAAAAGCGTGTTTTTAAGAGATAATAACTATCAAAAGATTGACACTTGTTTATGTTCGGTTTAATTGTAAAATTATGTCCAGTGACCAACATTATATTAAATGGTAAAAATATATTCTAAATATACTTTAAAACTACTAAAATTCATAATTTATCACTATTAATTATTTTGATTAAAAAAGTTGTTTTTAATTAAAATTTAGTAATTTTCACTATTCATCAAAATATGAAAGTTATCCGAAAAGTACCAAAATTTCACCTTAGGCTAAATTCGATATTCCGAGTCCAAAAATGAAGTCCATTTTCAAATATAAAATATATATAATTTCAAAAATTAGGTATTACTATTCACAACGGCTAGTTTAATTAGTTGTGGTGTGTGTTAGAACTCGAGGTTGCGTACAACACACGCTATCGCATTATTCAAAGGGAAACGTACCGTAGAAGCTTGGGGTGTTACAGCGCGCACCCGGGGGGCAATTGCGCGCAAGAGGCTTCTTTTGCGCGCAAAGGCCTTCGGGTTGAAATTTATTCGAAGGAAATGAGCCAAGGGGATTGCGCGCGAAGGCGGACCCCAAGGCTCTATTGCGCGAAAGAAAGGAGGTTACCTGAAGATCGGCATTGCGCGCGGAAGGGGTTGAATTGCGCGTGCGGGAGACCGTTCGACTTCCAGCAACCTTTGAAACGTTGGGGGTCGCCTAGTATTTATAGGCAACCCCGGGCGCGGAATCCAAGGCGCGAGCGCGGAATTCTCCTCGCGGGCGTGGAATCGGGCACGGCGCGCAAGGGAGTTGCGCGCATCCCGGGGGTTTTGCGCGCGGATCATCATCTTTGCGCGCAGACCTCTGAAATTCCGCGCAAGGCCTCCGGGCCCTCCGAAACATTCTTCCGACTCCGAATATGACCTCGCTTTCCGCATCCGGAGCTTCGTTTGGGAACAACGGACTTTTCCGGCGTCTACAAAAGCCCCCCCCCTCGGAATCTGATTGGCGAGAGGTCGCAACGATCGGGTTCCGAGGGAGACGCCGGAATGCCGAAGTCCTGGGCGGCGCGGGACTTAGGCGCGCAAAAAGGGGCGCCGGTCGCGAAATTCGCCGCTGCGGTCGCGCAAAGCGCTTTCCGCGCAGCGCGGACCCCGGCCTCGCCTATAAATAGGGGCCCTGGGTCCCGCGTTCCGTACTCAGGCCTTCCGCGCGATAAGCTCCAACGCTCTCGTGCGCGAAATTGCCTTCTCCGGCGCGAAATTCGCCCGATCGGCGCGCAAAACCGTCCGGATTTCGCCTGTCTTTGCGTGAAAACCCGGAACTTTGCGCGGCAGTCTTCCCAATTGCGCGCCGTCCACATGGATTGCGCGCCGACTCTCAAACTTTTCCACCAGCCTCGTCCGATCCCGCACGCTTCATCCCTTAACCCGCACGACTCCCGAAACTTCTGAGATGGCCGCGCACAGAGGAAATGAGGGGGATGCCGCCACTCGCAGGGCTGAGATGGCGACGAACGAGGAGGTTTACGGAGCCAAGGAGATTGTTTCCAACAATCAATCCTTGTTCGACTTACTGACGCCGGCCCAGAAGACATATCCACTGTCGGACAACCTGCCGCTCTGGAACTTCGGCATCCTAGATGAGGTCCTGGTGCCAGGGTTCGAGATTGATGCGCCGCGGACCTGGGTGACCCGGGAGGACGAGCTTCTCTGCTATAACATCACCAACAATGGGCATCCTGCCAGGGAGACCAGACACTTGGATGTCTATGTCCTGAACCCGAGGACGCGAACCATTGATGGGGGTGAGCCTACTGCGGAGAATTCTCCAGCCCTCTACTCGAGCATATATCGCCAGAGCGTCACGGACGACACCAAGGGCTGGCTGAAGGACTGGGACTTGCGGTCTGGGGGCAACTTCACCAGTGAGTGGGCCTGGGCGTTCTGGGTACGCCACACTTGCGATCACTTCACAGAGGAGCTGCGGTACATCGGCCTGTTCGAGGCGGTGTGGACGTCGCAGTTCCACTTCTACCAGCAGTCCGAGCTCGGGCCGGAGCTGTTCACCCGATGGTCTCCAGATACCAACACCTTCCATCTTCACCATGGGGAGGTCGGCATCGGTATCTGGGACATCCAATGCATCGGAGGTATCCCGCTGGAGGGCTACCAATACGATGAGTTCCTGCCACCGAAGAACATCTGGGAGGACAGGTCACGGACTCCCATCCTGACCTGGCATCTGCTTGACCTGGCTACGCAGCGGCTCGGGATCAAAGACTTCCAGAAGGACATAGCCTACAAGGAATGGTTCGGCCAGTTCTTGGAGCATGACCCGGCGGTCAAGATGCCAGGCAGGGGGAAGCGGTGCCCGACCGCAGCTCAGAGGAGCCGGAACGGGTCGTACTGGCGGGTCCTGGAGACGGGCGACTACCGCTCATGGGGGTACCGCGTCATCGAGGCCCGGGACCCAAATGTCCGGTACGCGGCGTTCCTGGCCGCCTTTCTGAGTGGGTGGCTCCTGCCAGTGCGGGACGCGAGAATGGGCGTTCGCCCGACGACACTGGCGGTGGCGGGCGCTATGGCCGCCAACAAGAGATACAACCTCGGGGTCCCAGTGCTGGCGAGGCTGTATGCCATCCTGGGACGCATCTCACGAGGGGGGTCGCCACGAAGGATCTGTGGGCCCTTTCAATTCTTCCACGGCTGGGTGGCTGCTCACCTCGGTGGGTACACGTTTCCGAACGCCATCATTCCTCCGGGCAACGGCCTGCGACCCTCCCTGCTGAACATCACGGGGGTCGCTCCGAAGACCCTAAGTGAGGAGGGCGTGCGGATCCGGATTGGCAATCATGCCAACTTCAACTTCAGTCCGTTCCCCACTCCCGTTGGCCAAATGATCGACAACGGGCAGGGTCCGCTGGAGCAGCATGAGTACTTCCTGAACATGCGGGGCGGGGTGCTCGTGGCTCGGATCGACGGGAAGGTGATCTGCGAGCCTTACGTGCCGACCCGTTTCGCCAGGCAGTTCGGGTGCCTTCAACGGATGCCGAAGAGGGTATTCACTGCTGTCCGGGAGGAGACGAACCCTGGCGTCCTTCGCCAGATGTGGCTGATGTTTGCCGCTTTCGGCTCTGGCGACGTCATCACTCTCCCTCCTACCGGAGTTGACGCAGCCTTGGTAACCGAGTACGCCGAACACTGGGCCATCGCGTACCCTGAGGGGCTTTTGCGGAAGCTAGTTCGGCGGCTCGAGGCTACCCGTGCGGAGACCGGGCGTCAAGGAAGGAGGCGGGGCGCCGCCACACAGGGGAGAACGGAGGCGCGCCAAGCAGCGGAGCCGGCGCGGGCAGGGACTTCGGCGGCGGGCACATCGCGAGCTGCCGCTACGACCTCGGCGCCCAGAGAGGGGGCACATGCGGCGGTCGAAGAGCGGCCCGGGAAGCAGGTGAGACGTCTGCTCGAACCCTCCCACGATGCAGTCTTCCCGGCGCTGTGGTCGGCCTGGATGACCCTGCGGCAGTCACTGGGGACCGACGCCATCTGGCGAAAGATTCTCAGAGAAGGAATCTATCTGCCAGAGGTCGGGCGCCTCCACATTGCCGACAGGGTGGACTTCAACCGGCAGTATGCGTATCTGACGGCCATGGACGAGTACGCGCGCCAACGTGGTCAGCGCGCGGAGCCATCCCTTCTGGTGAAGGTGATGCTCGGTCTCGAGCCCGCTCCGGAACAGATGCCGCCGGAAGAAGACGACAGTAGCAACGACTCCGAAGAAGAGGAGGAAATGGGGGAGGATGAAGGCTCCGAGGGAAGATCCCATCAGGGGAGCCCACGGGAGAGCGGCGAGGTGGCCGGCTCTGACAACGTTGATGTCACTGAGCTCCTCGAGGTCCGCTTCTATCCCTACTCAATCTGCTTCATCCACTCTCTTATGCAGCTTCTAACCCATTTCTCCATCTTTCTCAGGAGAGCACGGATGTTGGTCAGGCATCCTCAGCGGGAGTAGGAGGGGCGCCAGCAGGACAAGGCGGGGGGAAGACACCCATCATCGAATTGACAAGCGCTAAGGGGTCCCCTGCTGCAACTGTTCCTGCGGCGACCGAGGTAGCGGAAGATGACGCTCCGAACTCCCGTAAGTCTCCCTACTTTACTGCTGGTGCTTGCCGTTGACGATCCGTGACTAACCATGGCATGCCCCGCGCAGTGATCTCAACATTGGAGGCTCGTCGGGTTGCCGAACCCGGGCCATCTACGAGTGGACCAGTGGTGGACATGCCGCCTGCTCCGGAACAGACTTCCCAAACCGAGCCGGCCCCACCAACTGCTGATCAAGGGGCTCCGGACATCGGCGGTGCTGACATCGGAGAGAGGTTGGGGGCTGACGAGGGTGTCAGCGCCGCTGGGGAGAGAGAAGAAGGTTGCCCGGATGTTGGGGAACCTATCCCTCGTGAGGACCTCCCAGGGGCGGACCCTGCAGCAGACCTGCTGGCTGCCTTCCCTGCCTACCGGCCTGCCGATCCCGAGGAGATGGACGACTCGGACGCGGAGGCGGTTGAGGAGAGCCGGATAACGCGCCGCAGGGGGTGGAAGTGCATCCAGCGCTTCCTCAAGCGAGACCCGTCGGAGTGGCTGGGGCGCATGGGATCACTTCAAACCTGGCTGCGCTTCCTGTGTGCCGGGGGAGCTGATGCTCAACGCCTCCATCTGACGGTCCGTGATTTCATGGCCGAAAAGATGCGCGAGAGCTACCGGCGTGCCGACGTCACACAAAGTCGGGACATGTCGGAGAGCACGCGGGCGCTCCTCGCGGCGGAGCAGGAAGTCCGGCGCCTCGAAGGGCAGGCGGCAGAGAAGGAGGCCTTCGTCGCAACGTGTACCGAGCTTGTGGAGCAACTAGCAGCCCAGCTGGTTGACGCCCAGGTACAGCTGACGGAGGCGGGCCAACAGATGGTCACAATTCAGGTCGAGCGGGAGCGTGCACAGGCCAGAATCGACGAACTGCGTGCTGCGACCGCCGACGAAGAGAGGGCACGCAGAGAGCGAGAAGCAGCTCTGGAGGCCACCAGCCAAAGGGTAGCGGCATTAGAAAGACTCATTCAGCACGCTAATCCCTAAGGGCTTTGTTTTTCCATTCCCAAAACATTTGCTTCCGCTACTTTGATCCATCTGTATGAATCAATATATTTATCTGCATCTTTTGGTTTAACATGCTCAACCACAATTCACTGTCTTGCGGGAGTGTTAACCAAGCATCAGGCATCCATAATTGGGCCTGGATTTCTGGAGAAAAGAGGGAGGTCATTCCTAGGAAAGGAGACCTCAGACCTAATCAATGTACCATTCCCCCAACCTGTTCCAACACACGAGCGGGACAATGCTAGGGGCGTTGAGATTTTATCCGAACATAGGGAAATGAGAAAGGGTGAATCGCGTGTCCCGAATCCGGACATCCACAACGGTCGGCCTTCCAGGAAATGCCCAAGACGGTAGGCGGACAGTGGATCAACCATAACAACTGCAATAGACGGACCGAAAAAGGCCATCATTCATATTGCAGGAGGCGGACCACATGTCATCATGAATACCGCTTTGGGGTTCCTTCAGACACAAGGGTGGAAAATCCAGATCAACAGGGCATGCGAAGCGTGGGGCGAAGTGACGATTTGTTCGGACAGAATCCAACGCTCTCAAAATTGCGCCACCGTGGGGAAAACGTATTAGGCGGATGCACTAATCTGGCCGTGAGTCACCTCAATTCTCAGACAGCACCTCTCTGACGAGGAAACCGCCGCTTCCCACCATTGCAGTGGGGCATCCCGAGCTGAATCGGGGAGAATATCACAACTGCACCACTCTACCCGAAGTCAGGCCAGACGGCCGGCGACGAGGAGGGGCGGGACTTAACGATCCCTGAGGCTGGACCCGAGTCGGAATGCCCGGGCGTTCCTACGTACTCCATCAGGCTGGAGATCAAGCCACACGTAGTTCTGTGAGTGCAGTTTAACGTCATGCAGGACGTAGAATCCCGTTTAGGGGAGATCTTAGTTTAAGGTTGTAGAGCTCGGACCATAAGGGCTAGATCTTAGTTTAAGGTCTTAGAGCTCGGACCATAAGGAGAGATCTTAGTTTAAGGTCTTAGAGCTCGGACCATAAGGAGAGATCTTAGTTTAAGGTCTTAGAGCTCGGACCATAAGGAGAGATCTTAGTTTAAGGTCTTAGAGCTCGGACCATAAGGACCTCAAAGTACGCCGCATCTGGTCATATCCCCTGGATATGCGAAGATGCACTGAGGGATAGTGTCAAGAGTGTCGAGTTTTCGCCTGGTCAGAATGGGAGGTGGGAAATGTGAATCATGCGGCCATTCACTCGAGGACCGGGAGCACCGGCGTGATGATATGAGAGTACTGCCGACCGTGGCGGAAAAGCAGCATCAACATCGCACTAACCGTTGGTGGAATGAGGCAGCAAACGAGCATTGACCGCTCAATCGCAGGATTCATATCGATTTGCTGCCCGAGGCCATTGGGGGTACCAGCCCGAGTCGGTGGGAGAGCACTGAGGCATTGTGTCCGAACCGTTCACGGGGGCTCCACCCAGGGCGTAGACGATGGGTCCGAATGAAAGGGAGCACGAAGCCTGAAAAGCGGAGGAAACCTGACCAAGCGGATCCTGACCCTCCTGGAAATAAACCAGAGTACTCTTGACACCGGTGGACCACTGCAAGGGGTCGGGGAACGCGCCTTGAGGGTGACCTGAAGGCGGCGGATTCCCCAGAGATGGGGGAATCTCTAAGAGATGGGGGGCTGGACCAGAAGTTTCAAACATCCGGGCGTTCCTACGTATCCCATAAGGATGGGAATCAAGCCGCACGTAGTTCTTGAAGCGCGGCGCAACACAATCGGGCACCAGCGCGGGGAAGAGTGCGGGTCTGACCCTCGCACACAGAAGGAGCGGCATTTGATATTTCTTGTTTGTCCTTAAAGATGAATGGTTTTTCGTGCGGCGACATGCCTGTGATTGAGAAATCTCTGGCGTCGCCTCAATAATCAAGCCATGGAAGACATTGATGAATGGTGTGGTTATTAACCAGCGCCCAACATGAGTGTCCCCTGAGGGGAACATCACGATGCAGTGCCGTTTTCTCGTCGGGCGGCCAAGACGATCACAGTTTACGGTCGTGTGGTAGGACCAGACAACACAGTTTAAGGTCGTGTGGTTCGGACCAGACAACACAGTTTAAGGTCGTGTGGTTCGGACCAGACAACACAGTTTAAGGTCGTGTGGTTCGGACCATGGAGGAATCCGCTTACCGCGGTACGGCGGACACGGCGGAGGTGGGAGCATACCCAGCCTTGCGGTCACGCACGATTCCAGGAGAAGAGTCTTGGGATAGGGGCCTGCGTATGTCCATCACCCGAGGGGCAGAGATGCTAGCCTCCAGGCATACTGGGCTCAGAACGCGATTGTTCGAGCGACTCCCCCCTCCTTATGGGGACGAGGGTCCAGCTACGCATGGCCCTTGGGGAGAACATCCGCATATATCCTTGGTGCTCAGATCATGGGAGCCTCGAACGACATCATTACCTTGGTTGGTCTGCCTAACGTGTAAAGGTGTACTGAAGGTCAGTATGAAAAGAGTGTCCAGATTCCACTACAACGCATAAAGGCGGAGTGTGATGAGGACTGCGCAACCAATGTTCAGAGCCTGAAAGAGCCGACATGGCGATCAAGGATGTTGCTGACGCATTCGCAACACAACATCCGATCGCGTCAGCCTAAGACGGGGCAAGCAAACGAGAATCAACCGCTCAATCGCAGGATTCATATCGATTTGCGGCCCAAGACCCGCCGGTAAATCGACCCGGAGCGGTGGGAGAGCACTGAGGCATCGTACCCAAACCGCTAACGAGGATCCCTTTGAGTGAAGGCTCAAATAAGAGGAAGCGCGAGGCCTGACAAGCAACACAGGACTTGTCGGGATTGAATCTGACACTACGAGTCATAGACCGAAGTACCCAAAACATGTTAACAGATCTCCGGAAAGGGTCGGAGGACTCACCCTGAGAGCAACCAAAAGAGGGCAGATTCCCGTGATCAACCAAGGGACGGGGCTGGACCTGAAACACAAGCGTCCAGGCGGTCCTACGTATCCCATAAGGATGGGAATCAAGCCGTACGTAGTTCTTGAGAGGCAGTTTAACGTCATGCAGGACGATGAGGGGTGTGAGGTAGTCCCACGCACGGGGGAGGCGTACGGCGCGGCCAGTAGACCGACGTGAATGAGGACATAATCCCCCGCTCACGCGATACGCCTCTCACAAAAAAGGAGGGGAACTGGGGCCAGAGGCCCAACGCGGGATAGAGATTCCCGGGAAATGGGGCTGGGCCTGAAACATGAATGTCCAGGCGGTCCTACGTATCCCATAAGGATGGGAATCAAGCCATACGTAGTTCTTGAAGTGCAGTTTAACGTCATGCAGGACGATGAGGAAAAAAGAAGGGGGGAGCAGAAGGCATCCCCAAACGTGGGGGGGCGTACAGCGTGACGAGCAAACCGACGTGAATGAGGGCATAGCCCCGCACTCACACCATACGCCGCACACCCGGGGGCAACTGGGCCAAGGGCCCGAGATGGGATGGAAATTCCCGAAGGATGGGGCTGGGCCTGAAACATGAATGTTCAGGCGGTCCTACGTATCCCATAAGGATGGGAATCAAGCCGCACGTAGTTCTTGAGGGGCAGTTTTACGTCATGCAGGACGAATGCTGAACAGTTTAACGTCTTGTAGCTCGTACGTAGTGCAGTTTAGCGTCATGCGGGACGAAGCACTTGGCAGTTTAACGTCTTGAAGCGCGGACGAATGCTGAACAGTTTAACGTCTTGTAGCCTGGACGAATGCAGTTTAACGTCGTGCAGGACGTGGTGCAGTTTAACGTCATGCAGGACGAAGTGCAGTTTAGCGTCATGCGGGACGAATGAACACTCAGGCAAAGTATTGCTTGAGGAACCTAGCGTTGGTGGGAGGAGTGACACGCTCACCATCCATAGTCGCTAGGGAGTATGCGCCATTGGGATAGACATTGTGGACAACAAACGGTCCCTCCCACTTGGGCTCCAACTTGGGTGGCTTCCTGCCGGGGATCATCGGCGCTCTTAGGGCTAGCACTAGATCACCCTGCAGGAAGGAGCGGAGGCGAACCTTCTTATTGAAAGCTCGAGCCATTCTGCTTTGATGCCTCTCCAAGTTGTGCAAAGCGCGAAGTCTATTCTCATCCAGTGCTTCCAACTAGACTAGACAGGCTTCAGCAACTCTGTCCGGCGCTTGCTGGTCGTAGACCGCTGTGCGCAAGGACGGTAACTGGATCTCGATGGGCAGGACGGCCTCAGCTCCATACACCAGGGAATAAGGGGTCATCTGGGTGGAATTGCGAGTCGTCGTCCGATAAGACCAGAGGGCGTTGGGGAGCTTGTCCGGCCAACTCTTCTTGTTCTGACCAACCATCTTTTGCAGAATGTTAGAGAGGGTTTTGTTAAACGCCTCGATCTGTCCATTCGCCTGCGCATGATAGCGAGATGTATGGTTCGAGCGAATGTTATACTTGGCGTACAACTTCTTCAACTCGGCTGCTCGGAAATTGGTTCCGTTATCCGTGAGGATAGCGTGAGGCACTCCAAATCGATGGACGATGTTGGAGGTCACGAAGTCAGCGATCGAACAGGATTTGACCTCTCTGAGCGGAATCGCCTCTGCCCATTTGGAGAAGAAGTCCGTAGCGGTCAGAATGAACCGGCACTGGCGAGCTGTCGCCGGTGGGTAAGGTCCCACAACGTCCAGTCCCCAGACTGCAAAGGGCCAGGAATACCTTGTGGTATGGAGAGGCTCCGGCGGCTGATGCACAAAGTTCGCATGAACCTGGCACGCATGGCACCTCCTGGCATACTCGATGCAGTCATGGATCATGGAGGGCCAGAAGTATCCTAACCTCCGAATCTGGTGGGACAGCTTCGGCCCAGTCTGATGGGCGCCGCATGAACCAGCATGAACCTCTTGCATGACTCGTGGGATCTCAACTCCCTGAAGGCAACGGAGGAGAACACCATCAAATCCGCGTTTGTAGAGGATCTGCTCCAGGCCGGGACTGCTCTGGAGGACGAACTGCGATGCGCGGCGTCGAACTCGCTCGCGCTCGGCCCGATCCGATGGAAGAATGCCATGTTGGAGGTACTCAACCAAAGGCGTCCTCCAATCAGGGGCTGATCCGACTGTCATATCTGGGGTACTCGGGGCTCCGGGCATAGGGGCAACCGTGGTGAGGTTACTTACCAACGGGCCGCGATCTTATTCCGGGATAACGGGAGCGATGAGCCTGCGGCGCGTCACGCGGACGATCAGGTTGTCCTGTTCAGGCTCCGCAAGTGACGCAGCGAGGCTGGCCAAAGCATCTGCTCGACCGTTCTGCGACCGGGGAACATGGACAATTTCCGGCCGAGAAGGGAACCGGGCCATCAGAAGGAGGGTGCACTCCAACAATGGCACAAGTTCCGGCTTCCTGACAACGTAGTCGCCATTGATCTGCTTAACGACCAGCTCGGAGTCCCCTTTCACGCACAGACGGGGCACGTCGATCTCGAGAGCCAACTCGAGGCCGGTGATGAGGGCATGGTATTCCGCCTCATTGTTGGTACAACCCTCTGACAACAGGAAAGAGTATGGCAGCACAACTCGCTCCGGCGTAATGAAGAAGATACCCAAGCCCACTCTGTTGAGCTTAGGATTATCGAGTCTTCTACCGGTGGGGCTCCGGGAGGCACCGTCAAAGTGCATCTGCCAGCATGGATCGGCTCGATCAACCGAGAGAATGGTCTCATCAGGAAAGCCTAGATCTAGCGGCTGATCCGCGGAGGTTGGGTGAGCAGCCAGAAAGTCTGCCAATGCTTGCCCTTTGATGGCCTTCTGAGACACATACCTTATGTCGAACTGCTGGAGAATCACAGCCCACCGCGCTAGGCGGCCAGTCAACATAGGTCGGCTCAGGATATATTTCAACGGGTCTACCCGAGAAACCAACTGTACCTCATGGTGCTGCAAGTAGTGCCGGGATTTCTGTACGGCAAATACGAGCGCCAGGCAGCTCTTCTCGATGGGGGAATACCTAACATCCGCATCGAGGAGCATGCGACTGAGGTAATAGAGGCTATTCTCCGTTCCCTCGTTGTTCTTCTGGGCGAGAAGGGCACCCAGGGACCGTTCCAGGGCGGTCACATAGAGGACCAGCGGCTTCCCGGATACAGGCGGCATCAGAACCGGAGGTTGAAGCAGGTACTGCTTGATTTCCTCGAAAGCGGTCTGACACTCTTTATCCCATACATAGGTGGCACCTTTCTTCATGAGCCGAGAAAAGGGCTTACACTTGCCGGCCAGATTCGCGATGAATCGGCGTATATAGGCTAAGTGGCCTTGGAACCCTTGCAGTTCCCGGACGGTACCTGGGGGAGGCATCTGGCTAATCGCCCTGATTTTCTCTGGGTCGATCTCAATACCCCAGTATCTTACCACAAATCCAAGGAACTTTCCGGAGGTGACCCCAAAGGCACACTTCAACGGGTTCATCTTCAGGCAGCGAGACCGGAGGAAGCTGAACACTTTCTCAAGATCTTTGAGATGGTCCTGACGCTGGCGCGATTTGACAACCAAGTCGTCGACGTAGCATTCCACCAGTGTGCCGAGGATTGTCTTGAATATGCGGTGCATCGCCCGTTGATAGGTGGCACCTGCATTCTTCAGGCCGAAGGGCATGACCCGGTAGCAAAAGGTACCTTGGGGGGCCCTGAAGGCAGTGAACTCCTCATCCTCAGGGGCCATCCGAATTTGGTTGTATCCGGAGTATCCATCCATGAAGGAGAGGGCTTGGAACCCTGCCGTGGCATCAATCAACAGCTCTGTCACTGGAAGGGGAAAATCATCCTTCGGGCAGTGGCGGTTGAGATCGCGGAAGTCGATGCAGACTCTGATCTGCCCGTTCTTCTTCCTGACCGGCACAATGTTGGCCAGCCATTTGGGGTACTGAACTTCCCTCACGAAGTTGGCTTTGATAAGCTTGTCAACTTCGGCCTCAACCATGGCACCGTGGGATGGGTGCATCTTCCTGGGAGGCTGCTTGAACCCGCGATGGTTCGCCGGGAGACCAAGGCGGTGGACGGCTACCTGAGGATCCAGCCCCGGCATCTCGTCATAGCCCCAAGCGAATACATCACGGTGCTGCCGGAGAAAGTCCACGTACTGCTGCCGCTCCTCAGAGGGCATGGCGGCACTAACCAATGTGGGTCTTGGATCGGCCTCGGTTCCAAGGTTCACCTGTATTAACTCATCGACCGTGGCGGGGACGCCCTCCTCAAAGGCTGGGGGTGCATCTTCCACGTCCTCTCCACTCGGGGAGGGATCGTCCACGGGAGAGACTGCGTTGGCAACTGCATTGGGGCTACCAGATCCTGCTGGGCCACTAGTGATGGCGCGGGCGGTCGCGGCCATCTCATCAGGAGACTCGCGGACCGTCAAGACCATGGCGACGTCCAACCGTTGAATCGGGAGGACGTAAGCGTCATCCAGACTTGCCCAGGGATCACTTGCAACAGTGACAGGCTCAACCTCACCTGCCAGGATCTGCTTATCCTTGCTCTTGTAATAGTCCGCGTCCAGATAGCGGGCTTCACATGAGGCAAAAGGAGAGGCATCTCCTTGAAGCACACCTACTCGACCATTAAGGGAGTATTTGAGGCACTGGTGGTATGACGAGGGAACCGCCGCGTGAAGATGGAGCCATGGCCTGCCCATCAATGCGTTGTACGCAGTGTCCTGAGAGACTACCATGAATTCGGTGTTGGCAACCAAGTCACCGAACTGGGTCTTCAAACGTATCTTGCCGACCGGGGTTTGCTCGGTGCGATCGTACCCCTGGATCCTGAGGTCGTAGGGAATCAAGTCATCCTCAGACAACCCCAATCTCCGGAGCGTCCGAGTTGGAATCAGGTTAATCCCGGACCCCGTGTCGACAAGACAGCGCCGGACTTCAAGGCCATTGAACTGGCCAGTGACATACAGCGGACGAATGTGTCCCTGTATAGGAGGGTCTTCATCCTTACCAGAGAACGAGATAACTGCCTGACATTCGGCGTCCTCGATCGTTTCGGCGTGAAAGGCCTCTGCAGCCGCAACCTCTGTCTCAAACTGGAGGGGGCTTTTCAGGGCTTCAGCAAGTGCCTCGCGCATCTCAGATGACATGCGCAGAGCCTCAAGGATGGAGAGCCTTGCTGGGATGTCGG
The DNA here is from genome assembly GCA_963277665.1 of Viscum album. NCBI lineage: Eukaryota > Viridiplantae > Streptophyta > Magnoliopsida > Santalales > Viscaceae > Viscum > Viscum album. The sequence continues at coordinate 1,714,499,003 of OY728138.1, read as the reverse complement.
CCAAGTGCTTCAGGACATCATACTTTTTGGCCAAGCGCGAGCCCCTGGTTGCAGGAGGTTGCTCTGCGGTTGGTGGCATGACGGGCCTTGCCGGTTGGATCGGCGGCCGACTGGTACATGGCGCATCTCGCTGTTCACTGGTCGCAGTCCGGGAAATGGTCACCGTACTGGAGTCAGGAGGCCGGGATGGAGTTATGGCAGGGCGGAGCTGGTCGCGACGCGGCTGAGGCGGTTCCGCCTGGTCCCACACCACAAACAGTGGCGGAGGCGAATCCGTCATCCCCGGATGGGGGGGCTGCGCGCGCTGAGCTCGGTTTTGAGCCTGCTGCCTAGTCTCGGTGGCATGCACGGCCTGGCTGGAGGTACAAACGGCTGTGCCCCGGCGACTCCTGTTGCTGCGGTTCTTCCGACGGTAGCGACGACCGGGGACACTAGGGAGGTCCACCTGGTGTTCTTCAACGTCGGGAACCGAAAAGGGATTTACCAGCTCGACGGTATTAACCGAAGCGTACCCAATACCATCATCGGACGAATCATCCATCACCGGGCGGATCCGAGGAGGGACCCCAATTTCCGGGGGCATGAAATCGCCGAGAGTGCGGGATAGTGGCGGAACTGGCGGGGCGCGCTCTTCCTTCTTGCGCTGCCGCCGTTTGCTCCTCTTGGAAGAGGCAGGCTGGGACGACGATGCCGAAGCAGCACCCGCGGATTCTGGGGGCTCAGGCTGATTCAAGCGCGCACGGATGATTCCATGGGCGCGAATGGTCGTCTTGCGGGCCATCCAGTTATTGTACTTCTGGGATCCGCGGTCGGAGACCAGCTGCCATTCGTCCTCGTTGCCACTATCGTCATCTGATCCCACGAACACGCCCGCCACTTGTGCTGGAGCTGGGCCCAACCTGATTACATTGTTGTTAATTTAGTCTTGGAGCCAATCCTTAAACACATAGCACCGCTGGATGGTGTGCCCCAGGGCCCGGTGGTAGGGGCAGTAGCGGGGGTTATTCGTAAGATGTGCCTCCTCTGGCTTCCAACACTCAGGCAGTCGCACAATCCTCTGCTCCAGGGCGCTCCGGAAATAACCGGGGACCTGATCCTCATGGAATGAGTAAGTCAGGTGTCGCGGGCCCCTGGGAGTGTGGTCTTGACGAGGGGCTGGAGGGGCCTGCCGAGGAGGTGGACCCTGATTATCTCGCCTGGGTTGCGGCGGTACATTACGCGGAGGGGCCGGCCGGTTCTGAGGCTGCCGCTGCTGGGCCGGGAACTGAGCCCGTGGAGGCGGATTCCTGTGAGGCTGTGGAGCTGGCCTCGCCGGCAGCAGCTCCAATGGCCTGGGGGCCTCTATCTGGGCAACAGCAGCGGGCTCAGCCCTGCTGACTCTCCTTGCAGGAATCATAGGAGGCAGCGGGTGTGCCTGGCTGGCCTGTTGCAGGGCTTCCTCAAGACGTTGAGCTTTGTCTGAGAAGTCTCTGAACCCTCCAGGGTAATTTTGAGTGATCAGGGAAGGGACCAGCTCGGTCTTGACGTTCCCGACGCACATTGTCAGCAACTGCTCCTGAGTCAATGGCATGTCAAGGGAATACGTGAGACCCTTCCATCGGGCGACGAAGTCCGCGACTCGCTCATCAGACCTCTGCTTGCACTTGAAGAGGTCTGCGATACTTGTCTTCCGGGTCGTGGAACTGAACTGGTAGAGGAACTGTCTACGGAGGTCCTCCCAGCTGGTTACCGACCCGACGGGGAGCTGGCTGTACCAGACAAATGCTGGCCCTTCCAGTGTCTGAACAAAGCAGCGAAGCTTAGCGGCCTCTTGCTGCGCCGGAGTCCCCAACATAGGCCCGCACCTCGAGTTGAAGTGGGCTAAATGCTGTGGCGGATCTCCAGTCCCGTTGAAGGGGGCAAAAGTGGGATTCCCGAATCCCGGAGGCGCCGGCATGTCATCCACCCATGCTGGGTAGGGCTTGCCGTCCGGTGGGATCGCCACCTGCCGAGTCTCCAAGGCTTCCAAGCGGACAATGAGTGCCGCCATCGGATCGTCCGGACATGGGTTCCAGTCCTGGCGAGGATCTCTAACCACGAGCGCATTGCATGGCCCTTCAATCGGGTCGTCGACCGGGTCGTCGAACTCGGCAGCTCGTGGGATGGCGGGCGGAGCGGCCCTTGGGGCAGCGGGAGGAATCCGAGCGGGATCTCTCAGGTAGTCACGCCGCTCGGGAGGGTGTGGCGAAACATACCGCGCCCTCTTTCCATAGGCAATGGCCTCTCTCCTGTCGGCGAACACGGCGTAATCACGGTTGCCCGGGAGAGTCTCATCGAGGAGCGGTTGTTCCGGTCCCTGCTGTCCTAGCCTAGGATCACCGTAGTCAGGCCGCCGTTCTGCAGCGCGCTCGGCGAGGAGCTGGTCAACCATCCTCTTCTGTTCGGCGAGCTGCTGACGTAGCGTAGCCTTCTCGGGATCCTCCTCTGCCCTCTGCATGGAGGCAGATGGGTCGGCGGGCTTTATAGCCTCGCTGTGCTCTTTTCCTTTGCTGACGTTTCGGCTCAACGTCAGTGCTTCAGTGGGTGCGGGGAGCCCCAGGAGGTTCCTCTGATGACGAGTAACTCTCACCGATGGATCTGACGACGGCTTGTCTTCGGGGGGGAAGCCCCCGTCGAGAAGTTCCAAGTCGTTCCCCTCTCCCGACAGGTCAGCCATATTGACCGTTCCTGTCCCTGGGGATATACCCTCAAGGCCACCCAGCGAATCGGGCTGTCGGCGGATCACACTGAAGCGTAGGGCAGCGTACTGCCCCCATCCACGGATATACACGTGGGGAGTGGCTTCCTCGATAACTTTTCGGAGTACTTGAAAACACTCAACGCATCGTTGTTGGAGGGCCTCGTGGTGCCCAAATGACCCGGGGTGCCGAACCGCGGGGAGCATGGCCAGGTCAATTTGACGGCACTGCTCACCAATATCCTCCAGGTGCGCTTGACTCCCGGGGTATGGCATTTGTAGGCAGTGAAGACGGGAGTGAGTCTCCCGGAGAGTTCGGCGGAAGCATTCGAACTCATCCGGGGTGAGCGTTTCAGGTGCATCAAAGCCCGGTCCTGCGACTGGCCAAAACTTCTCAGGGAAGTGGCCCTCTGCAAGGACGGTCCAGAAGCTCCACGACTCAAACTCGGGACCCAGGTCTCCCTGGTCCTCTTCCATGGCTGGGAACGGACGGGGAACCGGCAGTGGTGCCGAGGCGGGCCGCCGGGCTGACGGGCTGGCCGGCGGTGAATACGGCGAACAGGCCGATTGGCCTCCATATCCCGGGCCGCCCTCTGAGGGTGGCGGTGCCCTGGCTACCACATCACGATAGGACGGGCCGGCGAGCGAACATCCTGCCGTAGCATCGGTGCTCGCCGAGGGTGCACCAGATCGTGGTTCGACCGTCGATCCCCAGAAAAAGTCTCCGGCTTCTCCGATCGAGGCGGAAGGCACTTCCGGAGGGGCCGGTACCAACCGCAAGCTTGATCCTTGGGGGTCTACCAGGCCCTCGTTACTCCGGATATACCTTCGGAGAGAAGCGGGGATCACATCGATCTCGCTCTCGGGGAGCACGAGGCTGACGTGCCGCATTCCTACCCCTGCCCTTGACTGGCGGGATTGGGGAAGGGGCTCTGTCGCCGAATCGTACTCCGCCTCTGAGTCAGAGAAGCAAACCGGTCGGATCTCCGTCCGGAATTCCGTAACATTCTTCCCTCGGCGTCGACGCCTTGCCTTCCTGCCCCTGGGTGGTTCTTCGGGGCAGGGCTGATCTCTGTCCTGGCGTCCTCCGGCCGCACTGGTGCTGGGGCCAAGAGGACTGGGAACCAAGGTGCGAGGGGCACCGGGACAGATATCAAAGGGGACGCGGGGAGAGATGATTCCGGGCAGGACTCCGGGCCGGGATCGGAAGGTGGGATGACCCATGCCTCCTGGATCGGCCACACAGAGTAGATCCTGCCGGTGAATAGCGCTACCGCGAGGTGGTCCGCGGTGGCTACTGCCAGTGCCAGCAACCGGGAGAGTCGACCCAACCTGCCTTTGGGGCGGTCGGGGCCTCGATCCAGGTCGGGCATAGGAGTTCCCCTGCTCAGGATGCGCAGAGGCCTGGCGACTGGAGCCAGCAGTGGCTTGGGCCAATGCGGCCGCTGTTGCTAGAGCCCCAAGGTGGGCATCCTCTTCCGCTCGTGCCCGACGTTGGCGTCGAGACAGACGAGTCGGGATGAGCGGCACGGGCAGGTGGAGAGCCCGCTCTTCGACTGGAGAGGCCTGGCGGCGGTGTCACCGTGGCCTGGCGGGAGTCCTTACCGTAGATCCCTGGAGCGAATCCCGGATAGGGTGATCCCGGGCCTCTTCCACCTCATCCGCGTAGGGAAGGGAACTGTCAGAGCGCTCCGGGGATAAGCTCCCGAAGCGGTTGGACGTTGAGGTAGGCAGCGGTGCCTCCCTGCGCGGCCCTCGGGGGCGGCGGTGGTGGCGAGGCGCAGCCTCCTCAAGGTCTAGGCGAGCCATTTCCCTAGTGGGGATGACTCCCTCTTCCTCGTATATCCGCACCAGGGTGTTGATCACCCTTCTCTGGATGACCTCCGAGGGGGAGAGAGGGCGTGGTCGTCCCGCAATTGCGGCTGCTGGGACGGCTGTGGAACGGGCGGGACCGCGCGGAGTAGCCGCGTCGGTGTTTCCCCTGTCCCTGCGCCAGTGGGCGGGTGGCGATCGGGCACTGGATCGGGCGACCTGATTTCTGAAAGCAGGGAGAATGACCCATTAACACTGACAGGAAAAAGGAATCGACAACCAACCATTAGCGCCACGACGCCTTCCGTGGGGGGAACCCAGGCCCTCGACATTGCGAGACGGAGTGCCCGATGTCCCTTCCCCAGCCCCTGGCGGGTAAGACTGAATGCTTGGCCGGGCAACACGCCGGTCTTCCAACACCTCTGAAATCCATCGGTCTTCGTATCGAGGAGAAGAGATTCACGTCGGGTTCACCATTTTTCTGTTTCGGTGCGGATGTGCGTCGGGTTACGCTGTTCCGCCAGGACGCGTTCGCGCGTGCACCCGTCAACCCGAGGGGATGGGCGCGCGGCTTGTGGTCCCGCAGTCCCGCTTTCCAAGGGCGGGTGGCATTCGACCCTTATTAAGGGGCGTCTGCTCCTTGATCGAAACCGGGATGATGGGATGTCGGCTCCTCCTTCCTTGGACGTCTCCTTGGAACTCGTCGCCTAATCCGGGTCTCCCTCATAGACTTAAGAATGTTCGTGAATCTCGTTCCCGGCGCCATATCTTCATGGACACCGGTTAATTACGCTGCTTCCGCCCGGACGCTCCAAGGAGTCTGGGCGGGGCAGCAACCTGCGGTGAGAAGGCCGGGTGGCTCTGGGTGCTAGGGGCGTGTCGTAGCACTGCGGCTCTGCACGTCTGTCTTCCGTCCCTAATAGGGCTTCTCGAAGGCATGATGGCCTGAGGCATCCCGTACTGGGTGCGGGGAACTGTGTCACATGAGGTTTTCCTCAGCTTCCCATGTTTAACACGGGGTATGCCGCGAGTTTAACGTCCAGCGGGGACGGCATCGGACCGATCAACACGAAAAGTGGATCAGATGACAGAACCCCTTGCGGGGAACCTCCGACGCTGGGGCCAGCACATGGGCGGCTTCCCAAATGATGTGGAGTGGAGTGAAGTGGCATGACCCCACCGGGATGTGGCGGCCCGGGTAAGGATCAGGATGGATGATGGAGTGAAGAGCTTGGACCCCGTAGAGGCTTCCTACGTACCGCGCGTTAGCACGGATCAAAGTCAACGTAGTTCGGGTATACAGTTTAACGTCATGCTGGACGTCGGCAAGCCGACTCACGAAGAGGTCTAGGCCGCCGGGCGGAGGATTGAACCGGACCACCTCGCACAGAGGGGGGTGGAACGGCCGGGTGGATAACAGTTTCACGTCATGCTGGACGATAAAAGGAGAAATGGGAAAAGGGGCTGTGGGGAGGCACAGTGGAGATACACACGGGCAGTCTCCCACAGGGGCGGATTCATAGGTGAATCGACGCAAGCGTGAACCCTGGAGGGGGCCACTGATGGACGAACTGACGTAAATACGACCGGGATGACCAGGTGGCGGGCTTGGACCTCAGGGAGGCTTCCTATGTACCCTGTATAGAAGACAGGGATCAAAGTCCACGTAGTTCATTCTGTCAGGACTTACGCACTTGGGGCAGCCCGGATGCGGCAAAACTCAGTTGGAAGGGACTTGGACCGAAAGTAGGAGACACCTCGATCCCAGTCACACCCTCTACTGGCTTCGGCAGTGGGGAGGCGCAATGGAGATACACATGTGCAGCCTCCCACGAGAAACTAGGGGTTTGTAATACCCTGCCCCCGTAGGGAAAAGCCACTCCCATTAAATCGTCCCAAAAAGGGGGACAATCCCGACATCCCTGCAGAGACGAGCGTGTGGGGGCCACGTCCAAACCGGGGGAGACCCTGCGTGCGAAGCACGGGATCGAATGATGCGGACGGTTTAACGTCTTGCCGGACGAAGTACAGTTTAACGTCGTGTGTTGAGGACGAAGCGGACGGTTTAACGTCTTGTCGGACGAAGTACAATTTAACGTCGTGTGTTGAGGACAAAGCACTTGGCAGTTTAACGTCTTGCAGCGCGGACGATGGGGGCTAGGCAGTTTAGCGTCGTGCAGCCTGGACGTATACAGTTTAACGTCGTGCAGGACGTGGTGCAGTTTAGCGTCATGCAGGACGAATGCTGAACAGTTTAACGTCTTGTAGCTCGGACGTAGTGCAGTTTAGCGTCATGCTGGACGAATGCTGAACATTTTAACGTCTTGTAGCTCGGACGTAGTGCAGTTTAGCGTCATGCTGGACGATAAAGCCGCCGGTAGGTCCGTGTCACTTCGCGCGAGCCTAGGGGGGGGCCGCACGGAAAGACGACGCACAACGCGGGCACCTGCGATGAAGACCACCGGGCGCCACGCAGGCGGGTACCCAAAGGGGGTCAAGGGAGGCGACCCTGGCGGATTGCGCGCAAAAGAGGAGCTTTGCGCGCAAAACCGCGGGTCGGCGCGCAAAATGGCGGGCTGGCGCGCAATTGGGCCAGCGCTTTGCGCGCGGATGATTGGGATTGCGCGCACCGGGCTTCGGGTAGCGCGCGGGGGCAACGACTCATTCTCTAACGAATGGCCACTTTGAAAATGGGGGGTGCGCGCAATCGGGCTGGATTGCGCGCACTCGGGGGGCAATTGCGCGCAAGAGGCTTCTTTTGCGCGCAAAGGCCTTCGGGTTGAAATTTATTCAAAGGAAATGAGCCAAGGGGATTGCGCGCGAAGGCGGACCCCAAGGCTCTATTGCGTGAAAGAAAGGAGGTTACCTGAAGATCGGCATTGCGCGCGGAAGGGGTTGAATTGCGCGCGCGGGAGACCGTTCGACTTCCAGCAACCTTTGAAACGTTGGGGGTCGCCTAGTATTTATAGGCAACCCCGGGCGCGGAATCCAAGGCGCGAGCGCGGAATTCTCCTCGCGGGCGCAGAATCGGGCACGGCGCGCAAGGGAGTTGCGCGCATCCCGGGGGTTTTGCGCGCGGATCATCATCTTTGCGCGCAGACCTCTGAAATTCCGCGCAAGGCCTCCGGGCCCTCCGAAACATTCTTCCGACTCCGAATATGACCTCGCTTTCCGCATCCGGAGCTTCGTTTGGGAACAACGGACTTTTCCGGCGTCTACAGTAATAAAGGCCTGTCGCACTATGGTTGTGGGTTCGATTCCTGCAGCTTTGTCCGACGCGACGGGTTATTACCCACCCTGCAGGTTATCCTTTTCCTAAAAATATAGTATTATAATATTCCAAAAATAATCTTCAGAAATGTTTTAACCTTAAACAATACTATTCAATGTTCAACTTAATCCATCCCAACCTTTATAGTTATCCAAAATACCTCTGTCCAGACTTTCTCTAAAAGTTCTCTAAATTCCAAAATCACTATCTCGGTATTAGAACCATATTATGGTTTATCTTTCTCTCAACCATATATTTCCAAAAATTTACCCTGCCATGGATTCACTTTTCTTGGTTCCACACAATCTCAAGCCCTTGATGAAATAGTATTGCATTACAATCCTTATATACTCCATAATTATTATAACCAGTACATCATTGATACAACACTCAAATGAAAAAATTATTTAATAACAACATAAGAACTCTAATAATTCCTCCTCATCTATGGTAGTATCATAACTTGATTATTATCCAATAACATCATTTGGGGCATACTCTGATGATTTGGACATTGGTTTGCGTAGTTTCCCCCACTCCTTGCAGATGAAGCATTGTACATTTGAAACCTTTTTCTTACCCTTGCAGTCACGCACTTGGTGTCCTTTTTCTCCACACTTATAACAAACTCTCATTCCCTTCAGGCAAGTTCCAAAGTGTTTCTTCCCACAATTATCACATATTGGAAAATTCGTCTTTTCCCTCATCCCATTATCCATCATTCTCTCTTCCAAACTTTTCTTCTATTTCATCCCTTCAATTCCATAAGACTCAGAGAATTCTCTACTTATCTTATTAACACATGATACTATTTCTTCATATGTTGAGAACAAATGGGAGACTATTTCCCTTCTAAATTATGTCTTAATACCGTGAAAGATATGATCCTTCTTACTCTTTGGATCATACGTATTGATGGAGTTCACATTCCTTCTACTGGGTGCCATTTCTATACAATGGCATAAACTAGGTTAGTTTATGAATCAAAATACATAATAACAAACTTGCAAAACACTTAACATAAATTGAACTATTTATAGATATAATCCATAATCACAAAAATGTTTTCTTTGAGGAAGTATATATTCATAATCCCTTCATAATGGTTTGTAAAGAAAATGATAATTATCCTAAGAATATCCCCCGGGAGTGTCGTAACCAAGAGTGCAGCAAGGCCTGTTGTCATGCACTAGTTCCCGTTCGAGTCTAGCTCAAAGCGGTGTTTTCGGGTTTTACCCCTAGGTACATCTGTGCCAGAGTCGCCTCTACCTGCTCGTATCCAGACAGGGATGTATTTCTCGGAAAACTCACAACATCTCTATAATACCAAAATTCTAGGAAGTTCTTCTATACTAATCCTCAAAGTGTATCTTTGGGCTATGTTCTCTAATCAGAGTTTATCTAAATCTAGCTTCCAAGTTTAGTACTGAACTGCCTCTGATACCAACTGTAACGCCCTGACCCCAGCTACCTAGAGTCGGTGCATTATTGCGTAGCATTGGCATGATCACAAAAGATCAAGTCTCGAAAGACCGATTAGTTTAGTAGCCTTGGAAACACTAGATACATTCATAAATGTTACATTACATGATAAAGTGAAAAACTAAAATAACAAAGTCTCCATAGTTCACACTCATATCCTCTTCTAACTATCCCTGCAAATCATTCATAAAATACTTCTTCACATCCTGGAAAAATTAAAACATTGGAAGGGGTGAGCTCAGATGCTCAGTAAGGATAACAATATAGCAGAAGCTTTTATAAATAAACATAAACATTTAAGGCAATGTATAACTAAAACAAAATCCTTTTAAACATGAACTTAAACATAATACGGCAAATGTAAAATGAAATAATTCCATTTACTTATTCACATTGATATTCTACTGGTCGAATAATCACATGCAATATCAATAACCACATTCATAATGATCGAATGCATAATGCCAGACTATCATAACCATGTAGTCAAGGCCTCATGCCAACACCACAAATAAGATTTTTTCAAAGCCTCGTGCCAAGACACTAGTTTGTCTCATGAGACCTGCCGATGCATCGAGGAGCTATAGTGGGCTCCACCCGTCACTTATTAAGTCCAATGCATTCCTCATATGAACAGGTTTAAACATATCATAAAACATAACATAATTGTATCACATAAAACATGAATAAATGAAACATAACATTATCAAATTTCAATCACAAGATTTCAATACAACACATTGATATAATAAAAACACTTTCCAAACCATTTTCAATACCAAAATAAAAGAAAATTAAAATTCTGTATTTATTTTTCATTTAAAAAAGGTATGGCTTATAGAGGAAGCCGAAACTCAAATAATGGTCACGGAGGTGGAGAAGTCGTTGTCGCCACATATGTACGGAAAGAAAAAAATTCCTTTTTGTCATTTAGTAAAACGCTTCGTATAAAAAATATTCCTTTTGAATAAGCGTAAAAGTCAAAGGGGTTTATACACCGTATAAAAGAAAGTTGTGTATAAAACCAAATATGCCTCAATGAAAGGAGATTGAGATGGAGTCCTTACAAAGATCATTTTTAAAATAAAATAGATCTATTATGTGTATTCATTATAAGTACACATAAAGAATGTAAAAATACAAGATATGACATAATAATATCATGACATAAATTGAAAGTAGGAGATTAACCCAAAGAATAGAAATTGGGTTATGAAATTCCCTTAAAAAGATCATTTTTTTAAATAAAATAGATCTATTATGTGTATTAACTATAATTACACATAAATAAAGTAAAAATACAAGATATTGAATAATAATATCATGACATAATTTTAATGTAGGAGATTAACCCAAAGAACAGAAATTGGGTTAAGAATTTCCGTTACCTCGTGTCCGACTTGACTCGGCCATTATTTAACCTCCTGAATAATAAACTTGAGTTAATTTATATTTACTTAAGAAACCTTTTTATGTTTTTATTCCTTTTATATCACTTATTACCATGTCATGAACATTATGTAATTATTTAAGTTAATAACGGTCGTTTTGTCGATCTTTGGTACTTGAGTCAAAAATAGACTTCTTATAATTAAAAGTTGTTCATGTGGTGATATATCCATTATATCCAGAATTATATTCATGATATAGATATCATATATCTCATATATATCCATTATATACATTCATTCATAATATTACATAACATTTAGAGGTAAGAAATGAAATGCACTGTTCATGGAGACGGTAGGTCGTACGTACACATGAACGCTACATTCATTTATATTTCGTATTTAATGGAATGAAATCATAATTTTATAAAGGTATAATATAAATCCAGTATAATATAGTGTATAATACCATTTAATTAATCCTTTATACATCCCACATATGGTATTAACGATTCAAATCACTTTGAGGGGGCGGTAGTCCGCACTTCCTAAAATGAAAATATCACGTTTACCCATAATGGAAACCATAAAGGTATGCCATAAATGAAAAATACATAAGCTTAAGTAAAACATAAACATACTATATATCATATATAAATATATTGACATCTTAATGGCTACCTTTGAAGGTGTTATATGAGTGTTGAACAATCATCGTTTCGTGAGGCAGAAATTCTCCATCCACAGAAACAGTATGTTATTTAACCATTAGATGTAGGTGTGTGTATGTGTAGCTAGAATACTTCTTATAAAAACATCCTAGTATATTGAGGATACTGGTTTTGTTACAAAATAAATGAATAAAAAGAGTTTAGGGGGTTGGATAAGCAAAATAAAACAAAATAACATAAGAGAAGACATTACCTTAAAATCGGGTAACTCTTGATTTGAGCCAAAGGCTTCCATGGGAAGAATTCTGCCCAAAGTGACGCTTCTATGAGTAAAGGAGGTATGTTGGGAGAGTATTTGGGCAGAGGTTGGCCGAGCCAAAAGTCTTTGATAGTTTGAGTAAGGTGGTAGTGGTGGGGGCCTTTTATAAGTGAAGAGGAGGGGCACTCTTGGAAAGTAATGAAATGTTACTTTATTATACAATGCTTTTCAAATTCTAAAGGTACCACACTTATATATTTCAAGGATAAGGTGATAAGGGTTTGAAATATACTCATCCAATAGGTTTTTGACAAGTTTAAGTCTTATATTTTACATTATCTTTTCATTTTATTTAAATCGTTATTTAATGACGTAATCGCTTCATCATCATGGTGTCATAAATAATTTAATTTATTTAATTTCTAAAAATTATGAAAAAAATATCAGGATGTAGGAAATCTTTTTAGATTTCTAATTAATATTTATAGTAAAAAATATGACTTGTATAACCCCATTTAAAAATTGTTTTAGTAAAACAACTTCTGTTTGTGACATTTTTATTTTAACTTTAAATAAAAGTTATCTATGTCATTTTCCTAACAAAGTGGCTCCATGGGGTCCCCAAGTTGACACATGTATTTTCTTGGTCGTCCATGACTCATCCAACAGAGTTAGGACAAGTGTATGGGTCATTTCATATTTTTATAATACCATTTTTACCTTAAATTTCACTAATTACCTTTAATCGCGATTAATTAAACTTAAAAGTTACTATTCGCCAAAAAATTATTTTAGTCTCATTGAACCAAATTTTAATTCCTAATGGCAACCATGTATGTCGTATTTTTGAAAATCAAAACACAAAAGTGGTAATATTTCATTTAAATGAAAAAATCAGTTATTTAACTACCACTTAGTGGTTTCACTATTCATCAAAAATTGAAGTTTTTCAGAACAATGCCAAAATTTCACCCTAAGCTATAATTAATATTCCGAATTCAAAAATGATGTTTATTTTTAAAAATTCAAAACATATAAGTTTCATTAATTAATTTTATAATTAATTCCCACTGTCACAACAAATAGCGTGTTTCTAAGAAACAATATATATCAAAAGATTGACAATTGTTTATGTCCAATTTCAAAGTGAAATTAATTATAATGACCACCATTGGATAAAATGGTAAAAATATATTCTAATTATAATTTAAAACCACACAATATTATAATTTATCACAATAAATTATTTTTATTAAAAAAGTTGTTTTATGTATTTTTCACTATTCATAAAAATTTGGAAGTTCTCAGAAAATTACAAAGAATTCAACATAGGCTAATTTCGACATTCCGAATCCCAAAATAAAGTCCATTTTGAAATATAAAATATATATAATTTAAAAAAGTGGGTATTACTATTCATAATGGCTATTTTGATTAGTCACGGTGTGTTAAAATCTCGAACATGCGTACAATGCAAGCTATTGCATTATTGAAAGAGAAGCGTATCATGGAAGCTCGGGGTGTTACAAAAACTTCAGCTATATCTATTTCCACACTGAAGGAAAAAGCTAAAAAAATGTCCCTCACACATTGGGATTCTTGATGATGTGCCGGATTCACTTTGAGGCCAACTGATGGAGCCTTAATTTTTGAATAATCCACTACCTCAAATTTAGAAATTTCTAATCCCTGATCGAGACTCCTAATTTCTCTTAAAATGAAAAAAACAATCTGTGCTTCCAGGGAAAAACACACTTCCATTCAAACATATGTTCTCAGAAGATCAATAACATCCACTTTACAAATTATAGAGGAATAAAAATCTACAAAAAACAAGTGGGCACAACCATTAAAAAAGGATAATCATACTTAAAAATGGTCTTTAAACTGAATCCAAAATAGCACACTAATCTTGGAAAATGTCTCAACATCACTTCATGGAAACACCCCAACAAAACTGTTGAACATAACCTAAGTGTCCATAGTAATGATAGGTATTCATAGAACTCGAACACAACAAATTATTAAGATCTATCTTTTCACACTGATGACACAACATGATCATGTTCTTAAAAGAATATGAATAAAATCAAGAGGACTTTTAATACCTTGGTAAGCACCAACATCTACAAGATGATCTTTTATCTTCTTTCTGGAACCCCCTTCACCATTTCTAGAAACTTGAGGGTGGATGGATTCCTCAAGAACTCCCACTAGCACTGCCTCAACATGAACAACATGCCTTATAATGATGAAAAAATAGGTTAAACCAAACTCTGTCACCTTTGACTATTGATCAAGATGAAATCCACTCTCAAAACATCAAGCCTTCAGGGAATCATCCACCACAAAAATCTAGAAGGTATGCAACTAGATCCACAATATTATAGAAGAATTGAAGCATTGATCTATCTCCTTGATGAAAACATCACATCTACATCCCCTTATTCACCTTAAACGCCACATAGAAATACTGACAAATGAACGAAGCCTGAAAACATTTCCTAGTAAGATCTTCCTGAGGCTTGGTTCAAGAGACCAACTTCCACCACTTCCAGGTTTGAACTTCTATCATAAAGGTATAAAAATAAACCTTTAATAATGCAGGTAGATCAAGGAGACTAAAGATCCATTCTATTTTTTCATCCACTATTCTACTTCGAGAGGATCCTCTTAAACATAAAATAGAAGTGGATTTAACTTTCAAAACTCAATAAATAAATCATTATGTTGATCAATCGGAATTCCATATAATGGTGAATCACTTGTAGATTCACCATGTACATACATCAAATCATTTTGGGGGAACATACAGTAGTCAAAAATGAATCCAAGATCTCAATCAAGACCATCTCATCCACCCAAGCACACATCAAATGAACACCACTTCAAAACCAAATCACCAACAAGAGATCAAAAGTTCAAATATTTCATAGGAAACATTCTCCAAAAGGTAGTTAAAACAAACCATAAATCCATTGGATACCAAAAAAATCAAAATATTTATCTTAAAAACATTTTTAAATGAAAAAAACTTGGTGGTTTGCACACTCACCAATGGTAATAAATGGAGCCTCACACATGCACATTCTCGTGCCACCCCGTACACACATCAACTCATGTCAATATGGGAACATCGAACCAAATTATCATATGTACACTTTCCCTGAAATATATATTTAGGTGAACACCCATGGATATTCCAATGGTCAAAATAATTCATTCCCATTTTTTAAAAAAATACATCTCACTCAATTTTTTCATACTGTCATTCCATTTCATTTCATTCAAAAATTAAAATCAATGAATTCTATTCAAAGACACAATTCAACCCATTTAAAACGTTTTTAGTATATTAACATGTTTCATCTCATCAAAAATCATTTGATTAAAAAATCATTCTTCTCATTTAAAACAAATTCCAAAACAAACTTGTGCTTTTAAACAACCATTTTCAATAACCCCTGTGTTTTGATAAAAATCCAATCTCATTAAACCATTCTCTTTTTACCCCAAAAATATTCATTTTAAAAAAATATTCTTTTCTAAATCCTTCCACAAATTTAATTATGAAAATCTATTTTCCACTTTCCATAAATCAAACCATTAGCACTAAAAACCCCATTTTCAAAATTCCAAAACAAAACATTCCAAAACAATTTTCAGAATTAAGGAAGACCCAAAACAATTCACAAAGGGAAAATTATATTAGTGAGTGACTTGAGCATATAGTAGGAAGTTATATTCTAGTCATACCATCTCTATATAGAGTCTTCTAGGACCATATCTGTGGCTCCACATGACTTGTTATGCCCTGCGATCTCACTGATACCATTGGACCAACTCTATCTTAATTTCCCAAGATCAAAACAACCAACAAGAACCATATAAACCAAAATAAACCTTACTTCCCATGGAATCCCAAGGTTAAGTATGGAAAGTCTTGGACATACACTCTCTCATACTTGCACCCCAAGTTCTGACGGTCCTACTTCCTCTACCGTGACATCCCGAATAACAAAGTGAGCTCTGAAATATAGGTTATCTAAAGAACCAGCCTCCTTTGATACCATTTTTTCATGAACCAACCTAGGACGACCCCAAACTATTCACCAGAGCCAATCAGTGGTAAGGCCCAAAGGGCATTACCAATCTCAATAGGCTAGAAACTACTACCGGGCATCAACATTGTAACTAAGGGAATGATTTTACCTAATTTAAATAAATAAACTAAACAAAGTAAATAAAAAAGTATCCCAATATATATAAAATATCATATTGAACATCATTTTACAAAAGAAAATAAAAATAAAACAAACTAAAAAACAAGGGAAAACTGGTCCTAATAACCACAAAATTTCTATGTGACCCCGAGGGTCATTCTATGCTACCAAACCAACCATCTCACATGGTGATCAAAGAATGTTTGGATGAACCCGTAAGGGGATCCTCCTCGGCGCTAGGGTTTCCCTATCACCGCCATCTCGTCTCGGTCGGCCGCGACTCCATTCCTCGGTTCTCAGCGATTTCGGGCGAGCTCCTCCTGTTGCGGTGATATCCTGGATCTTGTTCTCAGCGTCGTCGAGTTACGGGACATTGGTTTTGTGGGTTTGTGGGCTCTCTGGCAGCGTTGTGGGCTATAGCCATCAGCGGGATTCTACAGCGTCGAAGGCTAGCGTCCTTCAATTAGATTTGCTTCCATGGCGGTGTGGTGAGCAGTCGATTCCAATATGATATGGCTTGAGGTTGCAGCCGCTATTTCTCATGTGTCCTGTGAGTGTATGTGTGGTCAACATGAGCAATGGTGGCGACAGTTCCTTGGATCAGTTCTGTAGTGGCGTTGTTTCTCTGGCGCCATTCTGTGTCCGCGGTTCTGGTGGTTTGCTTTGATTTTGTGATTTTTTGAGTGATTATGTTTGTTGCTGTGTTTTTTGGTACGATTTTCTGGGTGAATGAAATGGTGAATTCTTCACTATGGAGGAGAATTTGTGTTGATTCAGCTGTGCAGGTTTACAAGAATATTAGTGTGAAGCTATTGGAATGATTTTTGGTTTTATCTGTTTTATATGTGGTTCCACAATCTTCAATGGTGGTTTGCAGTTTGATGTTTTTTTCTTGCGGTGGGCTTGAGGCGACTGCACACTGGCTGTTCCCCTTTATTTTCACTGCTGTTTTGAAATCTGCTATTAGCTTTATAATCTTTCCTTGCTCTAGTTTTGGTATGTCTAAATTTTTTGTGAGGTTTCCACTTCTCCATAAAGTGGTTTACTCTGAAAATGAAAAAAAGTGATTTGGCGGTCCCATGGTGATCAAAGCCAAGATGAGACCTGTACTGAAGGGAAAAAACAAGAAAGAACTATAGGCATGATTATTAAAACTCAATAGGTATGCCCAAAAAAATCTTCCCAATGAACTTCCTCTAATAAATAAACATAGACTTCATGTTTGAAATGCAATATATAAAGTCAGATTTTCCACACATTTTCCACTTTAAAACAAAACCGGATCCATTTACCTTTTTCGATTTAAAACCACACTCTTCCCCAAGAGGGAACTATTAGAATTTCAAGATAAAGGAAAAAATTTTCATTTTAAAAAAATAAGAAAAAGTGTGCAAAACGTTTTCCAAAACAATTTCCATAAACAATTGAAACCAACATACAACCATTACCAAAGAAGCACACCAAGAAAGTAAGCTATAACAATGATCATAATAATAAGGGAATTGTAAAAAAGAACATAATATTAACAAATAAACAAGTATCTCAATCATCTTCTACACTCAATTTTACTTTTTTTTATTAAGAAAGAGAAGCCATACAACAAACAATAGAAACAGAGAAGCCTAAGGAGTTCTGAAATGATGCAAGCCGATGGCATCCCCTTTAATAAAATTTACCCCTTCGGGATTCAAAGTGGAAATGCCATGCAAAAAAACCTGATCATGACCAAGGACTTCCATATAAGTAAGGTGATATATCACTTGGTTTCCCTCATGCCATGTGTGACTAATCATGGTACTGTTGGAGAGAATACCTTTGCACTTTATAATAATATAGATAATAGACCATGGAGTAGAACAGATATCCTTCAATGCATCATGCATAATTTTTGAATCTATTTCAACTTCAACTAGAGATAATACCTTCTGGTGAAAAAGATTAATACCTGTGAGCATGGCCTTGGCTTCATCGTAAAGAGAGTAGCCATGTCCTAAACAGGAGGATAAGTCAAGGAGGACCAATCCCCGCAAATCTCAGACAACCCCACCCCCACACAGAACGCCCATAGAGAAGGACCTGACAATATTAAGTTTATGTCCCCTGGTAGGGGAAATCCATCTAACCTAAAGACCTCTATCAAATATAGATCTCAGCTGGACAACATGAGGACTGGAAAACATCCATTTGAATGATGGTGCAACCCACTAGTTGGCGAGGAGACGAGCCAGATCAATAAGAATATTTTTTGACCTAATGATGATAGACTTACTCGTAGACCACATCCCCTCGTGCATGATCTTATTCCTGGCTTTCCATATGGACCAACACCCAGAAAGGAGAATCAAATAATGTGTCATCTTCTCCAACCCTCTAGCTCCTAAACCATGAAACCATTTGTCTAAGAACGGAAGATCTACCAGACTATGATCATGAATCACAATAAATTCCTCGTAGAAACTCTATACTGCATTCTCCCAATCCTCATAAAAAAGTCAATGATCTTACATTTCCTCTTTGTGGATTGTTCAGCAGGCGCACCGAGAAACAAGTGGGATACCACCGTGTTTGATGTTTTCATCCGTAGGAATTGTGCGGTTCCTGATCCTCCATAATAGGAAATTAAATTTAGAGGGAGACACCTTGGTCCATAGAACTTCATTACAAGCATCTTGAACTTCTAACGTACCCTATGGGTGATGAAAATCTCAAGCTAAAAAGACCCCCGAGGAGGAAGGAGATAAAACGCATCGATATCGGTCCTGCGATAAAACAATGAGGTTGAAAAGTTCATGCTGCTCCTCATCCAACACTGCTTTAATGAAAGTCAGGCGTGCACTTTCTTCCGTAAATGTGATGGTGGGAGAAGGAAATCCTGGGAAGCCAAGAACATTCCCAGCCCAGATGTTGTGCCAGAAGGAAATCTCGCCCCTCCCTATAATCCATTACGAGTGACCAATAATTTTAGAAATGTGGTGCGACAGATTGGGCCAAATCGAAGAGCACCTTCCCACCATCGAGGACTTATGGAAAAACCGAGGGTGCATTGTCCCCCCCCCCCCCAAAGCGCACTCTAATCCACAAATTCCCAAGATCATTTAGCCTGCATTCTACTAAGGGTGTCATACAAACTACAAACATTAATACCACCTTCCCTAGAAGGTCTAGATACTCTTCTCCAAGCTACCCAGTGTTTTTTCCTTTCCACAAGAGGATCCAAAATGAACCCATCCAGATGTTTGTCAATTTTTTTGATTTTTGGGACCAATTTTTGTATAAATATTGTATTTTTTGTCAACACTTTTCAATGTCGGTCAAAATGAAGAAGGACTCCAAAGTTAATGGAGATCGGCTAAAGTGAGGATGCCTGGATAATTGTTATAAAATCATATAATTGAATGTCATACTTGGGAAATTCTTTATGAAGTAAATTTAGATGACTGTTGAGCAGATCCTAAGTTCAAAGCACGTGTATCAAAGGTGATACATTGTCTACAATAATGAAGAATAGTAATTAAAATTAGACGATTTTTTATTGATATATATTTCCCAAATAACATAAGTTAGGAGAACATGTGATGCAAGCCTTATGAAGGAAATAGGGATAAATTATGATTTCAGTCATATACAGTTATGATTGGAAGGAATTGTGATGTTGAAAGATAGGGAAGTTTCAGTACTTTCCATTGTAACTCTGATGATACTAAATTTGGTCTATCAAAGGATAGATATCACGATAGTGAAGTTTGTGATGAAAGCTGATGAATGGTTATGGGAAGCAGTGAAGAGAGAAATGACAAAGGAACGGACAATCTGGAGGCGGCACAAAAGAACAGTTTAAGGTGGCGCTATTTTCGAGTGTTTGCCAAATTTTATGGCCTGAAAATTGGAAAAATGGAGAGAGTAGTTTTTTGGAAAAGGGTGGTGTGTGAAGGATAAAGCGGTGTGTGAAATATTAGCAGGATTCATGAAAAATAAAGAGGTTTGTGAAATATTAGTGGTATTCACAAAAAATAAAGCTGTGCGTGAACTATTGGCGTGGTGTATGAAATAGAGGAATAAAGTTTTTTGCGCAAGAGGTGTTTCGATATCTGAAGCTTGAAAATTGGCAAAGGCATGAGGTGTGCGAAATATTGGAGCATTTCATGAAATATGATGTTGTGTGAAATAGATTTTACACGCATGAACATGGTTTTATGCACAGATTAGTGTTTTATGTGCAGGGTTAAAAATGCCTATAAATATGAGGTAAACCGCTCTCATTTGAAAAGGCTCGACACTTAGACAAATCCCGAGCACTACCACGTGGAAAAAATTAAATTATTGAGTAGTTTGGGAAAAGAATAAGTGGTGCGCGAAAAACAGAGTGTTGCGCAAAAAAGAAAGTGTTGCAGGAAAAAGAGAGTTCTACATGAAAAAGATAAGTGTTGCGTGAAAAGATAGTGCTTTGTGAAAAAAAAAGAGTTGTATGAAAATCCTTTTTCACTCCAAAAGGTGTTTTTATGCACAAGGTTTGAATTTTACGCACAAGTCACCTAGAAGGGTGTGTGAAAATTTTGAGGGTACCACAGGCCTTTAAAAATTTCTATGCACTCTTGAAGTGTCTTGTGAAGAAGGAGAACTGCACCCTCTGTGCGAAGAGGAAAGCGCAAACAAGCGACTGGTTTTCTTAACCCCTTGCGGTGTTTTGTGAAGGATATCCCATGAGTACACAACCGATGAATACTCATCCTTGAAGATCATTTGTTGGATATGAAAAAGAATCTTTTCTCTTTATTGATAAGTTGTCCACTCTAGTGGTAGTACTCCTCCAAAATGTTGTTCAACCCATAGATAGACTTTTTTCCAGCATTAATAAACCCAAGAGTATCATCAGCGAACATATGGTGAATCTCAATAATCTTTTGCAAAATACTAAGTTCCAATAGTCATGGGAGAACTGAGGATCTCATGAAATAATCCAGAGCGTACTATGCATCATGACTCATCTCGGAAAGCATGCCTCACTTAATGACATCAAATTTCACCCAAATGCTTTATCGCACCGTAAATGGCCTGAAAAAGGGGAACTATTCCATTTAAATAATAAATAAATCACATCCAATTCCCTACTATGGTCCACTAGTCAGAACTTAATCCTAACTAGTGTAGTAGTTTTTCCCATAAAATTTGACAGCTCTGCCAGGTTCCCATGTCTAGAGTATAAAGGGGGTGATCCAACTGATTCCAACCATGTATCCAATCACAATCACATATATCACAAATAATAATTCACATAATATTTGCTACCCAAAATCACCACAAGGCTCAATCACTTTCCATAAACAAATAGAACTCAAAGGAGTCCACATTGAGGTTCTCCAATTCTGCTCAAAGTAAACAGGACACGAGGAGTCCACAATGAGGATGTACCACCCATTCACATAATGGATCATTATTATTCCACATCAAGGACATATCATCCCTTAAATATAAGTAGGGAAAGAATATTATCCAAGGAGGGTTTTCATGAAAAACATTTCCACAAATTTCAAAAAAGTGTCAAAGTGTCCTCAAGCAATCCTTTTTAAATAGAATCCAATACACCTTTCCAAAAAGGTAAAAAACACACCATTTTCCATTTTAAACCTTACTTTAAAAAATATCATTCAAGTACTTGCACCACATGTTCAAACCAAAACCACTTTTATTAAAATTCCAAGCATGCCACACATCATCATCACTTCCCATTCCATTTTCAAAAGATGAACACATGACTCTTTCAAGTCCAAAACACTTATAAATAAATTTTAGAAACCCAAAACCACCATTTATATGTCAAAAATATATTTACAAATCCAAAACATTCTTTATAATACAAAAATTACATGAAAAATCCAACCGGGAAATTTATCAAACACTTAGTGTGCAACATTTAACAAAAACATGTTACTCACTTCATGATAAGGAAGAAATCACCACTTTTCACACCAAAAAAAAATACTCCAAATATCACAAAAAAATATTTAACATTTAAGGGAGTTGAAAAAATCATGAAACCAATGATTATTAAAGTTAAATGAAAGTCCAAAGGGAATCCTACCTCAATATCATGGTGCTTCAAAAATGCACACCAGAAATAACCTCGCAAAGGATAAAGGAAGAAAGAACATCCATGAGTAACCTTAAACACACAAAAACTCCCCAACATAAAATAAGGAGAAAAATAAACTCTATATATACATGACCAAGGGAAATAGAAACTGAAGAGAAAATAGAATAAAGATGAAGAGGGAGAAGAGAATAAAAGATTTCTTTGAAGATTCACCCCAAAACATTGAAGAATCGCTATATCTAAACCATGGTAGAGAATAGGATGCTTGGAGAAGAAGGTAGTATCCAATTTTGTATCATATAAACTAGTATGGGAGGAAAATGTTTGTTTTGGGGTTAAAATCCTAAGACAGTAGAAATGTCATTTCATAATTTTTACAACATGGGTAGATCGCACGGTTTAGATGCATGGTTTGGTAAACCATGCACCAACTATGAAAAATAGTTCTTCCAATAGAAATATCCTTCCTAAATGATTTCAACATTGTTTTACAAACTGTGCGCAAGCTGTGCACCAAGCCTTAGACACCAACCCAAGGCCGCACAATTTCTTATGCTAATCTATACGGCTTCCCCTAACCGTGTACCAACCATGCACCACCTACTACCAAGCCCAAAACTCCACTTTTAAAAACAACTCTTGAGGAAACTAAAGAATAAACATGTAACTAAAATATCAAAAATGAATCATCTCAAAATTTAAAACCCATCACGCCCGGAACTCGAGAGGAAACCCAAGAACCAAAAATGATCCAAAACAAAGGGTGGAAATAAAAACCCAAGTGTGACATCCAACCTTATGTTTCCCCATCACATTATCCATCTATAATATCATACCTCACTTCATACCTTTTTCATCAATAGTTACATGTTTTCATTTAAAAAAATTGATAAGTACGTACTTCATGTATTTTTATAAGATTAAACGACCTTGCTATAAAATTTTCAATAACATCATTGACCATTGTAATATCAGGATCATCAAGTGGAATAGAAAACTAAGTGGTATGATCTTGATCTACCACAATCCCTAAAGGCATGTGATATTTTTTAAGTTCATTATTGTGTATCCTATATCCTAGGATATTATACACCACATCCCTTATAATAAGGAGGTGTGTTGGTGTTGATAAATAGAAATCACAAACAACTTAACCCTTTATTATTTTAGTAATATAATGTTATTGTAAGTTTTTTGATTCACGTTTAGATGAAAGAGTAATTAAAAAATTTATTATCTCAAGTAAGGTATGTGGTTGAGGGTAATGACTCGCCTCAAATCTAGTAGGTTCATTTAGTCATTAATGAGCTGATCTTCATTCCACTTTCGGTTCACTTTGATCCTATTTCATATATTGGTCTATCAAACCAAAAAAAGAAATAATATCCCACAAAGTATCAAGTTACACATGAAATCATTTCATCATATGATATGTATCTTTTATGGTTTTATCTTCAAAATTTTGTTTTGGGGAAACACTCCAAAACCTACACCTCTAATACGACCATATTTTTTCTTCCACTTTAAAGCTAATGAAAGTAGTTTTCTTCTGGTACGGTCACTACTGATTCTTGTTTTTAAGACATATAAAAAACATATGAACATAAATAGATATTTTTATTTTATACTACTATAATTATTAAAAAAATACTATTATGTCATTCTTACATATGTTTCTTATACTTATTTTGTGTTTTCATCAACTATTTTACCCTCCTTATTTATGAGGGCCTCCTTTTATAGTATATGGTATGAGATAAAGGTAACATTGTATTATGATTCATCAATATTCATATGAAAAAGGAACATATGTTGTTTCATATCACATAATACTTTTATTTTTTATTTAACATTCATACCAATTACTTCTCTAGTGAAGTGTACCTTGTCCTTTCTTTATGATTGGGGTACATGGGTTTTGATTTTTGTTCTTTATTTTCAACACTATTTTTTTCATAAATTAATAATTTTGAATCAAATTCGATAAAATAAATAATTTAAAATAATATTTTATAGAATATAATTGACCTAAAATGATTTCTCATCATGAAAACTAATGAAAGAATTTCATGTTTCTTTGTTTATAATTTGTGCATAACTAACTAGTGGGTGGGGATTTACATTCCCCTCAGCATCCCTATGATGAAAGTTGATATGAAGAGTCTATAAGACTATATGGGATTTTTTAGTAGCCATTAAGATATATTTCTTGGAGGATGCGCCTGTAAGGGGCTCTATGGAGATTAGGTTTCCCATCTGTCGCCGCCTTCCTTCCCCGCTGGCTGCTCTTTCCTTTGCTCTCAGCTCGGTGTGCCCACAGTGTGGCTGCTCTTAGCTCATGCGGACTTGTCATCATCCTCGGTTGTTTGCATCGTTTCTCGACCTCTTCCAGCTTTTGGAGGCATGATGATGCCCCATGGTGCGAGATTTGTGCTGAGTTATAGGGTTTTCATCGTGTTCCATTTCTGGTGTTTTTTTGGGTAGATCTGGCCATAGGGTTCGTTTCTAAAGGCGGTGATGGGTTTTGCTTCAACAATTTTTTGTTTTGTGTTGTATTTGGTGTCGATGTAATTTAGGTGGTGAAGGGGCAAGCTTGGATCTTGAAGTTTTTGTTCTCTGAGGAGGAGATTTCATTCAGGTCTGAGGTTTTGTTTTGGTGTTTCTTATCGCGTTGGTGTTTCTGGCGACAGACTGGGTTTTCTTCAGGTGGATTCATTTATCCCCGATGATATGCAGTTTTTTATTTTGTTTTTTGGTGGTGATGATGATTTGTTTTTGTTTTGGAACTACAGTGATAGTTCTGTTTTCATTCATTATTCTGGCGATGTCACTACTGTAATGGTGTTTGAGCTTGCTAAGGCAAGGTTGTTGGTTCATTCTCGCTGGCGCTATAGGATTTGTGGCGGTGTTAATGAATGGTGGTGTTATACAGAGGAGGATTCAGCGACGATGCTTCCGATGGTCTTGCCAGTGACCGGTAGTGATGGATGTGCGTGATGCGATGAAGTGATGGAGTTCGACCTATAGTGATGGCGATGCAGTGAAGGAGACATGTGATGATGGGTACAAGACTTGAGGTGTGGAACGTGGTGTTTGAGGGATGTGTTTTGGTTTGAATTTGAATTTTGAAATCAGGATTTTGGGGATTGTTTGTACGGGTATCGGGAACCCATAAACCGGCTTTTGAAAATGGAAAAAAATGATTCGCCAGCATTCAGATATATTTCTTATAGAAATCATCTAAAATAAATGAAAAATTAAAGTAATAATGAAAATTAAATCAAAATTTCATTATAAAATGTTTTTCTAAAATAGACTATGTATATTATGACATTTCCTTTATATCTTCCCAAAGGGTTTCCTTTGTTATAGGTTAGACACTGCACAATAAATCTATATCAATCAGAACATTCATCATCATGGTTATGTCAACATAACTAATGAAAATTGACTTGTTGGTGTCAATGGGTTGGTCATGTTCATTTCAGTAAACATCAATTTCAATACCCTTTCTTCTTACATTAATAATTTTATTCAACACTTTTATGTTGTGTCATTTTTTTCATTAACATGTTTTTGATCCCCTAATAATTCTACAATTTCATCATCAACTACCTATTCTTCCCTAATGTTTCTAACATCATCCTGTGTAGAAGACATTTTCTACTTGATTAGTCAAATATTTAATTTATATTTTGTTAATACAGTATAGAACACATAATATTATGAGTAAAATCATGGTATTTTAAAAAAACTTTAAACTTATCATTGAACTCTCTTTATTTTTTTAAATGGTTAAATGGATTTGGATCCTCTATTGAGAATACAAATCCCCTCTTTATATTACCCTCTAATGTAAAATATATTTTCTTTATTTGGATCACCATGAAATTGTTATGATCTCCTAATAAAAGGGTCACCCTAGATTGAATTTTCATCTGACCTTATAGTTTTTTTAGTCACTAGAAGGACAACTGGCCAATTAATGTTTTTTTGGATCTGAGACATAAAATACTTTTACCACTTGTTATGCCATTATGAAAGAATCTTCCTTTTACCCTTTCACACTAAAATTTACCTTCAAGAATCCCATTTCATCACCTTTCACTAAACTCCTGTTTTCAGCCCATTTGTAATGGAAAATTGATACATGAAATATTTTATAATCCAGCTCATATATCTATTCAATAATGCCTAAATATTAAATATTATCATAAATTGGATTTCTATCCTTGGAACCATATATGTGCATCGCTTCTACCACAATCATAATTCCACTGGTTTTCATCATACTACAGTCATCGTGTTCTATTTTCTATAACATATAATGATTAATTACAAAACTAGTGTATGATATAACTTTTTCATTCCATCCCCTAGTTATCAATCGAATTCATTCATCAATTGATTTTATATTTTTAGATAACACCTTATAAATATGATCTAAAAACCATCTTATAATCTATAGATTATGTGTATTTTATATCCATCATTAATCCCTTGATGGATTCAAATATCTAAATGTTTCTTTGTGGGATTCAATTTATGGATAAATATATTCATTGTTATGTAAAATTTAAAAGGTTTTTTTCTCCCACTATATGATGGTAATTTTAACAACATCTCTTCTAGAAATCTCTTCACTCATAAGAAGTTTACTATGACAAGGATTTGAGAGACTGATGCCATCAACATAGGATAGGTAATCATTATAAAATTCAACAGCTTCTTTAATAATATATCTTTCTGCAATAAAACCTTTTAGAGGACATTGATTCTTAACATACCCATTCAAAATATACATATATGACTCAATGGGGTACATTCATCTATAATGGATAGGTCCAAAGAGTTGAACCTCTCTAGCCAAGTGAACAATTAGGTAGACCATTATATCAAGGATTTATGGCAGTAATAACGTCTCTATTCCATATAATATGACTAAAACGTCCTTATTCATGATTGTAAAATTCTTCATGTAAATAACTTTACTATATATGGATTTGAAAATGGAACTAATATTTTTTAATTTAAGTCATACATTTCTAAGAGGAATTCAATGTAAATCAATATGAATCAGATCATGCATCAAACCATGATATTCATGTGATTTTGGTGCCTTTAACATCAAATTAGTCATTGACATGAAATTATTTATATTTGATGAATAGCCCTCTGAAACGTTCACACCATTGAGGAAAATGAAATATTATAATTTTTTCATATCTAGATAGAGTGTAAGCTACTAGATAAATAAAATTATTCCATTAACCCTTCAATGGTGTCTGTTATTCCCTTATCCACATGTCAATCATGTTCAACCTAGCCTTGATTACATCTTTTGTTTTTTTAGGAACATTCAATAACGTTCCAATAACACCATCAAATACATTTATTTCAACATGAATGGCGTAAAGAAAATGTCTAACATACAAAAAATTAAAATAAATTAATTCAAATAAAATTGATCTCCTTCTACAAACTAATTTTCTAAGGTTTATAAAAAATGTTTTAACAGAAATAGTGTCAATATATTCTACTTTATCAAATATTTGATCATAAGTTAGTGGATATGGTGTTCTCCCCTGTTCGGTATTCCCATAAAATGCGATTATCTAGGATCCATATTCATGTCATCAAGGTAAAAATTTCAAATTTCATAAAAACACAATATTTGAGTAATGTTTCAACCAAACTGAGTGTGTGCATTCTTCAAAAATGGTACACTCCAACATTACTTTAATGTTATATCCTAAAAAATCCTATAACTAAGAGAGTTGTTTATTATCTCATACAACATGGAATTCAATGATAATTATTCACTTATCTGAGAATAATACATTATAACACATGTATCCCACATAAATTTCAGATCATCAATCAATGGATCCAAATAAACATCAATATCCTTACCATGTTGTTTTGTTTCAGATATAAACATAGAAAACCTAATGTATTTTTTCTTCATGCATAACCATTATGGAAAGTTATAATTTACCAATATGATGGGGCAATTACTATGAGTACTACTCTATACAAAAAAAGGATTTATACCATCTATAAATAATTCAAGATGGAATTTTTTTCATCTCATTTACTAATTCAGGATATTTGTAATCAATTTTATTCCACTAAAGAGATTCTATCAGAAGACATAGTTCTCCATATTTAATTCTTATATGTTTATTTTGTATCAATTGTATCATGGTTTCCTAACATCCATATAGTATTCTAAACCATTGAATTATATTAAAGTACCATACAACTTTCAAAGAACATGATTAATCTTTCTTGTATTGATCTATTCCACACTTAGGGAATTTTATGAGTGATTCATAGTCCTTAGAAAAAAATATGAAATCATTTGTAAAATTATATATATTTTTAGTGATCATTCCCATTTAACATAGAATTAGTTTACCATCATATGTTACACAATGAAGTTCATTTTCTTTTGGTGGCATATCATTTTGAAGACCAAGTAATTCTGTAAAGTTGGTGTCACTCCATCTACTATCAGCTTTCATGTTATATAACATCAATAGAGCTGAAAATGTTGTTAAATTAGTACAATTGTTACACAATTGTCTCTTAGTATTGCAATTTATCTTTTCAAACAACTTTGGACAATCACGAAGTTCATCTTCAATTTCCATTAAAATCTCTTCCAAACAGTCTTCATCATAATTTACAATAGTATTCATATAAAATAATCCATAAACCATTGTCTCATCCCAATTGGTAATAATTTTTAGTTTTTTCCCTTTTTTAGAACAACATTTATAGCTCTGATATTTTTTGTGACAAATAAAATGTTCATCTCTAACTCTTCCAAACTAATTTTTCTATAATAGAAAAACATAAATATAGACAATGGTTTTAGAAGGTATGTATAAAAAATATATTAGGGAGTGTGATGGGGATATCTTTAGCGATATGTGATTCCTTCTCTAGATCATTGACGATGTCGAACAACATGTTTCCCCTACCCCATCAGCGATACGGGGTCCCTTATCACCTTTCAAGGGAGAGGCATCTACCCCTTTCACTCCATTTTCTAATCATAACCTTCTCACCCAATTTACCCAAATATCTATATTCCCTAAAGTCTTTGATCTATTCAATGGTATCCCTAACCTTCCTATTTAAACTATGTAATTTAATTATACCTTTTCACTCCTGAATCTGACACTTATCACTCGATTTAAGGAGATACGACCCTCGGTTGACACTTTTGACAGGTTTGTCTTCACATCTTGTGATTTATATAAAAGGGATATGATGAGTTCTCTCAATAACAGACACATCATGGTTCAGTTCATGCTGGATGAAGACCAGATCAAATCATGGTCCAGTGCTCCACATAGCGATAATGAATCTCGATTCTACCTATTCAAATGGTCTTATGACTCTTGTATGAAGTGTGACTCCCGGTCGATTGCAAATGGGATAGCTTTTCTAAACTCCCTTTACAATTGTTGAACCATTAAATCATTATAATTTTAGGGAATATTTTTGTTAGATTCTTTTGTTTTGATAGTATAACTATTTCTATCTTCCTCCCTATAAATATGAGGATCTTTCTGGAAGTTTATGCATCAAGATTTCCTACTGAGTATGTATGTATTTAAGTGGGTGAAGAATTTAGTTGTAGATAGAATGTTGTTTATGAATCATTGTTTCATTTTTGTTCCCTCTATATGATATTGGGACACACAATGGAAACCTATAGGCAGGGTCCTAAGAACCTCGAGAGGTAGAAGGGTGTGGATGTAGGAGGCATTGGCAAGGTCTCGGGGTGTAAAGTCGATAAGGTTTTGGCTTGACAGAGTGCTCAAGCGAACAGGGCCCTGGGTGGTTTTCCTAGTGATTGTGGTAAGCTTATAGATATGGTTAATGATGGGTCTATTTATGGTTATGAAGGATTTAGTCAAGGTCCTATCAAGACTATTGGCACTATAGGTTTGGGTGATGCAGTGAAGTCCAAGCATGTTATAGTATTACCTCATAATCTCAGTGTATCTGTAATTTTTAACAGTATAAGGATAGATTTGAAAAATCCCCATGGAGACACTATGATTGAAGGGGGCACACAGGAGAGTGCAACAGTAGAAGTAACTCTCGATATGAACAATGCTAATACTCACAATTCAGGTGAATCTGTTAGAGCTTATATTCCAAGTTCTAAGGTTGATGTGATTATAGATTCGTGAACCTATGTTATGGATGTGAGTGTAGGAGGTAGTGAAATCTATTGAAGCATGATACAACCAACTGGTGAGGGAAATTATATTGATGGTCAGAAGTGGGAGTATCCAACACATGGTTTAAATAGGCAGCTGAATACCAAACTGGGAACCAATATGAGGAGGACCATGGCCTGTCTCAACTAAAACAACCACTTTGGTAGTGTGAGTAATGATATATGGATTGAAGAAAACACCATTTTCCCTTAGAATATGACACTAATTGAAAAGGACAAACCAATAATAATAATATTATAGGGGGTCTAGTAAATTCCTTCATAGTCCAAGGAGGAACAACGAAAATAAGGAAAACAAGGATTCAAGGAGCTGTATTGTTTCCAATAAGCTAAAAACCAAATGGTCACAAATATTATTCAGATCTTCCTGTGCCAAGAGAGACACGATTATCCATAAAAGGAGGTATATCAAATGAACTTTAGGTACAAAAATTGGAAGGTGGGGAGGGTTATAAAGTAGGAGGCATCGGGTCCCCAGAACTCGACACATTGGAAAAGGGTATCCCAGAAGGCTTGGCAACCCCCCATAGGGATGTACGCACGATGTTAGAGGATCTTAAAGGGGAAGAAATACTATGATATGAGGATGTGGTGTTGGTGAAGGAGTATTCCCTACCTTCAAGCCAGAATCTTTAGATAGAATAGCAAGAATTTGATGCCATGTTCGAACATCCTTTAGAATTTCTTATGAGCTCAGAAGAGGTAATGGTCAAAACTATCCTAACAATTAATTATCCTAATGCAGAGGCTGAAGTAATTATGTCAAATACTCTAAGGGTTCCTCCCAAATGAGTATAAATAATTTAGATTTATAATAAGGACCTAATTTTAATAAAAGGATTA
Organism: Viscum album; assembly: GCA_963277665.1. Taxonomy (NCBI): domain Eukaryota; kingdom Viridiplantae; phylum Streptophyta; class Magnoliopsida; order Santalales; family Viscaceae; genus Viscum; species Viscum album. Next base: position 1,714,467,981 of record OY728138.1, on the reverse strand, counting down.
AATAAATGGAAAATAAGCATAAAGGAGTATATCCAGACCTGGGGAAAGCTAAAAATATGGTTTGAAGATTTTCTGATGGAGGAACTAGAAACTCAGGAAAAAATAACCTCATGGAATATTTTTAGGGAGATTAAAATGGGTATTTCTCAATTTCATTTTAGTGGCTCGATGTTCTCTTTTTCCACTTGAACATTTGGTTTCTTACTTTTTTCTTAAAAGTGTTTGATAATAAAAATTTAATATTAACTGAGTGTATGCATAATCTATTAAAAAATTTATAAACTATTTAACTCCATATTCATACTCTTTTTTCATACGATTATCATGCATTAGTTTTCTATTCATATTAATACTATTAGTTTAAAAAATATTCATTTTGTACAAAATAAATAAATTCACGTAATATATTAATACTCAAAAAAGAGAGTTATAGATTATTATAATAAGGGGATCCAAGAATTTTATTGTTTCAAATAATTTAAGTATGCATTAAATAAAATGGGTAATTGAATTTAGGATTATAATTAATCCACTGGTGGTAGGTTTTATCCTCTGAATTACTCCAACAAGATCACTAATACCCAGTATGGGATGACTACTACTCAAAGTAGTTTATGAAACATAGGTGAATGTATATAAGAGATATGGGATGAGTCTCAAGAAAAAAAAACAACTATTCCCTAGATTAATCTGAAGTGGATCAAATTTTTCAACTTAAATATAAATTTTTCCAATCTGGGAGTTTGTGAAGCATAGGAAAAAATTTCTTAGTTTGTTTCCTAAAGATCAAAAAAACAGCAATAGCAATATGATCCCTATAAGGGGATCCTTAATTAGGGTAATAATAAGAATTATTAGATATATGGTCTTACTCAAAATAATTCTGATACATCTTTTTAAATTTCAACATTCAAATAAATCCTTAAATTATTTCATGAAAAGGAAAAGTCATTTGGTATGAGTACTAAATTTCATATTTTCTTATCATCCTGAGACAAATAGGTGGTAATTATAGGAAGGTTTCTATAACCTTTCTAGGTGGGAATCCAAATACATTGAGGATTATATGTTTATTAATTTCATCACTTAATATATAGTAGGATACATGGTGTTTCTTTGAAATTTTGAATATATCTTTAAAGGAGTGAGAAAGTTCATGGGACTGTCGCTTTTTAGTGGACAAATGTCATCTATGATTAAATTGAAGATCTAGAAAAAAGGGAGCAATTGAAATCATATAGGACATTTGACCACTGAAAAGTATCATTCAACCATTGACCCTTCCTTCCTTTAATTATTAAATATTACCAATGATAGGTATCCACTTTAATAAAAAATGTTTCCTCTCTCATTTATTACCTTTTACCATGTTCTAATACATTTTACATCATAAATAAATGGATTTCAAATCATTATTTCATGTATAATTATAAAATAACTTATTAAATTTTTTAATAAAATGGATTTATTTTTCAATTGAATCACTTAAAGACATATATTAATCTAATAATAACTAAAAAATATGTTAGAAAACAATATTTATTTATTATTGGAGGGAATAATTCCATTGAAAACTCTTCTTCTTTATTTCCATTTAATTACGACCTAGATTTCTAAATTTGTTTATAAATATCACTCCTCATAACATAAAAGTTCAAATAATCACCAGCTTTTGATACAGGTCAAGGATATTTTAATTTCATAAAACCAATGGATGAAACCACTATTGATGATATAAGTGATGTTGGATTCCATGTTACTCCCTTTTTCTGTATATTATTCTATACCATGTATTATAGGAATTCCAACAAATATATTTGTATTATAACCCACTAACAAACCCCTATTTCAAAAATAGTATAGTTATCAACATTAGGTATATTTTATATATCCTAAAATATCGAAAACCTCTATTTAATTTCATTAAAAACACCACAAATACTTTAAATTAATAAACAGTCCAAAAAAATCAATTGGCATGGACAATCAAACCATTAATAATGATACACAATAAAAATAATAATACTAATATTGTGTAATTTATTCTATGTTAAAAATAATTATATTTTATATAAAAACATGTGTACTTTATTTTGGTTAAAATTAAAGGAATGTGAATTCAAAATAATTATTACCAAAATACATAATAATGCATAATATATTAATATAAAATTAATTCATAGAATATTGATAATGCATATGAAGGAGATTGTGTGTTTGAACCAACAAGGTATCTAGTAAATATATATTGGGTGGAACAAGAAAATATGAGAGATACTTGGAACTTAGAGCTGATTTCCAGTTGTGCACCGCAAAAACTCTATCTACTTTTCATTTGTAGTCACCACCTAACATCAGTAGGTAAGGTTTTTATGGTGCAGAGTTAAGAGATCCATTCAATCAGAGTGATAAATAATTATGAATTGATGAAAATGAATTTTAATATGAGGTATATGGTGAACCAACAATGTCTCAAGGCAAGATATATTAGGTGGAGAATCAAAAAGGTAGATCAAGAAAAAATAAGATCGCTTGCGCGCATACTACTCAAACCATTTGGGAAAATTGAAAACAAACAAAGTTGTTTGAAGGGGAAAAATGGATAAAAAATGATCACATACTTTGATTTGATATATCATTATAATTTGAATACAATAAAATTAGATAAACTTTAAAATAAGGAAAATATGAGAAAACTCATTTATTTCCAAGAAAACCTTTGAAACTAAATAAAAAAAGAAATTTTCATCTTCAAAAGCCTTAGAACCTTTTTATTCTGAATAAAACATCCCAAAAAAGAAATTCATCCATAAATTTAATTTATTAACAATTCAAAAATCATTAAATTATATCATTAGATAAAAATGTATGCATATATAAAAATAATAATCATTTTAATATTCACAAATGAAAATTTATTAAATAATAATTACTTTGCCACACTTTAAAAATATGATTTATAATTCAACTCAAGAAAAAACCAACATCAACTCTCTATTTAAAATATTTCATTCCATAATAAAAATAATTTAATAGATAATTTAATGATCTTTTATACTAAAAAGTAATGGTTTTCAAAATCACTAAACATGGAAGTCATAAAATTTAGATATATACATGAAAACTATAAACAAAAATATAAATATAAATATTTAATAATACACACTTTGAACACATTTTAAAATGATATAATTTATAACTCTCTTTTTAAAGATCCAAATGACCCTATGGAATGTTTATTAGGAATAAAAATTTAAAATCAACTTTTAATTGACACATTTTTATAAAAGAATTTGATTTCCAAAAATAAATTTTAAAACCATATGATGTTTCATTCAATTAAAATAATTATATAGCATAAAAGATTCACATAAATGGTCAAATCCATAAATTATAGATAACTAGATAGGGAAACCCATCAAATAAAATCTATAGGATTTTTATATAACAAAATTCCAAAATTAAATCACATGTCAACCTTAAAACAAAACATTGTACTAAATCACAAATCAAACAAATCCAATTTCAAATATTCAAAATCACTAAAGGAACCTCTTTAGTCATTTAATAAGATTTATAAAAAACATACCACCAAATTTAAATTTCATTTACTTTTAAAACATGTAAACCTCCATTTTTAAACAAAACATAAAAGTGTAACCTTTTGAGTTTCTATGTAACATTAAAAATTACTAACAAAATACACATAATTCATAAATAAATTTGTGATAAAATATTCTAGAATCCAAGGTACGTTATTAAAAAGGGGGAACATGGAATCACCCATAAGGAACATGCAATGATGAAGTCCCTAAAATGATGATATGATGCTCTTTAATTGATCCTAAACACCCTACGGATCGAGAAATTAAAAATTTATAACTTGAACCCAACTATGTTTTGGAGAATAGTGAAAATAGTGAGGGAGGAGAAAGAAGAACATGGACAGAGGATGAAATGAAGGAGGAGTATATGCCCTAGACATGGAATCGTGAGACCACCGAGCAAAGATAATGCCTCGCTATCGAACATTGCTAAACCTAAACAAGCAAGCAATGAGAGAGGAGGAGAAAAAAATAACATACCATAGATATGAGGCATGATTCATCTAAGAGAAGGTTGAGGGAGAGTGATGGCAATATTGGACTTCCATGAGAGCTTGAGTAGCATGACAAAAATCCGTTCGGTTAGGGTTCTTTTTAAAAGATCAGGGAGGGTTTTATCAACACTTCCTAAAATTCCCTAATAAAAGGGGTTTTATCAGTGCTAATAACTACTAATAAATTATCTCTTTATCGGCACTTTTTTAGAGCTGATGAAGATTTTTAATTATAATTATAAATAAATATATTTGTAAATATATTTATAAATACTTGTATATAGTTATAAAAGTATTTATATCATTATATATATTTATAAAATTATATATATTAAATAAATATAGTTATAAATATATTAAATAAATTTATTATTTAAATCTACTTATTAAAATTTTATAATTATTTAAATATATAATTATTTATTTATAATTATATAAATACATTTTAAAATATTATATATATATATATATTTATAATTATAAATAAATAGTTTTATAAATATTGTAAATATAAATTTATAAATATATTTTTAATTAAATATATTTGTAAATATATCAATTATTATTTAATTAAAATTATAAATCTATTTATATCATTATATATATATAAATAATTATATATATTTAATATATATATAATAAATATATATAAATATAAATATAAATATAGTAAATATATTCATTATTTATACAGATTTATTATGTTTTTATAAGTATAAATATATTTATATCATTATATATATTTATATAATTATATATATTTATTTAATAAATATATATACATAAATATCGTAAATGTATTAATTACTAAAATATATTTATTATAATTTTACAATTATTTAAAAATATAATTATTTATTTATAATTATATAAATACTTATTAAAAAATATTATTTATTTAATTATAATTATAATTTTATAATTTTATAAATATAGTAAATATACATTTATAATTATATTAATTTATAAATATTAATTTAAAAATATGCTTTTAAAATTATCAATGAATATAAAATCATAAATGCATGCATGTTAAAAATGAGTAAAATTGAATAATTAAAAATGAGTATAGTTTAAAAATACTGAAAAAATTAATAAGTTTTATTAATTAAATAAATTATTAAAAATATATGGATATATATTGAAATGAAGATGAATATATATTTAAAATATTAAAACATATTAAATATATATATATATATATTATAAAATGTTTAAATTGTGAAAAAATAAAAAATATAAAAACTATTAAAAATGAATAAATAATACCAATTGTAATAATATTTAAAAAAAAATAAAAAAATTATAGATTAAAAACATAATATATTAAATATATCATGTTACTAAAATAAATTATAAAATGAATATTAAAAATTCAATAAATTACATAAATATTTTGTGTATGTGTTTCAATATAAGATTTCATTAATTACGTAAATATTTGGGTGTGTATTATATATTCAAATGAATTAATTACATATATGAGTGTGTAAGAAATGTAACACTAATTTTATATATTTTAAATTTTAAAATCAAATGACATTTAATTAAATGTTCATTACTTGATACAATTTGTCAAGAAAAATTAATTAATATTATTTTTTAATTATAAATCATTCTTCACTAAATATATGACTTATTTAATAGAAGCATAAATATTTTGTACTATATAAATAATATTTTAGGAAATATTATATATATTTATACATATATATATATATAAATATATAAATATATTTCTATTTTAAAAATATTAAATGTATTAATGAATAATTATCTATAAAACCCATTAAAAATAAATAAGACATTAATATGTTTTTAATTATTAAATTTTATTCATTTTCTATATTTATATTTAATATATATTATTTATTACTATTTATAATTAATATATTAATATATATATATTAAATTTATTCATTATTAAAAATAATTTTTTAATTAATAATTTTTTATTAATTTTTCAATTTATTAATTTTTAATTTGTTTGTGTAATTATTAAAATTTATTCATTTTATATATCTATATTTAATTTATAATATTTATTAATATTTAGAAATTATATAGATATATATGTATATTAAATTTATTCATTTTTATTAACAATTATTTCATTAATAACATTTTTAATGTTTTTCTAATTTACTCATTTTTAATTTTTATTTGTTTAATTATTTCGATTTATTCATTTTAAAATTATATATTTAATATATAATGTTTATTAATATTTTTAATTTATATATATATATATATATATTAAATTTATTAATAATTATTTAATTAATGATAATTTTAATTTTTATTTGATTAATTATTTCTATTTTTAAATAGTTTTCACTAGTTGTTTTATTATTATTATTATATACTAAAAAAGGTGGGTTGGGCCATTTATAGACTCGATTTGTGGGGTTGGTGGGCTGACCCAGCCATATTCAGGTGGGCTAAACTGCAGGATGAAAAGAGTGGACCAAGGGTCGGATGGGCCTGGGGCCCTTGTGAGTTTGAATAAAGAGTGTATATGGGAGCCCATCCCTATAGTAGGATTCTTATCTTGAAATATGGTGGAATCATATATAAATAATTCATTTCACTTGTGCTATTTTGATTCATGCCTTGCAAGAGAGATCGAGACCTTTACCAACACTAAAAATAAAACTCCAATAAAGGTGCCCATTATCTGTACTAAAAAACAATGATGAAGTTAAGCCTTTATCAGTGCTAAAAACAAGCACTAATAAAGGGTACCTTTTATGAGTGATTTTTTTATCATTGATAAACGTTTCCCTTTATCATTGTTTTTTGCTAGCAATGATAAAGACCAGGGCTGTATATTGCACCTTTTATAATAGTGAGAGTGTTGAGGATGTCCAATATAATGGAAGGGTTACGTTCATTAGAGACTTCCAAAATTCATAAGATATATTTGAACCTTTTTTCATCATAATAAAAAATTCATCAGACTATTAAGGCTCCAACACACCTTTGATGTATGGGATTCCCCATGATATGATTGAGAATCCAAAGGTTGATGTATCACCTACCATGATAAAAATTATTTGATTACTACTCCAGTGATCTTTATCAAGATTTATCAATCATGATGGATTCTGTAAAAATCTTGATACAGGTATGTGATTATTTATTTTCCCATGCACTTTGATTTCATGAAGATAGATCATCTATTCCATGGGTTGTTTTCACTCCCTAAAGATCATTAGACGATCCCCCTTAACCCATAATCAATAAATTAAAATCCCTCGCACATAGTTTAAAATAAATAAAACACTGCATCGATAATCCCAAGGGGTTCTTCACTTATCATAAATTTAGATACATACATATGTATACAAATATATTCTTATTTAGTTTGATTGAAAATATTGAAATTTTAAAGTGGTTTCTAACATATATAACACCCATTCATTATACATATGAAATTATATTTTTGTTCTATATAAGGTTGACTTTCATGCACATTTATTTACTTACACTGGTCCTTCCTTTATATGGGATGACCATACTGAGTATTATTTCACACCTCTATATGTGCATGTGTGCATGGTTGTTTTGTATCCATGTAGACCATCATGTTTATATTGGGGAAAAATTTATACATTAGTATATTGGTGGATACAAGCTCTTGGGTTACCTATATAAAAACGTCAAGATATTTTTTATATTATTTGATTTGATGTATCTATTTTTGTATGGGATATATTATTAGGTTATTTTTAAGTTGATATATAGTATATATAATTATTTACTCATATATCTAATCGATAGACATTTTACATTATAAAATATTGTTCAATGAATGATTGTTTAGTAGTAGATAGGTTTTTCATTGAAGTAATTCCTCCCATTTATGTGTGTATACCATAGCTCTAGTCTCTATACCCTATCCTAGTGGATGATAGTTTGGGGAGTTCACTTTCTTGTAACTCAATACATGAATGTTATACAATATATACAAAATATATCATTTTATCCTTTGTTTTAAACATTAATTCCATGTGCCTCATCAGTTATCATTAATGAGTAAGATTTTCTGATAGCCTGATATTCCTCAATAATCATGAATGATCAGGTATGTTCATAGAGGATTCCATATATCTAGTTTAGTATGTATTAGTGACAAATGATGGTGTTATGAATAATTTTTGGTGTTTAGTGATATGAATATATCGTATTGGTAATATGAAGTTATGTAGTTCACTAGTACTATCATCACTAATGATTTATCTCAATCATAAGTTTTGAATAACCTTTTCTCCTTATATCCTTGGATGATATCATCCTATGATATTTGAATTTATCTAGTTCCCATTTAGTTTTAAACCCATGGAATGTAATGAAATATTAATGATAGAGACATAATATAGGATAATTTTCTCACCATCCTTATTCATTGATATTGATATGGACTTAGCATAGAATATGATTGGTTCTATGGCACTGTAACTCAAACTCCTTGGAATAGAGTACTTTAGTTAGGTAGTGATATCATAATTTCATAAGATCTGTCTTAGTCAAAGGTTATAATATAATGATATCATAAATGATGATTTTTTCCACTTTTAATTTTTAGGATTTCCCCTACTGACATTCCTGATTCGTAAATGGGGAAATCAGTCATTTTAAGAGATTTTATTATCACATAGCCATCGATTATATCATGATCAATATAATATCCATGTTGTTACCTAAAACATCCAATTCCTCCAAGTACTAGGTATTCCTCCATTTATGGTGTCTTGTATCATCTATATAATATCTACAATTCTTATTTACAAGGGATTTAGAAGCACCACTTTATTCTTAAATAGTCGAGCTACTAGTGATGATATTTCATTTTTATTAAATATGGTATGCCTCAAATCATCAATAAATTATATCATCTCCAATACTTCTAGGATTTTTTTTTCAATTTAATTATCTACGTGTTATCAACACAAAAAAAATTAAATGTTTTCCAATTTTATAAATATATAAAATTATAATTAATCAACAAATTTACAATTTTGGTTGACTATTAAATTTATTTTCTAAAAATCACTAATATCTTAAAAAATCATCATATTCTTTTTTTTGTAAAAATTATTGTAATATATTTAATGAATTACACAATAAAAATTCTAAAAAAAATATAGTTATATTACCACATCCTATATAAAAAACCATGTTAAAATCATTATTTTTTAATAATAAAAGTTGTAAAATTGTACTATATAGTAACGTAATCACAAAATAGTTAACCTAGGATAATCTATGTAAAATTTTAGATAATAAACTATCACATCCTTAAAACCTCAAGTATTAATCATATGTTTGTTAAGTTTGAAGTGTTTACACTTCATCATTTATATGTTTAGATAAATAAATTATTATATCCCCAAATATCACCACAATAATCAATCAAAAAATAATATAGTAAGCATAGTATAACACAAGCCATTAAAATATTTGAGGGCCCCCAAAATACAACTATCACTTCCTATTACCCAGTTCTTTTAATGTTAACATCATGCATCCATCCTGAACCTATGAATATGAAAATACATGGGATGAGGGATGTTAAGACACTAAAGTATCCTTAACACTAGTACAATGTTAAAACAATGATAAATGTTTTATATCTATATTGAACATGTACATATCAAAACAATGGGGTTGTGGGAACAAAAACCACTAAACAAGAAGTTATGTTGAATTGAGAAAATCATCTAGGTGGTTGGTTGTGTATTGAATGGTACTCTCATCACTAAACTAACATAAAAAATATAATAAGGAATATTCTTACATAAACCTAAACCCATAATAAAGTCATAAAACTATCCAAAGTAATATATTAACTGTAATAGTATATAAATCTATCCAAAAAAACCAGATAAACTAGTCCACATGAAAATATGATAAATTGGTTCAATTAATCTACATGATTATCCGATGTGTCTAATCACCTAGTCCATATGACTATCAAATATTCTAGGTAAACTATTCCACATGACTTTTAAAAAAAATAGTCCAATAACACATCAAACTGGTGTTTCTCACAAGTCAATCATTACATCATTGGTATGAAATTAACTATTAGATAATCCCCCACTTATCAAGGAAAGATACACTCCACACACACTACCCTCCTTTAATATATTATAAAATAGATATGAAAATATGTATCATCTATTGTTGCATCATAGAACAAAAATCGAACAAAGAGTACATGTCAAACCACACCATAAATTAATCACAATTCATCAATACATTAAGTTCAAACGAATCACAATATATATATTTTAGACACTCTTTCTTCCCTTTTGAGACTTTGAAATATATCAAGGAATATTTTCATAGCTAGGCGTTATGACAGGGAACGATTATGAGGCATGGTGAGCCTATAATTAATTTTATAAAAATATTAAATATATTTTATATCACATGTTCCTTGTGTATATAAAATAATCGAATACCTCCAAAACAGAGTATCAAATAAAAAATTTGAGACCAATCCGGAATCTGGATAATGGGTTTTACCGTAGGTGAAACCTAAAGTAGGTTGGCATTGGACATTTGGATGAGAGAGTCGTTGGAAGGTGCATTTAAATTAAAATAAATGATTAATATAATTATTTTAGTTAAAAGACCTAAATTTTGTCCTTTATAAATATTTCATTAAAAATTTTCTCTAGGATTAATCACATAACACTATGAGGTTTTTGAGATGATCTATAATGACCTTCGTTGGTGAATCAATATTGGACAACGCTCGATGATCGGATCAGGGCGAATCAATAAAAAACAAACACAACAGATATTCCCCATCGATAGAAAATGTGTTCTTCACTAATGATCAATCCATTATTGAGGTAAATACCATTATTTTTTGTATTTCCAACCTTTTGAATTAATCAATAATTAATTAAATTAACCTATTTTATTTTTTTTATTTTCCAACATTCACATGATCTCGTTCTATAAATTTTATTGTTTAAGTCGGAATATTCTAATTATTCCTTGTTCATCACCCTTCATATCCCCAATCCAAGCTCACTGGGAAATAAAATTTGGCTGAAAATTGTTGCACCTTTTTTATTGTTCGTTTTCCCCACTTTCTCTTTGTGTTCTTCATTGTTGGCTTACGGGGCCACAGTTTGACATTGTTGGGAGGGTTCGATCGTAATCGGACCCCCAAATATATGGTGGATGCATACATAATGATTGTATTAGTTATTTACGAATATATCGAGATTGAATTTGGGTATTTATTATAGATAAGTGGATATAGAATCTGAGGTGGTGGAGGTGGTGGCATCGGAGGCATGTGTGATTCGCTATGGGATTCCTACGGGTGGATGGAATCCAATTTCCTGCCCCCAAAGGGCCTAAATCAACCAACATAGGTGATTTACATTGGTTTTGGGTGGTCAAATGGAATTTTTAGTGGAGTTAGTGATGGATTTAGATTCTATGTGAAAACTTATTCGGTTTTTGGATAATTTTGATATACACTGTGTGTACTTTGACAAACAAAGGCCATGTAATCATGAATTCTAATGCGGCTATGGTTTTAGTTTTTAGTTAAATATCGCACATCATGTTGAGGGACCACACATCATGTTAAACCTATATATATGACACGTAATTTATAAGGGTACACACCCAGGATCCCATGTGTCCCCACAAACCATGCATGTCGGGGCACACCATATATTAGAACATGACCAAACACATGGACACAGCCCAAGGGATACAGGAAAATTTAGGAACATGCAACTCAGCCCTGTGAGGTTGAGAAACACCATGTATTACCCTTACATGCCATGTAGTACTAAATGGCCCATAAGCTATGTACTGTAAAGGACATGTCTAGGAAGACAAGTCAGGACACACACTGTGTGGACCCCCCACATGACATGTACTTCTTTATGAAATTTATACCTCTTGTATCTTCTTTGTTTTGAGTTGTATTTTGTCCTGAAAGTAGCCTATCTTGAGTTTTTTCTATATAGAACCTAATGGTGGACTTATTAGTGACTTTTGACATAAAATTCATGATTTCCCGATCATGACGCTTCTATAGGCGATGCTCAATGATGGTAGTGATCGGGCAAGATCATCTAAGAGAGGCCTGATTAGTACCCCCTGATGCCCTAGGGAATTGTTCCTCTATCTACTGAGTGGTATCCCAAGATGCATTAAGTAACGATTCATTTATATACTGAAATTTACCCCTAATACACTATGGCGTGGTTCCTCTACCTACAGAGTGGTATCCCCTAATGCACTAGTGTGTGGGTCCTCTATCTACTGAGTGGTAACCCTATGATGCACTAGGGTGTGGGTCCTCTATATACTAAGTTTAACCCCCTAATTCAATATGTTGTGGGTCCTCTATATATTGAGTGGTATCCCCCCCCCTAATGCACTAGGGAATGATTCCTCTATCTACTGAGTGGTACCCCCTGACATACTAGGGTGTGGGTCCCCTATCTACCTACTGAGTGGCACCATCCTGATGGACTATAGTGTAGTTCCTCTACCTACTGAGTGGTTCTCCCCTAATTGACTAGGGTGTGGTTCCTCTACCTACCGAGTGGTAACCCACTAATGTACTGGGTAATGGTTCCTCTATATATAGATTATGCCCCCTCAATTGCAAAGAATAGTGGTGAGGTGTGGGTCATCTGCATGGTTATTTCTTTGGGAAGGCATGCAAGATGCTAAGAATAAATGATGGACCTTTGAAACTATTTTTAGACTCATCTTCTGGGTCTGGGCTATGATATATATATCCCCTTTATCTCTGTACTAGTTTTTTTTATGAGTGTCTATATATATATATACATCTGTGTCATTGTGTTTCATTTTCCTCTTACTTTGGGATGAGCTGACTGCTTCTATCATGTATCATATTGCTCCTCCCCCAATTTTCTATGTGTCTTACTAAGTATGTATATAATCACCCCCACATGGAGTTTTCTTGTACATTTCATGTATTATGGATATTATGGATAGGTCGGTGGTGGTTTTAGAGGATTATCGATATACTCATGTGTATTTGATCATGTGTGGTGGTCGGGGCTTGGAGATATTGAATCGAGCTCTCTCAGTATTTTTCCCCATTATTGTCTAGTTGGGACATCTTTTCTGGGTTGGTGTGTATTTTTTCCATTTTTATTTTTGTTTACTATGTCACACTTTTTTTATTCCATAGAGGTTTTTACATGCATGTATTTTACTCTAGATGTTACTTTCATTTATTATTATTACTTTAAACTTATTCATAGAGATGGTTGGGTGTGTGCATATAGGTACTTCAGGGAAAGGATTCCCATTTTACTTATGACTTTTACTGATTTTTTGCCACCCCTAGCCTATGGAGGATCGCTTGCGATAGTTTTAGCTTAGCCTTCCACTGGCCAGTCAGGTCCCAATGGGTTGACACATGATATATTGATATCAAAGGTGGTTCGATCTCAAGATAGTGTTTGGATTTTTTTTCCCATTATGAGGTTTTTTTGGGAATTTAGGTAAAAGGTTTCAAAGTGTCTCTAGTACAGCTTTTTGTCCATGGAACCCATTGTTGGTGTGATATCTAACATATCCATTCACTATAACTCTCACTACCTTCTTTTCAAATCAACATACAAAGAAAATGGTTGTAGGTAACCTTGGTGTATGCATTATATAGAATTGGGTCCTTTGACTGTGTTTATAGAGTCAACTCCTCATATATATGTTCTAATTTAACTATTTTATGCCCTGATTAATTTTTAGGATTCCTCTATGAAGACAACTATCCATGTTACTGATTTAGGATCAGGATGATTATCTGCTATGTGATGAGGTCTTAGTTTAGGGGATATCTCACAAGATATTCCCTCTAAGAGGGTAGGTAGAAGAACCCTCATATGTCTATCATCATTTTATACAATAATAGCAGGCTAGGGATGCATGATTTCCTAGACCACTCTATGATTTCCAGCACTATAGGCCACTGAGGTTCTATGGTGAGCTCAATCCCTAATCAGCAGAGGATTGACTTCAGTCGGTGAGTTTTGTTTTTAGAATTGTGTGGACCCTAACTGATCAGATGGTTGTGATGTCATATATTGTTTTCCATAGAGCATTTGGACACTAGTGGATTATAGTCACATAAACACATGATGAGTCATTACTCTCATGGACTGACTTCCAACATTTATTTTGTGAGGGGTACTACCCCTCATGCTTACACTCAGTTCATATTTAGGAGATATTGGATCTATAGTTGGGATAGGTAATAGTTTCTAAGTACACCATGATTTCTACTCACCTTACACAACACTCAATAGAAATGATTCTAGATGGTTACTTATAGGTTTGGAAGATTGATCAGGGTATTTTCATAGACATATGTGCCAGTGTGGTACCCTTGGTAATCCCCACATGTGTTGCAGTGATATAGCAAGTAATGGTGATAGAGATATTTCTATCTAAGGAAAATCATGTGGGAGGATCTTGCTGAGGATGTCTTGGGGATGAGTCATTTGCAATATCTAGTAGGCTCCAGTCATAATGGTCATATAATTAGAGATCTATATATGGTTTGAATTAGGCATGTGTTCATGTGTCATAGGGACCATGTAGCAGACCAAGGAAGCTCGGAGAGCGGTGATGATATTCATGTGATGAGAAAGGTCACATGGAATATAATTTTCTAACCTAATGTGATGAGGGTGATAGGAAGGTAATAGTTTGACTACCATGATAGAGGCAGTATCATGATCATGGTTTTCCTAATCAATGATAGGGTGGACCCCATGGAGGTAGAGCTATAAGAGGAGTATGTGTGGATCTTGGAGGATGAACTGTTTGTAGTGGATGACCCTATGGGTTACCACCACCACCACCACCACCACCTGGACTTCCACACCAAGCTCAAGGAGTTATCGGTCGGGGCCATGAGTAGTTACAGGCTATGGAATATTAGGACCCAGTGGCTCAAGAGAAGATTATAGGTATTATATATGTTTATTATACTCTTGTTTCAGTACTATTAGACATAGGTGTGGTCATTCCTTCATATCTGTACTCCTATTGTGAGAGTTGGAGCCCCTAGTGGAGAATTTATCCCAACAACCTAGGCTTAAGGTTTCTACAAGGAAAAAATATTTATTATCACTTATCTTATAGAAGTGTGAGGTTTCACGTGGTGGAGAAATAATATTATGATACCTATTTGTCATAATGATGATAATTTATTTAATCATCTTGGGTTTGGAATAATTTTCTTCATTCCAATCCCATATTGACTATCACAGTAGATCAGACAAATATTTCAGATGGATGAGATGAGTTGAGATTATCCATTATAGGAATGAGAGATCTCGTGGTAGAGAAAGTGGGTTTTTTGAGTAGTAAGATTCGTCCCATCACCCATCAGTTGGTGAGTTTATCCATTAGAACAGTGGTAACTTTAATCATCTCGGTTCTTTTAGTCATGGGGGATTATATAGACATCCTTTTGCTGGATGATATGATAGTACCTCTAAGGCAGGAGATGGAGTTTTTCATCGACTTACACCCTAGGACCACTCTTATATATTTTATATATATATTATATGTCCCATACAAAGCTTCATGAGTTTAGGGTTTAGTTGGATGAATTTCAAGAGAAATTTTTTATCAGACCCAGTGTGTCCCCCTCAGCACCTCTAGTTTTGTTCATGAAAATGTTGGAAGAGAGCTTGAGGCTTTATTTTTATTATCATCACCTAATACAGGCCATAATAAAGGATAATTATCCCTTATTAATGGTTGATGACCTATTTGATCATTTATGAGGTCCCTGATTGTACTCGAAGATTGATCTTATGTCTAGCTACAACCACATAATGGTCTGTGAGGCTGTTATTTTTTTATGTTAGAATTCAGATGCTATTGGGGATACTATGAGTTACTAGTGATACCTTTTTGTGTGAGAAATTCCCCTGCTGTGTTTATGGATCTGATGAACTATATATTTAAAACATACTTGGACCGATTTTTTTGGTGCCATTGATGACATAATCATCTACTATATGTTAGAGGGGGAGCATGTAGAGAAGATAAGGACAAGACTAGACTTGATTCGGCATCACTATTTTTATGGTAAGATCACAATGTTGTGGTTCTAGATCTATGTGGTCCACTTTCTAGGGAATTTCAATTATGAGAATGGATTATTTTTAGACCTATATAAGATTGATGTAGTGGTTTCTTGGGAGCCACCCAAGAGAATGTTAGAGGAGAAAAGTTCTCTTGGCTTGGTAGGGTACTATAAGAGGTGGAAGATGTAATTATCCAGTATTGAGTCCCCATTGACCACCATAATGTATAAAGGTAATCCTTTCACTTGGAATGAGTAGTTATAGTGATCCTTTTAATAGTTAGGGACAAGGATTACTGGTTCTCTTGTTTTGAGACTACTGGAGGAGGGTGTTGAGTACATAGTATATTGATATGACTCTGGAGTGAGTCTTGGCTATTTGTTTATGAATAGGAAGGTAGTGATCACATATGGGTCATGGAAGTGGAGACCCCACAATTAGAACTACACAAATCATGACCTAATGTTAGAAGAAGTGGTCTTCACTCTGAGGATGTGGTGGCATTATCTTCTAGGATAATGCTTTTTTGTTTACTCATAACATCATAATATTAGGTATGTATTAAGGAAAATATATCTAATCATGAAAAATATTCATTGGTTTTAGTTCATATAGGAATATGACTTTGAGATAGTTTATACTCCTAGGAAGGGAAACGTGGTGGCAGATTCCCTTGATAGGAAGTCCCATTCTCATTTGGTGGAGGATACATCTGAGTAGTTGGATTCCATGGAGCTAACCCTAGTGGAGGGGAGGGGTGCAACTTATCATTCATCGACGGAGTTGACTCCTTTGCTTCTCTATCACATGAGGAAATCTCAATTGGGATACATTGATTTGCAGTTCTCTATGATGAGATACCCTCAATAGATTCACCAGATAAATTCTCTAAGGGATTGAATAACGTCATCCTTTTTCTGGGGATAGACGGTAGTTCTGGTCGTGATCCGAGAGTAGGTGATGAGAGAGTTTGTAACTTCTCGTTTCTCTATACATAACGGTTTAGGGAATACACATAGGGACCTTCAATAGTAATTTTGGGGGGCTATAATGAGTTGTAGCATTGCTGAGTTCATCTTCTAGTGCCTCACGTGTAAGTAGGTAAAGGTTGAGAACTAGGTTCTAGATTTTTTTGTAGCCTCTTGAAATCCTAGGGTGGAAATTGGATGAATAATCCATTTATTTATTGATAGGGATTCCAAAAACAGTGAGAGTCTATGATTCCATATATTTTATTTTTGGATTACATACTAATTCATCACACTTCCTTGCTATCAGGGAGCATAGTTAGGTGGATATTTTGGGGTAGTTGTACATGTGGGAGATCATACTCCTTAATTGGGTTTCCTCGATGATTGTTTTCATCCATGATGTGTGGTTTATGTAATGGTTGTAGAGAAAACTATATGAATAATTCAAGTCCTAGTTGAGGATTAGTATAAATTTTCACCCCCATATGGATGGGAAAGTTGAGTGTACTATTAAGGTGTTGGAGGATATGTTGAGATCTTACGTGTTAGACTTCATCTGAAGTTTGGAGGGTCACTTACATTTGGTATAGTTTTTATATAATAACATATATCACACTAATATATGAATGAATCCTTTTGAGGCCCTATATGGGATAACCTATAGGTCACCCTTATAATGTATTGATATTGGTGATGCGTCTCTTTTTAGCCTCGAGATGGTGCAGACAATGATAGAGAAGGTCTAGGTGATCCATGAGCTGATGAGGATAGCCTATAGCTGATAGAAATCTTATACAGATTTACATCATAAGCCCCTGGAGTTCGAGTGGAGAGACCATTGTTTCTTAAGAGTTTATTTATGATGAGTATTTTAATGATTCAATTA
The DNA here is from genome assembly GCA_963277665.1 of Viscum album. Lineage (NCBI taxonomy): Eukaryota > Viridiplantae > Streptophyta > Magnoliopsida > Santalales > Viscaceae > Viscum > Viscum album. The sequence continues at coordinate 1,714,449,894 of OY728138.1, read as the reverse complement.
AGGATGAAATATATCCTTTAGGTTCATTGGGTCATTTTAGATCCTTCAAAAGGTTGGTGAGGTTTATTACCTCTTAGACATACCCCACAATTAGAGTGGGTGCATGATGTCTTCCACATGTCACAACTAAGGAAATAAGTGCATAATCCTATGAAGGGTATTGACTGGATTGATCTAGACATAGAGGATGGATACACCTTTATAGATTACATGATTAAAATTTAGGATCAGTAGGATAGGATCCTACATGGATAGAACATTCCCTTGTTTTGGGTGTTGTGTCAGCATTAGAGCATGTAGGAGAGATTCTAGGAGTGGGAGATCCATATGTGGTCTCAGCATCCCATCATTTTTTATTAGTTTTTTTTATTTTCGAGGATGAAAATATTTAATGAAGGTAATAATATATAGACTTTATTATTTCCTTAAAAGTGTTTGAAATATATCAAGAAATATTTTCGATACAATCATTGAGATATCACATGATTTTGAGGTCTGATGAGACCAGAATTAATTTTATAAAAATATTAAAAAAAATTATATCATGTGTATGCAGTTTTTCAGAAATAATAGAATATAACCTTAACAGAGCCCTGGATCAAAAATATGTGACCGTGTATTAATCTAGAGTGCATGTTTTACCCTTAGTGTGACCTAAAGTTTTTCGATGCTGGATGTTCGGATAAGGCAGCCATTAGTAGGAGTGTTTAAATTAAAATAAATAAATAATTTCTTTATTTTAATTTAAATGAAATGAATTTAATGCTCTCTTAATATGTTATTATGAAATTTCTCCAAAGTTAATCATATATCCTTGGGAGATTTTTGAGATGAGATCTAATGATCTTCATTGGAAAATCAATATCCAACGATGCTTGTCGATCAGATCAAGGTGAATAAAAAGACAGCAAACGTAGCAGATCTTCCCCATCACTAGAAAAAAAAAATTTCACCAATTATTGATCCATAATTTAGGTAGGGAAAATTATTTGTTTGATTTCCACCCTTCTGAATTAATCAAGCATGAATTAAATTATCTTCTTTGATTTTTTAATTTTCCAACCATTGCATGTGCCCATTCTATAAATTAAATTGTTTAAATCATATTATTCTCATCATTCCATGTTTATCACCTAAAAATTCCATCGTCCAATATTTTTTACCAATAAATCTTGGATAAATATTGTTTCACCTCTTTCCTTGTTCTTTTCATCACCTTTTCTTTGCATTCTTTACCACTAGCCTATGCAGCCACTGTTCGACCTTGATAGGTGGATCCAAGTGTGATCGGACCCTCAGATTTATAGTGGATTTTCACACAAAGACTAAATCAGTTATTTAAAGACATATCATGATTTATTGTGGGTAGTGATTATGGGTATGTGAATATGGTATCCAAGGTGGTGATGGTGGTGGTACAAGAGGCATGTGGGATGCGGTACAACATTCCTATATGGGTGGCTGGATTCTGATTTTTAGCCATTGGAGGGATGGAATCAAACAATGGATATAAAATCTAGTTGTTTCTGGTGGTTAAAAGTTGGTAACATAAGTGGATTTGGTAGAACTATATTCCACATGAAACCTTCATCAGTTTCTAGAAAATTTTGATATAAATGGTGTGTACTACGATGAACACATATTGTGTAATCTGAAATTCTATAGCGGTTAGGGTTTCAGTTTTGAGTTAAATATCACACATCATATGGAGGGACCCCACACCATGTGAAACCTAGCTGTCTAACATAGCATGTATAGACGGTACACAAATAGGATCCCATGTTCCCCACATGACATGTATGTCGGGACATGTTGTGTACTGGCACATGGCCAGACACATGGACACAACTCAAAGGACATAGGAAAAATCTAGGATCACACGGATCAGCCTCGAGAGTCTAATACACACATTTTAGTACCCTTACATGCCATGTATTAATACATGGCTTGAAATATGTGTAGTGATGGGGACACTGCAAAAAGATGGGTGAGGTTACACGTTGTGTTGGCCTCTTACACGTCATATAATTCTTTTTGAAAATTCTGCCTCTTATATCCCCTTTATTTTGACTTGTATTTTGCCCACCCGTAGCCTATCCTGGGTGTTTTTCTACATAGAACCAGAAGTTGTCCTTCATAGTGAATTTTGATATATGATGTGAAATGTTTTTAGTGTGACACTTCTGTAGGTGATGCTTGAAAATGGCAGTGATCGTGATGGATCATCAAAGAGAGGCTTGAGTGGTATCCCTGACACACTAGGGTGTGGGTCTTCTATCTACAGAGTGGTACCCCTTCAGTCACTAAGGAGTGGGTCCCGTATCTAATGAGTGGTACCCTATTATTCACTAGGTCATAGGTTATATATCTACTAAGTGGTGCCCCTTGAAGCACTTGGGCAAGGTTCATCTATGTACAATGTGGAACCCCCTGATGCACTAGTGTGTGGATCCTCTTTCTAATGAGTGGTACCCCATGATGCACTAGGTCATGGGTCCTATATCTACAATGTTTTACCCCCAGACGCACTAGGGCATGGGTCCTCTATCTTCATATTCATACCCCTTGGCACACTCGGGAGTGGGTCCTCTATCTACTTAGTGTTACCCCCTGATGTACTAGGGAACAGTTCCTATATCTATATGTTGAGTGGTACCCCCTTATAGACTTGGGAATCATACCTCTACCTACTGAGTGGTGCCCCCTTGATGGACTAGGTCATGGTTACTCGACCTATTGAGTGGTTCTATCTTCATACACTACTTCATTGGTCCACTAATTGGAAACTGTTCTCCCTCAACTATGAGAAACAATGGTGAGGTCTGGGTCCTCTACATGGTTACTTCTTTGGGATGACATGTGAGGTGTTGGGAATCGATGATGTACCATTGAAACTATTTGTAGACTTATCATCCTAGGTTGGGATATGATATGGAGATCCCCTTTACCTCTATACTGGGTTACTTATATGTTTATATATATATACATATGTGTCATTGGGTATTGTTTCCCTCTTTCTTTGGGATGAGGTTAAAATTTTTACCATTTCCCCAACTAATCCCCCTCCAATTTTTGAGGCATCCTACTAGGTATGTATATTCTCACCCCTATATGATATTTTTCATATGTGTTGTGTCATATGCAGATTAAGAACAGATCGACATTGATTTTAGAGTGTAGAGATACTCGGGTGAATTTGACAGAATATGCTGGTTGGGAATTGATGATCTATATCCAGGCTCTCTCAACATTTATTTTTACATTTTTTCATGTTGGGGCATAATTTATTTGTGGGTGTGTATTTTTTCCTTTTCATTTTGGTTTACTCTATAACACCCTTTTGTATTTCCAAGAGATTATTACATGCATGGTTTTTTACACTAGATGTTACTATCATTTATTACTATTATTCATCACTTCTTCATGAAGATGGTTGGGTGTTGGTGTATAGGTACTTTAGGCAAAGACCTCCAATTTTAGTTATGCCATTTGGTGATTTTTCTAATCCTATGATCTAAGAAGGTGGGATTAAGGTAGTTGTGGCTCAACCTTCTTTCATCCAGGGGGGAGATGGGTCAGTTCATGACAAAGTTAAAGTTTTATCTATTGAAATTTCATATTTTTAATATTAGGGGAATTTCTATCATACCATAAATTGTTCACAACAATAACATTAATCATATCAATTCCCATATGATCATTTATCTACCCAAAATACCCAATAAGGGATCATTGATGCTTTTTATCATGGATAACATCATCAATATAATATTCCATGTCGAATAATTCATTGATACATGTCATTATAACCATAAAAATGATCATGAGTCCCTATAAATCCTTATTGTGGATCAAAATCAATAATAAATTTTGATCAAATAAGAAATATAATCATTTTAAGACCTATAAATCACTCAACAGAACACAAATTTGTGATCTTCCAGATAAAATGAGTAGATGGACACTTTAAAATTTGTTACAATCCTCATAAATAAAAATATTTTAAAAATAAACTTATAATTATTTTCATTGATCCTAATACTATAATCATCATGGTCGTCATGGAAAAAAAGTTAGAATGGCTATTTATTTATTATATTTTGACATTAGGGATATAATATGTTTGTTTCATCATTTATGTCACTATATATATATATATATTAATAAAACAATATTATTATTAACCCACTTATTAAAATAATATATTGTTGATAATAAGTTAGTAATAAATTCACTCGATTCGCAATTTATGATTCATTTTATGAGCGCGCACACACACATGCTTGGCCTTGGCTGACAAAGTCTCCCTCTCTCACAACATTCAACAACCCCCCTTTGGGTTGGTATAGCAAAACATACTTCAGGTTGTATCAAATGTCACTCTTAAGCCTTTCCATATTTTTAACTGTCTCTTATCCTTAACTCCCTTTGAACAAAACCCAACCACCTATGTTCATCGTTTCCTTTAATGCTATATGGAATCCCCCCATTGTAAAATTAGATTGTTTTCCCAATCACCCTATACACAAAATATAACAACCTATCCATATATTTCCCTCATATTTGGATCCTACCTAACTACCATTATTAAGTACAAGGAACCATCGAGGACATAAGCCACCACCCATGGTAACTTGTACCACCCTAACCTTTACCCTCTCTCCTCTATCAATTGATTCAACAACCCATACAGGTGAACCACCTTTATAAATTTAAATACATCATATATGTCCAAAATACATATTTCCCCTCACCTCACACCCCTTGATCAAGCCTTTATCTCCTCATTATTGATTTCTTAGTATTTGGATGCCACAATACTTTGTGGTGGTCTCACATTACTTTGTGAAAGAAACATTTTAAGGAAAAATGATTGATCATTGTAGGCCTAGTAAATGACATATTAGTGATTGTTTGTATGTATAAGGATTCTCTGAAAATAAATTGAATGTATAGAATTTTTTATATTATTAATTTTATTTAATTCTCAAAATAACAATACTATATCATATAATCAAACTAAAATGAATTATTATAAATGAATAGATAAATACGGTTCTCATGATCATACCTTGAGGAGACACCATCTCTTTCATTTTTTCTACTATATTAATTTTCCTTATTTTCCATTCCAAAATAATATCTAAAGGGGCATGAGTAACCCGTCATCAAAAAATGGGCATGTGATGGGATCAAGCACTACTATGATTTTATGTCAAATATAAATGATACATTGTGTCTTGTATAATACTAAATTAAATTAGTATCAATCTAAAATATCATTTGCATGATTTTATTATTTTTCTCTTAAAACTAAAAAATAGTGCACCTGACATTTAATTAATAAATCATTAAATTAATAAATTCTCTAATATTCAATACCATTTTAATTCATGAAAAACATCCACCCAAAGGTAATCACCATGTTATAATATTAAGATAACATTCATAAAATCCTTTAAGTCATTTAATAAGTTACATTAACATTTTTACATTCAAGTGTGTAATTACTAAATTACCCTTGGAAATTCACAAACTCCAAAATAAAAATTTTCTATTATTTTATAATGGATAAACATTCAAAAAAATTCATTATAAAATATCCCAACTCATCCTTATAACCATAAAAAACATTTGAACTTTTGAAAATTATCACACGAACTTCCATAAAAGATACACCATCAAAAAAACCCATGTCACAATTCAAAGAATGTCACAACAAAATTAAAGCATATAGACATAACATAAATTTCATTCAATTATCCATAAACATGAACTCAGCCTTGAATTTCATTTAAATAAAAAACAAAAAACAAAGATTTGAACCCTCATATTGTATTCCCACTCCCAGGTTATCACCTATTTGACTCTATGCTCCCATTAAACTCAAAACAAAGGAATTGACCATATTCCCACACACAACCATTAGGTTATGAACCAATAACTCTACTATAGTTCCAAGTTGGAAATATAAACTAATGAATAAACCATGTTTGGTGATATAATATATTACATAGTTTGATATAGTGTAAACCATTGCATAGTGTGGTTCATTATGATGTGATTTAGTGCCGAAAGATTATGCATTGTGTGATAATTCATGGTGATATGTTATTTCTTGTACTATAAGCTATGATATTCAGTTGGATCATCATGTGATAGTGGTTAGAGGATTTTGAACATCAAATTGATTATTTAAATATTAAATAATTAAAAACAAATAAGGATCTAAGAGTTAAAAACATTTTAAATTATGAATCATTTATAAAACATTTCATTCAATAGGCTAAATATTTGAGAGACATTTTATATTCTTAAAGTCTTTTATAAACAAGATCATAGTTTTTTAAATTTGTGTAAAGGTGTATTTAGATGTTGATAAAAATACATGTTCTAAATATCTATCTCATTATCATTTATTTAAGCCTCTAACTAAAGGTTATAATCGACTTTTCTTTGGAGGTGATCCCTCTTAAGTGTTGGGATATTACATAGTGTGTAGATACCTTGGGATGAAGGAGTTCATCATCTTTTTATCAATTACCCATATCAAGCATGTGCACACAATATTTGAAAGATAAGATAATCATACAAAAGTTACAACATGCTTAATTTATTTTATTCATTCTTAAAAAATGGGTAGATCCTTTGGAAGAATCAGTTAATGTTGATCTTTTTCACTTTTTTTTAATAAGTATTGTCCCATCTAAAACCCTTGAGCCCATGTCAAATTTGAAGGGTTCTTTAAACCATACCAAAAAAATTTAGTAGATATAATATATATATAATGTGTATTTACATATCAGATTAACTTATAAAGTCCTTATGAATTATAAAATAAGGCCAACATAAAATAGATTATATTAGTTTGTGAATTGTTCAAAAATGATAATATGAAATATTTATATTATAATAATTACATTAAAAATTTATTTGTAATTCTAAAAAATAATTTTTTATTTATTTGATCTATGGTTTAAATCAATGGAAATATATGATATTATATTTAAATAAAATATTTATGTAAAATAAGAAATTTTTATATGATAATAAACATGTTCAAAAATATCACATATTTTGGAATATAAATGAGAAAATAATTAATACTATTTAAATAATTAAATATGATGTTTTTAAATTTTTGAAATAATTATAAAATATTTATATTTATATGTTATGGATTTCCTAAATTATAAAGTGATTATAATTTCTTTAGTTATTAAATGTTCATAAATTTTTAACTCATGTTTAAATTTATGATTTTTTAATTATTTAATTTATTCCCTGCATGATTTTTCATAAATATAAATGCTAGATTATGAATGGGTTTATTATTCAATTTTATGTCCTAAAATATTTTTTCAAAATGTTTTACCATTCATAAAAGAAGTTACTTGTTATGTAAAACAATATATTTAATTAAATTCAACCATGTATAAAATTATATTGGGGGTTATGATCAATAATATAAAGATTTATTATAATTTATACATGGTAGGTATTAATATTTTATTTGAATCAATGTCTCTTTTGAGTAGTTATCCATAAATAGTGGTACTTTGGGTCAGACTACTCACTATCATTTAGTCTTAATATCCAAATAAAACATTGGGGTTCAGTTACCAATTGCACTATGCTTTCTCTTAATGGTTATTTATTTTTATATGATTCTAAGCCTTTACATTATAGGGTTTCATCTCTCTTATACATGGGAAACATTTATATATGTGTAAATATAATTAGATATTTTTTAAGTAACAAAAATCATGAGTTGTATAAAGAGTTACAAATTTTATTCCATGAATATGTTAATTTTAATTAATATATATATGATAATAAAAACTAAATATTTAGAAGCAAACATATATAAAGGGAACAGATGTGATAGGATGGTGATATATTAAAAACCTCTTAAAATATGAAGTGTTATATTCCTTCCAAAGTTAAACTTATCAAAAACTCAATCATACAACATAGTAAGTTATACTAAATTAGGGTTTCCATAGATTATTTTTTTATAATGAATGAAAGTTATGGGTTACCCTAATTTGATTATGTTCCCTTATATCGCATATTTATTAGGCCATGCTTAGATAGAGTTTTTTTATTCTATATGATGGATTTGGTATGGATTTTTACACTCAACTATAGAAGAGTTATATATGATATAATCGACACGATGTATTATAAAATATCTTGGTTATGAGAGAAACACCAATGTATATATGAGATATAGTGAATTTATAGTTAACTGATTTCATTGGAAATTTGAATATATTTTTCAATGTTGGTAAATTTAGAGAAATTGGATTTTTATTGGAATTTAGTGAGTTATATAATATCTAAGATGTTATATTGGATAAATTTGAGTGTTTCCATAAAGCATGGGAGTTATACTGGATGTTTAGGGAAAGGAAGGGTTGGGTGGAGAACTATAGAAAAACTGTAGTTACCCCTAAGTATTAGGTGGCTGGGGGAGATGGGTTGTAGCCCCTATAGTTACACTAAGTCTCTAGTGGATTATTGTGTATGGAATGGTGGCTAGTTGGGTACCTTTTGGTTTGATTTTGGGTTTGTGGTGGGGGGATAAGGATCATTTATACATCCTTCTATTAAACCCTCACTCAGGAAGTCTTCTTACCCCAATTATCGATCTATAAAGGGGAAACACTATGCCTCCCATTCCCTCCCCCATTAATTCTTTGATATATGGTGTATTGGGATTTTTCATTACAAATTTTTAGGGGTATGGACTCTTCCACCTACCCTTGTTCTTCTTTCTATATGGTCTTCACTAATTTGATGAGGTTTTGAGTGATGATTCGATTAAAGCATGGTGAAATCATTTCAAATGATGGTGAATTTTCATATCATGTCTAGATAATGTTAATAAATTAGGATTAAACACTTCTAGTTTTCATTTTAGTTGATGTATGAAACTCATTTAATTTATACGGGTTTTATAAGTAAATGATTTTAATTATTCATTGACTGGGTGTTGAATGTTGGGGCTATTATTCATTGAGTTTTGGATTCACTATGATCCTTCTATGTGTGGTAAATTTAAATTTTAGTGACATAATTTTTCCCAGTGAGTTATTATTTATTATTCCATGTTGTATTAAATTGTTAAATTAATTATAATTATTATAGTTAATTATTTGAGTGTTATTCCTTGAGGTAGGGTCTAGGTGAAGGTTTCGGGCGTAGCGGAAGCACGTGGGTGGATGTGCCCACTGGGATTTTTGTCATTAGCAATGATCAATTCGGGATCAATACGACAATAAATGCCAGTCTCCACGAATCGAATCACATAAAAAGACAAAGAAGAAGGAAAGTCCCAGAACCACAAAGTAGGATCGTTATAGGTAGATTATAAATAATTTAATCAATTGAAAAGAAATACCTTTTGGGTGTTTTTCTTCGTTCATGTTCTTGATCACATTCCGATGTGATTCGTTGTTGCGTCATAGAATCCAAGTGTAGACTTCCTCTAGCGGTGATCCACACGTGTGCCTCGTATCTTGGTACGTCGCCAAAGGAGTCTCTGAGTGCTAGCGTGGAGAAACATTTGCTTACGTTATACGCCTTAGATTATGTTGATCTGACGGAAGAAGCTATCTCTCGGTCTTGAGAGTGTTATTGGAGGAAGAGGTTCTTTCGGCCTTGGAAGAATTCTCCAGAGTTGTTGTGCACAACAATTCTCTTAGGTGTTGGAAGGGAGTTGGGGTTGTGAGGATATTTATAATCAGGTTTGAGGTTGTAGAGCTATGACAATAAATAAACGCATTACGCGTTTTATTTATTTCATTGACTCTTATTTAAAAACCCCATGTCGAATAATTAATTCCTTGACATGCGCCCACGCCGATTATAATAAATATCATTTAAAACAATATTATATCCTCAAAATCCCGGCTGGAAAAACTACACGGCATGTATTAATAAATACACGGCGTGTACTTATTTTTCATTTAAAACTACACGGCGTGTACATTCAATGTACACAATGTGTATGTCTTGTTTTTATTTATTCATTTCCTTTCCAAAATGAAAACTACACGGCGTGTACATTTAATAATACATGGAGTGTACTTGTTTTCAAAATAAAACTACACAGCGTGTAATTATTGATACATGTCATGTACTTGTTTTATTTTTATTCTTCCTCCAACCATTAAAATGATCTAGGATTCCTTGAATAATTATTAAACCATGTATGAGAATAATTTTTATTCTACTTGAGATACTTGAATACACTTAGTGTGTGACCCTCTAGGCCCCTTTCTCATTGGCATTAGGTGAGCTTGCCTAAAGTCCAAGATTACTGTGTAGAAACGGTTCAAGGATCCCGTGAGAAAGAAGTTGACGCCGCATTGACGTATTGCCTCATACAAATGCTTACTGTGTAATTTAATCCATTTGTCTTGATATCTCATCAAGAAGGTTTCATGGCAGTGTCATAAACCTATATGCTTGATCTGTCGTTCTTTGACTACCTGAAATAAACTCGTCGTTCACACCATGGCCATGGAATTTAATGTTATAGTTCTATTTCAATCAAAGGGCCGAGATATCAACTTCCATAAATGGAAGGGACAAATCCTTCCTCGACTTATCCATTAACAACATGTCACTCGTGACGCACCCAACGTACCCTACTTCCCGCCAACTGTCTGCGTGACGGTTTTCTTCAGTAAATCTAAGTGTGTGATTCATGACATGAGTTAATGATAATATTCTAGTCTAAGGACCATTACACACGCTCATATATAGCAATGTCCGATGACACCAAGACATGTGAAATTGCTACTGTCGGGTCTATTCTCATAATCTCCCATCTTGGAGATTACCAAGTGCGAACTCCATGAGAGAGAGTCTCATCTTCTTATGAGTACTCGCACATGATGGTCTGTATACTATGTGTCCTATCATAGTATATCATCCAACCGTATAAATTTATTTAAGAATATTGTTATAGAATTTCACGGTTCTCATCACAACATGGATCTTCCATGACATTATCAATGAAACAAATATTCCAGGACATTATTATATTATAGTCATGCAGAACAATGAACAATATATAATAAGTGAAAATTCATGTAATCAAAGTACAAAATTGTTGGTTCTCAGGACATCAACCCTTACAAACTCCCACTTGGACTAGAGCCAACTTCCTACGACTTTTAGTCTGCTAGACCTCACATGATGATCATGTTTCTACTAAGTCAAAGCTTTAGTCAAGGGGTTCGCCACGTTGTCTTCCATGGAAATACTGCTCACTGCAACTTCACCTCTATGAGAAAAATCCCTCAACAGATGATACTTCCAAAGTATGTGCTTTGTCCGCTGATGTGACCTTGGCTCTTTTGCAAGTGCCACCGCTGTAGTATTATCACAATAGTGTGTGATATGATCTTTACTGCTCAGTACTACATCCAGGTCTTGGACGAAGCTTCGCATCCATACTTCTTCTTTAGCTACCTCAAAAGCTGCGATATACTCGGACTCTGCTATAGAATCTACCACCACACTCTGCTTTGAGCTCTTCCAGCTCACTGCACCTCCATTCAAACTGAAGATGTATCTAGTCTGCGACTTCATGTCATCTTGATCAGTCTGGAAACTAGCATCTACATGTCCTCTGATGACTAGTTCCTCATCTCCTCTATAAACCAGGAACATATCCTTAGTACGCCTCAGATACATAAGGATAGTATTGACTACTATCCAATGATGGTCTCCTGGGTCAGCTTGATATCTACCTACTGCACTTAATGGATAAGCAACATCTAGCCTCGTACATAGCATAGCATACATGACTGACCCAATCGCGGATGCGTAAGGGATCCTTGCCATTCTCTTTCTTTCCTCATGTGTTTGAGGACACATTTTCTTATAAAGATGAATGCCATGTGACATTGGAAACAATCCCCTCTTGAAATGTTCCATACTGAATATCATCAGTATCTTGTCAATGTATTTACTTTGACTCAGGCCTAGCATTCTCTTGGATCTATCATGATTGATCTTGATCCCAAGAATATATGCTGCCTCACCCAAGTCTTTTATGTAGAAGCATTTATGAAACCATGCCTTAACTGACTGTAAGACAGCTACTTAGTTTCCAATTAGTAGTATATCATCAACATATACTATTAAAAAAATGACTGAACTTCCACTAAACCTCTTGTAGATACAAGGGTCACATTCATTCTTAACAAATCCAAATTCTGTTATAGCTTCATCAAAACAAATGTTCCATGACCTTGATGCTTTCTTTAATCCATAAATGGATTTCTACAACTTGCATACCTTGTTGGAATCCTTTGGATTCACAAACCCTTCACTTTGTGTCATGTAGAAATCTTCCTGAAGGTTCCCATTAAGGAATGATGTTTTGAAATACATTTTCCAAATTTCAAAGTCATGGTAAGCGGCAATGGCCAATAGGATTCTGATGGATTTCAGCATCGCAACTGGTGAAAAAGTTTCATCATAGTAAATTCCTTGACGTTGTCTAAAACCTTTTGCAACCAGTCGTGCCTTGTAGGTGATGACTTTCCCCTCCATGTACAGTTTCTTCTTGAGTACCCATTAATTACCAATAGGATTTACATAAATTGGAGGACCTACCAATATCAAGACAAGGTTTTGGTGCATGGAATCCATTTTAGAATTCAGGGCTTCTTGCCACTTGGAAACGTCTGTGCCTTCAAACTGATTCCTTTTAGGTAAGAGGATCATCATTGTCAACCAATAATGAGTTACCATCCTCGATGAAAAGAAAACCATATCATTCTGGTTCTCTCACCTCTCTCATGCTCCTACGCAGTTCTTGTGTCTCTGGAATAGATTGTTCTTCCACGGGGCTTTGTGGAATCTGTTCTTGTACCAACTCTTGTGTATCTTGAGCCTTGACTTCATCGAATTCTATCTCACTCCCACTATCTCTTTTGGAGATGTGCCCCCTCTCAAGGAATATGGTGTGTCTTGCCATTATAACCTTTTTTCTGAGGGGTTGTACAGGTAATATCCCCTTGTTTCCTTGGGATATCCTATAAAGATACACTTTGTGGCTCGGGGTGCATGTTTGTTACCTGAAGAGGCCTTAAAAAATGCTTCGCTACCCCACACATGTAAATTCAATAACATGGCTTTGCATCCACTCCATAACTCGTATAGAATACCATTTATCGATTTAATTGGTACTTGGTTTAGTATGTCTGATGCTGTTTGTAATGCATATCCCCAAAAGGATAATGGAAGACTCGCATGACTCATCATTGATCTCATCATTTACAACAGGGTGTGGTTCCTCCTTTCACTTACACCATTCCACTACAGTGTGTAAGGAGGAGTGAGTTGAGATAGAATCCCAAACACCCATAAGAAATCAATGATGTCTTGATTAAGATATTCTCCTCCTCTATCTGAGTGGAGTTTCTTAATCTTCTTACCAAGCTGGTTCCCAACCTCATTCTTGTATTCTGTGAACCAATCAAAAGAATCTGACTTATACCTCATTAAGTAGATATATCCATATCTACTAAAATCATCAGTAAAAGTTATAAAGTACGAGAACCAACCCCTTGATTTAACAAGAAATGGTCCACACACATCTGTGTGAACTAAATCTAGAAGCTCTTTATCTCTTTCACCTTTCCCACTAAATGGGGATTTGGTCATTTTTCCTTGTAGAAACGCATGACATACACCAGGTGGTTTTAGTTCGAAAGAATCTGAATACCCATCTTGATGTAATTTTGTCAAATGTTTCTCATTGACATGACCTAGCCGATGATGCCAAATTTGGATGTGGTATGAGTCATGTGAATTAACTTTGTTATCGATTGCTATTACTTGGTTTGTGTAGTCTAACACATAAAGGCCATTATATAAATGTGCCCTACCAAAAAAAATGCTATCTTTATAAAAATAGCAACATCCACTTCCAAACATGAAGATGAATCCATCAGTATCTAAAATAGATACTGAAATAATGTTTTTGGTTACAGAGGGTACATAATAACATCTTTTAAAAACCAAAACCATCCCCACAGGCAATGTGAGGTGGTAGTCCCCAATAGCTACAGCAGTATGTATGGATCTGTTGGCTGCTCGTAGATCCACCTCCCCTCAATCAATCTTCCTGAATCTACTTGGTTCCTGTATTTGGATACAGATGTGAGCACCACAAGCAGTATCTAATACCCAATTAGAAGAAACAGATAGATTTCATTTGATAACAAACGCACATGAAGCTTCCCCTTGCTTCCTTGGCTGGGTGTAGTTTTTCTTCTAGTGTCCCTTCTTGCCACATGTGAAACAAACAAAATCCTGTTCCTTTTCCTCCCATTTGATCTGCCTTTTCATGGAAGGCCTTGAAGAAGATTTGGGCTTAATGCTCATTGCCTTCCCTTTACTTTTATTCACCATGAGGACAGAAGGTTTTTCACACTTCATGCCATTGTCCACTTGGAAAATAAGTATATGAAGATCAGACAGAGACTTCTCAATGTTGGTCATGTTGAAGTTCACAACAAAGCTTGAGATGCTTCGGGGGAGTGATGAAAGAATGATATCGGTACCCAGTTATTTAGGTAGTTTAGACCCTAGAACCACCAAGCGCTCAATGTAGCCAATGAGCTTGACTACATGAGGCCCAGTTGGGGAACCCTCTCCAATATTGCTATGAAATAGAGCTTTGGAGAACTCAAACCTTTCCAGTCTTTCTCTCTCCTGGTATTGACCACGGAGGTTCTCGAGCATGATATAGGCATCCATGTCTTCATGAGACTTCATGATCTCACTAGACATCGATGATAGAATCAAACATTGAACGTCGAGATAATCGTTCAAATGTTGATCATAGACCAGGAAATCTTCATCACTCGCCCCTGGGGCAGGAGAATTAAGAAGTGAGGACTCCAGCACGTAAAACATTCTTTCATGGCATAGGATAACCCGAAGGCACCTAAACCATTCCAGAAAGTTACTGTCGGTGAGGATATTGTCTTTATCCAGAATTGATCGCAGAGAAAATGTGGTTGACATGTTTTTCATTTCGATTATACAAATTAAAAGAGCAGATTTATCAGTACTTTGTTTATTACATTTTCTGAATAATAAATGAATTTATTAATTCTCCCACTATTTTATCAAGTCCCAATGTCCCTCACCATTGAACTCGAAATGTCCAGTTTCTTTGACATTCTAGTGTCAAGGATCCATATTCCCCTTCACATAACCCCAACAAGGGTTGGTTAAGATATTTGAAGGTATTTAGGAAGGCAGGTCTTTGCCAACAGTGAGCTTACAGTTCCTTGATCTATTGAGTGGAATCCCCAATCCTGAAATCCAAACTGTGATTTCCTCAACTCTTGCCTCCAATATTACATCAAGTCTAGCAAGGGATACTTCTCTTGATGTAATATGGTTAAGTCAACCCGAAACCTTTCATAAGGACTTCCTTTATAAATGTAAGTGTCCCAACAAGGGTTGGTCAAACACATATTTGTATTGAGTCTTGACCTTAATCATGTAACAGAAGGCTTGGTCTGACTTAATATTGTATTTGATGGATTTTATTCTTTATGCGTATTTCTGCATTATCACATGCTTGTTAACATTAAGTGATGCTTGCTTAAGTTATTAACCATGTTCCAATAATGTTTACGCATAATCTGGTTTTTATTTTGTTCCATATTTGCATGCTTGTTTATTTCATTAATTATGTGACAACACATACATAATAAATAAACCATGAAATCAGACAGAAATAAAATAAGATGGCATGATCATGAGATTCTATTGGTTAGCTTATCTAGCAGTTTGATAAGCTAACCCTGACCTAGAAAAAACACCTTGAACCTAATGGTTCGTGTTTTGCAACTTCCACCTGTCCACCTTTGTATCTTCTTGGTTTGGTTTTTCCTCAGCTTCGGGTTTTGAACCGTCTCCTCCATCTTGGGAGATCCTCCATTACATGGGTTTACATTAAAGAAACCATGGGCACACAGGCCCTACATTTTATTGGAATAAGGCTTGTAGGCCAACAAATTTAAATTGAATAAATTTAAATGAAACCACACACATACAAAGGGTATTTGGTCTAGCTCATGATCATCCATAGCATGGAATTACATTTACACAAATTTAGAATTCAAATTCTTTTAATCGTTCTTTCATTTAAGATAAGTCGCGCTCGAATTCAATTAATTATGATCTTATAATTAATCCAATCATTATCTTAAATTCCTTTCTGAATTTCCTTGAGATTATTCTCATCTATATTCCTTGTACGGGTCTTTGTACATTGGAGGAAGCCTGGTGAAATTCCATTTCTGGAAAATACACGGCGTGTAGTTTATAATTACACGGCGTGTATTTCTTTTCACCTTTTATCCAAAGTGCACGCCGGGGGCTTTGGTGTGTTCTCTATACTTTGGAAATTTTGGAGTACACAGCGTGTACTTCCTTGTTACGTGGTAACCGGCCTGGCTATCCCATGTACGCGGTACGCGGCTTATCTTTGTACAAGGTTTCACCTGGGCCGAAACGGACTACACGACATGTTGCTCTAATATACAAGCCGTGTATTCTGGTTCCACACGCCGTTCAATTCTGGTCAACACAGCATGATTAATACTTAGTAATATTCAATTCACATGGCGTGGTTTGGCGGACCAGTGCCGGTTCATTGAACCTAAGTACACAGCGTGTAGTTTTAATTACACGCCGTATAATCCCGTGTTGTACAAACAGAAAGAGCGGCTCCTCCAGATGAGTTCCTCATTTTTATTTTAATCAAAAATTAAAATTAAAAGATCATTTCTATGACATGAATCGAGAAATGAAGGAGGAATAATAGATCTCATTTATTCATATTAATAGAACGATATATTTTGAATTGAATCAAATATAAATGCGTAAATTATCAATGAAAATTAAATTACTATAATCAACGTTGTAACCTCCCTTTGATACCATTTGAAGGTTATGGGCACAGCGAAAGCGCATCGGTGGATGTTCCCACTTTGATTTTTTTTCATTAGCAATGATCAATCAGGGATCAATACGAATATAAATTCCAGTCTCCACGGATCGAATCATAGAAAAAGACAATGAAGAAGGAAAGTACTGGAACCACAAAGTAGGATCGTTATAGGTTGATTATAATTAATTTAATCAATTGAAAATAAATACCTTTTGTGTGTTCTTTCTTTGTTGATGTTCTTGATCATGTTCTGATGTGATTCGTCGTTGTGTCGTAGAAGCCAAGTGTAGACTTCCTCTAGAGGTGATCCACACGCGTACCTCGTATCTCGGGACATCGCCAAAGGATTCTCCAAGTGCTAGCATGGAGAAACCATTGCTTTCTTTGTCAGCCTTAGATCGTCTTGATCCGATGGAAGAAGATCTCTCTCAGTCTTGAGAGTGTTCTTGGAGGAAGAGGTTCTTTCGGCCAGGAAATAATTCTCTAGAGTTGTTGTGCACAACAATTCTCTTGGGTAATGGAAAGGAGTTGGGGTTGTGAGGATATTTATAATCAGTTTTGAGGTTGTAGAGTTATGACAATAAATAAATGCGTTACACGTTTTATTTCATTCATTGACTCTTATTTAAAAACCCCATGTTGAATAATTAATTCCTTGAAATGCATCCACACTGATTATAATAAATATCATTTAAAACAATATTATATCCTCAAAATCTCAGCTGGATAAACTACACGGCGTGTATTAATAAATACACTGTGTGTAGTTGTTTTTCATTGAAAATTACACTGAGTGTACATTCAATGTACACGGCGTGTATATCTTGTTTTAATTTATTCATTTCCTTTCCAAAATGAAAACTACACGGTGTGTACTTGTTTTCAAAATAAAACTACACGGCGTGTAATTATTGATACATGGCATGTACTTGTTTTATTGTTATTCTTCCTCCAATCATTAAAACGATCTAGGATTCCTTGAATAATTATTAAACCACGTATGGGAATAATTTTTATTCTACTTGAGATACTTGAATACACTTAGTGTGTGACCCTCTAGGCCTCTTTCTCATTGGCATTAGGCGAGCTTGCCTAAAGTCCAAGATTACTATCTAGCAATAGGTCAAGGCACCCAAGAGAAAGAAGTTGACGCCGCATTGAGGTATCACCTCATACGAATGCTTACTGTGTAATTTAATCCCTTTGTCTCGATATCTCATCTAGCAGGTTTCATGCCAGTGTCATAAACCTATATGCTTGATCTGTCGTTCTTTGACTACCTGAAATAAACTCATCGTTCACACCATGGCCATGGAATTTAATGCGACAGTTCTATTACAATCAAAGGGCCGAGATATCAACTTCCATAAATGGAAGGAAAAAATCCTTCCTTGACTTATCCATTAACAACATGTCAATCATGGCACACCCAACGTACCCTACTTCCCGCCAACTATATGCATGACGGTTTTCGTCAGTAAATCTAAGTGCACGAGTCATGACATGAGTTAATGATAATCTTCCAGTCTAAGGACCATTACACACACTCATAGATAGCAATGTCCGATGACACCAAGATATGAGGAATTTCTATTGGCGGGTCTATTCTCATAATCTCCCATATTAGAGATTACCAAGTGCGAACTCCATGAGATAGAGTCTCATCTTCTTACGAGTACTCGCACATGATGGTCTGTATACTATGTGTCCTATCATAGTATGTCATCCAACCGTATAACTTTATTTAAGAATACTGCTTTAGAATTTCAAGGTTCTCATCACAGCGGGGATCTGTCATGACCTTATCAATGCAACAAATATTCCAGGACATTATTATATTATAGTCAAGCAGAACAATGAACAATATATAATAGGTGAACATTCATGTAATCAGAGAACAAAAAAGTTGGTTTTCAGGACACCAACCCTTACACAAGGGATGTTTTCATGGCAATTTTTTGAGCTTTCCTAGGGCCTGGTGAGTATGGATTGATGATGATAAATCTATATTGTGGTAGAGAATCACTTTTATACTTGACCATATGCATCAGTATTCATGATTTTTTGGGGTATTTGGATTTGGGTCAATTTTATAGGGATCATAAGTACCCCTATGAAAATAATTGGGTGGCTTAAAACCTCAGGGGTTAAAAGGGAGTTCTCCATTGTGTATCATGTTATCTAGTGATACTTTGTGGATTTCACCAAATAGGAGAGGTTTTCAGTTGAGTTTTTAATTTGTTTGGTATAGGTATTAAGGATTAGAAAGAAATTCAAATAGACAATGTTTTGTCTCTTAGGGATAGGTTAGATGGCATGGTAGGCTTGGGCCTATGGTTGATGGGTGAGATAATAGTTCATCTCTTGTAAAGATGGGAACTCCCCCTTGAGGGTGGGTAGTGGTCATAGTGCATGAGGCGAGCATGATAAGCCCTATGATCCTTATTATAGTGTAATGATGTTGGTTTCCTCTAGATAATGGGCTTGCGAGATCTATTATGGGAGTTATGAGATGAGACCTATTTTAGGTTGTGGGAAATTGATTCTATTTTCATAGAAATGAGTTTTCAAGGAGTATTGGGTGTGATTGGATTAGAAAAAACCCTAGTGAAATGGCCATATTGGAGATGAAAACTGGGAAGGAAGTAGAAATGTCATCTTGATTACAGGGTTAGGTTGGGACTATAGGTTTCGGAGTCACCATGGGGTGACTCATGTGGATATTTATATATGGGTAGAGACCAAGTTGTTTTTAGTATATCATTTGACTACTTCATAGGATATATGGGTATGTTGATGGGTTTGGTAGATTGTACTTATTGTGTTAGGTTTGATATTATAATAGTTATCCAATGAGGCTTGATATATATTGAGATGATATTTGAGAATTCACTCTATGATATATATATATATATATATATATATCAAGTTGTGTTACCAATTTTGTGTGATAGTGATTGGACCTTACTCTGAGGGGTTGGTTTGGCTTCTGGGAATTGAGGTTAGCTAGTGAGTCTAGGTTTTCATTGAGATTTGGTATGGGTGGTGTGCTTGATTCATGTATTAATAGTGCCCAGGTTGTGATCCATGACATGTGATAAGTCAAATGCATGGGATGTTATCAGGGAACTACAACTTAGAAATTAATTTCTAGGGTTTTATATTCAGATGGTTTTTTATTCAAGTATCAAAGTGATGAAAACACGTGTCACAAACCAACCTGACTCATCCATCCATAGAACACCTAAGTCAGCCCATAATAGGGTTTGAAGGTCATATATTATTCCCATGGGCTATCACAAGTTCCTAGTTATATGGGAAACACCATTCGGGAAAGATTTCACCCATAAAATAAATTAACTAGATATATAAAATTTAAATAAAATCAATAAGTCCCATCTAAAATTTGGGTTCCCATTCCAAACCAATAAGTAAGAATGAAACTAAAAGAAAAATTTAAACAATTTAAAAAATATATATTTTATACCACCTTCAACTCATTCTAATGAAACATCCCATAATATCCATTTCTCTAGTCTCTATGTATATAGTGTGCCACTGATTAAGGAAATAAATAGAAAATAATAAAGATAATTTTTTCAAGAATACAAAAGCACGATAAAAAAAATACATTTTGATATACCTAAAACAAGATACGCATATGAGCCAAGGTAACTCTCAATCCACTAATTTAAGACATTCTATAAGAGTGGTGTAAAAAAGCAGTCCCAAATCCTATGAATCAATGTTTAAACTTGAGAAATCTAATTGATCTACAGACATTGAGAGATTTGAGTACAATGTGAGCTACTAAAACTAGTAAAAAAATTATAACATCATTGTTATGAAATTTTCCATTTAATAACCAATGTTAAAATTATTTTTAATGTTGGTTATTAAATTTCCAATTTAAAACCTCGTACATTGATATTTTTTGTTTTGGTTATTAAAATGAAACTATTAAAAAATATTACAGAAAATATTTTTAACAGGACTTATTAAAACAACCAATGTTAAAAATTATTGATAAAATTTATGTAGTGTCATTTATATAGAAAAATGACATGAAAAATATTTTTTAGAATATTTTTAATGTTGTATTTTTAAGAAAATAATGTCAAAAATGAGTAAACCATGCATAAATAAGATTAAATAATTTTAAATTCTTCAATTTTACTATTTATAAATAAAAATGAACTTAAGGGTCAAAATTTATGGGCATTCAAAGTTATAATTATTTTTTCTATTGGAAAAAATGATATTTACTAGTTCAATGGGAGAAATTTCTATACGGAGAACTAAAATCTATGCATCGTGATTTGAAAAATTTAGAATTTTTATAATATTTTTAATTTTAGATTTATATATAACCATTGCTAAAAAAATTAAATATATTTTTAACATTGGTTTTTTAAATAAATTATATTAAAAATAAAACTCTATCCTGAAAATTCAGATTTTTCAAATAGCATGGATGCAAATTAAATCTCTCACCTAAAAATCCATATCATTAATAAAAAAAATTCATTTTTTTTCTACATCATGCGCACATGGTTTTCATTCACTCCTATAAATATATCACATTCATCTCAAACTTCCATTTCACCCTCTATATTCAAGTGTATAACACCCACATGATTTTCTATTAAATTTTTATTTCTCCCAACATTCATCATTCAAAAACAAAAAATATTGACTGGATATTAAATTATAATATGGAGACTGTAGAATTGATGAGTGAAATGATGAAAGTTATTTATAAAATGATAAATAAATTTGTTTGATCATTGTCATTTTTAAATAATACTTCAATGGAAGTAAAATCTTTGGAATGATTTATTTCATTATTATATGATTTTTTTCTATAATTGATATTTATAATTGAAAATTATTATCAACATATCATTGAAGAATTATTAATTTTTAGAATTTAATAATTGTAAACTAATTATTTTATCTTTGAAAAATAATTAAAAATATTGAATTTACACCAGAATTAATTCATTAGTGAACTCCAACTTCAGACGACCATAAATTTTGATTCGTAAGTCTATTTAGGCTCCACAATTAGTCAAAACAAAGCCTACAAAATGAACTACAAGGTTTCCCAAAAATTTACAATTTTTTATTTTAAAACATATTTTAAAATTTATATTTCACGTAGCTTAGTTAAATAACTAACATAAAAAAAATATTTTTAACGCCAGTTTTTAAATAGACAGACGTAAAAAATTACAAATAATGTAAAATTTAATAATAATTAATATTTTAAATATTAATAATGGTTATTTTATTAACTGGTGTAAAAAATAATTACTAAATCACTTTTAAAGATTTTTCCTAAAAATTAATGTTACAAAAATTAAAAACCCCGATATAAAAAGCCTCTTTTTGTTCTAGTGTAATCCTATTACAGTTACATCAATGGGTCCATAAATTCTATTTTAAAAAATATTTCAAAAATACTAGTTTGAAACAAATTAATTTAAAATGTTTTTTTAAGAAAATATTTTTAAAAAACCACATATGTTCTTTTAAAGATCCTCTTTATAAACCAAAAAGGGTGATCACACATTTATTTTTGGAAATTAAGTCATTTTTAAAACATCATTCTATTATTTATTAAGAAAGATAAATATAATACTCAACATGCCCAAATAAATTATCAAATTCATAAATATTTCTAGGAAACAAAGAGGTAAATGGAAGCTAACTAAACACAACCCAAGAAGTTATAACTAAAATCATATAAGTATTAAAAAAATGGAAAGTGTGAAGGTCTTGAAGTCATAAGAAGTATAATGTGAAATAGGATAATGGGAAAATAATATATTCAATAATTTATAACATTCATCATGGGAGAATCACCTTAACATCACTATGGATAGGGGAACCTATAAATAATGTTACTAACTAGGGTTGTGCCATCAATTGGTGGAATGTGTATCACATCATTAGCCAATGGGGGTGCCACATTTACATTACTAGAATAGCCAGTAGTAAGGGATCACATCCCATATATGTTCACCTACCCATGTACCATGGTTTCCTGTGAGGTTTTCATAATATCACTTTAATCATTAAGTGTAACACTATCTTTAAAATATTCATAATTAGTTACAAATTCTTGACCGAACATGAACATACATTTTTCCAATCATAATTGGAAATTCCAGAAAAAAAAGAATTCACTTCCCTTTTTCCAATAATAATGGGGAATATCTCAATTCACATATTTACATATTCTCATGTGAATATTTGAAAATAAATATATATAACACATATACTAATGTGTATAACCACCCACCATAAAAAATATTTTTTAAATTAAAATATCAATGAGAAACTAGTTCAAAACATGAATAAAACCTCACTTTTAAACCATTAAATTTTTTAATCCACTAAAAATATAAAATGAAACATCAATAAATAGTTCTTCAAAAAACTATAAGCATATAAATAAATAAAATCCATGACTATATTTAAACAACACATCTCCATCCTTGAGGAATGATATTCTAAAAAATATATATTAATTTATTCAAGAAATGCTTATAAGAATTTAAATAGACATATGTCATACATAATCTATAAGAATCTAGAATATAGAAAATTCAAGCATAACTTTGAATGATAGGAAAATTGTGATACATGGAATAACCTACGTAGGTTAATAAAAAATTATGTGAAATCAAAAAAACTATGAGAGGAAGGATTTGATGGGAATCACGCACCCTATAAATCAAAATTAGAAGGTTTTAGAACACCCAATCCCACCAAAGGTTTGTTTAGTGAAAGATTCATTGATTTAAAGGAGATAAAATAAAGGATGTATGAGAGGAAGAAAGATATGGATATTAACAATACCTAACCTGGATGGAGTCACTTGAAATTGCACAAAGGATAACCAAAAACTAGAGGAGAAGGAGAGGTCTCATGGAGGGGTATTCCCTAGTGGCCTACTGCATTGTGAAAGATATGATGAGGACCATATTTTTATTTTAAATTAATAGAGGAGAATATTTTTAATATTATATTTTTAATGATCGGGTAAAACATGTGTTTAATGAACATTTTTTCCCAATCATGTGCCAAACAAGAAACTTATACTGGGAAAACCATAACATATTCACAGTTGGTCTACAAAGTTGTGAAAATTGTGTGATAACCATGTGAAATAGATCTACCAAAATGCAGACCCCATCTGCATGGTTGTCCCACTATTTATCAAATCATGTGTCTAAACCTTGAAACATGAAAAAACTCTTAAAATTTAAAAAAAATCAAAAAAAATCATAATCCTGAAGAAAAATAAAAAAAAAATTATTAAAAAATAAGGGTTGGGGTGTGAAAATTCTCCCCACCATGACCCTTTATTCCCCTAGAAATCCATTGAAGTCATAGTGGATGGTGTATAATTCAAAACATAGGTGTACACCTGATGTCTTTCAAAATTCATGATGATCCTCAAGAAAACAAACATTGCCTTACCTATAACCCAAGTATAGAAGATCAAAAGTAAGATCAAATATAAGAAAACCTAGAGGTGAAATTAAAAAAACTAAATCTCTCAAGGACTCTCCCTTCTATTTAAGAATTCCAAAAGGATGGTTGATGACACGGAACGACACTCTGAAGGAATCACCAAAATCACAACCCATGTTCCCAACTAAAAGAAATCAAGTAGAAAGATCCAATAAAAGGAATATGCATGATCTCATAGGAACAAAATTTCATTATCCAAAATGAAATAAGGGGCAAGAAATCAAAGGAAAACCACATACCAATAATCTTGAAAGGATCAATGTGTTAATAAAGGGCAAGAGAACTAAAGGATCCTAATAGGATTCACCTATACCCAAAAATGCATGAAAAATATTAAAAAAATGAACCACCCATTATTCCTCAAGAAAATAATATTCATCAAAGTTGTCAAGATGGGTTCTAGTCATGGATAAAGGGAGGATAACATGGGGACTTCTTTCTAATCACTGACTCTTAGAGAAACGGATAGGTCCAAATGAGTTTATCATTAGTCCTAGTTACCCACACATATCAACCTGATACATCCAACCAAAACCAATGGACATAATAGGCACTAATGCATTCATATCATAAAATTAACAACCACTAAAAAAATCACCTCCCACCATTATACAGTCAATGGGATAACAAAAGAACCATCAATATTGAATTTCCTCAAAACCAATAACTACCTAAAACATGGAAAGGTCAAACCTTAAAATTATATCCATCACTAATTAATATAATAAATGAATACTCAGTTAATGAATGAAGAAATCCTTGAGGACAATTATCCACCTTACATCGAGTTTTTTTAAGGAATACTCAAAATAATGTGAAAAATGAATATATCCATTCGTGTTTCCCAAATTCAAATAAAATAGTTCCACCATTAAAAATATAATTAATTCAAACATATAACTCACCAAAAATGAATACATTTTGAAAAAATTATTTATTTTATATTTAAAATTCCAATCATTGAGTTTAAAAGATCAAAACTAATTTTGAAGAATGTACCTTGAAAACTTTTCATCCCCCGTTCAAAAAAATTTACCAATTAAAATTAAAGGAACCTAAGTAATCAAATGAAACCCTTGCCACAAAAAAATTTATTTAAATTTTTAAAATCCACCTTAGAATTTTGAAATCTAAAATCTCCACTAAAACCCCATTTTCAAACTCTCAATGTCCAATATTAAAAACAATAATTGTCATGACCCACTTCCCACAAGGTGTACCCCTCCTAGGCTGGCAATGTGAGAAGGGAGACAATGACCCCCCGAGTCCCGCCTCTAGTAGGCTCCATGTTGGAAATTAGCACCGAGGGTATAGTAAACATACAAATGGAGGCGTTTCCCTCTAAGAGAACACATGTGAAAGAGAGAGATAAGACAGAAACCAACCAACTCCAACTAAGACTACAATATAAAATAAATCCCAAGTACACATATTTAATGTCATGAAAAACTACTACAAATAGAAGGGAAAACTGCAAGTACTAATGGAAACTAAAAATAGCAGCGACCATGAAGCTCAAACATCTCCTGCTACCACAAGCTAATTGTAACCAACCTGGTCTCCAACTTTATCCATGTGACCTGAAAAATAGTTTATATATACAAAGGGTGAGTATAATAGTATACTCAGTAGGATCCTCCCTAGTGTCTCTCCTGCAAAAATATTGAAAGCATGCAAAATCAAAATGAACAAAAAGTGAAACTAAATAGTTACCTAAACAGGTATACTAAGTTCCCAGCCTCACCATGGCTACTCTCACCAAGTATCACATACAAGAGTATATAATATAATAAAGAATATCAAGGGTACCCTAACACTAATTCCCCACTGGTTTTCCGCTTTTCCCCAACATCGCACATCCTAAGCATCTCTCTCCAAAACGGATTTCCCATAGAAACCTGGGCGTATCACCACAACATGCACCTTGTAAAACAAAACCACCATGTCCACATAAGCAAAGTAACTAGGTAGTTTTCGGGAACCACCCCAGCTTTCATAATGTTTATCATACGTAGGGTATTGAACAATAAGACATTATAGCCCATACACTGAGTAAGGATCCACAAGCCATCACTGTAACACCCCAAGCTTCCACGGTACGCTTCTCTTTGAATAATACAGTAGCGTGTGTTGTACGCAACTTCGAGTTCTAACACACCACAACCAATCAAACTAGCCGTTATGAATAGTAATACCCACTTTTTGAAATTTTATAAATTTTATCATTCAAATTTGACTTCATTTTTGGATTAGGAATATTGAAATTAGCCTAGGGTGAAATTTTGGTATTTTTCTGAAAACTTTCAATTTTTGATGAATAGTGAAAAACACTGAGTTATAGTTTAAAACCGAATTTTTATTGAAATAATTATTTATTTTATTTAAATTATTTTAGGTCAAAATAGATACAGAATACCGATATAAGTTCAATGTAATTCATTGGAGTCGGTTTATAATAATTTTAGATATATAAAAATTTTATTGAACTTTTCACCGTCTTTTACCCATCTCCTAGGAGAATTTTTAAATTCACATAAAACATAATTTTACCACTTTTGTGAGTAGAATTTCAAAAATCCAAGAGACAGGGTTAATATTAAGGAGTAAAATTTGGTTCAATAAGATAAACATAATTTTTGGTGAATAGTAACTTTTTACTATTATTTACCACGGTTAAAAGTAAATAGGGTAATTAAGGGTAAAAATGATATTATTATAACCCTAACACATGTCCTAATTCTATTTTCTAAGTATAATTCGACCAAAAAAACCTTAGGAATAAAATATGAACCTCTTTATTCCACTTGGATTAGATTAGGACGTTTATTATTATTTAATTCAAAGAAGAGTTAAAAAAGTTAAAATCAATCTTTAATAACTAAAACACTTTTAATATAGAGTTATACGAAAGATAAATTTGATTATAAATATTAATTAGGAAGATAAAAATATTTACTATATAATGGTATTTTATTTATAATTTTTAGACATTAGATAATTTAATTTATTTTTGACACAATGGTGATGCAGTAATTACCTATTTAATGAAATATTAAAATAATTTATATTATAAATATTCAAATAAATGTAATTTGAAAATTTTTATGAATTACACTAATTTTATAGGTTACTATGACATGTTAGGATTGATTAAATGAATTTAGTTATAATTAATAAAGTTGTTAGAACTTTTACAAAAAATCAATTATTAAATAGTGTCAAAATTGACATAAAAGAGTATTTAAAAAAAATATTATATTATTAATTGATATTATATTCGTAAAAATCTAAGGTTAAGAAAAATGACTTAGATAAGGTTATATAT
This sequence comes from Viscum album, assembly GCA_963277665.1. NCBI lineage: Eukaryota > Viridiplantae > Streptophyta > Magnoliopsida > Santalales > Viscaceae > Viscum > Viscum album. Next base: position 1,714,422,022 of record OY728138.1, on the reverse strand, counting down.
ATTAATAATGAACCACTTGGGGTTATCTTGTCTTATTATAGTAATTTTATTAACCGTATAATATAAAAATACAAAGAGACATGGTAAATGTTAAACTATTTAACTAAGAGTTAAATATAAATGATACGGTTAATAATGACCCAAACCTGTCTAAAATCTATTGGTTGAAAGGATTTAGACCCATCCCAACCTTATCCTTGAAATAAGTCACTTTTGAGCCATTATAAACCGAATATGAATTTTTTATAAAATAATATTTTAAGTTTTTTCTAAGGTTCCCATCACCCCTCTTATAAAAGGGAACCCCCCCTTCTCTCAAATTCATACATTCAAAGCCTTTTGGTTCAGAAAAATCATGACCAAATATCCTCTAAACATCCCTCACTTCATCCTAGAGGCCTTCCTTTAGTCAGAAATCCAACATAATGAGCCCTTGTGATCAAATCAAAAGGAAGAACCCGAAAAAGAGGTAATGATTTCACCACCCTCTTTCAAGTTTATTTCTTCTTCCACTTCTTCTTTCTTTGTTATTTCCATTCTAAAATAATAAATCCAGTATCTTCTATATACTGTGATGTTATTATAAATATGGTACAACCATATTCAGTATTTTATCCATCCTTTTAATGACATTTCACCATACATGTGTACGTACGGATTACCGTCTCCACGTCGTGGTGTAATTGTTATTCAATACATTATTATTTGGATGGGTATAATAATGATGCGTAATTCATTTAAATAATAAATATAACATTATAATTATTCTGTATATATGATACACCATACAATTATATATTATTTTAATATCAAAAGAATGTTATTGTCGCTTGTGCGTACGTACAGACTACTATCTCCACGAACATGATGAGATTAATTCCCCATCGTATCCATTCAAGACTAATTTTCATTTGATGATTTAAAATAATTTTTAAGGACTTGATATCATTCTGGATATTAATAAGATACAACCTATGGATAAAAAGCACGTCTTATGTAAGAAAACATATAAAAGAAAATGAGTAAGTGAACACCTGAAATGACGATAATACTAAAATATTATTAACAACGAAATATTAAAAGATCATATATGATATAATATTTATGTATATGATTCCATTATAATTTAATAACAATTATTTCACCATTATAAAGGAGGTTAACCTACCCTCGACCAAATAAATTTACAAGGTAAGGGTTTATTTCACAATCTCTTCATTATCCGAGGTTGTTTATACGTAATTATCTACTGGGACCTCTTTATCATCCACATCCATGTTTATTAAAAACATATTTCAAATCATTATTACTATTTTATAGACTATTGTTTAAAGTAATTTATACCCTTGTTGACTTTTTATAAGATGTTTATAAATTAATCTTTCCGTCATTTTCCAAACAAGGTCCTTTTTAACCTTTTTGACAAAATTAAGGTAAGAATGTCTTTTTTTAACTTATATGGCTGGTGCAGCTATTTTACACCTTTATAAAATCATATACGATTCCCTTAAAAGCTTATAAGAATATTTTCAAAGTAAATGTTATCTTTTAAAATTATGTGTCTTTTAAATGATTTCAAAAAAAGAGATTTTTCTCTCAAATAGTTTTGATTTCATCTATGTCAACATCCTTTGATGGATTTTAAGCTTATTTGAAGTTGATATATTATTATACAAAACTTCTATATTGTATTAAATGTTTTGTGATATGTTTGATTGTGGATGTGTTATTTTTATATCATTCATGGTTTATGGATAAAGTATTGACATTTCTTATGCTAGTTTTAATACGAATGTTTATGTTATGTTTAAACCTATTCATATGAGGAATGAATTGGACTTATTAAGTGACGAGTGGAGCCCGCTATAGCTCATAGATGCATTAGTAGGTCTCATGATACAAACCAGTGTCTTGTCACAAGGCCTTGAAAAAATCTTATTTGTAGTCTTGGCACAAGGCCTTGACTATGTCGTTATGATAGTCTGGCATTATGCATTCCATCATTATGAAAGTGTTATTGATATTACATGTGATTATTCTACTAGTATATTATCCATGTGAATATGTAAATGGCATTATTTCACTTTATTTTTTCCATATTATGCTAAAATTCAAGTTTAAAAGGCTTTTGTTTTAGTTATACATTGCCTTAAATGTTTATGTTATTTATGAAAGTTTTCGCTATATTGTTATCCTTACTGAGTATCTGAGCTCACCCCTTTCTATGTTTTATTTTTCACAGGATGTGAAGAAGTATTTTATGACTGACCTACAGGGATAGTCTGAGGGGATATGAGTGTGGACTATGGAGACTATGTTGTTGTAGTTTTCATTTTATGATGTAATGTAAGAATTATGAATGTATCTAGTGATTCCAAGGATATTAAACTAATCAGTATTTTGAGACTTGATCTTTTGTGATCATGAAAATGTTATGTAATAATGCACCGACTCTGGGTAACTGGGGTCAGGGCGTTACAGTTTGTATCAGAGGATGTTTACTACAAACCTTGGAAGCTAGATTTAGATAAACTCTGATTAGATCACATAGACCTAAGATGGACTTTAAGGATTAGTATAGAAGATCTTCCTGGAATTTTGATATTGTAGAGATTTAGTGAGTTTTACGAGAAATACATCCATGTCTGGATATGAGCAGGTAGAGACGACTCTGGGACAGATGTACCTAGTGGTAAAACCTGAAAACACCGCTTTGAGAAAGACTCGAACAGGAACTGGTGCAGGATAATGGACCTTGCTGCACTCTTGGTTACGAAACTCTCGGGGGATATGCTTAGGATAATTATCATTTTCTTTACAAACCATTATGAAGGTTTTATGAGTATATACTTCCTCAAAGAAAACATTTTTTATGATCATGGATTATATCCATAAACTATTCAATTTATGTTATGTGTTTTACAAGTTCGGATTTATGTATTGTGATTCATAAACTGATCTAGTGTATGCCATTGTTTAGAAATGGCACCTAGTGGAAGAAATGGAAACTGTATCAATACACGCTCTCTATTTAGAGATTTCCCTCTTGATCAAGATAATTATAGTGGAGCTGGTGATACAACTGCTGCTGATAAGCTTATCGTTGTACTAGGACAACTCACTCAGGTTATGAATAATAACCTTACCTGTATGGAGCACCCAGATCCACAATGTGGAGGATCAATGTTAGATCAGTTCATGAGGCAACAACCACCAAAATTTAATGGGTTTAAAAATACATTATTATATTAGAAATGGATAAATTTCTTAGAGAAAATATTACATGCCTTGGGGAGTAGTGAAAGAGAAAAAGTTATCATGGAAGTTTACCGCCTCACTAGAGATGCTGACCAATGGTGGTTATTGATTCAAAACACAAAGGAGGATGATGAATTATAAAATATGGAATGGATGAAGTTAAAAGTTATTTTCTTAGAGAAATACTTTCCTCGTGACCATCGATCAAATATGGAAAGGCAATTTTTGGGTCTGAGACAAAAGGAGGATGATAATGTCGCAAATTATGAGGCTAACTTTACAAGGTTAGAGAGGCATTCAGAAGATTATATATGTAACCCAAGGATTAATATTGATCATTTCTTTGATGGGTTAAAACAATTTCTCTATCAAGAATTAGTCTCACAATCCTTCTCGTCGTACGAAGATATTGTCTCATGTGCTATCAAGACAGAAAAAGAATTCTCTAAGTCTTACGACTTTAAAGGAAAGAAAGAGAAGAAGAGATCTACTGATCACTCTGGAAATGGGAATAAGGGGAAGAATGGAAAAGTTGAATATCCATCCTAGAGTAAATTTAGGAAGAAACACCCCGGTACTTTCTTGGATGGAATGGGAGTCTGTTACAAGTGTGGTGAAAAAGGCCACCAAGCTCATGATTGCAAGGGGAAGAAGGAAGCTACCGATGTTCAATTCTACAATTTCAGGGATATAGGACATTATACAAATGAATGTCCTAAGCTTCAGGGAAACTTACCTCAGAAAAGGCCAAGGGATCAATTCCAAGCTTATGCGATCACTACTGCTGAGTTTGAAGCTCCGAAAGATGTGGTGGAAGGTAATTTAATGGTTTCCTCAAGTTTAGCCAATGCTTTATTTGATTCTAGATCATCGCATTGTTTCATATCTTCACAGTTTGCAATGAAAATTGGATATTTCCAATTTTATTTAATAAGGGAGTTATCAGTCAAAACCTTTAAGGGAAGTATCATTGCAACAAAGTTTTGTGAATCAATCCCCATTAGAGAACATAAATGTTTTTTATCTGCTGATCTCATTGTCATACTCATGATTGAATTTGATATAATCCTCAGTATGGATTTTCTTTCAGACCATGATGCAAAGATTTATTGTAATAAGAAGGAGGTTACGAATTTTTATGATGATTTTATGGAACACCTTATCTTTAGAGAAGAATCATCACCACCTAATTCTTATCTAGAACCACCCCCATTAGCTCAACTAAATTCAATTATTGGGGATGAAGAGAATGAAATAAATGTGGGTGAGGAAAGGAATGTTCAAATAGATGATGTACCTATTGTGAAAGAATATGTCGATGTGTTTCCCAAAGATTTACCTGGACATCCTCCAGAATGAGAAATTGAGTTTTCCATTGATTTAATTCATGGATCAAGACCCATATCGAAGACCCCTTATAGAATGGTAACTGTGGAATTAGTGGAACTAAAGAAACAAATGAGGGAATTGAGTAATAAGGGATTTATTCGCCTTAGTGTTTCTCCATGGGGATCCCCTATCCTTTTTGTTAAGAAGAAAGATGGATCTATGAGGTCATGTATCGACTACAGGGAAATCAATGCTATAACAATAAAGAACAAGTATCCCCTACCTTGCATTGATGATTTATTTGACCAACTGCATGAAGCTCAATACTTTTCAAAGATTGACCTTCGATCAGGATACCATCAATTGTGTGTGAAGAAGGAAGACATTACAAAGACATCATTTCTAACCAGGTACGGGCATTACGAGTTTATAGTAATTCCTTTTGGATTGAATAATGCACCCTTTGTATTCATGGATCTAATGAACAGAGTTTTCAAGGAATATCTTGATGACTTTGTAGTGGTATTTATTGATGATATATTGGTATACTCCAAAAGCTACAAAGATCATGAAAATCACTTGCGCATTATCCTAAAGACTCTTATAAGAAATGAATTATATGGGAAGTTTAGCAAGTGTGAATTCTAGATTTAGAAGATATCTTTTCTTGGCTATATTGTCTCTAAGGATGGAATCTCTATTTATCCTTATATGACCAAGTAAATCCAATAATGTCCAGCACCAATGAGTATAACTGAGGTACAAAGTTTTATTGGTTTAGCAGGTTATTATCGGCATTTCATCCACAATTTTTCCTGATTGGCTTACCCATTAACGAAGCTCACGCGTAAAGGGGTTAAATTTGTTTGGACAAAAGAGTGTGAAGAATGTTTTGAATAATCGAAGAAAATATTAGTCAATGATCCTATATTGACTCTACCATCGGGGAATGATGGGTTCGTTATTTATAGTGATGCATCAAAGAAAGGACTTGGTTGTGTCCTTATGCAGAATTATATAGTTATTGCCCATGCATCATGATAGCTGAGAATTCATGAGAGAAACGATCCTACTCATGATATTGAGTTAGTTGTTGTAATATTTACTTTTTAAATATGGAGACATTATCTCTATGGTGAAAAATGTGAGATATATACCGATCACAAGAGTTTGAAGTATATTTTCTCACATAAAGAACTCAACATGAGGCAAAGTAGATGGACTGAACTACTCAAGGATTATGATGGAACGATACACTACCACCAGTGGAAGGAAAATAAGGTGGCAGATGCTTTGAGTAGAAAGGATCATGGAGTTTTGAAAAAGATGAGAGTTGAAAATGATCCTATATATATGGATCTAGTAAAGATGGATATGGGAATCAGCATGGAAGGTGAAACCTCAATAATTTTTCAAATGGTTGCCAAACCATCTTTACTATAAAGGATAAAGAGTTCTCAGACCGATGATGAAGAATTTCAAAAGAATATTAAAGCTTTGAATGATGGGAGATTGAGTGACTTGGTGTATGAAGATGAATTTTTGAAATTTGGGAAGATACTTTATGTTCCCGATATACCTGATCTAAAAGGAAAATTGTTGGATGATGGTCATAGTTCTAATTTATCTATAAACCCTGGGAGCACCAAAATGTATAGATATTTGAAGAAACTTTTTTTGTGGGACAACATGAAGAGGGATATTTCTGATTTGGTGTCAAGACGTATGGTTTTTCAACAAGTGAAATCTAGAAGGCAACATCCTGGAGGATTCATGCAACCTCTTCCCATACCTGAGTGGAAATGGGATAATATTATGATGGACATTATCATGGGACTACCAAATAATCCTAGAATGAACGATGCAATATGGGTCATTGTTGATCATCTCACCAAGTCAGCACATTTTCATGCTATAAGAGAAGATCTACCACTTGAACGTCTAGCATGACTATATATTAATGAAGTTGTGAGACTTTATGGAGTACCCCTATCGATTGTTTTTGATCGTGATCCCTGTTTTACTTCAAGATTCTGGAAGAGTATTCAGAAGGCCTTGGATACTGAACTTCGTTTGAGCACTGCCTACCACCCTCAAACCGATGGACAATCAGAACGGACTATTCAAACCTTATAGGACATGTTTAGATCCTACTCACTTGACTTTCAGGTTATGTGGGATCAATATTTACCTCTAGTAGAATTTTCCTATAACAATAGCTTCCATTCAAGTATTCGGATGGCACCAAATGAAGTGTTATATGGAAAGAGATTTCGTACACCAACTTGTTGGGATGACGTTGGTGAAAGAAAACATGTAGGCCTAGAACTAGTAGAGAAAACGATGGAAATGGTGAAGGTAATCCAAAATTACATCAAAGCAGCTCAAAGTAGGCAGAAGAGCTATGCTGATAACCGAAGGAAGGATTTGGAATTTCAGCTAGGAGATCATGTTTTCTTGAAGGTATCTCCATGGAAGGGTGTTATACGTTTCGGTAAGAAGGGTAAATTGAGTCCCAAGTACATAGGACCTTTCAAAATTCTAGAATAAATTGGGTTTGTAGCTTACCATTTGAAAATGCCGCCAAGTCTCTTCCAAGTTCACGATGTGTTTCACGTATCACTGGTGATAAAATACATGCCTGACCCAAAACATGTACTCACCTATGAGGAATTAGAACTGGAACACAATCTATCTTATTGTGAAGAGCCTGTCGGGATTCTTGATACCAAAGAACAAGTGTTGAGAAATCGGACGACTCATCTGGTAAAAGTTCTATGAAGAAACCATAAGATGGAAGAAGCAACGTGGGAACCCGAGGAACTTATGATGAAGAACCACCCGAGTCTTTTTATGCTGTAATATTCTAGAAATTTCGATGACGAAATTATTTGAAGTAGGTGAGAATGTAACACCCCAAGCATCCATGGTATGCTTCTCTTTGAATAATATAGTAGCGTGTGTTGTACGCAACTTCGAGTTCTAACACACCACAACCAATCAAACTAGTCGTTATGAACAGTAATACACAATTTTTGAAATTTTGTAAATTTTATCTTCCAAAATGGACTTCTTTTTTGGATTCAGAATATTGAAATTATCCTAGTGTGAAATTTTGGTATTTTTCTAAAAACATTCAATTTTTAATGAATAGTGAAAACACTGAGTTATAGTTTAAAACCGAATTTTTATTTAAATAATTATTTATTTTATTTAAATTATTTTAGGTCAAAATAGATACACAATACCTATATAAGTTCAATTTAATTCATTAGAGTCGGTTTATAATAATTTTAGATATATAAAAATTTTATTGAACTTTTCACCGTCTTTTACCCATCTCCTGGGAGAATTTGAAAATTCACAAAAAATATAATTTTACGACTTATATGAGGGGAATTTCTAAAATTTTAGAGACATGGTTAATATCAAGAAGAAAATTTTGGTTTAATAAGATAAAAATATTTTTTTTGTGAATAGTAACCTTTTACTTTTATTTACCACAGTTAAAAGTAAATAGGGTAATTAAGGGTAAAAATGATATTATTATTACCTTAACACATGTCCTAATTCTATTGTATAAGTATAATTCGACCAAAAACAACCTTAGGAATAAGATATAAACCTTTTTTGTCCACTTGGATTAGATTAGGACATTTATTAATATTTAATTCAAAGAAGAGTTAAAAGAGTTAAAATCAATGTTTAAAAACTAAAACATTTTTAATATATGGTTATACAAAAGACAAATTCTATTATAAATATTACTTATGAAGATAAAATTATTTCCTACATAATGGTATTTTATTTATAATTTTTAGATATTAAATAATTAAATTTATTTATGACACAATGGTGATGCAGTAATTACCTAATTACTGAAATATTAAAATAATTGATATTATAAATATCCAAATAAATGTAATTTGAGACTTTTTATGAATTAAAATAATTTTATAGGTTAATATGACATGTTAGGATTGATTAAATGAATTTATTTCGAATTAATAATGTTGTTATAACTTTAACAAAAATAAATTATTAAATAGTGTCAAAATTTACATAAAAGAGTATTTAAAACAAATATTATATTATTAATTGATATTCTATCACTAAAAATCTAAGGTTCAGACAAATAACTTATATAAGGTTATATATATTAATAATTAACCACTTGGGGTTCGCTTGGCTTGTTATAGTAAGATTATTAACAATATAATATAAAAATACAAAGAGACATGGTAAATGTTAAACTATTTAACTAAGAGTTAAATATAAATGATGAGGTTAATATAGTGAACCAAACCTGTCTAAAATCTATTGGTTGAAATGATTTAGACCCATTCCAACCTTATCCTTGAAATAAGTCACTTTGGAGCCATTATAAACCGAATATGAATTTATTATAAAATAATATTTTATGTTTTTCCTAAGGTGCCCATCACCCCTCTTATAAAAAGGCACTCCCTCTTCTCTCAAATTCATACCTTCAAAGCCTTTTGGTTCGGCCAACCCCTACCCAAATATCCTCTCAACTTCCCTCACTTCATCCTAGAGGCCTTAGTTTGGTCAAAAAGCCAACATAAGGATCTCTTGTGATCAAATCAAAAGGAAGAACCCGAAGAAGAGGTAATGATTTCACCACTCTCTTTCAAGTTCCTTTCTTCTTCCACTTCTTCTTTATTTGTTATTTACATTCTAAAATAATAACTCCAGTATATTCTATATACTGTGATGTTATTATAAATATGGTACAACCATTCTATCCATCCTTTGAATGACATGTCACCATACGTGCGTACGTACGGCTTACCGTCTCCACGTCATGGTGTAATTGTTATTCAATACATTATTATTTGGATGGGTATAATAATGATGTGTAATTCATGTAAATAATAAATATAACATGATAATTATTCTGTATATATGATACACCATCCAATTATATATTATTTTAATATCAAAAGAGTGATATTGTCGCTCGTGCGTACGTACGAACTACCGTCTCCATGAACGCGATGAGATTCATTCCCCATCATATCAATTCAAGACTAATTTTCATTTGATGATTAAAAATAATGTTTAATGAATTGATATGATTATGGATTTTAATAATATACAACCTATGGATAACAAGAACAACTTATGTAACAAAACATATAAAATAAACGAGTAAGTGAACACCCAAAACGACGATAATACTAAAATATTATTAACAAAGCAATATTAAAAGATCATATATGATATCATATTTATGTATATTATTCTTGTATAATTTAATAACAATTATTTCACCAGTATACATGAGGTTATCCTATCCCCTACTAATGAAATTTACAAGGTAAGGGTTTATTTCACAATCTTTTCATTATCCGAGGTTGTTTATACGTAATTATCTACTAGGACATCTTTATCATCCACATCCTTGTTTCTTAAAAATGTATTTCAAATAATTCTTACTATTTTATATACTATGTGTTAAAGTCATTTATACCCTTGTTGACTTTTTATAAGATGTTTATAAAGGAATATTTCTGTCGTTTTCCAAAAAAGGTCATTTTTAACCTTTTTGACAAAATTAAGGTAAGAATGTCTTTTTTTAGCTTATATGGAGGGTGCAGATATTTTCTGCCGTTATAAAATCTTCTAAGATTCCCTTACAAGATTATAAGAATATTTTCAAAGTAAATGTTTTCTTTTATAATTATGTGACTTTTAAATGATTAAAAAAAAGAGATATTTCTCTCAAATAGTTTTTATTTTATCTATGTCAACATCCTTTGATGGATTTTAAGCTTATTTGAAGTTGATTTATTATGATACAAAACATCCATATTGAATTGAAGGTTTTTTGATATGTTTGACTATGGATGTGTTATTTTTATACCATTCATGGTTTATGAATAAATTATTGACATTTCGTATGCTAGTTTTAATACGAATGTTTATGTTATGTTTAAACCTATTCATATGAGGAATGTATTGGACTTAATAGGTGACGGGTGGAGCCCACTATAGCTCCTCGATGCATCGGTAGGTATCATGAGACAAACTAGTGTCTTGTCACAAGGCCTTGACAAAATATTATTTGTAGTGTTGGCACAAGGCCTTGACTATGTGGTTATGATAGTCTGGAATTATGTATTCCATCATTATGAAAGTGGTTATTGATATTGCATGTGATTATTCGACTAGTAGAATATCCATGTGAATAAGTAAATGGAATTATTTCATTTTATTTCTTCCATATTATGATAAAGTTCATTTTTAAAAGGCTTTTGTTTTAGTTATACATTTCCTTAAATGTTTATGATTATTTATGAATGTTTCCTCTATATTTTTGTCCTTACTGAGCATCTGAGCTCACCCTTTCTATGTTTTATTTTTCCTAGGATGTGAAGAAGTATTTTATGACTGGCCTACAGGGATAGTCTGAGGGGATATGAGTGTGGACTATGGAGACTATGTTTCTGTAGTTTTCATTTTATGATGTACTATAAGACTTATGAATGTATCTAGTGATTCCAAGGCTACTAAACTAATCAGTCTTTTGAGACTTGATCTTTTGTGATCATGCCAATGTTATGTAATAATGCACCGACTCTGGGTAACTGGGGTCAGGGAGTTACAATCACAGCCTAAACACATTACACCTATAGTAGTACAAATGAAAATATATCCAAAATATATGTATGTGAGTAACCACAATCCATTACATCCATCTACACACATATATGGAGAAAAAACCATTGTGTCTACCAACACAAGTAACTAATAATAAAAGAGAGTGGGACCAAAGGGGGTTGTCATCCATCCATCCTCCCACTGGAATGTTGGGGAAAACACCCCCCTAGGGCTCATAATCCTCGGGGTGTCAGTTTCCCTAACTGAAAGGGTGGAGTAGCATATAGAAACAAAAAAAATTATAGAATATACTATAGATTACAACCACACTATGGGAATAATCTAGTCTTATACTCAACTCCAGCTAACATCTCTTGAACTCCTGGCTGAAACTTCTAAGACTAAGTATCATATAAGAACACAACCATTTAAATAGATTTATTACATTACTTAATTAAATTTTTATCAGTTTTTCTTTACATTTATTAATTATTTAAACATTAATTAACCATTAACAATTCCACATTATATTTCATTAGCATCACACCCAAAGTCCACTGTTCTATTAAATTCCAACGTCAGCATTGCATCCCCACAAACTCCAACCCCTTGGGTTAATAATCATTAATTAAATCATTTATTAACATCATTGTTAATTTCCCATATTCCTAGGAATTCTATAAAAATATTCTAAGCTACTAAACACAAGGGTGGGTCAACTCGGTGAGTATATTAACTACTCTTCAAGTCTTTTCCACCTATATCGAGAGCATAGACCCATCCTCCCTCGAGAAGCTAAACATGGAAAGCATGTGGCATACACTACGTGTCATTGACCATTTTGGAAGGAGGGTAAAAAATACCATCTGCCTTGATTAGTGGGGAAAGTAAAGTAGATAAACAACCAATAAGAATCACCAAACATCCAAACATTCACATCCAACCTGTTTTGTCATCTTTAGTGTCCTCCCTGACACCCACAAGCATAAACCGATGCATCTCGAAACTCTAGGCATCAACCGATGCTACAAAAAATGGGCCTCCCTTGCCCCACATATTACAACATCCATTCAGACACATATGACATCACAAGAAGTAGAGAATAACAAAGAAACTAGGCTCTTGGCCCTTAACAAGGCATTTTCTTCCTTCACATGAAACGACCTCTCATGGATCCAAGAATTAGGCTCTAGGCCTTTACATGAAAGAGATTAACTCATAAACCTAGAAGTCATTATCTTTTTATCAAATAGACAATTCTTTAATCCATTTGGAATTAACAAATTTATTAATTGTAGGTTCCAACTATTGGTAACCTAAATAGTAAGTTATCATATCTATCACAAATAAATTAAACATTCTTACTACATCAATTTGATTAACATAAAATTACAACAAGAAGAACCAGATAACTTTACATGCATCTTTATCTTTGAAAATTAATTTAAAATTAATCCCAGTTTACATTATTTACCAATTCCTATAAAGAATGAAATACTAAACAAGGAAAGCACAGATATTGCACTATCTAGGAAAACAAGAGGCAATGGCATACGATCGATACCAATTTATTTATCAACTTCAAATATTTATTATGTTAATTCCAATGTGATTTAGTGGGATAAAAGATGGTAACTATACAGTTGCACATAAATGAATATAGAATAAATGAATCCCCTACCTCAAAGGATTTTATGCTTTTTGAATTGACTAAAAAAAGATCACGATCACCTCTCTTGGAGGACTGCAACCACATGAGGATGCAAAGACACCACCACACCATCCAACACCCAAGAAAAGTTATTAGGAACATGGAGATAACATTACATAATAGGGAAAGGAGAAACATAAGGAGATGAACCCAAAAGAACGATGATCGATCATACCTTATATCAATGATTGATTGATACTGCATGGTTTCACCAAAACAGGGGGTGTACATTCTGCAAGAAGAACTTAAAGGGGAACTAATCCAAGGAGGAAATTTTGATCATATGACTCCTATGGGAAGGAAGGAAAGGTTCGAGCATCTGGTACCAGGAAACAATAATGAATAACGAGGGAGGAAGATATCTCATACCTTTAGAAAATTAATGGAGCAACGATTTAAGATACATTTTATTTTCCATTAAAATAGGATCGCATTAAACCATGAGGTTTGACCAAGTAAAGGCATACCGATCCTTAGGAAAATTAATATAGGATTTATGGGATTTGAATCGACCTTAAATCCCTTAAAACAAGGCCTTGAATGCATTTAAAATCAAAGAAAATGTTAATTCGGTGAAACTGGAAAAATCTATAAATTTGGAAATAGAAATATGGAATAGTATCTGTGAGACAGTAACTATGAGATAGTATCTATAACACCGTTTCTATGACATTATTTCTGTAACATCATTTCTGTGACACTGTTTCTGGGACACAGTTTTCATGACACTGTTTCTATGACACTGCTTCTGTGACATGGTTTCTCTATCACCGTTTTTGTGACACCATTTCTCTAACACCGTATCTCTGAAACCATTTCTCTAACACCTTTTCTATGACACCATTTATGTGACATCGTTTCTGTGACACTATTTTTGTGAAATCGTTTCTATGACTCCATTTTTGTGACACCTTTTATGTGACACTGTTTTGGTGACACCATTTCTGTGACACTGTTTCTCTAACACCGTTTATGTGACACCATTTATGTGACACCATTTCTGTGACACTGTTTCTGTGACACCGTTTTTGTGACACCGTTTCTCTAACACCATTTCTATGACACTGTTTCTATGACACTGTTTTTGTGACACCTTTCTCTAACACCGTTTCTCAGACACCATTTCTATAACACCATTTCTATGACACCATTTATGTGACATCATATTTGTGACACCATTTGTATGACACCGTTTATGTGACACTGTTTCCGTGACATGGTTTCTATGACACCATTTCTGTGACACCGTTTCTGTGACATCGTTTCTATGAAACCATTTCTACGACACTGTTTTTATGACACTGTTTATCTGACACCGTTTCTGTGACACTATTTTTGTGACACTTTTTCTGTAACACCTTTCGGTGACACCGTTTCTATGACACAGTTTCATGAAACAATTTTGAATTTTGGAAAAGGAAAAGTGACATCGTTTCATGAAATAGTGTGGAAATTTGGAAAAGGAAAAGTGACAAAATTTCATGAAACAGTTTGGAATTTTGCCTTAGTGTTGGGGATAAGTCACCTTGACCTCCCAAAACACCTCAAAACCCAAAATTTAGAAAAGGAATGGACCAGAGAGGTCCGGTCCATTACATTAGATACCTCTCAAAACATTCTCATCGTCGAGAATTCAAAACCAACCCAGATAGGAAGGGGTCCAAAAAACCACCCATCGAGATACCTCTTAAAGAGGGAAAGCCACAAAAAGCAACAGAAGAAATCCATATTATAAACAAGAAAGGTCTATAACCAAAAAAGCGAACATTTTTACATGAAAGGAGTTAAAAATAAAACAACTTGGGATACTGAGCACACACTACTGGAAATGTACCCTTTACCAACAGTTCCAAACCTTTGGTAAAGGTTGGATAACCATTGGTACAATATATACCAACAGTTATCCAAAATGTAGGGAAGTAAGCCATAGGGAAATACATATGCCAACGATTTCAGGAAAACCGTTGGTATATGTTAGGAAATATACATTATACCAATAGTTATGTCAAATCTTTGGTATAACCTTTCACCAATGGTTTGAAACCATTGGTAAACATATTATTCCAATAGTTTCAAACTGTTGGAATATTATTTTGTATAGATTTTTACCAATGGTTTGTGTAAAACATTGGTAAAGGCTGGACATTTCACTATATCCTAACAGTTTTTTAAACTGTTGGGAAAGTGTTTTTACCAAGGGTTATCTTAGAACCGTTTGTAAAAACCTATTCACAGCCCTATGACAACGGTTTAGAACCATTGGCATAGGCTTTCCTGTGAAATTCAGGTAGCAGCCTGTTGCAGGCTGCCCTTTCTCCATTTCCAACTTCCCAACTCCAATTACCTGCAATAACCACCTATAACACATACATATACTTAATTAATTCATATAGATTTATCACATAATGCACCCTGCAACAATACACATACAGAATTAAAACATAATTCATAAGGTAATTAATAACATACAAAATTTATTTAGAATTCAATTCAGAGTTGTGATGACAATTACATGTGAAATCCAGAATTCAATTCATAATTGAATACTGAATTGAATACATTCATAATTTAATTATCAATTATGAATACATTATATAAAAAACAGAATACGTAATAATATGTGTTATACATAATTAAGAATACATACAAAATTGCATTTTGTATAACACATACATGATTGAATTCAGAAATTAGAAGCTAATGACCCCAAAATAAGGAAATGGATAAATGACTTCAACAAAACACAATTATAATGTCCCATGGTTTGGGGCGGGTGTCTTTGAACATAGTGATGATGATAATGGATGTGTATCAATGAGCTTCTGTGACTTAGGTAATGTAGTTGTCCTTGGTCTATTCAATGTCACGTGTTTTAGAATAGGGGTAGGAGTTCCTCCCATGAGAAGTAGATTGTGTGAGGTTGGACCATGGATCCTTATTCTAAAGTATCAACACAATACGAATACGTTTGGTCATTTTTCCATATGCCAATTGTTTTTACTTAAAATGATGTACATTTAAAAAAAAAAGACAAACACTTCAAGTGATACTGGCTACATCGTGCCTCAGATTGAGGTGTGGTTGACTCGTACACGTCACATATGACCCATGGATCATTTTCCTAAAGTATCAAGAAAATCTGAATGTGTTTGGCTGGTTTTCTGTATGCCAGTTGTTGTTTTCCCTTAAAATGTTGTCCATTTCAAATAAAAGTGAGATACTTTGAGTGGAACTAGGCACACCGTGCCTCGGATTGAGGCAGGTTTGACTCATACATGTCACAAATGACCCATGGTTCATTGTGATAAAGTATCAACACAATCCGAATATGTTTGGTCAGTTTTCCGTATACTAGTTGTTTTTACTTAAAAGAGTGTCCATTTTAAAAAAAAGAAAGACACTTCGAGTGATACCGAACACACCGTGCCTCAGATTGAGGCAGGGTTGACTCGTACGCATCAAAAATGGACCATGTATCATTTTCCTAGAGTATCAACAGAATATGAATGTGTTTGGTCAGTTTTCAATATGCCAGTTGTTGTTTTCACTTAAAATGGTGTCCATTTCAAATAAAAGTGATACATTTTGAGTGGTACCGACCAAACCATGCCTCGTATTGAGGTGGGTTTGACTCGTACACGTCAATAATGACCCATGGATCCTTTTTCTAAAGTATCAACACAATCCGAATACGTTTGGTTGGTTTTCCGTATGCCAGTTGTTTTTACTTAAAAGGGTGTCCATTTTAAACAAAAGAAAGAAACTATGAGTGAACACATCGTGCCTTTTATTGGGGTGGGGTTGACTTGTACACGTCACATATGACCCATGGATCTTTTTCCAAAATTATCAATAAAATACAAATTCATTTGGTTGGTTTTCTGTATGCTAGTTGTTGTTTTCACTTAAAATGTTGTCCATTTCAAATAAAAATGAGACACTTTGAGTGGTACCAGCCACACCATGCCTCAAATTGAGGACATTTTGACTCTTAAACGTCAAAAATGAACCATATATCATTTTTCTAAAGTATCAACACAATATGAATACATTTTTTTGGTTTTATGTATGCCATTTGTTGTTTTTACTTAAAAGGGCACTAGTGGAAATACGGGCTTTAACGTCGTCGTAATAACGTCGGTTTTTTAAAAACCGACGCGAATAGTATATGCGGGGAATTTTTGGCGTCGGTTTTACACAAAACCGACGCCAAAAATAATTATGTTTTTTTTTTCGCGTCGGTTTTTCTAAAAACCGACGCGGAAAACCTCTTCGACCGGATTTTCCGCGTCGGTTTTCATGAAAACCGACGCGGAAAATATAGTCGAAGAGGTTTTCCGCGTCGGTTTTTCTAAAAACCGACGCGGAAAATCCTGTTTTAATCGGTTTTCCGCGTCGGTTTGTAGAAAAACCGACGCGGAAAACCTCTTCGACTATATTTTCCGCGTCGGTTTTCATGAAAACCGACGCCGAAACTCATAAAAAAAATATATTTCGCGTCGGTTTTAATGAAAACCGACGCGAAAAGTCTTTTAAAAATATTCACGGACAGAAACCCTCATTTTGTTCGTCCGTCGAAATCGAGTTCCGCTGCGGCGCTTCGGACTCCCGACGACCTTCGAACTTGATTTGCGATCTTGAACGGCCATTGTTGAAGGTTTTTTGTCGTCTGCACGATTTTGGGTATGTGTTCTTCCTATTTATCTCTTGTTTCATATCCCATTGTTTATTTCTTTATCAATAACCCTATTTTGCGTGATTTGGATTATTGGTTAGATTTTAGTTGTAATTTATCATTATTTTTTGTTTGTATTATCATTGTTGGTGTAGATTTGATATTGTTTGTTTTTGGAAGTAATTATACCGGTCGCAGTTTGGATTTAACATCTCAATTCGGGTTGAATAATTATGTAAGATTTTATATTATGTTGGATTTTAAATAATTATGTAAGATTTTATTTTATTTTATTTCAAACTAGATTAAAAGGGGCTTTAATTAAAAGTTAGAAATTTTGTAAGGTGAGTAGTGGCCTAATTAGTATTTGTATACTCATGTTTATCTACATTTCAGTTTTAGGATCTTATCCAGTTCTTTTTCCCTCTTAGGATGCATTCTGTTTCAGTTTGGGTTAGTGATTAGTGGGGACTTGAGCTCAGTTATTGTTTTACTTATCAAATTATCCCAAGTGTGCCTATTATAGGTTTTTTACGGATTTATTTAAATAGAATATGTGTAAATTTTTTCCATTTAAATGATGTTTTTACTACTTAAAATTATGGTTAAAAGTGTATTGAATTACTTTTGTGAGGACTAGGTGATTTAGGAGATGAAGTGTATTGAGGGAATTAGTTTATATCTATTTATAGTTATTCTTTATATTATTTCTACTGATTCAAATTTTGTGTTGATGTATAACCTATGGATAGGTCATTTCAGATTTCTGATAGAAATATGATGTTAATTACACTATGATTAATGGGTGAAATCATACCTAGTGATTGTTTTAGATGCCTATAATGCTTATTGTTAGTCTATGAGGATTAGGTACTCCCCTCAAGTATGTCATGGTCTAGTTTAGGTGTTTAATGGATAGATATCTTGGGTTGGTTCATGAAAATGGTATCAAAACCAAGATTTTTCAGAGGGTTTGGGTTTCCAAGTTCCCTTTGTTATTTGGCATTATAATGTTATTATGGATATAGGTTATAAAAAATCTAGTGCTACACATTGGGAAAAGTGTCATAATATCTTTTCCATTTGAATCCTTGAGTGTTTATGTAATTCTAGGATTTATTGTTGGATTTTGATATTGATTTTGATTGGTTTTATGTGTTTGATATAAAAATGATGATTGAATTACCAATGATGTGTAATCTATTTGGGGGTTCACTTAATATTGGGGTGATGGTGGATGAAGATTTGTAGCTATAGGTCTATCCCCCATAGTTAGGCCAACCATATGGAGCCCTTTTGAATAGTTTTAATGACTCTTCAAATCCCACAAGTAGTTTTGTTAATCGAGTTCCACATGTGTGTTTTAATACACATTGTTTTAAATAAGGATAGTTATTGCACTATTTTTCACATTAAGTTTTCCATGATTCATTCATGTTACATCAAATGAATAAAAAAATAAATATAGTGTGATCAATAGTAGTCATAGTGAGAAATCATATTATCTTGTATGTCATTCATATAATATTTATATCATGGAACTTTATTTTCAAAAAATGAAACCTTTGATTTAACCATTTTGTCCTTGTATTTCAATATAACACACATGTATATAATATTAAAATTAACTGTTTACTATATTTGTAAACGTGTTTCATATTTGATGTCTTTTATCTGATTATCAATAGTTTTTATGGAATATGTTTTTGTTTACAATTTATCTGATAGATATTTAAATGTTTTTATGTTTTAATATATTCATCAATTATATTGTGATATCAGGTATTAATGGATCATAATTGGATTTATCTACGAAGAACTACTAGTGAATATGAAAGAGGAGTTGACAATTTTTTGGAATTTGCTAAACGGCATAATCAAAATATTGATTTGATTTTCTGTCCATGTGTGAAGTGTGTAAATATGAGAAAGTTAAACTTCAGAGAAATCAAAGATCATCTCATTTGTTATGGTTTTAGCCTTAATTATACACTTTCTTCTATTTATTAATTTCATATCATTCAATATTATTGTAGGTATTCAATGATTCACAGTCATATTCTCAATCTGATATGATTCATATTCAATCTACTTTTGCGGACTATTTGTTAAGTCTGATTAAGATTTGAGGTATGTATACTAATATTTATAAATAATATTATATATGGGTTTAAAAAACTAACTCTTATGATATATTAGGTGTTTGAACCTACTAATAATCAAATGAATGCTTCAACAATAACAAACAATGAGCATGTCATATATTTCAGGTACGTGTATTTTAATTCTGATTTACTGAGTTTTCTCAAGTGCCTCTGCAAAAACTGTTTTATTGAATCTACTAATAATCAAATGAATCCTTCAACAATAACCAACAATAAGCATGTCGTATATTTCAGGTACGTGTATTTTAATTCAGAATTAGTTATTATATTTCTTTTCATTGTTATTTCTTAAAATCATTTGTCTGTACAGTGACAAATCTGTAGGGTGGTACTTGGATCATGAACATAGAGATTCGTATAGCGAAATAACATTCACAAACACTAAAAATTGTCTCCCTTGAATGCACAGCAATATCTTCTAGGCCTTTTTATTTTTTATGCAAATAAATATCGAAAAATGATTGCCGAGAAGCATATCACATAATACCTGAAACAACGCTTAGTGGGTTTGCACAAAGATAAAATAGAAGGCGTCAATTTTTAAGGTATGTTTCTTTATGTATCTTCAATCTGCATTTGATTTCAATTTTCTAACCTATTTTTTGCACTCAAATTTATTTCTCTGTTATTCCATAACTTAAACAAATAACAATAGTGAATAGGTAATGCACGTCTATACAGAGCAAATATAAAAACCTGAGGTTGGGGGTGGTGGGGATTCTATGGTGAAAAGACACCCCCAACATCTTCAGTGGGGGAGGTGAGGAAGAGGTTGCATCGGCTGAGTGTTCCTGGAATTTTGATCATTTCATTTTGGTAATTTACTTTGTGAAAAAATGAATGATTCAAATAAATTACACATTTTCATTTAATGTTTATTCATTGCACTAATAACTTGGATTGATTTTTTCACTCGTTTCATTACTGTTTTGACAGGATTGGTGCTATCTATGGGAGGAAACTTACAATGATTGATACTGAGTATGGTTAGATTAAGAAAATGCACCATGTAGGTACGTGTATTTTAATTCTGCTTTACTTTGAGTTTTCTAAAGTACTTCTGTTAAAGCTGTTTAATTGTTTTTGTATACTTCGTTATTTTTTTTCAGGGTTCCGATTTGTTTGGAGGAGAAAATATATGTATTTTATTTAAAAAAAAAAAAAAATTTACGGCGTCGGTTATTTTAAAAACCGACGCCGAATAATTTTAAAAAAAAATTATTTACGGCGTCGGTTTTTTTAAAAACCGACGCCGAAAGGGTTTTCCGCGTCGGTTTTTAGAAAAACCGACGCGGAAAACGCGGTTGAAAGCGGGTTTCCGCGTCGGTTTTTAGAAAAACCGACGCGGAAAATCCGGTTGAATGCGGTTTTCCGCGTCGGTTTTTCTAAAAACCGACGCGGAAAATCCTGTTCCAATCGGTTTTCCGCGTCGGTTTTTCTAAAAACCGACGCGGAAAACCTATTCGAATATATTCTCCGCGTCGGTTTTTTAATGAACCGACGCGGAAAATAATGTCTACATGTAGCTTCGGCGTCGGTTTTATAAAAAACCGACGCCGAAGCTCATAAGCGAATTATTTTTCGCGTCGGTTTCTATGAACCGACGCGAAAACGCTATTTTTAACGTCGCCTATAAAGACGTCGGTTTATAACCGACGTTAAAAATAAAAAAAAACCGACGCGAAAAAGTGTTTTTGCACTAGTGGGGTGTCCATTTTAAACAAAAGAAAGACACTTCGAGTGATACCGGCCACACTATGGCTCATATTGAGGCGGGTTTGACTCATACACGTCACATATGACCCATGGATCATTTTCCTAAAGTATCAACACAATACGAATGCGTTAGGTCGGTTTTCTATATGCCAGTTATTGTTTTGACTTAAAATGTTGTCCATTTCAAACAAAAGAAAGACACTTCGAGTGATACCGGCCACACCGTGCCTTGTATTAAGGCGGGGTTGACTCATACACGTCACATATGACCCATGGATCGTTTTCCTAAAGTATCAATAGAATAAGAATTAATTTGGTTGGTTTTCCGTATGCCTGATGTAGTTTTCACTTAAAATGTTGTCCATTTCAAATAAAAGTGAGACACTTTGAGTGGTACCGGCTACACCATGCCTCATATTGAGGCAGGGTTGACTCGTACACATCAAAAATGATCCATGGATCCTTTTTCTAAAGTATCAACACAATATGAATATGTTTGGTTGGTTTTCTATATGCGAGTTGTTTTTACTTAAAAGGGTGTCCATTTAAAAAAAGACACTTCAAGTGATACCGACCACACCTTTCATCATATAGAGGTGGGGTTGACTCTTACACATCACATATGACCCATGAATCATTTTCCTAAAGTATAAACACAATTAGAATGCGTTAGGTTGGTTTTCATTATGTCAGTTGTTGTTTTTACTTAAAATGTTGTCAATTTCAAATAAAGGTGAAACACTTTGAGTGGTACCGGCCACACCATCCCTCAGATTGAGGCGGGGTTGACTCTTACACATCACAAATGACCCATGGATCATTTTCCTAAAGTATCAACATAATACGATTGTGTTAGGTCAGTTTTCCATATGCCGGTTGTTGTTTTGACTTAAGATGTTGTCCATTTCAAACAAAAAAAGGCACTTCGAGTTATACCAGCCACACCGTGCCTCAGATTGAGGCGGGGTTGACTCGTACATGTCAAATATGACCCATGGATCATTGTATTGAATTATCAACATAATCTTAATGAATTTTTTTGGTTTTCCGTATGCCAGTTGTTGTTTTCACTTAAAATGTTGTCCATTTCAAATAAAAGTGATACACTTTGAGTGGTACCGGTCACACCGTGCCTTGGATTGAGGCAAGGTTGACTCGTACACATCAAAAATGACCCATGGATCCTTGTAATAAAGTATCAACACAATATAAAGCTCCCAAGATCCCTTAAGGGTGGATATCCTTTGATCCTTGGGCATTTTGAGTGTCGTCAAGTGAAGATTGAAGATCCAGGTGAGTCTAATCATCTTCTTACTTCCTATTTTAGATTAGGGTTTTCAATATTCTCTCATATTCTTCCAAAACTCTAAAACCCTCTTTTCCATTTGGATTTAGGGTGAATCTTGAAGAGAGCATAGATTGATATCTACGATGCCAAATTAAGAGTGTGATTGTCTCTGGAATCAAGGTAGGTGGTCCTTAGCCTTTTGTGAATTGTGGTGATGTTTTATATATGCCGAATCGCTGATCTTCCAATGTTGGGGTGTCAGGTCGGGGGGTCGTCCGGGGTCCAAAGAGGAGGGGGGTTGTCTGGGGGGCTGTCCGTGGTCCAGGAAGGAGGGTGGGAGGGTTGTTTGGGGTCCAGAGAGGAGGGTGGGGGGCTTTCTGGGGTCCAGAGAGGAGAGTGGGGGGATTTCTATGGTTTAGAAAGGAGAGGGGTTGTCCGGGGTCTTGTGAGGAGGGTGGGGACTGTTCGAGGGATGTCCGGGGTCCAGGGAGGAGGGGGGGGCTGTCCGAGGGCTATCCAGGGGGCTGTCCAGGGTCTAGGGAGGAGGGTGGGGGGCTATACTGGTTGCTGTCTAGGGGGCTATCCGGGGAGCTGTCCGGGGGGTGCTATTTGGGGTCTAAGGAGGAGGGTGGGGGTTGTCCGAGGGGCTGTCCAGGGTCTAGGGAGGAGGGTGGGGGGATATCCAGGGGCATTCTGGGGTCCAGGGAGGAGGGTGGGGAGGCTGTCCGAGGGGCTATCTGGGGGGCTGACCGGGGAGCTGTCTGGGGGGCTATCTGGGGTCTCGGAAGGAGGGTGGGGAGGTTTTCTGGGGGGATGTCTAGGGTATAGGGAGGAGGGTGGGGGGCTATATGGGGGCCTATCCGGGGGGCTATCCAGGGTCCATGAAGGAGGGTGGGAAGGATGTCCGGGGGCTATCTGGGGGGCTATCCAGGGGGCTGTCTGGCGGGCTGTCTGGGGTCCAGGGAGGAGGGTGGGGGAGCTGTCCGGGGGGCTATCTGTGGGGCTGTTCAGAGGGCTGTCTGGGGGGCTCTCTCAGGTTCATTGGATGATATTTATATATTTTCTTAGAAAATTATTTAAATGTTAAAGAAATAATTTCATTATATCAACTTCTAATCAGACCACCAATTTTCTAAATTACACTAAAAAATTACAATTTCATTAAAATAGGGGGATTTCACATCAAATCATCAAGTAAAGTTTTATTATTTATAGACAAAAAATAAAGATAATGTGACCTACCTAATCACACATATATTCTATCACAACAAATCAATAAACATCAAAGGTCAGTAAAATCAGTCAAAAATGTAACGGATCAATCTGTCCCTCATCACCATCACTATCATCACCATCATCTTCACCCTCACCCTCGTTCTCATCATCATCCCCATCATCGTCCTCACCCTCCTCTCCCTCGTACTCATCCTCGAAATCCTTATCTCCCTCCTCCTCTTCCTTGGCCTCCTCCTTACCAGACTCCTCCGCCTCGGCCTCCTCCCTGCCCTCCTCCTCCTCCGCCTCAGCCTCCTCCTCGCCATCGTCTCTACAACCACTAGAAATACCACTTGGTGCACCATATATAGAAAACATCAATGAAATATATTCATTACAAGATTTTTTGGCCTCTAGTGTAAGTGTTGGACGTAAAACATCCATCAGTTTCATAAATGTAGTGTTTTCCCAAGAAGACTGTTATGCCGTCTCTGTGGCCCTTTTTTAGCCTATTCTGTCTGGGCCTTAACCTGCTGCAACTCGGTGGCACTACAACTCATACCTAAGGAGGGACCATACCTCATTGGAACTATACTCTTCCCAGGTCGGCAGTGTACTCTATCAGGGTGCTCATCTCCCAACACATGATGTAAGTGATTGTTTGGCCCAAAATTGTCAGGTTTCTTGGAATCATGGTCCTCTAAAGTAGCCTGTTAAAAATATAAATATATTATTAAGTTACAAAATAGATATTAAGATTTTAAATATACAAAGTAAAACATATAATCTTCTGCTGAGTCGGTTCATTAACCGAACTTCCATCTTTCTTCTTTTTTACTTGAGAAAAACAGTTTTGCTCGAGGTGCACATCCTTCTATATTCAATTTATGTCTCTATAATGACATTGAATGTAGGAAACCATAATTAACAATAGGATACCAAAAAAATAGTAATTTCATAACTAAAATTATATAACAGCTTTAGCAATCAAATAAATTATGGAGGAAGCAATAGAAAGTGCAAGCTGTAAAGAAAGATTTTAAACTGTCATACCTGTTGTCTCTCATGATCTGGAATCATAGTACGTCCCAATGTGTGGATGTATTTCATAGCATAAATGTTTTTTTATTTCTTACATATGCATCCTAAATAAGATTCAAAATTTAGTATTAACGAAAAATATGAAAACTTTCATTTAAACCCATCTAATTTGATTAATACTATAAATTGGCTAGTCTTCCATTGAGTAATCATCTATCGGTACTGTTCTAACGGACAATCATCCATGATAGGGACCGCCTCTAACTTTTTTCCCACTCTAGTATGACATCGAATGTACAACTCATTCTTATAATCTCTCTAAATCTCGCCTAAATCCTTTAGATGTGTTGGTC
Source organism: Viscum album (assembly GCA_963277665.1). NCBI lineage: Eukaryota > Viridiplantae > Streptophyta > Magnoliopsida > Santalales > Viscaceae > Viscum > Viscum album. The sequence goes on along the minus strand of OY728138.1, from coordinate 1,714,396,647 downwards.
GTGCACCCTCACCATCGGGGAAATTAAACTGCAGGTGACACCAAAATATTAATTCATATAATTAAAAAATTAATATATTTCATTAAATACATAGATTTTTGTACCCATATCTCTGCCCAGGCTTTATCCTTGACTTCATTTGGCAGCTGTCTCTATGAGAGCGGGCTGAAAGGAATGATGTCGGAGTATTTGGAATGTGTTGCCAAAAAACTCCGACATTACTGCCCTGATTTTTCAATCATCTGACTATCTTCATTGTAGTCCACCATAAACTGTGTGCGGAAATTCCACACCACACGCATGCATGTACGCCCCCGCCTCTTATCAGTAGATGTATCTATTATGAAAGAAAAACAAATATTTTATCAATACATGTTATAATGAAAATAAATAATGGTGTAACAATTTGTTAGGTTTGTATAAGTATACCTGCGGTAGTCTGATCAATGGGCATCGTTGGATCCACAGGAACTGAAGGAAAACCCCATATAGATGGAGTGAGTCCCAATGTATGGTTCGCAGGGATAGACTCTGGTAGACCAGGAGTCGAAAAATATGGATTATAAAAGCTCAGAGAGAATGAAGTATAAGTAAAACAAGATGATAGGAATGGCTAGCCAAATGATGGATAGGGAGTGGGAATCATCATCGGATATGGTACAGACAGGTGAGGAGGGTCATATGTAAAGGGTGGTGAAAACATGGGAGGCCTAAATATCCCAGGTGTCCCTAACAGCACAGTAGTATCAGACTGTGGTATGGATGGTATGTCAGTGGGAGGGGTAGGGTCTAATCAGGTATGCCGACCAGATCATCTAGCTCCCATACCCCCCCCCCCCCCCCACATGAACACCCTGAGTACTGGGACCACTACTAGGATGCTCATAAAATAACTATCACCTAATAGATGGATCCTGAAAAAATATTTAAAAAAATTAATCACATGACATTATATATTATTTAAATAAATATATTTTAAATAAAATACTCACTGCAGGCACTAGTGGTGGAATGCCCAGCTCAGTCATGTGACGATTGTTGTCGAAAATCTATTTTTGTTACCTCTCTTCAATTGGTTTCATTTCCTACATTTGAAAACAAATATGGAAGTAAATAAAAAAGGACAACTAATGTGTAACCCAAAAAACAAAATAAATTAGAGGGAATAGGGTAATTCATGGATAATTTAACTATCCATTGTTTTAGGTGAACTTGAACAAATATATAATGAAGTCAATAAATCATAAAATATTTAATAAAGAAATTTAATTTTTAGTAGGATGATTATTTACTAAGTGTCATCAGTCTATTAAAATCATGGAACATTGATTCTGTCAGATTCATAAGTGGTACAGAAATCATCAAAATTAAGGAAAAATTTAATTTCTTTATCTCAGTTAGATGATTCAGGTTTCAATACATGTTTTGTAGAAGAATACAAACCATCATGTTCGTTACCTAGTAAAATTTTAAAGAGAGGTATTAGAGTCATAAAAATTTTATACAAATCACATTTGAAGCATTGAAATGTTCACCAAGTTAGAAATGTTGGTTTCGTAGGTTTAAATACAGTTCAATTCCAAATTAGAAAATGCAATTCAAATAAAAAATTCTACCAATAAACATTGAAAATTCACATAATGGTCAAGTCAGATATAACATATTTGTAATCAATATTAAATAAATTTGATTAGAACCAACCTTAACAACCCAACTCGAGGTAAACCAAAAGAATTGAGAACATGAATGAATGATTTTATATATTTCCCACCACAACTTTAGGTTCACAGTTAACTCTGAAAATTGAACTATTGGAGTCATCAAAAGAAATAAATGGATTGGATCTAATGGCAGTAGGGATGGTGTCAATTCCATCATCACCATCATAAAAAATATATCTTGTAATTACTTCAACTATGACACCAAATTCAGGTCGAAGTTGGTCTTTGATATAAAAAACTTGTTTAGCCATTGACGACAATACATATGGTTCTTCAGTAGCATAAGTGTGAGTCATATTAATTACTCAAAATCCACAATCGTCAAAAAATGTGCCATGTCTCTTCATCGAATCAAACCAATGGCATTTCATCATCGTGACTCGTCCATGAAAGTAATAATCCAATATTTTTTTTTCAACAACTCCATAAAAACCCACATTTTCAGATTTTGATATACTATCTGATGCACTAACATAACAATATGTTGTGGTGTTAACCATAACACCATCATGTTGTGTTCTCATGTTCTTTTCTCATTCAGTGACAATAAATTTGTACCCATTGATAACAATTTATTTACAGTCATGAACCACGGTATTAGGACCAAAAGTCGAAGCTCTTATTTCCTCAGAGATAGATTTAGTAGGAAAACTCAATACCTGTAATATAAATGAATAATAAACTTAATTAAATAATGATTTAATTATTTTAAACAATAATATTTTTACTTTCAATTTTAACCAAGTAGAAAACTCTTTGCTATGAAAATTCTCCCTCCTTCTCAAAGAAAAGAATGATGCTTTCTATTTATCATTGTTTAATGTTCCCTATAGATAAAAAATATGAATAGTATAAGAGATATATATATAATATATACATATTAAATTTATTTACCTGATGTAGTCATCCTACAAATCATAGTTGAACAAAACTGTGCGATGTTCCATCTCCCGCTCTTCAAGGCTTAATATCTTCAATGTATATGATCCAAGAATTCCTCCTATTTGAGGAAGTGATGGAAAACTGGGTTCAATTTGCTCATATTTTTCTTCTTCATTTCTCATAGGTCTATCCATTCTTGTAGTAAGATCAGACAAATACATTGAGCAGAAATCCATACATTCTTGAGCCAAGTAACCGTTCACCATAGAACCTTCTGGATGATTCCTATTTCGGACATAAGAATTTAATGTGTATATATTTCTTTTAGTTGGATACATCCAACAAAAATAAATAGGTCCTCCTATAAGTATTTCAGTTGAAATATGGACAGTCAGATGAAACATGCATATGAAAAATTATGAAGGAAATATTTTCTCCAACTCACACAAAATTAAGGGGGCATCTGTCAACATTTTTTGCAAGAAATGCTTGGAAAAATTCTTAGCACAATGATCTCTAAACAAAATGAACAACTGAATAATAGTCACCCTTACATTATTGGAAAAAATATGACATATTTTTATTGGAATCAACACATGTAGAAGAACATGATAATCACGAGTCTTCAAAGATTTTGGCTTCAACTCTCTTATATTGACCCATTTAGATATGTTTCTTTAATATCCATCAGGAACTCTAATGGTCTTTAATACTTCCAAAAATTGTTTTTTTCTTCTATAGGTGTCATCACATAAGAATCACATGTAAATTTCCATTTATTTTCACTGATACACATAGGATGCAATTCTGGTCTGATGCCCCAATCCACAAAGTCATGCTAAGACCGTAAATCATCTTATGTCTTTAGCTTAACATTTAGAAGTATCGAAAGCAACATTTCACATATATTCTTTTCAATGTGAATTACATCTAAGCAATGATGTAACAAATTGGTTGACTAATAATGAAAATCAAAAAAGATACTAATCTTCCTCCAATTGTAACAGGTTTTAGTGGAAACATTATTTCTCTTTCCAGATTTCATTTGACCCTTCCCGAATGAAAAACTGAAATATTTCAATTCCTTAAGCACATCAGTTCTAGACATACATTGAGGTGGATCATCATTCTATTTGGTATTATCAAGTCTTAGACGATTATTTCTATATGGATGGTCCATTGGCAAGAATCGTCAATGTCCCATAAAACTGAAACTACAGCGATGTTTCAGTCTTCTGGATCATGTATTCTTCGTACAAACAAGGCATGATTGTTTTTCCTTCGTGCTCCATCCAGAAATCATTGCATAAGCTGGAAAATCATTAATCATCCACATAAGCACAACATGAATCTGAAATATGTCTTTTGAATATGCATCGTATGTGTGCACACCCACATCCCAAATAAGTTTCAACTCTTTTATTAAAAGTTGCATGTATACGTCAATATCAATGTCAGGATCAGAAGGTCCATATATGAGTATACTCATGAAAGTGAAATATTTTTTAAAACAAAACCATGGGGGAAGATTATAAATGTGTATAAAAACTGGCAATGTGCTATGCGAAGTAAGCATCTGTCCAGATAGATTAAAGCCATCGCATGAAAGACCCAGCCTCACATTATGCATGTCAGCTATAAAATCAGGATATCGAGCATCAAAACTTTTCCATGAAAATCCATCTATAGGGTGAACCAAATCATCATTAGTCTTCTTTCTCTTGGTATCATTCCATCTCATTTTTATTGATATTTCATCAGACATAAAGAGATTCTAGAGTCTGGGGATCAATGAAAAGTACCATATTACGTTTTGTGGCACGTGGGATGGTGTTCCATCCGATTTTTACTTCCAGCGGGATGTGCTATATTTTATAGAATCATTTTTCTCATCGTTTTCCTCCCAGAATATTCTACAATATTTCAGGAAAGCAGGAATTTTGTTTCTTGAAAATCCAAGTAGCTCAACTAATTTCCATTCCATATATTTATTTTAGGGAATATCTCCATCATCTGGAAGTAAATCCTTCAAGAAGGTAAGAATGTAATTGTTTGTTATATTATAAATCTCATACATAGTTTTCCCATGAAACAATCAGATTAAAATTTCCAACTTTTTCATTTTATTTCACTATCGATATACTAGAGTCATGGCAGCATCATTCAATTTTTTCACCCTGACAATATCATCATTTTCATTAGATGCATCATCTGTCCTCATATCGAAGTCTTCTTGAGTATAAATCCTTTCTTTTTCATGATGAAGAATAAATGGAAACCATACATCTAACAAATTCTATAGTCCAGTCCATTCATTTCTCTAATCAGCAATTTGAGATTTCATTTTCTCCACATTGTGATACCACACATAGTAGTTTGCCTGAAACCCATATTTGGTTATGTGGTAGCTGACTTCTTCACGGCACAACCAAGGTCTACCGACAAAATTGGAACATGGGAAGTGTATGCGACCACTATCTGAATCATTGTGAAATGAAAAATGTAAAAATCCCTCCAAATTGTTTTGAAAATTTCTTGAGATTCGATCAGTTTTATACATCCAACTTCTATCCATTCTATAAAAATAATTGTTATAAGTCATTTCCTCATAAGCAATTCAATAATATTGAAGTTTAATCTAAAATATATTTATGTAAATGATAAATGAAGGAGTTTCTAGTTGATGTAGTGAACTACTAAACCAATGTAAAGATATACTAATTCAGTTATGTGTGCCTAAATTTGAGGTGAGATGTGTTTTTTAATTTTTTCATTTATCACATACAAGAAGATACCAAAGACCTGATAGACCATTGTTCAAGATATTACAAAGTGAAGGATTTTCATGAAAGATGTAGAATGTGTAAATAGGGTTTTTAAATAAGTTATTAATGCTAAAAATGGAAATATTGTGAAAAGTTGGTACATTTCATAACACCCAAACTAAAGTCCACAGAAAGTACCATATCACCCCACTAAAAAAAAGAAAAACCACCTACCCCACTCCCCCAACCATCCCCAATCCCTTCACATGGATCATCCTTATATCCATTACCCACCTTGAGAAAATATGACTAAACAAACCATTTAACATCTTTGAGTGGGGATACATCTCACCATCACCTCCATTAGTCGATATGATTCACTAACTACATAAAAGGAGTGGCTATGAAGACTTAAAATCAAGTTTATTCATATAATCATGACACTTGAATTGTAAAACTAAAATAGAAAACAAATCAAACTACACTTATTGGGTATGTCATTCCACACAAGTCACCACCTGGTTTAGGTCAAATCAAAATAGAAACAAAGAATAATAGAGGAAAAACATTAAAACTATGTTAAGCCTTACATATTTGTAGTATAGAACTAAAATATTGATTGACTTAATATGGATTTATAGGGAGGAAGTAGTACCCAACATATGTAAAGAGGGAGGCCTTTAGTTTAGAATCCAAGGGGAACTTCCCCAAGGCTTTTTAAATCTTAATCACTATGAATCCATGGTAGATTTCCCCAAGGTATTCTAAAACAAATCATCATGAATCCAAGGGGATTTCCAAATGGAATTAAAAGCTATGTTTTTAATATGATTCCTTTGTTAGTTTCTTCATGGAATTATAAATCATTAAAGTACTCAAAAATTAAATTAAAATTTATTTATATTCATTTTCAATAGGTCTCATATAAGAGGCACATGCCTCAGGTCCCATTATGTGTTATAGGAATCCCAAATCATTCAATCATGTTTAATAACTCATTCTTGGAACCCCTATGGTCATACCGTTCATTACCAAATTATTTCCCCAAGTCAAGCGCACCCCATGGGTGGATAAAGTTTAGGCTTCTACACTAATAGGTTGTTCATGGATCGTAAAGAGTTTTAATATCATAATGTATAGAAAAAAACATTTCTTTCTTAATTTGAGATTAATAATAAAGTATGTCAATGATACCACACATCATAAAGAACACAAAACAGTGATACTTTTAAGGGACAATTTATAAACCATATTCTATATACTCGCAGACATCTACCAATCAAGTATTAATCATTGATTCAATATCAAATAGTGTGAATCATAAAATTTTACAAAATCCCTAGATATATGGAATAATGACATGATCCTTCTAGATAGTGAAATAAATGGAGAAAGTTTGAGAATAGAATGATATCCTTATAACTAGCTCATGGTTGGGATGAACAACACTAGAAATGGATAAGATACCTCAACTCACCATGTTAGGTTAAAAAGTTTGGTAGACCACACACCAACCATGTCAATTACCTCAATGAGGGATTATATGTCTGTATTTGGGAAGAGGTTGAAGGAGTATAACCTGGATGGGGGAGTTGCAGTCGATCGGATGGAAGACCTCGGGTGAGGATTCACCTGTGTGGGGGCTTCTAAAAATCAGGGGATATGCAGAGTTATTTACTTCTGTGTAATCAGGGGAAGGTTGTTCATAGGGGTGGTGGGGCTTTCCAGGGGTACGGGGTGTCCAGGGGGGTGGGTGGGTTGTCCACGAGGGTGTCGGGGCTATCCAGGGGGGTGGGGTGTCCAGGGGGATGGGTGGGCTGTCCACGGGGTGGGGGGGGGGGGGGCTTTCCAGGGGGTATGATGTGTCCATGGGGTGGGGGTGTCCGGGGGTGGGGGGAGTGTCCAGGGGTGGGCGGGTTGTCCACGGGGTGGGGAGCTGTCCAAGGGGGTAGGCGGCTTCCAGGGGTGGGCGGACTGTCCACAGGGGTGGAGGGGTTTTCCAGGGGGTACGGGGTGTCTAGGGGGTGGGTTGTCTATCCACATGGGTAGAAGGTCTATCCAGGGGGTAGGGGGTGTCCAGGGGGTGGGCGGTCTATCCACAGGGGTGTGACTGAGAGCTATGAAATTTAATTGTGTTTTCATTCATGTTATGAAAAACAAACAATGGGTGTTAGGGATTGGAATAGTATTTTTTAGTGTGAAAATCCAATTTGGTAGGTTAGTGACTTGATAACATGATGATATCAAGTTTTGAATTGGGAAAATGTAGGGGCATTGGATTCTAAAAGTCTAGCACAACCTTCCAAATATATATTATTTCTATAAAAATGTGTTTTGGGAGAAGGAATTAATCCTATATAGTTGATGTCACTTTTAGATCATGTTATTCATTACTCATCAAGATGACTAGACAAGAACAAAAACCAAAGAGGCCTCAAACCTATCCAAATCTCTAGAAGTGATGACTTCCTAGTGATTATTGGTGAACTATGGAAGTGATGACTTCCCACCGGCATAGCCCCCATCCCCACCTCACCCCCATCAGACTCCCCCTACAAAACCCCCTACCATCCATCGACTACACAACCCCCCCCCCCCCCCCACTTGCACAGTCCACCCTCTCCCACCCCCACCTGCACAGCCCCCCTCCCATCCACCCACTGCAAAGCCCCCCCCCCCCACCTGCACCCCCCACCTACACAACCCCCTCCCCCACACCCACCCCCACTTATACACCCCCACCTCACCCCCCCAACATACTCCCACATGCCCAACCCACCCCCACCCACAACATCCACACTCCCCTCCCCCCCCACTCACTTGCATAACCACCCCCACCTACACCCCCCCTACTTGCATATCCCCCTCCACCACCCCCACCTACACAGCCCCCCTCCCCCCATTGCCACCTGTACACCCCACCCCCCATCTCACCCCCCAACAGACTCCCACCTGCCCACCCCACCCCCCCAACCTGCACACTCCCATCCCCCCTACCCACTTGCACAACACCCCCCTCCACCTACACCTCCCACTTGAACATCCCCCCTCCTCCACATGCACAACCCACCCCCACCCCCCACATGTACATCCCCCATCACTCATTTCACCCCCCTCCCACCATCACACCCCCACCATCACACCCCCCTCTCCCACCCACTGCACCCCCACTCACTGAACCTCCAACCACCTACACCCCCACACTTCAAATAAATTCATTAAAAAATGACAGTTGAATAAAAATAGAAAACGAATCAAATTGAAATTGTTGGGTATAACATACGGCATGGACATCGGGTTTAAGACAAATCAAAACAGAAAACAAAAAAATAGAAGCAAAACATTAAACATTAGGTGTTACTTATAGATTTGAAGTGTAGAAAAAAACAAATTTGTGATTGAAGATGGATCTGGTGGAATTATTTTCCAAGAGAGAGAGATATTAGGTCTCGGATTTAGCACTTCAATCGTGTGGATGAGAGATTGGGTTCGCTAGCAATTTACGGGAAAACTTTCCCAACGTTTTCAACTCTTTTATTAAATGATACATGTATATGTCATTATCAATACTGGGATCAGAAGTGCCAAATATGAGTATACTCATGAAAGTGAAAGGTTGTTTCATACACAACCATGGGGGAAGATTATAAATGTGTATAAAAACTAGCCATGTGCTGTGTGAAGTAAGCATCTTCCCAAACAGATTAAAACTGTCGTATGAAAGACCTAGACCCACATTTCCAACATGAGCTAAAAAATCAGGATATCGAGCATCAAATATCTACCATGAAAATTCATCTGTAGGGTGAAACAACTCATCATTAGTCCTCTTTCTCTCAGTATCATTCCATCTCATTTTTATTGATATTTCATTAGACATAAAAATATTCTGGAGTCTGGTGATTAATTGAAAGTGCCATATTACTTTCAGTGGCATGCAGGATGGTGTTCCATCAAATTTTGACTTCCAAAGGAATGTGCCACATTTTATACAATCATTTTTTTCATCGGTTTCCTCCTAGAATAAACTGCAATCTTTCGGGCAAGCATGAAGTTTGTTTCTTGAAAATCTAAGTTCCTCAGCTAACTTCCATGACATATAGTGGTTCGAGGGAATATTTGCATCATCTGGAAGTAAATCCTTCATGAAGGTAAGAATGTAATCGATTTCTATATTAGAAATCCCAAACATAGTTTTCTCGTGAATCAATCAGATTAAAAATTCAAACTTTTTCATTTTATCACACTGTCGATATACTAGAGTCGTGGATGAATCATTCATCTTTTTAACCCTAGAAATATCATCATTTTCATTACATGCATAATCTTTCCCCATATCGAAGTCTTCTTGAGTAGAAATCCTTTCTTTTTTATGATAACGAATAAACAGAAACCGGTCATCTAAAAAATTCTCCATTCCACTCATTTCATTCCGATCATCAGCAATTTGAGATTTCATTTTTTCTCCATTTTGATACAACACATAGTAGTTTTCTTGAAAACCATATTTGGTTATGTGGTAGCTGACTTCTTCACGGCTCAACCAAGGTCTACCAACATAATTGGAATATGGTCAGTGTATGCGACCACTATCTGAAGCATTGTGAAATGCAAAATCTAAAAAGCTCTCCAAATTGTTTTGAAATTTGCTTGAGATCTGATCGGTTTCATACATCCAACTTCTATCCATTCTGTGAAAAGAATTTTTATAAGTCATTTCTTCATAAGCAATTCAATAAGATTTAATTTTAATCGAAAATATATTTATGTAAATGATAAAGGAAGGAGTTTCTAATTGATGTAGTGAACTATTAAAACAATGTAAAGATACACTAATTTAGTTATGTGTACCTAAATTTCGGGTGAGATGTGTTTTGTAATTTTTTCATTTATCACATACAAGAAGACACCATAGAACTGATAGAACATTGTTCAAGATATTACAAAGTGAAGGCTTTTCATGAAAGATGCAAGAATGTGTAAAGTGATTTTTTTAAATAATTTATTGATGCTAAAAAAGGAAATATTGTGAAAATTTATTACATTTTATAACAGCCAAACTAAATTCCATAGAAAGTATCATATCACCCCACTAAAAAAACGAAAATCACCTACCCCACTATCCCAACCATCCCCAATCCCTTCACATAGATCATCCTTATATCCATTACCCACCTCGAGAAAATATGACTAAACAAACCATCTACCATCTTTGACTGGGTATACATCTCACCAGCACCTCCATTAGTCAATATAATTCACTAAATACATAAAAAGAGTGGATCTGAAGACTTCAAATAAAGTTGATTTATATAATCATGACACTTGAATTGTAAAATGAAAATAGAAAAAAATCAAACTACAATTATTGGCTATGTCATGCTACACAAGTCACCACCTGGTTTAGGTCAAATCAAAATATAAACAAAGAATAATATATGAAAAACATTTAAACTAAGCTAAGCCTTATAGATTTGAAGTGTGGAACTAAAAAATTGATTGACTTCAGATGGATTTATAGGGAGGAAGTAGTTTCCAGCCTATGTAAAGAGAGAGGCCTCTAGTTTAGAATCCAAGGGGGACTTCCCCAAGGCTTCCTAAATCATAATCAATATAAATCCAAGGTAGATTTCCCCAAGGTATTCTAAACCAAATCATCATGAATCCAAGGGGGTTTCCGAATGGAATTAAAAGATATGTTTTTAATAGGAATCTTTGGTTGGTTTCTTCAAGGAATTACAAATCATTAATCAATTAACAAGTACTCAAAAAGTAAATTAAATTTATTTATATTAATTTTCAATAGGTCTCATTTAAGAGTCACATGCCTCAGGTCCCATTATGTGTTATAGTCATCCCAAATCATTCACTCATGTTCAATAACTCATTGTTGGCACCCCTACGGTCATACCTTTCATTTCCCAATTAGTTCCCCAAGTCAAGCGCAACCCATGGGTGGATAAATTTTAGGCTTCTAAACTTATAGGTTGTTCATGGATTGTAAATAGGTTTAATTTTTATAAAGTATCGACAAAAACATTTATTTTTAAATTTGAGTTTAATAATAAAGTATATCAATTATACTACACATCATAAAGAACACAAAATAGTGATAATTTTAACGGATTGTTTATAAACCATCTTCTATATACTCACAGACAGCTACCAATCAAATATTAGTCATTGATTCAATATCAAATAGTGTGAATCCTAAAATTTTCCAAAATCCCTAGAAATAGGGAATAATGACATGATCTTTTGAGATGGTGAAATAAATGGAGAAAGGTTGAGAATAGAATGATATCCTTATAACTATATCATGGCTAGGATGAACAACACTAGAAATGGATAAGATACCTCAACTCACCATGTTAGGTCACAGAGTTTGGTAGACCACACACTAACCATGTCAATTACCTCAATGAGGGCTTCTATGTCTGTATTTGGGAAGAGGTTGAACGATTCTAACCTAGATGGGAAAATTACAGCTAATCAGATGGAAGACCTCGGGTCAGGGTTCACCTGCACGGGGGTTTTTGGAAATTTGGGGAAATGCAGAGTTATATGCTTTTGTGTAATCATAGGTGGGTTTTCCAAGGGGGTGGAGGGGCTGTCCAGGGGGGTATGGGGTGTCCAGGGGCGTGGGAGGGCTATCCACGGGGGTGGTGGGGCTGTCCAGGGGGAGGGGTGTCCAGGGGTTGGGAGGGCTGTCCACGGGGGTGGGGGGCTTTCTAGGGGGTACGAGGTGTCTAAGGGAGGGGCTTTCTGGGGTGTGGGGGGAGTTTCCAAGGGGTGGGTGTAACATCCCGGTTCTGGGTGCCACTCAATGGGTGCCCTGAACCCAGTTCGCCACATAACCTCAAACACATTTCTCCAAATGCCAGAGGCTGCCGACTAGCAGCGAGGGCCCCGAGTCTGATAGTGGGGAAACTATGCCCTTATTTTTCAAAGTGTAGCGCAGCAGAATATAATATAAACATACAAAAATAGTGGAAGAAGCAAAACTATATATAACTGAAATGGATAACTGATATCAAAAAGGTAAACCAGTAGTCATATATATATAAAGATGCAGCATGTCACTATTCTATAAACCAGCCAGAACATGTTACACTGCAATACAATACATTACAACTGAAGTACAAGTACAGAAAATCAAAACAGAATAGCCAGTTTCATCGTGAGCCAATGCTCGGTCCCATGCTCTCCTACACCCCAGCAGCAGTCAAGTACCTGTATAGGGACCCTTGACCTTATCTACAACTGCAGAAACGTAATCTGTTTGGGCCGAAAATCATGACCCAAACAGGGTGTGAGAAATATATCTCAGTAGGCACCCACCAAAGGCCCGTTCCCAACTATGTATAAACATGAAACAACAGCGTGAAAAAGTAAATGAAATAAACTAAGAAGTACTCAAAAGTAACTAACTTTACCAGTTATTACTATTTTAACATTCATTTCATTATTTATTTCTTAAGAAACCATCACAGTGAATTTATATTTAAACCGTTAGTGTGCTCAGACATGCAAACCCTTACCCTAAGTTAATCAGAATCTTGCCCTCAGGAATAACATATATTTCCCTTAGGCGTACGGAGTGTCGCCCTTAGGCATAAAGTCCATCGCCCACAAGCATGAAGAAGTTTCCCTCGTGCCGAAATAACCACTGCCCCCAGGCTAAAGTTAACACTGTCCTCACGCTAAGTAAAGCACTGACCTCAGTCTAAGCAAGTAATCGGGCCAAGCCCAACATACAAACAAGAAAAATACATGCAATTCCTCTCAAGGAAATTCAATAAATATTATTAAAATGGCATACCCTCAGGTATCCGGCCAAATGGCTAAACAGAGGAACGCACCCCTGGGGTGGTCCTGGATCCAAGCAGCGATCCCAAATAGCATGTTAATATCACATTTAATTACCTATACAATTATAGGTCTTTAAAATAGCTCCGACCTCATCGACAAGACACCCCAAATATGGGTTCGTAGCTCAAAAACACACAAAAACTCATAACAGCTCGAAAATAAACACCAATCCACCTACCTTTAACACCCACGAACGATATACGCGAATGATGATCCTATATTTTTCCTAGAATGACGTAGATCTGAGGTGAAAGAAAACCCGCTTAAATTCAAATAACATCCATTAGAAGAAGAATTGGCAAAAGACACACCGGGAGGAGGAAGCCCTTACCCGTGTTGTTCCAATGAGATCGATGGAGGTGGAATCGGATTCCTGGTTCCCAGTCGACGGATCCTCGAAGATTTGGTTATCCACTCCCGAGCTCCCTTCCGGTTCTAATCCTTCCCTGTGTATAGGGTTGGATACTACCCATTTTCAGCGAAAAAATCAAAGTACACGACATGTATTTCCATGTACACAACGTGTACTTCCCTTTTTTTAAACTGTTCCTCTGGCGGTTTCCCGCCAGAGTGGCACTATTCATCTACCGACATGACTACACGGCGTGTCTTCTTGTGTACACGGCATGTTCTCTCACAAATCTGGCCACAACCTTACTATTTTCCTACCGACTGACTACACGGCGTGTAAAGGACCACTACACGGCATGTAGTCGGTTTCTACACCCTTCATCGCTGACATGGCCACACGCCCTGTGTACTCATCCCACACGACCAAAAGTACATGGTGTGTGGAAAATTACACGGCGTGTACTTCTAAAATTTAGGATTTTTTCCCATTTTCCTTATTTTCTCAAAAACACTTAATGAAAGGGGAAAAGAAGAAACTCGTACCTCAAAACTAAGAACAGGGTTCTTACAAAATTCCCCCCTTAAAGCAATTTGTCCCCGAATTTCCCTTCCAAGGGTGGTGATGATATAGACATGAATAACTCTGGCCACTGAGCACGTACATCGGTCTCCCGCTCCCAGGTTTCATCCTTCACTTGTCCATGCTTCCATAGCACCCGTACGAGAGGAACTGATCGGCCTAGGAGTACCTTCGTGATCATATCAACAATACGTATCAGATGCTCATCAAAGGACACATTTACCTCAAGCCCAACCTCCTCGGGTTTAAAAATATGAGACGGGTCTAAATGATAGTGTCGCAACTGAGATACATGGAAGACATCGTACATGGAACGATACCTCCGTGGTAACTGAAACCGATAGGCAATTGGCCTAACTCTCTCCAGAATCTCAAATGTCCCCACATACCTCAGTGAAGGTTTACCCTGTCTCCTAATATGCCTGTGTCCCAACCTTGGAGAAACACGTAAGAAAACCTAATCCCCGACCACGAACTCTAAAGTTCATCTACGACGATCAGCATATGACTTCTGATGAGACTGTGTGGCAGCCATCCACTTCGGAATCAACTGGACCTGCTCAGATGTCTCCTGCACGAGACGCGGTCTCAGTAAAGCTGCCTCACCTACCTCTAACCAGCACAAAGGTGATTGGCATGGCCTACCATATAGGGCCTCGTAAGGTGCGATCTTGATAGTTGCCTGAAAACTATTATTTTAGGCAAAATCAACTAGGGGTGTATGCTTCTACCAAGAGCCTCCAAAGTCTAGGACGCATGCTCGTAGCATGTCCTCAAGCACCTGTATCGTACACTCTGACTGGCCATCGGTCTGAGGGTGGTAGGTTGTGCTCAGAAGCACCTGTGTACCCAATGCCCTCTGAAAACTCTGCTAGAAACTAGATGTAAAATGGGCATCCCTATCTGAAACGATAGAACGAGGGACCCCATGAAGACGTACTATCTCTCGGATATACAACTTCTCGAGATCGTCAACACCAAAGGTCTCCTTGATCGGAAAAAAGTGGGCTACCTTCGTGATCATGTCTACAACAAACCACACAACATCATTGCCTCTATGTGACCTCGGCAACCCCATCAAGAAATTCATCGCGACATCATCCCATTTCCACTCTAAGATGGGTAACTGCTGTAACAATCCGGCTGGCCTCTGATGTTCTGCCTTCACCTGCTGACAGGTGGAACACCTCGTAACCAAACTAGATACATCTCTCTTCATACTCGGCCACTAGTACTGATGTCTCAAGTCTCAGTACATCTTGGTAACCCCAGGATGAATTTCCCAAGCTAAAGCATGAAACTATCACATCATCTCCTCACGTGTATCCCCTAGAACCCATACTCATCCATGGAAACGCCGAATTTCATCATATCCTATCGTCTAACCAGGAGTAGGGTCCTCACTTGCCACTGACTCCCATAGAACTAGGCCTTCTGGATCAGATTGCTGTCTCATCCTCACTCTATCTAGGGGGGTAGAAGTCACAGCTAAAGAGGAAAGATAAGTCTGCCCCTGACTGTCATGCACCTCTAAATGCATCTCAAAGAATAAATCCATAAGATACCACTCACCACTGGCTTCCTACACTTCCTGTATCTGAGTCATCCTTATCAGTGCATCAGCTACTGCATTACCTTTACCAAGTGTATAGGCAAGCTCAAAATCGAAGAACTGAAGGTATTATACCCACCTTCGCTACCTCAGATTCAAGCCACGCTGAGTAAAGATATACTTGAGACTTTTTTGGTTGGTAAAAACTACAAAAGGCTCTCCCAAGAGGTAATGTCTCCAACAGCGCAACGCATGCACAACTACAGCCAACTCCAGATCATGCGTCAGGTAATTCCTCTCATGTGGCCTCAACTGCCTAGACCCATACACAACTACTCGATCACCCTGCATCAACACTTCTCCCAACCCAATCCCTGATGCATCACAGTAAACTGTATAGCTTTTCCCCTGCTCTGGGAGTATTAGGATTGGTGCTGATGTCAACCTTCCCTTCAGGTCCTGAAAGGCTGTCTCGCAAGCTTCCAACCATACGAACTTCACACCCTTCTTATTCAAACCCTTCAACGATTCTACTAAGCTGGAGAAGTCCTCTATGATGTGTCTTTAGTAACCAGCCAGCCCCAAGAAACTCCGTATCTCAAATACGTTCTTAGGATGCTCCCAGGAAACTACTACTCTAACCTTCTCTAGGTCTACTGCAACTCCTGCCTCTGAGATGATATGACCCAGGAAGTGAATATGGTCCATCCAAAATTGGCACTTTGAGAGCTTAGAATATAGCTGATTCTCTCTCAGTGTACTCAATATGATCTCTAGTTGGGTGGCATGGTCATGTAAAGTTTGAGAGTACACCAAGATATCGTTCACAAATACTACCACAAAAGAATCCATATAATGATGGAACACACGATTCATCAGAACCATAAAATCTACTAGGGTGTTCGTGAGTCCGAACGGCATAACTGTATACTCGTATAGACCATACCTGCTTCTAATAGCTGTGAGAGGTATATCAGAACATGCAGTTGATGATATCCTGATCTCAAGTCAATCTTTGAAAACACTCGTTCTCCACAAATTTGATCAAAAAGATCATCAATCCTTGGAAAGGGATATCGGTTATTGACCGTGAATTGTTTCAACTTCCGATAATCCACATAGATTCTGAGGGTACTGTCCACCTTCTTCACAAAGAGAACCGGCGAACCCCTTGGAGAAGTACTGGGTCGGATGAAACCCTTTGGCTATAACTCCTCTAACTGCCTCTTGAGCTCCTGCAACTCAGGTGTGGCCATCCTATAAAGAGGAATGGACACTGGTGCTTCCCTTGGCACAAGATCAATAGAGAAATCCACCTCACGCTCTAGAGGAAGACCTGAAAAGTCATCCAAGAAGACATCCCTGAAACTATCAACCAGTGGAGGGAAATCCTTCTGACAAGTCCCATGGTCATCCAGATATAAACTCACAATCTGGGCTGTGACTCCACCTCGCCCACGATGCTCTGGTCTAGCTTGACTCACCTGAACATCCCATTCTCCCTTGTATAGAAAATCTCCAGCCTATGGTGACGTGAAACTCACCCTACAATGATAGTAATCTACAAAGGCCCGAAAGGAAACCATACATTACATCCCTAGAATGACTTCATAAGCTGTAATCTCTAAGACATAGAGGTATAAAAGAATGTGACACCCACCAACCTCAAGGGGGAACTCCTTGCACTGACACACACCAGCAGTTCTAGTCCCCAATAGAGTGTCTAGCATCATGATATCTGGAGAAATAGAAACACAGAGCCCAAGGCTCTCCACAACGGGCACAGATATGAAACAATGTGTAGAACCTGTATCAAAAAGTACTGAAGATAAAATAGAAGCTACTAGAATAGTACCTCTGACTGTAGAAGGTCTGGGATCCTACTCCTGTTGGGTCTGTTGCACTGCATATGCCTGCCCAGTGTCGTGGCCCTGTGACACAACCTGGCTACCCTAAGTTGTCCCGCCCTGCTGCCTCTGGGATCCTGGTGTCTGGCTACCATGGCCACGACCACCGTCCCTACTTGCACACCCTGACGTATTCCAGTTCCCCTACTGGTAAGAAGCCACTGGTCCTGCTCCTACACGCGGAGTCTGCACAGAACCCCTCTCACTATCCATCGGTGGAAACGCCCTACAAAAGCACTACAGATGACCCATCTTGCCGCAAGCTCGACACTCCACTAGATCACGTAGACACTACGGTCTTTTGTGCCCCTATTTACCACACTGGTAGCACATGACCTGACAACCTGAAAAACCATCTAGATGGTACTGCCACTCTGAGAGAATTCCATCTGTCTCTTCCTCTTACTAGCTGAAATAGTACCAGAAACTGGTGCTGAACTGCCCTGGCCCACAGCACTAGCTTCCCGTAGGTTACTCTCTGTAATTAGTGCCTGATTCATAATAGCATGTACTGAAGGCAACCTTAAAACATTCATCAGTGCTCAGATTTCATATCGGAGACTATCCTAAAATCTTTTGGCCCTGAACGTCTCATCACCCACGAGAACGGGTGCAAAACGCTGAAGCCCATTAAAGCGAGAAGAATAACCCATCACCGACATAGCGCCCTGCTGCAGATTCATGAACTCTCAAGCTCTATCTTCCCTCAGCGTATCTGGGAAGAAGAAGTCATAGAAGACTTCTTGAAAATATTCTGATGCCATGTCCCTTTGATGCTCTGATTGGGTGGTAACATCCTACCACATCTTGGCGGAATCACGCAGCATGTACGTCGCAAACTTGACCCTCCGCCCTGGAGGAATATCAAGATTCTACAAGATAGTATGCATCGACCCATCGAAGACTCCACAGCCTGTGATCCGCCATCTCCTAAAAACGTAGGTGGATGCTACTGCTGGAAGATATGAGTCAGCTCAGCCATAGATGTGGCAGCCAGTGGTGCTCCTTGAAAGGTCTGCATAAACCGCATAAAGCCTTCACAGAACTGCGCATCCGCGCCTGTTTCTGGTATAATAGTTAGCGCCGCATCTGGGTCTGCTGGGGGATCAACTGGTATCCCATGAACCACCATTTCTAGAGTATAGTTTTCATCGCTCTCCTAACGAACAACGCGTGGTCGTCTCGGCGGCATGACACTAAAAGGTCAAATGCACGCCTTAGAACAAGATTATTAACGACCAAAAACTAAGAAACCCAAAAGGGAACAGGAGGAAGAAGGCATTCAAAATTTGAAAAATAAGACTACATGGCGTGTATACTGAATACACGATGTGTACTTGACTTCCCTTCCCCTGCCCAGGTCCTTCTACACGGCTAAGCCACACGGCTTCCATTCAACAAAACTACATGGCGTGTATATTATCTAAATGGCATGTATGGTGTAATTTTCCAACTGCCCGTGTCGCTTGTGACATGGATGACTACTCGGATTGACAATACATGGTGAGTGACACCATAACATGGTGAGTACACCACCCCATTTTCCAGCCACACGGCTAAGTCCACACGGTCTGTCCTCGGACAAGACTACACAGCGTGTCCCACAGGTACACGGCGTCTACAGGATGAGCTTCCCTGACCCATGTTGTTAGTTACACTACCAGACACATGGATCACACTACACGGCGTGTTCAATATACACACGACATGTACATGAAAGGATTACATTGACTCGTGTTTTTAGTTACATGGCCAGGTCCCCAAGTCAGACTACATGGCGTGTTCCATAGTGGACACGATGTGTATGTCTCAGGGTCTCCTCTGTCATTGTTTGTTAGTTAACCGGGCGGACTTCGGGTCAACACTACATGGCGTGTACATCCGGTACATGTTGTGTTCTCCCCAAGCTCTTCCCTTCCCCATGTCCCTGCCCACACGGCCTGTGACCTGGGAAGAGACTACACGGCTTGTACTATGGGTACACGGCGTGTACGCAAAATGTTTTATTTTTATTCCCGAACAGAAGACCATACACGACGTGTTTTAAAGTACTACATGGTGTGTATACTGGGTTTCCAGATAGCATGCCACAGAAACTTCTCTGGAACCCAAAAAACACTAAAAAACAACACCTAAGTGCCAAATTTCCATCCGTGAGGGCCCATACTCCCCTCGAATCAAAGTTTGACATCTTATATGTGCTATAACAAAATAAACAGCTAATGATCCTCCAAATTCCGGTCAATGAGGGCCCATAATCCCCAAAAACCAATGTTTGGAATCCATTCTTTTAAAAAGTTTATACAACAATACCCTATCACATAGCAGGTATTTATCAAGCAGCTATCACAACAGCATGCTTTATTAGCACAATTACTATCACAACAACATGAAATTTCTAATGCACCTATATGGCATGGAAACTATGCATGGCATGTGATTTCTAGCATGTGCCTAAATGATGCATGAGATGGAATAACCTCATCTCATCAGGTTGCAACTAAATAGAACCCATGAACAAAATATAACAGCAAAATCACAAGTGCATCACCCAACGGTGAAATCATATCAACTGTAAATTGCAAAATTAGTAAAATTGCAATACGTGGTAAATTGGATTTTCCCTGTACACGGGTTAGCTACACCCGAGAATAGATTATTACCAACTACCATTCCCATCCTATCCCTCACTAAGGATCTAAATAGTAAGTCAAAGAAAAGAACCTCTTTGATACCACTTTGTAACGTCCTGGTTCTGGGTGCCACTCAAATGGTGCCCCGAACCCGGTTCGCCACATGACCTCAAGTGCATTTCCCCAAATGCCAGAGGCTACCGACTAGAAACAAGGGCCCTGGGTCTGATAGTGGGGAAACTATACCCTCATTTGTCAAAGTGTAGCATAGCGGAATATAATATAAACATACAACAACAGCGGAAGCAGCAACAATATATATAACTGAAATGGATAACTGATATCAAAAAAAGAAACCAGCATTCATATATATATAAAGATGCAGTATGTCACTATTCTATAAAACGGCTAGAACATGTTACACTGCAATACAATACATTACAACGGAAGTACAAGTACAGAAAAGAAAAACAGAACAGCCAGCGGTATCGCGATCCAATGCTTGGTCCCATGCTCTCATACACCCCAGCAGTAGTCAAGTACCTATATAGGGACCCTTTCCCTTATCTACACCTACATAAATGTAATCTATTTGGGCCGAAAAGCATGACCCAAACAGGGTGTGAGAAATATATCTCAGTAGGCACACAGCAAAGGCCCGTGGCCAACTCTGTATAAACATGCAACAACAGCGTGCAAAAGTAAATGAAATAAACTAAGCAGTACTCAAAAGTAACTAACTTTACGAGTTATTTCCATTTTAACATTCATTTCATTATTTATTATTTAAGAAACCACCATAGTGAATTTCTATGTAAACCGTCAGTGTCCTCAGACAAGAAAACCCTTACCCTTAGGTAATCAGAATCTTACCCTCTGGCATAATAGATATTTCCCTTAGGCATACAGAGTGTCTCCCTCAGGCACAGAGTCTATCACCCACAGGCACGAAGAAGTTTCCCTCATGCCAAAATAACCACTACCCTCAGGCTAAAGGTAACACTGCCCTTAGGCTAAGTAAAGCACTTCCCTCAGGCTAAGCAAGTAACAGGGCCAATCCCAACTTACAAACAAGAAAAACACATGCAATTCCTCTCAAGGAAATTCAATAAACATTATTATAATGGCATACCCTCAGGTATTCGACCAAATGGCTAAACAGAGGAATGCACCCCCAGGGTGGTCCTACATCCAAGCAGCGATCTCAAACAGCATTTTAATATCACATTTAATTACCTATACAATTCTATGTATTTAAAATAGCCCCAGCCTCAGCCACATGACACCCTAAATATGGGTTCGTATCTCAAAAACACACAAAAACGCACGAAAGTTGGAAAATAAACATCAATCCACCTACCTTTAACACCGACGAATGATATACGCGAATGACGATCCTCTATTAGTCCTAGAACGACGTAGATCTGAGGTGAAGGAAACCCCGCTTAAATTCAAATAACTTACATTAGAGGCAGAATTGGAAAAAGACACACTGGGAGGAGGAAGCTCTTACCTGTGTGTTTCCAACGAGATCGAGGGAGGTAGAGTCGGATTCCCAATTCACGATCGACGGATCCTCGAAGATTTGGTCGTCCCCTCCCGATCTCTTTTCTGGTTCTAAGACTTCCCTGTGTATAGGGTTTGCTACAACCCATTTTAAGCGAAAAAACAAAGTACACAATGTGTATTTCCAAGTACATGACGTGAATTTCCAAGCACACGGTGTGTACTTCCCATTTTTTTACTGTTCCTCTGGCGGTTTCCCACCAGCGTGGCACTGTTCATCTGCCGACATGACTACACGGCATCTCTTCTTGTGTACACGGCGTGTTCTGTTGCACAGCTGGCCACAACCTTACTATTTGCATGCCGACTGACTACATGGCGTGTAAAGGACCACTACCCGGTGTGTAGTTAGATTATACACCCTTCATCGCCGACATGACCACATGCCCCATGTACTCATCCCACGCGGCCAAAAGTACACGGCGTGTTGAAAAGTACATGGCATGTACTTCTAAAATTTAGTATTTTTCTCGATTTTCCTTATTTTCTCAAAAACACTTAAGGAAAATAGAAAAGAAGAAACATGTACCTCAAAACTAAGAATCGGGTTCTTACAGTGGGCAGTTTTTCCATAGGTTTGGGGGCTGTCCAGGGGGTTAGGGGATGTCCAGGGGGTGGGCGGGCTGTCCATGGGGGTGGCGGGGTTGTCCAGGGGGTACCATGTGTCCAGGGGGTGGACGAGCTGTCCACCTGGGTAGCGGGGCTATCCAGGGGGGTAGGGGGTGTCCATGGGGTGGGTGGGCTGTCCACGGGGGTGTGACTGAGAGCTATGATATTTAATTGTATTTTCATTCATGTTATGAAAAAAATGGCTTTTAAGTATTAGAATAGTATTTTTTAGTGAAAATCCAATTTGGTAGGATTAGTGACTTGATTATATGATGGTATCAAGTTTACAATTGGGAAAATGTAGGGGAATTGGATTCTAAAAGGCTCCGAAAAAATTCCAAGGATTTATTATTTCTAGAAAAATGTGTTGTGGGAGAAGGAATTCATCCTATATAGTTGATGTCACTTTTAGATCATGCGATGCCTTACTCATCAGAATGACTAGACAAGAACCAAAACCAAAGAGGCCTCAAACCTATATAATATCTAGAAGTGATGATTCCCAGTGATTATCGGTGAACTATGGAAGTGATGACTTCCCACCTATACATCCCCCCCTCCCCACCTCACCCTCAACAGTCTCCCCTTGCACAACCCCCCATCCACTGACTACACAACACCCCCCCACCTGCCCCCCTCCCCCACCCCCACCCGCACATCCCCCCTCCCATCCACCCATTGCACAAACCCCCCCCCCCCCCCCACCCACCTCCACCCCCACCTAAACAGCCCCCTCCCCCACCCCCACCTGTACACCCCACCTCACCCCCCAACATAATCCCACCTGCCTAGCCCACCCCCAACCTGCACACTCCTCCCCACCCACTTGCACAACCACCCCCACCTACACCCCCCCCCCCCCCACTTGCACAGCTCCCCCACCCCCACCTGTACAACCCTCCTCCCCCACCACCACCTGAACACCCCCCCCCCCACCTCACCCCCCAACCGACTCCAACCTGCCCACCCCACCCCCCAACATGGACACTCCCCTCCCCCACCAACTTTCACAGTACCCCCCCCCCTCCACCTGCACCCCCCACATGAACATTCCCCCTCCCCCCACCCCCACATGCATAACCCACCCCCACTAGTACACCCCCACCTCACCCCCAACATACCCCCCCCCCCACTACACACCCCCACCTGTACAGCCCCCTTCACTCATTACACCCCCCCACAAGCGCACCTCCTCCCCCCCACCCACTACAACCCCACCCACTGCACCTCCCACCACCTGCACCCCCTCACTTCAAAAAACATTATTCACACATGATAGCAGAACAAAAATAGAAAAAAAAATCAAATTGAAATTGTTGGGCATAACATACTACACGAACCATGGGTTTAAGCCAAATCAAAAAAGAAAACAAAAAAATAGATGTAAATCATTAAACATAAGGTACTACTTACAGATTTGAAGTGTAGAATAAAATAAATTTCTTATTGAAGATGGATCTGTTGGAATGAATTTCTGAGTGAGAGAGTTATTACGTCTCGGCATTAACACTTCAATCACGTGGATGGGAGATCGGGTTCACTAGCAATTTAGGGGGAAACTTTCCCAAATGTTTCAACTCTTTTATTAAAGGTTGAATGTATACATCAATATCAATGTCGAGATCAGAAGGGCCAGATGTGATTATACTCATGAAAGTGGAAGGTTTTTTTCATACACAACCATGGGATAAGATTATAAATGTGTATAAAAATTTTCCATGTGTTGTGAGAAGTAAGAATCTACCCAAAAAGATTAAAACCATCTCATGAAAGACCCATCCTCACATTATGCACGTCAGCTGCTGTAACATCCTAGGTAAATAAATAATATTACATTCGAAGGTTTATCAATATATGTGAATAAATGTTAATATTACTTTAAAGTGAATTCTATGCTCGATGGCGTACCCAATACGCAACAATGAGTTTCTTTGAAATCTTACGTTTCACACTAATAATATAATAATATTATAATAGTTAACGACTAGCCGTTGTAATGGAGGGAATGAACAAAAATAACTACAAAATGATTACATATGTTTGTTAAATATTTTTACATTTATCCAACAATTGTTAGAGGCTTAAAATCCAAATGAATCCAATTTTAAGAATAAATAATGTAATATTTTTAAAAGATTGTTTTACCGCCTTTTCATGGAGAACCTTTTTTAAATCAAACTTTTGACAATTTTATAAGCTATATTTTTCAAAATAAACATATTCTTTATGATTGGGACATTGAAATTTACATTGGATAAATTTTTGGTATTTTTCTGACAATGTTCATTTTTTAAATGAATAGTGAAAATTACTGCATTTTACATCAAAACTGCTTTTTCATCTAATTTAATTATATGGTTAGATTATCTTTTTAATTGGTCTTAAAGTGTAATTTGAATATATTTTTACCATTTAATCCAATGGTGGTAATTAGGATTAATTTCACTTTGGAATTGGACATAAACTAATGCCAAACTTTTCATAGATATTGTTTCAAAAAACCCGCTATTTGTTTTGACAACGGGACTGATTTTTAAATTAAGTATTACAATTTCTGTGTTTGGAATTTGGTAAAATGGATTACATATTTGGAATCCTAAGGTCCAAATTATGTAATCAAGACTCTTTTGTTTTTGGACATTATGACTAGTAACGACAGTAATTATCTTTAATTATCTTGATTAATTAGTAATTGGGTAGTTAAGGATGATAAAATAATATCATAATAAAAACAAATGACCCGAACATGTGTCCTAATACTACTGGTTGTGTCATGGCCGACCATGGGATGCCTTGTTCCAAACTTGGGGACCCCATGGAATCACTTTTGTGTGATAATGACTTTTTATCTTTTTATTTTTAAAGAAAGTTAAATATAACAAAGAATGTATCACCTGAGTAAAACATTTTCAATTTTTTCTACATAAATGATATATTGAACTATAAATAGTCATTGTAAATCTAACAATATTTCCTACATCATAGTATTTTTTTTGTAATCTTTAGACATTACATAAATTAAATTATTTATGACATCATGATGATGCAGCGATTACCTCATTAATAAAGGATTTAAATAAAATGAAAAGATAATGTTAAAACTATAACTTACTCTTGTCAAAGACCTATTAGATGAGTATATTTAGAACCCTTACCACCTTATCCTCGAAATACATCAATGTGGGACCTTTAAAATTCGAAACTCATTTGAAAATAAAGTAACATTTTATACCTTTCCAAGAGTGCCCCTCGTCTCCTCTTATAAAAGGCCCCCACCTCTACCACCTTACCCACACCTCTCAAGCCTTTGGCTCGGCCAACCCCTGCTAATTTTGTCTCTCCACATCCCTCTCTTACTCTTATAGGCCTAACTTTTGGCAGAAGTCTTCCCAAAGAAGCCATTGAGCTCAAATCAAAGAGAGTTTCCTGATTTTAAGGAGGTTAAAGAACGATCAAGTCAAGTCGGACATGAGGTAAGGGATCCTAACTCTCTGTTTATTTTTAAGTACTCTCTTTTATGTCATTTCTTTTAAGCTCATCTTTCATAAGTTTGGGTATGTTATTTTATATTCCTCATTTTTTACTTTTTATGTTCATATTATGAGAGACCCTATTTTATCTCATAAATCCATTCTTGGAAGTTTTAATTGGCGTCGTTAGGCTGTCGAAATTTCATAAGGGGATTTTTATCTCACTTTGTGTTTTCATGAGATTCATGCTACATTTTCCAATATTTCCTTTTGAGTGGTGTATGTACTGTCCATTATTCTACTCTTTGTGTAACATACTTTTGTTTATGATTATTTACATCAATGTTGTATAGTCTTTCTTTCATGGGGTGTACGTTTCGAAAGTTACCCAAATCGGTAAGGGAACCTTTCACCCTCCTCTTTTTAAAAGACTTCTTTTGTTGTGTCTTTTAATTTTCATCTTATTATGTGGTGATATGTTATTATATATCCTTATTGCCGTAAATTTTATGTCCAAGTGATGAGATACCCTTTATCTCTCTCATCAACTCTTTTTCTAAAATTTGATGTGACGCCTTTAGGCTGTCAAGGGAGCTTCTTAACCCAATTTCAATTTCTTTGGGTTCAACATGTAGTTGTTGAATATTTCATCCTTTTAATATGTGTGAATTACCATTGATTATTTTAAACTTAATATGCACTTATATTTGGTGTATTTATATTTGTCACACAATGTTATGAGATTTGTTTATCCTTAATTTAAGGATACCTTCTTTATAATGGATTTCATCTCATTTTACATTTCTATTGAGACTTCATTGTTGTTATGCACCAGTTCACTCTTATATGGGGTATATATTGTCCTTTGGAATATTATATCATGAATCCTTTTATTCTCATGATATTATAATGTTTTGATTAAATGTTATTCCTCAATTATTTTATTCAAGTGTATCTCATTTTGTTAAAAGCCCTTTAACTAAAATATCGTTTTAAATGTTTTAATGATTTATTCTTATAAATATTTCTCATTAATATCCATGTTTTAAAAATGGTTTTAATGATTTATTTATATGGATATTAATGGTTTAAAATTTTAAAATCTTCAATGTGGTATGGGACACTTTGATTTAAAAATCTATTTATTAAATGTTTTAAATCGTTTTGAAAATGGTTCTTAGAATGGATTCATTATTTCAATATCTTAAAATGTTATATTGTTATTGCAATGTGGGAATGTTATCTTTCCTTTATGCTTAAGTTATGTGCTATGATTATGTTATTGTTTTTGGGCATTGAAGACGGGTGGTTCCGTGATAAACTAAGGGCGGGTGAGCCCGATATAGCTCTCCAATGCATTGGGTAACACGAAGGAGTTAAACATTAAGGTTTCTCCAAATAGATTTAGGGAATATACTGTGATGGGTATTCCAAACGTAACCAAGATGGTTACTCCCTACGTAAGAATGTTATGAATGCCTCAAGTTACCTTTATGTCTTATGATTTCAATGATTTATTCAAGATTTTTTTAGGTATGTTAAAGTGCTTATGTTTTATGGGTAAAGTATGATTTCATTCTTATGTATATATGTACTCATGTTTCCTTTCCATACTTTTATAACCCTTACTGAGCTTTTTATGCTAATCCATGTTTTTGAAAAGTTATTCACAGGTCAAGGGAATGGTACATGATATGATGATAGTGTCAAGGAAGTGTCAAGAAAGAATCCATGTTTTATTTTAAATATGTTTCCGTTGATGGGAAAAATGAATACTATCTTTTATGTAACCAGTTTGTTTAAATGTGGAATGTAATGCATGTTTTATGATCTAATTCTCTAAAACTCTAAACCTGAAAAGATCCTCAATGTGTAATCTTGTAATAACTCAAGATTAAGTAAGGTTTAAGGCTGGGGCCTTATAGTTGGTATCGAATGTCGGTTTAGATAACTTTTTAGGTTAGAGTGTTGTTTGAGAAAAAGTGACAAGTTGTGTATAACCACAATGGTAAGTATATTAGATGGAGTCATTTTTTTTGAAAGTTAGAATGAGTTTGAGATAACTTGGATAAGTATATCTTGGTGTTTATCTTCCTCTTTATTATTTAATTATTTTAGTGATATACTCACACTAACCTTTTTGGTTTTAGTAAATGGCAGGATCTAGAAGGCACCAAAGTAACAGTGGATTTGAAGAAAACTGTGACAGTTTTATGAAAGAACAACTGAATGATATGGGAGCTGCAATGAGAACTCTTGTGGTTATCCTCAACCAACTATCTGGAGTCATGATTGACCACCTGAACCTTAGTGATTTTTATAAGGCATTGTATATGCGAGAAAAAAAATCCCTACGGAAGTTCAGGTAATAATCATAAAGGTAAGTATGTTCAAAAACCTATGTCTCAAATATGTGGAAAGAAACACATAGGAAAATGTTTCAAAGGGACAAAAAGATGCTATAGATGTGGAAATTAAGGTCATAAATCAAGAACCTGCCATGGAAAAGGAAGCATCTAGTTGACTCTAGTAAAGGGAAAGAAGTTCTTTCCGAAGAATCAATTGAATGTTTTAAATGTGGTGTGCGTGGTCATTATGAAAACACATGTCCTGTGAAGATGTTTTGGGAATGGGGTCACTAAGATCGTACAAATATCCATTTACCAATACCTAATTCCATTTTTATTGAGGATGAAGAAACTAACAATGAAGAATGAAAGGTATGGATTATTTCTTAACATACGTTTTCCTATTATTGGAATCTTAGGATATGATTCATGATTTTGTTTGTAGGAAAGAAGTATTTCAGAATAAGTTGAAAAGGAATGGATAATGGATCATGAAGAATGTTGAATGAGTAAGAAGTCATCATATAAGGGAATCCAAAGTTATGGTAGATTTTAGGATGCTGAAATTCTTAGATGTATTAAGTCACTTTTGATGATGGGGTTACATTAAAAGACTTTTTAAAGTAACCCTGATGTTTGATATACAAAAATTTTATTCAAGGAATAATTATCCTTTATTTTGTTTATATAGTTATAAAGAACCATTTGGGTTTATATGATCCTTGAATTTGAGGCAATTATTGGTTAATACATTTTGCGTTGCAAAATGGAAGTTATTAGATAACCTTTGTGGTTAAAATATGTGATGATTATTTTTTTGAAGATTTTATCCCTTTTGGGGGGGATGTTTTAATAATTATATAGTTTTGGAAAAAGGACAACACACAGACCGTGTGACAACCTGTCGCATCGGACGAAGCTGCGGGAATCGAACCCACAACCAAAGTGCAACTGGTATATATCGCCTACCACTGGACTACGTGAAGTCCCTGGTTAGTTTGAATGATTCTTTTTAATTAGATGATTTTATGAATTAAGAGTAAGTTTATTTTTGATTATCAATGGAAATGATTAGCCTGTCATGGAGGATATGTGATTAGGTTAATTACTTTTCAGTATGAGACTGTAAGAGTAACTGATGTTATTTTCGAGAAAAATGTTAAAATTTATCTTAGGAGACTATGTGATTAAATCCTTCCGAGATTTGGGTTTCAATCTTAGTTTGGTTTACTTTTTAGAATTTTATGGATATATTTTTATTGAATGGTCTTTGTTGAACTTTGGGTTTTGTTTGACAAATTTTGGAGATTAAGAGTAGTTTTTCGTTTTATAAAAAAAATATCCATTTTGGGTATTATCTGATATCATACTAAACTTTTTGGATTGGTTTTGGTTTAGATCTAAATACATGGGAAATATATAGTTCTCTTTTTTGGATTAGGTTATTCTCAAGAAGTTGATTATAGTACTCTTAATGAGAACAAGTCTTCCTAAATACTCATCTTTTTGAGAAAATATGAGTTTGATTAAGGAATCTAGTAAAAGTTTAAAGTCTACGTGACAAGTAAGCATGTTTCATTATGATTTAGTTAAGCTCAAAAATAAATTCCTCAATGAAGAGTAACTTAAAACAAAAATGTTGTATGTTAACTTTCCCTACTGGGGAATCGAATACCGTTTAACCCATCACAAGTTTGTGATTTTCTTGTGGTTAAAATTTTCCTAGACATGTTTACTATCACTCTCCATCAGAACATGACCCTTTTTTTCTCCTCCATATCTATATTTTCCTACCTAGAGTCCTAGTATGGGTTAACTCAGGTGACCTTTGTACTTCTCTCCCTTTCTTTTAAAGTGATAGATTTACTGACTCTTGTTCTGATGAGGGACTTTCAATGAAGATTCCAAGCCCAATTTTGAAATTGTGAGGACGAAATTCCCAAAAGGGGGGAAGTATGTAACATCCCAGGTAAATAAATAATATTACATTCTATGGATTATCAATATTTGTAAATAAATTTTAATATTACTTTAAAGGGAATGTTATGCTCGATGACGTACCCAATACGCAACAACGAGTTTCTTTGAAATCTTACGTTGCACACTGATAATATAATAATATTATAATAGTTAACGCCTAGCCGTTGTAATGGAGGGAATGAACAGAAATAACTACAAAATGATTACATATGTTTGTTAAATATTTTCACATTTATCCAATAAATGTTAGAGGCTTAAAATCCAAATGAATCCAATTTTAAGAATAAAGACTCTAATATTTTTAAAAGATTGTTTTACCGCCTTTTGATGGAGAACCTTTTTTAAATATAACTTTTGAAAATTTTATAAGATCTATTTTTCAAAATAAACATATTTTTTATGATTGGGACATTGAAATTTACACTGGATAATTTTTTTGTATTTTTCTGACAATGTACATTTTTTAAATGAATAGTGAAAAACATTGCATTTTACATCAAAACTGATTTTTCATCTAATTTAATTATATGGTTATATTATCTTTTTAATTGGTCTTAAAGTTTAATTTGAATATATTTTTACCATTTAATCCAATGGTGGTCCTTATTATTAATTTCACTTTGGAATTGGGCATAAACTAATGCCAAACTTTTCATAGAAATTGTTTCATAAAAACCTGCTATTTGTTTTGACAACCGGAGTTATTTTTAAATTAATTATTGCAATTTATGTGTTTGGAATTTGGTAAAATATATTAAATATTTTTAATCAGAAGATCCAAATTATGTAATCAAGACTCCTTTGTTTTTGGACATTATGAATAGTAACGATGGTAATTATCTTTAATTATCTTGATTAATTAGAAATCGGGTAGTTAAGGGTAATAAAATATTATCATAATAATAACAAATGACCCCAAAATGTGTCCTAATAATACTGGTTGTGTCATGGCCGACCATGGGATGCCATGTTCCAAACTTGGGGACCCCATGGAATCACTTTTGTGTGATAATGACTTTTTATCTTTTTATTTTTAAAGAAAGTTAAATATAACATAGAATGTATCACCTGAGTAAAACATTTTTAATTTTGTCTGCATAAATGATATATTAGACTATAAATAGTCATTGTAAATCTAAAAATATTTCCTACATCATAGTGTTTTTTTTTAATTTTTAGACATTAAATAAATTAAATTATTTATGACATCATGATGATGCAGCGATTACCTCATAAATAAAGGATTTAAATAAAATGAAAATATAATGTTAAAACTATAACTTACACTTGTCAAAGACCTATTGGATGAGTATATTTAGAACCCTTACCACATTATCCACGAAATACATCAATGTGGGACCTTTAAAATCCGAAACACATTTGAAAATAATGTAACATTTTATACCTTTCCAAGAGTGCCTCTCCTCTCCTCTTATAAAAGGCCCCACCTCTACCACCTTACCCACACCTCTCAAACCTTTGGCTCGGCCAACCCCTACTCAATTTGTCTCTCCACATCCTTCTCTTACTCCTATAAGCCTCACTTTGGGCAGAAGTCTTCCCAATAAAGCCTTTGAGCTCAAATCAAAGAGAGTTACCCGATTTTAAGGAGGTTAAAGAACGATCGAGTCAAGTCGGACCTGAGGTATGGGATCCTAACTCTCTCTTTCATTTTAAGTACTCTCTTTTATGTCATTTATTTTAAGCTCATCTTTATTATGTTTTTTGGATTTATTTTATATTCCTCATTCTGTACTTTTTATGTTCATATTATGAGAGACCCTATTTGACCTCATAAATCCATTTTTGGAAGTTTTAATTGGCGTCGTTAGGCTGCCGAAATTTCATAAGGGGTTTTTTATCTCACTTTGTGTTTTCGTGAGATTCGTGCTAACTTTGCCAATATTTCCTTTTTAGTGGTGTATGTACTGTCCATTATTCTACTCTTTGTGTAACATACTTTCGTTTATGAGTATTTACATCAATGTTGTATAGTCCTTCTTTCATGGGGTGTACGTTTCGAATGTTACCCAAATCGGTAAGGGAACCTTTCACCCTCCTCTTTTTAAAAGACTTCTTTTGTTATGTATTTTAATTTTCATCTTATTATGTGGGGATATGTTATTATATATCCTTATTGCAATAAATTTTATGTCCATGTGATGAGATATCCTTTATCTCTCTCATCAACTCTTTTTCTTAAAATTTGATGTGACGCTGTTAGGCTGTCAAGGGAACTTCTTAACCCAATTTCTATTTCTTTGGGTTCAACATGTAGTTATTGAATATGTCATCCTTTGAATATGTGTGAATGTACTTTTACTGATTTATTCTTAATATCCAATTATATTGGGTGTATTTATATTTGTCACACATAGTTATGATATTGGTTTATCCTTAATTTAAGGATACCTTCTTTATAATGGATTTCATCTCATTTTACGTTTCTATTGAGACTACATTGTTTTTATGCACCAATTCACTCTTATATGGTGTATATTGTAACACCCGAGACTTTTATTTTATATGAACCATAAAAGGAATCTTTTTCTACACAACACTTTCTTGGCTTGCTTTACACGCAATCGTGACCTTCCTCGATAGCTTGTGTCGTACGCAATACCGAGTTTCACTAAACAACAATATGCTATTAAAACTAGCCATTATGAATAGTAATAACCACTTTTTGAAATTTTATAAATTTTATTTTTCAAAATGGACTTCATTTTTGGACTCAGAATATCGAAATTAGCCTAGGGTGAAATTTTGGTATTTTTCTGAAAACTTTCAATTTTTGATGAATAGTGAAACCTCTATGTGGTAGGTTAAAAACTGAATTTTGCATAAAACACAATTTTACCGCTTCTGTGAATGGAATTTCAAAAATCCGACAGACACGGTTGATATCAGTAAATAAAATGTGGTTCAATGAGATAAAAATAATTTTTTTGGTGAATAGTAGCTTTTTAATTTTTTTTTACCGCGGTTAATAGTAAATAGGGTAACTAAGGGTAAATATGATATTAATATTACCCTAACACCTGTACTAATTCTATTGGACTAGTGTAATTCGACCAAAAACAAACTTAGGAATAAAATATGACCATTTAGGCCCACTTGGATTAGATTAGGACATTTATTATTAATTTATTTAAAGAAGGGTTAAAATAGTTAAAATCAAAGTTTAATAAGTAAATCATTTTTAATATGGGGTTATACATAAGATAAATTTGACTATAAATATTAATTAGAAAGATAAAAAGATTTCCTACATAATGGTATTTTATTTGTAATTTTTAGACATTATATAATTTAATTTATTTATGACACAATGATGATGCAGTAATTATCTTATTAATGAAATATTGACATAATTGATGTTATAAACACCAAAATAAATGTAATTTGAGACGTTTTATGAATTACACTAATTTTCTAGGTTACTATTATATATTAATGTTGATTTAATCAACTTGGTTCTAACATATAATTCTGTTATGACTTTCACAAAAATCATATATCAAATAGTGTCAAAATTGACACAAAATAGTTTTTAAATCAAATATTATATTATTAATTGTTATATTTTTTCTTAAAAATCTAAGGATCGTCCAAATGACTTAGATAAGGATATATATATTAATAATAAACAATTTGGGGTTCTTTTGGCATGTTATAGTAAGTGTATTAACCATATAGTGAAAGAAAACAAAAAGACACGGTAAAAGTTAAATTAATTAACTTAGAGTTAAATCTAATTGATAAGGTTAAAATAATACCCTAAAATTGTCTAAATCCTATTGGTTGATAGTATTTCGACCCCTACCCACTTAATCTTCGAAATAAGACCCTTTGGAACCATTATAAACTGATTTTGACTTTAATATAAAATAATATTTTGAGATATTCCTAAGGTGCCCCTCTCCTCCCTTATAAAAGGGCACCTCCTCCCCCTCCTCCTCACACCAATTTGAGCACTCAAGCTCGGCCAAACCCTGCAATTTTCTCCTCTCCACTTCCCTAGAATAATCCTAGAGGTCCTGGTCTTCTTCAAAGACCAATCTTAGTTCCCTAAGTGGAGGATTCAAAGAGGCGTTCCAAAGAAGAGGTAATATCCATTACTGATCTTTTCAATTTCTGTCTTCTTCAACTTCTTCTTCTTTAGTTGTTTCATGATAAAGTAATAACATCAGTATTACTTACATACTGATATGTTATTATAAATAAGAAACAACCCTAATTCACCTTCTATCCATCCCACGGAAAAATGAAATCACCGCGCGTGCGTACGTACGGAATACCGTCTCCACGCCGTGGTGTAATCTATTTTCCACCATCACTTTACAAGGATGGGTATAATGGTGTAATGAGTAACTATTAATGATTATGATAAATTAATATTGATACTGAAATAATATATATACACTCCAATACAATTCCACGATCATAGGAACGATATCATCACTCGTGCGTACGTACGGAATACCGTCTCCACGATGTGATGTGACTCGTTCTACATGATCATCATTACATAGTAATTATATAAATGAATTGAATGAATAAATATGATATATTTTACACTAATACCATTCTGGATATAAGGTATCTATAACCTTAAAATAAGAATAAGAATTTATTCGGCAAAACACGCATAAGAACAAAAGGCAATAAAGACCCGAGTAACAAGTAACAATGAAATATTACTAACAAGAAGCTAAGAATATGACCATATATGATATCATATCAATATGTATGACTATGGAATAAGTCAATAACATTATTTAAACCATTATACAAGAGCTTCGGACACGTACAAAGAAAATCGGACCTATGGTAAGGGAAATATCACAATCTCATTTTTATCCGAGGTTGTTTATTCGTAAGTATTTACTGGGGTGTATTTTATCATCCACATCCATGTTTCATCAATATGTAATATTATTTCCATCCACCTAAAATTGTTTAAATCCATTTTTACCCTTCGGTGAGTTTTTAGTAATATGTATGAAAGGAATCTTTTGTCGTTTTTCGTACGAGGTACTTTTTGACTTTTCCGACAAAAGTACGAAGAATGTTTTTTTAACTTATACGGCATGAATGGATTTCAAAAAAATTATTTCCAAGAAGCTTACTTTACAAGTATTCAAGTTTATTTTTAATCAACTTCTTTTATTTTAAAATTTTATGACATGTTAAGAAAGGAAAAGTGTTTTTGAAGTAGAAAGGATATTTTCCTCAAGAATGAAGTTCATTTATTTTATCAAAATTATTTTCCATCTAAGATAATAAAAGGGTTCTGTTTTTATCCCTATTATTACATGGATTTGATTATGTTGTTATGGAAACATTTTTATGAATTCCTTTATCTTATATGAATTGTTTTATGATGTCATGTTGTTTAAGAATCCCATTTTTATTACATGGGTTATGCGATGATGTATGATTTATGATTATGTGGCACACATAAGAAAGGATTAATTATAAGATGGGTGGGACCTATATCTCCCTCCAATTCATTGGGTAAAGATTTTATATCACATGAGATAGACAGGGCTGGAACGGTAGGTTATACCGGTTCAGTGAAACAGGACTGAAACGAGGGTTACTCGATTCAGAAAGGGACTTTGTCCACTAAGATAGTCTTGGCAATGAGTCACGACTAACAAGAAATGATTTTCCATGATTATGTGTGAATGCCACAAAGTTTCAAGTTTTCTGTTATGATTATGGGGATCTCATTTTCACTTCTATGATTTATTCCATGTTAAGATTTTATGATCTCTTTTGCAGGTTATGATTTTCAAAAAGATATGATATGATTTTTATTTCCATTATTTGCCCTTGCTGAGAATTTGAGCTCACCCTTTTATGTTTTCTTTTCCCCAGGTCAGGAAGATGGATATTAAGTAGAATATGCTAAAAGGGACCCTAGATATGATGAAATAAATGGGAGACACTGTATAAGATTTATGAACCAGTTGTTTATGTTTCCCAGTTTCTAAAGACACTATACATATACGGTCCTTTGTGGTTTTGTCATATGTTGTAATAAGTGTGCTTCAATTTTGAAGTATTAACAATGTATGTAAAGTATGGGTCGTTATAGTTGGTATCAGAGGAAAGGTTTAGTCAACCTTTGGAAACTAGGATGCGAAAACGTTAGTGAGATCCCTAGTGATATTTCTAATGTATGTCTAGGGATGTCCCTAAGGATAATTATACGTAAAGGATATAGTCCTAGAACTATGGTAACGATATTATATTAAACCTAAGATGTTAGATATTGAAGTTACTCCCCCTTTATTATGATTTTTTCCTCTAACACTATTCTTCTTGGTTTTAGTCAATGGCTGGAACCCGAAGGAACCGTGTTAATGCAGAATGCGATGGGCAATGCAATGATTGTCCCCCTGAGCAACCAAACGATATGGGAGCTGGAATGCAAAATCTTGTAGCCATGCTCACACAACTTTCTCAAGCTATGAATCATGCAGGACTTCCAAACGAGCAAAGGAAGGAGAAACATTCTGTTGAATCCTTCATGAGGCAGCGTCCACCTTCGTTCAGCGGGTCTACTAATCCATTAGTTGCTGAACAATGGATTAGTACTACTGAAAAGATATTTTCAGTTCTTCAATGTTCTGAACATGATAAAGTCATCCTAGCAGTGTATCGTTTGGAAGGAGATGCTGATCAATGGTGGAATCTTATTAAGAATACGAGGCAAAGGGATGAAATTGAGTCTATGGAATGGGACGAGTTCAAGAACTTATTTTTCAATAAGTACTTCCCTCGTATTCTCCGAACAAAGATGGAGAAAGAGTTCCTTGAACTGAAGCAAAGGGATGATGAATCTGTTGGTACCTATGAAGCAAATTTTACAAGACTTGCAAGGTACGCTTCTGGTATTATTATCCAACCTGAGAGTAAGATCGATCTATTCTTTAGTGGCTTAAAACCAAGTCTTTGAAGGGCATTAGCCATAAGGGACTTCAATAGCTACGAGGAAATCGTTCGATGTGCTCTCAAAGTCGAGATGGATATTGGAGTAACCCATCAGTCACATGGGTTTGATAAGAAGAGGAATATGGAATTCAAAGGAAAATCTAAAGAGCACACTGAAAAGAAGATGAGATTTCCCTTATGCTCAAAGTGTGGAAAGAAACATGGAGGGAGTTGTCTTAAAGGGACAAGTAAATGTTTTAAATGTGGAAAGGAAGTTCATCGGGCATTTGAATTCCGCGATAATGGGAAGAAGATGTCTAATGATGCAAACAAAGGAAGGGATACACAGAATGAACCTACTGCACTTCAATGTTTCAAGTTCAAGGAGATGGGGCATTATGCCAATCAATGCCCAAATCCAAGGGTTGATGATGATGGTCGACGTCAACAAAATCTTAAGGCTAAAGACAAAGGAAAGTCACATGCAATTTCTATCAGCGATGTGGAGTACGATAACGAAGTGGTGAAAGGTACACTTACCATCCACTCTAAAGTAGCAAATGTTTTATTTGATTCTGGATCCACCCACTCTTTTATTTCTAAATAATTTTCTAAGGGTATCACCGTATTACCTCAACAATTAGATGTTGAGTTAGCTGTGACAACACCTAATGGCACAACAGTCGCATAAAAAATTTATAATTCTTCTCCGATCGAAGTTTGTGGGAAAGTTCTTCCTGCAAATCTTGTGATCCTTCCTTTAGTGGAATTTGATGTGATTCTTGGCATGGATTGGCTTTCTCTACATGGAGCTCATATCAATTGCCAAAGAAGGGAAGTCACATTTCATATTCCAGATCAATCTACAATCGTCTATCAATGCAAGGATGCACATAACCTTCCAGTGGAAATTCCTTCCATCTTATGGGTCTTGATTCCACTAAATGAAGGTTATTTATCTCAAATGGTTGGTGAGAAACTCACGATTAAGAATATTCCCATTGTACGGAAGTTTGATGATGTATTTCCGGAGGAATTACTGGGTCTTCCACCAAATCGTGAAGTTGAGTTTTCAATAGAACTCGTACCGGGTGCTTTGCCTATTTCAAAGACACCTTATAGAATGGCCCCAATTGAGTTGCAGGAATTGAAGAAGAAACTCCAAGAGAATCTTGATAAGGGATTCATACGCCCTAGTGCGTCACCTTGGGGAGCACCTGTTCTATTTGTTAAGAAGAAAGATGGATCAATGAGACTCTGCATTGATTATCGAGAACTTAACAAGATCACTATCAAGAACAAATATCCTCTCCCATGCATTGATGACTTATTTGACCAACTACGCGGAGCTCAATACTTTTCCAAGATTGATCTTCGTTCAGGGTATCATCAATTAAGGGTCAAAAGGGAGGATATACCAAAGACGGCTTTCCGTACAAGGTATGGACACTATGAATTTATAGTGATTCCATTTGGTCTTACTAATGCCCCTGCTATCTTCATGGATCTAATGAATAGAGTCTTTAGAGACTACCTTGATCAATTTGTGGTAGTTTTTTATAGACGATATTCTTGTCTATTCAAAGAGCAAGGAAGAGCATGAAGATCACTTGAGAATTATATTGAAGACCCTGAGAAAGGAGAAGATTTATGCCAAATTTACCAAGTGTGAATTTTGGCTTAAAAAAGTTTCATTTTTGGGTCACATAATCTCAAAAGAGGGGATATCTGTGGATCCAGCAAAAACAAAGGTTATCGAAAGATGGTCAAGACCAACAACAGTAACTGAGATCTGAAGTTTTCTTGGTTTGGCTGGATATTATCAACGTTTTGTAAAAGATTTTTCACGATTATCTAATCCACTCACCAAGTTGACTCGGAAAGGAGTTAAGTTTGTCTGGACAAAGGAATGTGAAGAGAATTTCAAGGAGTTGAAAAGAAGGTTATCCAGTGCACCTCTACTCACACTGCCTTGTAGTGGAGAAAGGTTTGTGATCTACAGTGATGCATCCAAGAAAGGATTGGGGTGTGTTCTTATGAAAAATGATATGGTGATAGCTTATGCCTCACGACAGTTGAAAATCCATGAGCAAAATTACCCAACACATGATTTGGAGTTGGCTGCGGTAATATTTGCATTAATGATTTGGAGGCATTACCTTTATGGTGAAAGGTGTGATATTTATACTGATCATAAAAGTTTAAAGTATATTTTCACACAAAAGGAGCTGAATATGCGCCAAAGAAGATGGTTGGAGCTGATTAAGGATTATGACTGCTCAATCCAATACCACCCTGGGAAAGCAAACAAGGTGGCAGATGCATTAAGTCGACAAGACCATGCTAGTTTATCCATGATGAGGATCACAAAAGATCCAATATTTATGGATTTACAAAGGATGGATCTTGGAATTATAATGGAAGGGGAAAAATCTTATCTTTCTCAAATGAATGTTCAACCATCTATACATGTGAAGATTAAAGAGGCACAGAAAGAAGATGTCGAGTTACAAAAGAAGGTGAGAAATGTTCCTGAATTAAACCTTGATTGTGATGGGATAATAAAGTTCAGGAATCGGGTTTGTGTTCCTCCCATCCCCGAATTAAAGAAGGAGCTGCTGGATGAGGCTCATAGTTCATCATTCTCTATTCATCCTGGAAGCACGAAGATGTATAGGGACCTGAAAGAGTACTTCTGGTGGGATGGAATGAAAAGAGATGTTGCTGAATATGTCTCTCGATGCTTGGTTTGTCAACAAGTTAAAGCTGAGAGACAGAAGTCTAAGGGGATGTTACAACAATTACCCATACCCGAATGGAAATGGGAAAACATCACTATGGACTTTTTCACAGGACTTCCTAAATCATCCAAAGGCAATAATGCTATTTGGGTCATAGTTGATCGTCTTACAAAGTCTGCACACTTCATTGCTATTAGAGAGGATTTCTCTCTAGATCAGCTTGCCAGGATATATGTAAAGGAAGTGGTAAGATTACATGGAGTACCACTTTCTATTTTATCTGATCGGGATCCGAGATTTACCTCGAAGTTCTGGCGAAGTCTTCAGCATACTCTGGATACAGAGTTGAGTTTCAGCACTGCTTATCATCCCCAGATAGACGGTCAGTCTGAGAGAACAATTCAAACCCTAGAAGATATGTTGAGAGCTTTCTCTATGGATTTCAAAGGAGGTTGGGATCAACACCTACCTTTGGTGGAATTTTCTTATAATAATAGCTTTCACTCCAGTATTCAGAAGGCTCCTTATGAAGCTCTCTATGGAAAGAAATGAAGGACTCCAACTTGCTGGGATGAAGTTGGGGAAAGAAAGCTATTAGGACCTGATCTCGTTGATGAAATGGCAGAAAAGGTCAGATCTATTCAACAACACATAAGAGCAGCTCAGAGTCGACAGAAAAGTTATGCCGACAACTGAAGAAAAGACCTAGAGTTTGAAGTGGGTGATAAAGTGTTCTTACGAATATCTCCCTGGAAGAGGGTTATGAGATTTGGAAAGAAGGGGAAGTTGAGCCCTAGATATATCGGTCCTTTCGAAATACTGGATCGTGTTGGGAAGGTAGCTTACCGATTGGCGCTTCCACCGAATCTCTCTCAAGTTCATGATGTGTTCCATGTATCTCTCCTGAGAAAGTACATACCAGATCCTTCACATGTACTCAGCTCAGAAGTTGTACCGCTGGAGCAAGATCTTTCTTATGAAGAACAGCCGATAGAGATTCTGGATCGTAGCGAAAAAGTCCTATGAAACAAGATCACTCGATTGGTGAAAGTTTTATGGAGGACCACCAACTTGAAGAAGCTACATAAGAGCCTGAGGATATGATGAGGGAGAAGTATCCTCATCTATTTGTTACAAAGTGACGAATTTCGAGGGTGAAATTCTTTTTAAGGGGGGTAGAATGTAACACCTTATACTTTTATGTTATATGAATCATCAAAGGAATATTTTTCTACACAACACTTTCTTGGCTTGCTTTACACGCAATCGTGACCTTCCTCGATAGCTTGTGTCGTACGCAATACCGAGTTTTACTAAACAACAATATGCTATTAAAACTAACCGTTATGAATAGTAATAACCCCTTTTTGAAATTTTATAAATTTTATTTCACAAAATGGACTTCATTTTTGGACTCAGAATATCGAAATTAGCCTAGGGTGAAATTTTGGTATTTTTCTGAAAACTTTCAATTTTTGATGAATAGTGAAACCTCTAAGTGGTAGGTTAAAAACTGAATTTTGCATAAAACATAATTTTACCGCTTCTGTGAATGGAATTTCAAAAATCCGACAGACATGGTTGATATCAGTAAGTAAAAT
This sequence comes from Viscum album, assembly GCA_963277665.1. Classification (NCBI taxonomy): domain Eukaryota; kingdom Viridiplantae; phylum Streptophyta; class Magnoliopsida; order Santalales; family Viscaceae; genus Viscum; species Viscum album. The sequence goes on along the minus strand of OY728138.1, from coordinate 1,714,355,124 downwards.
GTGGTTCAATGAGATAAAAATAATTTTTTGGTGAATAGTAACTTTTTACTTTTTTTACCGCGATTAATAGTAAATAGGGTAACTAAGGGTAAATATGATATTAATATTACCCTAACACTTGTCCTAATTCTATTGGACAAGTGTAATTCGACCAAAAACAAACTTAGGAATAAAATATGACCATTTAGGCCCACTTGGATTAGATTAGGACATTTATTATTAATTTATTTAAAGAAGGGTTAAAATAGTTAAAATCAATGTTTAATAAGTAAATCATTTTTAATATGGGGTTATACATAAGCTAAATTCGATTATAAATATTCATTAGAAAGATAAAAAGATTTCCTACATAATGGTATTTTATTTGTAATTTTTAGACATTAAATAATTTAATTTATTTATGACACAATGATGATGCAGTAATTTTCTTATTAATGAAATATTGACATAATTGATGTTATAAACACCAAAATAAATGTAATTTGAGACTTTTTATGAATTACACTAATTTTATAGGTTACTATTATATATTAATGTTGATTCAATCAACTTTGTTTGAACATATAATTCTGTTATGACTTTCACAAAAATCATATATCAAATAGTATCAAAATTGACACAAAATAGTTTTTAAATCAAATATTATATTATTAATTGTTATTTTATTCCTAAAAATCTATGGTTCGGCCAAATTACTTAGATAAGGATTTATATATTAATAATAAACAATTTGGGGTTCGTTTGGCATGTTATAGTAAGTGTATTAACCATATAGTGAAAGAAAACAAAAAGACACGGTAAAAGTTAAATTAATTAACTTAGAGTTAAATCTAATTGATAAGGTTAAAATAATACCCTAAACTTGTCTAAATCCTATTGGTTGATAGGATTTCGACCCATACCCACTTTAGATTCGAAATAAGACCCTTTGGAACCATTATAAACCGATTTTGACTTTAATATAAAATAATATTTTGAGATATTCCTAAGGTGCCCCTCTCCTCCCTTATAAAAGGGCACCTCCTCCCCCTCCTCCTCACACCAATTTGAGCACTCAAGCTCGGCCAACCCCTGCCATGTTCTCCTCTCCACTTCCCTAGAATAATCCTAGAGGTCCTGGTCTTCTTCAAAGACCAATATTAGTTCCCTAAGTGGAGGATTCAAAGAGGCGTTCCAAAGAAGAGGTAATATCCATTACCGATATTTTCAATTTCTTTCTTCTTCAACTTCTTCTTCTTTAGTTGTTTCATGATAAAGTAATAACATCAGTATTACTTACATACTGATATGTTATTATAAATATGAAACAACCCTAATTCACCTTCTATCCATCCCACGGAAAAATGAAATCACCGCGCGTGCGTACGTACGGAATACCGTCTCCACGCCGTGGTGTAATCTATTTTCCACCATCACTTTACAAGGATGGGTATAATGGTGTAATGAGTAAATATTTATGATTATTATAAAGTAATATTGATACTGAAATAATATATATACACTCCAATACAATTCCACGATCATAGGAACGATGTCATCACTCGTGCGTACGTACGGAATACCGTCTCCACGATGTGATGTGACTCGTTCTACATGATCATCATTACATAGTAATTATATAAATGAATTGAATGAATAAATATGATATATGTTACACTAATAACATTCTGTATATAAGGTATCTATAACCTTAAAATAAGAAGAAGAATTTATTCGGCAAAACACGCATAAGAACAAAAGGCAATAAAGACCCGAGTAACAAGTAACAATGAAATATTACTAACAAGAAGCTAAGAATATGACCATATATGATATCATATCAATATGTATGACTATGTAATAAGTCAATAACCTTATTTAAACCATTATACAGGAGCTTCGGACACGTACAAAGCAAATCGGACCTAAGGTAAGGGAAATATCACAATCTCATTCTTATCCGAGGTTGTTTATTCGTAAGTATTTACTGGGGTGTATTTTATCATCCACATCCATGTTTCATCAATATTTAATATTATTTCCATCCACATACAATTTTTTAAATCCATTTTTACCCTTCGGTGAGTTTTTAGTAATATGTATGAAAGGAATCTTTTGTCGTTTTTCATACGAGGTACTTTTTGACTTTTCCGACAAAAGTACGAAGAATGTTTTTTTTAACTTATACGGCATGAATGGATTTCAAAAAAATTATTTCCAAGAAGCTTACTTTACAAGTATTCATGTTTATTTTTAATCAACTTCTTTTATTTTAAAATTGTATGACATGTTAAGAAAGGAAAAGTGTTTTTGAAGTAGAAAGGATATTTTCCTCAAGAATGAAGTTCAAGTATTTTATCAAAATTATTTTCCATCTAAGATAAAAAAAGGGTTCTGTTTTTATCCCTATTATTACATGGATTTGATTATGTTGTGATGGAAACATTTTTATGAATTCCTTTATCTTATATGAATTGTTTTATGATGTCATGTTGTTTAAGAATCCCATTTTTATTACATGGGTTATGCGATGATGTATGATTTATGATTATGTGGCACACATAAGAAAGGATTCATTATAAGATGGGTGGGACCTATATCTCACTCCAATGCATTGGGTAAAGATTTTATATCTCATGAGATAGACAGGGCTGGAACGGTAGGTTATACCGGTTCAGTGAAACAGGACTGAAACGAGGGTTACTCGATTCAGAAAGGGACTTTGTCTACTAAGATAGTCTTGGAAATGAGTCATGACTAACAAGAAATGATTTTCCATGATTATGTGTGCATGCCACAAAGTTTCAAGTTTTATGTTATGATTATGGGGATCTCATTTTCACTTCTATGATTTATTCCATGTTAAGATTTTATGATCTCTTTTGCAGGTTATGATTTTCAAAAAGATATGATATGATTTTTATTTCCTTTATTTGCCCTTGCTGAGCATTTGAGCTCACCCTTTTATGTTTTCTTTTCCCCAGGTCAGGAAGATGGATATTAAGTAGAATATTCTAAAAGGGACCCTAGATATGATGAAATAAATGGGAGACACTGTAGAAGATTTATGAACCAGTTGTTTATGTTTCCCAGTTTCTAAAGACACTATACCTATACGGTCCTTTGTGGTTTTGTCATATGTTGTAATAAGTGTGCTTCAATTTTGAAGTATTAACAATGTATGTAAAGTATGGGTCGTTATATATATACTATCCTTTGGAATATTATATCATGAATCCCTTTATTCTCATGATAATATAATGTTTTGATTAAATTTTCTTCCTTAATTATTGTATTCAAGTGTCTCTCATTTTGTTAAAAACCCTTTTACTAAAATATCATTTTCAATGTTTTAATGATTTATTCTTATAAATATTTTTCATTAATATCCATGTTTTCAAAATGGATTTAAGGATTTATTTATATGGATATTAATGGTTTAAAATGTTAAAAGATTCAATGTGGTATGGGACACTTTGATTTAAAAATCTATTTATTAAATGTTTTAAATGGTTTTGAAAATGATTTTTAGAATGGATTCATTATTTCAATATCTTAAAATGTTATATTGTTATTGAAATGTGGGAATGTTATCTCTCCTTTATGGTTAAGTTATGTACTATGATTATGTTATGGTTCTTTGGCATTGAAGACAGGTGGTTCTGTGATAAACTAAGGGAGGGTGAGCCCGATATAGCTCTCCAATGCATTGGGTAACACGAAGGAGTTAAACATTAAGGTTTCTCTGAAGAGATTTAGGAAATATACTTTGATGGGTATTCCAAACGTAACCAAGAGGGTTACTCCCTACGTAAGAATGTTATGAATTCCTCAAGTTAACTTTATATCTTATGATTTCTATGATTTATTCATGATTTTATGAGGTATGTAAAAGTGCTTATGTTTTATGGGTAAAGTATGATTTCATTCTTATGTATATATGTACTCATGTATCCTTTCCATACTTTTTATAACCCTTACTGAGATTTTTATGCTAATCCCAAGTTTTTGAAATGTTTTTCACAGGTCAAGGGAATGGTACATGATATGATGATAGTGTCAAGGAAGTGTCAAGAAAGAATCCAGGTTTTATTTTAAATATGTTTCTGTTGATGGGAAAAATGAATAATATCTTTTATGTAACCACTTTGTTTAAATGTGGAATGTAATGCAATTTTAATGATATAATTCTCTAAAACTCTAAACATGAAAAGATCCTCAATGTGTAATCTTGTAATAACTCAAGATTAAGTAAGGTTTAAGGCCGGGGCATTATAACTGCAAAATCAGGATATCTAGTATCAAATATCTACCATACAAATCCATCTTCAGGGTGAACCAACTCATCATTAGTCTTCTTTATCTCGGTATCATGCCATCTCATTTTTATTGATATTTTATCAGACATAAAATGATTCTGGTTTCTGGGGATCAATGGAAAGTTCCACATTACTTAATGTGGAATATATGATGGTATTACATTAGATTTTGACTTCCAGATGGATATGCCACATTTTAAACAATCATTTTGTTCAGCGGTTTCCTCCCAGAATAAACTGAAATCTTTCAAGAAAGCATGAATTTTGTTTCCTGAAAATCTAAGTTCATCAACTAACTTCAATGCCATATAGTGGTTTGAGGGAATATCTGCATCATCTCGAAGTAAATCCTTCAAGAAAGTAAGAATGTAATCTATTGATCTATTATAAATCTCATTCATAGTTTTCCCATGAAACAATTGGATTAAAAATTCCAACTTTTTTATTTTATCGCACTGTCGATATACTGGAGTCATGGCATCATCATTCAACTTTTTCACCCTGAAAATATCATCATTTTCATTAGATACATCATCTGTCCTCATATCGAAGTATTTTTGAGTAGAAATCCTTTCTTTTTCATGATGAATAATAAACGGAAACCGATCATATAACAAATTATCCAGTCCAATCCTTACATTTCGATCATCAGAAATTTGAGATTTCATTTTCTCCCCATTGTGATACCACACATAGTATTTTTCTTGAAAACCATATTTGGTTATGTGGTAGCTGACTTCTTCACAGCTCAACCAAGGTCTACCAACACAATTGGAACATGGGCAGTGTATGCGACCACTATCTGAAGTATTTTGAAATGCAAAATCTAAAAATCTCCCTAAATTGTTTTGAAAATCGCTTGAGATCCGACCAGTTTCATACATCCAACTTCTATCCATTCTAAAAAAAGAATTGTTATAAGTCATTTTGTTATAAGCAATTCAATAATATTGAAGTTTAATCGAAAATATATTTAAGTAAATGATAAAGGAAGGAGTTTCTAATTGATGTAGTGAACTATTAGAACAATGTAAAGATATACTAATTCAGTTATGTGTGCCCAAATTTGAGGTGAGATGTGTTTTGTAATTTGTTTTCATTTATCACATACAAGAAGACACCATAGACCTGATAGAACATTGTTCAAGGTATTACAAAGTGAAGGCTTTTCATGAAAGATGCAGAATGTGTAAAGATAGTTTTTTAAATAAGTTATTGATGCTAAAAAATGGAAATATTGTGAAAAGTTAGTAAATTTCATAACACCCAAAATAAATTCCACATAAAGTACCATATCACCCCACTAAAAAAAGTAAAACCACCTACCCCACTACCCCAAATGTCCCCAATCCCTTCACATGGATTATCTTTATATCCATTACCCACCTCAAGAAAATGTAACTAAACAAACCATTTACCATCTTTGAGTGGGGATACATCTCACCAGCGCCTCCATTAGTCGATATGATTCACTAACTACATAAAAGGAGTGGATATGAAGACTTTAAATCAAGTTGATTCATATAATCATGACACTTGAATTGTAAAATGAAAATAGAAAACAAATAAAACTACACTTATTGGGTATGTCATGCCACACAAGTCACCACCTGGTTTAGGTCAAATCAAAATAGAAACAAAGAATAATAGATGTAAAACATTAAAAATAAGTTAAGCCTTACATATTTGGAGTGAATAACTAAAAACTTGATTGACTTTAGATAGATTTATAAGGAGTAAGGAGTTCCCAGCCTATGTAAAGAGAGAGGCCTCTAGTTTAAAATCAAAGGGGGGCTTCCCCAAAGCTTCCTAAATCATAACCACTATGAATCCAAGGTAAATTTCCCCAAGGTATTCTAAACCAAATAATAATGAATCCAAGGGGGTTTCCAAATGGAATTAAAAGGTATATTTTTAACATGAATCCTTGGTTGGTTTCTTCAAGGAATTCCAAATCATTAATCAAAGAACAAGTACTCGAAAATTAAATTAATATTTATTTATATTCATTTTCAATAGGTCTCATATAAGAGGCACATGTCTCAGGTCCCATTATGTTTTATAGGCATCCCAAATCATTCACTCAAGTTCAATAACTCATTCTTGGCACACCTATGGTCATACCTTTCATTACCTGATTAGTTCCCCAAGTCAAGCGCACCCCATGGGTGGATTATGTTTAGGCTTCTACACTTATAGGTTGTTCATGTATTGTAAAGAGGTTTAATTTCATAAATTATGGACCAAAACATTTATTTTTAAATTTTAGATTAATAATAAAGTATGTCAATGATACTACACATCATAAATAACACAAAACAGTGATACTTTTAACTGATAGTTTATAAACCATCATCTTTATACTCACAGACATCTACCAATCAAGTATTAGTCATTGATTCGATATCAAATAGTGTGAATCATAAAATTTTCCAAAATCCCTAGAAATAGGGAATAATGACATGATATTTCAAGATAGTGAAATAAATGGAGAAAGTTTGAGAATAAAAGGATATCCTTATAGCTAGCTCATAGTTGGGATTAACAACACTAGAAATAGATAAGATACCTAAACTCACCATGTTAGGTCATAGAGTTTGGTAGACCACACACCAACCATGTCAATTACCTCAATGAGGGATTCTATGTCTGTATTTGGGAAGAGGTTGAAGGATTCTAACCTACATGGGGGAGTTGTAGGTGATTGGATGGAAGACCTCGAGTTAGGGTTCACCTGCTTGGGGGCTTCTGTAAATCGGGGGGAATGCAGAGTTATCTGCTTCTGTGTAATCAGGGGTGAGCTATCTACGGGGGTGGTGTGGCTGTCCAGGGGGGTACGGGGTGTCCAGGGGGATGGGCAGGTTGTCCACGAGGGTGGTGGGGCTGTCCAGGGGGAGGGGGTGTCCAAGGGGTGGGAGGGTTTTCCACGGGGGGGGGGGGGTGTTTAGGTGGTACGAGGTGTCTAGGGGTAGGGGCTGTCCGGGGGGGAGTGTCCAGGTGGGTGGGCGGGATGCCCACTGGGTTGGGTGGCTATCTAGGGGTATTGGGTGTCCAGTGGGTGGGATTGCTGTCCATGGGGGTGGCAGGGTTGTCTAGGGGGTACGAGGTGTCCAGGGGGTGGGTGAGCTATCCATGAGGGTGGAGAGGCTGTCTAGGGGGGTAGGGGGTGTCCAGGGGGTGGGCGGGCTATCCACGTGGGTGTGACTAAGAGCAATGAGATTTAATTGGGTTTTCATTCATGTTATGAGAAACAAATGATGGGTGTTAAGGATTAAAATAGTATTTTTTAGTGAAAATCCAATTTGGTGGGATTAGTGACTTGATAACATGATGGTATCAAGTTTTCAATTGGGAAAATGTTTGGGAATTAGATTCTAAAAGGCTCTGAAAACCTTCCAAGGATATATTATTTCTATAAAAATGTTTTTTTGGAGAATGAATTCATCTTATATAGTTGATGTCACTTTTAGATCATGTGATCCCTTACTCATCAAGATGCCTAGACAACAACCAAAACCAAAGAGGCCTCAAACCTATCCAAATCACTTGAAGTGATGACTTCCAAGTGATTATTGGTGAACTATGGAAGTGGTGACTTCCCACCTACACAGCCCTCCCTCCCCACCTCACCCCCAGCAGACTCCCCCTACATAACCCCCCTCTCATCCACCTACTTCACTCCCACCCCCACCTACACATCCTCCCTCCCATCCATCCACTGCAAAAAGCCCCCCCCCAACCTTCAACCCCCCCACCTACACACCCCCCTCTCCAACCCCCACCACCACCTGTACCCCCCCCCCCCCCCACATCACCCCCCAACGTACTCCCACCTACCCACCCCACCCCCCAACCTGCACACTCACCTCCCCCCCCCCCACCAACTTGCACAGCCACCCCCACCTACACCCCCACTTGCACAATCCCCCCCCCCCACCCTCCCCCCCCCACCCACCTCACCCCCCAAAAGACTCCCACCTGCCCAGCCCACCCCCCAAACTGTACACTCCCCTCCCCCCCACCCACTTGCACAGCACCCCCCCTCCACCTCCACCCCCACCCCAACCTGCACAACCCACCCCCAACCCCACCTGCACAACCCACCCACCCCCACCACCCACACCTATACAACCCCCCCCCCCCACTTCACCCCCAACATACTCCCCCCCACTACACACCCCCACCTATACATCCCACTTCACTCATTACACCCACCCAACCAGCACACCCCTTCCCCCACCAACTACTCCCCCACCCACTGCACCTCCCACCACCTGCACCCCCTCACTTCAAATAAATTGATTCACACATGAAAGCAGAACAAAAACTGAAAAAAAATCAAATTGAAATTGTTGGGTATAACATACTGCACGAACCTCGGTTTTAATCCAAATCAAAACATAAAACAAATAAAATAGATGAAAACCATTTAACATAATGTTCTACTTACAGGTTTGAAGTGTAGAGCAAAAAAACATTGTGATTGAAGATGGATCTGGTGGAATGATTTTCCGAGCAAGAGAGCTATTAGGTCTCAGCTTTAGAAATTCAATCTCGTAGATGGGAGATTGGGCTTGCTAGAAACTTAGGGGAAAACTTTCCCAAAATTTTTAAAAAACCATTGGGAAAGGTAACATTTACCAACGATTTAGACAAACCATTGGGAAAGCCTTCTGGAAATTGAAATATCCCAATGGTTTTATCCAACTGTTGGGTAAAGTCATTTAAAAACTCATATACCCCAACGGTTTGATAAAACCATTGGGTAAAAGTATCTCCACACCCCTATTCCAATGGTTTATGAAAACCATTGGAAAACTTCCATTGCTATATCCTCCATTTACAGTAGTGATGTATATGCTACTCACATTCCCAGGTACTCTCCTCCACACCACTATGTTGCCACAAGACACGAATCAAGGGGATAGAACTCCCACGTGTCACCTTCTCTTTGCGGTATTGAATTTCCAAAGGCCACTCCTCGAAGGTCACATCTTCATCAACATAAATCTCTCCCCAATCGATGATGTGAGAGTCATCATGAAGATAATGACAGAGTTGTGACACATTAAAAACATCTTGTATCTATATCATCTATGGGGGAAGTGCTACTCGATATGCCACACCTCCAACATGAGAAAACACCACAAAAGGCCCAAAAACCAGGTAGAAAGATTACTCCCATGACCAAACGTTCACTGCCCATGATGGGGAGTCACATTAAGAAACATTTGATCCCCAACATCAAACTCCAAAGGTCTCTGCCTTTGATCGGCATATGATTTCTAATGATCTTGCGCTGTCTTCATCCTCCCATGAATCACCTGAACCATCTCTGTAGTATTCTTCACTTGTTCTGATCTGAGAATTGATGACTCTTCGGCCCCAGTCTAGCACAACGAAAAATGGAAAGGTTGTCCATACAAGTCTTCAAAAGGTTTCATACCAATGGTAAATTGAAAAGTTTTATTTTAATCAAAATCCACCAAGGGTAAGCGCCTCATCCATGAACCTACAAAATCTAGGACACAAGAGCGCAACATGTCTTCAATATTTTGGATAGTCTGCTATGTATGGCCGTCTTTTTGCAGATGAAAAGTAGTGATAAAGAATTGATGATGAACCAGAAGCATGCTGGAGACCTCTATACACCCTAGAGGTAAAACGAGGATCCCGGTCAGAAATTATCGTCCTCGGGACTCCATGGAGTCTCACCACCTTCTCCAAGAACTTCCTCGATAAAACATCCACTAATCTCGACTCCTTGATCAATATAAAGTGGGATGATTTTGTTAAACGATACACTACCACACAAATAGAGTCATGGAATCCTTGATCTCGAGGTAAACTAGTAACAAAGTCCATTGAGATGTCCTCTCACTTCCACTAAGGAATATCTAATGTTTGGAGAAAACCACTAGGTACATGGTGCTCGGCCTTCACCTTCTTGAAGACCAAACATCGAGACACAAACTCCAAAACTACACACTTCATCCCAAGCCACCAAAACTGACACCTCAAGCCTCAGTACATTTTTGTCACACCAGGATTCACCACTAAAGGTGAACTATGGAACTCTATGAGAACTATCTCATGCATCGCTAAAGGAACCAAATGACTTCCCTAATACAACACCTGGTGTTGTTTATCCTCAGACCAACTATCAGGGTCCTTGCCACAAACAAATGGGTCTCTCCAGATCTCTGCCTATAGATCCCCCAATTGGGACTCTTCCACCTGATGCACCAGAGATGACTGCACTGTATTCTGTAAAAGATAACCTATGCCCCCAACTTCTCCCATATTGATATGTAATTATGAATTTTCTTCTATCACTCTCCATGAATCACTAGATTCACACACTGCATCACTATATGACTTTTTGCTTTGTGCATCAGCTACAAAATTCCCCTTCTCAGGTGTATACGATATTTCAAATTTGTATTACTGTAAGAACTCCATCCACCGATGTTGTCGCATGTTAAAGTCATGCTGGGAGAAAACATACCTCTGGCTCTTATGATCAGTGAAAATTGTGAAGCACTCTTCAATGAGGTAATGTATCCACAACTTCAGAGAAAACACCACTACCTCTAACTCAAGATCATGGGTGGCATAGTTAAGTTCGGGGGGACACAAATTCTGAGACCCATAAGAAACAATTGATCTCATCTGCATCAAAACACAACCTTACCCTAGATGCGAAGCATCATAGACAAAATCAAACTGAACTCCCTCTGATGGAAGAAAAATAACTTTAGCACTTACCAACATCTCTTTCAGATACTCCAAAGCTTCCTGACACTGATCAGTCCACAAGAATTCCTGGTCCTTCTTGGTCAATGCTGTTAGAGGAGTTGTAACCTGAGAGAAATCGGATATGAACCTCAAGTAGTAGCCTGCGAGATCAAGGAAGTTTCACACCTCTGCCATTGTCTTTGGGGATTTCCAAGACACAAATGCTTCTATATTTGATGGATCCATAACTACTCTCTAACAAGACACCAAATCCCCAACGAAATTAACTTCTCGGGCCCAAAACTCACACTTTGACAACTTCCAAAACAACTAATGTTGAAAAAGAACTCCCAAAATGGTGTGAAGATGCTCTGCATGCTCCTCCTCAGATATGGAGTACACAAGGATGTCATCAATGAAAACCACCATGAACTTATCTAGGAACTCACAGAACACAATGTTCATAAATACCATGAACATAGGTGGCGCATTCGTCACACCAAAATACATTACAACAAACTTGTAATTCCCATGAAAACAATGGAAAGCAGTATTTGGGAAATCCTCATTCTTCACATGCATCTGATGATATCCTGACGGCAAGTCAATCTTCGAGAATCTTCTTGAACCCTTATATTGATTGAATAAATCAACAATCCATGGAAGTGGATAGTGATTCGTAACTGTCACTTTGTTTATATGACGATAATCAATACACAATCGCAAACTGTCATCAACCTTCTTCACAAACAAAACAGGCACACCCCATGGTGACACACTCAACTAAACAAAACTGCACTATAACAGACCATCAAGTTGTATACACAGCTCTCATAAATCATAAGGGTTCATTCTATATATAGACATAAAGATAGGAGACGCTCCTAGCTGTAGCTCGATCCCAAACTCAATATCTCGTTGACGGGGTAAAGTTACAACCTCTTCTGGAAAGACATCAGGATACACTTCTAAGACCCTGTGAAATGCCAACACTAAACCTCTGAAGAACTCAGTATGAGCTCAGCCATCAAGGATGATAAGGACAAAACACTCCTCTGACCCATCTTTGGGTCTCGCTCGCCAACAAACACCATTGGCTCTCTATCAGCATTGAAGAACACCATATATCTTCTGAAGAAAAACATGGTAGCCTGTACCGAATACAACCAATCCATGCCAAGTATGACATCATATGGTTGTACCTATAAACATAGAAAATCTCCCCAAGATCGATGTTTCCCCATAACTAGATAACCGTCTCTACATACTTCAAACAAGTTAGCTCAACCTCTAACAGGCATAGTCAACTCCAAGGTCACTATAATATTATCTAACTTAAGTCCCAAAGCATGGAAAAGGGTAGGTGATATGAAGGATTGTGTCTCTCCTGAATAAAACAAGTCATACACCAAAGTATAAAACAAGAAAAGGGTACCTCGAACGACATCTGGCTCACCTAGGTTGTCAACATTAACGCATAAATCTGACCACAACCTCCTCCATGGCCTCTATGACCCTGATGAATACCACCACCATAGTCGTGCTATGCTCTCTGAGGATGGGAAGCATCACGGGGCTATCCTCTGCCTACCCCATCTGCTCTCTGCTGATCCAAAGCTAGTGCAACCTGCTGCTGCGGCCTTTGCTGGAACTACCTCAAAAGAGGAACCTGGAGTGGAACACCTGGTGCACGATGACTGCTCTAAATGATCAGGCACTCTAACTAGTGATGACCTCGTCCTCCATAAGAAAAACATGATCTTGATCCCTTGGAATAGGCCTGAGATCTACTGCCCTTAGAGAAATGAGATGCTAAGGGCTAGGACCTACCCCCGGTTGAATGGAAATTCTTCTACCCTGAAAATTGGCAACCCCAGACCACAACTCTTATTCATGAAGAATCATGTTGACTCCCCTCTCATGACGATTCAGTTCTTTCCAATGTCCTCTCTACAACCTCTACCCTCACCAGAACCTTAAGATATGTCTTCAACTTAAATGGGGTGACCTGACACTGGATATTTGGATGTAAAGCCTCCTTGAAATGCGTCGCCCTAGCCTCATCATCTGAAAATAGGTCCAAATCATTTAATAAAAGGTTTCTGAAATGGATTACAAACTCTCGCACATTAGAAATCCCCTGTTGAGGGGTAAGAATATCCTGGCGACTGGACGCCTTTGCGGTGAAAGAAAGAAACTTGATTTTGAACCTGTCTCAAAACTTCTCCCATGAGATATCCAACTCCATGTGATCCCCAGGGAACAAGAACCACTACTACCTCACTACTCCATGCAGCATCATCACAACCAAAGACACCTATTGCTTCTTATGAGCACAGATCGAACTTAAGACTATCTATACCTCCTCCAAATAGTCTTCCATGACTGCATCTAAAACAGATCCCTCATACATATGTAGACTCTAGCACTGAAAATCGCAGTGTGTCCTCCTCCAAGATTCATTTTCGTTAACCTCTACCCTGGAATAATCTACTAGAATAACCTATTGTACATCATCTGTGCGAACTTGATGAGGACGTCGATCCGGTGCCATACCTGAAAAATAAAAAATATTTAGATCTACTTAACCTAGAATATAGAAGACTCAACCTTAATTAATTAATTGTTTTCTTTTATTCATTTTATGTTAACCTATCCCAAGGTCTGCCCATTAAAACATAGGCACAAATAAGAATGATTCCTGATCCTTTCCTAGGTCTATACCCTGCAACTAGTATCACCTCATTTAGTATCCATTGTAAACATAAAGGTCCTTGCATAAGATTAGAGGGAGACCTAAACACCTATGTCTTATCCAGTCTCTAGTGTTTACATCACTTGATAAACTTGACCAAAACCGTTTCCCTACTAACCCACGCAACCTCACATTTTCCTAACACCTAACTCCATCATATCCGTTAACCAGACCATTGATACCACTCTATCACTATCTCCCTTCTCACATTTCCAGCCCAGGAGGGGTATACTTGTGGGGAGGGGGTCGTGATAATAATAGATATAAAAAAATCTTATTTCAATCCATTTGGAATGTATCTTTATGAGTGTTTAAAAAATATTCCTTGGCTAAATTAAAAACTTATTTTCACCACATAAAACAATGCACTCTTTTTAAAACCATTTCAAAATGTATTTTTCCAGTTTAAAATCTTAAAACATTAATTGAAATACATTTTAAACACTAAAAATGTCATTATAAAACCTTATTAAAAACCCAATTATTAAATATCACACACATAAAGACAAAAAAAATTAAGACTATTTACCATTCATGAATTGGTAACATGGCTTGGTGTACTATGTGTTAATCAGAAAGTTGTCATTGAGAGTAACATTGAAATATATACCTATGCTTCACACAAGTTACCTATGTGATCTCATCGTGTACTTCCATCCCAACTAACTTTTAATCCCAAAACAAAATAAACCCATTAATCAAATAATAAAACACTAATTTAGTTCATAATACCATCATGTCAAATAAAAAATTTAGAAAATGTTAAAAATAAAACTCCAAATCAAAATTAAAATCCCATCATCCCATGGTGACATAGATTTCATAATGAGTGATGGTGATGAAGAACCCTCCCATGAACTACCTCTTAATTCCCAATTATTCTATATCCATCTACTAGAAATCTAAAATAACAAGGGATACTTTAGAAACCTAGGCCCACTCAAGAACCTAGGCTCTGATACCATTTTCCCACAAACCTGTCTGAGGTATCCATTAATTAAATACCCAAGATGGTCTATGAATAGGCTTGAAGGGAGTTTCTAATCCCCACAGGCTGACATAAATTCCTGGGCATTTGGAAAGCACTATTTGGGAATGATTTGTCAAATAAAATAAATTAAATATCTGTATAAAATATAAATAAAAAATGGAATTGCCTATCTATATGTCATACATCCATGATAAATAAATAAAAAGTAATTAAATTGGATAAATAATTTCATTAATTAACAAAATCAATTATCTCACCTCCCACTCCCACTATAGAAACAGCCCATGAGATCTATTCCCCTGGTCTCCACATCTAGTGTGCCTCCTATCAAAGAAATAAAATAAAATAGGGATGGCCTATATGGATAAGACTAATAAGGCGCAAAAAAATACAAGCATACCTAAAATAAGATCCTCATATGACACAAGTTCACTCTCTATCCACTAACTTGATAACTTCTCCTATAGTGGGTTGAAAAAAGGATTCTCTAAAGTGGTGCTCCTATAAATTAAATTCTAAAACTAAAAAATCCACACTGTCTATAAACTCCAAGTGGTGTGATTAGCATATGAGATAATAATCCCAAAACGAGTTTCAATAATTATTTCATGCATTCGATTTTACAAAATAGACTAGAAATTCTAGTTTGAAATTAATTAATTTGAAATAAAGTTTAAGTAAAAATTTGGAAAATATAAACATGGGATTTCTTTTAAAACTCCTCTTTATAAACAAAAAACATTAAACATGTGTTTATTTTTTTTATATTAAACCACTTATAAAACACTATTTCATTATTTCTTAACAAAACTACAAACGATAGTCTACATTACTAAATAAATTATCCAATGAATAAATATATATAATCATAAAAGAGGTAAATGGTAGATAATAAAATATGCCCCTAGAACTTATAATTAAATTCATATAATCACACCAATGGGAAAGTAAGAAGGGCTATGAATCATAAGCATTTAAAGTAAAACAATATAAACGTTAAACCATATAATCAATAATTTTAAAAGGGCATCATGGGAGAAGCACCCTAAGGTAACTAGGTCTAGGGGAATGTAGAAATAACATCACTAACTAGGGTCATACCCCCCAATATGTGGAAAGTGTCTCACATCACTGAAAAGTGGGGGCACCACGTTTACTTAACTATCATATCTAATATAAAGGGATAATATACTGTATAATCTCACCTACCCAAGTACTCTAGGTTCCCACGAGATTTGAAAAAATAAACTTTAATCATTAAATGTATCATTTTATTCAAATAAATAATAAGAAGTTCCCAATTCTAGATATAATATCCACTTCCTTATTTCCAATCATAAAAGGGATAATTCAAATATAATAATAACAATGGAAAAAATAACATAGTCATCATTCATAGGTTTCTTTAAAAAATACCAAATGGGAAATTAAAATATATACCAGAATTCAATATTAAAAAACCCCTTTAAATAGTTATTTGGAAACAAAAATTCAACATTAAAGATAAATTTTTGAAAACATCCTTATATCTTTATAAACATATACATGCATAAATAGACATATATACATATCTCAATACATGTATTCACATATTCTCAAGTGAATATTTGAAAAATATTTATATATACACCTCTAAAAATGAGTATAACCACCCGAAATAGAAAAATGTTTTCGAAATAAATATAAAAATTGGAAACCTCATGAGACCACAAAGAAAAACATGATATTTAAACCGTAAAATTTTGTTAACCAGTAAAAAAATTAAGCACAACATAAATAAGTTGTTTTTAAAAAAAATAAACATATAAAATCAATAAACACCAATGATAAGATTTATACCACACATATCAATATGTGAAGAATGAAATTCCAAATAAAACAATTTTTTTTTATGGAAAATCATTTATAAGTTTAAACACGCATTTTAAATACCAATTTCATTTGGGAAATTATTCTAGGAATTTAAATATAAAAAAATCATATATAATTTATAAGAAATCATAAATTATAAAATTTAAGAACAATGTGTAATTATAGTAAAATAGATACACAAGGAACAACATACCTTAGTCATGTGTAGATTATGTGAAATCATGAATAACGGGAAGATAAAGACTCCAAGAGGGGATTTCACACCTAAAAATCATAATGGAAGGATTATTGAATCCACAAACCAATTAGGGGTTTAGCTAGGGTGTGACATAATAAAAGAAAGGTGATAAAAGAAATGAGGGAGGAGATGAAGAAGGATAATGATAAAAATAAGACCTAACCATGATGAAATTGCTTAAAATCACATGAAGGAGAACCAATTAAATGGATTGAAAATTTCTTTATGTTATTAATAGATTAACTCTTACTTTAAAATGATTGTCATATTATGATAATATAGAAAGACTATTATTTTTCATAAGTACATTACATATCATGAATTAATATTAACTAAATAACAAGAAATAATATAGGGATATAAACAAAAAAACAACCATGTGCATACTAATGTAAACTCCATAGGATTTAATTCTCTAAAGAAGAGTTATCCTTCTATAAAAATAGTAAAAAGAAACAGAAAAGTTAAAAATGTGATAGAAATTACCAAGGGATTTTTAGAACCTTTTTTAGGTAATTAGTGAATGTTGAGGAATGATAATTATGGAGTATATATAGTGTGTAAAGGGAAATGTGACCATTAGGATCTGGCTGTTACATAATCATTACAATGAGATTGTTATATTTCTGTTCGAATAATGATAATATCCAATAGAATAGTAATATACTAGTTTAAAAGTAAATTCAAAATTATTATAATTATATTGTATTTATTTTATTATATTTCCATATAATCTTGATGAACCAATGCATATGATATTATAAAACTTATAAAACCTTAATGTGACTAAAAATATATTTCCCTTCAAAAAAATTATTATAGGAAATATGTAATTTTTATTTATAATAATTATTTCTCATACATAGGAATTTATTTTCATAAAAAAATGTATTTGAAATCATTATATTGAAATACGTTTAGGGGGAAATTTTTATAATTTTCTAAAATACATTATTTTTCAATGAATAGTAAAAATATGGTTTTGTGTTTTATGTATGTTTTATCACTTCATAAATATGTAATAATGATGTAATAATTAATAAAATAAATCCTTGAACAAATATAAGTTATTTTATTAATATAATCTATTTTAATTAATTAAAATGGATTTAAAAACCTATAAATTTCTTTCCAAAGAATTACATTTAAATTAAGATTTCAAAAACATTATTTTATGGGAAAATTATATTCCCATTCCAAAATTAATATGAAATATTAAAGTTCAGTTCTAAAATTAAAATAATTCCACAACCACATTCTAAATACCATAAACCATGATCCAAAACCATAGTTAATCCAATGGTTTTGTATTTTCCACAACCAATATTTCTAAGGCTTATATTTATAATTTAATAAAAAATACTCCCAGATTTTCTATAAATACTCACATATTATACAATTATTCTCCACTACATATTCATTAAAAATAAATTTCTCCTCATTTTCCATCTCTAGATACTTTTTAGAGTATTTATAAGGTTCCAAGAAAGTCTATTGAAGCATTAAGAATCTATCTCGCAAGGTAAGGGATTATCTTCATCTCCCTTTTTATCCATGTACATATTTTATAATTAATCCCATAATTTCAAAGTTATTATATTATCATGAACATATGATCATTACATTACAATCTAAATGTTTTTATAACAATAAGAGACTTTTATTCTCTCACATTAATCATATTCCATAAACCATTTTGTATACCCATTATGTTGCTAAAAACATTCTTCAATTTTCCTTGTCTACCTTTTTCTGTTGTGAATAACCAAACTCATTTTTATTCAACGATATTCATATATATGTAGTTATACTTCATTTATTGGGAATTTCTATGTATTTAACACACACTCCCTTCTCTTGGGTTAAAAATGATGAAAATTTCATGTCTTTAAACAATTATGTACTCAATGATTTTATACGAAACTTGTTCTGTATTATCCATGGGTTATTGATTAAATTATTTACCATGATATATGATTTATTTGGAACACATTAATTAAGAAATTTTAATGGTAGAACCTAATAATTCTCTAATTAATTAGGTAAAGTTTTAATCTCTATATTTGTCATGTTTTATTATACCTTAGTGAATAACATTGGAAATATGTTTTATGAAACCTTGATATTAAGTATTGGTGATATTCTTATGAATGTATCATTTTTTATGTTGTATCCACATTTCCTTGTTATGTGTCACGTACTTATGATTATTCTCTCATGTTATGCATCATGTTATATCCATGATAATCACTCAAGTTCTATTCCATTCATTTATCCCATACTAGGATTTATGCTCACCCTTTTCTATTGATGTATGTCCCTAGGAAATAACTTGTACGGATATGACCTATGATGGAATAATAAAGGATTCATTCAAGTGGAATAAATAAAATTTATTTATTTTTCTTTTTGTACTTCATATATTATGTACCTAGTTTCCACGACACTAAACCTCAAAAGATTATTTGAATTTATTAATGTGATATTTTTTAATGGAATTATGATAAAAACATGTATTACAATGATGGGGCCCATAATTGGAATCAAAGTCATGGTTTAGTTATTTTTTGAAATTATAATATTGCACCATTAGAAATAACACCAAGGATAAGTCAATGTTTAAAAAACATCCTAAAATTTTGGTAAATTATAAAGGGATTCGTTTCTATGAAATGAAATCCTTGTCTCGATACTACAAGTGGATGTGGCTCCGGCACATATGTACCTAGGGTTAATAACCCTGAAAGTGATTTTTGGTTATTAACTCGACTTATACCTAGTGCATTAAAATAGTCCTTCATACACACTTGGTTTGATACTTTCAGGTGATATGATTTGTTTAATTACATGATTTTTAAAACCCATTAAAAAGTATATACAAATAATGTATTTTTTCAAAATATTGAATTATTACATTCTAGAAGCATGTTATTAGAAACATTTAGGATTTAAAATTCCACTATAATTGTTATTATAATATTTTCTAGAGTGAAAATTTTCTTTCTTAGGATTTATTCTTATAGAAAAATTGAATGAAATAGAGAAACCCATTTAAATAATAGATTTAATAAAAAATGTGATGATAAGGTTCCCAATATAGATGGAGTTGGAGTTGAAAACTTCACAGGGATACTAAATAAGTTATCTCAGGTCATAAATAATTACCTAAACCATTTTTATCATCTGGATTCAGCAAGAAAGGAACAACTTACAATTGAATCCTTAATGCATCAATGACCACCTCTTTTTATTGGAACCATTGATCAACTAATCGCAGAACAATGGATCAATATTATAGAAAATATATTTTCTATACCCAATTATTCTTAGAAAGATAATGTTCCTTTAGTATTTTAATTCTTAAATATATAAGTTTATTAGTTGTGGGAACTGATCAAGAACATTAATCCAAAGTATGGGGTAGAAGTTATGGAGTGGGAATAATTTAAAAAATTATTTTTAAGCAACTATATTAATTTTACCCTTATAATAAGAATTCAAATGAAATTATTTTAATTGAAATAAAAGGAAAATAAATTTAGGGTGATTTATGAAATGAACATTGTAAGGATTGCACAATATGATACAATATTTTTCATTGATTCATATGGGAAGATCAATTGACTTTTTGGTGGATTAAGACCTTGTCTATGGAAATCCCTAGAAATTTGAGTCTTTGGTATATATGAGGAGAGAGTGTGGTGTTATTACAAAGTGGAAATGAAGTTTGGAGATTAAAATTGGTATCATGGAATGAATGATAAGAATAGAAGAATGGAAAAAAATTTCAGAAATAATTTCATCATTGAATGGTAATGAAATAATAAAAAAATACATGTGTTCAATAAGTGTAGGAATAAACATTCAAAGAATTGTCTGCAAGGAAGTGGAAAGTGTTACAAGTGTGAAAGAGATGGCTATATATCTTGAAAAAATCGTGGTGATGTAAATACTCCATATTTGAATGCTAATGATAAAGGGAAGATGGTGCAAGTACAACCTACTATGAAATACTTCAAGTGTGTGGAGCATAGAAATTTTTCTAACGAATATCCAAATTCAAATATAATAGAGGAAAACCACCATCAACCCCAAAAGAGGCTAAGGGATCAAGGTCATGATTTTTTAATTGCAATAGATGAAGTCGAGGCTCCAAATTATGTAGTGGTAGGTACACTAATCATACACTAAAATATAGTAAGTACATTATTTGATTTAGGTTCTATGAATTCTATTATTTCATTCAAGAAAGAAAAGAACAAAAAATTAAACCCAGAACTACTAGTGGTATAATTTTCAGTTAAAACTATTAGAGATTCTACTAAATCATCAAGGATATATAAGGATTCCCTAATTAACTTTATTTAATTTAATCTCTCCTAAATCTTGGTAGTCATTTCAATCATCGAATTTGACATAATAACTGGAAAAGATAGGTTTTGAATGTAAAATTCCTAGATCAACTGTAGAATTAATTAAATTTTTATTGAATTGAAGTAAAAACCTATAATCATCTTCAAAGGAGAGACATACTATCTTGAGTCTTGTTATTAACCACACCATATTTCCTTATTTATGGAAATGATTGGGTAATAAGGGGAAGAAAGTGAAAGTATAAAGATAGGATATATATCCATTATTTAGGAATCTATTGATGTATTTTTGGAAAGATTACTTATACCTCCCCTGAAAACAGAGGTATATTTTTTAATTGAACTCATACATAGATCTAATCCAATATTGAATACCCTATATAGAATGGAAAATACAGAGTTAGAGGAATTAAAGAAGAAACTTCAATAGATTTTTTAGAATGGTTTTATTCAACCGAGTGTGTATCATTGGGGAGAACTTATTCTCTATGTGAAGAAGAAGGATGGATTAATAGACTTATGCATTGATTGTAGGGAACTTAATGGGATCAAGGTGAAAAAAATACCCTCTTTTGGGAGTTATTATTTGTTTGAACATCTTTGTGGGGCTCAATTCTTCACCAAGATTGAACTTTGATTGGGGTATCATTAGATAAGGGTGAATAAAGAAGATATCTAGAATAATTACTTCCAAAATAGAAATGGAAATTTTACGTTTTTTGTTATGCTCTTTGACTTAACCAACACTCCTGTGATATTCATATATTTGACCAACATAGTCTTTAGGGACTACCTTTAAAAATTTCAAGGGATCATTATTGATGATATTATAATATTTTAAAAATGTTTTTAGAATCATGAATATCATCTAAGTGTTGCATTAAAAACACCATTCAAAGATAATATGTTTGGTAAATTCAAAAAATGTATGTTTTGGATACAATAAGTGGAATTCTTAGGAAAAATTGTAACTAGTGAAGGAATTAAGGTTGATTCAACAAAAGAAAAAAGTCACAAAGGAGTGGACTAAAACATAATAGTAAATTAGATTCACAGTTTACTTATTATAGAATGATACTTTATAAGGTTTTTGAAAAAAAATCACATATTTCTAATCAAAAAATAAAGTTAACTTAAAAGGGGGTTAAGTTTATATAGACCAAGTAGTGTGATGAAGTTTTTCAAGAACTAAATAGAATATTGGTTTATGCACATTTTATAACCTTATCCTATGATGGGAATGTATTTATCATTTATTCTGAGGCATCCATGAAAGTAATTTGATGTGTACTCATGAAAAATGATAAGTTCACTGCCTATGAATTTCAATAGTTCAAATACTTATGAATATAATTATCCAACCATGATTTTGAATTAGTTATAGTTATCCATTATTTGAAGATATAGATACATTATATTTTTGGGAATAAGGGTGATATATACATAGAAAAAATGTATGAAATATATAATTACAAAAAATGAACTGAACATGAGAAAAGGGAGAGGGTTAGATATTCTTAAGTACTATGATTGTTCAATTCCTTATCACCGTGGAAAAGAAAAAAATGATGGTAATACATTGAGTTCGAATGACCCTAGATTTCTTGAAATTATGTGGAATAAAGGGGATCCATTAATCAATTTCTTGGTTATGATGGCCATTGTAGTCAAAAGGGAAGGGGAATCCTCAATTCTATCCAAAATTATTTCCAAACCATTATTACTAGAGAATATCAAGAAATCACAAGGAGAAAATATTATGTTGTAAAATAATATAGAATATATAAAGAATGGAAATTTTCTATAGTTCAATATTGATCAATATGGATAATTGATGTTTTCTATAAGGATATATATCCCATTTGTTGTATAGTTAACAAAAGAGATGATGGATGAAGATCACAGTTCAATGTTCTTTATGCATCTTAAAAGCACCAAAATGCGTTGAGATTAGTGAAATCGGTTTTGGTGCAGTAACATGAAAATATAGATTACTGATTACACTATAAGATTTATAACATGAAAGAAAGTGAAGGAAGGGTGACAACTACCCAAAGGAGAGCTACAACCACTACCCATGTCTATATGGAAGTGGAAAAATATCACTATTGACTTTTCTACTAGCCTTCCTAAAACATTTAAGTGAAATAATTCTATATGGGTATTTATTGGTATATTAACAATTTATTCCCATTTTATCTCTATATGAGAGGATTTTTCCCATTAGAGACTTGATTGTATATATATTCAAGATGTGCTAAGACTTCATACGGAACCACTATCTATTGTTTCAAACTGTGATCCAAGATTTACTTATATGTTTTGGAGGATCCTTCAAAAGGATACAAATTTCAATGTAAGCCTTAGAAGAACATATCATCCCAAATATGAAGGTCATTTTTAGAGGAATATTCAAACATTAGAAGATATATTATGGTTTATCTCACTTGATTTTCAAGATAGTGGGGACCAACATCTTCCACTTATTGAAATCTTCTATAACAATAGTTTTCACTCGAGTACTCAAATGGATGATTATGAATGGATCTATGGGAAGAAGTTCAGAACTACAATATGATGGGATGAAGTTGTATAAGGAAGAATATTGGGACTAAATATTTTGAAAGGTACAACAAAGAAGTTAAAAGTGATCCAAAAACAATCAAGGCTAGGCTTCTCTGAGTTGATAAAAGGGTAACGATGAAAATCAAATGAAGGAAATTGAGTTTCTTTTCAGGGATCAAGTATTCCTAAAAATATCACCATGTAAAGGGGACATGATATTTTTAAAGATGTGTAAATAGAATCCATGTTACATTGGACCATTTTAGATTATGGATCATGTTATAATAGTTCCTATTGGTTAGCACTGCCTTTAAAATTTTCCAATTTTCGTGATTTCTTCCAGGTGTCCCAATTAATAAAGTATATTTCCAACCCAAAAAATATAATAGACATAAATGGTATGAAATTAGAACTTTAAATATCATATTAAGAATGACTAATCATTATTCTTGATAAAACGGATCAATTGTTGATAAACAATACAACCCAACTTGTGAAAGTATGGTGGATAAATAAAAAGTTTGAAGAAGTAACCTAGGAGCCTAACGGAGTGATGAAGGGTAAATACCCCCATTTTTTAGGCATGACAGAAATTTAGAGGATGAAATTTCATTATGGGGGATGTAACGACCCAAAAATTCCTTTATGATATTAATAGAATAACTCTTATTTTACTAAGATAGTTTTATTATGAGTATATAGAAACACTATAACATTTCATAGGAACATTATATATCATGAATTAATATTGACTATAACAATTATAAATAACATAGGGAGATAAACAAAAAACACAATGCATACACTAATGTAAACATTATAGGCATGAATTCCCTAATGAAGATTACTCCTACTATAAAAATAGTAAAAATAAATAGAAGAGTTTGGAATGTGATAAGCATTGTCAAGGTAAGTCTACAAACTTTTCTAGATAAGTATTTAATTTTGAGTTATGATAATGGTGGACTACATATAGGGTGTAAAGTGATATG
Organism: Viscum album; assembly: GCA_963277665.1. Taxonomy (NCBI): domain Eukaryota; kingdom Viridiplantae; phylum Streptophyta; class Magnoliopsida; order Santalales; family Viscaceae; genus Viscum; species Viscum album. Next base: position 1,714,330,302 of record OY728138.1, on the reverse strand, counting down.
TGGCCATTAAGATCTGACCATTACTTGATCGTTGCAATATAACCACTATATAACCCTTGAAATATTAATAATATCCAATGGAATAGTCAAATACCAACTTAAAATTCAATTAAAAAGTATTAAAATTATATTTTAATTATATTATTACATGTCCATATACTCTTTATGATCCAAAATGTATGATATTATAAAATTCTAACACACATAATGTTAATAAATAATGTGTTTCCATTCAAAAATAAATTTTAATAAGAAATTAATATTTTTTATTTAGAATTATTATTTTTTAGAAATAGGAATTTATTTTTATAAAATAAATATTATATTTGGAATCAAAACATAGAAACTAGGTTAGGGTAAATTTTTTAGAATTTTATAATATAATTTATTTTTCAGTGAATAGTAAAGAACAGTTTTTTTGTTTTTGTTATGTTTTATGATTTCCTAAATATGTAATAATTATTTAATAATTAATAAAACTGATTTTGAGACCAAAAATAATTTATTTTATTAATATAATTTATTTTATTGAATTGAAATGAACTTTAAAATCTATAAATATCTTTCTATTCTTTAAAATGGAAATTAAGGTTTTAAAAACATTTTTTTCTAGAAAAAATATTTTTCCATTCCGAAAGTAAAATAAAATATTTAATATTGGTTCAAAAACTAAATTATTTAAAAAACCAACTTCTTAATTTCATAAACCATGATCCAAACCCATGGGTAAGACAATTGTTTTTTATTTCCCATAACCTAGATTTACATGGACTGTATATAGAAGTTATTAAACAATCCTCCCACGTTTTCTATAAATACCCACCCATTATCCCATTTTTATCCACTCCCAACAAATTAATCATTTAATTACCATAATTTTACATTTCTAAGTCCTTTATAAGGAGTCTATAATGTTCCAAGAAACTCTCCTCAAGCATTAAGAGGATATCTCTCAAGCTAAGGGATTCTATTCCTCTCCCATTATATCTAAGTACTTCCTTTGTAGTTGGTCCTATTATTTCAATGCTATTATGTTATCATGAACTTATTATCATTCCATTGATTTCCATATATTTTTCAATCAATGATTGACTTCCATTGTCACTTATTAATTGCTTTTTGTAAACCAGTTATTATACTCGTTACACTGTCGAAGTTATTCTTGGATTATTCATGCCTTCCTTTTTAAGTTATGAATAACCAAACATATTTTTAATCAATTTTATTCATATAGTTGTATTTATACTTCATTGATTGGGTATTTCTATGTATTAACCACACATTCCCTTATAATGAGACAAAGTGATGAAAATCTCTGGTCTTTAGACACTTAGGTACCCAATGATTTTATATGAAACATATTATTTATTATCTATGAGTTATTAGTACAAATATTTATCATTATATATAATATATGTGGCACACATGAATCAAGACATGTGAAGGGGGAACCCTGATAGTTCTCCAATGTATTGGTCAAAGTATTAATCTCTAGAGTTTGTGTTTTTTATGATACCTGGGTAAATAACCTTGGTAATATGATGTATGACACCTTAGTATTGAACCTTTGTGATATGCTTTTGAATGTATCATTTTTATATTGTATCTATATTTCCATTTTATTTATCACATTACTTTAATTATCCTATCATGTTGTGCATCATTTTTTATAAATTATAATCAAACAAGTTCCATTTCCTTCGTTTATCCCATATTGGGATTTATTATCACCCTTTTTGTTGATTTATGCCCCAGTAAATCACTTGAAATGAGGTGAAATAGTGTGGAATAACAAGTTAATCTTTTAAGAGGGTTAAATAAATTTTATGTTTATGTTTTCCATATATACAAGATGTATTATGTACCTAGTTTCCATGAAACTAAACCTCAAAAGATTATTTTTAGTTATTAATGTAACATTTTGTTAAGAAATTATGTAAAAACCCATACATTAAAAAAGAAATTCTCCATAACCAACAAATAGGTGAGGTGGAGAGGAGGTTGCACATGGGGTTCTTCCCTAGAAGCATGGGGTGCTGCATGAGATAGTATTGGAGGGGGGGGGGACATGAGTTTTTAGTTAAATGAAGAGGGGGAAAATTTTAAACTTAAAATTTTAAATATTGGGTAAAATTTACGGTTGTCGCATGTTTTTTCAAAATTATGCGCCATCCGTGCATGTCATATAGGGAAAATTAGGGAATTCACACAATTAGTCCACACTATTGGAAAAACTGTACACAAATCATGTGATGTATCTCTGATAAATTGTATAATCTATCCACATGGTTGCCTCATTGTTTATATAATCATGCATAGAAAATGTGTGACTTGAAAAAACCCTTAAAATTTTAAAAAAATTATAAAATAAAATCCACAATCCTCAAGAATAATAGAATAAAATAATTAAAAACTAAAGGTTTCGGTGTGACAACATGGGGCCCTAGAAAGTGGAATGTTGAGTTACACCACCCATGTGCTTGTCTATATGGATGACATTAATCTTCTATGGTTGAACTAACATATAGTATGGGATGCCCTATGGCATTTGACAACTATGGTCAAACTAGCCAAGAACCTAGGATTCCATATAGGATCTATGATATATGGTCAAACTAGTAGAGAGTATGGGATTCTATATGAAATATGATAATTATGGTTAGACTAGCCAAGATCCATGGTTTCCATATAGTATTAAGAATCTATGGTAAGATTGATAGGTGGTTCAATATTCTATATAAAAAATGTATCCCATGGTTAGACTGATTGAGAGATGGGATTCCATTTTGATTTTTTAGAGCTTATGGCCACTCCACTGTTATTTTTGGATACTATGATATCCTTAGGTTCATGATACTATGATTTACATGGTTAACTTGAGGTGTTCAAAAAATGGTATGGTCATGTGTTGTGGTGGCCTAGTTAGCACACGATGATCCTACATCCATGCTTGTGTGGATTATATTCTGTTATTTATTTCCTTACATGTGCACATGTATATTATGTTGAATTTTATGGGAACTTCATGAGACCTTACTAAGATGTATTTCTCACATCCAGCAAAAGAACCTTGGAAAATTTGTAGACCTCATTTCTATTGTACAATTCCGATCACTGGTTTCATAATGGATCTGACTGGAGTAGCTTGAGGTCAATTAGAGATAGTTTTTGGTGAGGCTCAAGGTTAGAAGTAAATCCACTTTTTATATTCTAATGCATGGTTAATTTTAATATGTGATCAGCTCGATGGGTGAACTATTGTGATGTATGTGATGTATGACTTACATTTTTCATTTGTTATAGAATTATGTATGATTACATTTTATGGTTTTCAAGGGCTATAATTTCATAAATGTATACTCTGATTATCTTTTTTGAATGATATATATATATTTATTGTTATTGATTCTTATGATGTTGAGTAAATTGTCTCCCCAACATATGGTTTAGCCCCTCTTTACTAGTCGGTAACTACTTATGTACAAGGAGGAACACATGATGTTTTTTGGAGCTCTTGTTAGGGTGTCTTGCAATAGATGTTAACCACATCATTAAAAATTGGTATTAGTGCATCTTTTATTTTGTTTTACTATATATGGATTGGTAGTCGGTGATATGGATGTGTTAGAGCTTATGATGGACCTTAGGTTTGTTGGACATTAACACCTATCTGAGGGGAATTCAAGGTAATGGGGGTTATTGGATTCAATTCTTGATATTTTTTGTTATAGTTATGATATTTAATCAAGTATGATTTGTTGGTTTTAGGTTGTTATTTTGTTTACTTTTCTCTTTTATTAGAATTAAAGAGATGTATGTACAAATTTCACTGGTTGCGCCCAGATTTACCCTACTAGTAAAAGCGATCGGTGTAGTACATGTAGGGGTCGAGTCCACAGGGACCGAAGAAGTAACCTTGAGACGCTATGATTTGGTGAAGGATGGGCTATGAAGTAGCAAACTTTGGTTTTGATTTTGGATGGTTTTAAAGAACACTAAGAAACCTAAGTGAATTCAATTCAAAGAAAATGGGCTGATCTTAGGATTATGCTCGGGGTGGATTGAATAAATTTTACGTCTTTAGACAATTTTGGTTTTATTAATTCTTGATGAATCCATTCTTCAAAAATAGCACTACCTTCAACATTTTCTGGTATGGTGCTTACTAAACACAATTACTAATCTCCTATACACTTAGAGAACCAAATTCATGATATCTCCGAGGTATATGGTCATTTAGTAATTGAATTTAGTTTTCTTAAACACAGTAAAGATGAAGAGTAGAAATAACTGAAGAATGGATGTCTTAAATTAATTATCCAATTAACAATAATTCGTTCATAAAATAACATTAAACCCAGACTTTTCATCCTCCTAAGATCAACCCATTAAAGGTTTATCCTTCCATTGATGGTATACTCTCAATGGTGGGCGGAATATGGCTAACAAGAATTGGATTGAATAATTAAAACCGCGGAAATAACGAGCACTCCTCCATGTGTGTGAATGAAATTCACAACCATGTGTGAACTAATTCACAACAACATAGATATATCACTGTGCTTTGTGATAATAAAGTTTTAATAAATGAAATGGAAAATATATAAGAGAAATAATTTTATTAAGAACATAAGGATACAAAAAAATAAACTTATATGGAAATGGAAAACATTACAAAGGAAATTTGGAAGCATAACCTTACAATGAAACAAGCAACAAAAGATGATAAGAAAAATATCAACCCCTATTACCTTCACCACTAGCTCCTTAGATTGGCATATTAGGAGCCTTAGGTCCATACCCCAACAATTAATTCACCCCCCAACAATTAATAGAGTCAAAAAAGGGTTAATAATCAAAAGGAAATTGACGTTTCGAATTTGACCAGGAAAACTGTCCAGATTCGTCCACCATATTGGTGTGTGAATATGTAATTGAAGAAAGCCGAATCCGTATCGGTTGTAGGAGAGAAATATCTTAGCCCATATGTCCTCTATGATATTTAAAAATTTCAGGAAATTTCCCTTATCCGTTTGGATGTTATGGTCGAAATTGTGGGACGTATTTCTGTGCATTAATGTCGGGTCCACCATTTAAAGCTCAACTTCAGATCCCTTTATCATCATGAAAACATCAGAATTAGCTCCGACCACAGTTGAATAAAATTATTATCATATTTTTATCTTTTTACTGTATAAATTTCAGCTTCATTGGGCTTGTTTTGTGGGCCCCACATTTCTTTGATGGGCCTTAGGCCCATTATGCTTTGTCCAGCAAAGTTCTGCATTCGGGCGCAAAAACCTTCATCTTCCCTTGGGATTCATCCATCGGACCTAAAAGATAAAATGTTCCAAACAAAGTGATCAATAATATATCAAAATATCAAATTCAGAAAATTAATATAGTGTTGTCCACAAACAGATGAATGATTGGGCCCAAATTTACATTTTAAACATGAATTGCATTTAAGATGAGAAATGAAGTTCTATTTATGTAATGCACTAAAAACAATGTTTATGGACTTTAGAACAATGAATATAAAGATATTAACAATGAATATTATACACTTTCAGTGAGTAATCACACCCCCCAACTTGAGTTTTTCTAGTCCCGAGCAAAATAAATTACAAATATGAAATTCAAATCCCCTTTTCCAAAAACATTTTAATACACATTGCTCACCCAAATATCTCATACCAAAACAATTATGGAACCTATAAAAATCATTTAAAACAAGCTTGGTCCATAAGCATATCCCAATCCCAAGCACATTCCTTTGTTCAAATTCATCGCCACATTCCATCCAATTTCAATTAAACATGATAAAGTGTTGTGCATCACAAAAGATATGGGGCCCATTTTATTGTTCAAGGGTAAAAATGGAAGCGCTAGATGAGAATCACATTAAACCTTAATATGAGTATCCATTTTTTGTTGATTTTTTTTGATTATTTTTTTAACCACAATAGATATGAAAAGACTAACTCGGGGCAAGAAAACAATGGAGTCACGATCCCCAAGTTCCGGATGCCACACATATTTTCAATTTCATGCTCTACAATAGAGATATAAATCCTAACTCTAGGCAAGACAACTATGGAGTCACGATCCCCAAGTGCCAGACGCCACGCATTTGGACAAAACATCTCTCTATGTGGTCAATTTTTTTTTGTTTTTTTATACTCAAATTAAAATAAAAGTGACCCAAGAACCCTATGCTATAATGAAAGGGATCCAAGAACTCAAATTTACACCCACGATCCAGTAGACGTGCATTGTGGAATTTTTATTAAGAGGATGAAAATGTAAACATTGAAAAATCACATCGAGCTACCGCACTTTCCAAAAACTATGCTCATGAACTTAAAATTGCATTAAAATCAGAATAAAGGCATGTAAAATTTATTTTATATCCAATTTTAGAGTTTGCAATGTGTGTTATCATGTTAATGGTTAATGGAATTTTTCTTTTCATGCGTGTTTTTATTCAAAAAAAAATCATTTTTTATCTCCCCCCAACTTAGAATAACATTGTCCCCAGTGTTTAAAGAAAAGAAAAGTTATAAGGGGGTAAGAGAGGAGTTCAAAGATGAAATTGAAATTGATAATCATGGAATGAAGTCACCTGGTGGTTGATTATGATAGCGCATTCCATAGTCTCCCTTCAATCCTGAATTTGAGTTTCAGCGGCTTGGATAGTGGTGAATGGATTTTCCTTATGACTTACGACATGCCCTTTTATTTTTTTAACCTATAAAAACATTAAAATAAAACAAAACAAAATAAATTGATGATACATTGTCTTCTTTTTATATTTCTGGGTAAGGTATTACTCAGAGATCACGCCACGTGACACGGATGAATATGGCGCTCCCCTTTCATACCCATCCTTACTCATAAAATAAGAACATGTCAACATTCTATGGTAATTTATTATATGAAAAATAAAATGATTTAAAATGATTATTAACATGAAAACCATGGGTTGCCTCTCATGCAACACTTTTGTTTAACGTCGTTAGCTCGACTTGAACCCCCCAACTTATCCAATTCTAACTTTCAAAATTTTAATGAACCCATCTTTCTCCACCTCAACAAGATTTAGATTATGTCTTTTTTTATAATTTTTTCCATGTGAAATTCCATGCTTAACAATGAGTATGAAAGTCCAAGGAATTTCAGTAATGGTTGATTGAGTTTCATTTGGAGTATTTCCTATGATTTCAAGGTTCATTCCTACTTTGTGAGATTCTTGATGAAAATGGATGATAATTGAATGGTATAAGTTTTCATAAATAGAGTGATTATTTAGTGGGGAAGGAAGGATTATAATTTTGAGTTCAGTTTCATTGAATTTTCCCAAATATGAATGGAAATTTGAATCCAAATTTGTTTCTTTTACAAAAAAATTTGAAAGAATTTGTTCCTTTTGAAAATATGATTCATCCATAAAATTTTCCATTTGAATTTCATGAGTGGGTATGGACTCACTATTCTTTATATCTCCCAATGGTTCAATGATTTGTGATTCTAAAAAAATGTTATTAGAGCAATATTATGAACACTCAATCCATGAAGACAAATTTTCTCTTTGTGAATCCAAAAAATTAATGTCCTCCTGATTGAAGCACCCATCAACAATTCCTTAATTATCTTCAACTATCCCAAATTAAATGGTTGGTTCTTCAATAAATTCATGTGAGGTTTGTGGGAGACAAGATTCTTGTATTAGTGATGAGGAAGAAACAACCTGAGTGGGAATGGGTTCCACAACCATTTCAATGCTTTGTAGTTCTACCCTTAAAGATGAAACCTCTGAATTCATTTTATCCATTTTTTCACAAAAATTTTCAATAATTTTTTCAGAATTAAGATTCATATATGTTTTTACATCATGAACTTTATTATGTTTGATCTCTTCAATCATCTTCGAGAGGTATGTAAATTGATCCTTTAAACAATCAGCATCCCATTGATTGTAGATCTCATCTGGTGTTGTGTATTCAATCATGGTTTGGTCAACGAAATTTTTTATATGAGTTGATTCAAAATATTGATTTTCCAGTTGATTATACCTTTGGTATATTAATGGGTATTGTTGAAGATAATCCATTGGAGTTGATTGGAAGTTGTTTTTGGGATTCATTGGAAACGCAGAAAAAGAAAGGGGAATAGAGAAGAGAAATTAGGATGAGAATAGAGAATTTGGAGTGAGAAAGGAAGATGAGTGTCTAAGGTACTTACTTGGGTCCTCGGCAACGGCGCCAAATTTTGGTTACACCCAAATTTACCCTACTGGTAAAAGCGATCGATGTAGTACATGTAGGGGTCGAGTCCACAGGGACCGAAGAAGTAACCTTGAGATGCTATGATTTGGTGAAGGATGGGCTATGAAGTAGCCAACTTTGGTTTTTATTTTGGATGGTTTTAAAGAACACTATGAAACCTAAGTGAATTCAATTCAAAGAAAATGGGTTGATCTTAGGAATATTCTCGGGGTGGATGGAATGAATTTTACATCTTTAGACAATTTTGGTTTTATTAATTCTTGATGAATCCATTCTTCAAAAATAACACTACCTTCATCATTTTCTGGTTTGGTGCTTACTAAACACAATTACTAATCTACTATACACTTAGAGAACCAAATTCATGATCTCTCCGAGGTATATGGTCATTTAGTAGTTGAATTTAGTTTGCTCAAACATAGTAAAGATGAAGAGTAGTCGGGTGGTTGAGATACCACTGGTACACCAGTGTGCAAGAAAAAAAATCTGGTTCCATGCTAAATAATAGAGTTGGAATTTAGTTGTGGTGCTCAATTAGAGTCAATGCTCAGGGTGGTTGACTTAGGTTGAATTCATTGTTTAATCTAGGATGACATAGATTATGGTACTTCAATTCTACTAGATATATTATTTTTGATGCTGAAATACACGTCCTGGGGAGATATCGAGGATGGCACGGTTGGTTCGAGGCAAGTCTGGGATAAAACAGCTCTAAAATCCTCGTAAAGGGCTGTGTTCGTGAAGCTAAAAACCTTCGCGAATGAATTTTGACTCACAAAGGTGGATCAATTGTGCGAAGGTAGAGGCGATAAATTCAATGCAATGTATCTCTGATTTGTAGAGTTCATTGGTCCACACCAAGGTAGAGGCGGTAACCTCCACGCAATGTATCTTTGATTCGCAGAGGTCTCCGGTTTGCGTGGAGGTTGAGGCATTGACCTCCGCGTAGTGTATGTCTATTCACAAAACACCCCTAATGTCACGACGGTCATAATCATTCACGTAGACCCCTATCTTTTGCGAAATCCATAGCCCCACCGCCACTTGTCCTATAAATACATTGTGATGTCTAACTTTTGAGGGGACACGAGATTTGAAATTCCAGAAAAAGCTCCGAATTCACAAAACTCTAATCTTCACAACCCAATGAGAATATGGATTTCCCAAGGTAGCCGTCTTTTGTGAAACCACCTCCCATGAGATTTTGAGAAACTCGAACAATGACGAAGATGCCTTTCGTGGAGGTCAATGCCCTTTGTGTAAGAAGAAATCCCGTTCTGGTTCTTGGGGTTTCATGAGATAATTATCCATCATGAAACCAACCCCTTGAGAACCAAGACTTTACTCTGAGACATGGTCACCCTGTTTCATGAAACATGTCGTTTCCCAAGACCCATGACATTCACGAAACAATCAACTTTCGTAAAACCCCAACCTTCATGAAAACCAACCACCAGGCCTCTCTGTCGTCCCTCCTTTCAGTAAACACCCATTCATGAAAGTTGAGTGCCCATGGCCCCTATACCCATCCAAAACCTATTCATCTGCAACCCAAATTCACGTGTGACCGGTACCATTAACCCTTGTGTCTACCCTCTGTGTTTCAAACATGGTCTAGACTATTACCTTGCCTTCTGGTCCTAAGCATAGGCACTGTAATGCCTCTTGATCCCAAGAATAGACACCTTATCATCGGTATCCCTGATTACTACTCCTCCACGGTGGGGTTTACACCACAACCTTCCCATAGATGCATGTGTTGTAGGCACGTAATCCCCGAAGGTGGTATCATCATGGGAAACTATCAATCTTTCCTAGTAGATAGGCCATTTTCTGAATCTTTCTCTCCCATTTGGGAATCATCACCCCGACTGTAAGCCCCACCAACATCTGAGCACATTGACGTAAAACTGCATAGTCCAACATACTGGTCGCACAACATTAAACTACACGATAACTTCCTTTGTATATGACGTTGAATTGTAGTCTTACCCTATGTGATGAACACGTGATGCGCCATTTACGTTCATCATGGGATATCACCTTTCCCCCCACCATAGGATGATCCTTCTGCTTCTGGAGGCTTTCATGCATAAGCCCCACATCATCCCTTACTAACACTCCTTCCACAACACGAGCTTCCTTACCGGTCCAATAAGAGGATGTTAAATCGGAGCTTCAAACTATATGGTTTTTATCACTTTTTCCCAATAGGTTGCGTAGGACACCTCCTTGAGGTTCAATCTCGACATCTAGATGCACATGGGGAACCTTCATGAGGTTCAATCCTGAAACCCCCAACATTACTATCAAATTCCAAAGTGTGATCATCTCCACCCATGGGGGAACACTTTATCTCATCCTAACCAAACCCCAAGTGTGAAATCTTCCCATCTGGGGACACACTCAACCAAATCTCAACTGTGAAATCTACCCCCTCGGGATACACATAACCACAAACCTGTCTCCACAATATGCTAAACCTATAACCTATCCCAAAATATTTACCCCATAGCATAAACATAGGATGTCTGGGGTAAAAATACTCAGAAGACTTACACCATTGGCGTCAAATACCCCATAGCCGAAAGATGATTCCTTGGGTTCCGTGCCTAAGATGTCTCACACATGAGATTCCATCGACTTCCAAATAGGAGGACCTCACAGGTGCCCAATATACCCATTGTCCAGAGATTCCCATGCATACCCAACAACACTATCTACTAAAACTAAAGGTTACTACCTTGTCGAGATAGAAAAATCATAATAAACCAGCATCCACCTAAAGATGGCATTGGGAACAGGTTTCACGAACATGACTAAAATCCTTGAGGGAGACCTAGACCAAGTGATGATCTCTAAGAAGGAATTTATTAATGGAGGAACCAAAATCCCATCATCCCATTTTGATCAAGGAGTTGACATCGCTAATCATGGTGGCGGAGACCGCCCACCTTTGGAAAACAGGAATGTATGGTAAGAAAAACATGTCATCATCCCAACACATGACCATTTTGAAATGTGTCAGAAACAAAAATGGTGAACCTGAAGGGAAACTATTCCCCTTTAATTGTGTGAACTTGTAATGTTGGAGCGCCATCAGATTTACATGTCACTGAATCCATATATTCGGCACCAGGTCCCACCTAATGAGTGGTGGGCCTAGCATAAAACTCTCCTATGACTTGGGATAGATAATGTTGGGCATCCTTGGTCCGTGACATCACCAATGTGGATCCTTTCACGGCCTCAGAATGAATAGATGATGTTGGGGCATTTGTCATCGCTTTCACTGGATCGGTACAAATGGCTGATTCCATGTTCATTATAGGACTCAAGCTACATGAGAGTGATGACCCAATGCTAATAGGCATGGGGCGGGATGAATGTGAGTGCGGAAATCCCACACGATTACATCCATGGCGTGACATACACCACGTCTTCAGTTACTGAGCACTCATGCCTTATTTCACTCATGCCTTATTTCACCCTTTGAACTCATCCTAAGGAGGTTGATCAATGCCCTTTTTCACCAATATGAACAAGAATGGTTCATTACCCCTAGGGATATGGCCCAACGAGATCTCAAAGCATTAATAACTCTCCGACACTGCCGCCCCTGAGGGCCACATAGGGGGTAACCACCCCCCGTTCCAATGGAAAACCTCTTTGGGAGACTCTCCCCAAATCATTTGGATAGCTCACTCCCTTATGCCGAAGAGTTAGGGGATGCTCGAGTTTTACCCATCACGACAACTATTTGGGATATGCCTATGAGGGATCCCACTAGCCGTGTCAGTGCCAACACTGACCGGACCCATGGGTCGAAGAGTAGATCAGCCCCATCCCCGCTCCACTGACCTCGGTCCAGAACACCCGATGCCGACGCCGGGGGAGGGCCCTTTACATCACTCAGTATGAGACATATTCTGCATCTCCTGTGTCCCTCACCACCATCGGCGTATCCCATCACACCCCTCGATCACTTCTTGGGACCCTATCTTCACCCGCTTAAGATTGAAACCCCAACCACATCTTAGATAGGATGGTTTGATTCTATCAGCTGTCAGTGCCACCAAAAGCCATTATAGTCTATCCTGTAATGAGTAACTTCACTGCAGTGGTCTACCAAACACTAAAACCAACCAATGTGGAGGTCCTCCCCATGCCGAAGATATTCCATGCTCTGAAGATTCAACTCGGGGTAGGGGTGAACAAACGCCAAGGGGGTCATGCCCGCGGTGTATGTTGTAAAACGCATGAAGGAAAGACAAGTGAATCTCAACAACATGCGCTTGGAGAAGTCCCACACCGATTGAGGTAGGACACTTTGAAGCACCCTGTCACCATGGATTTCTCATATTTCAAGATAACTAATGATTCAATGAGGGAACCTTCACCCCCTCTTCCAAAATTAGGGGCAGAAGGCCATCGATTGAGGCTTATAATCCTTGAAGTCGAGGTCCACAAAATCCTCAAATCCCTTTTGTAGTTACTTGGACCTTCTAACCTCCTTCCAAGAACTCGTAGTGCAGCTATCTCCATCGCCATCAGTTTACCTCCTCTCAACCCCCACACTGGAAGTTGAAGATATGTTAGGGTTTGGGTTCATGCCCTCAGATGATGGTGAGCACTCTGTTGAGCCCCAAAGATATGTTGCCACTCTCACACATAGGGAGGTAGTTAAACCCCCCGTCCTATATGGATATGATCTTGAAGTTGGCTTCACCCCTGAGACACATTCCAATATGTATTGGACATTTGTCCTGTGCGGTGCCCCCACTCCCGATAAATAAACAAAAAATTAGATTTGTGTCAGTACCACCGCTAGTTTATCAACCTATGCTAATCGTGGCTTGGGCCAACTAGGATTAGGATTATCCTCTCGGTAATGAACACGAGGACTTGTGGATTCTCTTTCCCACAGACCAACTACCAGTTTTGTTCTGGGAACCTTCTTCTTTGAACTTTGTTATCCCATAGTCTGTTATTGAGGACCATATAGTTTTTTTTCTGCCAGAATATTTGGGTGATGTTAAACCACCTTCGGGACCATCAGCTGACCTACCCAGGAAGCAACAAGCACCCCAATGCCATTCACCAATAGTGTAAGAGGATTGACATCGTTGCACTACTAGTTGCTCAGTTCTCAGCATTATCTGGTTACTACCAGACTCTCCAGTGGTCCTATGTCAAGAGCCTTACTATGTTCCAGTGAGTCATGGTAGATTCATCTCAACATATGTAGATCACAGGCTAGGGTCAGCACGTTGCCCTCCATTTCAGTCATATCCAACGACAACAACAAGATCATCAATCCGGCTGACCCACCGATAGTAAAAGTTACCTTTGGCCAATGACATAGTAAATGTGGTCACTATTGACCCTCCTGAGGATCAAAGAAACTGTAGTGCCAACACGAGGCACAATAGGGAGAATTCCCTCTAAGGGGAGACATAGTACTAAGAAGATCCCACGACAGGTTCCTATACTCATTAGCATAAATTAGTGTTGGGCCTTGGGAGTCCCCCCATTGAGACATTGCATCATACTCAGCAATATCTCAAAAAAAGGAAAGGGGACTACAGAGCCTATCGATCCATCTGAGACGACATTGGAAACTGATTCAGATGTTAGGATGGTCGCTTTGCTCCTGGAGCTAGAGGGTTAAAAGAGGCTTTTTATAGTGCTTATGTCCGAGCAGTGCCCATGCCTTGAAAATGTCCAAAGGGACCTCATGTTTCCTCTAATTGGGAACCCGATCCTTCTTGGAAAGACACCCACATTTTATATAGATGTCCCCACATATCCAATCAGGGCAGAAGATGGTTGCTATGACAAATGACCTAGATATGAGTTTCCCACTCCGTTTAAGAAATGCTCCTATCTTTCTAGAGATCAAGGTTTCACAAGCTCTTAGGCCGATGAGCCCATCAGAGCATTGGTGACTAAAAATACTCACCTGGACGATGTGATAGTTTCTCTAAGGGGCGACATCGGTGGGAGGATGAATGGCTGACTACCCCGTTTGGCGCCTCTATCTTCTCTTGGTAGTTACTTGTGCTGTTTGACACATTGGTTAGTTTTCTCCATATATGTGTGTAGAGGGCTGTAATGGCTTGTGGTTATTCACACACATATATTCTGTATGTAGTAGCCTATGGAGAAACTATCACATCGTATGTTATTGCCTTCTGTTTTTCTTGACGTGTGTACAAACGTCAAACATGGAACATACGATACACATGAAATTCATGTGATTGTGTGTGATTGATTACTATTTATAGAAGTGGGTACAATTCATTAAAGTATCAACAAAAATATTTTATAGTGGTTTCTTTATAACTTGGTGGTGGCATTCTACTTAGTTGGAACATGGTTTTTATGTAAGGGGTAGTTGTTTTCTGATATCAAGTTATGTAGATCTTATCATGGTAAATTTTATGATTATGATCATATATTCCATGGGTATAGGTGATGCATAAATACACATGATGGGTATTCTTGGGATTGGATCCCTTGGTGGTGGTTTGGTAAAGGTAGGGTATACATGAGATGTGATTTATAAGAGGATGTGTTTCCTTGATTAGTTGGATACCCTTGAGAGGGTAGAGGAATGGCATGTGGGATGCCTTGGGATTTTGAGATGTAAATTTCGTAGAGTGGTTTTGGTACTGTGGTTATGGATAGAGGGCAGTGTCAAATAGGTTCCTATCCTAGTTGGTTTTGGGTGTAGATTTCTATGGGATAGTGGATGATGATCCTAGATGGTCAGGTCTTGGATGAATGGAGCATGTAAACCTCATGGTCTTGGAACAATGCACGAGTGGCAAGTGATTGTGAGGCCAACCTTGGAATAGATGATATGCCTTCTGCTACTGAGAGAGAGATCACAAAGAGTGATTTTGGGATTAGGTTTTGGCATTAAAGGGGTGCATGGCTAGTTGATTGGGCATGCGAGCCTAGGATGAAAGAGATATGACTCTGGGAAGCATGATTTGGATTGTGTTATTAGATAGTAAAGAAGTGTATACTCAATTTGATTTTGATGATATTGAGTCGGGTGATGGAATACGAACCCGTGAGGGGGTTTATAAGAGGTTCACTCTTCCTTGCAAATAAGAGAATGAGTGTTGGTGTATCCTTTTTTAGGGGAAACTCTAGTGTGTGAGGGAGGATGAATATCGATCACATGTGATGCATCCATGATATGTGGAGCATTAGAAGGGGTTTTATATGGATCCATCATTAATTATAATGGTTCTAGGAGAAACTGAGAGGTGTTGTGATAAAAGTGTGACAGCATGTGTGCACTTAGTCCGGAATTCATGATAGAGTTATGGGGCCCCAGTAAGTTTTTGTTATGTGGTCACCTTGGTATGAAATGATAAATGAGTCAATGAAATGCCTACTGGCTTGGTGGCTTGTGGTTTGATGGGAATATGAGGTATTCCTTCTATGGTAAGATGGGATATCCCTCAGGATTTTTTAGGCCGCAAAATAGGGTAAAATCAGTTATGGGTCGAAGCATGATATTTGTTGATGGTGATGTAATTGGTCGATGTTGGGTACATCTAACTATGTTTACGAGTAATGGATCATTGATGTGGTTGGATGATCATGCGTCATAGCACCATGATGTTATAGATTTAGGTAAATGGTCAAGAAGATTTGTTTGGGATGAGATGAGTGTGACTCAAGAAATGTGATGCATGAGTGATATTGGAATTGGATTAGATTGGTGGTTAGGGAGCGTTATCGGGGTGGCTATATAGTGGGGAGTGTACCATTGGTTGGTGGTGGGTGGGACCCTCATTTCTTGAGAATTTTGGTGAACGTAGAGGGTGATGTTCTGGGTACGCCTGAAATGGGAGCCGAATGGTGCTTCTTATTGTTGCTTAGGTTATTACAATCAGAAATGGAAGGGGAGGCGTGTTCCATTCATGCATTCTCCTCTCACTCGCTTTTGTCTTGGATGAATTAATTTCTACTAATATTTATCCGAGTCCCCCATGGGAATCATCTTCCCATTTGGTCTTGTTTTGTTTGCTCCCTGCTCAATCGGGTTCATCATCATCATTTGCATCAACTATGTTCAATTTTCTTCTTAGGCTCTGGGTTCACAGGTCTTCACTCATGGGCGGCCTTAGTTCTTGGTCTTCTCAAGTGCCAACCCTAGTGGTCCCTTCATTCCTAGGTGGTGTCCTTCTAGCCCAATGTTATGTTGTACTATCACACCAGACCTAGCTTTGACCATGAGATTCGGTGATGTCAGATGCTCTCTGCAGGGGAACATGGGTGCGAGCTATTGGGGTTCAATTGCTTTGGCTGGTTATTTCCCCTAGTATTAGGGTTTCAATGTTTTTTGAGATGGTCTGGATATGGTGGATTTTGGTTTTTCATCATGGAATTCGACTATGGTGCTTTGGTGTATGATGATTACAGAGCTTAGGAAAATCTGGTTCTAGCGCAATTGAGGATTTTTCTTCTTCTCTCTTTTTTTTTCTCGATGGTGGTTCATATTTCATAATTTTGGTTACGGTGATCTTGACAGTTTTCTAATGGTTTTCTTTCTGGTTTGATGACTATGGTCGATCTGGGAATCTTTTCTGGCGTATCGTACATGAAATATGAAACGTTGAGCAGTGATGATGGAAATTTTGATTCGATCGACATGATCCCAGATGATGTAGTGGCTATGAACTCAAGGTATGATCTGTAGACCTTGAACTCCTTGACTAGAATTCTGCTGGTGAGAGCAATGGTTCTTCTATTTATTAGAATTTCAAATTTGTGATTCGAATGGGGAATGGTTCTTCTTTTTTGTAGGAATTTGAAATCTGGAATTTTTTTTGTATGAGGTTTGTGGTTTTTGGGAGGTTTCACACATAATCCATAAATGTTTTTTTCTTAAAATATCAAAATCATGGACTTAGTGGAGGATTGTCTTATTGGTCACTTCATGTATTATCCTTATGTTTAGAGGATCATAGTTTTTTGGAAACTGGTAGTCAGGTGGTTGAGATACCACTGGTGCACCAGTGTGCAATAAAAAAAATCTCGTTCCATGGTAAATAATAGAGTTGGAATTTAGTGGTGGTGCTCAATTAGAGTCAATGTTCAGGGTGGTTGACTTGGGTTGAATTCATTGTTTAATCTAGGGTGACATAGATTATGGTACTTTAGTGATACTAGGTATAATATTTTTGATGTTGAAATACACATGTCATGGGGAGATATCGAGGAAGGCACGGTTGGTTCGAGGCATGTCTGGGATAAAACAACTCTAAAATCCTCCTAAGGGGCTGTGTTCATGAAGCTAAAAACCTTTACGAATGAATTTTGCCTCACAAAGGTGGATCAATTGTGCGAAGGTAGAGGTGATAAATTCCATGCAATGTATCTCTGATTTGCGGAGGTCATTGGTCCACACCAAGGTAGAGGCGGTAACCTCCACGCAATGTATCTCCGATTCGCAGAGGTCTCCGGTTTGCGTGGAGGTTGAGGCATGAAACTCCGCGTAGTGTATGTCTGTTCAAAAAATACCCCTAATGTCACGATGGTCATAATCTTTCACGTAGACCCCTATCTTTTGCGAAATCCATAGCCCCACCCCCAGTTGACCAATAAATACATCCTGATGTCTAACTTTTGAGGGGACACGACCTTTGAAATTCCAGAAAATGCTCCAAATTCATAGATTTCTAATCTTCACAAGCCAATGAGGATATGGATTTCCCAAGGTAGCCCGACTTTTGTGAAACCACCTCCCATGAGATTTTGAGAAACTCGAGCCATGACGAAGACGCCTTTCGTGGAGTTCAATGGCCTTTTTGTAAGAAGAAATCCCTTTGTCGCTCTTGGAGTTTAGTGAGATAATTATCCTTCGTGAAACTAACCCCTTGGGAAACAAGATTTCACTCCAAGACAGGGTCACCCTGTTTCGTGAAACATGTCATTTCCCAAGACCCATGTCTTTCATGAAACTATCAACTTTCGTGAAACCCCAACCTTCATGGAAACCAACCAACAGACCTCTCTATCTTTCCTCCTTTCAGCAAACACCCATTCATGAAAGTTGAGTGCCCATGGCTCCTATACCCATCCAAAACCTATTCAACTGCACCCCAAATTCATGTGTGACCGGTACCATCAACCCTTGTGTCTACCCTCTGTGTTTCAAACTTGGTCTAGACTATTACCTTGCCTTCTTCTCCTAAGCATAGAAACCATAATGCCTCTTGATCCCAAGAATAGACACCTTAACACCGGGATCCCTGATTACCACTCCTCCACAGTGGTGTTTACACCATACCTTGCCCAGAGATGCATGAGCTGTAGACACGTAATCTCTGAAGGTGGTATCATCATGGGAAATTGTCTTACTTTCCTAGTAGATAGGCCTTTTTCTGAATCTTTCTCTCCCACTAGGGAATCATCACCCCGGATGTAAGCCCCACCTACATCTAAGCACATTGACGTAAAACTACATAGTCCAACATCCTTGTCGCACAACATTAAACTACACGACAACTTCCTCTGTATATGATGTAAAATCGTAGTCTTACCCTATGTGATGAACACCAGATGCGCCATGTACAATCATTATGGGATATCACCTTTCCCCCCACCATAGGATGTTCCTTCTCCTTCAGGAGGCTTTCATTCATAAGCCTCACATCATCCCTTGCTAACACTCCTTCGACAACACAAACTTCCTTATCGGTCCAATAACATGATGTTAAATCAGAGCATCAAACTATATGGTTTTTATCACTTTTTCCCAATAGGTTGCGCAGGACACCTCCTTGAGATTCAATCCCGACATCTAGATGCACATGGGGAACCTTCATGAGGTTCAATCCCGACACCCCCAACATTACTATCAAATTTCAAAGTGTGATCATCTCCACCCATGGGGGAACACTTTCTCTCATCCTAACCAAATCCCAAGTGTGAAATCTTCCCATTGGGGGACACACTCAACCAAATCTCAAGTGTGAAATCTTCCCCCTCGGGACACACATAACCACAAACCTGTCTCCACAATATGTTAAGCCTATAACCTATCCCAGAATATTTACCCCATAGCATAAACATAGGATGTCTGGGGTAAAAATCCTCAGAATTCTTACGTCATTGGCATCAAATACCCCATAGCCGACACATGATTCCTTGGGTTCGGTGCCTAAGATGTCTCACACATGAGATTCCCTCAACTTCCAAATAGGAGGACCTCACAGGTGCCCAATATACCCAATGTCCAGAGATGCCCATGCATACCCAACATCACTATCTACTAAAACTAAAGGTTACTACCTTGTCGAGATAGAAAAATCATAATAAACCAGCATCCACCTAAAAATGGTATTGGGAACAGGTTTCGCGAACACAACTTAATTCCTTGAGGGAGACCTAGTCCAAGTGACAATATCTAAGAAGAAATTCATTGTAGGAGAAACCAACATACCATCATCCGATTTTGATAAAAGAGTTGACATCACTAATCATGGTGGAGGAGACCACCCACCTTTGGAAAACAGGAATGCATGGTAAGAAAAACATGTCATCATCCCAACGCATGACCATGATGAAATGTGTCAGAAACAAAAATGGTGAACCTGATGGGAAACTATTCCCCTTTAATTGTGTGAACTTGTAACGTTAGAGCGCCATCAGATTTATATGTCACTGAATCCATAGATTCGACACCAGGTCCCACCTAATGAGTGGTGGGCCTAGAATAAAACTCTCCTACGACTTGGGATAAATAATGTTGGGCATCCTTGGTCTACAACATCACCAATGTGGATCCTTTCTCGGCCTCAGAATGAATGGATGATGTTG
Organism: Viscum album; assembly: GCA_963277665.1. Lineage (NCBI taxonomy): Eukaryota > Viridiplantae > Streptophyta > Magnoliopsida > Santalales > Viscaceae > Viscum > Viscum album. Next base: position 1,714,310,167 of record OY728138.1, on the reverse strand, counting down.
GGGAATTTGTCATTGCTTTCACTGGATCTATACAAATGGCTGATTCCATGTTCATTATAGGACTCAATCTAAACGAGAGTGATGACCCAATGCTAATAGGCATGGGGCGGGATGAATGTGAGTGCGGAAATCCCACACGATTACATCCCTGCCGTGACATACTCCATGTCTTCAGTTACTGGGCACTCATGCCTTATTTCACTCATGCCATATTTCACCCTTTGAACTCAACCTAAGGAGGTTGATCAATTCCCTTGTTCATCGATATGAACAAGAATGGTTCATTCCCCCTAGGGATATGTCCCAACGGGATCTCTAAGCATTAATAACTCTCTGACACTGCCGCCCCTGAGGGCCACATAGGGGGTAACCACCCCCCGTTCCAAAGGAAAACCTCTTTGGGAGCCTCTCCCCAAAGCATCTAGATAACTCACTCCCTTATGCCGAAGAGTTAGGGGAAGTTTGAGTTTTACCCATCTTGACCACTATTTGGGATATGCCTATGAGGGATCCCACCTATCCGTGTCAGTGCCAACACCGACTGGACCCATGGGTCGAAGAGCATATCAGCCCCATCCTCTCTCCACTGACCTCAGTCCAGAACACCCGATGCCCACGCTAGGGGAGGGCCCTTAACATCGCTCGGTAGGAGACAAATTCTGCATCTCCCGTGTCCCTCACCACCATCAGTGTATCCCATCACACCCCTCGATCACTTTGTGGGACCCTATCTTCACCCACTTAGGATTGAGACCCCAACCACATCTTAGATAGTATGGGTTGATTCTATCAGCCTTCAGTGCCACCAGAAGCCATTATGGTCTATCCCGTAATGAGAAACTTCACTGCAGAGGTCTACCAAACACTATCACCAACCAATGTGGAGGTCCTCCCCATGCCGAAGATATTCCATGATTTGAAGATTCATCCCGGGGTAGGAGGGTGAACAAATGCCAAGGGGGTCATGCCCGCGGTGTATGTTGTAAAACGCATGAAGGAAAGACAAGTGAATCTCAACAACATACGATTGGAGAAGTCCCACACCGATAGAGGTAGGACACTTTGAAGCATCGTGTCACTATGGATTTCTCAGATTTCACGATAACTAATGACTCAATGAGGGAAACTTCACCCCTTCTTCCAAAATTAGGGGCAGAAGGCCATCGATTAAGGCTTACGATCCTTGATGTCTAGGTCCACAAAGTCCTCAAATCCCTCTGTAGTTACTTGGACGTTCTAGCCTCCTTCCAAGCAGTCGTAGTGCAACTATCTCCATCTCCATTAGTATCCCTCCTCTCAACCCCCACACTGAAAATTGAAGAGATGTTAGGGTTTGGGTTCATGCCCTCAGATGATGGTGATCACTCTGCTGAGTCCCAAAGATATGTTTCCACTCTCACACATGGGGAGGTAGTAAAAACCCCATCTTATATGGATATGATCTTGAATTTGGCTTCATCCCTAAGAGACATGTCAATATGTATTGGACATTTTTCTTGTGCGATGCCCCCACTCCCGGTAAATCAACAACAAAGTAGATTTGTGTCAATACCACCGCTAGTTTCTCAACCTATGCTAATCGGGGCTTGGGACAACTAGGAGTAGGACTATCCTCTCAGTAATGAACAAGAGGACTTTTGGATACTCTTGCCCACTGAACAACTACCAGTTGTGTTCTGGACACCTTCATCTTTGAACATTGTTATCCCAGAGTCTGTTATTGAGGACCATACAGTTTTTTTCTTCCAGAATATTTGGGTGATGGTAAACCACCTTCGGGACCATCATATGACCTACCTAGGAAGCAACGAGCACATCAATGCCATTCACCAACAGTGTAAGAGGATTGAAATCGTTGCACTGCTAGTTGCTCAGTTCTTTACATTATCTGGTTACTACCAGACTCTCTAGTGGGCCTATGTCAAGAGCCTTACTATGTTCTAGCGAGTCATGGTAGATTCAGCTCAACATATGTAGATCATAGGCTAGGGTCAGCACGTTGCCCTCCATTTCAGTCATATCCCATGAAAACAACAAGACTGTCAATCTGGCCGACCCACCGATAGTAAAAGTTACCTCTAGCCAATGCCATAGTAAATGTGGTCACTATTGACCCTCCTGAGGATTAAAGAAATTGTAGTGCCAACTCAAGGCACAATAGGGAGAATTTGTTTTAAGGGGCAACATAGTACTAAGAAGATCCCATGATAGGTTCCTATACTCATTAGCAGAAATTAGTGTTGGGCCTTGGGAGTCCCCCCATCGAGACATTGCCTCCTACTTGAAAATATATCAAAATTGGAAATGGGACTACCGGTCCTATCGATCCATCCGAGATGACATCAAAGACTGATTCAGAAGTTAGGATGGCCGCTTATCTCCTGGAGATAGAGGACTGAAAGATGATTTCTATAGAGCTTTTGTCCGAGCAGTGCCCAGGCCATGAAAATGTCAAAAGGGACATCGTGTCTCCTCTAATTGGGCACCCGATCCTTCTTGGAAAGACACCCAGATTTTAAATAGATGTCCCCACATATCCAATAAGGGCAGAAGCTGGTTGCTATGACAAATGACCTAGATATGAGTTTCCAACTCCGTTTAAGAAATGCACCTATCTTCTTGGAGATCAAGGTTGCACAAGCTCTCAGGCCGATGAGCCCATCAGGGCACTGGTGACTAAAAATACTCACCTGGACGATATGATAGTTTCTCTCACAGCCTGCCTTAAGGCCTTGAAGATAAGACATGAATCAATTGATCTTCAGGGAATGACATATCTAGCATGGGTAGACCAGATGCACCCACCACTTAAATAATATTGGATGAGAGATTTTTGTTTCAATAGAATAATGTGTTAATAATGATAATGTTATTATTATTGATATGGTTTTATAAATTATTTGGATGTTAAAATATTTTAGTTTCATGATTAATGGGGTGTAAGATTTGTGTTAAAATATTTTAATTACATGATTAATGAGGTGTAACATTTGTGTGAAATTAATGTGGCTTTTGGATATCTCAAAGAAACGTTTAGTTAAATGAGGAGTAACAGTTTTGTGAAATTAAATGAGGAGTTTCAGATTTAATGAATATGCGTTTAATTAAATAAGGAGTTTCAAAATTAATAAAGAAGAATTTTTATTTAATAGAGGTGTTGGGTTTTATATAAGGTTGAATAATAATTATAATGTGATTATTTTTATTATGGTTTTATGAGTATAATAATTATTATTAATTATGGTTGTTATTATTATTATGAAGAATAATAATAATGGATTTTTTGTTTTTTTTAATTAAATTAAAGGAAAAGAGGATTTAATTAATTGTTGCGAGACAATGTGTAACACCCCAAGATTTTATGAAAAATATTATTTTAATTTCATTAACGTCTTATGTTGTATTCTACACCAAGATTACCTTGCGCTATACGCAACACCGTATTAGCTTGCAGTATACACAACACTATTCTTGGACCGTGTTACACACAATTTTGATAATAGTTATTCTACGCAACATTGAGTATATATATATATATATTAAATGTATAAATGAAATATGGTTGGATTCTTTTATACGAAACAATGAAGGATTCTTTCACAACACTCAACCCTGACTTGGCTTGCATTACACGCAATTGCGACCTTCCTCGATAGCGTGTGTTGTACACAATACCGGGTTTTAATAAACAATGTTATATTATTATAATATTGTCATTAACTAGCCGTTATGAATAGTATTAACTAAATTTTGAATTTTATAACATTATTATTCATCTTACACATTTCTAGAACATGGTATAAGAACAAAATAAATTTTTCGGGTAAAATAAGTATTTTTCAAAAAAAATGCAGTTTTGCCGCCTTTTGATGGCGCACCCACTTTAAATCTATTTTTTGACATGCTTATAAGTTCAATTTGACAAAATAAAATTCTTCTTTGGAATCAAGAAATAAAAATTTACTTTGGATAAATTTTTCATATTATTCTGGTAACTTTCACATTTTAATGAATAGTAAAAACACGCTATATTTTAATTAAAAACAACTTTTTTCATCGTAATATCTTATGTGGTTAAATTATAATATTGAATGGTTTTAAAGTATAAATAGAATATATTTTTACCATTTAATATAATTTATGTCATTAGCATTGATTTTACCTTGAATTCGTAGGTTAAATCAATTCAATCTTTTGCAATGTTTTAAACAAAAACCCGTTTTTATTCGACAACGGGATTAATTTTAATTTAATTTCTGCAACTTCTGTGTATGGAATTTTAAAAAATGGATTCCATATTTGGAATCAGTGGGTCCAAATTATGTTAACAAGCTACTTTTTATTTTTGGGAATTATGAATAGTAACTACGGTAAATTTTATTTACCATAGTTAAAGGTAAATCGGGTAATTAAGGGTAAATATAATATTTTAAAATTACCCTAACAAATGTAAAAATCCTATTGGATGACTAAAAGTCGACCCATATCACCTAAGGGTCAGATTAGAATCATTTAATGAACATTTGTCCATGAAAATAACTTAATTATTATTAAAACCAAAGAAAGTGACAACATGTCACTCTCTTAAATTTTATAAGTATATTAATTTTAATTTAGTGATAAAATTCATGAAACTTCGAACATGAATAGTCTACAGAAAGCTAATGAAATTATCTACATCATATAAATTTATTTATAATTTTTAGGGATTAAATAATTATCATTAATTATGACACAATAGTGATGCAGAAATTGTTTATCTAGTAAAAAAATCAAGATTAATGTTTTTTTAAACTAATAGTGACCATAAAATGCACAAATACCTAACCCAAACTTATTGGACATGTTAATGTAAACCATAATCATCCAATGGTCGAATAGTTGACCATTTGGAGCCTTATAAAAGCGATTATGACACTTATATTATTTTATTTTAAATGATTCCAAAGTTGTCACCTTCATAATTTAATAAATATAACAATTTAAATATTGTGATTTTAAGATGATAAATTCGAGTAAAAGTATTATTGTGAAAGGTAATATATTTATCTTCATCATATAATTTTATTTTAAATTTTATACAACAAATAAGTATATTAAATAATTATACAAAAATGATGTAGTAATTATTTTATTAAGAGATAAACCAAATAAATGGTTTTAAAAATAATAAAATAAATATTATATGAACTATTTAATGTGATACACTAATTTTATAGATACCTATGACCTTTTATTAATATATTAAAGCTTTTAGTTCGAACATATCATCTGTATATATTTTATTTAAATTCAAATAAATGAATAGTGTCAAAATTGACACTATTGTTATTTTACAAAAATAACATATTATAAAATTGTTTAAAAATCACAAAAATATTTAAAAATTATAAATTTATATTTATATGGTCTATAATGTTATAAAGTAAAAAATTATGGAAAATTCACAACAAATAAGTAATTATTTGTTATAATTTAAAATTTAGAATTTTATTACCCCAAATAAACTTAAATAGATTAAATAAGGATAAATCAAAATGATAAGGTTTAAAATAAGATCCAAACATGTCTAAATTTGATTGGTTGATGAGATTACAACCCTATCTCATCTAATATTCGAATATGAGTAATTTTTGGAGGTTTTTATGTGGGGTTATATTTATTATAAATTAATATTTTTAAGAATTCCTAAGGTGCCCCTCTCCTCCCTTATAAAAGGGCACCTCCTCCCCCTCCTCCTCACACCAAATTGAGCACTCAAGCTCGTCCAACCCCTGCAAAAATCCCTTCTCCACTTCCCTAGAATAGTCCTAGAGGTCCTGGTCTTCTTCAAAGACCAATCTTAGTTCCCTAAGTGAAGGATTCAAAGAAGCGTTCCAAAGAAGAGGTAATATCCATTACCGATCTTTTCAATTTCTTTCTTCTTCAACTTCTTCTTCTTTAGTTGTTTCATCATAAAGTAATAACATCAGTATTACTTACATACTGATATGTTATTATAAATATGAAACAACCCTAATTAACCTTCTATCCAACCTACGGAAAAATGAAATCACCGCGCGTGCGTACGTACGGAATACCGTCTCCACGCCGTGGTGTAATCTATTTTCCACCACCACCTTACATGGATGGGTATAATGGTGTAAAGAATAACTATACATAGTTATTACAACATCATATTGATTCTGATATATTGTATATTCCACCCCAATTCAATTCAATATTTATAGAAATGATATCATCGCTCGTGCGTACGTACGGAATACCGTCTCCACGACGCGATGAGATTCATTCTCCATGTTAACCATTTAAGAATGATTATAATGTATATATAAGAAATAATAATTAAATATATGACATTATAAAGCTACTGGATTTATGTATATATATACATATGTATGTCATCTACTTACTTCCATTTCAAGACAATAAGGAAAGGAAAACAGCGTTCATGCGTACGTACGGACTACCGTCTCCATGAACGGTGTTTTTCATTTTATTTATCTACCTATTATATATATATATATATAATGAATATATATGATATATAAATCATATTTTATATTCTGGAAGTAAGTAAATCATGATATAAGTAATAATGATGTCAAGAACAACAAGTCAAAACACCTACGATAAATGAAACGATTTTACCCAAAACGCTTCTTTAACATGGAATTTACAAATGAACGGGTAATATAATGTCATAAGTGAACCATATATGATATCATAACAATGAATATGATTCTGTAATAAGTCAATAACATGATTTAAATCATTATACAGGAGGTTCGGACACTTACAAAGCAAGTCGGACCTAAGGTAAGGGAAATATCACAATCTCATTTTTATCCGAGATTGTTTATTCGTAAGTAATTACTGGGGTGTATTTTATCATCCACATACATGTTCCCTCAATATGTAATATTATTTCCATCCTTCTACAATAGTTTATATCCAATTTTACCCTTCGGTGAGTTTTTAGTAAAAGATACGAAAGGAATCTTTTGTCGTTTTTCGTACGAGGTACTTTTTGACTTTTCCGACAAAAGTACGAAGAATGTTTTTTTTAACTTATATGGCATGAATGTATTTTTAAAACATTATTTCCAAGAAGCTTCCTTTACAAGTTTTCAAGTTTATTTTTAATCAACTTCTTTTATTTTAAAGTTGTATGACATGTTATGAAAGGAAAAATGTTTTTGACGAAGAAAGGATATTTTCCTCAAGAATGGAGTTCAAGTGTTTTATCAAAATTATTTTCCATCTAAGATAATAAAGGGTTCTGTTTTTATCCCTATTATTACATTGATTTGATCATGTTGTGATGGAATTATTTTTATGAATTCCTTTATCTTATATGAATTTATTTATGATTTCATGATGTTTCAAGAATCCCATTTTTGTTACATGTGTTATGTGATGATGTATGTTTTATGATTATGTGGCACACATAAGAAAGGATTCATTATAAGATGGGTGGGACCTATATCTCCCTCCAATGCATTGGGTAATGATTTTATATCTCATGAGATAGACATGGCTGGAACGGAAGGTTATTTAGGTTCAGTGATACAGGACTGAAACGAGGAGTGAACTCGGTTCAGAAAGGGACTTTGTCCACTAAGATAGTCTTGGCAATGAGTCATGACTAACAAGAAATGATTTTCCATGATTATGTGTTCATGCCACAAAGTTCAAGTTTTAAGTTATGATTATTGGGATCTCATTTTCAATTCTATGATTTATCCCATGTTATGATATTATGAGCTCTTTTGCAGGTCAAGATTTCCAAAAGCTACGTTCTTATGTATATGATGTGATTGATATTTCTTTTGTTTACCCTTACTGAGCATTTGAGCTCACCCTTTTTTTTTGTTTTTCTTTCCCCAGGATATAAAGAAAGGTTTTAGGTAAAAAAAAAAGGGGAAGATCTTTATGGGAGATATTGAAGATCTTTCACCACGTTTAGAAGATTACGTTCCGAGTTTCCAAAGACACTAAACTATTACGATCCTTGTGTGTGTGTTTTTGTTATGTACTAAGTATTCTGCAAAAGTAATGTAATGTCCATGAACGATAAGCTTCAGGTCTCTACAGTTGGTATCAGAGGAAATGTTTAGTCAACCTTTGGAAACTAGGATGCGAGAACTTTAGTGAGATCCCTAGAGATATTTCTAAGGTATGTCTAGGGATGTCTCTAAGGTTAAGTATGCGTATAGGTTATAGTACTAGAATTACGCTAACGATCATAGAATTAAACCTAAGATGTTATATATTTAAGTTACTCCCCCTTTATTATGATTTTTTCCTCTCACACTATTCTTTTGGGTTTTAGAAAATGGCTGGAAACAAGATGATTCACGATAATGGAGGATATAATGGACAATGGAATGATATTCTTCATAATGAAATGGGATTTGGAAGTCCAAACATCATTATTATGCCAAATCAGCAATCTCATAATATGATCAATAAAGTAAAATTTGGTAAGTTTCCTGACTCGGCTAATAAGAGAAAGATGGAGTTTCATGATGATCATAGAGGAAAGAAAGTTCAATTTCCCCTATGTAAATCATGTGGGAAGAGGCATCAAGGAGAATGTTTCAAGGGAACTGGAAGATGCTTTGGGTGTGGAAAAGAAGGACACAAAGCAAGTAAGTGCAAAGGAAAAGGGTCGGTTAACACCATGGATGAGGATAATGGTATTGCTACGACATCAAAAATGGTTAACTGTTTTAAATGTGGAATGTATGGGCATTATGCAAACAAATGCCCTAAGGGAAAGACTCATGAAGAGAATCAGTATGGTCATATGGGTAGTATTTATGTGGATAATGATGAAGAGACTACAAATGATATGTGAGATGAAAGAATTGTTGAAGCTCGGTCAATGGTTTAAGAATGTAGTGGAATGATTACATGTTTATCATGTGTAATGTTGTATAAGTAATCTCATGGTACTATGGAATAAAGAGACATGTAAGGATTGTTACACTGTTGTCTGATTAATGTTACCAGTAACCATGAAAGGTTATTCAGATATTTTTGGAATATAGATGATATGCGCATAATGAAGGAATAAGGAGAAAATTAAATGTTTAACAGTATTCATGAGCTCATGATTGATATAAGGATTAAGTGATATCATGGTTTGAGTATATAGAATTTTGAGGATTTTGGTATGTGGAAAGTGTTAACTTTTAACTGCACCCATGTTTTCACTAAGGTATTCAAGAGAATATACGATTAAGGACTTTGAATGTTTGGAATGTGACCAACAAGACATATCTTATGATATGTGGGGATCAACGACAGTATTAAATCTCTAGTAATCGTTGTCACTATATTATGAGAGTGGACTGCAGTATTATGTATAAGCCTAAAGATTATACTGGATTATGTTGGACATAAGTTAGTATTGTTTAAGGATAGAAGATTTTCGATTTTATTGATGGGATGTTATAGTAACGTAGTTTTAGAAAAAGGACAACCTGCAGGACGGGCGACAGCCCATCGCTTCGGACAAGGCTGTAGGAATCGAACCCACAACCGAAGTGCGACTGGCCTTTATCGCCTACCACTGACCTACAGGATGTCCCTGTTTAGTAGAAACTAGTTTTATTATATTAAGCAGTATGATATATGAAGTATAAGTCCATTTTAGGAACCATATATGATTAATCTCACTATAGAATGACTTATGTATATTTAATAACTTTTGCTAACCTTTTGTTTGAGACAGATGGAATGAACAGTCATTCTATCACAGGATCTTCTAACACTTCACAAATAACAAATTCAACTTCATTTAAGAGATGAAGTAGAAATTGTTCAAGGCACGAACAAAAGTGAGATTGTACCAAAATAAAGTAAGTATTTATTCTAAGCAAATTTTCAACTATAGGGAAATGATCTTGAAAACCAAAAATGTTTTCCTAGTGATCTTATACCTGATGAATCAGATGGTACCTTATATCATCACAAATCTATGGATTTGTGATTACTGGCTTTTCCATAGCCATGTTCTCTACCACTCTCCATCAGAACATGATGGTTAGATTTATCTTCCATATCCATATTTTCACCTATGTGGAAACCCAGTGATTAGTTTATTTGGGTAACTGTTACGTTTCATACTTTTGTTTTTTAAAGATAAGTTTGGGTATTCCTTTTTACGATGTGGGTTTCTATCAAAGAAACTTTCAAATAGTAAACCATTTATAACCCCGACGAATTTCGAGGGCGAAATTCATTTTAAGGGGGGTAGAATGTAACACCCCAAGATTTTATGAAAAATATTATTTTAATTTCATTAACGTCTTATGTTGTATTATACACCAAGATTACCTTGCGCTATACGCAACACCGTATTAGCTTGCAGTATACACAACACTATTCTTGGACCGTGTTACACACAATTTTGATAATAGTTATTCTACGCAACATTGAGTATATATATATATATATATTAAATGTATAAATGAAATATGGTTGGATTCTTTTATACGAAACAATGAAGGATTCTTTCACAACACTCAACCCTGACTTGGCTTGCATTACACGCAATTGCGACCTTCCTCGATAGCGTGTGTTGTACACAATACCGGGTTTTAATAAACAATGTTATATTATTATAATATTGTCATTAACTAGCCGTTATGAATAGTATTAACTAAATTTTGAATTTTATAACATTATTATTCATCTTACACATTTCTAGAACATGGTATAAGAACAAAATAATTTTTTCGGGTAAAATAAGTATTTTTCAAAAAAAATGCAGTTTTGCCGCCTTTTGATGGCGCACCCACTTTAAATCTATTTTTGACATGCTTATAAGTTAAATTTGACAAAATAAAATTCTTCTTTGGAATCAAGAAATAAAAATTTACTTTGGATAAATTTTTCATATTATTCTGGTAACTTTCACATTTTAATGAATAGTAAAAACACGCTATATTTTAATTAAAAACAACTTTTTTCATCGTAATATCTTATGTGGTTAAATTATAATATTGAATGGTTTTAAAGTATAAATAGAATATATTTTTACCATTTAATATAATTTATGTCATTAGCATTGATTTTACCTTGAATTCGTAGGTTAAATCAATTCAATCTTTTGCAATGTTTTAAACAAAAACCCGTTTTTATTCGACAACGGGATTAATTTTAATTTAATTTCTGCAACTTCTGTGTATGGAATTTTAAAAAATGGATTCCATATTTGGAATCAGTGGGTCCAAATTATGTTAACAAGCTACTTTTTATTTTTGGGAATTATGAATAGTAACTACGGTAAATTTTATTTACCATAGTTAAAGGTAAATCGGGTAATTAAGGGTAAATATAATATTTTAAAATTACCCTAACAAATGTCAAAATCCTATTGGATGACTAAAAGTCGACCCATATCACCTAAGGGTCAGATTAGAATCATTTAATGAACATTTGTCCATGAAAATAACTTAATTATTATTAAAACCAAAGAAAGTGACAACATGTCACTCTCTTAAATTTTATAAGTATATTAATTTTAATTTAGTGATAAACTTCATGAAACTTCGAACATGAATAGTCTACAGAAAGCTAATGAAATTATCTACATCATATAAATTTATTTATAATTTTTAGGGATTAAATAATTATCATTAATTATGACACAATAGTGATGCAGAAATTGTTTATCTAGTAAAAAAATCAAGATTAATGTTTTTTTAAACTAATAGTGACCATAAAATGCACAAATACCTAACCCAAACTTATTGGACATGTTAATGTAAACCATAATCATCCAATGGTCGAATATTTGACCATTTGGAGCCTTATAAAAGCGATTATGACACTTATATTATTTTATTTTAAATGATTCCAAAGTTGTCACCTTCATAATTTAATAAATATAACAATTTAAATATTGTGATTTTAAGATGATAAATTCGAGTAAAAGTATTATTGTGAAAGGTAATATATTTATCTTCATCATAGAATTTTATTTTAAATTTTATACAACAAATAAGTATATTAAATAATTATACAAAAATGATGTAGTAATTATTTTATTAAGAGATAAACCAAATAAATGGTTTTAAAAATAATAAAATAAATATTATATGAACTATTTAATGTGATACACTAATTTTATAGATACCTATGACCTTTTATTAATATATTAAAGCTTTTAGTTCGAACATATCATCTGTATATATTTTATTTAAATTCAAATAAATGAATAGTGTCAAAATTGACACTATTGTTATTTTACAAAAATAACATATTATAAAATTGTTTAAAAATCACAAAAATATTTAAAAATTATAAATTTATATTTATATGGTCTATAATGTTATAAAGTAAAAAATTATGGAAAATTCACAACAAATAAGTAATTATTTGTTATAATTTAAAATTTAGAATTTTATTACCCCAAATAAACTTAAATAGATTAAATAAGGATAAATCAAAATGATAAGGTTTAAAATAAGATCCAAACATGTCTAAATTTGATTTGTTGATGAGATTACAACCCTATCTCATCTAATCTTCGAATATGAGTAATTTTTGGAGGTTTTTATGTGGGGTTAGATTTATTATAAATTAATATTTTTAAGAATTCCTAAGGTGCCCCTCTCCTCCCTTATAAAAGGGCACCTCCTCCCCCTCCTCCTCACACCAAATTGAGCACTCAAGCTCGTCCAACCCCTGTAAAAATCCCTTCTCCACTTCCCTAGAATAGTCCTAGAGGTCCTGGTCTTCTTCAAAGACCAATCTTAGTTCCCTAAGTGAAGGATTCAAAGAAGCGTTCCAAAGAAGAGGTAATATCCATTACCGATCTTTTCAATTTCTTTCTTCTTCAACTTCTTCTTCTTTAGTTGTTTCATGATAAAGTAATAACATCAGTATTACTTACATACTGATATGTTATTATAAATATGAAACAACCCTAATTCACCTTCTATCCAACCTACGGAAAAATGAAATCACCGCGCGTGCGTACGTACGGAATACCGTCTCCACGCCGTGGTGTAATCTATTTTCCACCACCACCTTACATGGATGGGTATAATGGTGTAAAGAATAACTATACATAGTTATTACAACATCATATTGATTCTGATATATTGTATAATCCACTCCAATTCAATTCAATATTTATAGAAATGATATCATCGCTCGTGCGTACGTACGGAATACCGTCTCCACGACGCGATGAGATTCATTCTCCATGTTAACCATTTAAGAATGATTATAATGTATATATAAGAAATAATAATTAAATATATGACATTATAAAGCTACTGGATTTATGTATATATATAAATATGTATGTCATCTACTTACTTCCATTTCAAGACAATAAGGAAAGGAAAACAGCGTTCATGCGTACGTACGGACTACCGTCTCCATGAACGGTGTTTTTCATTTTATTTATCTACCTATTATATATATATATATAATGAATATATATGATATATAAATCATATTTTATATTCTGGAAGTAAGTAAATCATGATATAAGTAATAATGATGTCAAGAACAACAAGTCAAAACACCTACGATAAATGAAACGATTTTACCCAAAACGCTTCTTTAACATGGAATTTACAAATGAACGGGTAATATAATGTCATAAGTGAACCATATATGATATCATAACAATGAATATGATTCTGTAATAAGTCAATAACATGATTTAAATCATTATACAGGAGGTTCGGACACTTACAAAGCAAGTCGGACCTAAGGTAAGGGAAATATCACAATCTCATTTTTATCCGAGATTGTTTATTCGTAAGTAATTACTGGGGTGTATTTTATCATCCACATACATGTTCCCTCAATATGTTATATTATTTACATCCTTCTACAATAGTTTATATCCAATTTTACCCTTCGGTGAGTTTTTAGTAAAAGATACGAAAGGAATCTTTTGTCGTTTTTCGTACGAGGTACTTTTTGACTTTTCCGACAAAAGTACGAAGAATGTTTTTTTTAACTTATACGGAATGAATGTATTTTTAAAACATTATTTCCAAGAAGCTTCCTTTACAAGTTTTCAAGTTTATTTTTAATCAACTTCTTTTATTTTAAAGTTGTATGACATGTTATGAAAGGAAAAATGTTTTTGACGAAGAAAGGATATTTTCCTCAAGAATGGAGTTCAAGTGTTTTATCAAAATTATTTTCCATCTAAGATAATAAAGGGTTCTGTTTTTATCCCTATTATTACATTGATTTGATCATGTTGTGATGGAATTATTTTTATGAATTCCTTTATCTTATATGAATTTATTTATGATGTCATGATGTTTCAAGAATCCCATTTTTGTTACATGTGTTATGTGATGATGTATGTTTTATGATTATGTGGCACACATAAGAAAGGATTCATTATAAGATGGGTGGGACCTATATCTCCCTCCAATGCATTGGGTAATGATTTTATATCTCATGAGATAGACATGGCTGGAACGGAAGGTTATTTCGGTTCAGTGATACAGGACTGAAACGAGGAGTGAACTCGGTTCAGAAAGGGACTTTGTCCACTAAGATAGTCTTGGCAATGAGTCATGACTAACAAGAAATGATTTTCCATGATTATGTGTGCATGCCACAAAGTTCAAGTTTTAAGTTATGATTATTGGGATCTCATTTTCAATTCTATGATTTATCCCATGTTATGATATTATGAGCTCTTTTGCAGGTCAAGATTTCCAAAAGCTACGTTCTTATGTATATGATGTGATTGATATTTCTTTTGTTTACCCTTACTGAGCATTTGAGCTCACCCTTTTTTTTTTTTTTTTCTTTCCCCAGGATATAAAGAAAGGTTTTAGGTAAAAAAAAAAGGGGAAGATCTTTATGGGAGATATTGAAGATCTTTCACCACGTTTAGAAGATTACGTTCCGAGTTTCCAAAGACACTAAACTATTACGATCCTTGTGTGTGTGTTTTTGTTATGTACTAAGTATTCTGCAAAAGTAATGTAATGTCCATGAACGATAAGCTTCAGGTCTCTACACAATGGTTTCCTTTAATTAAATTGAGTTAAACAGAATTTAATTAAATGATGTGTAGTGATGATTTTTGGGTTTTATCAAAGAAGTGTTTTATTAGATGATAATAATAATGATGGTTATTATTATGAGGATTTCATTTATTTAATTTGAGGTTGAAATGAATTCAATTAAATGAGTTATTGAGGGTTTCATTTAATTAAATTTAAGGTCAATAGGAATTTAATTAATCATTGTGAAGTAGAGGTTTTATTTAATTAATTTGTGCTGGGAGAATTAATTAAATAACGATGAGTTGGAGTTTTTAATTTAATTAAATTATGTTGAGAGAATTTTATTAAATAACACGAAGTGGAGAATTTATTTAATTAAATTTTGTGAATGAATTTAATTAAATAATGTGTTAATGAGGAGTTAGTGGTTATCAACGAAGGGTAATATTAAAAGACATGTAAATGAGGAGTTGAGTGTAATCGAGCTCTACACGGTTAGTCAAACTCTGCGGGTCAGCTGCGCGGTTACTTGTTTTTTAATGTATTTTTATTTAATTTAGAATAAAAGAAATATTTTTTAATAATAATAATAATAAGGATGTTATTATTATTATTGTATTTATTTAATTAAATAAGTATTACAAGAATTTAATTGGATGATTAATGAGGGATTTCAAAATTAATTATCAAACATTTATTTAAAAGTTAATTAATGCAGAAACGTTATATTAAATTTGAATAATAAATGATATTATTATTATATTATATCTATTATTTTATTAGGGTGTTAACTAGTTGATTGAGAGAGAATGAAGGAGGAGGTGCACTACAGGAGAAGCGACCTGCACTAGGCCCCCACCCCCCTATGAAGCGTGCTACACCCCCTTGTCGGCTCCCCTTTGCCTGCTCAGATCCTTCCGATGTCTTCACGAGTCTTGTCCGCCTCATCAAGGTGTGTCCGTCTGCGTATTTAACATGATTTTCATCATCCATTTGACTCCTCTCTCGCCTTGTTTGCTCGACTAAAACCCTAAGGTTCAGGTTTAATTGACTTTCCATATTTCTTTGATTCTAAGGTTCTGCAACGGGGTTCTCGGGACCCGTTGGTCCATGTTCTGGCAACTACTGCCGAAGGCGAGGTAGTTTGGGCTGATTCGGTTCATCAATGTTGTTTTTGAGGTAAGAATTTATACCGTTGTTGGTTTTTTAGAATCTATTTTGGAGTCTAATATTTTATCTGAGTCCCTTGTATATAGCGGTAGGTGCGTAGACCATGCTGCACTGGTTACAGTCCCTTAATTTTGATTTGGTGAATTGTTAATCAATTTTATAGACAACGCGCGCGCACACACACACACACGTGTGTGTGTGTGTCTATATATATATATATATGAAGGTGTGCATGCATGCGACTATAGACCAGTTGTGGATTGGTTGTCGCCGTATGTCAAGCTGATGAGTATTGAATTGCCTCCCCCTGAGGTATGGTTCATTTCTAAGTCCTCAATTCTATAAATGCATTAATAAATTGCATATTTCACTTTTATTGGAAATTAAATCCATGAAGTGAAGTATTTATATTCAATGCCTCTTAATGTGAATTTAGCGTGTTTAATGATTTAAAATGCTAAATGTTATAAGTGATTTGGGTGATAAGTAATATCATGTTTTTGTAATAAAACCCCTCAATCGAGGTGCACTACCTTCAAACCAAAAATTAGTGGCAGTGTTATATCATGTTTGCTTGTGGTTTGAGTTTTTCATATATCTTTTAGTTAGTAATAATATACGACGGGTTAATCCCATGAAATAAATATTTGATTATTGAATTAATCATGGAATGATGAAGCACTTGAATAGTGTTGATTAATTGTTGAATTAATTAAGGGATGTTGACCTTGTTGAAATATGTAAATTAATTGTGAATTAATTAAATGGAAATTATGTGATAAATTAACTTTTTTTTTAAATTAATTAACGTGATAAATCATTTTGGCTAAATTGACGTAATTAATGGTGAATTAATTACGTGCTTTTACAGTTATTGATTTAAATAATTAATTGTGGGAAATTAATTATGAAGTGTTGAGATTTAGATTGAGATAATTATTTTTTTTTGGAAAATTAATTATGGGATTTGATTTGTTATGTAAATTAATTAATTAAAGGATTAATTAATTGTAATGTGTGCTTATTTAATTGTTGCGTTAACTAATAGTTTTGGTATATTTATCTAATCTATCAGATTAGTAAGGGAATAAGGATAATTGATTGGTAAATTAATTATCATGTTTTCAATTAAGGAATTGTGATAATTAAATGTTAAGTTAATTATTTAGTTGACTTTCTTGTGGTTAAGAATAATTAATTGTTAATTAATTATTAAATATTGAGATTTTAAATGGTTAATTAATTGTAGAATTATTTGATAGGAGATTTTTGATGTTAATTAGTTGTTGAATTAATTAACATATTTGATTAATTAATTTATGAATTAATTAATAGACGGTTTTGAGGTGTTAGAAATGACACTCTATACCAATTATTATTATATATGTATGATTGATAAATAGGTTGTGAGATAGAGACCGATGCTCCAAATACTCACGGGGTGCTAGACATGACGTTCTACACCCAGCTTGTATGCAAATTTCTTTTTTATGGGACAGAGACTGATGCTCCAAATACCTATGGGTTGTGAGACAAGGACTGATGCTTTAAATACTCACGATGGTGCTAGACATGACGTTCTATACTCTTTAATTTACATTTGAATGTGGGTCCAATTGGTCATACATGATTTGAATTAAATGGTTAATGAATGATGATGTGATGTAATTATTTATGAATTGAATATGATAAAGGGTTTAGATTTGTTACTGAATTGGGTGAATCGCTGTTTACTGGGCAGACTCAGGAGTGAATCACTATTTTTAGTGGACGAGCTCAAACATAACATATGAAGGATTAAATTGAATATCTTACGACGTGTTATCCAAGCCAAAAAACAAGCTTGGATTCAGTCTTTATTTATTTGCTTAGATGGTCTTTAGAGACATCTGTTGTGAGTGACCTATACAGGGGATGTTGGGCGTAGGCCAAATCTCGGGACTTATATAATTTAAAGAGGCTTGAGTGATTGATAAATGAAAATGAATGTGTGATGACTGTTTTGCATGCATGAAAAATGTATAATGCAGGTTCAGACACCAATTGAGGGCTGAAGCAGGTACTTGGGTATATAGTTACATTGTACTACTTACTTTATTTATGCATGCTTTCAAACTGTTTAAATTATTTATTGAATGTATAGATTTGGGGTAGACACCGGTGGTCTTAGCCTACTGAAATTTATATCACCCACCCTACTTGGGCCGCCATTGCACTGGGGTACCCGAGTAGATTCTGTTTGGTTGCATGATTATGTTGTTTGCATATACTTGGGAGATAAGAGAAGAGGACCGAACGGAAGCTCGGGATGCTCGAGGAGATCACCCTCAGGGCTTTGAGTCATTATTTATTTTTTTCTCTATTGATATGTAAAGAATGATGTATTGTTTGTCGCTTTCATAGTTGTACCATCATAACATGCATGAATTGTATAACATTGGCATTGACCATTTTGTTTTATACAAGATTTATAAAGTTATGTCTTCTGCTGCCTTATCGTTATTCACACTACTTCTGTTATTTGTTGATATTATCCACTGTTTTTAAAAATATAAGAGGGTATAGTCTCCCCACTAACTATCCTTAGACCCTCACTGCTAGTCAGCCTATGACATATGGGGAGACGTGCTTGAGGTCACGTGCCGACCGGTCCGGCCACTAGTTTAGGGTTGAGTCGGGTCGAGACGTTTCAAAGTGGTATCAAAAGGTTCTTTTCCTTTGGTCTTTCTATTTTGGGTTGGTAGACACGAGACTAGGAAATTGTCGGCGCTTGGGTTAATTGCCATGCTTGAGACTGATCACCCCATATATGGAAAATGACCAAGTGGCCAGGGCTGGGAATTGATGTTCATGGTTTTTGATATTACAGTTGATATGATTTCACCTTGAGTGATTGGTGTATTTTCTGCTATTTTTGATTATGAAAATTTTGAAAAATTTACCTTAGCCTGATATGGTAGGGAAGTTGCATTACATGCATCACATTATGCACTTAGAGATTAACATGCCATGCATATATGCTATGTCATGCAATTTCATTAGTAGGATGCCTGTGAATATGGATTGTGTGCCTTGAATATATGTCGTGTCTTGTACTTATTTATCATGCCTTTTTAGATAACATGTTTTGGTGATATAATTATCATGCTTGAGTGAAAATATGCAATGCTTATGTGCCATGATTCTGTGTTATAGCATGTTTTAGTGATTTCAGCATGTTGATCTGAGTTAGCTACTTGTGGTGACATGTTAGCTTACTGATAAATGATTGGTTTCTTTGGATAAATTTATTTGGTTGCAATTACGATGGAAGCGGTTTTTAGTTGTATGGTGTATGAGCGCCTTATAACTGCGAAAATGGGTAACCTGTGTATTCAAACAATTAAAAATTGATGATAAATTTAAAATGTTAAATGAAAAATTGGATATCTTAAATGGGATCCAAATGTCAGCGGTAAGGTGTATGGGTGCCTTATCGACTGGTAGATGGACATCTACGAGACTTAACCGTATAACCATAGTATGTTTGAAAATGGTTATGAATGGAAAACAGATGAGTTTTGACTATAATGAAGTGGTGTGAGGTTGCTTTTTGATGAACCTGGATTGAATAAATGAGACCTTTGGAGGTTGCCTTTTCAGTAAAAGGAATTTTGATGCTAAATTTCCTATTTATATTTAGATAACACTAAATGCGAAATATTTAAAGAGGATGTTTGTTATAGCATGTTTGTTTTGCCTGTGGGGCATTGATTGAAAAACCAAGTGACTTGTTTTGAAAAATTACTTGTGTGTTTGTTGAAATTCATTCAAACGTTGAAAGGTTGAAATGAATTAATTAAAATTGCTATAATGAAAAGGGGATTTTGAACCTTGTGATTTCAGTTTTGCGTGACTAAGAGAAAGGGTCAACATTTATGTTTCATAAGGGTCTAACCCGTGGTAGGTAGTACCCTTAGAATGTTTTAGGGTGTTAAGGTAAGTTTGTCCCACTACCTGAGATGACTTTTTGGGACTTGAGTGTTTTGACACACTGATAGGTTTAAGTTATAACTTTTATGATCAATGTTTGACGTGGTAATTGTGGTTCGAGGAACGCCACACGCATTCATTAAGGTGTTCTGAAATATCACGCTGGTGAGCGTCTGATCTTTTATTTCGATGTCATGGACAATCCTAAGGTGGGTAGTGTCACATCGATTTTGGTAAACGTGTTGGTAGGTGACGTCAAGCTTTTTGAACAAAGTCATCTGGTAGAAGTTCGACCGACCATTTTAGTGACCTTAGTTTTCTCTTAGTGCGCTCTTCCGAATGAGATGACCTTGTCCCCTGTCTTGACCTCATCATGGAGACACTAAGATAGCGTCGTTCTTATGCCGCACTAAAGTTTTAAATTTTGTTGGGCTTGATTAGTGGTTGTTGACTGGGTTATATGCGGGATGTATGGTTTCTTTGAGCTATGCCTTCATTCATGTTGGGGAACATTAGTTTTTTTAATAAACTTGCAATGGATTAACTTGGGAATGTCATCAGAGGTCAAGTAAGGACTTCGATATACATGCGTTTGTTGATGGAATCGTTTAAATATGCATGTTTCCAGTTTAAGGGTGAATGTGGGTTTTCAGACTGTAATGTATTTTCAGGTAATCATGCGCAACCGATTTTTTTTGGTCGATCAAGATTCAAAATTTTTATTCAATAAGGTCCATGTAATGGTCTCAGATGTAAGATCTGTTTCGGTGAGCTTTGGTTCTGGTTTTAATGAATTAAGTGGTTGGGCTTATGTTTTGGTCTGTAGTGCATTTGGCGTTTGGAAACGTAGCGTCTTTGTTCAAACGAAACTTTTAGACCTTGGTAGGTCAGATGTTGTTGTAGTAGTTCCCGATGGATTCTCGGGGACGAGATGTTTTTAAAGTGGGTAGATTGTAAAGTCCTCTGTTTTTGAACCGGGTCAAAATTACGAAGGTTTTTGAATTTTGTTTCCGTGTATCGACAGGTCGGTTTTTAAACCAAGCTCCAGAACATTTTTCTGAGTGTTAAAACACTTAAAGGTGTTGTTTTTTGGACTTGGGTGAATACCTAATAATTTTCACGGGTGTCCTAATAAGTCTCAGGAGCACCGGATCCTGAAAATTCCACATTAATGGATCTACACGGGCTGCACACGGTTGCAGTATAATCTGTGCAACTTAACCGGTTTAATATTTTCTTTATTTTAATTAAATAATATTAAATGATATATTTGTGTTTAAATAGAAGAATGTGTTAATAATAATAATGTTATTATTATTAATGTGGTTTCATAAATTATTTGGATGTTAAAAGATTTTAGTTGCATGATTAATGAGCTGTAAGATTTATGTTAAAAGAGTTTAATTGCATGATTAATGAGGTGTAACATTTGTGTGAAATTAATGTGGCTTTTGGGTATCTAAAAAAACATTCAATTATATTAGGAGTAACAGTTATCTGAAATTAAATAAGGAGTTTCAAATTTAATGAAGATATGTTTAATTAAATAAGCAGTTTTGGAATTAATAAAGAAACGTTTTTATTTAATAGAGGTGTTGAGTTTTATCTAAGGTTGAATAATAATAATAATTTGATTATTATTATGGTTTTATGAGTATAATAATCATTATTAATTATGGTTATTATTATTATAAAGAATAATAATAAGGGATTTTGTGTTTTTTTAATTAAATCCAAGGAAAAGGGGGATTTAATTAATTGTGGCAAAACAGTGGTTTCATTTAATTAAATTAAGTTAAACATAATTTAATTAAATGATGTATAGTGGGGATTTTTGGGTTTTATAAAAAAAGTCTTTTATTAGATGATAATAATAATGATGATTATTATTATGGAGGTTTCATTTATTTAATTTGAGGTTGAAATGAATTTAATTAAATGAGTTGTTGGAGGTTTCATTTAATTAAATTCAAGGTCAATAGGAATTTAATTAATCACTGCAAAGCAGAGGTTTTATTTAAATAATTCGTTTTGAGAGAATTAATTAAATAAAGATGAGTTGGAGTTTTTAATTTAATTAAATTGTGTTAAGAGAATTTAATTAAATAAAATGAAGTGGGGGAATTTATTTAATTAAATTTTGTGAATGAATTTAATTCAATAATGTGTTAATAAAGAGTTAGTGGTTATCAACGAATGGTAATATTAAAAGACATGTAAATGAATAGTTGGGTGTAATCCAGGTGTGCAATGTTAGTCAAACTATGCGGGTCAGTTGCGCAGTTACCTGTTTTTTTAATGTGTTTTTATTTAATTTAAAATAAAAGAAAGATTTAATCATAATAATAATAATATTAATGCTATTACTATTATTGTATTTTTTTAATTAAATAAATGTTACAAGAATTTAATTGGATGATTAATGGGAGATTTCAGAATTAATTATGAAATATTTATTTAATGGTTAATTAATGCAGAAACATTATATTAAATGAGAATAATAAATGTTATTATTATTATATTATATCTATTAGTTTATTAGAGTGTTAACTAGTTGATTGAGAGAGAATGAAGGAGTAGGCGCACTGTAGGAGCAGCGACATGCACTAGGCCCCCACCCCCTATGAGGTGCGCTACACCCCCTTGTTGGCTCCTCTTCGTGCGCACGAATCCTTCCGGTGTCTTCACGAGTCTTGTCTGCCTCGTCAAGGTGAGTTCGTCTGCGTATTTTCCGTGATTCACATCATCCATTTGACTCCTCTCTCTCTTTGTTTTCTTGGCCAGAACCCTAAGGTTCGAGTTTAATTGAGTTTCCTTGTTTCTTCAATTCTAAGGTTGTGAGGGGTTCTCGGGACCCATTGGCCCATGTTCCGGCAACCACCACTGAAGGCGAGGTGGTTTAGGCTAATTCGGTTCGTTAATATTGTTTCCGAGGTAAGAATTTATACCATTTTTAGTTTTTCACCATCTATTTTGGAGTCTGCTATTTTATCTGAGTCCCTGTTATATAGCGGTAGGTGCGTAGACCTTGCTGCACTGATTATGGTCTCTTAATTTTGATTTGGTGAATTATTAAACAATTTTTTAGACAATGTGCACACACACACACAAATATATATATATATATATATATGGGTTTGTGTGTGTATATATATATATGTATATATATATATGAAGGTGCGCGCGCATGCGACTGTAGACCAGTTGTGGATTGGTTGTTGCTGTATGTCAAGCTGCTATGTATTGAATTGGTTCCACCCCAAGGTAGATTCTCTTTCCTTGTCCTCAATTTTATAAATGTATTAATAAATTTCCCACTTCACTTTTATTAGAAATTAAATCCATGCAGTGAAGTATTTATATTGAATGCCTCTTAATGTGAATTTAGCATGTTTAATGATTTAAAATGCTAAATGTCATAGGTGATTTGTGTGATAAGTAATATCAAGTTTTTGTAATAAAACCCCTCAATCGAGGAGCACTACCTTCAAACCAAAAAGTAGTTGTAGTGTTATATCATGTTTGCTCGTGATTTGAGTTTTCCATATATCTTTCTGTTAGTACTGATATATGATGGGTTGATGCCCTGAAATGAATATTTGATTGTTGAATTAATCATGGGATGATGAAGCTCTTGAATAGTATTAATTAATTGTTGAATTAATTAAGGGTTGCTGACCTTGTTGAAACACGTTAATTAATTGTGAATTATTTAAATGGAAATGATGTGATAAATTAACTTTTTAAAAAAAATTAATGTGATAAGTCATTTTGGCTAAATTGACACAATTAATGGTGAATTAATTCTGTGATTTTGTAGTTATTGATTTAAATAATTATTTGTGGGATATTAATTTTGGATAGTTGATATTTAGTTTGAGATAATTAATTTTTTTTGGAAAATTAATTATGGGATGTGATTTGTTTTGTAGATTAATTAATTGAAGTATTAATTAATGGTAATATGTACTTAGTTAATTGTTGTGTTAACTGATAGTTTTTGTATATTTAGCTAATCAATCCGATTAGTAAGGGAATAAAGATAATTGATTGGTAAATTAATTATCATGTTTTTGGTTAAGGAATTGAGATAATTAAATGTTGAGTTAATTATTTAGATGACTTTCTTGTGGTTAAAAATAATTATTTGTTAATTAATTATTAACTATTGAGATGTTGAATGGTTAATTAATTGTAGCATTATTTGACGGGAGATTTTTGTTGTTAATTAGTTGTTGAATTAATTAAGAGATTTGATTAATTAATTTATAAATTAATTAATGGATGGTTTTGGGGTGTTAGACACGATGCTCTACACCAATGATAAATATATATGTATGATTGATAAACAAGTTGTAAGATAGAGATTGATACTCCAAATATTCATGGGGTGCTAGACCTGGCATTCTACACCCAACTTGCATGCAAATTTCTCTTTTAGGGGACATAGATTGATGTTCCAAATACCCATGGGTTGTGAGATGAGGACTGATGCTCCAAATACTTATGAGGGTGCTAGACATGATGTTTTACACCCATTAATTGACATTGGACTATAGATCCAATTGGTCGTACATGATTTGAATTTACTGGTTAATGAAAGATGATGCGATGTAATGATTTATGAATTGAATATGATAAAGCGTTCGGATTTTTTAATGAATTGGGTGAATCAATGTTTAGTGGACAGACACAGGAATGAATCACTATTTTTAGTGGAAATGCTCGAACATAGCATATGAATAATTAAATTGAATATCTTATGACGTGTTATCCAAGCCAAAGAACAAGCTTGGATTTAATCTATACTTTGTTTTCTTAGATAGTCTTTAGAGACATCTGTTGTTAGTGACTTATATGGGGAATGTTAGGCATAGGCAGAATCTTGAGACTTATATAATTTAACGAGACTTGAATAATTGTTAAATGAAATTGAATGTGTGATGTCTGATGTGTTTGCATGAAAATTGTATAATGCAGGTTCTAACACTAGTTGAGGGTTGAAGCTAGTACTTGGGTATATAGATACATTGTACTGTTTACTTTATTTATGAATTATTCCACACTATTTAAATTATTTATTGAATGTCTGGATTTGGGGTAGACACCGGTGGTCCCGACATACTGAGATTTATATCTCACACCTAACCCGGGCCGCCATTACATTGGGGTACCTGAGTAGAATCTATTTGGTTGCATGATTGTGTTGTTTGCATATACTTGGGAGATAGGATAAGAGGACTGAAAGAAAGCTCGGGATGCTCGAGGAGATCGCCCTCGGATCTTTGAGTCATTATTTATTTATTTATTCGTTATTAATATATAAAGAATGATATATTGTTTGTCGCTTGTATAGTTGTGCCATCACAACTTGCATGTATTGTATAACATTGGCATTGACCATTTTGTTTTATACAAGATTTATAAAATTATGTCTTCTATTGCTTTATCGTTATTCACACTACTTCTACTATTTGCTGATATTGTCCATTATTTTTAAAAAGATAAGGGGGTATAGTCACCCTAGTGACTATCCTTAGACCCCCGCTGATTTTCGGCAGCCTCTTCCGTATGGGGAGACATGCTTGAGGTCATGTGGCGACCGGTCTGACCACTGGTTTAGGGGTGAGCTGAGTCAAGATTTTACACATATAGACTGCTCCGCCTCAAGGTGTGGCCCAATATTGGGGACTCTAGAACAACCATAAGATGACAAGATCTAATGTTTTGTCCAAACCTTAGAAGGAACTATGTTCATGTGGTACAACTAGCAAGCCTCAGGATCCATTACATTTTGGGAGGATCTCTGCAGACAATTCCTCTCCCAATTCATCTCCACCTCATGCAAGACCTGCATATCTTCCCTCTCCAAAATGAAAATAGATGTTCAATGAGCGAGTTAATGACTTCATTTCCTGTTGGAAGTGACCCATGTACTCGCTTGGAATGCTGTTGTCCTAGGAATAGTTTCTTATGATATGCATGGAAAATGTCAGAGATGAGATTGTCCCTTCCCTCATTTCCCTGAACTATCTTGAGGTATTTGGAGAGCTCTCCATAAAGGCTCAACATCTGGAAGAATCCTTGTAACGAGTTAAATAATGGTTGCGCCTGTTACACCTTCTGAATCCCATGAGATGGATCGTAAAGGAATAGAGACCTACTTCCATGCATGTAGAGGCTCTTTAGCGAGTTCATCTACTAGGCCCTTTATAATATGATCTCCACCGGGTGTAACCCTTCTAGGTGCAACCTCACAAAGTGTTTCCTCATTAGCCACAACCTCATCAAGAGAATGTTTCCCCATACCCCCATCAGGGTTTGGCACCCTACATCCCTTTCTCATAAAGGAGGAACAATACTTACTCCTTCAAGGATGCACAAGTCCCATGTTAGTTCATCTATGCCCTAGACAAGAGGATCTTGAAGCCACAAGAATGCAAGGGACCCTAAGAGGCAGAACTTAACGATGATGCTAATCAATACTCACACTATAGGATCCTTGTATACACCATCAAATAATGATTTGTATTTAAATATTGGATCTAAGACCATGTGGATTGTGTCTTAGTCAATTTGGGCGACGTCCCAAAACAAGTGGAACATGTCTCCACTGACCTCGATAGCGACAAAAAAGACTCTGGTGAGCGATAGCAAGCTCCCGGCTATGGAATGTAGAAGTATAACAACTATTCATCTTTAAAGAAATTCTCTCATGCCCATGGAATTATCTATCCCCACTTGAGAAAACTAGAACCTCCTACGACCACTATGGTTCCTCTGGATGCCACTTCTAAATCTGTATCATAGCCTTCCAAGTATAGAAAGAAAAGACACTGATAGAAAAAAGGAAACCAAAGCCCCCAATCAGTACTCAAACTAGCATGTACCCTCAGTGATTTCATGCCTTCTAAATTGGGATTCACACCTAGGGTTTATCAAATGTTGGACTATTCCATTGATGATGAGAAAGAATACATCTCGATGAACACTGTTGAACTATTGGATCACTACATAATAATCAATGATGAGGAGAATTATGTGAACCCCTTGGGAACTTCTGGCCAACACCATCGATGGATTGGTTGAGGACACGCTAATAGATAGAATGTCCACTCCAGTGCTTTAAACCATGTTGTCCATGCTACTGAAACTAGGAAGCATGCATCACATAGGACTCAGTAAATAAATCCCTCCCAAGCCGATCTGTTGGTTGTGCCTTCACAATCGACTATATTTGTTGACCGTGGAACTCATCTGTGACCATATCGCGATCATCCACATCCAGCTAGGGCTCAACCTCAACCTTTTGGTTCCCAGATGTCAAATTTTTAGAAAACTAACTAACTAAAAGTAGAATATCTTTAATGCTGGCTAGGACCCATCGCCTCAAACAATGATTCCTATTATGTTCCCTACTAAATAATGACCTTATACAGGTAAAAACACACCTTACCCTAGAATTATGATATGTTGAAGCACCTCACTGGCATACCAGCAAGGCTCTTGATCTTCAAGGGTTTTCGTCTTTCAATGGAAATGAATGAAACCCTCATCGAAGCTTTGAAGTTCCCCTTTCAGTTTGAGAGTGAGGTGGCTGCCGTGGAGGCCTATTACAAAGGGGAAGTTGAGTAGGAGGAATTCCAGGAAATCATTTAATTTTCTGAAGAATATAAGGGTACCACTATTTAGGGGAATATACACCTGTTGTATATCACCATCCATTTCAATAGCGTGGAATCACACTGCTACCTAGTGGATATTATTTCTGTGATCAATCTCATCCCAACTTGAACACTCCACAAGATGGGTCTCATGGAAGAGGATTTGATCCCCTACAACCTGAAAATCCAAGGTTATGATAATAGTAAATAGAAGTCACATGGAAGATTCTTCTAAAGACTCAATTCGGTGGCATGGTATAAAGCACTGAATTTATGGTGGTCTCACAGGACACAACCTACAACACCTTGTTGGGATGGCCCTGGATCCACCTGTATGAAGTGGTCCTCTCTTCGTATCATCAGTGCCTCAAATACTCCCTTGATGGTCAAGTAGGGGTACTCTAGGGTGATGCTTCTCTATTAGACTCTTGTGTGTCTTGTTATATGGATGTTGTTTACTCTAAATGGAAATGAAAACAACCCCATATTGATGAGGTTGAGCGTATCAACATCCCTAATGATCTGACATCCACCACATCAGATTCTTGGTCAGACATGAAAGAAAGATTTTTCCTTTCAATCCAATTATTGGAACCCATGACACCATATCTAGGAAGTTTTTTTATAGTCCCCAAGAAGGAGTTCACACAAATTACCTCATACTCCAACACAGGACAAACCCAACTAATACTAGAAGACCGTACCCCTATAATGTACTAATAATTTCACCCCATGGCCACTGATCCACAACACTCACACATGTTCTACAATTCATAGATGACTCGATAGAGGTTGAATCGTCATCATTTCTTCAATATCAGGAGTGGTCCTCATAGTCTGAAATTGCAGAGGATTGGATTGTTAGCCTTTTTTGCTATAGTATCCATAGAGTAAGCGTCCTTAATTGAAGGCCCTTTCGACAATATGTTATGTTCTGATTCCATACTTATGCTTGCAGTGTTAAGAAACCTATTTCCTCTATCCAACTCTTATATCTCAGACGATGAAGAATATCTGTAAGATGCCCCTCCTATATTGAAGAGGCTTTCTCCACCACTATTTACGAGATGACTCTGGTAAACCTTGGCATCAAGGAATATCTGAGACTGAGACTGATTATTTTAGCTACATCAGCGGAGGAATAGTAGTGATATGTGTCTTTCTTCAAACAGCACCATGATGTGTTTTCCTAGAGCTATGATGAGATAATAGGGCATGACCCTTATGTCATTGTTCATCTCCTTGGCCTCCCATTAGGACACTAGGGATCAAGTAGCCCCCACATAGAAATTAACCCTCCCCACGGTACAATGTTCGAGGTCAAAGTTGACAAGCATATTAAATCCAACTTTGTTAGAGAGGTCTAGTACCCCAAATGGCCGGCCCACATTGTTCTAATCAGAAAGAAGAATGGATAGATCAGAGTTTGTATTAACATCTGATGCCTCAAACACCATTGTCTGAAGGATGAATTTCCCCTTCCAGTGATAGAGCTACTTATTGATGCTACGACCATATTCCATGACCTATCCATCATGGATGTATACTCTGGGTAGAATCAGATCTAGATGTTCCCCGAGGTTTAGGAATCCACTACCTTCATGGAACCCCTTGGAACTTTCTGCTTCTAGGTGATTTATTTCGTCTTGAAAACTTTTAGACCCACTTACCTACGTGCCATGCACCGCATCTCCAAACCGCTCCTAGATGAATTGGTGGAGTGTTATGTGGATGATTTGGTGGACATATCACACCAATGATAGAACCATCTCAACGACCTTAAGAAAGTGGTCAACTTACTCCATTCCCACTACATGAAAATGAATCATCTGTAGTGTGCATTCACAGTTATATCTGGAATGTTTCTAATCTTTATCATCATATATTGAGGAATCAATATTGATACCAAGAAAACTAAGGCCATCAATCAAATTCCTTCCCCAATCAACTTGTGGGAGCTGCATGGCCTCTAAGGCCACTTAGCATATATTCTTCGATTTATTGAAAATCTGGTCAGCAACTGTAAACCCTTCATAAGTCTTATGAAGAAAGACAATATTTAACAGTGTTATGAGGACTTCTATTCTTATTTTGATGTTATTAAGTAGTATCTTCTACGAACTTCTGTTTTGATGCCACCCGTGTTAGGAAATTCATTGGTACTCTATGTGACCACTCTGGAATAATCCCTCAGTTCCTCTCTAGCCCAAGAAAACATTGAGGTAAAAGGAAAAAACCTAAATTATCTCTGTTGTATGCTCTTCAACACGGAGGATAGATACTCCCCAATCAATAATAGTTTCCTTGTGCTGGTCTTTGTAGTCTAGAAATTGTAACCTAATTTGTAACACTATGAGATACAGATGGTTTCATGAGTTGACCAACCAAATTACATCCTCAAATACCCCATAGTGGCATGTTGATTGGAACGTTGGGTAGTGATCCTCCAACAATTTGAAATCAAGTTTTTCCTAAATCAATTCATTATAGTACAAGCACTAGAATAATTCTTATCCATCCATCTAACCCCTAAAGAATTAACCATGGGCATCAATTTCCCAGATGAAGATTTTCTCTTATTGGATCAGGACTTGGTGTGTTGGTAGATGCATTTTGAGAGTGACTCCTTGAGTCAGACTGGTTGAAGGCTCAAAAAATCCAAGATCAATAGAGCAGGTTTGGGAATTGTCTTCATCACTCTAGCACAAGATGTATTTCCATAATAATTTTTTATCATAATGTTGTACTAATAATGAGGCAAAGTCCAATCCCCTCATCACTGGTCTCAAATTGGATATTGAAATTGATATCTAAAGACTTATTGTGAAGGGAGATTCTGAGTCAGTCAACATGCAGATCAAGAGTGACTACATCATCAGAAAGCAAGATCTTATGCCCCATAATGGATTGGAATCATCATATGATGGCCCAGATCCCTTCCCATCAAAAGGTGAAACATATTCCATGATCATAGAATGGATGAGTTGGTTCTCTAGCAAGCTTAGTTGCGTCCCCCAAAGATCTTGATCAAGATGAACTGGTTATTTGTGTTCCAAATCAGAGGGTTATCACCCTCGCCACTTTCGACAGTGACAATTATCAATAGGTATACCAGATGGATATCCGTACTTTTATGATAGGGCCCTCAAATTTCCCCATTATTGGGTATATTCCTGATTGGATGACTCTCTTTATCGAGTATCTTCCACATGTCATTCTCCCACTAGGTAGATCCAAGCATGAGCAAATTTTTCAGCGTGCACCACAATTTACCCTCTAAAGTAGTCCCAACCCTAAGTGGGATCTCTATAGGCGCAGGTTTGATGTAAATCTTCTTCATTGCATCTAAGCAGATGAGATACCTTAAGTCATTCAAGAGGTCTTTGTAAGTTCCTATGGATCCCATCAAGTAGGACAGATGGTCTCCCACCATGTTTAATGATTGGGTTACTTTTGGACCACAATGGTTTATGACTGCATTGAGTTCTCCAGGTGGTTTCATACATGTCATATCTATGCCAGAATTCTATATCAACTACCAGATCTTCTCCATACTACCATATACTCTTATCCCTTTATAGTTTGGGGATTCGATGTTGTGGATATCTATCCACCAATGATGGATTGATAGTGTAGGTTCATTTTGACTGTAATGGGATTCTTCACAGTGTGGGAAGAAACAGTCCCCCTCCAATAAGCTAAAATACAGTCTATGATTGAATTTGTGAACTCTCACATCATTCATTGGTTTGGGGTTTCTCACACTACTCTCATAGAAAACAACACTAATTTTTGGGATACTGAGATAAAGATATTCTATAATAAGTACGACATCCAATCCAACCACGCTTTCCACTGCCATGCACAGGTGAATGGATATATCGATGAACTCAAGAAAACCCTCTCTAACATCATGCAGAAGATGGAGTGACAAAAAAAGAGTTGGCCTAATAAACTCCCAGATTACCTATGGGCTTATTGGATGACAACTTGAGATTCCACCTATGCGACTCCATACCCCCTTATGTATGAAACAAAAGTAGTTTTACCCATTGAGGATCTATTCTTGTCACTCCAAATGACTATTCATGAATATAAGAGGCCAAACGAATATCAGAACTCCATCTAGCTGAGTTATAATCCCTTGAGGAAAATAGGCATGAGACATTGCACAATATAGAGTGTCATCAGAATAGGGTAGAGTGAGCGTTAAAAAAATGTTTTCCTTTATTCCTTCCTTCACAGTGACATGATATTGTCTCTCAAAGCAATGATGATACCCATAAAAAGTCACCGAAGATGGAACCCAAATGGGAAGGAACTTACATTATCCATAAGGTCTATTCCAATGGAGCATACTCTTTAATCACCATGGATAGGGAGTGTATCACACATCCCACTAATGCCAAGTTTCTCAAGAAATACTTCACATGAATCTGAATGGTCATTGTCCTATGACCTTAAAATATAGAACATCCTGGTCTGAGATCCATGACCATAAAATAGAAGCATCCATAGTTCGATCTATATGACTCTAAAATTAAAATCCCAACATCCTCAGCACATGATGTTAAACTGTACCTTTACCCTGTAAGGATAATATGATATTCCTCAATTGCAAAATATGGGATGACCAAAACCAACAACCTCAACACACGATGTTACACTATAGCTTTAACCTATGTGATGAATATAGGATGCCTCATATGACTAATATGGGATGATTTAATGTCCTCACCATAGAGGATTCCACCTTTTCAGTGTTAGTATTCTACCATGCCGTGTTCCATAACTACATTTGGCCTGATTCCATTGCCTGATGGGATACATAGGGATTCCTAGATCTAACATCCAAGGCCCAGCTCTAGTACCAACCTATTTTTGGGCCTCCCCTTGGTTCGATACTCATGTCCCTAAACTATATGCAACTAGTTTCACGATTTCATTGTGTGGTGAAAAGACTCATTGTATCCATTTTCATGTTGGGTTTTAACTCTTTCACCACACAAACTTTCGTAATGTACCTTATCCGTATCATGTCCAAGCATTATGTACTTAAACTATGTCTATATGGACCCATATGGCCCCTTATTTACAAAGTATTTTTCATCCCTGGTGCTTCTGTAAGCCAATTCCCCTTCCCCTTTTTCGTTATGTCCTCTCTCAAGAGGATTCTACCCTACCAGTGTTGGTCTTCTACCATGCCACATTCCAGAACTATGTATCTCTTGATTCCATTTCCCATGAGTACATAGCGATGATCAGATATCATATCCTAGGTCTATCCCCGCCCATAAACTTATAGTAGGATATTTTATAGCGACCCTACATTTTCTTAAATGACTATTACATCATTATAATGATAAACAATAAAATATTTATACATTCAAGGATCAAAAGGTTTATTATCTTGGGAAAATTAGAATTCTACATCACTTATACATAATAAATCATAAACATTTATTTAAATAATTCCTCTCTATCGTTCTAAAATCTCACTTTCTCTATTGTACATGTAGTCACATAAGGATATACATCAAAGAATGGGGTGAGTTAAAAGCCTAGTAAAAGGTGGAATAAGGGACATGAATCAATAGAACATGTGTGAGCATAATCATCATCATTGGTAGGACCAATAGGGGCCTATATACCCTTAGGAGGGGGGTGAATCAGGGTATGAATATTCTTTTTCAAATTCTTTCTACCCCACTAAATCTTGACCTATTTATTAAAAGGGTCGCTTTGTTTTCACTTGTGTGTTTATTATGATCACTTATTTTCTTCTTTATCTGATGATGATGCCTTGAATGCAATGCAGGGAAGCAAGCTAGAAAACACAGATATTTTTACTTGGTTCACCATCACTGGGCTACGTCCAAGAAGCATACAATGACGATGTTCCGTTGTACCAAATCCACTAAAGCTCACTGCCAATAATGTTTGGGCTAGATCACTTCTGTGCCCAGGATCACTGCCTTTACAATGTTTAGGGTCATCTCATTTCTTTCCCAAGGGTCACTCCCTTTTCCTCTCTCTCTGGCTCACTATAGGTAGAAAGGATAACCTTCTTCCTCTTCCTTTTCTCACTGCACTTGGAAGGGATCCTCTAATAGTTTATAGACCTGTAGGTCTCTTCATTTGGATGAATTCATGCATCCACAACTGTTGATAGATGCTTTATTAAAGTCCATATTTCATCCATTGATGAATACCCCTTTTCCTCTTAAACACTGGTCAATTCCTTTGGAAATACCTTCGCAAAGCACCCTACTTCACGAGGATCCCGATTTCGCGAAGCTCAAAAAATACTTCACGAAGCTCCTGCCTTTTCGCAAAGCACTCTCGTGAAGCTCATGTCATCGCAAATTGACTTCCCTCACGAAACTCACTGAGCCAACGCAGAGCTCGCAACTTTCGTGGAGCTAAAATAGTCGTCGCGAAGCTCTTCTTTCGCGAAGCACACTGCCTTCGCGAACCACCTTCACAAGCCGAGAGCAAATGGTTTTCTTCAAAAACTCTCTCTTTCTCTTATTATTCTCTTGAAGGGGTCGAGGCTTATTTATAGGTGATCCCACCGACCCTCGAACTTTCCGCGCGAAGTCAACGCCACGTCATCTCAAATCGCGAGGCTCCGAAGTTCCCACCAAAATTCTCTCAAAATCGCGAAGCTCCAGGACAATTTTTCAATCACGGAGCTTGATGTAATCACAGAGAATCACCATCGATCCCTTCATGCCTTCGCTGCGAAGCTCCCTCACAAATCCTTTCACCGCCGTGATGCACTTCAACTCTGATGTTCACGAAGTTTGACGTAATCGCGAAGAATCACCACCATCATTTTTCTGGTCCTAGAAAAATCTAATCCATGAAGCCTATCTTCACGAAACTCATGCCTTTTCCATATTTAAATACGATCTTCAAGGATATCCACTTTTTCTGATGCTCACCAAACTCCAAATTTTGGACCCCAAAAATTTGGCAAACACTGGAAAATGACGCCACCTTGTACCACTCTTTTTTACTGCCTCCAGATCGTCCGTTCCTTTGTCATCGTTCTTTGTCAACATGGATTGTCAACAACATCTGTGGAACTCGACAATTGTATATGGAAATATTCTTTGTCAACAAACACAATCAACCCAAAAATTCTGCAATGTTACCTTGAGGGATTTTTACCCAACAATCTCCCCCTTTGGGTTTGTTGACAACTCTTCTCTGAATGATTCTCTGCACTTTGATACCTCTCTGAATCTCCTTCCATCCACTACCACCATTCGCCTCTTGCGATTCTGACAGCGTTAAAGGAATCAATTAACACGTACTCTAAGCCCACATGAGCAATGCTCGTCATGAGAAACAAGATTAAATGAAAATATCATCAATGAGTCACTTCATTTCAACCACCTTCTATTGACACCCAACTGATACCAATTTCCAAACTAATACCAATTGTTGATACTACCCTGATACCAATTGGTGATAGCTCGAAACCTTAAAACACCTTTCCATCACCACTCTTATACTGTTATCATGATCCTTATCCCTCGTGATATCTATTTTTTGATCAATAACTTCTAGCATCGTCAGATTTAATACTCTCTCCCTATCTCATTACTCTCCACCTATCTTGCTACTCCACCTGTCACCTTCTCCCCGTGTATTTTACTAAGAAATTTTCTCCCTTCTTTAGCCACAGTTTCTCCCCCTTGAGGAGTCACTATTTCTCCCCCTTTTTCAATGAACCCAAACGTCACCCCTTTATAGTCTACAACAGTGGAAAGAACACAGATTAGCGCATTAAAGAAAAACATGCAATACCTCAGGGAGAGGGGGGGTTCACCACATACACACTCTTTCATATGTGGGGAGTCGACTGAACTCCCAAATCCAGTCGATGCCTTTCAAACACTTCCTTAGGTAAGGCCTTTGTCATAATGTCTGCAACTTGTAGTTTTGTAGGCACATACTCCAAATTCACTATTCCCTGCTCAACCTTATCCTTGATAAAATTATACTTTATCTCAATATGATTTGTCCTTGAGTAATGGACTAGATTTTTGCTGAGATTGATAGCACTTGAGTTATCATACAGGATTCTGATTGGATACTTCACTTCAACTCCCATATCATCTAACTACTTCTTCATCCACAATAAATGTGTGTATGCTTGAGTGACCACAATATACTCAGCTTCTGCGGTGCTTAATGAGATGAAATCTGGCTTCTTGCTTATCCAAGAAGTATATAGTCCACCAAGATAGAATAAACCTCTTGATGTTGATTTCCTATCATCCGCTGAACCGGCCCAATCTGCATTAGTATATCCCAATAACTCTATATGAGATTTTCTATTATACATCAAGCTGAATCCACTATGCCCTTGATATACCAAAGTATTCTTTTCACTACAATCATGTGGCTTTCCTTGGGATTACTCTGATATCTCACTGCTTGGAATGTGACGAATACAATTTCAGGCCTTGTTGCAGTCAAGTATAGAAAACTTCCAATTATTTTCTAGTATTCTGTGATATTAACTGCCTTGTCATCCCCATCTTTGGATAGTTTCATCCGGGTAGCTACCGGAGTCTTCATCTCCTAGGAATTTTCCATTTCAAATCTTGTCAAAACATCCTTGGCATATTTGGATTGTGAAATGAATGTTCCATTCCTTTCTTGTGTCACCTATAGACAAAGGAAAAATTTTATCTCTCCAATCATTGACATTTTGAACTCACGTTTCTTGAATTCAGAAAACTATCTGCACTGAGCTTTATCTGATCTTCCAAATATTATGTCATCAACATAAACCAACACCATCATCCTTTGATTACTGTCATTACTGAAATAGTGATTGTAATCAACTCCCCCACGCTGGAAACCAAGCTTCTTCAAGTACTGATCAAGCCTTGAGTACTATGCTCTTGGTGCTTGTTTTAGCCCATACAACTCCTTCTTCAGTCTGCAAACCTTGTTGTAATCCTTATGAATGATAAAACCATCTTGCTGCTCAATATACACTTCCTCCTCCATAACCCCATTCAAGAATGCAGATTTGACATCCATCTGGAACACTTTGAACTTCCGTTGCACTGCAATGGCTAGGAATAATCTAATTGTCTCCAACCTTGCAACCGGTGCAAATGCCTCATCAACATATATTCCCTCTATCTGGGAGTATCCTTTGCAAACTAGTCATGCTTTATTCTGAATCACTGTGCCATATTCATTCATCTTGTTGCGATAGACCCATTTAGTCCTGATGACATTCTTATATGCTGGCCTTGAAAAAATCTCCCATGTCTGATTCTTTTCTGAATCAGCATCACCCACTTCTGCTCCCCCTTTGTTTCTTTCCTCCTCATCACATTTATCAGGAAATTGCTCACTGTTTCATTGTTTAGTGGCATCATTTCTTTCACCTACTTTTCTGATATTCTTGTTGAAATCGGGTTGATATTCTCTCGCAGCTTCTTGGTATCCTAAAAACAGTCAGCTGATACCATATTGTTAGAACCGAATTGACGATTATGAAATACATGAATTTTGCTGCCTCTCCCACAATATGTCTTCTTGATCAGAAACACTCATCCTTTATATCCCATTGATATCTTTCATCTGATTAGGAGATAGAGATCTCCCTCTATGTTACACAACACTTCCTATGGTTAGACCCATTTACATTCATCTTCTGCTGCATCATTTATTCTCATCTTCCACTCGACATTATGCCATTAAAAAAATCTCTAAGTCTACTGAGTAGAAACTCGGTGTAGGAAACAAGAGATGAAGTTAATAACACAATCACTTCATATTATGCTCGGTTTCTCCCTTACTTATTCAACTTTGATACCTGATTTGAGTCAATTGAAACTCTGAAGCATATCACATCTCCATTTTTCATCTTTAGATGCCACTTCCCCTTGGATCGTATCTCCCT
Organism: Viscum album; assembly: GCA_963277665.1. Taxonomy (NCBI): domain Eukaryota; kingdom Viridiplantae; phylum Streptophyta; class Magnoliopsida; order Santalales; family Viscaceae; genus Viscum; species Viscum album. The sequence continues at coordinate 1,714,272,410 of OY728138.1, read as the reverse complement.
AAAATCTAAAACACGTGAATCATCAGTTAATATCATTTTTATACATAGGGAGAGGGGTACTTATGGAATCCTCAAGAAGAGGATTTTGGGTGATCCTTATGGGTCAACCCTTTGATTCATTCTTTTAGAGCATCAGACTCCATCTTCGCTTCTTCTAACTGCTTAGCTAAATTCAACTGTTCTGGCCATATGACTAGGAATTCTTTACCCACATTTTGAGCCTTTTTCTGATATGTAGATTCGACAAGCTTGGACTTCCACGCACTTTGAGGTTTAAACCCACTGGTAGAAATTTCCTTCTTTGATGTTCCACCAATATGCCACTTCCCCTGATTCCTTCTCTGAGTAGGAATCTCTCTGCTTGTCATCTTCCTTTGCTTCTTCCACCATTGTAGGGATTTTCTTTTTTTCCTCCAGTTGTCTCTGTGGCACATGACAAGTGAATTTTTCAATGCATTCTTTGTTTATCTATCTTTTATCAGCTATATGTGTCACCACACTGTTTTGCACCGGTGGTGAGTCTTCCACTGAATGTGCATTCTTTTTACTCACAACTAGAGTAGATCTCCCTTTAATCTTCCAGGTTTGTTCACATTCTCTCCATGATAGATGTTCACTTTGTCTTCCAGTGCATAATTTCTTATCATGTACACCTGGAGTTGAGAATCTCATTTCGAGTTCCTTTTCCTTTATTGCGTTCTTCTTGCTACAATTTCTTGCCAAATTCCCATGATTAGAACATATGAAACATATTCCATTAAAGGCATACCTCATTTTGTCATCTCTCAGCCAAGATATTGATGCAACATGAGTTCTTCCTCTAATATTGAGCTTCTGAGCTTCCTGACACATATTCATGGTGTGTCCCATTCTTCCACAGTAATTGCATCTAATGAATGCTTTCCTCTGAGAGACTCTTCTCTCTAATTTCTTATGATGCTTCTTCTTATTCTCAGATTTAGTAATGTTTCTTTTTTCATAGCCTGAAATGTATTCCAGATCCTCTGAACAAAATCATGATGTGTGGCCATGAATCCCGCAGAAATAACACATGTCGTCACTACTTCTTGTAACTATCCTCTTAGGCTTATCTCCAGCACCTACAAGATTTTCTCCACATCTGGAACTATGCAAAACTCTCTTTTTATCATGCATGGGAGCTGATTCATCAAATCCAATACCAGTTTTCCCAAACTGTATGGTCTTTGAGCTGAGAAAATTTGTTCTTGCCTCTTTTCAGAAATAACAAATTTTTCTTTTTATTTCATCATCACCTCCTGAAGGATAATCAAATAGTAAGTGCAAAGCATCCTTCATTTTAGGATTTCCTCTAGCATTGGATTTCTCCACTTCCTTCTTCACTGATTCTAGCACTTCTTCCAACTTTTGAATCTTCATATCCCTTGATTCAAGTTGGGCATTGAGTTCTCTTCTGAGATTCTTTCCATAACTCATCTCATATTCCATTTCTCATGTGAGCTTTTCTACCATATCACTTTTCTCATTTACTTAAAATTTTTCTTGAGAAATATATTTAGGGATAGAAACATTCTCTTGTTGTATCCTTTGATTATTCTGAACTTTTTCAGACAACTGTGTAGCTAGATAATCGTTTCTGGCTTTCAGATTCTGAACTTCATATGACTTTTGATTCTTTTCATAATCATCAGCCTTTTGTTTTCCATTCATTCTAGCCATCATTTTAATTTCACCACCTTGATAATCATTCTTCTCCCTTAGGTTAGTGGACACATCAATAAGCCTTTTATTTAAGCCTCTTAGCTTGTTGAACTCAATTTGCAATACTTGGATCCAGATATCTTTAGATTTAACTTCTTCATCCAATTTCTAATCCAATTTCTTTGTCATGTTGACAACATCTACTGGTGGCATACTTCTTGAAACTTCTTCATCATCAGTTTCTTCGGTATCACTTTGATGTTCAAGTACTTCACTCATTCCTACATCATGATTGAGTGAATCAATCTTTTCCCTATCAGATTCATCCAGGCCTTCCTTCAGTAAGCTATTCGATTCTTTTAGTTGAATCATAATTTTTCCATAAACACTTCCACACCGAGGGACATCACCTGACTTATTATTATTATTTGATGCTTTTCTATTTTACATGACACACTGAGATAAGAGCATACTGATTTAACCACACAAATCAACTACACTAATTCAGAGCAAACAAATCTGATAAAATCAACCACACCAAGTCAGAGAAAACAAATCTGATAAAATCAACCTTCCCTTTGATACCAATTGTTAGGACCAATAGGAGCCTATATACCTTGAGAGGGGAGGTGAATCAGGGCATGGCTCACTGCCAATAATGTTCAGGTTAGATCAATTTTATGCCCAGACTCACCGCCTTTACAATGTTTAGTGTCAGCTCACTGCTTTCCCAAGGGTCACTCCCTTTTCCTCTCTCTCTGGCTCACTGCAGGTAGAAAGGATAACCTTATTCCTCTTCCTTTGCTCACTGCACTTGGAAGGGATCCTCTCACAGTTTATAGACCTGTAGGTCTCTTCATTTGCATGAATTCATGCATCCTCAACTGTTGATAGATGCTCTTTTGAAGTCCATATTTCATCCACTGATGAATACCCCTTTGCCTCTTAAACACTGGGAAATTCCTTTGGAAATACCTTCACAAAGCACCCTACTTCGCGAGGATCCCAATTTCACGAAGTTCAAAAAAGACTTCATGAAGCTCCTACCTTTTTTCAAAGCACTCTCACGAAACTCAAGTCATCTCAAATCGATTTCCCTCGCGAAACTCACTAAGCCAACGCATAGCTCACAACTTTTGCAGAGCTAAAATAGCCACCGCGAAGCTCTTCTTTCACGAAGAACACTGCCTTCATGAACAACCTTTGCAAGTCGATAGCAAATAATTTTCTTCAAAAACTATCTCTTTATCTTCTTCTTCTCTTGAAGGGGTCGATGCCTATTTATAGGCGATTCCACTGACCCTTGAACTTTCCGCGAGAAGTCAATTCCATGTCATCTCAAATCGCGAAGCTCCGAAGTTCCTATCGAAATTCTCTCAAAATCACGAAGCTCCATAACAATTTTCTAATTGTGAAGCTTGACGTAATCATGGAGTATCACCATCAATCCCTTCATGCCTTCTCCGTGAAGCTCCCTCGCAAAGCCCTTCACCACCGCAATGTGCTTCAACTCTACCGTTCGCGAAGCTTGACGTAAGCACGAAGAATCACCGCCATCATTTTTCTGGTCTTCACGAAATCCAATCCATGAAGCCTATCATCGTGAAACTCATGCCTTTTCCATATTTAAATATGATCTTCAAGGATATCCACTTTTCGCTATTCTCACCAAACTCCAGATTTTGGATCCCAAAAATTTGGCAAAAATTGGAAAGCGAAACCACCTTGTACTGCTCTTTTATACTGCCTCTAGATCGTCCGTTCCTTTGTCATCATTATTTGTTAACATGGATTGTCAACAACTTCTGTGGAACTCAACAATTTTCCATGGAAACCTGCTTTGTCAACAAACACAATCAACCCAAAAATGCTGTAATGTTACCATGATGGATTTTTCCCAACAATCATCACCCCAAAAGCATAGAATCCTCATCATAATCATGAGGGAAACATTTGATAAAGTCATAAAATGTGGCAATGCATAAAAATGAAACATCATTTCATAGTTCTCAAATACCACATATAGTTGTGAACAAATCTAACATCATGTTTAAACATAACATTTGTGCATAATCATAACATCATCATTATGAACAATGCTATAAACATGTTCATTCATAATACACATTATCTCATGAGATAAATCACATTACCTAATGCATTGGTGGGCTATATAATTCTAGGCTCACCTGTCCCATCATAACATTAACATAATCATGCATGCCACATCGAATTTATAACAAGCATAATCATGAAATATCCCATGAAAGGAAATGGGTATCATAAGGATTTTATAAAGCATGATAGCATGAATAAACATGGGGTTTACAAATGAATATGGGAAAACATATTTGGCATAGACATCATCATTATTGAGTGAAGAATAAACAACTCAATAGTAAAAGATGTGTTTTGGAAAGAAAATCCTTTTTGGGAAATCTTTGAATTTGGATTATAAATCAACGTGATAACATGTATATCTGTGAAATAAATCCTAAGAATAGTTAAATTATATTTATGAAACACTATTGGAATATTAATATTGAGAATGATGTGAAAGAGGGATGACCCAAAGAAATGAGTTGGGTTCAAGAATCCAATTACCATAAAATCCGCTTTATTTCATCACTTTTCCACCTCCTAAATAATAAAATTAGTATTATTAAAACGCTTTTCCAACTTTGAATTATGTTTATTTATTCCAATATGTATCCATTATAATTATTGGATTGTAATTTATAAAACTTTTAAATGTGAATTGTTTTGATATCATGTTTTCATTAAATTTTCTCATTTTATTTCGATGTCGCTATTTTTGTTCGAGTTTATTTATACATTATTATAATTAATTCCAAAATCCTAAAAACATATATTTATACCTTTATATATAATAAATAATTTATTGTATCCAATCATATGGTTTTTGATAAGGAAAGGATTGACAATTCCCTCATTGGCGATTAAACGTTTGTTAACGGGACATTGTCAAAAGAGTGGGAAAGGAAAGTTTGAAATTTACACATGTCATAATTATGATACATTTATCAGGATAACATTATTAATATAATTTTAACATATTTCATAAATAAATTTTATAAGAATTGGTTTTGAAAATAATTGGGCAAAAAGAATGATAAGTAGAAAAAGAGAGAAGAGTTAATAGAAACATACTCTTTCCTTGGTGTAGCTTCTCTTGTACGACACTAAAAATATTTTTATGTTTGCAGTTTGTTCACATCAGAATGTACCTTGGTATTCTAAGGGTATTGAGAGGGAGGATTTGGATATATATTTGGATTTGGAAAGGGGGGAAGGAGTGGTTTTCCAAAGGTAGGGAGAAGAATTATTTATACTTGGGGAGATGAGTATTTTCAGAATAAAATATAGAATAAATACTATATCCAAGGTAAAACTTGTAATATTAATATTTTTGACATTATAAACCATATTGGAAATAAATAACATTATTTTAATAATTTAAATCACTTTATTAATATAATTCATTATTTTAAATAAAACGAAACAAGGAATAAATGAGAAAATAAACATTTAAACTAATACATTAAATTTTAGACATTGAAAAGTACTTTTTACGTTTGGAAATTTAGTTTATTTTTATTCAATTACTTTATGAAATTAAATATATTTTTTCCAAACCATAATGTCTAGAAATTATTATGTCATTTTTACACCATGAATGATGTAATTTAAGTTATATAGGTTACGTGAAAACTGTATTTTTAATATTCACTTGAAAATTGAAATATATTAGAAAATTTACAAAAAATCACCCTAGGAAAATTTTGATGTGTTGATTTCAAAAATAATTATCCATTTTTTAAATAAATTTCAAACAATTGTAATTTTATTTTTTAATAGAGAAGTTATGCTTTTTATGAAATACTTTAAAATACAGTTTATTAAAAATTCACATATATTTTCTTTGAGTTTTTTAAACATGATATTTATTTTTTAAAATTATAATATTTAAATTTAATTATTTTACTCATGATAAAAATTACATATATCAAAATTTTTTATTTAAGGTTGAATTACTATTCCAACGGTGATTTTACTATTCCCAACTGCTAAGTTACTATTTCCCGTGACTAGATTACTATTCCAACACTCACATTAATATTCCAAGGATCACATGACATCCTATAAATACCACCAAAATACCTCCAAATGTTATATTTTTTTATTTTCTAAGATGTTGATTGGTTTACAGATATCTTTTTTCATTTCTCTAGTGTTAGCCATAAAGGTCACGATTCGAGAAGATTGGGGTGATCCATATTTTCCCATTAAAGCTTTTCTATTATATAAATATTTTACAATTCTAATGTTTGGAATTTTCATTTTTTTTATAGCTAACTAATGTAATTATCATTATTAATGAATTAATGTATTTTTTGGTTTTTCAATTTTTTTTATGTGTATAATATAATATAACACACATTTATTTATGAAATAATTATCATTTAAAAATTTTGGGTCGTTACATTCTTCCCCTTTTAAAAAATTTATCCCTGAATTTTCAACTCATATTCTTGGTTGAGAATAGGTAAGGTTGCATCTATTTCATTATTTAATCTGTTTCCTAGGTCTCCTCTTGATACTTATGATTCCTCCACAAATCTTTGACAAGGATAATTTTTTTGCATTGAACTTTGTCTCTACAGTCCAAGAACTTCACCGAATGCTCTTCATATGAAATGTCATTTTCCAGTAGTACCACCTATGAATTCAATACATGTGAGAGGTCAGGTATATACTTTCTCAGGATAGATACTTCAAATACATTATGAACATGAGCCATATTTTTTGGAAATGCAAGCCGATAGACCACTGCTCCAACGTGATCTGGGATTTCAAAGGAACCAATGTATCTAAGGCAAGGCTTCCCTTTATTTCCAAACCACATGACTCTCTCCCATGGTGATTTTCAAAGGAAACCCATGTCTCTAACTTTAAACTCCAAATCCCTTCCATGGTTATCATCATATCTCTTTTGTCGACTCTGAGCATCTATTATATGTTATTTTATGGTTTGAACCTTTTCTATCATCTCTTTGACAAGATCAGGCCCACGTAGATTCCAGTCTCAAACTTCTTCCCAACAATTAGATGTTATAAAATGATTCCCATATAAATCTTCATATGGATACATTTGAATACTTGTGTGGAAGATGTTTTTTTATGAGAACTCAAATAAGGGGAGTTTTTGATCACATTGTCCTTTAAATTTCATTGATAAAGCTCTCAACACGTCCTTCAGAGTATGAATAGTCTATTAAGATTATCAATCAGTTTGGGGGTGATATGCCATACTAAAATTCATTTCAGTACTCAAAGAATGTTGGATACTTCATCAGAATTTAGATGTGAATGTTGGATCATGATAAAAAATGATTGAAAGTGGTAACCCATGAATCCTCATCAATTCCTTTAAATATTTCTAGGAAATTTGTTCAAGGGATAAATCTTCCAGAATAGCAATGAAGTGGACAATCTTGGTGAGTTGATCCACCACAACCCATATTGCATTGTTTCATTTGGATGTATTCGGGAGACTAGTTAAAATTTCCATAGTGACATTCTACCATTTCCACATGGGTATAGTCAATGATTGTATCATCCCATTGGAATTCTATCACTCTTATTTAACTTGTTGACATACCAAGCACCTTGAGATATACTCCACAATTTCCTTCTTTATGTTGTCCCAATAAAAGTTCTATTGAATATCACGGTACATCTTGGTACTTCCAGGATGGATAGAGAAAGATGAGCGATGTGCATTATCCAATAGCTCATTCTTTATCTCTGGTGATAAATGAACACAAAGAATAGTTCCCAACCAAATCATACCATCATCATCGATATGGAATTCATGAAACATTCCTTCCATAACTTCTTTCATATTATTTTGAAGCTCAAGATCATTCCATTATGCCTCCTTGATCTTCTCTTGGATAGATGGATGTGAAATCATTTTGGAAAGGTAGGATATATTCCTTTTCATTATTATTTCTAAATCCATCCTCTTCCTATCCATAAAGATATGGTATTTCCAATCTGAATCATGGATAATGTATAAGGTTATTTTCTACTAAGAGCATCAGCTTCCTTGTTCTCATTACCAATATGGTAGTGAATAAAGAAACTTTAGTCCATGATTAGCTCTAACCAACTTTTTTGACATATGTTGATCTCCTTCTATGTGAATATATACTTTAAACTATTATGATTGGTATATATGTCACACTATTGACTATAGAGATAGTTTCACCAACTCTTTAAGGAAAATATCACAACTGATAATTCCAGATCATGCATTGCGTAGTTTTTCTCATAGATATTCAACTTTCATAAGGCATAGGTTATCACTTTGTCATTCTGCATGAGTACACAAACAAAGCCTTTCTTCAAAGCATCATTTTATATCACAAAACCATCGCCACTTGTTGGTAGTGTGAGTAAAGGTGCCGTGAATGAACTATTCTTTAGATCCTCAAAGATTTACTCACATTATTTTATCCATACACACTTTACCCCTTTTTATATTAACGTAATTAACAGGCTAGGAAATCATGGTAAATTTATCACAAAACATCAGTACTACCCTGCTAAGATAATAAAACTATGAATTTCTATGACACTAGTAGATCTATGAAATTCTTAAATTTCCTTTTTCATTGAAGGTTCTATAGAAATTCCATTACTTGTGATCACATTCCCCAAGAATGCGACATGATGTATCCAAAATCCACACTTGTTAAACATAGTGTACATTTTATCCTTCGTTAATGTTTCCAACGAAATCATTTGAAGCTCTACATGTTCCTCTTTAATATTGGAGTAGATGAAAATGTCATCAATAAAAACTACCAAACATTTGTATAGGTAGTCTCTAAATACTCTATTCATAAAATACATGAATATTGCATGGGAATTAGTAAGTCTGAAGGGCATCACTATGAACTCATAGTGACCATACATTGTACGAAATATAGTCTTCTGAATATCTTTATTCTTCACCTTCAGCTGATGATATCCAGAATGAAGATCCACCTTTGAGAGGTATTTAGTGCCTCATAATTGATCAAAAAATTCATCAGTCCTTGGAATATGATACTTGTTCTTTACAGTGATCTTATTGATCTCCTGGTAATTGATACAAATCCATATCAATCCATCATTTTCTTTAAAAAGAATACTAGTGCATCATAAGGAAATTCACTTGGTCATATGAATCCTTTTTTCAAATTCACTTGCAACTAATTATTTAACTCTTCCATTTCAATCAAGGACATCCTATAGGGGAATTTAGAGATAGAAGTAGTTATAGATATAAATTATATCGAGAACTTTACCTTAAGATCTGGGGGAAGTCCGAGAAATTTTTTAGTCAATACATCAGTGTATTCCCTCACAATGTTCATTCCATCTAGGTTGATACCTTTTGTTTACTCAACCATTTTAGAGAGGTATTATTTTTCATAGGGTATAAACACCCACACCATTGATGGATTTACCAAAGGAGATTCATGATCTTCAATTCATTATTTATAGGAGCATGGGATGATTATGAATATGAAAAAAGATTTCATTTTCCTAATAGTTGATGTGTGATCTATATAAAGAGAGTTAATTCATGTCCAGTATAGTGTTGAATTACACCAAGGTAAGGATTACAAGATCCACAAGAGGAATATTCCCACATACAATAACATGATAATATTCCAACACTTCGGTTGTAATGACCGCACCACTAGGTGTTTTTATAGATATCTCTACTTCAATGTATCTGGGCTTTGATTCAAAAGTTCTAGAAAACTTTCAGAATATAATGGAATGCATAGAACCATAATAAAATACATTTTTTTCATTATTTAGTAAATATGAATTTTACCTTGTAAAAATCTATTTTCATGCTCTAATTCAGCATTAGTGATGGCATAATCTTTCCCTTTCTCCTTTGGATTTTTTGGTTGTGGACATTGATTACCCTCAAGGATCTGTGGTTTAGTACACTGACAAGCATAGTTCCCTTTCTCCCTAAAGTTGAAGCATTGATCCTTGGGTGGTGAATTAGGAGGTTCCTTTATTTTCTCCATCATGTTGGATGAATTCTTCGCGACTCTTCTATATTCATGAGCTTTGTTTCTTACACTCCCACACATTAAGAATTTACCCATTTCTTTGAGGAAACTCCCATGATGATTCTTCCTATATTTTTTACATGTGGGTGGTTGGATCCTTTTTTCACCTTTTTCATTTGACACACCATCTTGAAACTCCATTATTCTCTTCTTATCCCCATGTAAAAAGTTCCAATCTCCTAACTCCATCTCTACTATGAGAGCACATCAAACAACTTCTTCATAACCCCTGAAGTCTCAGATAGCTAGATCCTTTCAAAGGTGTGTTTTTAAACCACTAAAGAATCTATCTATTTTTTTAATTATTAATAACAAAATACATGGTGTATCATTAAAGCCATGTGTTTATCCTCATAATCTGTGAATGACTCACCTTTCTTTTGATTTAGATCTATGAATTCTATCTCTATCATTATTTAAAGAGCTTAAGGGAAATACTGGTTAAGAAATATTTTCTCAAACTCTTCCCACTCAAACTCTTCCATTTCATCCTTCAAATTTTTTTTCTTTATCATTCCCCACTATTTATTGGATTCTACATCTTAACAATAGATGGCTATAGACACCTTCTCCTTCTCAGAATAGTGAAGCATAGGAAAGATCTTCTCCATTGAGTTTACAAACTATTCCACAACAACTGGATTGGAAGATCCACCAACTATTAGTTGTTATTGCCACATAAAAAACTCAATATCAAATATATCCTTCTTTTTCAAAGGAGGATGTTCCACGTGGTTTAGGTTATTGTTCATAGCCCGAGACAGTTGGGTAAGCATTTCCATATTGTTTTGAACTCCGCCTCCCATGGCATTTGGGATGTCATTCGTTTAATCATTGCATTGTCCATCGCATGGGATGTTGTCCTGGTTTCTCCTGGTTCCCCAAATTTTCTATAATATAAAAGGATTTAACAATACATAAATAAAAAAAGCATGAATAAATAATTTATTCTATTTCAAATTTAACTCTAAAGTCATATCTTATGGGATCCATATGTTCATCCTTTTTATAAAACAAAGCTTCTTTTATGTTTACAAATACATAGACATACCCTAACAGTTGTCACTAATTTTTTCTAATCATAATTCCCAAATTAATAAAACCATACTTCTTCTAACAACTATTGTGACTCTACTTTTTTTACATGACTATTACATCATTTTAAAGATAAAAATAATAGTTATACATTCAATGTTCAAAAGGTTTAGTATCTTGGTAAATTAAGATCATACATCACTTATAAATAATAAATAATAAACATTTATTTAAATCCTTATTCTATATACTTCTAAAATCTCACATTCTCTTTAGTACATGTAGTCACCTGATCATATACATCAAAGAAACAGGTGATCTAAAATCCCAATAAGAGGAGGAATAAGGGACATGAATCAATATAACATGGGTGACCATAATATTCCTTATCACATCATACATATAAGATAATAATCATAATCATGGGGGAAAAATTTTATAAAGGCATAGAATGTGCAATGCATAAAAATGAAACACCATGTTCTAGTTGTCAAATATGACACATAGTTCTGTAAAAATGTAGCACCATGTTCACAATAACATATGTGCATAATCATAACATCATCACTATGAAAAAATATAGCATCATGTTCATGAATAATAAAAATTATCTCATGAGATACATCACATTACCAAATTCATTTGAGGGTTATATAATTATGGGCCCACCTATCACATCATAATATTTGCATAATCCTACATTCCACATAGAATGTATAACAATCGTAATAATGATTTAACCCATTGAAAGGAATGTGTTTCATAAGGATTTTATAAATCAAGATTTCATGTATAAACTTAGGGGTTTAAAATGAATAAGGGAAAACATATTTATCATAAAAATCATCATTCTTGAGTGAAGAAAAAACAACTAAAGAGGAGTAAAAAATGTGCTTTCGAAAGAAAATCCCTTTTAGAAAATCTTTATATTTTGATTATAAATAAATGTGGTAACATGTATATACCCAATATAAAATTAAATAATAGTGAAAGGACATTTAAGAAACATTAGAGGAATATTCATACCAAGAATGATGTGAAATAGGGATAACCGAAAGAAAGGAGTTGGGTTTGTGAATCCTGTTGCCTTAAATCCCTCTTTATTTCATCGTTTTCTACCTCTTGAATAATAAAATTAGTATTATTAAAACATATTTCCATAAGTTAATTCTGTTCATTTTCCACTATTTTTACATTATAATTATTTTATTCTAATTTATAATACTCTGTTAAATGTTAATTGTTTTGATATCTTGTTTTCCTTAAATTATCCAATTTGTTTCGATGTCATTATTTTTGTTTGAGGTAAATTATACATTCATAGAATTAATTCTAGAAGAAAAAAACATATTTTTATACCTTTATATGTCATAAAAATTTTATTTTAATCAACGGTAGGTTTGGTGACAAGAAAAGTATTGGAAATTTCTTCGTTGGAGATTAACTGACTGTTGATGTGACATTGTCGAAAGTGTGGGAAATGGAAGTCTGAAATTTATATATTTCATAATTATGAAAAATCCATTAGGTTAGCATCATTAAAAAAATTATAACATAATAAATAATTTATTTTATAATATTTGGTTTTGAAATTAATTGGGAATAAAGAAATAGGAGAACAAAAATAGTGAAGAGTTGATAAAAACTTACTATTTCCTCTCCATTGATGTTTGGAGTTGGTTTACTCCAAAATATACCTAGGTATTATATGGGGCTTGAGAGATAGAATTAAGATAGATATTTATCTTTTTAAAGTGAGGGGGAGTGGTTTTTAAAGGGAATGGAGAATGGTTATTTATAATCGTAGCTGGATAATTTAATGATATTTATTAATAAATTAATGTTTTCTCGGTTTCTCTATGTTCTATGTGTGTATAATACAATATAACACACATTTATTTATGAAACAATGATCATTTAAAAAGTATGGTTCATTACATATTTCCTCCCATAGCATCATGAAATCATCTTGTGTATAGTTTGTCTTCGAATTCTATTAAGAAAAGGGTCTCCTTTTCCCTCATTCTTCACACCAGACTATCACTATTTCATGCCACACAAGTATCTTTAAGACACTCATGCCATTTGGTCTGAGCTCTATGACCTTAAACGTTCTTCAACTTTAGTATGAACTGTATGACTCTTAACTATATATCCCAATATCCTCACCAAGAAAAGTTAAATTGTAGCCTTACACTGTATGACAAATTTGGGATGCCTCACATGAGAAATGGGAGATGAACCTAAAAATGTGCTTTTACACGACATTAAACTATGGCCTTACCCTATGCAATGTTAAAGTTATTACTTGTGTAATAATTGAAAGATGCCACATGTGATGAGAATTAGATGCCTCATAAATAAGTATGATATGAAAAATACCAATTTCATTATCACACAACATTAATATATATCCTCACCCTTTGGGATGGACATAGGATGCCTCATATGAAAAACATGAGATAAACAAAAAGAACAATGTCCTCAACATGTGATGTAAATCTATAGCCTTACCCTATGTGATAAATATATCATGCCTCATAAAATTACTATGAGATGATCCATTAACCTCACTAGAGAGGAAACAACCCTTTAAAAATTCGAAACCTATAAAGACATGTTTCATAACTATGTGTGGCTTGATTCCCATTCACATGGGATATATAGTGATGCTCAGATCCCATATCCTCGGTCCATCCCCCATTTAAAACGTCTTTCAGGCTCCTCCCTCCTCAGTTTCGAACTTAATCATTACCTACCATTACACTCAACCAGTGGGTTTGAGTGCAGAACAGAGTGATCCATAGAGTAATTATCCCCTAGGACATTACTCACTTCCACTTTTGTATTTCATGTTCCCTTCATCCTGGATCCTCAACATTTCCATCATCTAAATAGGCTTCCTAATGAAAAAAGAGACTAACCACATTGTCCCACCTACCATCCTGGAAACAAGCCTCAAGTTACTTCTGGTGAAAACTGACGGTTCCTGTGTTTCAAACATGATCAATGTTCAATCCCGCATTTGTACACCTCATACATGAATGGAATAGTTGTGAAACCTATGTTTCAAATATGTAGTATTTGTTACCCACCCATCAGTCACCCTATTTCACGGTCTACATCTTAGAGGTAATGATCTTCCTTCTTTTCCATTTCCCTTTACTCTAGTGGGGATCCCAACACCTTGCGTGTTAATTTCCCATACACATTCATATAGTGACTAAATAAGATTACACCCTCTAGGACATCCCCATGTCGGTCACTTTTCCCCCTTATTGTTCTATCCCCTGAAAATAATGGGAACTCCATACCAATCCTTATTTCTCACATAGACCATGGTTTATGTGGTTTAGGAGTTGTGGAGGAATTTCCCTAAGAAAAGATGAGACACACAATGACTCCTACAGAATATCACATCTTTGTTCTAACCTCAATGACATTAAACTAGGATTCCAGGTCCAAACATTAAAAACTCTCTTCTATGCCACACACACTCTTTTGAGGCACCCCCATGGTCCAAGAATTATTACCTTAAACTATTTTCAACCCCATGGTCCAAGAATTATGAAATTAAAGTATTTTAAACCCCATAGTCCAAGAATTATGACCTTAAACTATTTGGAACCCTATGGTCCATGCATTATAACCTTAAACTATTTGTAACCACACAGTCTAAGCATTATGACCTTAAACTGGTTTCAACCCCATGGTCTAATCATTATGACTATAAACTATTTTCAACCCCATGGTCCAAGTATTATGACCATAAACTATTTGCAACACCATGGTCCAAGCATTACGACGTTGAACTATTTGCAACCCCATGGTCCAAGAATTATGACCATAAACTATTTTCAACCCCATGGTGAAAGTATTATAACCTTAAAATATTTGCAACCCCACGGTCAAATCCTTACAACCTTAAACTATTTACAACCCCTAGTCTAAAAATTATGACCTTGAACTATTTTCCACTTTATGTTCTGATTGGTTTGACCTTAAAAACTACCCAATTTAAGAGGAGCATACATCTATCGAGTTGAAAAAGAGTAGAGGAACCTATAAAAAACTTATACCCCTTCCTATAAATTCACTCTCATAACTTGGGAAAAAGATGTGGCGTAAATAAAAAGGTATAAATATAGAGATACCCATCATGTGCCACAAAAAAACTCAACTGTACTCAATGAACTCATCAGTTCATGAAACAATTAGAGCCAACTCTCAATTCCCTTTACCTCACAAGCTTCCCTATAAGGTTCTACCCATTGTATTTCATATTCGTGCACCCCACTACCATGGACATACATGATTTATTCATGCCATTTCACACATATTAGTCTCAAGACACTAAATTTTTATCCGAACATTCTAATCACATGATGTTAAACTGTATGACACATTATCCTCACTGTATAACATTAAACAATGTGTTCAACATCTCTGGTGAAGGAAATTAATCTACACACCCTTAATCCTCATGGAATGATGTAAAACTAGGAAGCATATTAGGCCTTTTATGGAGAATTCCTTTTTCCACTTTGGTATCAGCCACTTGTTGTAAAATTCAAGTTCCATGACTATCACATGACATATGAGAAAATTCTTCCCTTGGAAGAGGATTATAACATTGTTTAAATCGATGTGACTACCAAATGTGCTCAAATCCATAGTGGAGTAATCTTGAGATTTTAAAACTCCATTTGAACATTCCATTAGTTTTTCCCCACACCTCGCATCCTTTGGGATTTGGATCCACATAATCTTTCACATCTGAATAGGGACCCCCAATGGAAATGGTGCTTGGGAACACAGGATCACCTATAGTCTTGGGAAAACACATCGAATGACTTCTGATTTTTTTTGATTGGTACCATGTTTTGAACATGGTCAAAAATAAATACTCAATTGTTTATCCCCATAATTAGCAAAAAGATAATGGAATCTATGTTTCGAACATGGTCAATAGTCATCCTCTATCGTCATGACACCCCCTTTGTGTTCATAATCATGGACATCTTGATTCATGCTCTTCATCAATCCCCTTTTGTTTGGTAAACATTTAATGCCCCTAGAATTACCCCTTTTGTGAACTAGTGAAAATTTGAAGAGAAAGTCAAATGTATAGAGGACCCTAATCTTCACCCAAAGATTTTATAGTCAGGATACTCTCTATGGTCAGTAACTAGTTCATATCCCGAGTGCTCTTACCTTATCTAGAACTCTCATATAAATGATCAATATTATGCTCTCCAATGATTCCCACACCAAGTATAAATCTCACATTCTTTGGGATTTATTATTGGTTGTCCCATAAATATGATTGAGATGAAATAAAAAGAACACATTTAAGAATATGGGGAATTTAAAAAAACCATTCTAAAAGAAGGGGGCAGTCATCCACATGTCATAGCCTCTCCTTTATTTCAAACTAAGATAAATTACCTAAATACTTAGACCTAGAGATTGAGTGCTCTAACTCAGCCAGCCTTTGCTGGGTATCCTCTGGAGACTATTGCCACTAGGCCAGCCAACATGCTTCCTCCTTGGTGGTATGTTGGACCTTGTATGTGAGGATTTCTGTCCAATAATACCCAAATTTTCACTCATCCGCCATATATGATGCCACTTCTCCCCTAGACCGAGCTTCTTCCAACTGTGCCCTCAATTGGTCAATGATCTCTTTTTGAGAAGTGATATAGCTGCATGCTCTTGTGACTACTCTTCTAGATTAGAAATATCATCCTCTATGGCTTGGAGAGATTGAGTGACATCATAATTATTATAATTCTATAAAATTTGAAAATCTTTCCACTCAGCATGCACCTGTTCGATGAGAAAGTCTTGAGCTAGTGTGTTTAGGCTACTAGAATCCACCCCTCATGTCCCTAGAATGACTAACCAATAACAAAGATATCCCACCAATTTTGGAAGATTAGTTAGTTCAGTGCGAGTGATGAAATTCCACACCCTCTATACCTTTCATTAGAAGACTATATTCTCTTCAGCAACATATGAGTCGGGATCCTAGAAGTCCTCATGTGGTGTAGGCTTGTACTGAGGGAATATCAACAACACATCAGTGGATGGGTCATCTCTAGGAATTTTCTCTAGTGTTCTATGCACCATTTATAGGGGAAACACATCCTCGCTAGATCCTTCACCCACAACGGGAGCCCCAACCACCTCTTATGGCACCTCTGAGGTCGGATCAGCCATCATAAATTCCTCTACCATCTTTGTCGGTGGTGTAATATCAAACACATCCATTGAGGCCTCAAATATAATAGCCAATTATTTGTACACTTATATGGTTAGTTAAACAACTACAAACTCCTTAAGCACTCCCATCAAAGGCACAACCTCATCAAACATCTCTACTAGGATAGTAATGTCTACTATCTCTACCTCAGTTACTGGCTCCGGTAACTTGAGTGTCTCCATAGGTTCCTAATCTCAAAACATAGTTTTAACTTCCATTTATAGTATGGGTTAACCCAATAATAACTTATGTAATTAAAAAAGAATAATTTGAATTTGGGCAATACTTAAAACATGGGTATAGTCTGACTAGTAACTCAGAAAGGTTCATGGGAAGTCTCCCTGGCGATATCATATCCTCGGTAGTTGATACCCCAATTATCAGAAGTTTTCCTATTACAGGATGTGATGAATCTTCCCATAAGAAATTAAACAATTCAACATATTTTTAAGAAAATATCCTTGAATCCCTACTAGGAAATAAGTTTAAAGGAATAATTATTGGGATTATTGATCCATCACCCCAATCACAAGCACTACTTCAACAGATGGTTGGCTACTTATGAACAAAACATTGGGGAGTGTCCCCCCCCACCTCATGATTTGGGGATCCCTAATATTATACATGAGGTTCATCATGAACCTACCTTTCCTAGGTGATCCTTGATTCCTAGAGAAGTGAAAAAGATGTTTGGAAATAGTTTTAGAGGTTTGGTAATCTATGGGGAAAATAAGATCATAAGATTTACTTGATCAGCGAAATGATTTCCATCCTCAGGGGATTCATGATGGGAATAGATTCACCTGGACACCTCCTCAGATCCCTCACCCATATTCACACCAGTATCTAATCGATCCAAAAGATGATTTAGAAGAGAAGGAATTCCCAACAACACCTTCACTCATCTGTTCAAGGGAGACACCTTTCCATGATAGTGGACCAAGTCTTCCATATCTTCCTAGAATTGCACAACCACAGCTCAGGGGACATGGAAACCTGCCCTTACATGACCTAAAATGGTAAGGCATTAGGGAAATGACATCACTTGGGACATCTGTGTGACACAATCACTTCCTCAGACCCTAGACTTGCACCCTCAGAGCTGCTCCAGAGGGTCCAACTTCCTCCTGAATCTACTTTCATGGGAGCGTTAAGCTTGCTTCTACTCCCCTCCTGGAAGCTTCTACCCAAGCTGGACCAGGATTCCTAGAGATTTATCCACTGACCCACCTGCTACCCTATATCTACCTCTGTGGCATGCCCTGCTCACCACTTTCCCATAAACCTGGTTTGTAGGCACCCTTTCTTATCTAACTGAGTCACTAGTCTCCTTATATTTTCCTTAGGACATGTTCCCTCTCTAATCTTCATGTATTCATGGATGATACGATAAGTGGCAGTTGGTGGTGATACCTCATTTATCCCCTTTCCATATTCACCTGAAAACATGCACCATATCTTCCAAATAACCAAGGGGTGGTGCTCATTAAAATCTCCCACAAACACCTTCAGTGTGGGCTGCTGTAGGCACCATAACTACTGCAAAAAAAATTTATGGGGTGTATTGATCACAAATCACCTTATATCCCCCCTAACAGCCAATACCCCACCTCAAAAGGAAAAGAGGAATGATTGTTGATCGATGGTCCTCATGCCATCATCAGTCACTATTCTTGTGAGAAGGGGAAATGGATGGAAGAAGAAGCAGTTTTCCATCTCAATCCTTGATGATTCTTCAACTAAAACTAGGTGTAGAGGCTTACTCCAGTTAATGTTGATGATATATGGCCAAGAATTTACTCTAATATGGATATTGGTTTTGGGTATTATTATCACCCCATGTGTTCAGTGACCCAACCATAATGGAAATGGAGGGGATCATACATAAGAAAGGGAGTATTATAATTACTGATATGACACTACACCATGTACAACTTTGTAAAAGCTGATACTACTAAGTTAAGGAACCTCCCTATCGCCAGTATTGACTTGAAGATGAGGGTTCTTAGATTCACCCCCATGTGTACATCCCAAACTAATATCATGCACCCATAGATCAACACATAAATAAATCCCACCAATTTGACTACAAGGAGCCTTGGGATTCACACTATAGCCCCATAGTTCAACTAGCTCACATCTTGTATCCTCCAGTATGAATGAACTTTGCCTTACATTGATGCCTTCAGACATTGGAATGGCCTCCTAGGAATCTTGACCATGGAATCATTCAAGAAAAATTGAAACCATTATTTGAAAGGGATATCCTTCATCCTCAGTTTGTGTTCACTCTACCCTTTTAACAAGCACACAAGAACCCTTGTGATCATAGAAATCTACTCTTTGTTTTCTCTGAAATCATCATCTAAGAGAAACTAATCATACATCTCCCCTTGGATGGGGATTCCGGGGGCATGGTAGAGATCCCATAAACTAATATTAACATCCTTATGTTGTAAGTGAAACATATTGGTCCCCATTGATCACTTTCTCAGTATCTATAGATGATGTTTCAATGATAGTAAGCATGAAATTTTGAGGACCATGATATCTCATAAAGCTCAATCGACTTCATATCCACCTCAAATTCTTCATAGGATTGGAATACCCAGTATTCCTAAGACCATTTTATCCATAAAATGTTCACCATAGTATAGGTCCCATTCCTCAGTCCAACCCTAGAGATAGTCCATCAAACCCACCTTAAGAAGGCTCTCATATTGTGGGAGGGGGGAGCCTCTTACTCCAATTCCTCACCATTGAAGGTTTTCACATGGTTCAATAGGGTGTGATAAATAATCTATGTGTGGTTATACACAATGTGTCCCCCGATGGATATGTGCCATTGGTACTACCCATTAATACTTTTGATCCAAAAATAACGTTCTTCTCGATTGGCATTGGGGATGAACACATCATCCTTAAACCCAAAACCATAAAGTGAAATCATTTTTCCTAGCAGGTCAGTATTCTTTCTCAGTGAGTGTATCTTGACCCAACTCACTACTGACTCTCTTTCTAATCATGAGGTTTCTGGAAATCCCCCTTCATCGAGTTATTGCAGCATCTTCACCTCGAACGACCATCATTCAAGAAATTAATTTTTTTAGAATTTGGTTTGTGGATTTCAGTTTTTACGATTAATTTCATGAAGGATGAGTTCATGAATGTTCACAAACTCATGAAAGTTCGGTCATGACAGTTATATTCTTGGAAGAGGACAGTTTCATGAGTGGTGGGAATCGAGATCAAAAGACACTAACGTAATTATAATGTTTTAAAAAATAGTTAACTGACCTATATTTTGTGAAAAGATCATGGTCCCCACAGGGAACCCATCCCTATTAATAGAAACAAGTTTAGATTGATCTCCATGAACAGAGCTTTACAATCACCAATTTTTTGTGGGTTTTTCTTAGAATACAACCCTCATTTCCCTCACCGGATCCCATTCTAAGGGGTAGAATTTATTGATGCTGAAACACACATGTCATGGGAGAGATCAAGGAAGGCATGGCTGGTTTGAGTCATGATCTGGATAAAACTTCTCAAAAATCCACCTATGGGGTTTTGTTCATGATTGTTAAAACCTTCACAATTGAGTGTTGCCTCAAATAGTTGGACCAACCTCGTGAAGGTAGAGATAGTAACCTCCACATAATGTATCTCCGATTCGTAGAGGTCTCTAATCTCCATGGAGGTAGAGATGGTAACCTCCACATAATATATCTCTTATTTGTAGAGGTCTCTAGTCTATACAAGGTTCTATGTGGTAACCTCAATTCAACATATGTCTATTTGAAAAGAACACCAAATTTTGTGAAGGTTATAATCTTTCACACATTCCCCTATAATTCAAGAAATTGATGCCCCTACCTCCATTGGGCCTATAAGTACCTCCCCATGTTCTAATTTTGAGGGTATGAGACCTTTGGAAGTCCAAAAAAAAGATCCAATTTCACATAACAATATCTTCCATGAGAAAAAGAGGAGATGGATTACCAAAGGTATCCATATTTTTTGAAACTACCTCCCATAGGTTTTTGAGAGACTTAGGCAATGGTGTAAATGCCTTTCATAATGGTACATGGACTTCACATAAGATGGATTCTCTTTGGGGTTCATGGGGTTTTTGTGAGATAATTATCCTTTGTGAAACCAACCCAATGGTAACTAAGACATCAATATGAGGAAGGGTCACCCTATTTCATGAAACATACACTTTTGAGAGACCCTTTTCCTTCAGGAAACCCTAATCTTTCATGAAACCCCAAACATTGTAAAACCCATCCACCATGACCCTCTATGGTTCCTCCTCTCATCCTACACCCTTTCATGAATGTTGGGTGCCCATGGCCCCTATACCCATTCAGAATTGGTTCATCCACACCCCAAATTCCTGTGTGATTGGTACCATCAACCCTCATGTCTAACCTTCATGTTTCAAAGAAGGCCTATAATATTACCTTACCTTTTTCTCCAAATCATAGTCACCATAATACCTATTGATCCTGATAATAAGAAACCTAAAATTAGTAAACCTTATTTTCACACCTCTATAGTGGTGTTTACACCATGCCCTGCCCAAAGGCGAATGAACAATAGACTTGTATGCCCAAAATGTGGAAACGTCACAGGAAACAGTTGACCTTTCCTAGAAAATATGCCTTTTATAAAATCTTACTCTCCCACTTAGAAATCATCTCCCTAGGTGTAAGACCCTCCATCATTTGAGCTACTTGACGTAAGTCTTTATAACCTAACATCCTGGTCATACGATGTTAAACTGCATGTCAACATCCTCATTAAAAGACATTAAATTGTACTCACATAATTTGATGAACAAAGGATTCCCATTGTGTGATCATCATGGGATTATAACTTCTCCCCACCATGGGATAATCACCTTGCTTCAGAAAAATTCCATTCATAATCCCAACATCATCCCTCATTAATTCTCCTTCCGCGACACAAGCATCCTTACCACATGATATTAAACTGCATGGACCAGTCATGTCACTTAACCTTAAACTAGGGAATCAAACTATGTAGGTTTTGATCTCTGTTTCCTAACAAGGTATGTAGGACACATTCATAAGGTTTAATCCTAAAATCCAGATACACATGGGGTACCTCCATGAGGTTCAATCCCGACACCCCCAATATTACCATCAAATTCCAATTTGTGATCATCTCCCCCCATGGGGGTTCACTTTTTGTGATCACAACCAAATATCATGTATGAAATCTTCCCCCGGCGGATACAATCAACCAAATCTCAATTGTCAAATCTCCCCCCTGGGGACACACTTAACCACCAACCTATCTCCACAAGATGCTAAACTTATAACCTATCCCAAAATCTTTACCCCATACTATAAACATTGGATGCGTGGGGTACAAATCCTCAGAATACATACACCCCTATATTCAAATACCCCATGGAAAACATGTTATATCTTGGGTTCCAATCCTAATATGCCTTAAAACTGAGATTCCCTCAACTTCCAAATAGGAGGAATTTACAGGTTCGCAATATATCCAACGTCCAGAGATTCCCAGACAGGCCCAACATCAAAATCTATTCTAATTGAA
This sequence comes from Viscum album, assembly GCA_963277665.1. Classification (NCBI taxonomy): domain Eukaryota; kingdom Viridiplantae; phylum Streptophyta; class Magnoliopsida; order Santalales; family Viscaceae; genus Viscum; species Viscum album. The sequence continues at coordinate 1,714,249,667 of OY728138.1, read as the reverse complement.
GGTTGATCCCCTCTTTAGGTAGATACATCATAATTAACTGGAGTCCACCTTGAGATGGAACTAGGAAAAAGTTTCACTAACATGAATTAAATTTTTGAGGGAGACCCATAACAGATGAGAAGTTGTAAGGATGAACCCATGGAAGGAGGAACCGATATCCCACATCCAATTTCGATCAAGAAGATAACATCACCAACCAAGGTGGTAGTGGCCACCCACCATTGTAAATAGAGAATGTGGGGTAAGAAAATAACATCATAATCTAGATGTGTGTCCACGTAGAGAATTAAGAAATGGAATTACACCATGTTTTATGTTTTATAATTATTGAAGGTGTGTCGATTATTACATGATGATTATATGAGTTAAGTCATTGTGATTTGGTTGAGGTAATGATATGTCATCTTGTGTGGCCGAGTGATTTTTTGGAAAGCAACAAAGGGATGACTGATTGTTGTTTCCATGTGAAATTAAATGTAGTGAGATTAAAACCACATCATTATCATTGTTTGGGATTCATCTATTATGGTTTTAGGATTTGAAAAAAATTTCCTAATGAAAATTCATTGTGTTTGGGTTCGTTGTGTAGACTATTGAGCTATATCGAGTTTAGTTCAATATTATAATTAAGGAGTGGTATTAGATCCCATTCGAGTGAATGGATGTCCAAAGTCATTTCTATGTGTTTATTAGGGATGTGAAGCCTTATCATGGTGTGTTTATAATGTCCCAACAATTTATGTGTCACTTATTTAAAATGTAATTTGAATTTTTTGGTTTGAAGTTGGAATGTTTTTAGAATTAGAATTTTTATTGGAATTTTTCGAGTTGGAACACCTATAGGTGTGTTTTTGAATGTTTTAATGTGTTTTAGGTAGGCCTCGAAGGTGAATAGGGTCTTTTAATAAATGAAGGTATGGGTGGTAAATGGTAATAAAGCTATAATTACCACCATATACATTATAGGATCCACCAAGTACATAGTTTCTAAGATAATGATACTATATCCCTAGAAGTTTTACCAGGTGTCCATTGGATTATCAGGATCCTAGTAGGTTATAAGGTGGTTTTTATTTAGTGGTGGTGGAAAAGTAATTTCTAAAACTTTATATTAGACCCCCACATTGAGGGTATTCTTCCCTAAGTCACCAAACTAGAAAGGGAGGTAGCCACATTGCTTTTCCTTCTTTCCCCCATCTATTTTTCAATCCATGGTGTCTTAGGCTTGTTTTTTCATGAAATTTTAGAAGAATAAACTCCTCATCAACCCCAATTTCTTCTCATTTCTTAGTTTTCACTTATTTTTTTGTAGTTTTGGGTTAGGATAAGAGCGACAATTCCATTAGAAAATGGTGTAATCATCTTGGACAATGGTGTTTTTTATTCAGTGGATAGGGGACCCTGAGGAATAATTAACATTCTCTATTAGTTTTAGTTTTACTTCACTTATGATCTCCATTTAATTTATTTGTGTAATCTAGGTAAATTAAATTTAACTATTCATTGACCAAGTGTTAGATTTTTGAGATCTCATTTATAGAGGTTGCGTGAATACACAATGGAATTTCCATAAGTAGTTATTTATAGATTTAGTGATGTGGAACTACCTAGTGAGTTATTGGTGATTATTCCATACTAGAATAAATAAATTAATTATTTTTTATTTTCACAATTAATTTTTAAATTAATTATAAATGTATTATGATTATTATTTTTGATTGTTTTTCCTTGTGTTTGGGGACTAGGATGTTGTCATGGATTTTTTATGCTTGATCGAATCTTGAAGAATATGGATTGAGGATGATAACTTTATATTGTGGCAGGTGGTCCCTATAATAGATAACCATATACATTTTTATGAATTATTGTGCATGCTTTAGTAGGGTATTCATGTTTTGGAAAATTAGATATAGTCTATGAGATCCCCAAGTGAAGATTTAGATGGATTAAGGCCTCCTGATTTTGAAGAAAGTGCTCCATCATCTGTCTTTTGATTTAGTGATACTCAATGACTATATATCCCGGGGGAGGGTGATATAAGAGTTTGTGAGGGGTATAGGATAGGTATTAAAACTAAAAAAGAGTTATGGATGGCCTAGTATGGGTCTCTTAGAGCTAGAACAACATTCATTATAGTCTTAGGCCTATGAGTGATTGGTGATATTGTTGTCCATCTATTGTATAGTTAGGAACACCCCCTTGAGGGAGTGTAGTGTTCTAGGTGCATGTGGTGCCCATGAAAATTCATTTGGGTATTGATATGGTTTAGTGAGGATGGTTTCCTATAGATAAAGATATTGATATATCTATTATGATAGGTATGTTGTGTGACCCAATTTAGGTTGTGGGAAATTTAGTTTATCGGCATGGAAACAAGTTTTAAGGGGGATTGAATGTGATTATATTAGAATGGTCCCTAGTTTTTGTCTAGGTAGGCGATACAATATTGGGAAGAAATTATATCAACCTATTATGGCTTGGTTTAGGTTGGATCTATGGGATATAGAGTCATTGTGGGGTAATCAATGTGGATTAGTATATATGGGTGGAGATTGGGTTGGGCCTAAAGATACCGTTGGATGTATTAATGTGTGATATGGGTAAATCAATGGATTCAATAGGTTGTTATTGCTGCATTAGTGTATTTCCTTCCAGTATTTTGAATCCAATTCATGTTAAAGGAATCTGTTCACCAGATGTTTAGGATTCAGTTCAATAAAATAAGGATGTAGATGTATTACTTCAGTAGTCGACATATTGATTGGAATGAGTTTCTAATTGAAGTGATGAGTCTTGTGGAAGATTGATCACATTGGTGATGTCTATCTAGGAGAATTTTGATGCCCTTTTTTCAATGGAAGTATCTAGTCACTTTCAGAATTTCTACAAGCGATCAGTAGCCACTTTCTTCAATGAATTGAGGCCCATGTTTATAGGTTCCTATTGTAACCAAATTACCAACTATATTCTTCTATATATAGAGATGGTACCACCTTTAGATGTAGACTATTAATTTTATTGTGATCATTTTCTAATGTTTTCCATGTGGATAACAAGTCACTTCCATTGTAACAATTATAATTTCAAATAAATAAATCATTTTAGTGTTCTATGATGGACATAGGATGAAAATCTAAACCACATAAATTATAGTGTTTATTAATTTGTTTCTTCCAATTTCTTGTTTTTATGCACATGTGTATGATTTTTGGTCAACATGAATTGGGGTGATTTAGGGTTCTTTCATCCTTCCTAAGTTTCAAAAATTTTATGTCTGGGAGGTGTTGTGTGTTTTTGCATGTGAAATCTGATGGCAGATGAATTTCTAGTGTATTAAATAACCTTCATCTAGTGATTTAACATTCAATAGTCTCACTCTTACACATAACCCACCCAAATAAGTTGTATTTGGGCATATTTCATGATAAAGGACTACACTCAGTATATATATGTATCTTCATTGAAGTTCATTGGAATTATTTGATCCAGTGGGAGTTACAATATCTATGTAATGATGTTGAAATATGGAATGAAAAAGATTGATAAGTGTGATGGAAAATAATTTGGCTTATAGAGGATGGATATGGAAGTGTATTTCATCCATAAGGACCATAGAATTTCATTAACTAGATTCAAACATTAGAATACAAATAAGGATGAATGATAAAAGTTAGATTATAAGGTACTTGGTGTGATACATATATCTTTGGCGAGGAAGGTCACTTTCAACATCCAAGAGAAGAAGAAAAAACTACTCAAACAATGGTTTCCCTAATAGACATGTATGAAAAATTGATATCTTTAAATAAAATTTCTATAATGAATAGGTTTTTCGATATGATATTTTCATAATGAAGGATAAATAAAGGACCTGTTAATGACTTTAACAGGATAAGGAGTCATATCGATCCAAGGAAATTTACTTTCATGGATGATGTATTGGAATTACATCTGTTTTCTCATTACCATAGAGTTAGGAAGTGAGTGTCACTACTTTAAGTAAATCCACTATAAAAATCAAACATAGACTATGAAGATATTAAGAATTTGATCCTAAATAAAGTTCTCTAGTGGAGGGAGTTATAAGTATCTATTGAAAATACATTGAATGTATAAGTTAGAGGATAGTATCTCAAATATAGTTTGATCTGAAAGAAAGATATGAATTATAGAGATGTAACTAGAGGTAAATCTATAGGACCCAGACCTATGTGTTTACACTATAGTTAGTGGGAGGCTCTCAGGAAACATTGTAAAGTTCATAGAGAGATATCTAGAAAATATTTTTCCTAAAAGTTCCAGTTCCTTGAATTCATATGAAGATAATGATAATTTTTTAGTAAGTGTCAATTCTCTAATTGAATCATGGATTTTTTATTCTGTTTCATCATTTTATTCCACATTTGAGAAGGGGTGCATGAAGAATAATGTATCAAGATGATTTGGTAAGTTATATTTGGTGGATTATGAGGCTATTAATGTTTTCATAAATGGTGATGTGAATGTTTAGATAAGTTATGGAAACTTTCTCAAGTAAAATGAAGTAAGGAACATCCCATATTTTTGAAAAAATCTTATTTTCATGGTAAAAAGTCATATAAAAGGATATGAAATGAGTTTTTCTAAGGGTTTGTGGAAAATTGATTAAGGATCATTTTTTGTGGAAAGAGGAGTTATGGTTGGGACCTTGAATCTGACCGGAAGTTCAAATGGATGTTTGATGGATGAAAGTATAATTTAGGAATACAATAAATTATGGAACAATTGGTCAGGCCATCTCAGTGATAAGAACCTGATGGTTCTTGGGGAAAATTGTATCTTAAAGCTCGTTCATATCAACATCAGAACTTATAAGACTTGTATACTTGAGAAATAGATGGAAGTTTCATTTAATTTTAATGAATGTAAGACTCATAAATAAAATCATGAACTTATTCAAAATGATGTTTCGGGACTATCCCTAGTTCAATATTATGGAGGTTCCATATACTTTTTCATGTATATTGATGATGTTGTGGGAAAAGTGTTGTTATTTTTCCTGAATAAATTGTTTGAAGTGTTTAGAATATATCCTCAGTGGAAATATGTGTTTTATAGAGCTACTAGAATAAGATTGAAATTCCTTAGGTCAAAATGTTATACTGAATACCAAAAATGGGACATATAAAAATATTTTTAGAAAAAGGGAATCATGAATGTGAAAATTATTATGGGTACACTGGAAAAAAATGGAGTGGATGAATGGATAAATATAACACAACCTTAAAGGAAGCATAACATGAGGTTTAATTATAGTAGGAATAAAGGAATTTTTGGAGAAATAATGAATTACGCTTCATACTTAGTTAATCTAGATCCATTAGTTCCAAACAGATAGAAGATTCTTGAGTAGTTTTTGTCTGGTTAACCAGTGGAAATTTATCATATAAATGTTTTATGTATTCTATCTCATGTTCAAATTGATGCTAAATAGAGGGATAATATAGAGTCAAAATCCAAAATTTATTTCTTTGTGGGATAAGGAGATAAAACATTTGGGTATCATACATGGGATGACAATCATTGGAATGTCTCTTTAGTTAGAGGGTTTCGTACAAAGAAAAGAATTTGGAAGATGCTGAATTTGAGGGTAGAGAATAAACAAGACATACTCATATTCATCTAGATGGGATCACCATAAGTTTTATAGTTCTATTGAATTTTGTGTATAGAATAATTGTTTTTACAAAATAGATCAAAAAAGATATACTTGAATGATAAAGGGGTGCAGAGTCTCGAGTTAGAGATTTGGAAGTTTATACTCTAGAATTTCATCCATTAGAAAATGTAGTACCAATAACATTAGAAAATCAAGTTGAATTGTAAATTTATTTTAGAGTGATAATACCTATATAAAGATGTGTTTATAAATTTTACTTTGTACATATAATAGATATATGAGAACCAGAAATCCCATAAGTTATGGAATCACTTAGTGATTTAGGAAATTATTAGCTACAAAATAGGAAATGGATTCACTATTTTTAAATAAAACCAAAAAGATAGTAGATTTACCGTGAATACATAATGAATTTGAAAATAAATGGGGTTCCGATTGAAGTAGAAGTGTACAGAATAAAGTGATATAAATTTTTGCTGGTAGTGAATTTTTTTCAATGGAAATAAGGAGTGGATTTCTACATGGTAATTTCATAGACATTAATGAATACTACCATCTTGATGGTTTTGAGTTTGGTTGCTGATGATGTTTTTTTTAAAAAAATGGATGTAATTAATGGAATCCTTCATATTGATTTGGAGAGATATCGTTACATGAAGAATCAAACTAGTTTTAAGGTTTTTTGGAATAATGACTTTGTGTGAAATATTAAATGTAGTCTCTACATCTTGAAGCAATAACCAAATCAATGAAACTATAAATTAAATGCATTTTTGGTTGAAAAGGTTTTAATGTGAAGAAGATAATATCATTGTTTCTATCAGATAATATAGAAATATGTTATTTTAATCATCTTTCACCTATATGATGATGATATCTTATATTGGATACATACATTCACCAGATCTAGGAACTGAAGTGTGATTAGTTTGAGACCATTGAAATTAAGGATCTCAACATTGAAAAGAAGATTCTTGGTATGAGTATTGATTTATATCGAATCACTGGGAGTTTAGTGTTTTCTAAAATAGAGTACATGTTGAAGGTCATTGAGCAGTTTTCAATGACCATAAGAAAATTAATTTCAACTCATATGGTTAGGACATTAAATTTTCAAGTGGGAGAGAACCATGAATGGAAAATGAGGTGAGATACATAGAAAATGTTTTTTTTATTCTTTTGATGGATGTTTAATGTATGTTATGTTTTATACTCACCCTTATATTACATTTTAAGTGGGATTAGTTATTTGATAAATGGACAATATGTTGAAAGAACACTGTAAAGTCAAGGAACAGATTATTAGATATATAAAATAAATAAATAATACAACCTTTTGTTTCATATTTTCCAAATAACTGAAAGGGTATTTAGATGAGTAGTTTTGAGGTTATTCTAATACTCAAAAAATTAAAATATAATTTGTTGTTTATAATTAGTAGAATGGAAATCAACCAGATGTATAAGTTATAGTTTGTAGTTGAACTCTCTATAATAGAAGATGAATATATAGTCATAATAGAAGTATCAAGGAAATGGTATGGCTGTGGCTTCTTCTGTTGGAAATTGGAAAGGGTTGAGAGTGTGGGTTACACTACTGTGATAGTTAGAGTTTTATTCACTTGATAAGTAAGCTTATGTTTGAATTTCAGACTAAACATATTGACCTAAACTACCATTATACTTTACAATTTCATGAAATTGGAGACTAATAGCTACAAAAGATTTCTGGAAAGTTTAATCATGTGGATATGTGTAATATGGTTATGATCTTGGAATGTATGAGGTATCATTGTTCCTTTTTGGGATTAGGGTGATTAGAAGGTGGAAGTAGAGAACTGCATGAATGATAAAGGAAGATTGGAATTTTTGAATTTATTTGAGTGTTGATGGTTTCCCAATTTTGATCCTGAATGAAATCTATAAGTGGGATATTTTTAGGATTGTAAAGCCTCATCAAGTCTCTAAATTCATTTTACTAGATGTTAAGGATTTAGTTTACTAAATGATAGGTTTGGAAATGTGACTTTGGTAGATAATAGATTTATTATGAGTATTTTTTGTCTAAAGTGATGAGTTTAGTTAAATTTGGATCACAATGGGGACAAGTATATGGGAGAATTGTGATATTCTCTATATACCAAATGTAGCCAGTCACATTGAGGATTTCTATTAGAGATTTAAGATCATTATTTTAAATAGATTGTGGATTGTGTTTATAAGAGGTTGGTAAATTTTGATTACCAATTGGACTCCTCTATTATGAGATATGGGACCAGTTGTTGATGTGAACTATAACTTGTAATGCGATCATTTTTCAAAAGTGATCCACATGGGTGAAAAATCACTTCATTTTTAATCATTGTAATTTTAGATAAATAAATCATTATAGTTTTCCCCTTGGATGTAGGATAAAAATCTAAACCACATAAATCAATGTGTTCTTAAATTAATTTTTTTCTATTATTTTTTTATATGAACATGTGTATGATTACAGGTAGACATGAAAAGTGGTGATTTAGGGTGTTTTTCAGCTTCTTAAGTTCCATAACTTTTAATTAAAGGTGGTGTGGTTTACCACTACATGTGAAGTTTGATGGGAGCAAAAAATGCAGTATATTGAAGATATTATATCAGGAGGTTTAAATTTTTGTTGATTTCACTCTTGCACTTATCCCCCCAACAAGTCTTATAATGGTTATCATGTGATTCTTGATAAATGTTGGGATTAGATTCAATAAGCAGGTCTAAGATTCATATTTAAACCACATGGGTTGTGTTAAATAGTGTGGTAGATATCCATGGGACATTACCTTGAGAAGATGGTTTGGATTCCAAGAATTGAGGTTATCCAATGAATTTGGGTTGTCATTTAGATGTGGCATAGGTGGTGGGGTTGAGTCGCGTAAGACTAGTTCAGGGGATATGATCCCTTATATAGGATGAGAAAGATGTGTGGGATGTTATAAAGGAACAACATCTAGGGTTATGTTTTTCATGTTGTTATGTTTATCCAGTTTTCATTGATGCGGGTATTGAGGTTTTGGAGACATAGGGCCCTGGAAAGAGTGGTGTCGAATTACACCTCCCATGTTCTCATCTCCTTTGATGAATTTTAGCATCCATGGTGGGATCAAAATAGATCCCATGATTCTATATGGAATGTCATGTTTATGGTTAGAATGATCAAGATATAATTACCCAATATGGAATTTATCATCTATGGATAAATCAACAACATTCTAGGATTCCATATGACATGTGATACCTAAGTTCATATTAGAATAGATCCTAAGATTCTATATAGAATTTAAAATCTATGATCATAACCGTAGATAGTCTGGGACCCTATATTACATTTAACACCCATGGTCAGACTGGTCGAGAGATGGGATAACATTTAGTATTTTTTTAATGTTTAAGGTTATATTTTAAGTAGTTCAGGATACCATACAACATCTCTTTATTCATAAGGTTTAAATTGAAATGGTTCACCAATTGTGATCATACCTAGTATAGTTGGGTTTCATGGTGGCCTAGTTAGCACACAATGAACCAATATGAATGCTTTCGTGTTGTATGTTTTATTATTTATTTCCTAGTGTATACAATTGTATACAATGGTGTATATTATATGAATTTGGTGATACCCTACCAAGATGTACCTATGAAACCTATATGATCACCCAGGTGTGTGTGTAATCCACATGTCTATTACATTGGTCTAATTATAGGTTGAATTTTAGATCATTATGGAGAAACTTGATGTTGATTGGAGATGGTTTGAGGTGAGGCTCAAGGTTTTAGTAAACCCTATTTGTATATTTTATTACATTATATTTTTTTATATTTGATTGGCATTGTGGGAAATCTATTGGGATGTATATGATTTATTAAATTTATTATTTATATTTTATAGTATAATGTATGATTATTTAGTTATGGTTTTCTTGGTGTGTAATTTCATACTCACATACTCTGATTATCAATTATAGGTGATATCTTGTTATTTATTTTTATTTAAGGTTATGATATCAATGCAATAGTCTCCAAAAAGTAAGTTATATTCCAACATGTATAGTTAACCACCTCTTTCATGTTGGGATGCACATGTGAGGGTTTGTGGTTCTCTGACTAGGGTGAAATTTATGTGATTTTAACTGGGGAGATATAAAAAACTCTTAAATTAGTGAAATACAAATCCTAAACTACTAATGGATATGATATAAATTCAATAGCGTTTATCATTTTAATGTGATCGTATTTAATAAAATTAAATATTAAATTAATATAAAACATGATACTCACCTGATAAAAATTATATTATGGATAAAATGGCATCATCATCATCAAACTTGTATTTGATATTAATTTTAAAGAGATAAAGTGTAATATTTCATATTTAAGTATACATTTTATTTCCCTGAGTTACTTTTTTTACTGTTTCTAATGAATAGAATCATAGGTAGAAAATAATTATAACATTATATAAATCAAATTAACAACACTTTATTCACTCATATGGAACATTACAAAAAATGTACTTGAAACCAAGTATTACATACCATGGATGATTACAACCCTCAAAAGTGTATAAAATAAAATAAGATAATAAATACATAAATTAATATTTTTAAAACTATGAAATTTAATAAATTGTTATCACCTTTCTGTATCACTATTAGTAGAATAAAACCTATAATGTGAAAGAAAACATCATAAAAGGAGAATGAATTTTGTAAAATCCTAAATTAAAGTTATGGGGAGTATGAAATGATATTTTTGAATCGAATTATTTTTTAGAATGTAATGATAAAAATTTAGAAGTTATTCGACCATTATAAAATATATATAAACATTAGGAATAATACTAGTAAACATACTACCAGTTTGGAATTATCAATATGTAGTTGATATAAATAAATTTAATTAAATATTAAAAATATACATTTTCATTACAAATAATTTAATTTAAACAAAACAAATGATTTTAGAATAGAATAAAAAACACTAATTCATTTGGGAAAATTCTTTTTATTCTAAAGAAAGTATATTTATGAAATCTGTTTTTCCTTAAATTTATTACTTTTAAAGAATGATTTTGATAAAATGGATTGATAAAATTAAATTAATGATTAGTAAAATAATTAAAAAACATAAATTAAATAATAAAAAAATTATGAATAATAAAAATTTATAGATACATAGTGAAAGAAATATTTGTTATTTTAAAAAATTATTTTTATATATTATATGATTTTATTTAAAAGTTAAATTTATCATATTTGGAGTATGGGATATAAGGAAATTTATTATTTAGATAATTAAACAAATTGATAAACATCCATTTATTTTTTATTAATTGTTTTTAAATAAATGTAAAATAATTTAATGTTAAAAGCCATATTTTTCAATGATTTATTTTGTTTCAATAGGTTTTATATTTTCATCATAATAAATTAAATCCATTAATATTAAATAATGATGAAATACATTACACACACATGTATATTTAAATAAATAATTATCCATCTAATCATTATTACTTAGTAAGGATTTATAATAAATTCATTTTTATACTTAAAATATATTTCTATAATTTTTTTGGGTTGTGTATTTTTATTTTAAAATTAGTTTTAATCATTTTTAGAAAATAAAAAATGGATTTCATATTTTTGAATAATCATTTCAAAATTATTTAATAATGTTAATTTCATTTTCTCGAAAAAAAATAAGTTGATGTGGTAAAAGGTAGTTACCATGGTAATGGAAAAAATAGGAGAAATAGTTAAAATAATGTGTCGAATTTCCAAAATATATCCAAAAATTATATCTTAAATGTATACATGAGAGAATTCTCAAACATATATCCATGGAAATTTTGGATTCACTATCTATGAAAAATTATTTTGCTCACATAATAATGAATTTTTATTTGTGAAATGACACTCCTCCCAACTTATAAAAGGTCCCCTCTACCACCCTTTCTAAACCAAACCTGAAATTAAAATTCCTCCTTATAATCTATCATATTTAATTTACTAAGGATCCTCTATCACATTTTTTATCCCCTTATCTCAATAGGATTCCAAGTATTGTTAAAAAAATTTAAAAAGGATTCCAATAGAAGATATGGTTTATTCATTAATGTTTAAATTTGTCTGAGTGAGAGGGAATCTAATGTAAGGGTTTTTATTAACTCAATCAGGGTTTTTGTTAACTTAATATCATTTTATTGTGTCTTAACCCTTCTTATTTTTCTATGTTCTTATATATTTGGTTTATTTTATAATGTGATTGTACTATATTTTATTTCCTTTTTCTTTTCTAAGGATTTACAGTTAATTATCATAAACTCGATTTAAAGTGATTATTACATCATAAATTATGATGTTTGTTATGTTTTTTTTGACTTGATCACCTTTAATTGAGTCCCTAACATTATTATTTGATTATATTATTCTAAGTTTATTATATTGTTTCATTTATCTATCTTATTCAGTGATTTATCATTATTTTTGGGGAGAATACTTTTCATTTCCAAAATACGTTTTTATTGGGTTTTACTTCATAAACTTGTTTTTTATAAAGGAAAAACGTTTACATTTGATTATAAGAATTTTTCATCCATATAATTTCTTTCCACATATATTTTATTTAATTATATTGAATGATATATGTGTATTTTATTGTATACACTTCTTATTTATATTTTCCTCTTTTAAATAGAAGATTTAATAATTATTTTATCATCATGGGTTTCCTTGAAACTATTAAAAATCATAAAATGACATTTCTTCCCACATATATTTATTTTGTATCTTCCACTACCCATTTATTCTATTTAGCCTTTATTTATTTTTCAAGGTTTTATTATTGATACCAATTTTAAAAATAATTTCATCAAAATCCTTCTTTTGATTCATTAGTTTTTTTTAATTTGATGTATATTTTTTTTATAAAAATGTTACCAAAACATAAAAAAATTCATCATACTTTTATTGTTTTCCTTTGTTTATTTTTAAGGTTATTTTTTAATTAAATTTTATATACTATATTTAAAACAACATTTTATCAAAATATCCTTATCTTTATGTCATTTTTTAAAAACTAGTTTTTATGTTAATTCTTTCATTAATTTCAATTATTTAAATATTTTTTTAAAAATATGGAATGGATTAAAAAAATATTACAAAATTTTTTATCTTCCCATGAAGGATATTTCACCTATGTTAATACAATTTTATATTCAATCATTTTCACATTTATTATGGTATTTTTCCTCTCATTAAATTTTTTTCTCAAGCATAAAATATTTTATAATAATCCTTTAATTCGTAACCAAAACATCCATGTATCAATGGTGATGAGAAAATTGAATCTCAATAAGTGGATTAATCCATAACAAACTTTTTAATTTCTTTATTAAAATAATTCCATAAACACAACCTTATTCTAAGGCCTTTCTATTGTGAATACCATCGCCTTCATTTTTCTAATTCAAGGGTATTCACCATGATAATTGCACCATTGAATTGACTGTTGAAATTTATTGTACTTACCATATAAATATTATTCTATATGGTATAACTATCATTTAATTAATTATTTTAAAATAAGGGTATTTACCTTGGCAGACTCTCTCATTATTTTTATGAGTTATACCTCATGAATGTTTATATATATTCTATTTTATTTCCATGTGTTAATCATGATATGAATTTTGGTTATTTCATACGGTACACATTTTTATGGTTTATCATTTTGTTCTAGGTCGGAATTAAATTATAGATCCTTAAAATTCATTTTTTAATGATTTATATCCCCTGAAATAATGATGTTGTGTGTGGATATGATTGCGTTTATCTATGTTCAAAACATTGTGTATGGACATGATTATGGATAAATATTGTTATAACTTTATGCATGGATATAATTGTTGTTATTTATGTTCATAACTCTATGTGTAGAACTAATTGTGGTCATATATGTTCAAAAAAAATTAGAGTGGACATGATTATGGTTAGTTGTGTTCACAAACTAATGCATGAACATGATTATGGTTAGTTATATTCAAAATGTTATGATTTTCCAATGTCTTTGATCATGCCACATTCTTATGTTATGTTTATAGACACCATGATTGTAGTATCATATTCCCATATTACTATGAATCCTTTCTATGTAACACTAAAACACTTGTTTCATTATTTATGTTTTATGATAAATGTTTTATTGGGTATTATTTTTCATATGTTGTGATCATATACCTTTATTATGTTCTCATACCCACATGCTAATCTTATACTCATTTATAATATTTTTAGGTTCACTCATGATAATTTTATATCTCTCATGTTTAGCTTTACTAATCATTTGAGCTACCTCCTTATGTTTCCCCATTTTTCCAGAAATTTATATGTTGAAATATGTCTAGGAAATATTCATGTGAGGAGAATTTTTAAGAATAAAGTGGTAGTTGTATTTAATAAAAGGTTATATATAGATAATATACAAAGACACTAAACCTTAAGGTCTTAGGGGTTTGATTTTATATTTTTATGAGATGTATAATCTTGTAAAAGGAGGTATGGATTTTTGGGGCATCTCAGTTTATATCAAATTAAGTATGCAAAGTTTGGGTTTTTAGCATAACATCTGGGATTGTGGGTTGGGGAACTTCAGTTGGTATCAAAGTGGGGTTTAGATATTTTTGGGGATTGGGTTTTTGATATTAAGGGTATAAGACCAATGAAAACCAAGTTTAAATTGAAAGATTTTTAGGTAGAACCAAGTATGTCAAATTTGAACCTAATGTTTGGTAGTTTTAAATGAAGGTTCCATATTATCATACATCTAAGGATTGATATCTAATAAAAAGTTTTTTAGTAATGGGTTTTGAAATGTGATCATGAGAATGAAGTGGTGAAAAGTAATTCTCTAGAAACTCAATTGAATGTATACATCTTATCACTTACTAAATAACCATCCTCTATATAACTGGTTGAGTTAAATAAAAATATCAACAAATTTCTATTTTGTGAGACATAACTATAAACAATGATTAATTTCTTGATCATTATTATATCCAATTTCATTAATATTTTAAAGATACCCTCACATAGTTTTAATATTTGGGGGAAATTCAATTTTTCAGGATGAAATTTATTTAAGGGGGGAATGTGACATCCCATATTTAACTATGAATTCTCTTTACCAAAGTTACTTGTTTTATTCATTCTAATGAATAATACATGGGTCAATAATAAATCTGACCCAGTATAAACAAAATTAAAAACACCTTATTCACCAATAATGTAACATTACAAAAAAAGTATATAAAACCAAATATCAAATAAAATGAAAGATTACATTCATAAAAAAGTGTATAAAATAAAATTGTAAAATGAGAACAAAATAATTATATTTTGAAACTATAAAATATCATGGATCATCTTCACCCTTGAGAATCATTATTAATATAAAAAAACTTTAATGAGATAAACCATCATGAAATAAGAAACCATTTTATAAAATCTTAAATTAAAGTAATGGGAAGTGTGATGTGATATGTTAGAATGGAATGAATTTATATAATTTAATGATGGAAATATAGTTGTTATTTTTTCATTATAAAAGGTATACAATCATTATGTATAATACAAGAAAATAAACTACCAGTATGGAATTACCGATATATAGTCAATATAAATAAAGTGCATTTAGTTAATAAAAAGATACATTTTCATAATAAATAAATCTATTGGAATAAAATTTTAACATTTTTAATATAATAAAATGATAATAATTCATTTTTCATATACATTTTATTCTAATGATTTTTTTTCATAAAATATGAATTTTTGTTAAAATTATAACTTTTAAGGAACGATTTCAATAAAATGTATTGATACAATTCTAGTAATTATTTGTAAAATATGTAAATAACATCAATAAAATAATAAAATAATTATAAAGAATAAAAATTTTGTGATTCTATGTCAAAGAATTTTTTTTATTTTAAAACCATTATTTTTATATATTATATGATTTTATTTAAAAAATAATTTCTCATATAATGAGTATGAAATGTAATAAAACTTATATTGTATGTAAATAAAAAATGAATAATCATTAATTTATTTATTTTTAATTTTTTATAAATAAAGATAAAAATATTGCATTTTTTAAAGATATATTTTTCATAGAATTATTTTTTTATATTGTATATATTTTTCTTAATAAATTAATACGATCACTAATAAATAATGATGAAATGTATTATTTATATATGTTTTCAAGTAAATTACTATTTGTGTAATAATTCTTTATTAGTATGGTTCAAGAATAATGTCATTTTTATTATTAAGAATTTATTATTCTAAAAATTGTTTTTATGTGTTACAAATTTTGATTTTAAATTTTTAATAACTTTTTTAAAATGAATAAAAAATATGTATTTCATATTTGTAATTATCATGTAAAAATTAGTAAGTTTAATTTCAATTTTTAGTAAAAAAACAAGTTAGTGAGGTAAAAGTTATTTACCATGGTAAAGGGTAAAATGATATAAATAGTTAAAATAATGTGTTAAATTGACCAATTATTTGCATAAATTATCTCATAAATTTATTTATGAGATAATTATCAATGTACCTTCCTTCCTCGGTAGTTTTGTGGAATGATTCGTTATAAAATTATTATTTTCAAATAATAATGGATGGTTAGTTATGAAAATAAGATTCTTCCTCACTTTTAAAATAAACCCTCAACCACTATCTTTATACCACATGTAAAATGACAATTCATCCTTATAACTTGGAATATTTCTTTCCCAAATATTTTATATATCATTTTTATCCCCATGTCCCAATAGGATCCCCTAAATCCATCAAAACTAAAAATATATGATTTCTTATTTGATATTATCATACATTTGGGAAAACAGAAAGGTATGTTTTTTAACTCAATATCATTTCTTTAAGTCATATTGTAACACCCTAGTATTTTAGCTTATTAATAATATGTATAGTATCTAATGACACATGCAACATAGAGCTGCAATGCACCACAATATATAATATAAATATTATTATTTAAATATGATAGTTATGACATAGTTGTTGGATTGGAAGTTTTAAATAGAAGTATATGCATTATAGATTCTAGGTAGAAAAGTTTTATTAATAGAAATTTATTTATTAATTCCTATTATATAAGTAATGAATTTTTAATGACAATAATCAAATCATATAAGGATGAAAATAGTTAAAGTTTTAAAGGGTCGTTTTTCTATAAAAGAAGTTTTGTTGTATAATTTTGTTTATAAGATAAATTGATAAATTTTAGAAATTTATTTTGAGAAAAAAAGATTCATTTTGGTTTTATAATATCAAAATTATATTATGGTGATTTTTTTTGATTTATTTGGAATAATTGATTTTTATGTGAATAGTTAAAAATTCCGATTTTACAAATACTACCACTTTTATGATATTATCAAGATATAAGAATGACTTGAAAATTTAAGAATATTTTTATAGGAAGAAATATATTTAATAAGTAATATATTTAATTTAAAACTATAATGATAAAATTATAATTCTATGTTTGACATTTTGGGAATCTAAGTAATGCTTTTTATTCAAATAAAAAATATTTTTGGTACTTCTATTTTAATTAGTTTTGAAAAGGTTACTTTTTTATTTAGAATTATTTAAAATTAAAATAAATCTCATTTTATTTAATATAATCCAATTAATTAAATTTAATCATCAATATACATTATTTTGGTATAAAATCATTTTTATACCTAAAATGGGCATTTTTTTAAATACAAGTTTTCATTTCATTTTGCAAAATTATATTAAAAGTAATTTTTATCACTCTTTAAAATTTTATCCTTTAAAATTTATTTCATATTTTTAATAATAATGTTTAAATTTCGTTATAAAGACAATTTAATTTTTGGTAATAATGAATAGTAATCATGGTAAAATCGTATCACCTTGGTAAAAGGTAAAATGGGTTAATGTATTTTAAATTATGGGATATGGCCTCAAAACATATAATTTTTTTAATTAATTTAATTGGATGAATTTATTTCAACCAACCTCAAACAATATGTTAAAATATGGAAATTTAGTGCCATATTCCATGTATACTAACCTTAATATTATTTTTAATAATGAAAAATATAAAATGTTACTATATTTTAATATCTAAATATGGTTCCATATAAATAAAAAGATTTCATGATTGGTTATAAATAGTTATTTTTAATACAAATAAATTATTTTTATTATATTAATTTATTTTTATTTTTTTTGATGGTATAATTAAAATGAATGCTTACGCATCCCCGACGTAGTGCACCTTCAAGTAGTATAAAAAATAACTAAATGATTTTTAAACATTTAAAGTAATTTTTTTGGGATGAATTAAAGTATTCCATTAATGTATTGAAATTTATAACGGATTGGTGATGGTTAAAATATTTAATTCTAATTACATTGTTATCTTCAGGTCGTTAAAGTAAAATTATATGAATAGACCTAAAAATTACCGTATGGATATTTATTTGAAACAACATTTTATTAAATGATTTAAAAAACACAATTCACTTACTTAAATCTCACCGTTCAGTTGTATTTTGACCTTATACTTCTTATATTATAAACTATGAAAATTTTGGATCCAATTTTCTTGATTAAGAGATATATGATATTATATAGGTTCAATTATTTATAGATTTTCTCCCACCTCACTTATAAAAGGTAATCTTCTCCCCTCACTCCTCCATACTTCTAGATCCACTTAGCTCAACCAATGCATGCCTAAATATCTTCCCAAAATCCATAGCCACATCTTATAGGTTCAATTATTCCTAAAATACCACCTCAAAAAGTCTTAAGTTATAATCCATAAGTGGTTTCCCAAATAAAATGAGGATATAACAAGTCTTACCAAGTATGAATCTAATGTAAGGGTTTATCATCTCAAATTTACTTCATTGATACATGTTTTATATTATGAAATTACTTTTGTGTATATGGTTTATGTACTTAATATTTGGAATAATTTATCATGATTATATTTTTAATCATGGTATTTAATGTTCTATTTCAATTTTTATCCTTTAAATTATTTCTATTCAAATGTTACCATAGTCATAGTGTTTATTTTATAATATAATTTTTTTATAATTGTTTATGCTTAAATTTCTGTTGGGATAATTATATGTTACGTATCTCCTAAAACAAATTTATTTTATTCTCATATGGTTATTTCTAGGGTTATCAATAATTCTGTTATTTATCCCTTCTTTAGTACATAGAAAAGACATGAAGAATTATTTTAAGAAAATGCATCCTTATTTCACCTTTTTAGTTGAGATCTATGTTATAATTTTTTTTATGATATTTATTATATCAACTATTTTTTTGATAAAGGTATTTTATATTGACTTTTAATTTCATTAAAAATGATTAAATTGAATCTTTTCAATTGTTTTTAATATGAATCACTTTTTACTTTATTCAAAAGTGTGAAAAGAATGTTTTCTTTTCAAGGTATACGACATGAATGGATTTTACCATCATCATGTCCATTATTATTCATGAAGCTTATTTATAAATTTCAAAGGTTTTAAAAAGAAAAAAATATTACCATTATTCTTGAATATTTAGTTTTTAATGGTTACTAAAAGTAAGGGATGTTTTCTCTTATTTTTTAATGTATATTTATAAGGATTTTATAAAAGTGTTTTTCATATCTGTAAACATCATAAATTTTTTATAAAGTAAATATTCTTGGTTTCCTAGAAATTAAGCCCCTTCATAGATAATTTTTTTTTTATTTTGGCTCTATCATAGATTCACATATGGGTAATAATCTTGAAAAAGTTTGGTTAGGTATTAGCATAATCATTACTTAGTGCATAACCAGTGCACCTAACTATTCACCTAGTTTAACACTCTTGGGGGATATTATTTAGATATTTCTAATGATTATTTGAAAACCATAATTAAGGATTTAAATATATGTTCTATAAAATTCTTTATATCAATATTGAATAAACTATATACTCATTATTATATATTGTTTGAACTAAATAAAGGCTACTCATAAAGTAAATTCATTTACTGGTAAAATATTGATGTTCTATATCCTTAATGAAATAAAAATATTGATTTATTGATAAGTATTATGATTATATATTATATTTTTAGTAAATATATGATAAATTAATTGGAAATACATAGGTGACATGTGGGTACTGATTATAGATAACTACTCAACATATCGATAGGTCTCATGAGACAAAAAGAATGGGGTTTTCTCAGTGTATATCAGCCAATAAAAATAAAATATCATATAAAAAGTCTTTTATGGTATGTAATATGTATCTTAGTGAGGCCCTAAAGGTAATATTTATGTTTCCTTAGCATGAGGTATTAATGGTAAGATCATGAATTTCCTACATTATGAATTTATCTCATTGAAAAATCCATTATTATTATCCATGTGATTTCTTTGTTGATAATATCCATTGATGTATTTTGAGCTAAAATTTTCAATTAAATGGAATTTGTTTTTATTATCAAACCTACCATATTGATCATTATATTATTATTTATGACATATTCTATTCTACTCCACCCTTATCGGGCATCATAGATCACCCCATTATTTGTTCCTTTCCCCTGGATATGAAGAAGGGATCTTTGATTGATTTTAAATGATATAAGAATGTTTTTCACATTATGTTTTTGGTTTCCCATGGAATATGGAATTCAAGTATATATCCAATTTTATAAGGCTGATAAAATGATGAATCCCTGGTGATGTGATCCCTTATATCTTGTACCGATGCATTAAAGTAAACACCTACTCTGGGTTACTAGAGTCGAGGTTCTTACACTTACACGTACACCTTCTTATTTTTCTATATATATATATATAAATTATTTTTGGTTTATTTTACAGTATTATTATATTATATTTTATTTACTCTTCCTCTTCTAGGGATTTATATTTCTCTCTTCATAACCCCCTTTTCAAAGGATTATTACTTCATTAATTGTGATGTCATTAAGGGTTTTTTAATTAATATCCTTTCATTGATTCATAAAAATTTATATTTGATTATGTTCTTAAATTTTTTTTATATTGTTCCATTTATTTATCCTATGTGGTATTTTATCTTTTTTTCTTGTGAGGATAAATTTCATTTAAAAACACACTTTTATTGATTTTTTATTCATAAATATATATTGTTAAAATAGAAAAATTTCACTTTTTCTTTTGGGTATTTTCCCTCAATTTCCATCCTTTTTCTTACCAAAAAATATTTTAATATTATTTTTAAATATATTTATTTATTATCTTATATAAATTTTATATTTATCCGAATTTATATTTAAATGGATATTTTTTAAATTCTTTTATGATTGCGAGTTTCTTCAAAACTATTAATAATACTAAAATATTATTTCTTTCCACATCCTTATATTTTATATATTCTACTCCAAAAAATCTTATATTTATCCTTTATGTATTATTAAAGGTTATATTATTGAGAATTCCTTTCAAAATAATTTCTTCGAAGTTTTTCTTGTCAAATTTTAGAAAAATGGTTTAAAAGTGACGTATAACATTTTTTTATGGAAAAATTACAGAAAAATAAAGAAAACTCTTTTCACAATTTCTCTTCTATTTTAATATCATTTTTTCAAGGATCCTTTTTAATTAAATATTATATATTACATTTAAAAGGATATTTATATGGAAATATATTTATCTTTACATCATTTTTTATAAATTATTTTTAAACCTATTCTTTCCTTATTTTCCATTATTTCAATGTTATGTAAAATCTGAAGAATTTATTTCTTAAATATTATACAATTTTTATCTCCCACTAAATTATTTTCCCCAATTTTGATACCCATTTAAATTAAATAATTTAAACATTACTTATGTTATTTTTCCTCTTATTATACCTTTTTTTCTCCTGCATCCCCTATTTTGAAGTATCCTTTGATTCACAATTAAAACATCCATGTATCAATGATGATTAAGAATGAGATATATATAATAGGATTGATCCATCACTTCATATTTATTTCCTTATCACCATTTGTTTCATAATGATAAACTTTCAGGCAGTGCCTTTTCATTATGAGTACCCTACTCTTCAATATTCTAATTCACGATAATTCACCTAGATAATTATAAATTTATATTGATTTGGTAAATGTATTTTAATTACATTTACCTTTTATTATATATAGTGTAAATAACATATAATTCATTATTTTAATTTAATGTTATTTACCTAGGAAACCTATATCATTATTTGGGTGAGTTTAACCTCACAAATGTTTATATGTAACCTATTTTATTTTCATAGTTTAATTGTGATATAACTTTTGATTATTTTTTATAGAATGCATTTATATGATTTATCATTATGCAATTGGTGGTTATGGAATTATATATCCTTCTAACACATTGGTTAAACCATGATATCTCATTAGAAAATGTTGTTGTTCATGGACATGATTGTAGTTGTCTATATTCTAAACTCTCTGTGTGGACATTATTTTGGTCAGCTATGTTCACAAAATCATGTGTGGGAATTATTGGGATTATATATGTTCAAATAATAGTATGTGTAAAGACCCAGAAATTCCGGGGAATTTTTTTTTCATAGATACATAGGAATTTTTATGATTCTGGAGTTTCTAACGGCACCTAATTCCGAGGCCCGGTGTGCCCAGAATCAATTTCTGAAGTTTTGTTCAGGTAAGTTCCGTAAACATATGAGCGTGATTTTATAACTTTTGAACTGGTGCTCAGAATTGAATTCTGAGGGCACCATTGAACTCAAAACATTAGTGATTGCTTAGTGAGACCTTCATCGTAGTTTCATTTTAGCGTGTTTGGAAGTTAGTTTTCTGGTTTTCATGGAAAAAGTTAAATAATAATATTTTATAACATATTTTTATTTTTTAGTGGTTAAAGTCTCTAAGTGGTTGTTGGAGGCGGGGGCCACCATACCATAACCTCCCATGAGAGGTTATGGTGGTGGGTCCCACCCGTACATAACCTCCCCTGGGAGGTTATTTTTCCCGTGGGGACCACCCGGGCATATAACCTTTGTATCTATTGGTCTACCCGCATAATTGTGCCAATACTCTCTTTAATTAATTGAAACTCTCCACCTCCCTTATTTTGAATTTGATTTTTGAATCCATTCCTCCGTAATTAAATTAAATGTGTTGTCACATTTAATTAATGACAACTCTTGTGTTGTTGTGCCATAAAAATAATAGATAGATTCCTCTATTATTTTGGCTTATCTTTCTTTGGTGGAAACTTGGGAGAATCCTTGGAAAATTATCCTCTCAAATGAATAACCATCGCCATCGAAGAGCTCCTCTTCCTTCCAAAGAAGAACGTGAAGAATGATGGAGATGTCCTCCGTACATCGACTTCTTCCTTGGATGTCTTCTTCCTTCTCCTATGGGAAAAAAGGATGGAGTTACATCCTTTAAGAATGCTGACGACGCCGTCCTCGGTTACCTTCTTTCTCAACATCGACGAAGCGACATCTGTCTTCCGCGACTTCATCGCTGATAACCAAAATCGAGGTAGTGGTTTTGAATTCTTGTTGTACCCGTTCTATGTAGTTGAAATTATGGTTTGAAAACCAAATGATATCACCGTAACATGGGGGAATTCGGACCGCACCAACATGGCCGACTCTTCTCCTTTATGATATTGTTTGTGGTTGACGATGGGAGCAGACAACGACGGCTGGCGTCGGGCCGGCCGCAAGGAGACCGACAGCGCAAGACCGCTGGGTCACCGGAAAGGCGCGACACCGTCGTGCCACGTGGAGTAATGTTGGACCGCAGCCAAGCCGGGTCATGGCGAAGGAGGCGTGGCACCGTTGCGCCGCACGACGGGCAGCAGGAGGCCACGACCAGGGCGGCCGACGACGGAGGGGCGCGGCGTCGTCGCGCCCCACTGTTGCTACAGGAGGCCGCTGCCAGGATGGTCCACGACGGAGGGGCGCGGTGCCATCACGCTGCGCCGGTGGAGCAGGACTGTGGCCTTAGGCCGCGGCGGACAAGAGAGGGTGGCCGGCTGAGTCGGCGGCCGTTGTGCGTCAGGTGGGACCCTACGGGTCCCGCGGTTAAAAGGGTCGGCGCATTGCGCCAGCCATTTCGGGAGCCTGGGGGGTGTAACCTGCCTTTTACATGGAAAGCCGGCCACTCGGGCCAGCTAACCAGCCAGTCAGCCAACCAGCCACGTGGGATGCCAGCCGACCGGGCCACCACGGGCCGAGCCGCCAGCCGGCCGGGCCGCCACGGGCCGGGCCGCCACAGGCCGGGCTGGGCCACCACGGTCCAAGCCGCGCCTTCGGGCCGGGCCACGCCTTCGGGCCAGGCCGCGCCTTCGGGCCAGGTCGTGCCTTCCGGCCGGGCCGCGCCTTCTGGTCGGGCCGCCCCTTTGGGCCAGGCTGCTTCCTTGGTTTGGGCCGCCCACTCGGGCTAGGCCAACCACTCAGGTCGGGCCACATCCTTGGACTAGGTTGGACCCGCGAATTGGGTCAGACCCTGGTTCAAACCCGCTAAGACCATCTTCATCTTTCCACCCATATCTTGGGCTACGAGTGTTTGATTGATGAACGACCTGCGGCTATGGAATTCTTGGAGTGAGAAGATTCTTTTGGCATACTCCACTTGAGGTCCATATACAGTTGGGGTACGGTCGGGTTGGTTTGAGCCTAAATACCAACTAGGCCCATAGAACGAAAACGCCAATAACTCACAGACCGGTCATCCGATTGATGCTCATTATATCGCATTGGGATCCTTTTGATGAGAAGGAACTATGGGATACATCAACTCGAGACTTCATGATAATTGATGTATCAACACTTGGCTCGAGGAGCGGACCCTCCCAAAATCGAGTGTGATGTTTGCGGGAACCCTATGGCTAATTGTGACTGAGATGACAGGATCCTCCGTGGGTTCGACAGTGACGATACTATACTAGGATCCTCCGTGGGTTTGACAGTGATGACTTCTGTACCGAGATCCTCTGTGGGTTCGACAGCGGTGACTTATTTACCGGGATCCTCTGTGGGTTCGACAGTGACGATTTCTGTACAAGGATCCTATGTGGGTTCGACAGTGCTGATATTGTTCCAGGATCCTACGTGGGTTCGATAGAGGAGATTATTTAGAGGATACATCTAATCATCTCTACCCCTCTTCATTGTTGTATACCTGTGCGAGCTGAGTGATGTCTTTCAACAATTATAATCTTGGTGATTGACTTTATTTCCTTTATGGATTGGGTTGTTCCTGGGCTTGGGAAGGAGCTGGACTATGATAGGTAACTTAGGTATATGTATGGGCATATACCTATGTAAGGTTGGTTGATACTTCGCGATTGTATCTTACTTATGTTGTTTATCCTTAGTGTATTCTGGGAGACCTTCGGGGGTCTCGGGGTCCCCTACTGAGTATTGTTATACTCACTCCTGCACAGGATTCGCCCGCACCTTGTTGTGTTTTGTGCAGACGATGTTCAGCAGTGATCGAGGCTGAGGGTTACAGACGGGAGGCTTCTCGGAGCTAGACTAGATGGAAAGTCCCTCAGGGAAGGGTTTTAAAGTTCTGTACCAACCCATCTGGTAGGATTCCCCGATGGACAATCCAGGAGCTGTTTTTTTTTACTTGTACTTGTACTTGTTGTTCAGTTGGGTTTGTATACTGGCCCTCTTACATTCAGCACACTTTTCTTTTCTATTTTAGTACTTGTTGCTTCTACTGCTTTTGTTCAGACTGGGTGTGTTATATGTTTAAAGGAAATTCCTTCCCTTTTATCAGGAATTCACCTTTGGTGCTAGTCGCCAGCCCCTGGTCTATAGAAGGCGGGCTTAGGGTAGTCACAGCACGGGCCCCGGGGACGGGTCATGACAAATTGGTATTAGAGGAGTCGGTTCTACCGCCAAACTTGGACTCTGATTCTTTTAACAAAAATAGTGTTAAGTGTTTAGGGTGTGTTTATCAGTTTAGGGAAACTAGTGTTGGTGTGGCAGCTGACGTATCCATACACCGGGACTCTGACTTCTGATTTCTGACTCAGTACATGAAAACACTGATTGTGTGTGTGTTTTCTTTGAAAAGTTTTCTTCGTGATTACTTTGTGTTAGATCACCAGGTATATTGTTTTGAACATGGAACACCTGATTCTTTTCAAGATGACGCCACAAAGGCAGCCAGCTAGGGTTCCTAGTTTCATACGAGATGGTAGCCCACCGAACGACGAGGCCTCGGTGCAGGGCCCCATCACAACAGAGGTACATGCGGTACCACTACCCGATGGGCCACCGATACCACTAGCTCTAGCAGTAGAGATTTAATGCCATATGAGTGCGTTGCACGAGTTCCATCACTAGAGGCCACCCAGGTTCAAGGGAGAGACAGAAACACAGGAAGATGAGGATTGGATGGAGGCTATCGTGAGAGTTTTCATATTGGTAGGGACACCGGCCGACCTCGTGGTGATCCTTTCCGCAAGTCTCCTACATGAAACAGTAGGCAGATGGTGGAGCCTAATGCTCTAGGTGCATGATGAGGCATCAGTACTCTGGATAGACTTTGAGAGTCTCTTCCGGTCAGAGTTTGTTCGAGCCACCATACGTGCGGTGCGGATACAGGAGTTACTGCATCTACAATAGGGTAGCATGATGGTAGATCAGTAATCAGTGAGGTTCACCGACCTCTCGTGCTACTCCATAGAAATAGTACAGGACCCATTCTTCATGGCCCAGACCTTTGATAAGGGACTCATGCATGAGATCAAGGCTTCGATGATCTCCCTCAACATCCCGACGCAGGTGGAGGTGCTGGAGCGAGCCCTTCTTGTGGAGAGTTTTCTTGTTGAGCAGACACCAGTAGTGAGACCCACCACAGGGTGACACATAGTGTAGTCTTCTACATCTGGAAGTAGACAGATGTCGTAGAGGTCCTAGTAGACCAGGCCGTTAGCTGGACGACCCCAGGATACAGGTTTGTTTGTGCGGGCCACATGAGATAGAGCTATCCATACGAGGAGCAGGCAGTGCTATGCATGCAGCGGGCAGGGTCACATGGCTCGTGACTGCCCGACCCACCATGCAGATGATCAACATACATTATAGGGACCTCCCAAGCAGAGGCAAAGGTTTGACCATGGTGGTCCTCCGGGAGCAGGAGGACATGGTAGAGGAGCTGGCCGAGCAGCAGGTGGTGGATGACATTTTGAGGCCCTACCACCACCACCACCACCAGAAGTTCCACCCCGGCCATAGGGAGATGGTAGACAGGGGCGGGCTCATCTCAAGGAAATTGAGGCCTATGACCACGACACACCTAATATGATTCAAATTACTATTTGTTTCTACTCCACCCTTGCTGTTGTACTTATAGACACAGGTGCCAGTCATTCTTTTATTGCTGCTGCCCTTGTTCGGAGCTCGGAGATTCCAACGGAGCCATTGGATCGACACTTATAACTAGAGACTCCTATAGGAGCAGACTCGACGATTGTGCACTGGTGTCAATAGTGTGAGCTTACTCTAGGAGGTGAGATCATTGGCTAGGATCTCCTCGTAGTGGCGTCGAGGCATTATGACGTCATCTTGGGTATGGATTGGTTATCCACAGTTCATGCTCATATTAACTGTATTAGCTGGAAAGTGTTGCGTGTCCGCGAGGATGGGATGAGGTATACCTTCACCGGTGAGAAGGGAGCCTTTGCAGCACAGGATGGACATACCTAGAGGAGGAGGAAACCGATCACACATCAGTTGGCTAGTCTCATTCTCAGGGCGGTTGATGTGTGGATTTTGAGTTTTCCTATTGTGGTGGATTAGTATGCAGATGTATTCCCTGATGATGTTCTAGGATTACCTCATCAAAGATAGGTAGACTTCTCCATTGACCTGTACCCCAGGACGACACTGATATCTACTCCAGCATATCGGATGGCTCCCTCCGAGCTTTGGGAGCTGCGGGTATAGCTGGAGGACTTGGATGGAAAGGGATTTATGCGACCTAGTGTTTCACCCTGGGCATCTACGATTTTGTTAGCCAATAAGGTGGATGGGAGCTTGTGATTGTGTTTTGACTACCGTCACCTGAACTAGGTGACCATGAAGTATAAGTACCCACTCCCTAGGATTAAAGACCTCTTTGATCAGCTCAAGGGAGCGCAATGGTTCTCGAAGATAGACCTTAGGTCAGGATATCACCAACTCAGAGTTTGACACGAGGATGTGCAGAAGACGGCCTTCAGATGTCGGTATGGCCACTATGAGTTATTGGTTATTCCCTTCAGCGTAACCAATGCTCCAGTAGTGTTCATGAGTCTCATGAATAGGATCTTCTAGCCTTACCTCAATCACTTTATCATAGTCTTCATCGACGACATACAGATCTACTCAACTACTAAGCAGGAGCATGCCTACCATTTACCGGTAGTATTGGACACACTCTAAGAGCACCATCTTTATGGTTATCTCTCGAAGTTCCAGTTCATGATCTGGGAGGTACACTTCTTGGGACACATCATCTCAGAGGCTAGATTTGCAGTGGATCCAGTGAAGATTGAGGCAGTGCTTTCTGGGAAGCCACCCAGGAGTGTGACGGAGGATCAGAGTTTTCTGGGGCTGGCTGGGTACTATCAGAGATTTGAGTCAGACTTCTCCAGAGTTGCAGCACCACTTTCAGCATTGACGAAGAAGGGGAAACCCTTTTTATGGTCATAGTGATGCCAGTAGGGCTTTCAGGAGCTGAGGAAGAGGTTGACTAGTGCGCCCATCTTGAGGCTACCAGAGGAGAGCGTTGGGTATGTAGTTTACTGCGACGCATCAGGGACCAGACTCGGGTGTTTCCTAATGCAGGAGAAAGTAGTGATCGCATATGGTTCTCAGCAGTTGAGACAACATGAGTAGAACTATGCTACCCATGACTTGGAGTTAGCAGTAGTGGTCTTCGCCTTGAATATGTGGCGACACTAACTTATGGGTGATCATTTTATAGTCTACTCTAACCACAAGAGTCTCAGGTATATCTTCTCACAGAAGGACCTGAACCCGAGACAACGGTGATGGCTTGAGTTCCTTCAGGACTATGACTTCGAGATAGTATATACTCCTGGGAAGGGGAACATTGTAGCAGATTCTCTCAATAAGAGATCATGAATTTAGGTGCTAGGAGAGGCGACAGAGCAGCTGGCCGCGTTGCAGATATACTTTGTGGATAGAGATGGAGCAGTATTTCTACAGTCTCTCACAGTCACTCCTCCACTTATTCAGTGAGTCAGGGAGGCACAACATGGGGATGTTGACTGTGAGATACTATGTGCTCAGATATCCATCGGGAAGACACCTGATAGGTTTTATGAAGGTGGAGAGAACGTCATTCTCTTCAGAGGATGTACCATGGTACCAGTTTTACTTCAGGAGGAAGTGTTGAGGGAGTTCCACACATCTCCTTTAGCAGTACATCTAGGAGTGGCGAAGATGTATCAGGACATCCGACGATAGCACTGGTGGCCAGGTACGAAGATGGCAGTAGCAGAGTTTCTCTCACAATGCCTCACTTTTCAGCAAGTAAAGGTAGAGCACCTGGTTACACCAGGCCTGGTTTATCCCTTAGAGGTCCCATAGTGGAAGTGGGATGAGATATCTGTAGATTTCGTGATGAGAATTCCACGTACATCTAGAGGACACGACTCTATCTTGGTGATTGTTGACCGTCTCACCAAGTTGGCCCACTTCCTACCAATCAGAGAGAATGGTTTAGTAGAGAGCCTGAGACGCCTTTAGGTACAGAAGATCATACGACTTAATGGTGTTCCATCGACAATCATCTCCTATATAGATGCTCGTTTCACTTCCCCGCTATGGAAGGGGTTGTAGGAGGCTTTCAGGACGTAGCTTCACTTGAGCACCTCCTTCCATCCTCAGATGGATGGTCAGACTGAGAGGAAAATTCATACTCTCGAGGACATTCTCTGTTCATGCGTCCTCGATTTCAGTCATGGTTGTGAGGATCACTTATCCTTTCTAGAGATTGTGTATAACAACATCTACCACTCCACCATTGGGATGACACCTTACGAGGCATTGTATGACTGACCTTGTAGACCACCTCTGTGATGGACTGACCTAGGGGAGTCAGCACTTATGGGACCAGAGATGGTCCAGGATATGACGAAGAAGGTGCAGATCATCCAGGAGCAGATGAATACTGTAAAGAACAAGAAGAAGTCCTATGCTGATAGGAGACGGAGACCACTGGAGTTCGAGGATGGTGACCATGCCTTTCTATGGGTCTCACCTTGACGTGTTCTATGGAGATTTGGCCGAGGAGAAAAGTTATCTACACAATTCATCGGACCTTTCCAGGTCCTAAGCAGAGTAGGCGAGGTGGCTTTCCACTTGGCCCTTCCACCTCAGTTGAACCGGGTGCACACCATCTTTCACGTATCTCAGCTGAGGAGATACGTGCACGACCTATCCCACATCATCGACCACAGAGAGATGGACATCAATGACGGGGCAACATTCATGAAGGTTCCAGTGGAGATTGAGGATCGACAGGAGAGAGTCCTACGAGGACGGTCGATTCCTCTGGTGTGCATTTACTGGTAGCATGGGAACCTCCAGGAGAGCACATGTGAGAGGGAGGCTCAGATGCGTGCTCAGTACCCCCATTTATTTCCTTAGTGTGATTTATAGCTTACAAGGACGTAAATACCTAAGGTGGGGATAATGTAAAGACTCGGAAATTCTAGGGGAATTGTTTTTCTTAAATACATGGGAATTTTTATGAGTTCGCAGTTTATGATGGCACCTGATTCTGAGCCCTGGTGTGCCTGGAATAAATTTCTAAAGTTTTGTTCAAGAACGTTCAGTAAACGTACGAGTGGGATTTTATAACTTTTGAACCGGTGCTCGGAATCGAATTATGAGGGCACCATTGAACTCACAGCATTAGTGATTTTTTTGTGAGACCTTCACCGTAGTTGCGTTTTAGCGTGTTTGGAAGTTAGTTTTTTGGGTTTCATGGAAAAAGTTAAATAAAAATAAGTGATAGCTTATTTTTATTTTTTTTAGTGGTTAAAGTATCTAAGTGGTGGTTGGAGGCGGGGGCCACCACACCATAACCTCCCATGAGAGGTTATAGTGGTGGGGCCCACTCGCACATAACCTCCCTTGGGAGGTTATTTCACCGGTGGGGACCACCCGAGCATGTAACCCTTGTAACTCTTGGTCTACCCTCATAATTGTGCCAATCCTCACTTCAATTAATTGAAACTCTCCACCTTCCTTATTTTGAATTTGATTTTTGAATCCATTCCCCCGCAATTAAATTAAATGAGTTGTTACATTTAATTAACGACAAATCTTGTGTTTTTATTCCATAAAAATAATAGAGAATTTCCTCTATTATTTTGGCTTAGCTTTATATAGTTGAAACTTGGGAGAATCCATAGAGAATTATCCTCCCCAATGAAGAACCATCGCCCACGAATAATGTCTCTTTCTTCCAACGAAGAACGTGAAGAATGCCGGTGACGTCCTTCATACATCGACTTATTCCTTGGACGTCTTCTTCCTTCTCCTACCAGAACACAGGAGGGAGTGTTGTCCTTAAAGAATTCCAAAGACACCATCCTCAGTTACCTTCTTTCCTGACGTCGATGAAGCAACGTCCGTCTTCCGCGACTCCGTCGTTGATCACCAAAATCGAGGTAGGGGTTTTGAATTCTTTTTATACCCATTCTACTTCATTGAAATTATGGTTTGACAACCAAATGATATCACCATTACATGGTGGAATTCGGACCACACCAACACGGCCGACTCTTCCCTTTTATGATCTTGTTTGTGGATGACGACAGGAGCAGACAACGACGGCCAGCGTCGGGCCAACCGCGAGGAGACCGGAAGCGCAAGACCACCGGGTCACCAAAAAGTCAAGACACCGTCATGCTGTGTGGAGGAAAGTATGGTCGTAGCCAAGCCAGGCCGTGGAAAAGGATGTGTGGCGTCGTCGTGTCGTGCGGAAGGCAGCAGGAAGCCACGACTAGGGCGGGCCGCGGTGGAGGGACGCAGCGTCGTCGCACCGCGCTGGTGGAGCAGGACCGCGACATTAGGCTGTGGCGGACAGAAGAGGGCGGCCGACCACCGGTGCATGCCAGGCGGGACCCTACGGGTCCTGCAGTTACAAGGGCCGCACCAGCCGTTTCGGAATCCCGGGGGGGGGGGGGGGGGTGGGGGTGTAACCCCCCTTTTTCGCGTCCCACCGGCCGCCCAGGCCAGCCAACCAGCCAGCCACCCGAGCCAGCCAGCCAGCCGGCCACGCGGGCCACCAGCCGGCCGAGCCACCAGCTGGCCAAGCCGCCATGGGCCGGGCCGTGCCTTCAGGATGGGCCGCTTCCTTGGTTCGGGACGCCCACTCAGGTCGGGCCGCATCCTTGGACCGGGTCAGACCTGCGGACCGGGTCAGAACCCGGTTCGGACCCGCTAAGGCCATCTTCACATTTTCGCCCATATTTTGGGCTATGGGTGTCCGATTGACGAACCGCATGCGGAGATGGAATTCTTGGAGAGAGGAGATTATTTTGGAATACTCCACTTGAGTTTCGGACGCAATTGGGGTATGGTTGGGTTGGTTTGTGCCTAAAAACCAACCGAGCCCCTAGAACGAAAACGCTAATAACTCACAGACCGAGCATCCGATTGGCGAGCCGTCTGTCGCGTTGGAATCCTTATGATAAGACAGAAATACGAGATACATCAAATCGATACTTCATTATAGTTTATGTATCGAAACTTGGCTCGAGGAGAGGACCCTCCCGAAATTGAGCGTGAACTGTGCAGGAACCCTATGGCTGGTTGTGAATGAGATGACAGGATCCTCTGTGAGTTTGACAGCGACGATACTGTACCAGGATCCTCCGTGGGTTTGACAACGATGACTTCTATACCAGTATCCTCCGTCGGTTCGACAGCAGTGACTTCTGTACCAGGATCCTCCATGGGTTCGATAGTGATGACTTCTGGACCTAGATCCTATGTGGGTTCAACAATGCTGATATTGTTCCAGGATCCTACGTGGGTTCGATAGAGGAGATGATTCTGAGGCTACATCAAATCATCTCTACCCGTTTTCATGTGTTGTATACCTATCTGATCTGAGTCATGTCTTTCAACCATTATCATCATGGTGATTGACTTTACTTCCTTTGTGGACTGGATTTTTCTTGGGCTCGAGAGTTGGAACCGGACTATGATTGGTAACTTAGGTATATGTATGGGAATATACCTAATTAAGGTTGGTTGATAATTTGTGATTGTATATTACTTCTGTGGTTAATCCTTAGTGGATTCTGGGTGACCTTGGGGGTCTCGAGGACCCCTACTGAGTATTGTTATACTCACCCCTGCACGGGCTTCGCCCACACCTTGTTGTGTTCTGTGCAGACGACGGTTAGCAGTAATCGAGGATGAGGGTGACGAACGAGAGGCTGCTCTGAGATGGACTAGACGGGACATACCTTAGGGAAGAGTGTTCGATTTCTGTACCTACCCTTCACATAGGATTCCCTGATGGATAATCCAGGAGTTGTTTTCCTTTTTTACTTGTACATGTACTTGTTGTTCAGTTGGGTTTTTTATACTGGCCCACTTACTTTCAGCACACTTTTCTTTTCTATTTTAGTACATGTTGCTTCTACTGCTTGTGTTCAGACTAGGTGTGTTATAGGTTTAAAGGAAATGCCTTCCCTTTTATCAGGAATTCACCTTGTCTGCTAGTCGCCAACCTCTGGCCTATGTAAGGCGGGCTTGGGGTAGTCACAACACGGGCCATGAGAACGGGTCATGACAGTATGTGAAAATTATTGTGGAAGTCTATTTTCAAAAATTTATGTGTGGACATTAATACAATTAACAATTTCCAAAAACTTGAGCCTGGACAGGATTGCAGTTTTCTATGTCCACAAAGTTTTGATTTTAAGAAAAAAAAATTGTGTCACATTCTTATATTATTATTACATGTCTCAGGATGGTTTCCTAATGCTCCCACATTCTAAAAAATCTATTCTTATATTATTCTAAAATATGTATGTTAAGAATTAGGTTTTATGAGATACGTTTTATTGGTTATGATTTCATTATATTATGATAATATACCTTAATTATGTTCTTATACTAACATGTCCATATTATTCTAACTTATGATATTTTTATTTTCGCCTATGCTAAATTGATTTATATCTATTATGTTTACCCTTAGTGAGAGTTCTATCCCACTTATTCTTATATTTACTCATTTCACTAGAAATTTATATAGAAAGATATGATAATGAAGTATTTTTTTGTGGATTTTTTTTGAATGAAGTGGTATTTGTGCTAAGTAGAAATATAGTAATGTGGAAAATATCAGAATACACAAAACCACCAAATCTTATGAGTGTTTATTATTATTATTTTTAGATATATAGTCATGTAAAATGATGTATAAATTTTTGGGTTATCTCGATTGGTATCATATTAAGTATGTAATTTTTTCATTTTTTGCACTAAATTTAGGAGTGTGTTTCTGGGATGTTTTATAGAATTTTAATTGAAGGAACTTTCTACACTAGTATGGGAACTCAATAATTTTTCTTAAATAAGAGGTAAATTTTTTATTCAAATTATCCCCTTCTTAAGATCCCACCTGTTGATATTATTCATCAAGTGAATCATTCTATTTATATAAACAAGAAGATATATTCACATTAGGTTTCAAAGGTTTTATTTATAAGTAAAATAACCAAATTAACTTTATTCTTCATTCATGTATTCAGTATGAATAGGAATATCGATGAATTTGTGAGATTAGAGGTCTCTTTTATGGATTAATCAAACAATTAACTTCATTATAAAGTCATTATTTAGATGGTTCCAATTTAATTAATATGTTAAACAAGTTTTTACATTATTTTATCAATTTTTTGAATATATATGAGTAGAACATGGGAATTCCATGCTCTAGTAGTGCTTCGATAATATAGGAGGGTAAAAGTTTAAGCCTGAAAAACAATATTTGATGCTCCAATACTTAGCCTAGTTCATTTAAACCTAAAGTTTAATAACCTATGTAATTTTATGATAAATATTTATCATGCATGATTAATATTAATTAATTATATTTTATATAAGTATATTAAATATAATAATATTAGGTAATTTTTCAATCAAAAAGAAAATTGTTTTATTTCTAACCAAATTAGGTTTCCATGCATTATATCGTTTTATTTATAATATTTTTTTTAAGTTATAAATTTTTTATTTTAAAAAATGAACATAATTTTTTAATTCAACATATAAAAATTATCTTTGGATTATTTTTTAATAATTTTATGAAAAGTTTAATTTTTTAATGAATAGTCTAAAACACTGATTTTCATTAAATGTTGTATTTTCATTTAAATAATTTACAATGTTATATTTTTTAAAACGATTTAAAAGTAAAATTAGTTCATTTATATTATTAATAATCCAATTAAGGTTTTTGGAATCATAATTATACTTGAATTTTGGATAATAATATTTTTATATGTAAAAGGAATTTTCTGAAAAATCATTTTAATCATGTTTTGCGGGTTTAATTGTAAATTAAATTCATAAAATTTATGAATTGAATTTGATAAAATAGATTCAATATTTTTAGATTGAATTAATAATATTAATTAATAATTTAAAATTATTTTTTTATTATAGTAAATAGTAAAAATAGTAAAAATCTATTACCATAGTTATGGTTGAAACATGTTTACTAGGGGTTAAATTAAAGAGATATGGGTTAAAATGACATATTATTTTTTAAAAAATAATATTATTTTTTAGTATTTCAACACCATATCATATAATATTCAGAAATGTTCCATTATAGAGCCTCTTTTCTTTAGTAATACATTAATTTATTTTAATATTTCTAAAACTTCTATGTGAGCCCTCTCCCCCTCTTATAAAAGGACACCCCTCTCGTCTCCTATCCACACTTCAAGATCATTTTGTCTTAGAGAATATCATAACAAATACCTTCATAATATCCCTAAATTATTCATAGATTCCATTTTTTTGATCAAAAAAACCATTCTAAAAATGCGTTATGTATAAACATAAAGAGGTTGTTTAAAGAAGATGTATGGTTCTTAACTGAGATTTTTCATTTTATTTGTTATTATAAATATTTAAAATATTATTAAAACATGATGAAATAATAAAAAATTTATACTATATATATTTATATGTTTTATGTTAATTCAATAACTTATATCTATATCATATTCCATCAAAGGGGAAATGAAAATGTCACTCGTGTGTATGACAGACTACCGCCTTATTAACCAATGTAATTTTTTCCATCACTGCATCTCCTAGATTGTTATAATTATGGATTTAAAGTATATATATGATATTCATGAAATATTTATCATTATATAAATATATTATATCATCTATTTTCTTAAATTTCCATCCATTGGAAAATTATAATGTTGTTCATGTGTACATGTGGATTACCACCTCCATGAAGCGATGTGATTCATATTTCATTTTCAAATAAAATAGATTATATATATTAGTGTATTTAAAGATATAGTATGATATTTATGATATAATAATAAATATGGAATGCTAAAAT
The DNA here is from genome assembly GCA_963277665.1 of Viscum album. Classification (NCBI taxonomy): domain Eukaryota; kingdom Viridiplantae; phylum Streptophyta; class Magnoliopsida; order Santalales; family Viscaceae; genus Viscum; species Viscum album. The sequence goes on along the minus strand of OY728138.1, from coordinate 1,714,213,235 downwards.
GATAATTACCTTATTTCTCTAATGATCATTGAAAAATGAAAACGTATCTTATGCATACGCATGACCTACCATCTCTTGAGAAATTAAATAATTAACATAATTTTATTATTTATTAATATATAGAATGTACGTAATGATTATGAATCAAGGTATAAAGACTCAACATTAAACATTACATAATATTGAATTAAATGAATAATTCACATTGAGGATCTTTTCAAGTTTAGAGTTTTAGTGAATTATGACATAATTATTACATTACATATCAAAAATACAAAGTAGACACTTCTACTCAGTTTCCATTTTTTTCAAAAAAATAAAAAATATTTATAAAAAAATTGTCATGTCAATTTACACGTTTTAGACAGTATGACTATTCCTTGATCACATCCTTGACCTTATTCATCTTTATGTCCCATGAAAAACATTTCAAAACTTGGGATATGCATAAAAAGCTCAATGAGGGTTATAAAATAAAGAAAGAAATCATTCGTCTATCAATACATACAAAACATAAACTCTTTTACATACCTCATGAAAACATAAGATTTATTAATAACACATAGTAATCACAAATCATAAAGGTAACTTGTGGAATCCATAACATACTTACGTTGTATCTTTCATAGCTATGTAGGGAGTCACATTTGGAATACCCATCACAGTATATTCCCTAAATCTCTTAGGAGAAACATTCACGTTTACTAATGTCACATTACCCAATGCGTTGGAGATCTATATTTGGCTCACCCACCCTAGTTTTATCATGGAACTACCCGTATGTGTGAACAATGCCCAAGAACCATAACATATTCATAACATATGAAACAAACATAAATGAAAGATAACATTTCCACATTTCAATCATAATATATCATTTAAATATATTGAAATAACAAATACATTATCAAAACCATTATAAATACCAAAATATGTAAAATATTATATGGTATTTATTTTCCTTTTAAAAATATTACGGCTTGTTAAGGAATCCAAAGATCAAATAATACTCGTGACGGAAGAATGGTCGTTGTCACTGCTTACGTTAAAAAGAAACATTATTTTTTTCATCTAGTAAAATGCCTTGTATAAAAATATTCCATTTGAATGAAATGGAAATTAATAGTTTTTTATACACCATAGAAAATAAAGTCGTGTATAAAACAAAATATGCCTCAATGAAAGGAGATTGAGACGAAGTACCTTACCTCGTGTCTGACTTGACCCGTTTGTCCTTTAATCTCTTGAATAATAAACTAAAGTTACTTTCTACTTTCTTAAGAACCTTTTTCAAGTATTTTATTCCTTTTATATAACTTATTACCATGTAATAAACATTATACAATCATTTAAGTCAATAACAGTCATTTTGTCAATATTTGTTACTTGAGTAAAAAATGAACACCTTATATTTACAAGTTGTCCATGTGGTCAATAGTCCATTATCTAAAGAATGATATTCATTATTTAGATATCATATATATCATATATATCCAGTATATATATTTATTCATAATAGTACATATCATTTTGAGATAAGAAATGAAATGCACCGTTGATGGAGACGGTGAGCCACACATACGCATGAACGATACTTTCATTTATATTTCATATTTTAATGGAATGAAAACATAATGATACATAGGTATATTATAATTCCATTATAATATCATATATAATATCATTAACTCTATCCTTTATGCATCCTAAATATGGCATTAACGAGTCATATCACTTTGAGGGGGCGGTAGTCCGCACTTCCTCAAAAGAAATTATCGCATTTACCCATAATGGAAACCATAAAGGTATGATATAAATGTAAAACACAGAAGAATAAAGAAAAAATAAACATAATATATATCATATATAAATATAGTTCCATATTAATGGCCACCATGAGATTTGGTAGGAGATAATCGGACAATCATCGTTTCGTGAGGCGTTAGTTTTCCATCCACAGAAACAGTATGTTCTTCTTTCATTAGATGGAGGTGTGTGTAAGTGTAGTTTTAATACATCTAATAACAATATCCTAGTATATTTAGGATACTAGTGTTGTTATAAAAGGAAGGAATAAAAAGATTTTAAGGTTTGGAGAAGTAAAATAAAAGAAAAGAATTTAAGAGAAACGGTGACCTTTAATTTGGGTAACTCCCTTTGGTTTGAACGAAAAGGATTTCTTGAAGTGACTTCTGCCTAAGGTAAGGACTCTAGGTGGAATAGAGGGATATTTAGAGATTACTTGGGCAGGGTTTGGATGATCCAAATGGCCTGATAGGTGTGATTAATGAGTTAGAAGTGAGGGATTTTTATAAGGGGGAGGAGGGGCTCTTTAGGAAAGTGTGAAAATATTATTTTATTATATAATGATATTCAGTTTCTAAAGGTCCAAAACTAATCAAAGTTGAAAATAAGAAGAATAATGGTTGAAATAAAATCATCCAAAAAAATTTGACAGGTTTTGGATATTATTTTAATCTTCGTAATCTTATTTATTTAAATCATTTATAAATGAAGTAAACACTGCATCATTATTGTGTCATAAATAATTTAATTTATTTGATGTCTTAAAATTATATAAAAAAATACCATGATGTATTAAATATTTTTATATTTCCAATTAATATTTATAGTAAAAAATATGACTTATATAATCCCATGTAAAAATTAATTTACAAAAAGATATTTTATATGTCATTTTTGCATTTACTTTAAGTTAATTAAAATAAAGTGTCATTATCACTCCCAAGTCGCCCCATGGGGTCCCAAAATAGACCAAAATATTCCCATGGTCGGCTATGTATCAAAAAATAGGATTAGGACACATTTTAGGGTAATTATATATTATTATAGTAATATTCGTTTACCCTTATTTAACGAATTTATCCTTTAACCATGTTAAATAAAATATTTACTGAAGTAAATATTCACAATGTCTAAATATTAAAGTTACCTATTTACACAAATTGGACCTCATGATTCCAAATATGGAATAAATTATTCCAAATTCAAATCACATAAGTGGAAGAAATTAATTTAAAATTAATTCCAACTGTCAAAATAAAAGGCGTGTTTTTAAGAAATAATAACTATCAAAAGATTGACACTTGTTTATGTCCAATTTCAAAGTGAAATTAATTCAAATAACCAGAATTAGATTAAATGGTAAAAATATAATCTAATAAAACTTTAAAACCAATTAAAAAGATAATCCAACTATAAAACTAAATTAGATTAAAAGGTAGTTTTGAATTAAAATACAACATTTTTCACTTTTCATTAAAAATTGAATTTTATCAGAAAAATACTAAAAATTTACCCAAAGTAAATTTTTATTTCATGATTCTAAATAAGAATTTTATTTTTTCAAATAGAACATATAAAAGTGACCAAAACTATATTTAAAGAGGGTTCGCCATTAAAAGGCAGTAAATCAACCTTTTAAAGTAAATTATGCTTAAAATTAGATTAATTAACATTTTAAGCCTCTAAATTTTATTGGATAAATGTAAAAACATTTAAAAAACATGTATAATCATATTTTATTTAGTTTAGTTCATTCCTTCCAATACAATATCTAGGCGTTAACTACCATTTAAAATTATAATATTATATTATTATTGAACAACGTAAGATTTCAGAGAAATGTTTTATTGCGTATCGGGTACGCCATCGAACATAGAAACCCCTTTAAATTAAAATTAATATTTAATTTAAAAATATTAATAAAAATGAAAATTTATTATTTCTTTATTTACCTGGGATGTTATACTAGGTGAGGCAAACATTAACTTAAACCCTCATTTAAAAATGGTTTAAGGATTTTTCTTCTAAATGTTTTATTTCTGTGTACATATTATTGAAATTATTTTGTGGATGTATTTATATAGATATAAAATAATAATAAATTACATTTTATGTCCCTTTTTTACTTTCTTTTAGTGAGTTTTAAATAGGATCTCTTTATATATTTTATATGGAATGCTTAGACTCTATAAACATAAAGGAAAAAAGGAATGTTCTAATTTAACGTACACAATGTCAATGGATTTTACTACCATTGAAACTGTTATTTGATGTTTCAATTAATTTATAATATTTTATGATTTCTTTAAATAAAAACCATTACCTTTGTCTTGGGTATTTTAGTTTTGAAAATGGTATTTTGAAAGGAAATGGAATTTCAATATCCAGAAATGTTTTACATATGGGTTTAAAAGAGTTTTTAAAGGTTTTTACGATAAAAATGAGTAAGATTAAATATTTTATTCATAATATATAGTAATTGAGAATTATAGATGATGATGGGTGAGCCTGATATGTCTTATATTATGGGTTATACCAATATATCTTATTCGACGTGTGATCCTGATACAACTTATATGATGGGTGATCCCACTATTGCTCTCTACTGTATTTGGTAATGTTCCTTGTCTTTAAAGAAAACAAGGAGGGAGTTAACCTAAGGTCTGTCTCTCCTATATATTTGAATGGGATCCAATTATTCCAAAAAAGGGTTATTAATACAATGCTCTAGGATTTCCAAAAATGGTTTATATTTTCTTTCTAAGGGTTTTTAAGGTTTTATTTAAGAAAAAGGTTTGTGTTATTTATGTAGTTATGACCTAATTCATAATATTAAAGAATATTTTTATAATGGAAAATAGTTTATGGGGTTTCATGTCTTTCACTAGAAAAATTTATTTCTTACATTTATGTCCCTTATTGAGATTTTTTTGATAATCCCATGTATTGAATTTTTTTCACAAAGATTAAGGATGAGTAAGAATAAATAAGAAGTCATGTTAAAATTCATGAAGATTTATAATTAAAAGAAAAATTGTTTTATTTTAAAATTTACACATTTTGGAAAAAATGATACTATGTATAAGTTTTCACTTTGTAATATTTAGGTTTGTTATGTATGAGTTATGTCCTAATTATCTAAAAATATGAACCTAAAATATCTTTGTGAATGTAAGAAAGTTTATTGTATTCTAAATATACTAGATTATGTAATTTTTAAGTTTGGTTCCTTTTAGTTGGTATTTTAGATAATATTTAGAAAAATTTATAGGTTAATATTATTTTAATATAATACCATTGAGAGATTTTAATTTTTTGTTATAATGATATACAATATGAAGATTACTATGTTTATTAATCTAATCCACGTCTGTTAAGAATGGTTTTTTATAAGGGAAATAGGGAATCTTTTGATGGAAGGTATCAAGAGGATAATTACCTTCCAAATTAGAATCCTTAAATAGTTAGAATAGGGAAAAAAAAATTTGTTATTGTGATGGACCAATTGATGGAGGATATAATTTGTGGTGGAATCCATGTTATAGAGAAAATATAATTACCATAGAGGAACATGTTTATAGTTGAGAATTTTATGAAATAAAACCCTATGGATTTCAGTGTAACTTTACAATTAGTGACAGCCAAAGACCGAATCAATGCTTTGAAAAATATATTTGATGTAATTTTATTTTTATAGCATAAAAAGGTAAATATTTAAAATTATTATTTTGAAATTGAATTTGATCGATGGTGGTCATTGGTTAAGAATACTAGATAGAGAAGATATTGATTCCATGGAATGGAATACATTTATGAATATTTTCATGGATAGATGTTTCTCTACGTATATTTTCCTCATTAGGGAGAAATAATTCTTAGAATTTATACAAGAGGATGATTCAGTAGATGTGTATGAAGAAAAAATTAATAGATTGGATGAGTATGAACTGAATTTAATTCAGGACATTGATAATAGAAGAAATAGATTTTACTTAGGATTAAACCAAGTTTACCAATAAAAATTTCATTATGATAATTTAAAAATTATGATAAGGTTTTTCATTGTGATGATAAATTTAAGAGGTAGTTTTTTGACATTTATGTTCTGTGATATGATAAGAGTAACAATTTATCAAGGTGAAAATCAATAAAGAAGATATAAATTAAGGAATCTATACATAATACCTCAACATGTTCTAAGTGTGGTAAAAAATTAGGGATTTTTTGATAAGATCAGTAATGTTTTATTTGTGTGGTATGTTTAGTCATATGGCTTGTGAATATAAAGGAAACAATCCTGAACAATCCAATAATGGGGTAACATATAACCAACCAATGGGGATATTTTTTTCAATGATTTGGGAAATTATCAGAACTTGTTCCCAAGTTTAGTTAATAAGGGAAGAAAAAATCAATATTGAAAGAATAAAGGTGTGAAAAAACAATTTCCTACCCCTATGGTTGATTTTGGTCCATCTAATGAAGTAGTGAAAGGTACTTTACTTCTTTATTCGAATTATGTCAATGCCCTATTTGATGCTAGATATTCAAATTAATTTATTTCTGAGAAATGTTTCAAGTAAAATGGGAATATAACCTCATGAAAGAAATATATAACTTTTGAAAAAACTGTTGGATATAATAATTAAAGAAACCTAGATTTATAATAATATTCCTATTTTTATATGTGAGATTATCTTTCCTAAAAATCTTGTTAAACTACCAAAAATAGTTCTTGTTATTATTTTAAAGATGGATTGGATTTTAGTTTATCATGCTAAGATAGATTCAACAGATAAAAAAGTTATATTAAATTATTTCTAATATTTTATAACATATCAAGAAGCTAAAAAATTTGTTAGATATGACAATGAAAGTTACCCAACTCATGTTATTTAAAATAAAGAAATTATTCAGATTAATGATGCGCCTATAGTGAATGAATATATAGATGTATTTCTGGATACTTATTCCTAGTGTTATTCTTGAATGAGAGGTTGAGTTTACTATTGACTTAGTTTCTGATGCTAAGATAATTTCAAAACCCCCTTATAGAATTTCTCAGGTAGAAATTTTTGATTTGAAAAAGTAGTTGCAATATTTTATAGATAATGGTTTCATTCATCCAAGAACATCCCCATGGGGTGATCCTATTTTATTTTTTATAAATAATTATAGTTCAATGGGACTTTTCATTAATTATAGTTCCCTGAAAAACATCACTGTTATGAAAAGGTATCATTTTACTCATATCCATGGCATATATGATTAGCTCAAAAGAGATCAATATTTTTCAAAGTCTGATCTCATGTCTAGGTACCATCAGTTGAATGTGAATAAGGAAGATATTCTAAAGATTTCATTTCATAATAGATATGGGAATTTTTATTTAGTGGTGACCTTTGGGTTGTCTAATGCAACAACTTTATTTATAGATCTTATGTATAGAGTTTTCCATGACTATTTAGATAAGTTTGAGGTTGTTTTTTTATGATATAAAAATATATTATAAAATTCACGGGGATCATGAAATATGCCTACAATTTTTTAAACCTTAAAAGAAAAAAATCTATATGGAAAATTTGGTATGTTTAATTTTTGGTTGAAATAATTTTTTTCCTCACGCATATTGTTTTTAAATATGGAATAAATATTGATCCTACTAAAACTAAAGTTGTTGAAGAATGAAAATTACCTAAAAAATTCATATAGATTCATAGTTTTCTATGATTAATAGGTATCTACCATTTTTTTGTTGAAAAATGTTTGCAGTTATCTATAGTACCAACTAATTTAACTTGGAAATGAGTTAAATTAATCTGGATAAAAGTGTATGATGATTCTTTCCAATAACTGAAATAAAGATTAGTGAATGCTCTAGTTTTGGCCCTTCCCTATATAAATGGTGATTTTTTTCATCTACAATGATTAATATTTTAATGTACTTAGCTATGTTATGATTAAGAATGATCAAATAATGGTTTATGCTTCACATATACTGAAACCTCAGGAGTTAAATTATCTTACACATGATCCAAAATTAGCTGTTGTGTTTTTTTCTTTAAAAAACTAGAGGAAAATTTTATATGTATTAAAGTTTTAAATATATAAAAATAATAAAACTTTTAAGTATATATTCAATAAAAAATAGTTTAACATATGCTAGATAATATGGAAGGAACTTATTATGTATTATGACTGCATGATTTGTTACCACCCTAGAAATGGAATAAAAGTACAAGATGATTTGATTTAGAATGATAATGCTACATTAACCATGTTATGATTAGAATATAACCGTTTGGTTAATTTTTTGATCAATTTTGGACCTTAAATTATGAATTTAAGAACTTTATATTTTTTGTTTTAGGATTCAGTACAATCATATCTATCAGAAATAATTAAGAAATATTAGATGAAGGATAATTTTTTATATGAAAATAAAGAATATTTTAAGAAGGAATGTTTCTAGAGTTTAATGTTGACGAATAAAGTGTTATTATATCTGGAAATATATTATGTTTTCCCTGTTATTCCTAGTTGAAGAGAGAATTGTTGAGTGAATCTTTCACTTCTTAAATTTATTTTTCATCCTAGAATCACTAATATGTACAATGTCCTTTGAGATTATTAGTGATGGGATTTAATAAAAAGAGATATTTTTTAATTTTTCATAAAAACATTGACATGTCAACTAGTTAAAGAATTACAAAAACTATCAAATGGAAAACTTCATCCTTTCCCAGATCTGTAGTGGAAATGGAAAAAATATATCCAAGGATTTCATGGTGGGATTTCCGAAGAAATGTCTAGGTAATAACATAATTTGGTTTATTATTGATCGACTAAATAAATATTCACATTCCCTTCCAATTTGAGATATTATTTCATTAAATCTTGATTCTCTACTATATCTCAATGATATAATCAGGTTATGTGTATTTTTTTTCTCCATTATATCTGACAATGATCCCAGATTTACTTCTAAATTTTTAAAGACCATCAAAATTTGATGGGTAATGAATTATATTTCAATATATATTTTCATCATAAATCTAATGGATCATTTGAGTGAAATATTAATAAATTTGAAAACATTATTCATTCATAATCAATGGATTACCAGGTAGGTTGGTATCAACATATTTCATTAGTTTAGTTTTAATATAACAATAGCTTTCATTATAGAATAAAGTTGAGATATTTTGAGGAATTATAAGGAAAGAAATGTTAGACTATAGCTTGTTTGTATAAAGTATGTAAAATTAATTTTTTGGGAACATAGTTGGTAGAATAAATGGTTAATAAAGTGAATATGATTCAACAACGTATGATGATATATCAATGTAGACAAAAAAAGTTATGTATATAAACCAGGAAAGGTATTTATTTTAGGGTAGGTGATCATGTTTTCCATAATGTATCTACATGAAAAAGTATTATCAATTTTGGTAAAAAAACGAAATTTGAGTATGTGTTTCATTGGACCATAATAACTCTTGGAGAAATTTGGATCAATTTCTTATTGAGTTGAATTTTCTCCATGTTTATCTGAGGAACATGATGAATTTATTATTTTATTGTTAAGAAAATATGTACTAGATTCCTCTAATGTTTGAGCCTATAAGTAGTTCAGTTGGAAGAAAACCATTCATATGACTGACAACCAGTGCAGATTATTAACTAAAAATGTAATGTGTTGTTAAATAAGGTAATTAATTGTGTTATTTTCTTGTTTGAAAACCATATTGTTGGAGAAGTAATATGGAAATAAAAAAAATTCCATGATGGAAAAATATCCCCACTTGTTTAAGTAATGAATATAATTACAAGGATGTAATTTTCAAAAGGGGGAAATAATGTAACAACCTATATAATGTAAGGATAAATATTTTTCAATTATTATTAATATTAATTAATTATATTTATAGATTTATATTCATTATAATAATATTAGGCAATTTTTCTGTCGAAAGGAAAAAGTATTTATTTCTAACCAAATTGAGGTTTTATGCATTATGTTGTTTAATTTAAAATATTGATTTAAAAATTTTAGAATTTTAGTTTACAAAATGATATTTATTTTTTAAATTTACAATGTAAAATTATTTTAGGATTAATTGTTTATAATCTTCAAAAAGAAATTTATTTTTAGATGAGTAGTGGGAAATACTGAATTTTTTTAAAACTATTTTCCTGTTTCAAGCATTTACAAAGATAATTTTTTTAAATAAATTTAAAATCAACATTATTTAACTTATATTATTAATAATCAAGTTATGGTCATTTTAATCAAACATTATACTTGACTTTGGTATAAATAAATTTTTATACTTAAAAGTTATTTTTCTGAAAACCTTTTTTTCAACATGTTTTGCAGGTTTAATTTTAAATTAAATTCTTCCACTTCTATGAATTAAATTTAATAAAATGGATTAAATATTTTTAATTAGAAATATTAATATTATTTAATAGGGGAAAATTAATTTTTTTCATAATGAATTGTGCAAACAGTAAAAATATGTTACCACAATTAAGGTTAAAATAGGTTTAAAAGGGGTTAAACTAAAGCGATAAGGGCTAAAGTGACATAAAAACCTATATAAATATATTATATAGAAATATTTATACCCTATATAATCTAATATTTGTAAATGGTTTATTTTTTATTAATTTATATAGATTAATACTTTAATATATTATAATCTTCTTAAACATTCCAAGTGTGTCATCTCCCTCACTTATAAATGGAAACCCCCTCTCCTATCCTCTACATACATCAAAAACATTTTGTTTCAGATAATCCATAAACAAATAACATTCTAACATCCCTCACCATTACTTAGAGTTCATAGTGTGACCATAATTTCCACAACTCCCTCCCCACAAGGTGTACCCCTCCTAGGCCGACAATGTGAGAAGGAAGATAGTGACCCCCGAGTCCTGCCTCCAATAGGCCCCAGGTTGGCGACTAACATAGAGGGTATAGTAAACACAGAAATGAGAGGAATTTCCCTCTAAGATAACACATGAAAAAGAGAGAGATAATTTAGTCACAAACTAACTCCAAATCAAACTGTAATATAAAATAAATCCCAAGTACACATATGTAATATCATGCAAAACTACTACAACTGAAAGGGAAAACAATAAGTACCAAAGGAAAGTAAAAACAACAACAACCACCAATCTTGAACAGATCATGTAACCCCAAGATAATACTAACAAACCTAGTCCCTAACCTTCTCTAAGTGACCTGAAAAATAGTTTATATACACATAGGGTGAGTATAAAAGTATACTTTGAATGATCCTCCCCAATGCCTCTCGTGCAAAAGTAAAGAAAGCATGCTAAAGCACAATGAACTACAAGTGAAACTAACTCGTCACCTAAACAAGTATACTAAGTTCCCAACCTCACCATGGATACTATCACCAATAATCACATAAAAGAGTACATAATATAATAAAGAATATCAAGGTTACCCCGCTACCACTTCCCTACTAATTTTCCACATTGCCCCAACATCGCACGTCCTAAGAATCTCCCTTAAAAAATCCTTGCCTGCAGACACTTGGGAATAGCACCACAACATGCATCTCGTGCAATAAAACCACCACATCAATGTAACCAAAGTACCTAAGTAGTTTTCTAGAGTCACCATAGCTTGCATAATGTATATCATATGTCGAGTAATTAACCTCAAGCCATTATATCTCATACACCGAGTAAGGATCCTCTAGCCATCAAAGCATATACATGTTACACCTATAGTAGTCCATAGGAAAATATATAAAGAATATAGGTGTGTGAATAACCACAATCTATTACAACCCTCTACAAACATATATGGGGAAAACTAATCTATGTTCTTACCCACATAAGCAACTACCCAGAGAAGAGAGTAGGACCAAAGGGGGTAGTCATCCTTTCATCCTCCCACTAGAATGTTGGGGAAAACACCCCCAGGGCTTAGAATCCTCGGGGTGTCAGTCGCCCTAACTGATAGGGTGGGGTAGCGTATAGAAACACAAAAATTACATGATATAATATATCTCAAAACCACACTATGGGAAAAATCTAGTCTCAGACTCAACTTCAGCTAACATCTATCAGACTCCCAGATGCCACTACTAAGACTATGTATCCTATAAGAACCCAACCATTTAAAGAGATTTATTACATTACTTTATTCCATTTTTATCAGTTTCACTTTATGTTAATTAATTCTTTAAAAATTAATTTACCATTAACAATTCCACATTATATTTCATTAGCATCACACCCAAAGTCCATTGTTACTTTAAATTATAACCACAACATTGATTCCCAACAAACTCCAACCCCAAGGGATAATCATCAATCATTCAATCATTTATTAACATCATTATTACTTTCCCATATTCCTATGAATTCTAGAAAAACATTCTTATCTAGTAAAAACAAGGGGGGTCAACTCGGTGAGTATATGAACTACCCGTCAAGTCATTTCCACCTATAGTAGGAGCATAGACCCATCCTCCCTAGAGAATCTAAATATGGAAAGAACATGGCCTACCCCACACATCTTCTCCCCTTTTTGAAGGAGGGTAATCAAGACCAACAACCTTCAGTAGTGGGGAAAGTAAATAATATATACAACCAAAAATATTCTTTGAACATCTAAACATTCACATCCAACCTGATTCATCATCTCCAGTGTCCTCCCCAATACCCACATGCATAAACCGATGCATCTTGCCACTCAATGCATCGACTACAGCCACAACCAATGGGCCTACATGCCCCACATATCACAAAATCCATCCGGAATCACATCACAACACAATCAGTTGAAAAAAAAACATCATATCAACTGGGCTCTTGGACCTAAAACAAGGCATCCAACCTAATGATCTCTCAAGGCTCCAAAACATGAGGTAATCGACCTAACAATCAAGAGGGTAACTCAGAACCCTTCCAAGAATTATCTTTTTATCAAATAGTTGTTTATTTAATCCATCTAGAATTTACATATTTATTATTTATATGTTTTAACTACATGAAACCTAAACATTAATCTATCATAAATTGATTAAAAATGCTTACTACATCAATTTGATTAATATAAAACTACACCAACAATGACCAGATTCATTTACATGCCTATTTGTCTTTGAAAAATAATTACAATTAATCCCAGTTTACGTTCTTTACCAATTTCCATCAAAAAAGACATGCTAAACATGGAAATCAAAAATATCACACTATCTAGAAAAACAAGAGGCAATAACATTTGACCAATACCAATTTATTTATCTGGTTCAAATATTTTTTATGTCAATTCCTTTGTGGTCCAGTGGCTAAATCATGACAACTCTACAAATGAATATAAAATAATAGAGAAGCAATGAATCCCCTACTTCAAAAGGATCTTGAAGTTCTTTATAAGAGAACTACCCACACAATAGATTATGATCTCCTCCCCCGTGACAGCTGTATTCACCTGAGGACATAGTGACATGATCACACCAACCGAAACTGAAGAAAACTCCATTATAAGCATGGAGATCACATGTGAAAACCTGGAAAGGGAAATAGAAGAAGAAGTGTCAAAGAAAACATAAGAATGGAGGTAAATCACACCTTCTATCAATGACAGATCGACAATTACTGCTTTCCCCAAAAAAAAAGGGGTGCACATACATTTGGAAGAAACATTAAGGGGAAACCGTCCAAGGATTAAGGTTTGATCACACCACTCCTAAAGGAAGAAGGAATTCTTCGAGCGTCTTGCAATAAGGAGCAAGAAGGTAGAACAAGGGAGGAAGATATCTCACCCCTTTAGAAGATTTATAGAGCATTAGTTTAAGATACACTTGATTTTCCATTAAAAGTGGATCACATTAAACCATGTAGTTTGACCAAGTAAAGGAATCCCGAGTGTTAAGAAAATTAATATTGGATTTATGACCAATGAATCAACCTTAAATCCCTCAAAACTACACCATGAATGCATTTAACATCAAAGAAAACGTTAAAGGGGAAAACTGTAGGAAGCTGGAAAAACTATACACCTACCGATGTTGGAAACACTATTCAGAGAATGACTAACCAATATCGATGGCACTGTTTACAAAAATGACTCACCAATGTCACTATTCACACTGGTCTCACCGATGGTACTGTTCACATTGGTCTCATCAATGACACTTTTCACATCAGTCTCATCGATGATTCTATTCAAATCAGTCTCACTGATGACACTATTCAAATCGGTCTCACTGATGACATTGTTCATAAAATTGGAAATTTGGAAAAGCGTTGTGGATAAGACACCATGACCTCCAAGAACACCTTTGAGACCAGATTTTAGCAATGTAATGGACCATATGGGTTCGGGCCATTACATCAGATACCTCTCAAAACATCCTCATCCTCGAGAATTCAAAACCAACCAAAAAGGAAATAGAAAAGGGGATGGAACAACCACCCATCGAGATACCTCTCAAAAGAGAGAAATCCATAAGAAGCAACAAAATAAATCCATCTCATAAACCTGAAAGGTAGAAAACCACAAAGCAAACATCATCACATGAAAAGGGTTAAACATTTAACAACTCGGGGGTACTGATCACATATCTACGACTCACGTTCCCATGTAATCTCCTCCATGCCATCATATCACCACAAGACACGAACCAAGGGGATAAAAGGACCACACATCACCTTCTCTTTATGGTCTTGGATCTCCACATGTCGCTACTTTTAGGTCTCATCATCATAAACATCGATCTCTCACCAATCGATGATGTGAGAGTCATCATGAAGATAATGATGGATCTGTGACACATGAAAAACATAATGTATCCAGCTCATCTGTAGGGGAAGTGATACTTGATATTCCACAACTCCATCACAAGACAAAACCTCTAATGGCCCAACAAACCGGGGAGACAACTTACTACCATGACCAAACTGTCACTACCTATGATAGGGAGTAACTTCAGAAACCTATGATATCCAACATCAAACTCAAAAGGTATCCTCCTTTGATCAGTATATGATTTTGGATGATCTTGGGCAGTCTTCATCCTCTCACGAATCACCTGAACCATCTCTATATTATTATGCACTAGTTCCAATTTGAGAATTACTGACTCTCTAACCCGAGTCCAACACAATGGAGAACAGAAAGGTCAACCATACAAGGATTCAAAATGTTCCATACCAATGGTGGAGTGAAAACTATTGTTGTAATATAACTCCACAAAGGGTATGTGCCTCATCCAAGAACCTCCAAAATCTAAGATAGAAGATTTCAACATGTCTTCAAGATTCTATATGGTTCGCTCGGTCTGACCATATTCCTATGGATGAAAAGTAGTGATAAGGCATTTTTGAGAACCAAAATCATGCTTGAGGCCTCTCCACACCCTAGTAGTGAAACAAGGATCTCGATCAGAAATGATCACCCTCAGGACTCCATGGAGTCTCACCACCTCCTCTAGAAATTTCCTTGACAAAAACTCCACTAATCTTGACTCCTTGATCACTATAAAGTGGGATACTTTTGTTCAACGATCCACTACCACCCAAATAGCATCATGTTCTCCCTAAGCTCAAGGTAGAATTATAGAAAAGTCCATTGAGATGTCCTCCCACTTACACTGAGGAATATCTAATGGATTGAGAAAACCAACAGGGACATGGTGTTCGGGCTTGACCTTATGGTAGACCAAACATCAAGACACAAACTTTGAAACTGCACACTTCAACTCAGGACACCAAAAATGACTTCTCAAGGATCAGTAACTCTATTTCATGCTAGGGTGTACCACTAAAGTAGAATTGTGGAACTCTCTGAGAACCATCTAATGCATCACCAAAGGAACAAAAATACTTCCCTAATACAACACCTTCTATTGTTCATCCTCAGACCAACCATCTAAGGCCTCCCTAAAAACAACTTGGTCTCTCCAGACCTCCACCTCTAGATCCCCTAACAAGGACTCATCCGCCTTCTGTACCATAAATGACTGCATGTTCATATGAAAAAGGAAACATTTTCCCCCAACTTCTCCCATATCAAGATGTAATACTGAAAGTTCTACTATCACTCTCCAGGAATCTCTAGATTCATGCACTGCATCACTATTTGACTTCATGCCTATTGTATCAGCTACAATACTCCCCTTTCTAGGGGTATGTGAGATTTCAATGTCATATTCCTGTAAGAACTCCATCCAATAAAGCTACTGCAAGTTCAAGTCATGCTGGGAGAAAACATAACTTAGGCTCTTATGATTGGTGAAAACCACTAAGTTCTCTCCAATGAGGTATTGTCTCCATAACTTCAGAGAAAACAACTAAGCCACCAACTCAAGATCATGGGTGTAGTAGTAACGTTCATGGGGATGAAATTAATGATACCTATAAGAAACAATTGATCTTTGTTGCATTAGAACACAACCTAACTCTAGATGCAAAACATAGTAGAAAACATAAAACTGGACTCCCTCTGTTGGAAGACAAAGAATTGGAGAACTTACCAACTTCTCATTTAGATGCTCAAAAGATATCTGACACTTATCAATATACACAAAATCCTAATTCTTCCTGGTCAATGATGTTCGAGGAGTCGCAACCCAATAAAAATAATCTAGGAACCTCCTATATTAGCCTACGATACCAAGGAAACTTCACACATTTGCCACTATCTTGGGGGATTCCTAAGAAATAAATGTTTCTATCTTTGATGGAACCATAGCTAATCCCTTCTAGGACAGCACATACCCCAATAAAAAAACTTCTTGAGCCCAAAAAACGCAATTTAAAAACATCCCAAATAGTTGTTGTTGACAAAGAACTCCTAAAATGAAATGAATATGCTCTGCATGCTTCTCCTCTGATGCAGAGTATACAAGGATTTCATCAATTAAAACCACCATGAACTTATCCAAGAACTCACAGAATACAACTTTCATCAATCCCATGAATATAGATGGATCAATCATCACACTAAACAAAATTACAATGAACTTGTAATGACCATGATGAAAATGGAAAGTTGTCTTCGGGATATTCTCATCCTTCACATGGATATTATGATATTCTAACCGCAATTCGATCTTTGAGAACCATATTTCACCCTTTAGTTGATCAAATAAATCATCAATCTATAGAAGAGGATATCGATTCTTCACTGTCACTTTGTTTAAGCGACGATAATCGATACACATATGCAAACTGTTGTTAGCCTTCATCATAAAAAAAATGGTGCAACCCATGGTGAATCACTTGGCCAAAAAAAAAATTCATTGTAATAGACCATCAAGATGTATTGTAGCTCCCATAAATCATAAGGGGCCACCCTATAGGGATACATAGAGATAGGATATGCTTCTAGTTGTAGCTCGATCCCAAACTCAATCTCTCATCGAGGGGGTAATGCAAAAAACTCTTCTGGAAATACATCAGTGTACTCCTCTATGACCCTGGAAAATGACAACTACTGCACCTCTGAAGAACTCAACATCATCTCATCCATAAAGGCTAATAATGACAGAACATGTCTCTGACCCATCTGAGGGTCTCTCTTGCCAACAGACACTGCTGGCTCTCCATCTGCATCAAAGAACACCACCTACCTCCTAAAGAAATCCATAATAGCCTGCTACTAATACAACCAATTCATGCTGAGGATGAAATCATTTGGTTGTATTTGTAAAAATAGAAAATATCCTCAAGAGAGGTGGTTCCCCAACACTAGCTCATGGTCTCTACAAACTTCAAACAAGTCATCTCGACCTCCAACTGGAGTGGTTAATGCCAAGGGCACTAGAAGCCTCTCTACATCAAGTCCCAAAGCATGGACTAGGGAAGGTGATATGAAGGAGTGTGTCTCCCTTGAATCAAACAAGGAATACACCCAAGTATAAAACAAGAAAAGGGTACCTCGAACAACATCTGGCTCACATGGCACTGGCAACGCTAAAGCATGAAGCTGAATATGACCTCCTCCATAGCCTCTCTGACCCCGATGAAAACCACCAATACAACCTTGATCTGCTCTATGAGGGTGAGGATCATCACATGGCTATCCTCTGCCTGCCCCATCAGCTCTCTGCTAATCCAAAGCTGGTGAAAACTACTACTACTTCCTTGACTGGAACTGCCTCAACAGATGAACCTAGAGTGGAACACCTGGTGCACGATGACTACTCTAAAAGGTTGGGCACTCTCACTACTATTGACCTCGTCCTCCACAAGAAAAATAAGTTCATGATCCCTTGGTATAGTCCTGAGAGCCACTGCCTTTATAGAAACGAGATATTGGGGTTTGGGACCGACCCCCGACCGAACAGAAACTCTTTTTCCCTAGAAACTGGAAACCCTATACCACAAATCTGATTCATGAGGAATCATGATGAATCCCCTCTCATAAATATCCATTTATATCTAATGTCCTCTAGATGATCTCTTCTTTTTACGACACCTCAAGATATATCTTCATCATGAAAAGGGTAACCTAACACTAGATCTCTAGATACAAAGCCTCCTTGAAATGCCTTGCCTTAGCCTCATCATCTAGAATCAAGTCAAAAGCATATTGTAAAAGGTTCTTGAAATGGATTCCAAACTCTCGCACACTAGATCTCCACAGTCTAAGGGTAAGAAGCTCCTAGAGACTGGACGCCTTCGTGGCCGAAGAAAGAAACTCGACTCTGAACTTGTCTCAAAACACATCCCTTGAGATTGCCAACTCCTCATGATCCCTAAGGAATAAAAACCACCACTACCACACTGATCCATGTAACATCATCACAACCAAGGACACCTAGCACTCCTTCCGAGCACGAATTGAACTAAAGGCTATCTCAACATCCTCCAACCTGTCTTCCATGATGGAATCTAAAATGGATCCCTTTTACTTATATAGACTTTGGTATTGAAACTCTCAGAGTGTCCTCCTCCAAGGGTCTTTGTCATCAACCTCTACCCTACAACGATATTTTGGCATAGCCTGCTAGACATCTTCTTTGCAAACCTGACGAGGACGTCGACCTGGAGACATAACTGAAAAATAAAAAAAAGTTAGACCTACTAAAATTGTAATATGGAAGACTCAACATTAATTAATTAATTGTTTTATTTTATTTATTTTAGGTTAACCTACCCCAAGGTCTACCCATTTATACACATGCACAAAGAAAAATGATGCATGATCTTTTCCTAGGGCTCTACCCAGAAACCCGTATCAACTCGTTGAGTAGCCACTATAAACTTAAAGGTCTATGCATAAGATCATAGAGGGGCCCTAAATTCTTTTACCTCATCCGGTCTCCAGTGTTTACATCACTTGATAAACATAACTGACACCATTTCCCTACCAACCCATGCAAACTCACCTTTTATTAACAAAAAAAATACATCATATCCCTCAAACATTATCTATTAACACTATATCATGACCCCCTCTCCACAAGGTGTACCCCTCCTAGGCTAGAAATGTGAGAAAGGAGATTGTGACCCCCCAATTCCCACCTCCAATAGGCCTCGAGTTAGCAACTAGCACTGCGAGTATAGTAAACACACAAATGGAAGGAATTACCCTCTAAGAGAACACATGTGAAAGTGAGAGATAAGAGAAACACCAACCAACTCCAACTCAAGTTTCAATATAAAATAAATCCCTATTACCCATATATAATGTCATGAAAAAATACTACAGCTAAAAGGGAAAAATACAAGTACCAAAGGAAATTAACAACAACAGAAACCACAAAGCCCGAATATCTCCTGAAACCCCAAACTATTAGCAACCAGCCTGGTCTCCAACCTTCTCTAAGTGACCTAAAAATAGTTTATGTACACATAGGGTGAGTATAACAATATAATTAGTATGATCCTCCTAGGATACTCTCATGCAAAAGTAAATAAAGCATGCTAAAGAACAATGAACAACAAGTGAAACTAACTCGTTAGCTAAACAGGTATACTAAGGTCTAAACCTCACCATGGATACTATCCTCAAGTATTGAATAAAAGATTATATAATATAATAAATAATATCAAGGGTACCCCACTACCACTTCCCCACAGGTTTTCTTCTTTTCCACAACGTCGCACGTCCTAAGAATCCCTCTCTAAAAAGGCTTTCCCGTAGACACCTCGGTGTAGCACCACAAAATTCACCTCATGCCACAAAACCACCACATCCGCGTAACCAAAGTAACCATGTAGTTTCCAGGAGACACCACAACTCGCATAAAATGTATCATAGTTTGGGTAATAAACATCAAGACATTATATCCCATACACCGAGTAAGGATCCTCAAGCCATCACATCCTATACACGTTACACCTATAGTAGTCTATAAGAAACTATATACAGAATATATGTGTGTGAATAACAAGAAGCCATTACAACCCTCTACACACATATATAGGAAAAAATAACCATTGTGCCTACCAAGATAAGTAACTACCAAGATAAGAGAGTGGGGCCAAAGGTGGTAGTCAGCCATCCATCCTCCCACCAGAATGTTAGGGAAAACACCCTCCTAGGGCTCAAAACCCCCGAGGTGTCAGTATCCTTAACTAACAGGGTGGGGTAGCATATAGAAACATAAAAATTACATGATATAATATAGATCACAACCACACTATGGGAATGACCCAGTCTCAAACTAAACTACTACTAACTTCTCTCGAACTCCCGACTACCACTTCTAAGACTAGGTATCCTATAAGTACACAACCATTTAATGATATTTATCACGTTAATTTATTCTCTTTTTATTATTTTCACTTTTTTTAATTAATTATTTAAACATTAATTAACCATTAACAATTCCACATTATATTTCATTAGAATCACACCCAAAGTCCACTATTAATTTAAATTGTAACCACAACATTGCGTCCCAGCAAACTCAAACCCCATGGGTTAATCATTATTCATTCAATCATTTATTAACATCATTATTACTTTCCCATATTCCCATTCATTCTATAAAAACATTCTAAGATACTAAACACAATGGGGCTCAACTCGGGGAGTAGATGAACTACGCATCTTGTCTTTGTAACCTATAATAGGAGTGTAGAACCATCCTCCCTAGAGAAGAAAAACACAGAAAGAACGTGGCGTAGCCCATGAGTCTTCATCCATTTTGGAAGGAGGGTAACCAAGAACAGCTTCCTTAAGCAGTGGGGAATGTAAATCAGATATACAACAAACAATATTCATTGAACATCCAAACATTTACATCCAACTCAATTCATCATCTCTGGTGTCCTCCCCGATACCCACATACATAAAACAATGAATTTATCCACTCTAGGCATCAACTGCTACCCCAACCAATGGGCCTCATTGCCCCTATATATCACAATATCCATCCAAGATCACATCACAACATAAGCATTAGGGAAACAAACATCAGATCAACTAGGCTCTTGGCCCTTAAACAAGGCATCCATCCTTCAAACATAATGAGCTCTGAAGGATCCAAAGCATAAGGAACACTACCTTAAAAGAAAGAGGGTAACTCAGAACCCTACCAGGAATTATATTTTTATCAAACAACCAGTTATTTAATCCATCTATAATTAACCAATTTATTATTTGTAGTTTTTAACTACAGGCAACCTAAAAAGCAAGCTATTACAAATTGATTAATCTTTCTTACTACATCAATTTGATTAATATCAAATTACAAAAACAAGAACCAAATTCATTTACATGCCTATTTATATATGAAAAATAATTACGATTAATCAAAATTTACATTATTTACCAATTTACTTCGAGATTGACATGATAAACAAGGAAATCATAGATATCACAATATCTAGAAAAACAAGAGGAAATAACATACGATCGATACCAATAGATTTATCTGATTGAAATATTTATTATGTCAATTCCATTATGTTCTAGTTGATAAATCATGATAGCTCTGTTAATCCATGTAAAATAATAAAGAATAAATGAATCCCCTAATTGAAAATGTTCTTAACGTTCTTTATAAGAGAGCGATCCACACAAAGAATTACAATCTCCTACCCTGTGACAACTGCATCCACCAAATCATACCATGGAATGTCCGTACCAACCAACACCTATGTAAACTATATTAGAATCAAAGATATCACATGAAAAAACCTGGTAAGGAGAAATAGAAGAAGAAGGATCAAAGAAAACACAAGAACAGAGGTAAATCATACCTTCTATCGATGATGGATCGTCACTTGCTGCTTGCACCAAAATCGGGGTTCACATGCAATAGGAAGAAAAATCACAGTGAAATGATCCAAGGATTAAGGTTTTATCACACCGCTCCTATGGGAAGATGTAAAGTTTCAAGCATCTTACACTAGGGAACAAGAAGGTAGAATAAGGGAGGAAGATATATTTCCCCTTTAGAATATTTACGGAGCAACATTTTAAGATATGATGGATTTTCTACTATAAAATGGATCATATTAAACCATGCAGTTTGACCAAGTAAAGGAAACATGAGCCTTAGGAAAATTAATATAAGATTTTTGGTTTTGAACCATCCTTAAATAATTACAAAGAAGGCCTTGAATGCATTTAACACCAAAGAAAATGTTAAAGGGGAGAAATTGTAGGAAGCTGGAAACACTGTACACCTACCAATAATAGAAATACTGTACACTTACTGATCCTAGAAACACTATACACCTACCGATGTTGGAAACACTGTACACAGAATGACTCACTAATACCGATAACACTATTTACAAAATGACTCATTGATGTCACTCTTCACATTAGTCTCACTGATGGAACTATTCACATCAGTCTTATCAGTGGCACTATTCACATTAGTCTCATTGATGACACTGTTCACATTGGTCTCACCGATGAAACTGTTCACATAAGTCTCACCGATGACACTGTTCCTAAAATGTAAATTTGGAAAGGTGTTGGGGATAAGAAACCTTGAACTCCTAGAAAACCATAGACACTAGATTTCAGCAATGTAATGGACCATAGAGGTCCAAGACATTACAATAATACTATCCTATGAAGGCTTTAGTTATAATTCTAAACAGGCTTCCTAAAGAAGAGATAGAGTTCTTAATTGAGATTTTTCATTTTATTTATTCTTCTAAAATTGTTAAATATTCATAAAACATACTAAAATATTATAACCAATATATTCCAAGAAATAATATGTTTTTATTTTTATTTAATAACTAATATTTGTCACCTATTCCATCAAATGGGAATCAAAACCATTATTCATGTGTACGGTTGAATACCAGCTCACAAACTGATGAAATTAATTTTCTTTCACCGCCTCTCATATAAGGTTCTAATGATAAATTTTATGCATATATATTATATTCATGACATAATTATCATTATTAAAAGATAATATTTCATATATTTTCTTTCCTTTCCTTCTATTGAAAAATGATAATGTTGTTCCTACGTAGGTATGGATTACCACCTCCCCAAAACAATGTGATTAATTTTCATCACTGAATCAAATGGATTTTACACATAAGTTTATTTAAATGTAGAATATAATATTTATGACACAATATAAATTCTATGATTATAAAATTATAAATATTTTCTTTCCCTCACTCTCTTTAAAAAATGAAATCGTTACTCAAGCGTATGTATGGCCCACCATCTCCTTGATTGTAAAGTTATTAAAATTTCAAAAACATTTTTCATGGTTGGGTTTAAAAGTAATATTGATGTATATAAATTATAACTATTTCATGATTATTATTACGTAGATGATGGAATAATTAATACTTTGACCATAGTTGACTTACCGAAGTCATTTTCACATATGAGTTGAATATTTTCAAAACATATGACATGAACATAAATGATTAAGTAATTGAATATATCATGGAAATAAATAGAATAAAAGGAATAATATACATGGAAGATGTTCTGGAGAAAGTAAATAATTACAATAAGTTTATTAGTCATGAAGATGAATAATGTACATGATGATTCATACTCGATGTCGCATGGACTTTAACATAAAACCTCATTAAAAATGATTTAATGATTTTGTTTCTAAATCTTTTTCTTCCATACCCATATTCATAAAATTATTTTATAGATGTATTTTTATGGAAATAAAATAATTATAAGGGTAATTTTGTGTAAATTTTTAAATTCATTCAAAGGATTGAGAAAGAAAATTTTTACCTATTTTATATGGAAAGATTTAACTTTATTTACAAAAAGTAAAAAAGAAAGTTCTATTTTAAGGTATACGACATCAATATATTTTCTAACCACCAAATATTTTATTTTATGTGTTGATTCCTTTATAATATTTCATGTTTTCTTTAAATAAAATCCCTTCTTCCCCTTTTTTTGGGAATTTTAGATTTGAAAATTGTGTTTTTAAAAGGCTATAAAATTTAGACGTCTAAAAATTCTTTTCATAAGGATTTGTAAGATCCCTACAGTTCTTGAGATTTCTTGTACTCGTTTTTTAGGTATTATTTTACCCTTTTTTTATTATACTTTAGTTGTTCATTTCTTAAGCTTTGTTTTGGGTTAAATTTGATAATTTCAGAATCCCATGAGGCTATGCACAATTGGTACATAGTTATGGAAAACCATGCAGTTTACCCCAGAAAACTTTGAGCCCCATTTTGAGCCACTAGAAGGGGGTGCATGGTGAGAACAAACCGTGAAACCACCCTACCCAAACCATAAACCATAGATAGAAGGGAGAATCATAATTGGTATATAGTTAAATTAAGCATGTGGAAAAACCATTAACCCAAAATAGAGCCCCTTTATATGGTGCACAGTTAGAGCACATGATTCGTTTAATAATGTGACCTGTATAGAAAACTGTGCATGCATACTTTTAAGGCTCAAAAAATTTAATTAAAAATTCCTAGACCCCCAATTTAGATCCCGAATCACCCCACTCATCCTAATATATTTATAACTTCCTATTTTAGGCTCTCTATAAGATTTATTGGACCCTCAAACCTCTTTTATTGGGAATATATAATCTAGTGGAAGAAATTAACCTCTCTCTAGTAAGTGATCTTTTAGGTGATTAGGTACCTATCTCTCATGCCATTATCTCCCTTTATATGGGGTTGAATTAATCTATTGTTGATGATATATATATATAGAGAGGTTTTAATGAATCTTGTTTATTTGGATCTTTAATTTATGTTTTAATCCAATATATTCATCATGGTGATTTTAGCCATTCTATCTCAAATCATGGGGTAAGGTTTAGTGGATGTTCATCAATGACCTTAATGTAGGTGGTATACATGATAACTCTCACATTATAGATGATGATATTGTGTTTTATTTTTATCATTTAATTTTCACATTCTGAAATTTATTTTAAATTAAAAAATTTAATTGAATTCCCTTTAAATTCTGAGACCCTTCACGGATCCTGTTGGATCTGTTGGAGATTATGAGACCAAGATATATGGCTACCCAATGGGTGTGTCCTTTTCTTCAAAATGGTGAATGTGATATGTAAAAATGGAATTAGTGGGTTTATTGAATTGAACTAAATCATTGTTTCATGGTTTGAAAATGGTATTTTAAGGGTTTTTGTGCTTAACCTTGAGAGGTTGATTAGTTATGATAAGAATCATGGTATTTTGTTAAATGGTTAAAGGTTTGAAAGTATTACAAAGATGGTGATTAATAAATTAAATAGTTTACCATGTTGATAAGGAATGATAAAAAGGTTTTTGATGATGAATCTTTATATATCTCTCTGTGTGTGTGTGTGTGTAAACAATGATATGTGGCTGTTGGACTAATCTTCCTCATCCATGGGTGGTTAGACTGATGCTCTTGGCCCATGATGCATGCAAGTGGATTGGTGAGGGACTGATGCTCCAAGTACGTGAGATTTTTGTTCAAGACTTATTCTATAATTACTAATGATATTGGTATTGGACTGATGCTCCATGTACTCGAGACAATGATTCTAGACTGACAATCCAAGTATCAATGATAACGGTACCTAAAATGATGCTCCAAGGTACCAGAATAAAATTGGAATTAAATGAAAATGAAAAACCATCAAAATTAATATATTGAATATATGAGAGATGATTCATACTCTAGAGTTGGATGAAGTGGGTATGATTGGATTGGGTTTCACCATAAACCCAAGGGCCAATGTAGTTAACTAATGAATAATAACATGTGATCCCTATTTAATTTTATTTTACTATTTGTTATTATTTATTGAACTACATAAAATTTTATAGATTGGATATTTATTTAGATTCCATTGGTGGTGGCCTAATGGGTTTTAATCACACCCTACACAACCCACCAATTTATACCTAAGTATACATCATGATCACAAATCATGATATGGGAAAAGTCCCTATGTTAGATTGTAGTGTTGGAATTCATGATGGGGAATGGATGAGGGAACCCGAAATAATGTGAATACGCGCTTTGGAGTTTCCAATTTATCATTATTTTGGATTTGTAGTTGACACTTGATACATATATGTAATGACATATCTACTACATTGGAATATGATATTTTCCCATGTTTTGGGATTCTTAAGTAGATGTTTGGTCTTTATTGGTTATTGTTTATTGTTGTTTTGGTATTTGTATACTGATTTCTGTTGTTTCCTTACTTTGATAAATAGGGTATAGTCTCCCCATGTATCATATTATACCCTCACTTCTAGTCGGTTTCCTTGAGCATATGAGGAGGCATTCCCGAGGTCATATAATGAACCATCTAGGAGCACCAGTATTTGGATCCCGAATCAGGATGTTACAAATTTGTATAAAAGGAGGTTTTCTTTTTGGTATTTTTACTATTTGGGAAAGTTAGAGAAGGGAATATGATGAATCAGGTCTTGGTCATGAGCTTGTATAAGGGAGTAACTAACCCATGTAAAAGGGAAAATAGAATTTACCATCGTTGTATTTTTTCTTGATGTTTATTGTTATATTTGAATGCTATTTCACCTTGAGTGATGCACTTTTTGTTCGGTGTTATCATTTTATGATATTTTACTCATGTAACAGTATGAAATAAGAGTTGAATATCCATGCATCATTCTAGGAACTCAGGAATTTATGTGACATTAATCATATTAGGAATGCATGTGAAAGAAAGTTATGATTATGATATGGGAAATGGAAATGATTTTTATTATTTTTGTGATTTGAAAGAAATGGTGCCTAATAATGAAATTATAATAGTTAAAAGATGATAAATTTCGTGATTTTAAATGGTTAAAAACAGTTTCTAATGGGATAATAGTAAATATGAATGTTTTTTACCCAATGATATTCATGGCCCACGTTAGGGATTATTTAGGGTAGTGATGGTTCCATGGTTTTTACCACAGGGTATTGTATGCAAGAAGTTTCTTATGGATTTATGTGAATATATCTTATGTAAATGATGTGTTATTTTTCTTAAGAAATGTGATTGGAATTGTGGAGACATGCCTCCATGGATATGTTTATTGGTAGGGAGATAAAAGAATATTGTTGGTAATTTTCCACCAGTAGTGGGACAAGAGGTGCTGAATGTTTTGGGTGAGGGGAAAAATAGAAGTTAAATGATAAATTCACTAATTTTATGAGGTTCATGGAAAGAGACCTAGGATGGGTTGTGAAGAATAATTCTGATCTGACCCAAGAGTTATGATTGCAACACCATTCAATGTTCATTAGAGAATATGGACCTGAGGTAGTTGATTTTTGGATTGAGTCTATCCAGACAATACTAGATCAGTTAGAGAATCATGTGGAGAAAAGAGTCATATTAGTAGACTATAGGTTACGAAGACTAAAAAACAATTGGTAGGTTTTTTAGGATTGGGTTGAGAAGTTGGAGGGAATGGTATAGAAAGACTTCTTGGAGAAGTTCCTAGAAAACTTTTAACATAATACATTGAGATAGAAGAGGGAAGAAGAGTTTATACGGTTGACCTAGGAAAGAATGTCAATGATGGACTTTTTTTCTAATTCACCAACTTGCAATACTTTTTCCCAACACTGGAACGAGATGAGGTAGCTGTGGTGAGTCATTTTCAGGATGGAAAGAAATGTGAGATTAATTCCCAGATTAATATATTCTATTTTAAGAAGTTTACCGAGATAATGAATTAGGATCTCATACCTTAGTGAAACCTGAAGGAGGATTATAGTATAGGACATGTGGATTCTTATGGACTACCAGGAAGTACACCTTCCATGGTTTGGAATCATTATTAAGAGAACATTTACCAAAGTAATGGAAAATAGAGTAGTTAGGGGGAAGTATTAGTTACTTAGGGTGGTAATCGAGTATTTTCCTATCAGTACGATAGGTCAGGTCACATTCATATCCAGTGACCCTAGACAGTAGTGGAGTATTGAGAATTCACGAGGATGAGACATATATAGTGGTTATGATGGAAACCATAATAGGTTGATAGTGATGGAGGAGCTAGAACAAACCAGAGTACTAGAAGGGGGTCTTCTTCCCCATACTAGTTTGAAAGTTGGAGCACTAGTAGACATCCTGATCAGGACATCAAGATGTGGTAATACTAATAAATTGTGCCAATATCAACATGGTGTTGAAACATAGGGTATTTAGACTAGATCATAGTGAATAAGGACAGGTCGGTTTTGTGTAGTTTAGCTTACACTTGTTGATAGTGAGTTTTTTCCATTGATATTCAGAGGTAAAATTCATATATATTCTACAATTTCTAGATCATTATTTTATATAGGAGCCTCAAATTCTTTTATATCTACCCAAATTATGAATTTTTTTATTACAAAGATGTATTTTGTGTGTGTGGTTATAACGACTGACACACCATTGGGAGTGTGGTTGAGGGAAATATTTTAATGAAATGGATGTGCTTGTGAGTTTGGTGAGTATTATTATTTTTAGGATATTTACATACTTTAGATTCTAGGTTTGGTCTTGATTTTGGGTATTTAATGGATTGTATCATACCAGAACCACACCATTTTTACTGTAGGAGTGTAACCATAACATCTTCTAAGGGTAAAAAATATGGTCATCATGGAGAATGAGATATCTGGGCATTCCATATAGGGCCAATTCATTATCAATTGGGGAGCTCAATTCCTAGTTTTTGAGTATTTTATTTGATTATAGTGGTGTTAATGATAATGTATTTCCACCCATAGAGGATTGGTTCTAGGATGTGTTACTTTACGAATTATCAGTGTTTCCACCTGATAGATATGTCGAGTTTACGATTGAGTTAATTCCTAGTGTTGAACTAGTTTCCATTTCACCTTATATAATAGAACCGGGGATTCTTTAAGATCATAAGACTCAGATTATAGAATTGATAGAGAATGGATTTATCCATATGAGTACATCACCTTGGGGATCTATGGTTTTTTTCAAGAAGGTTGATGGAATATTATTCTTTTACATCGATTACCAGAAGATAAATAGGATTACAGTTAAGAATTAGTATCCCCTTTAGTGCATCAATGATATTTTTGAATAGATAATGGGTTCTTTTGTGTTATCCGAGGTAAAATTAATTCCGAGGTTTCATCAGATGAGATTGAGACATTCTGATATATCGTGGAATGATTTTAGAAGTAAGTATGGCATATATGAGTTCTTCATGATACTGTTCAGATAGACTAATGATCCAAATCTATTTATGGTCTTGATGAAATGATTCATTCATATGTACCTTGATTAGTGTATATTTGTTTTTGTGGATGAAAACTAGGTGTACTCCAAGAGACATGATGATCATTCCCAACATCTTGACATCTTCCAGATTACACCGAGAGAGAATAGGATGTACGCCATTCTATCTAACTATCAATTCCATATTGACAATGTAAATTTCTTGGGTCACATCATCTCTGGTGAAGGTATTTTAGTGGAACCAAATAATGTTCAGATAGTGGTTTCTTAGGATCATCCCATTATTTTTTTTGATATCTAAATATTTTTATGATTAGTAGGTTATTATTGAGGATTCATTCACGAATGTTTCTCCCTTAGAAGCACCGATTTTGGGATTTAACATGAAGTATATCATGTTTGAATGGTTTGGATCATGTGATAATTCATTCTAGGATATGAACAAGAATTTGACCACCACATCGATTTTGATCCTACCAGATCCGGGTGAGGAGTAGAGTATGTTTTTTGATGAGTCTGGAATCATACGTGGAGTAGTGTCAATGAAATTAGAAATGGTCATGGTGTATATGTCACAATATTTGAGTACACATGAATGTAATTACCCTACACATGATCTCGATTTGGACATTGTGGTTTACACCTTAAAGTTTTGTCGGTATTACCTGTTGGTAGAAAGGTTTATTATGTATACTAACCTTGAAATTCAAAGGTAAATCTTTTCTACTAATGATTCAAACCTCTAGAAGTGGAGATAGTTTAAATACAAGTAGATGTATGACATTGAGTCTGATGACACATACTGAGGCAGTCTTGGAGTCTAAATCTGAGTGGAGGATGATAACCTTGTTTGTTGAGATGCATATAGAGGTTCATGAAAGATAGGGGAATATGACCCTCATGTACTTATTAGTTTATTTTACACTTCTAAGCCAAATCAAGGAGATAGATTATGAGGGTCCTTGGTATTTGGCCTTGAAGGAAACCCTAGAATGTGGGGAGACACCATCCAATTGGGTTATTGATGACGATGATATCATCTAAGTTTGTGGTCATGTAATTTTGTCTACTTGAATGTGAGAGGATCTGATGTGTGACATCCATGTATCATAGTGTAAAGTGAATCCTAGAGAAATCATAATGTACTATGAGCTTCGTAGGAAATATTTGTGACTGGTAATGAATAAATTTATCATATTTTTTGTGACACGATGTTACACCTATCAATAGGTGAAGGCTAAGATTCAATGCCTCATTAGTTTGTTACAAACATTGTCCATTCCAGAATAGAAGTGGGATAAAGTTACTATGGAATTCATTATAGGTATTATAATTATTCCCCAAAAGAATGATTTGATATGGGTGATTGTGGTTAGGTTGATGAAATCATCCCACTTCATACCAATTAGGGAGAGTTTCATATTTGATCTGTTGGTTCAAATATACGTTTGGGTGATAGTTTGATTTCATAGGGTTCTGTAAAGAATAGTTTCTAATCAATCCTTGTTTTATATCACAATTTTGGAAATGATTATAAAAGTCTCTAGGTAGTTAGTTTTTTCTAAGTTTTTATTTTCACCCATAGATATATGGGAACACATAGCATACTATTCAGGTGTTCGAGGATATGTTACGAGAAAGAATCCTATATTTTGTTGGATCTTGGTAGGTGCACTTAACACTGGGTGAGTTCACCTATAACAATAGTTAACATGTGACTATTCATATGGAACCATATGAGGCACTCTATGGTAGACCATGCATATCAACTTTATATATTATGGAGGAAGGCAAGTCAGAGTTGTTGGGATTGAGTATCATGTAGGAGACATCAAATCATGTTCAGTTGATTCCGAAATGTATAACTATAATGCCATGTATATAGAAGTCTTATTCTAATAAAGATCATCAACCTCTTGAGTTTACGGTGGATGAACACATATTTTTATGGGTTTCACTGATATTGGGTCTCCTTTGGATTCAGATTAGGGCATGTTGGTGCCCATGTTTGTCTAGTCATTTGAGGTTTAGAGAGGACCGAACTAGTGGTGTATCGATTAGATATTATATAAAAGTATAGTGGTATAAATGATGTTTTTCATGTGTCATATCTTTGGTAGTATCACCATGAACCTTACCATGTGATATATTTTTATGATGTGGTGCTTGAGGCTGATGCGTCCTTTGAGGAGAATCTGATTCATGTTGCGGATCCAAGTTAAAATGTTTTGAGTTAAAATATTATGTCGTTTGTTCAACTAGTATGGAAATATGGATGTATTATGTAGGAAGGATGGGATAGAAAGGAAGATATGTGGGCCAAATTTCCTGACCTATTCAACTTAAAGGTTTATTGATTCTTGGGAGTATAGCTTAGGGATGAGTTTTTATTAGGTGGGGAGATTGTAAGATCCGAACCTTTCTTGAGATGTCTTTTACTCGATTTCAAGTTTTATTTTACCACTTTTTCAATCACATATTGGTTTCCCCCTTCTAAAGGGTATTTGGGGGTGAAAGTTTTGAATTTTTTAATCCCATCGGGCTATACACATTTGGCTCATTTTTATGAAAAATTGTTTTGTTTTCCCAAACAAACAGAGTGCCCTCATTTTGAGCTACTAGAAGTGGGTGAATGATTAAACCAAACCATGCACACCCAAACCATTAAACCATATAAAAATAGTGTATTCATGTTTGGAACATGGTTAAAGTAATCATTCATCCAAACCATGCACCCCAAATAGTGGCTCTGTATAGGGCACACAGTTGGAATGCACAGTTTGTCTAACCGTGCGACCCGTCCAGGAAACCGTGTGCACAACATATAATGATCAGAAAATTTATATAAAAATTCACGGACCCCTAGTTTATACCCCCAATCAACCTTACTCTACCTAATATTTTTACTATTTCTCTTGGAGGTTCTCTATATGATTCCTTGTTCTCTCGAACCCATTTTCTTGAATATTGAATATATTGTGGACAAAATCGACCTGAATCTCGTATGTTATATATTCCTTGATTAGGTTAATCCATCCTTGATGTTTGTATCCATTTATAAAGGGATGAATTCCAATTTTTTATGGTATATATCTAGGTTTTCATGAATATTTTATAATTGGATCTTGATCCTAGATTATGATCCTAGATCTTCTTCATCACAGTGATTCCATCCATTCTACCATGAATTAAGGACTATGATTTCATAGATGTTTTCCAATAACCTTAAGGTATATGGTTTATATGATAATTTCCATATTCTTGATGATTATATATTTTTTATTTTATTTCCATGTTGTGAAATTGATTTTAAATTGGAAAGGTGAATTAAATTCCCTTGATATTGTGTGACCTGTCATGGATCCTGTTGGATCCCTTAGAGATTAAGAGACATGGATTAATGGCTACCAAAGAGTGTTTCAATTTATGTGAAATGGTGAATGAGATATATTAAAATGGAAATAGTGGGTTTATTGAATTGAAATGAATTTTTTTATGGTTTGATAATGGGATTTAATGGGTTATTGGGATTAATTTTAAAAGTTTAATGAACTATAAAAAGATTCATGGTATTTGTGTTTAATGGTTAAAGGGTTGAAATGATGTAAATGATGATGATTGATAAATGAAATGTTTTACCATATTTATAATTAATATTGATAAGGTCACCGATGATGATCCTTGATGTATATATGTGTGTGTGTGTGAACATTGAGATATGGGTGTTGGACTAATGTTCTTCATCTGTGGGTGGCTAGAATGATGCACTACGCCCTCGATTCATGCATGTGAATTTATGCTGGACTAATGCTCCAAGTACCCAATAATTTGATGCTACAGTGACACTCTACGCACCCATGATATTGGTGATAGAATAATTCTCCAAGTACTTAACATAATGGTGTTGCAATGATGCTGCATGTATCTTTGATAATGGTACCTAGACTGATGCTCTAAGGAAAAAAAATAAATCATAATTAAATGAAATTAAAACCTATTTGAATTTAAATATTTAACAAATGAGAGATGGTTAAGAATCCAACACTTTCTGGAGCAGGTATTATTGTCTCGGGTGTCACCATAAACCCAAGGTCCGATGTGGTTAACTAAATAATAATAAAATGTGATCCCTATTTTATTTTATTTAGAAAATTTTTATTATTTATAAAACTACATACATTTTTGTAGATAAGATATTTCATTAGAGTCCATTGGTGGTGGCATGCTCAGTTATACTCACACCCTACTTGGGTTTTCAATTGGTACCCTAGTAGACTTCTTGTTTTCCAATCCAGATAAGGGAAAAAAAATTATGTAGGTGGATGAGTTTCGATTTTTAATGGAGTATAGAAAAGGGAACTTTTCATGATGTTGGGACTAGGTTGGGAGTTTTGAGTTTGTTATTTTTGTGTTTCTAGTTGATACTTGACACATATATGGCTAGACATATCTACTACTCCAGTCTATGGTCTTTTCCCTTATTTTGGGATTCTTCATGTGATGTTTGTCTTTTTTGGTTATTGTCCATTATTGTTTATGTATTTTTATATTGATTTACATTTTTAATTAAATTAATATAGAGGTTATAGTATCCCAATTTATCATATTAGACCCTCATTACTAGTCGGTATCCTCTAGCATTTGGGGAGCTGTGCTTGAGGGCATATAATGGACCAGCTTGGAGCATCAGTAATGTGGCACCTAGGTCGGGATGTTGTAGGGATCAAATTATTTTTTTCAATATTTTTATGATATAAAGGTATAAGAATTTTTTTTATTCATGATATAGTACTTGATAATTATAAATGATGATTGTTGACCCTGATGCAGCTTATATGATGGGTTATCCTAATAGAACATATATGATGGTTGGGAATGATATAGACTATATGAAAAGTGATCACAATATAGATATCAAATTCATTTGATAATGTTCTTTATATTAAAAGGTAATAATGAGGGAGTTAACTAGGGAGGTTTCTCCTATGGATTTAATTATGATCTAGTTATTTATAACATGGGTCATGAATATAATGCTCTAGGTTTCCTAAAAGGGTTTATATTTTATTATTATGGGTTTTAAAGGATCTCATTGAGAAAAAAGTGTGTATTTTTCATATGGTTTTGATTTATTTAATACACTCAAAGAATATAGTGATAATAGAAAAATATTTATGGATTTTTATGTTTTTTAATGGAATAATGTATTTCATATATTAATGTCCCTTATAGATATTTTTGTGCTCATCCCATATTTTTAAATATTTTTTCTATGGTTTAAGGATGAGTAAGAAAAATAATAATTAAAGTTTAAAATCCTGAATATTTTTTATGAAAATAAAACATATTTCAATTTAAAAGTGTATCCTTTACAAAAAATGGATACTTAGTAGAAGTGTCAACTTTGTAATATATGGGTTTGTTATGTAATATTGATTACCTAATTATTTAAAACTCTAAACATAAAAGATATTTGGTAATATAAGTGAGAAAATTATAGTCTAAAGACACTATATTATGTAATGTTTAAGGTTGGTTCCTTATATAAATGAGTTATCATAAAGTAGAGGACATATTTTTATTATGAAAAAATATTAGAAATTGAATTTTGTAAAATACATAAGGGGTTTTTGAGAATCTCTATGGAGATTCCATGTTTGGTATTGATGATATAGAAATAAATTCCTTGTTTTTGAAGGGTATATGTTAACAATTGTATATTTTATAATTAATATAATAATATAATAGCTCCAAATCAGGGTAAATATTGATGGAGATTTTTATTTTCATTAAATTGCTGAAAAAGTGTTGTTATATCAATAAATTTGATGAAAAGGATTACCTTAATGATTGAATGAATCTCAAATAAGTGATGTTAATTTTAAACTCATTTTATTTATATGATAGGTAATGTCATTTTTAATGAAATGGTTTTTATGAAAAAAATGAGACGATGGGTTTGATACACATGGTTTGTGATTCATCAAATTTTATAGAATGGTTTGAAAAGATGTTAAGGATTAAAAGAGTTTTATCCAATATAAAATATATTATCCATTTTATTTGATAAAATATGATAAAAATAGTTCACACCACCATTCAATGGAATATTTTAATGAATTATGTATCATCCCATCACACTAGTAATAGTAACTAAACCAATGGAGCCACATGACCTCAAGAATGACACCTTATAGACCAGAGGATACCGATTGGAAATAAGGGTCCAAGGTGGTACCATGGGGAGAATAAACCCTATGTATCAGAATTTTAATAATTGGGTAAATAAATAAAATATTGAACACATCCATCACATCAATGTACACAAAATTAAATAAAAAACATAACATGCTATAAAAATTGAATGCATTTCTAAATCATATAAGATAGATCACTGAATGGTTTGATAATATAAACATAGTAAACAAAATATATATATATATATATATGAGGCCCTAATACATCATTTATCCTTACCAAATTCTAGTTTCTAATCCTAATCGATTTTCTTTAGCTTGATCAAGTAATATTGGTCCTCATCCCAACATGAACCTGTGATAAGTGAGAGACTATTTGGGTACCAAAGTATAGTTTTGTCCCAATAAGGATGAGAGTACATTAAAAAGAAGGTAACCACTAATGTGGTACCATACATAGTCATAAATGAAGTTATATGTTCACGTGACATGCTCAAAATAAATAAATAAAAGATATATAGAATTATAATTAATAAATAACATTTTTGGCCCTCAGGTTTAATGGTGGAACCTAAGGATGGATATACCTACTTTTTCATGTATCATATGTTATTGAGAAAGTCACATAATTATTCCAATAACTACAATACCAACCACTTCTTATGTGTGAATAATTTCGACTATCGATACTTGGAACCACATCCATGATCAACCACAACTACTATGACTAATATCAAAGTGTCTCTAACTAGTTGTGATGATAATTCCAATAATCATGATGAACTAGGGGTATTTAATTTAAGTATGTAGATTAAGAATCAAGGGATACACTAACCATAGTATATATAATAACAACCTAGGTAATGTTCAATACTTGTATCAAAACCCATGGAATGTTATATCCCTTTATACGATAGTTTCTATAATCATAATTCTAGAAGAATGAGAGAAAGATAAATTCCTAGAGAATATCACACAAGCCTTGATAACTAGCATATGGCTGTAACATCATCCTCTACTTGAATCAAAATCTCATATTTGAATCCATGGAATGTCCACCAGTAGTTTCACAACCACCCTATAATGGGTGTTTTCATAGAATCACAACCTCCCTATAGGGAGTTTTCGTAACCACCCATAATGGTGTTTTCCATTTATAATACAAAACTTCCCACTAGAATTTTTATGTTATCACTAAAATCACAATCAATAAAAATAAAAAAAATTAAATAACCCATGGGAAATCCAATCCCCAGTCTACTAAAAGAATCATGAACACCCTCTCACCAGGATCATCAACTCACTAGGGTACCCAACGGGTTCACCTAAGTCTCATCAGGGTATATCCACCTAGGTCACTATATCTCAGTGGGAAAAATAACCCCCCATAGTAAAATCACATTATCTAAGAATTAAGGAATCAATTTGGATTCATGTGTCCAACCTAAAGGCCATTCATCCCATCTCATAGGTAACATCAACCCAAAGGTCTCCAAGGGATCGTACTACTAGGGTTATCATTTCATGTTTACTAAATAAAATCAACTATATTCCCTAAAATTATATGTATCACTAGGAATATGATACTAATCAAGGACATATCCATCAATGGTCAAGGACAACTAGCTAGTGACCAAGGAATACCAGGGACTTGGAACTTTTTGTATCATAACAGAGAGAATTTTAGATTAATAAAAAATTAATTTCATATTAAATTTCTTAATTATAATGAAAAATTCAAATATTTATTTGAAAAAATTAAACACCTTAAAATTAGTGACATTATATTACATGCATCATTCATAACAAGAATTATTAAATAGGGAATGTACCAAGGAAAACCTACCTAATTCTAAAGCCTTTTCATTTAAATCACATGGCTTACCATCTCTACCTTAGCTTATCCTAGGTCTAGCCAAGCTTGAACAACCCACCTGACAACCACCAAACCATGTGAGTCCCTATCTCATGCTACACAATCTAAAAAAATTAATCATATCATTTATAATTAATTTAAAAAATTAATTTAACCAAGGAATAAATTATGAAAACTCATTGGATAGCCTCTTTATGCCAAAACCAAGACCAACCATTTATGAGAGACTTTTACAATCCTAAAACACTAACCTAAGAAAAATACCTATGATTCAGATCCAATTATATCAAAAAAATAAATTTATTTTTAATAAAAAGCATAAAATAAATTCATGGTGTGATGTTCATTCCTTGAATCAATGATTATATGATAGTGAAAATCATTTAATTATATCCTTAAGCAATGATACTTGAAAATCCATTTATTCCTGGGAGATTCCAATATTCTCCAGTGGAATCATCTAAAAAAACATTAATTTAATGAAATAAATTAGTGGTGATCAAAGGAGGTGCCAATAATAAAATAAGGATAATGTATTTACATTGTATTGTCTCTATAAGACACTAAAAATCACACATATTCATGTAATCAGGATAGAGACCAAGGAGATGGGGCCACCATACTATGAACAACAAAAGAGGGGGACAAATAGGGTTCCCCTAATTAAAATACTTATGGGTGAAATGGTAATTCTACCCCAAAAAATGAACCATCGGCTAGCTGTTGAGATCAATAGTGTCCCAAGTCCCTTGACTAGGCCACATGCTATCCTTTGGATATCTCACAGCTTGTTGGTGGTTACAGGATTGTACAAAATAGTAGCCTAACCACATGAACCTTCCTTCGGTGCTCACCCACTTCTCTTGGTCACCCTTAAACCTCCATTTTGTGTACATAACACCTATTATAAGTATTTATCACCTTATAAGATCCATTCCAAACACCATTTTTAAATATTACCCCTATACTAATTAAAATTTTAAATTTACATTGGAAATTCTAAACCCATATGAACACATGATCGTACAACCTCCCCACTATTAAAATTAGTATCCCCAAGAATACTTGGTGGATATATAAATATACATATATAACTACCTGAACCATTAATACATTGTTAAAATTATTGGTTCCATACATAAACACCCAACAAGACTATAAAGAACAACTTTAACACTAGGCACTTAAACTGCTAAAAATGGAGTTATCATTCATTTTTCATCACTGAGACATTAGGAAGATACATAATCTAGCTCATAAAACCTGAGAAATTAAGTTTTCATCTTTAAAATAATCATCCATTCCATAGTTCTCCCCATTATAGGACATAACTTATGATGGATAATTATAAACCACAATTACATTCACTGATGTGACTGCCAATCAAAACTCTAATTCTACGCTACAATCCATAGGCTGTGTGTGGTTTAAAAAATAATTGATGGTTCCAAAAATAAATTCATAATTCCAATTTATAAATTTCACACACCCACCATCCAAAAATGATCTTGGATTCATCAACATTTCTAAAAAATGTACCCAAAAAAACACACCCATTATATCCAAAATGATACACCTAATGTGGTTTCTATCTCACTGCAACTAATTACATGAAAACCCGCTAGTTGAACATCCTATGGAAAACTTATCTCAAATACTCTAATATTTATCTTCTGATGCATCACTGGATCATGATACCTTTTTCTCCAGAGGCATCCCATCATTTTTGGGACATCCACATTAAACCCTGAACACGAATCCTAATGTGGTTCCATGATTGAATCCTTAATTAGTTGAAACTAAATATAATAATCTATCATACCATGGGAATTGACACATATCTAGTCTAACTCAGCCATGAATCGTCTATATTTTATCCTAAACCCGAAGCCAATACACGCCCTTTATCCAATATTTCGTTTGAACTCATACATGGATTTCACCAGGAAATATGATTAAATTTGTATTTTTTTTTCACTAACATCAAAATTCTATAACAACCATCCTACAATGAGTCTCACGAAACCATGAAACTCATAGCACAAGGGTTACATATCCCATTACTGACATCCCACTCCCCTCTATAGGGGTGTCCTTTTTACACATCACTAGATCAAAACCCAGATCTCATTATCCCGTGTCATTTCCATCACTGAACACAATTTTTGGACATACCAAATTTTATCATACCTGAGCACCACTTAAAAATTAAAAAGACATATGCCCCTAACTAATGAGAAAATCAACCATGAAATTCACTTTGATTCATCCTAAATAAGGCTCATTCCTTCAAATGGACAATGGAACACTCCACATCATAAGTCTTACCTTAAACTTCTTTTTAAGTATATAAAAACCCATAATTTTTTAACATAGATATAATATCTTAATAGATGAATATTCATTATATAAAATTATGATCCTTTCCCGAATCATATAGTTTTAGTGCCTTTGTAAACTTGGATACAAAAAAAACTAGTTCATAAGCGACCTACATTATCTCCCACTAAGTTCTTCATAACTAGAATCCTTTATAGACATATCATACATAAAACCTTACTTAATAACCTAATGAAGGGAAACAAAGAAAGGGTGATCTCAGATTCTCATTGAGGGTAAACAAGGGAGATATTAGTTATCAGTAGACAATAAAATCAGTATAAGTGTATGAGAACATGCGATTAAAATTTGAAAACCATACCCATCTTAACATAGATCAAAATCTTGAATTATTTCATAATTCATAGAAGTTCATAAGATATGAATCATGAAGGAATAAAACAACATGATACATGAGAGCATAACATTATAATATGACATAAGTGTGTGGCATACACATATGCGGGGAAAATAATTTCTTTATCCAAGGATCTATGCCAGGCTATCACAATGGGTTGGGTTGACTCCCCATTCCATTATATAAGATCCACTCTCAAGACTGTCATAGTGGATAGAATATCTTACTGAATTGGGTTCACTACCCTTACCAGTCCTTATTATCTCAAGAGATATCCATCCTTACCCAACACATTATAGGGATATATAATTTCAATCCCACCCATCACATAATGAAAATCATATATTTTTGGGCTATAAAATCATAAAACATTAATCATTTCATAAAACAAAGAAAGGAATTTGGTTTCATACACAATTCATTATAGCTTCAAATCATAACCCATGAAAAAGAAACATGATTCATAAAGGTTTCATAATAACTCAATTAACCCATGGGAAAGAAAGGGGATTCATAGAATAATACTTAAAATAACCATCATCATAATGCATAAAAATAATTAAAGTGTATATTATCATTAGATAATATACCTAGTAAAATATAAGTGACATCCAATGGTTTTATCATAGATTAAAATTCCTTTAAAATTTCACTGAAACATTTCTTGGGAAAAAAACCTTTTTCGTTTGAAATCAATTATTTAAAATATAAAAAATTACAAATATTAAATAAACAATTTTCTTTGAAAAAAACCTTGGAACGTTTTAAATTAATCTTCAAATCTTTGAGTGGTCATAACAATGGAAAATTATATTCATGGCGTCTATATAAAAACAAATATTCCTTTCACATCTTTGTAAAAAATTAAAAAGAACCTTTTTTGGAAAATGAAAATAATAATGAATTCAAACCAATTTTTAGAAAGTGAAATATGGGTAAAAAATAAATTAAAAATTAATTGGATATTATTAAAAATATTGATGAAAACATTTCATAAAATATGGATATGGAAGAAAAAGTATTTTCGACTGAAGAGAGAAATAAAGTCGGTTTTACTTAAAAATTTTCATTTGGTCTCTTGAGTTCATCAAGAGAGTAAAATTAAATGAAAACATTTAATATTAAAAAAATTCCATAGTTTAAGAAAATTAATGTCTTTATTCCTTCATAGATAATAACATTTCATCATTAGAAACTTAATCTTAAATAATCCTGATAAATAATAAGATTGTAACATAAATCCATTACCTCGAGTTAAACTTGCTTCAAAATTGATTTATAATACATTATAATAAAATCCAATTTATTATAATTATATAAAATATTAGTTTACATATAATATCATATATATTATACACTTATTTAATTTTAAAAACCATTTATTAATAACTCTTTATTAAAATCATTTTTTTGGGTCTTAGCTATTTCATTTTTTCATTAGAATTTTGGTTTGGTAGTTTTGGTCCATATACATTAATCATGGTAACATCATCTCCATATTGTTAATAATGATATAAATGTAATATATATTCAAAATATATATATATATATATATGTATATATTCATACAATAAATTTATAGATATAAAAAATGAATTAAACCATTCACAGGATTAATAGGTCATACGTATGCATGAACGTTGTTTTTAGTTTTTGACGGATGGAACGAAAGAAATTTAAATAATAATTCAA
Source organism: Viscum album (assembly GCA_963277665.1). NCBI lineage: Eukaryota > Viridiplantae > Streptophyta > Magnoliopsida > Santalales > Viscaceae > Viscum > Viscum album. Next base: position 1,714,171,259 of record OY728138.1, on the reverse strand, counting down.
ATTTACAGGACAATTATTATATCAAATATATCATATATAATCATTAAATATATCCTTATTAAATTCCATATAAATAATAAATGGACAACAAATCACGTTGCTTCATGGAGGCTGTAGTCTACAAATACGCACGAGCGACGATATCATATTCCCATAGATGAGAATATAAGAAGGTAGATATGATATTTTAATTTCAGAAGCATAATTATTTCAAAAATATATTATATAAACTTTAAACCCATCATTGTAACCTTCTATGAAATATGATGATAGAAAAATAATTTTATCACTACATGGAATCGGAAGTCCATACGTACGCACAATAAATACTTTCAATTACCATTTGTTCGAAAGATGGTGGATAATAGTTGTTAAAAAATCATCTTAACATTAAATTGTATTTATTATACTAAAAATATTATTTTATTATGAATACCATTTATTTATGGGAGGTATAATAAGGATTAAATTGAAAGAGTTTGGGTTAGATGATTACCTCTTCTTCAGCAGACCTCCTTTAAATCCCTTATTAAGGACCCTCAAAATGGACATTTAATATGAACAAAAACTATAATTAATGGATAAGGGAGTTCATAATATAATTTTTTTATGGGATGTTATATCTAGAAGGATCAATGAGGAGTAATGAAAAGAGATAATGAGTGTCCTTTTATAATAGAGGGAAATAACACGCTTGGAATTTCTTAAAATATTTAAATGTAATTAACGTATTTATCAAGTATAATGCTTACAAATGGAATTATATTAGAATGTGTGATAGTATTAGGTTTCAATATCTCTATTTAATAGTATTTAGATGTTTTTAAGTTTAGTAATTACCATTTCTCTTAGTTTAACCCCCCTCATTGTAAACTCTTTTAAACCTTATCGGTAGTGACAAATTTTTACTATTTTTATTAGTAACTAAGAGAAAAATTGAAAGTATATTCATTAAAAAATCTGAAAATTATGATTCCAAATATGGTATCAATTTTACCAAATTTAATTCACATAAGTGACAGAATTTAATTTAAAATTAAACCCACAAAATGTGATGAGAATCAATTTTCTAGAAAAATGTGCCCTTAAGTATAAAAATATTTTATAAAAAAATACAACATGAAATTGATTTAAATAACTTTTATTGGATTATAAATAATATAAATTAACTAATTTTACTTTTATATCAATTTAATAAAAATATAATTTGTAAATTCTTTAGGCAAAAAGATAGTTTTCAATAAAAATTAATATTTTTCATTATTCATTGTAAAATGAATCATTTTTGAACATTATCGAAATTTAAATGTAATATGATAGTGATATGATTATTTCAAAAATTACATAAAAATTTTCCAATAAATTTTATAAAATTGGAAGAAATTATTTATATTATTTTCTTAATAAAAACATTTTTTGATGAAAAATATATTTTAAAATGATACAATGAAATTACTAAAAATTGATTACTTAGTTTTCAATATATTTAAATTATATAAAGTCTTTATATAAAAGTTTAAATATTAGTTTATTCTTATTCATTCTTAAAATTTAATAGATAGTGTATTATGTTATATAACATTACATTTCATTTAGACTCGAGGTTGTATGTATACCAAGCTATCAAAGAAATAAAATTTATTTGAATTGAAATATATCATAAAATTTCTAGTTGTTGTAGTCTACCCCACTTAAAATGAATATTCCCTTGAAAATATATCACTTTGATACAAAAAATTGAAGATATATCTATTTCAACCCATCCTAAAATTCCCATGTAACATCTTTGACTTTCTTATTCCTCAAGAGAAATTTAACTAGGAGAGTAATCTCGTTCTATAACACTTTATCTATACAATCCAATATTTATTCTTGTTGTTATTCATAGGAAATTTCATTCTCCAAAATCCTATAATATGATTTCATTGAACATGATAGATCATACATATACTTCCTCAAGAGATATACATGGTACACATCATGAACTTAAGAGATGTTTGGGGGAAGCGCTAAGTGATAAGATATCATCCCTAATAGATTAGGAATCCTGATGGGGAAAATATAAATGGGGATCATATTTCCCTCATTTATAAATCTCTTAACCATATTCCATGTAGAAATTTAAAAACATACCTTTTCACTAACATTAAATTCTATATTTATTAAAAAATTATCATCATAACTTTTATAATCTAATCTGAGATACCTTGATGTGTTGTTTAATGGATCTAACTTTATATGCCATTTCCTCACCTAGCTCAGGTCCCAATAGTTTTCATTCTCAAACTTTTTCTTGACATGTTGGAGTTATAAAATTATTTCCATAGATGGATTCATAAATATCAATATGAAACCTCAAGTGAAAACTATTTTTGTAAGAAAAATTGACTATATAAATTCATTGATCCCAATAACTATTAAAATACATGGAATAAGATCTCAGTATATCCTCAAGGGCCTAAATGGTTCTATCATACTAACCCGTTATTTGAGGATGATAAGAAGTATTTAAACACTGCTATGAGTCCAGAGCTTTCTGAAGACCTTTTCAAAACTTTTAGGTAAACCTCAGATCACGATTAGATATAATATAATGTGGCACTACATGAAACTGTACAACTTAATTAATGTATATTCTAAAAATTTAGTCAATATATTAATCTTCCATAATAGCAATGAATTATTCTGAATTCATAAGGTGATCAACTAAAAATCAAATATCATTATAACCTTTAGATTTTTTGGGTATTCCTATGATAAAACCCAAGCTTATGTATTACCATTTCCATTCAAGTATGGGTAATTGTTTTAATATCATTTATAATTTTGTATCCCAACATTAAATTGAAAACAAACCAATAATCAAGAAACAAACCATGAAATATATCTATTTATGTTGTCAGATTTGAATTACTATTTTAGATATATATAAGACTTCATACTTCTTGGATGAATTGATAATGATGAATTATGAGATTCATCAAACATCTCCTTCTTCAAATCTTTTCTGGATGAAACACGTACATGGTTCTTGAACCTTATAATTCCCTCACACTCAACGTTTAATGAAGAAAAATTTCTCACAATATATTTCAGTTATACATATTCCCTTTTAACATCTTAAATCTTTACTTGGATAGGTGATTGAAATATCATTTTTATAAAGATAATACTTTTCCCCATCCATTAAGATTTTCAGATTCATCTATTGAAAATATTTAAATATTGGATCATTATGATCCTCATCGTAGATAATCTAAGATGATCCTTTCAACTCAAAGTATCTTCTACCTTATTTTCATTCCTAGGGAGGTAATTAAAAGAGAAATCATAATCTTTAATAAACTCTAACTAAATTCTCTTGAACATATTTATATATTTTTATCAAATATATACTATAATATTTTATGATCATTATCTATGTCACACCTTTCTCAGTAAATAGGATTCCCCTATATATTTAATGAAAAAACTACCATAGATAACTCTAAAATAATGATTTGTGCATTTTTTTCTCATAATCATTAAATTGTCACGAGGCATAAGTTATTACCATATAATTCAAAATTTAGGACAATCATGGTACCTTATTTAATGCATCACTATATATCACAAACCATTTTTTTACTATATGGTAGTGTAAGAATAGGTTCAATGACTAACCTTCTCTTTATTTTCTTGAAACATTCCTCACATTCATCTATCCAAAGGAACTTTTTTCTCTTTTATGTTAACTTGGTTATTAGATTAGACAACCGTGAAAAATTATCCAGAATGCATCAATAATATTAATCCAAACCAAGAAAAGGATAGATCTCAGTCAAAGTGGGTGGTGTAGTCCAACATTCACTAACATTCATTTTTTATGGATCCACTAGTATACCCTTTCTTAATATTATATGACCCAAAAAATGAAACTTTCTATATCAAAGATTCACACATGGTAAATTTTTCATAAAAATTTTCATTTCTTAGGGTCTTCAGTACAATCCTAGAGTGAAATTCATTCTCTTACTTACTCTTGGAATATATACCAATGTTATTTATTAATACTACTGAAAATGATCATGTTAATCTATAAATAATCTATTCATTAAATCCATGAATATATATGGGGAATTAGTAATTACAAATTAAATCCCTATAAATTCATAGTTCCCATACCTCATATAGATAGTTGTCTTGTGTATCTATTACTTTTTTAATCTGAACTAATAATATCCAAATCTAAGATAAATCAAGGAAAAATATTTATCTCCATGTAATTGATCAAAACAATCATCAATATGGGGTAGAGGATACTTATTCTTGGTTTTGATCTTATTTTTCTTCTAATAATCAATGAAGACTCATATTGATCCATGTTTATTCTTAATAAATAATTAGTTCCACCCCATGGTAATGCACTTGAAAAAATAAATCCCTTATCAATATTCTCCTAGAGTTCCATATTTAATTCCTAAAACTCAACCAGGTACATTCTACATGGAGTATTTGAAAGAGGTGTACCACTATGTATGTGTTTTATTTAAAACTCAACTTCATGATTCAGTGAAAGAAAAGGAATATCTTATATAAAAAACTAAAAAAACCTCACACAATTGGAACATGTTATATTTTGAGTTTCTCCTCAACCATATATGATAAAAACCTCTTTTAAATAGGAATATAGTCCCATATAATGGATATATTTTCCATTAGAATTTCATATTTTCCATCAGAGTGATAGATGATCATAAGTTGGTTCATAATATCAAATGTGAATTACCTTGCGTAAAAAATGATGTGGTATTTAGGTAAATAAAGTAAATACATTCCTATGATAACATAAAACTCAACTAGAGGGAGAATAAAAAAAATTTTAGGATTCAAATTCTCAAAAACATCAATCAGAGAATAATCGTACACATGAGATGTGATCATCATACAATTATAAGTTTTCACTATTTATTCAACATCTCATAATTAGGGTGGAATTATGATACCCTTTTAAAATTATATAGATATAAAAAAGTGGGTAGATCTATAATCAAATAACATATTAACAGTTCAAGAGTGAATGATAAATGTATCTTTCACCACTTTATTATTGTACCTCACATCAGTAATAGTTATTTTATGAGTTTTTCAATTTTTTATGGGCATAAGAGGATTATGAAATATATCATAATCATTAACATTAAAATTTGAGCATTAGTTCTATAAATTCCTATACTCCATGAATTTGAAACACTGGGGTGTGGTTGGTGTATTTTGTGGTTATTTTTCTCCATCATTATTTAACTTCTTCATCCCATTACTGCATCATTTTAAATCTTGATGAACTTCATTTCGAAACATAGAAAATTTAATCGTCCTATTAAGAAAATTTCCTCCATGTTTCCTTATAAAAATTGATCATAGAGGAAAACTCATGTTTTTATCTCTATATTTTTTATAATTTCATTTGAATTTCATCATTATTTTCTTATCAGAAAAATGAGATTTTTGGGTAACACCAATATCCATTTCCACCTTGATATCATATTGAATTATTTCTTCATAGATTCTGATTTACCTTATGTATAATTCACTTCAATGACATTGTTTTAATCCAAAGAGTAAACCAATTGTATTACTTTAATATTGGTAGATAAAAATGGAAGTATAACATGAAAATATTATAAAATTTTCCTCATAGGTACTAATTGATTCACCATCTTTCTACTTTATCTTAAAGAATTACTTCTCCATTTTTATAAAAATAATACAATGACAATAATATTTGAAAAATAATCTCTTAAACTTATCCCACTCTAGGAACGTAATTTACTCTCATTGTATCATGTTATTGATAAGATTATTCCATTCATAAACTTCACCTTCCAATTTATAAACATCTAAAATAGATTTTTATTGTTCTGAACACTTGGGAATGAAAAATGTATTTTCAATCATACTAATACATTACTTAATGACTAGAGGATAATTAAACCCACTAAATGAGGGTGTATTTTTCTTTATGAATGAATAAATAGATTGTTGTTCTATCCTTTTATCATTTAGAATCATGAAATGACTAAAATCTTGAGATTGTTTCATAAAAATAATAAAAATATTTTTCATTCCTGCTCCTATAAAATTTGGTTTCTCTAAAGGAAAATCATTTCATTGTCTATCACATTGAACATTACATGGTTCCTTCATTTTATATCAATTGAATAAAACAAAAAACATATTTGGAGAAATAATAATCATAATGGGAGACTACATAATCATTAAAAAAATTTATAGGATGTCTAAACCATGACAAATACATTTTATCCTGTAATACCTTAGGTTTAACTTATCTCATTCATGGTCATAGTCTATTAAAATCCTTAATAATAATTCATAAAAAATGTGAATTAACCCAATAATATGACCTAGGAGAGTCAAAATAGGTGCCTAGTAAGTTCACACTTCCTGTGCACTAGAATGATGTTGAGATACACTCAACCGACACTTTTTGTCATTATTACCCTAAGATGAATCTATACCAAAACCATATCAAATTTTAGTATCCATACATGTATTTTTTTCAAGGAAAACCACAAAAATTTCATTACCATAACATATGATGTTTTTCTATACATATAGTTATCCAAAGGGTTCTCAATAATGTTTTCTCAGCCTAGTTTCCAAAGGAAACTAAAACTTTATATGATACAAAATATAGAGACCCATAATTTTCACAATAGATGTTGTGTATTAATAAATAATTCTTCATTACATAACATTACAATCCATGATAAAATCATATTTGTTTAGTGTATTTGTAAAATTGGATACATAAACAACTAGTTCACAATAGATCTTTATCATATCCAAATAATTTCATCATAAACAGAACCATTCGTACACATATCATACTTAAAACCTTTATTTATAACACGGGGAAAGGAAACATAATAAATAGTGATCTCAAATTCTCAACAAGGTTAAACATGTGAGATATCAATGATCAATAAATAATAACATCAGTATAAGGGTATTGGGTAATGAGCATAAATTTTAAAACTATACCCAACTTAATATAGCTCATAATATTGAATCATAGAATAAATATCGGAAGTCCAAAAGAGATGAATCATAAAGTAATAAAATAACATGAATAATGAGAACCTAACATTGGAATAATAAATAAGTTTTTAGCAAAAAAATCATGGAAAATTACTTACTTAACCAAGTATCACTTCCAAAAAAATCATAGTGGTTGGGTTCACTCCCTATTCCATCATATCCTTTGTCAAGGTTCACTCCCAAGACTATCATAGTGGATACCGTACCTTAATAAATAGGGTTAACTCACCATTCCTGTCCTCATTATCTAATTATATATAAATATTTACCCAATGCATTGGAGGGATATATATTTCCAGGACTTACCTTCACATAATGAAAATAATTTATTTATGTACCACAAGATCATAAAAATTCATCATTTCATATCATATAGAAAGGAAATGGGTTTCATAAATATTTAATTATATCATTATATCATAAACCACATACAAAAAATGGGTTTAAAAAATGTTTCATCATAACTTAATTAACCCAAAGGAAAAAACATATTTTATAGATTAATCCTAAAATCAACTTCATCATAAACCATCCAAATAATTAATTTAGAAGGTATCATTGGATCACATACCTAGTAAATAATAAGTAACATCAAAGGATGTTATCATTGATGAAATATTCATTTAAAATACCACTAAAAAACTTCTTTAGGAAAATAAATTTTTAACTTTTAAATAACTTAGTAAAAACATAAAAAGTTCACAAATATTAATGAAAAAAATTTCATTAAAAACAAACTTGTAATGTTTTAATGGAATGTTAAAATATTTTACTGGACATGATTGTATGAAAAAAAATTTGTTCCGTGCATGTAAAATCAATGATTCCTTTCATATTTTTGGCAAGAAGTCAGCAATACCTCATTTGAAAAATGGAAAGAAGAATAAATTTAACTTTTTTTTGTAAAAATTAAAACATTGTTAAAAATTAATTTAAAAAATAAATGGATTTCATAAAAAAATTATTAAATTTTTTTTGAAAAACCATGGATATGGAAGAAATAGGATTTTTGAACGAAGATAAAAACAAATTTGGTTTTCTAAAAAAATATTCCTTCTGTATCTTGAGTTCTTAAAAAGATTTAAATGAATAAAAACATTAAATATATTGAAATAACCATAGGAGAAGAATTTTTTTAGTTTCATCAGAGGTATATTATAAAATTTCAACATCAAAAACATATTCAGAAATAATATCGATAAACAATGATATAGTAACATAAATCCATTACCCTGATTTCAAATTGCTTCAAATATGTTTTAAACTCATGTATAATAAATTTAAATTTATTTTAATTCTATACAATATTCATGTACATAATTATAATATCTTATATAATCCACTTTTAACATATTACACCTATTTATTAATAACTCCTCATTAAAATAATCCTTTCTGGGTGTTACCTATTCCATGTTTTTATGAAAATTTTAGTTCAGTAATTTTGGTACTTGTAAATTGACTATGGTTCCATAATATACCTAATGTTATTCATGATATAAATATAATATTATATATATATATATATAGAGTCAATCATAAAATGTAGAGATGGAAAAATGAATTACACCATTCAGGAAGATGGTAGGCCTTACGTATGCATGAACACTTTTTTGACTTTATGATGGGTAAATGAAAGATAGGTAAATAATAATTAAAATTTATAAAATAATAATTATATCATATATATTCATTACATATATCCCTATTACCATCCATATACAGAAGAAATATAAAAAAAATCTCATTGCTTCATAGAGGTGGTGGTCCACACGTATACACAAGTGACGTTATCGTTTTCTAGTGGATGGGAGGGTAAGAAAGTAGATATGATATTTTAATTACATAATCATAATTATTTCATAAATATAATATATAAATTTTAAACCCATAATAATAATTATCCATTGAATATAGTGATTGAGAATGAATTGTATTTATACGTGGTGGCAGTAGTCCACACGTATGCACAAGTGATACTTTCACTTCCCAATTGATGAAAAAGAGGATGGATAATGGTAGTTCCAAAATCATAAATAATTTAAAAATATTTTAAATAATTAATTTATTACTTTATAATGAATATAATACATTTATAGGAAGTAGAATAAGAAATAAATTGAAAGAGGCCAGGTAAGACAATTACCTCTTCTTCAACATGCCACCTTTATATCCCATATTAAGGAACATTATATTGAACTTTTAAGAAGAACACAAACCCTAATTAGTGTATTGGGGAGTCTAAATAGTTTTCAATTGAAATATTTAATCAAATAGGATTTAAATATTATTAATTACCAAACATACCATTATCTCTTTTTTTAACAACCTTAGTAAACTAGTTTTAACCATAACCCCAATAGAAATTTTTTTACTGTGTTTACTATTAATTAAGGAAAAATGAATATGGAATCATTATCAAATTTACAAATTCTGATTAAAATTATTTAATCCATTTTATGAAATTAAATTTATAAACATTTCATATTTTCATTAAAAATAAAACCCACAAAATGAGATGAAAATATATTTTCATAATGATTTTTCTTAAGTATACAAAGTTTTTATACCAAAATACATCATAAAATCAATTACAACGACCTTTATTGGTTCATTAATAATATAAATGAACTAAATTTACTTTTAAATCATTTTAAAAAAAATTAAACTTTTTTAATTCTTGAATTGAAAAGGTTGTTTTAAAAAAATCAGTATTTTTTACTATTCATTAAAAACTCAATCTTTTCATAAGATTCTAAAAATTAAACTCTAAGATAAATTTAAAATTATTATTTAAAAAAATAATATTATTTTTAAATATATTTTATAAAGGTTTCATAAATTAATAATAATATTTTCTCAATAATAAACATTTTTGAGGAAAATTGTATTTTTACATCATATGAAGATTTTAACAAAAATTGAGTAATTCATTATAAATATATTTTATTTATCTTAAAAATTTATTAATAAATTTATTTTTTTATTTATATTAATTCCAAAAATTTAATAGAGAGGTTATAATGGTATACTATTTTATATTTCATTTAGACCTGGGAATACGTGTATCATAAGCTATCGAAGAAATTTAATTTATTTGAAGAGAAACATATTATAAAATATCTGGGTGTTATAGAGTACCACAACTATGGGACTCAATATCATGTGTGTCTCTGTCCTATCAATCTTGTCCCACATATTTTCAGCCTATATAACTATGCCTCTCTTATATTACCTGTCAAGGATTACACATTGATTGATTATGCCATGAATCTAATTCATTTCATATGTCTCGCTTATTATGGAGGGACATTAATCACCACCATCAAACCTAGGGCTCCCAATCCCACTAGAATCATGTCAAATTTCTTCGGTCTTATTCTTGTAAATGGTCAATCTTCTATTTATATTTCAACTAACCCCACATTAAAATATTGTATCTTACATTGGTTGGACCAAAACCTCAGGGGTCGCATGCTCTCCTTTGACTGAAGCATCCATAATCATGAAACTATGATTCTAGCACAATTGAACTAGGACAAACATGTTAAAAAACATATAAATTACATCTAACTAGATATCCCTATGATATCCTCTATAAAAAATTGAGAAAATTACTTATTCTATGTTTCAACACACACTAGGACTTCAAAACATATAAAAACAATCTCAACAAAAAAAGGTTTGGAACCCATATTATCCTACCATTTGAAACCAACCTCAAACCATAAATCTATCACTAAATGTTCTTTTCCTATAAAACCCCAAGAAATCTACCCACATCTTTCCTCCTTTAAGGCTCTCATGACCACGGGCTAACCCCTATCATGGGTCACCCTCACACATAACTTGGCACTATTTTTATAAGAATCTGGAGTCAGATCACAAGAGTTTCTAGGTCACTAGCCTATCTCGTTAATCATGTATCACGTAAGTCATGAACCAAAAAAATGCCAAAGGTTCTATTACCTAAATATAATATAGAATCTAACATGAAAACATAGGCCCCAAGTCCAAATATACATAACTAAATCCCACCCACAAGTGCAATGATTCTCATGAACATCCACACACGGGACTACCCCTTGAGAATCCTAGACCTGTATAGGTCATGACTGGGCCTCCAAAGATGGAAGTATCCCCCTCAAGGATCAAATTCCCTTATGAAAAGATTCACATATATACATCTATATTTTAATAATGAAATCATCCTAGAAGATCTATATCTAGGGAAACATAGTCAATAGACCAGTTAAGTAGAATTTAATTCCAATCTCTAATGTAAAACACCATATAGGTTTTTATTAACACTTTAAATAACTAAAATGATTGAGAAATTACACCCCTAAGGGTTTTATCATCATGAAATATAATGATAAGGCTAGCATACAAGGGACACCGAACCTCCATGATCATGAGGTGACATAATTTTCTTCATCAAAAAGAGTATCACCATAGATCCAAAAAATCTACCATCATAAAAGGATATAAACATTTTATTCCAAATTTATATAATGGCCCCAATAAATTATACGGGAAAACATTATATGAGCTGATTTTTATGATATAATAGATGATCCTCTATCATTAGTGGTAACAGTCACCCTAGTAGTGTAATACCATGAGATTTTGAGAATGGTTTTTCAAATAGATTTAATTTCTTCAATACATTGCGTTATACAAACCAATGATTTTAGATTTTCTTATATAAAAACACTGAGTGTAGCTTGCATTACAAACAACACTGCGTTTCAACAAAACATGACGTACAATTAAAATATTATTTTTTAATATGATAATTATCACTTAGATGTTGGAATGAAGGGTATGAATAGGATTAAATAAATTATTAATATATGGTTTAAAAATTTATATTTAATTAATTATATAGTGAAAATTACTTATAAATGAAAATAAAAACATTTTGAAGTTAAAAGAAAATATTTTTCAAGAAATGTTTTCTGTGCGCACAAGTGTGTTTTACATAAATAAATTAATAAAATAACTTTTAAAAATTATATTAATAAAATTTATATATAATATAATCTATAAAATCATTAACATTAATATTACGTGTCTTCTAGACAATAGATAAGAATAAATCCAATTTTATGCTTAAAATTGTATTTTTTAAAGTAGTTTTGTTGCCTTTGGAACACATATTTTAAAATTTATTTTACCACTTTTAGAAAAATAATTTGATAAAATAAATACATATTTTTTTGAATCAGAATTGATAAATTATATTATGGATAATTTTCAATAATTTTCTAAAAGGATTAATTTATTTAATGAATAGTGAAAAATACAGAATTTTAATTGAAAACTACATTTTATTTTAAATTATTTACCGATGTAAATTATTTTTTAAAATTATTTTAATTAAAATTAGTTAAATTATATATCTATTTATCCTATTTATTTCATTGGAATCAATTTAGAATAAAAATTGGGCATAAAGGTTTTTAATCTTTTGACCATTTTCACTTTGAACATGCCCTTTCTCATCACATATGCAAGATTAATTTTAAATTAAAAATTTTAATTTTTTTGAATGGAATGTGGAAAAATGGATTATATATTTTTAATTATCAGAAATTATATTATCTTATAATTTTAACTTAATGTATGAACAAAATGAATAGAAAGAACAGTAAAAATTTAATTAGCATAGTTATGGTTAAATGGGTTTATGAGAGGGTTAATTTGGGATTAGAAGTGTTAAAATGACTATAGAACTTGTAAAATTTCTATTTTATGAAAATATTTTCATATAATCCTTCCAATTTTGATATATATTTTTATTTTGATCCTTTTTTCTTAGGAATTACCTTTCTATTTTTGATTCTTTTGTGAAATTTCTAAGTAGTTTCCAAGTGGGTTCCTTTCCCCCAATTATAAAAGGCCACCACCACCCTCCACGTATTCACAAATTTCAAACCATATATTTCATACCAGAACTTAAAAAATCCTAAATTATCTACTCTCATCCAATAAGCCTTATTTTTTTCATAAATCAAACCTTGTAAGGCTTTTGAGGAAAATCGAAGGAGGTTACCCGAAGAAGAGGTAACGTTCTTTGACGAGTGATTTTATTTTATTTCTCCCTCCAACTCCTTCATTATTTATTAAAAAATGATTATATAATAACCTTAGTATATGATATATACTTATATGTTTTTATATTGTGGAAATTACCTATAACCATCCCCACATGCATCAAATGGGTTACAAAATCATCATTAGTGTTTACAGAGGACTACCGCCTCACGAACCGATATCATTCATTTTTCCATTACCACCTCTCATGGTTGAGTATGATGATGGATATAAAGTATATATATTATAATTATAACATAATTACACCTATGGATTCATTATTTCATATATAACTTTTTTAGTTTCCATTATTTAGGGGATACAATAACATCCCTTTTGTGTACAACAGATCACCGCCTTGTGAAGTGCTGTGATTCATTTTCACTAATGCTTTACATTGAAGATAATAAGGATATATTTATTAAATATATGTGAAATAGATGAAATATTAATGATATTAATTACATATTGATCATTTTAAATAGATAATATATCATTTTATTTCTTACTTTTTCACTCAGTGAAATATGATAGCATCATTCATGTATGTGTGGACTACTGCCTTCATAATGAAATGTGAATCTCTTTTAAAAAACACACCACATGGATGATATGTATAAGTATATTTAAATAAAAAAATTTATATTTATGATATTATGATCATTCTATAATGATAATATATTACTTTTCTCCTTTCCATAATGATTGTTGAAAAATTGAAATGTTACTCGTTCTTGTGTACAACCTACCGTCTCCATGATCGCAACATACTTCATTTCTAAAAAACATATTTCAAAATTGGTCTTAAAAGTATAATATATGTATAATTATGATAATTATTTCATTATTTTTATTATAGATATGATAAAACTATGATTAAAGTAAGAGGACTAAAAATAAAAAATCAAGAAATATATGAAAAACAAAGCAGTAATTACCCAAAACGTGACTTTAACATAATTTTTTTAATAAACCAGTAATAAAATGACATAAGTAAATCACATATGGTATGATATATACACACACACACACACATATAAGCATTTTTATGTAATATATATATATAAAATAAACTTATATTTATTATACAGGAGGTTCGAATGTGTACAGAGGATGTCAAGACATAAGGTGAGGGATTTCCATCACACTTCAATTTGTTTTGTGAGAAAAATTCCATATTCACCACATGTATCTTTTATATGGTGTATAAAATACCCATGAATTTAATTTATTATTATTATAAATAAGGGATTTTTATCTCAATTTGTATTATTTGATACATATGTTATGTTGTACACATATATTATCTTAATAGGTGTATGTAAAGACCTTGTAACATATAATATCATGAATTTATTTATCCTCATTATATTTTATGTTTTATTTTATTTTATTCCATCATGGGGCTTAAATTTCAATGTTACCAAAGTGGTAAGAGTTTCATGTTATAATCCCATAGTTTGTCAGGATTGTTTATGATTATGATCACACTAATAAAATCTTGTGATGTATCTATCAATAAACAAATGAAATTTGTTTAACCTAGTTATGTAATTAGAATACATGGTTTCCCTTCACGTTCCTCTCTTTTTACTCAAGATTTAAAAAATAACATTTTAAGGAAAATCATCTTTTAATTTGAAAACCCGTTTTCACTCAAAACCTTGTTTTCTAAAATTGTTTTCAATTTTTATTAATTTTTTTAAATAATTTTTATGAAAATTTTTACCCATTTTTTTTAAAAAAAAATTAAAAAGAATCTTCATGTCATTTTCATAAAAAAATTCCATTTTTCTTCCACTGAAAATGTGAAAGGAATCTTTGTTTTAATATGTAAAATATGAATAAAATTTCTTGTTGTCATGGATATTATTTTATTTGAATATTTATATGAATATTTTCAAGGATATTTTCAATGAAAATTATTTTCAAAATGTTTTATGCTTTAAAAAATGTTTTCTAATGAGGACATGATATTTTATTCATGAAACATTTTAAATGATTTTTAAATCTTACTATATACGTTTTCAATGTTATTTTAAAAGAAAAGGATTTGGAAAGGATTTAGGTTTTGAAAAGTGATTTCTAAAGAAAGGTTATTTTACTTAGGAAATGTTCCAAGTGATCTTTCAAATTCTTCCCCATATATGATGATATCTTTTGATGTAGCTTATGATTTACTAGGGATATAAAACAAGGATACCATTATTATTATGAATTGTTCATCATTTCATGATGTTTATGAAACCCACTTATCACTGATAAGTTATACCATGATAAATTTCTTATGAAGCCCTCCTCTTTCTCCATGGGTTATGCAGTGATAAAATTATGAAATGATTATGAAACCAGTCTCTTTCACATAGGTTATGATATGATGAAATTTTTATGAATACCATTTCATTTCACGAGTTATGATATGATGAATGTTTTATGATCTTGTGGAGAAAATATATATGAATTTCATTATATTATTGGTGGGACCGATATATACCTCCAATGAATTGGGTAAATCTTTTTATCTCATGAGATAATAATGGGAAACCAGTTGATGAGATTAATACAAAATGGGAAAAAAGTCTGTCCTAATCCACTATGGAAAAAAGGTGTATCCTAATCTACTATGGTAAATTGGTGTGTCTCGATCCACTGTGGGGAACAAGTGTGTCTTGATCCACAATGGGAAATAGGTGATAAGTACCAATCCACTATGTTGATAGTCTTGGTACTTATCCTTTCCATAAGAAATAGTTTTCAATATTTATGATGGTACCACACTTTTATGACGTGAGATTATGGTTCATGATTGATTTATGATGATTAATCACCCTTATGAGACTTTTTTTGGAAATGATAATTTTTTTTGTGCCATGACTCATGTTTATGATCTATAAAGGGTTGGTTATGAAATTTATAAGTTTTTTTTCACGATCAAATACACATATTATTATCTTATACTTCTATAAGATCTTCAATAAATATATCTTATGTTTAACTTTATTCATCATCTAAGTTCATCCTTTCTTATATTTCCATCCCAAGGTTATAAATAATGTTTTACGTTTTTTATTTCTAATAGGATTACTATGTTATAATATATTTGTGGGAGATTTTGAAGTTATTTCACTAAATTAGAAGATCGTGTACTTATTCTAAAAATAAACTAAATTATTATGGTTATCAGGTGTGCGTTTTGTGAAATGCATTCAATATTCATCTAAAAATATGCAATATATATGTATAAAAATCCTCATTTACTATAGTCGGCATCAAAGGAACTGTTTAGTTAACATTTGGAAGTTAGGATTAGAAAACATTAGTGAGATCCCAAGGGAAATTTTTAATGATATTTACTGGGATGTCTCTAAGGACAATTCAAAGGATGAGTCGAAGTATAGGAAAATATCCAATAAATTTAGTAAAGGATATAAAATGTAGTTTCTAAGAAATTATGTTGTTCCAAAATAGGATCAAGACCATTGGGGGGGGGGGGGTTAAATCAGGGACCCTTTTTCTTTTATAAGAATGTTTTATTAACCTCGTGACAAAAAAAATATTAAGCTTTGTGACTTGTTAGATTTATGATCAACCCAAATATAACTCACAACCACACCTTTCTTATGAAAAAAATATAAAGGGAAGGTATCACATGATATTTACAAGCTTCAGTACAAATACCCACTCCCTTCCATGTCAGATAGTCCCACAAAAATGGATTCTTTCACTATCTTATTTTTGGAATACAATGGCATAAACAATGAACAATTATACAAACTGAGTATCAACTTTCCTGTTATGGTTGGTTATACCCCAAGCTATCCTTTATATTTTACACATTCCAAATACAATCTTTTTTAGAAACTAGTAAGTATCTATAGTTATAAGCTTCAATATCTTCTTATTAAATGATCCACTTCAAAAATTATTAACTTTCTCTACAAGGAAGATGAATCAAATTTACCAACATACAACATTCAATAGCTTCAAAAAATTTCTATGGAACTTTATTTTTATGAAACTTATTTCCAGAAACTCAGTCTAGAAATCTTTCCCAGAAGATTTAGTATGATCTCCCTCAATCTGGTACCCTATGCCTAATGGGATTCAACCAATTAGCCTCGGTCCAATTTTCTTTCCATTCTTCCTTCTTTAATTATTTAGGAAATCAATCAGAAACTCAAAATCTACTTTCTGATAGAACTCATACCAATTAACCTTACTCTGATGGATTTTTCTCCGATTATCTCACACAAATATACTCGCTTTGATGAAACATCATCTGTTGGAACTTTCTCCAATGAGATTCTTCCAATGGACACCATTAAATGGAACTTCCTCAGATGATTGGAATGAACTTCAATATGATAATCTTCATAAACTACAACTTAAAAAACAAATTGTTGTTGGAAACTCAATACCTATCAAAACGAATTTCATAGCTCATAGTTCACATTAAAAATTCATGTTTCCCACTAATTTACAAATGAACTCTTCTCTCCTTTTACAGGAAACCCAGATATGGTTTGGGTAGGATTTTAAAAATCTTTTATGCTCAATTTTTTTTTGAATCTTAAATTCTCCATAAATCTCAAATCAATCTTTTACTTTTTCAATGATTTCAATTATACTTAAATCTATGATCAATATTTAAAATATTCAAGTTTACAAACATTTAGTTATTTCTATTATTCAGTTAAATTCTTTATTACGATGAAGAAATATGCCCAAATGGCCGAAAGGCCTTTTTTTCTATTTTATTATAGACAATCCCCATTTTAAGGGTTGAAGGGGAACCCGTACATGTGATGAAGACATATGAAATACTGAAGATGACCCATTACGATTTCCTCTTATTAACACCGAATGTATTCTCATATAGATGATCAGCACCAACTGTTAAATGTAATACATTGAAAAAAAATTCTAAAATATCATCAGGTTATTTCACCCTTTTCTTTATATTCCACATCCCGATGATTCTGAATATGATAAATTTATCAGTTTCAGACCATGTCTCTTGTTTATTCTAATGAATGTTGTTAGTTTCATTCTGATAAGTTAGTGTCAAATTTTCCCAAAAAAGTCAATAATTTTGTCCTTTTTCACTTGACCCAATTTCCAGAGAACAAAGTATGATTTCTTGTTTCTCTTAACCCAATTTTAATACAATTGAAACATTCTCAAACATTCTCCCTCCAATAAAACTCTACATTCTACATACAAAAGATACCAAAAATATGAAAACAATTTGTATTAGAATACATTATAATAGATTGGTGACATACCACTTCTAATGGACCAGTGTCGAAAGTGAATTATTTCCTTTATAAAGACTAATATTTCAGCCTTATGATATTTTCATGATGATGATTCCCATACCAATGATCTTTATCCTTCTATGTATGGTGTTCCACACACTGAGGAGCATCATCCAGAACACTTTTCATTTTATTCCCCTATTTTCCACAAACTCCATCCTGTATCATGACTTCCTCATGGATTTTAAGACATTTAAGATTTGAGTAGAATAATCTTAATTATATTGGGAATTATTTTAACTTCCCATCCTTCCAATACTTATTTCTTTGACAACTCTCCCTATTTCCTTCATAACGCTTGCATCACAATTTCTCAGACAACTTATCACTTTTGTGAAATAAAAAATAGAAATGAATCATCATGTTTTATATCAGAGCCATTTTGAATATGAAATAGTTTTTAATTATGTTAAAACTCTCATTAATGACTCAAATTTCTAGTAGATTATGACTTTTTAGTAAAGTATCATGACTATTTACATGATCTTTCGACTCATGAAAATGTCTGGATCTAATGCCAATGGTTCTAGATCTGATACTTGATCTGATTATCATCCTTATGGTTTTGGATTTGATTGAAAACTATACTCACACCCTTCATCAATACTAATTTCTATTACCTTTATCTATTGAAAAAAAAATAAAAGAAAAATTTACTGGGGTCCAACAATATCTCCTTTTGTGTTTTTTTTTCAATACCCACTCCAATACCTAACAATCACTTCAAAAAAATACCACTTTCTGGACACTTTTTATTCTCCCTATTTCTTTTCTTTCTCCCCTATTTCTTATCTTTACCCATTACTTTTCTCTCATCCTTACTGACAATCAAATTCAAAGAGGTTCTCATGAAAAGTTTCCCCTTATTAAAAATTTCCCAATTTTAAAGGGTTGGAACTTTCCATATCAAATACATTAAATTATTCTTCAAGAGAATATAAGTATCACCTGAGTTTCTTACAAAGATCCCTTACCTAAACAACTATAAGTCTATGTGGTCAAATCCAGCATAGAAATAAAGAGTGTATAATCGATGTAATCAATGTCTTCTATCAAAAAATTCATATAATACCTTTTCATGTTTCTTTCAACATTATCATTACAAGGGAATCCTTAAGAGGAATTGATTATGATAAATTTAATCTATACCCATCTCAAAAAACATGTCAAAAATTTCAGTTATATAAACACAACTTTAAAAAAATTATATTTGGTAACCTCATTAATTTCTTATTCAAGAATAGTAAGAGACTCATCATCATAAGATTACTTATTTCAACTCCTTAAATTCCCTAAAAATTAGTGCAAATAAAAATATTTTTGGAATAAAGAAGAACCTCATAGATTCTCAAAAGAAAAGTTCAGATTGAGAGTCTTCCATCTATCTTAAATTTTTCTTCTTATTCCTAGATTTTTTATTGGACGTGTTTTCCTCTTTCAACTAATTTTTCATAGATTTTGTAACATGTTTATTTTCATCTACACAATCTATAGATAATGATGTCAATTTAATTTCCTCTTTTGTATCCTTTTTGTTATAGTGAGTTTGTAACAACTATTTCATTCATTCCTCTTGTTTTTGAAGGATAGTCAAAAAAAAATTACTAGAATTCCCATATTTCCCACTTCTCTTTTGTGTTTTATTAATTTTGAAACCAAAATATATTGATTTCTTTTATAAACAGTTATCAAATTTTTAGAAACATTTTTATTTCCATTTTATTCAATATATTTTTGTGATTCATGTTTTATATCCAGGTAAACATGTTCTAGACAAATAACAAAGTAATATTTATTTTCAGACTCATCGTGTTTACTTCTCATAGATTTATTAACATGCTCAATCTTTCTCAAATTATTATTTTTCTTTGTAGATTCTTCAATAATTTTAACTTTTGGAGTTTTCTGTTATGGTTCCAAAAATCTTTTAGAAAAGTTTGGTTTTATTTGGTTACCATAGCTTCCCCTTCATTCATACTAATTTCCTTGTATAGACATGTTATACCAGCATGAATAATCTCTATGTAAAAAAATTACAAAACACAAATAGTGACCTATGAATCATGATCTTTCAGACTGAGAGTAAAACTGATCATAACATTGTTGTTGTTGTTTCTTCAAATATTGTACACCACTTTTCTTTTTATTATAATTTCCAAAATAATTTCTATCATTCTTGGTGAAATATTTTTTATCACAAAACTGATTTTTTAAACCTTTATTTTCACCTTATTTATAATTTTCACATTTAACATCAAAATCCATGGTGATGTTTTCTCTCATATTTCTTATCTAACATTATTCAGTAAGAAAATATGATTATGTTTCTAAAAACTATTCTTCTATCTCATCCAACTTAACTTTCATAACATCTATGATTTTTTCGGATTCAACTATATTAAAATTGTTTTGTTTACTTTCTTCAATAAGGTTATATTCCCTCTTATTCCAATTCTCATTGCCAGATGACTTTTCTTCATGACTTTTTAGTTTCCTTTCAATCTCACCATTCTAAAAAATTATGCCTTTAAAATATTTCTTCAACTTCCTTATTTATTTCTTGAGTTGAGTATTCTATTTTAATTCATTCTCTAAATTCATTTTGAGAATCCATTCAATTTCCATCATCACCTCATTATCATTATCACTACTAGATAAATCACTTAATTTTTTTGACTTGATCAATAAAGTTGATTTTATGATCATGTTCATCACTAGATTAGGAATCATCGTTCTTTATTCTTTCAAGATAAATTTTCTTATTATTTTCATAATGGAATATTTTCTTATGTTTATTACACTTTTATTTTCGATATTTATCATCATATTCCATGAAATAATACTCTTCAAATTTATTCCTAGGGATATTTTGTGTAAAATGTCCTTTCCCTTCATAATTCTAACATTTGAGAGTTTTAATTTTTTATTTTCCCTTATTATATTTCTTAGAAAGGAGTGAAACAATAGTATTGAAATCTTTATCTTCTTCATCTTATTCCAAATTTCTTTATTCCTATTTAAATTCTTTATCTTTTTTCTCGCTGTTAAAAAATATTTGAAATCCATTTCTTGATCAAATTTGTATTTTATTTTCCTAACCATATATATTCTCATTTCATAAGTAACAAGTGTACTTTGGATATCATCCAGAGAAATATTTTTGAATATCTTTGTCCTTGGAGGTTGAAACCTTGGAATAAAACTTATCAGGAATAATTATCATGATATTATAAATGATAGTAAAATCTTCCAGGTTCTCACCAAGACATATAATGGTATTACCAAAATCATTAACCCTTGTAAATAAGTAACCAATAGATTCATGCTCATCCATTTAGAGATCTTTATACATTAGCCTCTAGATTTGTAACTTTTCCTTTTAAACTTTTGTATTTTATTAATTTTTATTTTTAGATTATGATAGATACCTTTAGTGGTTCCCACTCCCTTTACTATATGAAATTCATTTTCAATTAGTGAGATAGTAAAGACTTTTTAGCTCCTCTATCAGTCAAAAAAAATTTCCTATCAGAAACTGTAAGAGGGAAATTATAAATATAAGAGAAAACATGTTTTTAGTAGCTTCCAAAAGATCATACCTAAGGGATATAAGATATGAAAGAATTATATCTTTCCAGATATGATATTTCATTCCATTGGAAACTATAATTCCCTTATAGTTTTTATAATTGGAATTCTAAATTTTTTAATTGATCTTTTAGAGGAAGCCATCCCTCTCATACCAATTATTATTCCCAACTAGGATCATAATCACTAGGGGGTGAATCAGTGGTTCATTTTTCTTTTATAAGAATGTTTTTCTTAAACTCTTAAAAAAACTTTCTTAAACAATGAAACTTTTTAATGTTATGATCCACTAAAATATAACTTACAACATCACATTGTTTATGAAAAAAAATATAAAGAGAAGTAATCACATGATATTTACAAGGTTATGTATAATGACCTACTCCTTTCCCTATTGGATATACCACCAATATGGATTCTTTCACTATATTTTTTATGGAATAAAAATGTATAAGAAGTGAAAAATTCTAAAAAATTAGTTGCAACTTTCCTACTATACTTGGTTATACCCACCTGACTATCCTTTCTATTATCCACTTTGAAAAGATAAGCCTTTTAAATAATTGGTATGTTTCCATGGTTACAATATTCACTTTTTTTATTTTTTGATCCACATCAGAAAGTATTCAATTTATCCACATGAAAGATGAATACAAATTTACCTATATTCCACCTTCAATAAATTCAAAAATTCTCTAAGGAACTTTTTAGTTTTGAAACTTCTTGTATAAAATCATTATGGAAGTCTTCCTCATTGGAGTCAGTCCAATCTCCCTCAGCATGTTAAACTTTGTTTAATGGGCTCCATTAGACTATATACGATCTAATCCTATTTATATTATTCCTTAATAAATTATTTAGAAACTCAATCAGCAGCTCACAATTCCTATGTCTGATGAAACTCGGTCCGATGAAACATAATTCGATATATGTAACTCTGATGATCTCACCTTGATAGACTCACTCTGATGAAATGATATCTATTGGAGCTTGCTCCAATGGTATTCCTCTGATGGAAACATTCCGATAGAACTTCCTTAGATGATTAAATTAAATTACACTATGATAATCTTCCTCAACTTCAACTTGAAAAATAATGTCCGGTTAGAAACTCAATACATGAAAAACAAATTTTAGAGCTCTCAGTGCATGTTAAAAATTAAAGTTTCGCACAAAATTTCAAATCAACTATTCTCTCCTTTTATTGGAAACCCATATATGGTTTGGGTGGAAATTTAAAAATATTTTCCACTTAACCAAATTTTATGATTCTTCAATTCTCCTTCAATATCGGATCAATATTTGACTTATTCAACACATTCAATTCACTATAAATATCATCTCAATATTTTTATTCTTTAAGTTTACAAATATTTATTCATTCTAATTATTCACTCCAATTCATCATTAAGATTCCTTTTTATGATGAAGACATATGCAATACCGAATATGAACCATTACAGTGAGCTCTGGTAAACATTGAATGTCTTTTCATATAGATGCTATGTACCAACTATTAAATGAAAGACATTGAAAACCACTCTAAAACATCTTCAAAGAACATCACGATTTTCTTTAATTCCTTAGAGTGATGATCTTGAATACAATAAATTTATTTGTGTCAGACCATTTCTGATGGATCAGTCACTTATTCATTTCGATGGACACTGTTAGTGCTAGTCCGATAAGTCATCATCACCTTTTCTTGAAATAATCACTATTTTTGTTCTTTTTCTATGGACCCAATTATTAGAGAATAAAGTATAATTTCATGTTTCTAGTAACCTAATTGATATTCAATTCAATCATTCTCAAACATTTTTCCTCCAACAGAAATATTCACATGACATACAAAATATACCAATAATATAAATAGATTTGGTGTTAGAATCTATTATGATGGATCAGTGGCATACCATATTCAATGGACTCGTGTCGCTAGTGGCTTATTTCGTTTGGGAAGATCAATCTTTCAACCTTATGATATTGGGACACCGATGAATCTCATACCAATGATCTTCATCATACTGTGTTTAGTGTTCCTCGCACTAATGAGTAATAGCTATAGTAATTTTCATCATATTCTCCTCTCTTACACAAACTCGAACTTGTATCATGAATTACTCATGAATTTGAATACATTTAATATTTGTATAGAATCTTATGAATTATATTGGGAAGTATTGTAACTTCCCATCATTCCTACACTTATTTATTTCTAACTAATCCTCAATGTGATTTGCAACACTATATCTCCCCATTTCCTTCATAAGGATTTCATCACAAGTTCTCACACAACTTATGAATTTTATGAAATAAAAAATATAAAATCATCATAATGTTTTATATCAAATACATTCTAACTCCAAAAAAATCTCATTAAGATCAAATCCTCATTCAAGACTCAATATAATTTCTAGAAGCTTCTGACTTCTTAATAAAGTCTCATAACTATTTCCTAGATCTTTTGACTCATACCAATGCCTGGATTTGATGATGACGGTTCTAAATCTGATACTAGATCCTATTATCATCCTTCTGTTTCTATATTCAATTGAAAAATTCACCCACACCATTCTTCAATATAGATTTTCATTACCTTGATCTATTAACAAAAAATATAGCCAAAAAATAACTAGGGTCCAACAAATTACATCCGTGTATGGATACTAAAAATGGATGTGGATTTGGCACAGAGGTACCTAGGGGTAATGATTTCAGAAATAGTGCATTGATTTGGACTTGATAGTCACCTGGTGCATGGAAACAAGCCTTGATGCACACCTAGTTTGACACTCCTAGGGGGAATTATTTTGAAATTCACAAACTCTTTATAAACCATCATGAATGATTTAAAAATATGGTGACTATGAATAACTTCTGATAATCCTAATGTGTCTTAAATTGAAAATTAAGCGTCATGATTTAGACATTATATAATTTATTTTTCAGGATTATGAGGTCACTACTATAGTTATTCCATTTAACAGTATGGGAAAATACTTTTAACAGCACTAAAAGTTCTGTTATTCTTAGTGATGTTAAAGGAACCCCTTTATTAGAACTAAAAAAGCACTAATAATGGCCTCCCTTTATCATAACTTTCAATGGTGCTGATAAAGGCCCCACCTACTATAGTGTGCTATCTGTATAACAACACCAGGTAGTAATCTGTAACTTGTACACAAAATATATAATTTAATTGAAATAAATTTTACATCACGCATATAAAAAACACTACAATATACATTTAAAAAAATGTTTTGTATAATAAAATTTATAATTTCTATCCATAAACATTTAAAAAAATTAATGTTTCATCGTCTTTGGAAACCATGATCCAGTCTCAAAAAAGTATACCCATGGTATCAGTTGCTGAACAAATCACCTCAACCTGAGAAAAATATTCCACATATATAAGAAAGAAAATATTATGTTATAAATATTATAAAGAAATAAATTAATCATTAGTATGAAATAATACATTAATAAAATTTAAAAATTAAATAAAAATATTAACTAGGAGTTATAATGGTCACACTATTAATCATATTTAGATGCGTTTGAATCCAACACAATAAAAATGAGTTATGGATCATATTAAAAAAGTATCAAAACAATCCGAATGTGTTTTATTTGTTTTGAGTATGTCAATTTTTATTTTTAATGAAATTAATTCCAATTTAAAATAAAGACAAACATGGAGTTATACTGGTCAAAACATACATAGGATTGAGGTGAAAATTATTCCTACACATCAAAAATTACTTATGGATCGCTTTTTGAAAGTATCGAAATAAAATTTAATGTGTTTTCTCAGTTTTCATTATGTAACTTGTTTTTTTTACAAAAATGTCATTTCAAACTAGAAACATGAACTTTGAGCCATACCAGTCACACATGTATGGGTTTGAAATGGGACTGCTACCTACATGTCAAAAATGACTTAGGAATTTCTTTCCAAAATTATCATGACAATCATAGCATATTTTATTGGTTTTCAGTGAGTGACACATGTTTTGAACAAAAATATAAATTTTAAAATGATAAAGAAAAAATTGAGTTATACCGGTCACACCATGAATTTAATTGAGGTGAGGGTTCTTTCTATACATCACATATTAGTCATGGATAGTTTTCATAACGTCTCAAAATAATCCAAATGTTTTTTCGTATTTTTCAGTACATCACTTGTTCCTTTTGGTAAAATTAATGTAAATTTAAAATAAAAAGACACAATTGGAGTCATATCAGTCATATTGTGCATTGGATTGAGGTCCAGTTGATTCCAACACATCAAAAATGACTCATGGATCACATTATTAAAGCATCAAAACAACCCGATTGAATTTTCTCAGTTTTCAGTATGTCACTTGTTCTTTTTAACAGAATTCATGTTAATTTTAAATAAAAAGACACACTTTGAGTCATACCGGTCACACTGTGCATCATATTGAGGTGTGATTGATCCTTTCATGTTATAAAAGACTCATGGATTGTTTTTCTAAAGTATTAAAATAATCCTAATGTTTTTTCTTATATTCTAGTATTTCACATGTTATTTTTACTAAATTAATGTAAATTTTAAATAAAAAGACACAATTAGAGTCATATCAGTCATTCCATGTGTTAGATTGAGGTGAAAAAGAATCTTACACATCAAAAATGACTTATGTATCATTTTCCCAAATTATCAAAATAATCCAAAAGTGTTTTGATCAGTTTTCAGAGTGTCACTTTTTTCTTTTACTAAAATTAATGTAATTTTTATATACAAAGTCACACATAGGGTTATATTGTTCACAACATGAATTATATTGAGGTGGGTCCAATTCATACACGTTTTAAATGAATTATGAATTGTTTCCCCAACTTATCAAAATAATCTGAATGTGTTTTATAAGTTTTCAGTATGTCACTTACTCTTTTTACTAAAATTAATGTCAATTTTAAATAAATAGAAACACTTGGAATTATACCAGTAACACCGTGAAACATATTGAAATGAGGCAAATCCTACATTTCACAAATGAATTATGGATCATTTTCCTAAATTATCAAAACTATCCCATTGTGTTTTCTTAGTTTTCAACATGTCACTTGTGTTTTTTATTAAAATGTCATTTGAAACTCGAAACCTGAACATAGAGTCATAATGGTCACATTGTGTGTTATTTTGATGTGAGAATGATTAATACACATCAAAAAATGACATGTGAATAATTTTACTAAATTATTAGGACAATCTGACTGTGTTTTCTTAGTATTCATTAAGTGGAACTTTTTGAATGAAAATGCCAATTTTAAACTGATAACAGATACATTGAGTCATACCAGGAACATCATGTATTAGATTGAAGAAAGTTTGATTCCTACACATAAAAAATTAATTATGGATAATATTACTAATGTATTAAAATATTCCAAAATAAATTTATCAGTTTTGAGTATGTTAGTTGTTTTTTACAAAATATAATGTCAATTTTAAATAAAATGATGTACTTGGAGTCATAACAGTCACACCATACATCAGAGTGATGTTTGAATGATTCCTACACATACTAAATTACTTATGATTCATTTTAATAATTTATCAAAACAATATGAATATGGTTTATCAATTTTGAGTATGTCACTTTTCGTTTTTACTAAAATATCATTTTAAACTGGAAACTTTCACTTTGATTCATACCATTCACATCGTGTATCTGTTTGAAATAAGAATAATTCCTACATGTCAAAAATGAGTTAAGAATCATTTTCATAAATTATCAATACAATCAAACCGTGTTTTCTTGGTTTTTAGTGAGTGACACTTTTTGAACTAAAATATCAATTTTAAACTGGTAACAAGAATTTTGAGTCGTATCAAGAATGTCATGTATCAGATTGAGGTGAGGTTGATTCTTATACATCAAAAATGACATATCAATCATTTTCATAATGTATTAAAACAATATGAATGTGTTTTATTGGTTTTGAGTATGTCAGTTGCCTTTTTTACTTAAATTAATGTCAATATTAATTAAAAAGACAAACTTGGAGTCATACCAGTCACACTGTGTGTTGGATTAAGGTGAGGATGATTCCTATACGTCTCAAAATATGACATCCAAAAAGATCTTTGAAAACAATACATAAGTATTAGATAAAAAATATAAGTAAATTAACTTACAAATAGTAGATAAAATGATGATATAATAAATTAAATAAGTAGTAGTAATTCACCTTTTCCTGATTTTTTATACTTTCTTGATCCATTTCCTTATTTTCATTATCTCAGTTTCATCCTCAAAGTATAATATCTTACGAGCATGAGAAGATTTAAACAAACCACCCCAACTCAAAAAATGGACTAAAAATGTATAACAAAACATTTCTTATGTGAGTAATACTATAAATAAATAAATTTTTAAAAAAATATGAAAGAATCCATTACTTATATAGAAGTCATATCTTCATGATATTTGTGTACATTCTACCATAAGGTGTTATGACTATTAATTTTTAATAAAATCTATATAATCTTGTAGATATGAGTATTTTTTATAGTTATAGTAGTAATGGAAAAATATAAATACACAAAGGATTAATAAATATTTTAAATGAAATAGAAATTATATTAAAAATACCTATTCAAGGATGCATGTTTGTTGATGGAATATGTTCTCTCTCATAAATTTTCAAACATAATAACCACTATCTTTTCCATTTTTTAGACACTACAAAAAAATTGAGAAAAATAAGTAATTTATTTTGATATATGTTTGGATAATAAAATATAATTATATATACCCCTATACTAGTAAACTTGTAGAACTTTTCAAGATCCTTATGCTTAATTCCTATCCTCATGCCATAAATTTCATTATATTTAAACATCACCCTATCATAATAGAATTGTCATTAAAAAATAATATAAATTATATAACAGTAATTTTAGTTATAAAACATTGGATATAGTGTATTATAAATAAAAAAATGACATCATGGATGGTCAGTTTGTTGTGTATCAATGTAGTGAATCTAGTAAATAAATAATTGGGTTATCTAAATTGACCACAATGATCTTCCAATGTTTCCTAAAAAAATGAATAAGTGATAAAATAAATGAAAATATATTTTATATGATAAAATTGTAGATTTTTTAATCCTGCATCATTAGTATTAAGAAGAGTTTGTCATCCATAAGTTTTCTTTCAATCTATTCGGATAAATTTTTTTCTATTTTATTTGTTTCAATTAAATCTATTTTATTTTTTTCTATAGAAATTACATGAGGACTAATGGGTCCAAATTTATGTTCATGGGGTAATATATTCAATTGGTATTGATATATATGCCTAAAAAATAGGAATGTTATTTAGTGATAATTAATATTGTACAGCAGCTTTTGAAAAAAATCATGAAAACATACCTCATGTATATAATTGAGCCTCCTAGCCATTCATAGTTTAAGATTTAATTTACATTCTCAAAAATCAATTTATTCTGTAACTTCATCTTTGTACAATTTTTCTTCAAAATAAACAATGTGAATACTACCATTTTTTTAACATTATATCTATAAGAACCTATAATGTTAGTAAATGAGAATATTGAATGGGTATGGTAAAGGTGTTTTTGGAAGATATTTCTGATCGGTTGGATGATCATTTAGATGGTTTTGAGTTTCTATTTTGTTTCAACCATACCCCTTGTCCCTATGTAATAACATTCATTGGTTCATCAATTTTTCATTAATTGTTAATGGTTTATCATGATAAATAAATTTGAAATGAATTCCTCTTTGTTGGCATGTGGTTTTATAGGATCTGAATTCCATGGTATGAATGTTCAACAGCTTGGTTGACCGTATAAATATCTTTATCATTAATTGGAAGAGGTTTCTTAGCATTTAGATTATGAGATACAGTAATTTCCACTCTCACATGACCAGTTGGAAGTGTTCTATTGTGTAGACTGTCGTCTTGGATATTGAACATATTATCCCTTGCAACAGGATGATGAGTGTCTGTTGATTTATAAAAATCACATTCATTTTCATCTGAAATAATATTAGTATAGAAAAATTATTAGTGTCTATCTTATTCACATTTCACTTAAAAAATAATTAGAATATTGATTGCATCAACTAAGATTGCTCTTTTATGGGAATGGCTGACCTCAAAGATGGTGGGGGTGGGGTGATATCTTCACACAATGGTTGTTCTTGATTTGTTCCTTCCCTTTTATTCCCCCCAAAATAGTTGTTAGAAACTCAATCTACCAATTAATTTTTTCTTTAAGGGAAAATAATATTTCTTTCATCTCTTTTATTTATTTATTATTATCATATTGTTGTTTTTTCTCAAAATATGTTTGGGGTGTCACACCAAAACCCATACCTCTGACGCAACCATACTATTCTTGGTGTTTCAAGTACACTAATAGTAGTTGTTCATATGATACACGTGTTAATGATTCCTATTATTATGTTAGATTAAAAATATGAGAAAATAAGTAATCATTTTTATGTAATAGAAATTTAAATCCATACATATTTTTATTATGTTATACTTACACATGTTTCCCTCACTTTTTGTGTGTTTTTGTAACACCCCGAGCTTCCACGATATTCTTCTCATTCAATAATGCAATAGCTTGCATTGTACGCAACTTTGAGTTCTAACACACCGCGACTAATCAAAGTAGCCGTTATGAATAGTAATACCCACCTTTTAAAATTATAGAAATTTTATATTTCAAAATGGACTTCATTTTTGTATTCGTAATATCGAAATTATCCTAAATTGAATTTTTTGTAGTTTTCTGAGAACATTCAATTTTTTATGAATAGTGAAAAATACATAAAACAAATTTTTTAATAAAAATAATTTATAGTGATAATTTATACTATTATGTTGTTTTAATGTATAATTATAATATATTTTTACCATTTTATCCAATGGTGGTCATTAGAATTAATTTAACATTGAAATTGGACATAAACAATTGTCAATCTTTTGATATATATTGTTTCTTAAAAACACGCTATTTGTTGTGACAGCGGGAATTATTTATAAAATTAATTACTTCAACTTATATGTTTGGAATTTTGTAAAATAGACATCATTTTTGAATTCAGAATATCAATTATAGCTTAGGGTGAAATTTTGGCATTGTTCTGAAAAACTTCAATTTTTGATGAATAGTGAAACCACTAAGTGGTGGTTAAAAAACTGATTTTTCGTTTAAATGAAACATTAACACTTCTGTGATTTGATTTTAAAAAATCCTACATACATGGTTGTCATTAGGAAGTAAAATGTGGTTCAATGGGATTAAAATAATTTTTTTGGTGAATAGTAACTTTTAAGTTTAATTAATCGTGATTAAAGGCAATTAGTGAAATTTAAGGTACAAATGATATTATAAAAATATGAAAATACTTTTACACTTGTCCTAACCCTATTTTATGTGTCATGGATGACCGAGACAATCCATGGGTCAACTTGGGGACCCCATGGAGCCACTTTGGTAGGAAAATGACATAAATAACTTTTATTTAATGTTAAAATAAAAATGTCACAAACATAAGTTGTTTTACTAATACAATTTTTAAATGGGGTTATACAAGTCATATTTATGACTATAAATATTCATTAGAAATATAAAAAATTTTCCTACATCATGATATTTTTTTTATAATTTGTAGACATTAAATAAATTAAATTATTTAGGACACCATGATGATGCAGCGATTACCTCATTAATTAACGATTTAAATAAAATGAAAAGATAATGTAAAATATAAGACTTACACTTGACAAAAAACTATTGGATGAGTAGATTTATAACCCTTATCACCTTATCCTAGAAATATATAAGTGTGAGACCTTTAGAATCCGAAAAATCATTTCATAATAATGTAACATTTCAATCTTTCCAAGAGTGCCCCCTCTATCCTCTTATAAAACGCCCCCACCACTACCACCTTACTCAAACCTTCAAAGCCTTTTGGCTCGGCCAACCTCTGCCCAAATACACTCCCAACATCCCTCCCTTACTCCTAGAAGCCTCACTTTGGGCATAATTCTTCCCAAGGAAGCCTTTGGCTCAAATCAAAAGAGTTAATCGATTTTAAGGTACTGTCTTCTCTTATGTTATTTTTTTTATTTTGCTTCTCCAACCCCCTAAAATCATTTTATTCATTTCTTTTGTAACAACACCAGTATCATCAATATAATAGGATGTTGTTATAAGAATTATTAGAGCTAAACTTACACACACCGACATCTAATGGTTAAAGAACATACTGTTTCTGTGGATGGCGAATTTCTGCCTCACGAAACGATGATTGTTCAACACTCATATAACACCTTCAAAGGTGGCCATTAAGATGTCAATATATTTATATATATGATATATAACATGTTTATTTTTTAATTAAGGTTCTTTACTTTTCATTTATGGAATACCTTTACTGTTTCCATTATGGGTAAACGGGATATTTTCATTTTAGGAAGTGCGGACTACCACCCCCTCAAAGTGATTTGAATCGTTAAACTCATATGTGGGATGTATAAAGGATGGAGTAAATGATATTATATATGATATTATACTGGAATTATAATATAACTTTATATAATTATGATTTCATTAAATACGACATAGAAATGAAAGTAGCGTTAATGCGTACGTACAACTTACCGTCTCCATGAACGGTGAATTTCATGTTTTACCACTAAACGTTTTGGAATATTAAAAATCCATGTATATACTGGATATATATGAGATATATGATATCTATATCATGAATATAATTCTGGATATAATGGATATTTCACCACATGAACAACTTGTTATTATAAGAAGTTTATTTTTGACTCAAGTACCAAAGATCGACAAAACTACCGTTATTAACATAAATAATTACATAATGTTCATAACATGGTAATAAGTTATATAAAAGGAATAAAAAACTTTAAAAAGGTTCTTAATCAATTATAAATTAACTCTAGTTTATTATTCAGGAGGTTAAAGAACGGTGGAGTCAAGACAGGACACAAGGTAAGGGAACTTCTTAACCCAATTTCCGTTCATTGGGTTAATCTCCTACTTTAAAATTATGTCATGATATTATTATATACTATATTGTATTTTTAATTTCATTATGTGTACTTATAGTGAATACACATAATATAACTATTTTATTTAAAATAATTATCTTTTTAATGGACTTCGTCTCAATCTCCATTCATTGAGGCATATTTTGTTTTATACACAAATTTCTTCTATACGGTGTATAAACCACTTTGACTTTTATGTTTATTCAAAAGTAATCTTTTTTATACGAAGAATTTTACTAAACGACAAAAAGAATGTTTTTTTCTTGTCATACGTATGTGGCGACAACGACTTCTCTGCCGTCGTGACCATTATTTGAGTTTCGGCTTCCTCTACAAGCTATAACTTTTTTTAAATGAAAAATAATTACAATGTTTTACTTTTATTTTATTTTGGTATTGAAAATGGTTTTGAAAGTGCTTTTTTATATCAATGTGTTGTATTGATCTCTTGTGATTGAAATTTGTAAATGTTATGTTTCCTTTATGCATGATTTATGTGATACGATTATGTTATGGTTTATGATATGTTTAAACCTGTTCATATGAGGAATGCATTGGACTTAATAAGTGACAGGTGGAGCCCCCTATAGCTCCTCGATGCATCGGTAGGTCTCATGAGACAAACTAGTGTCTTGGCATGAGGCCTTGACAAAATCTTATTTGTGGTCTTGGCATGAGGCCATGGCTACGTGGTTATGATAGTATGGCATTATGCATTCTATCATTATAACAGTGGTTATTCATATTGCATGTGATTATTAGACTAGTAGAATATCCATGTGAGTGAGTAAATGGCATTATTTAATTTATTTTTTCCATATTATTCTGAAGTTAAAGTTTAAAAAGGCTTTTGTTTTAGTTATACATTGCCTTAAATCTTAATGTTTATTTTCGAAAGCTTCGGCAATATTGTTATCCTTACTGAGCATCTGAGCTCACCCCTTTCAATGTTTTAATATTTTCTAGGATGTGAAGAAGTATTGTATGATTGAGCTACAGGGATAGTAAGAAGAGGATATGAGTGTGGAATATGGAGACTTTGTTATTGTAGTTGTTCACTTTATGATATAATGTAACATTTATGAATGTATATAGGGTTTCAAGGCTACTAAACAAATCGGTCTTTCGAGACTTGATATTTTGTGATCATGCCAATGTTACAAAGTAATGCACCGACTCTTGGTAGCTGGGGTCGGGGCATTACAGTTTTAATCAACTAGTATCCCATATTTATTTACACATTCATCCTTTTATATCACATGATGTGTGATATAAGTGACTTTAGATATTGATTCATCAATCTGCATATAAATAAAGAAACATAATTATGTAATTGTTTCATGTCACATAAAAGTATTACAGTATATTTAAAATATGTATCAATTTTCTTCAAGTAAAGATCACCCCATATTTTCTTTATGGTAGGGGTACATTGGTTTTGCTGCTCATTCCTTATTTTAAGCACTCATTTGTTTTTTTCTAAATTAAAAAAAAATCAATCAATGTGATGAATACAGGTATTTTGAAAAAAATTATTATGAGGAAAATCTACCTAAAAATACATATCTACACAATGACTAGTAAATTCATTATATGCCTTATGGGTTATCAGGTGTGCATACGTAAGTAGTGTTTGCGAGTTCATTTTCCCTTCAACATCATTAAGATAAAATCATGTTATAATTGTGAAACATCCAATGTGAATCCTTCCATAAAGTATTAATACATATTTCTTATGGTAATGAACTACTATAAATGAACTCTGAAATGGATTATGAAGAGTAATTCAATGTTTCATTATTTTATTTTTTAGTAAAATAAAGAAAGGATATCATAATGTTACTTAAATCCTTTCCCTAATTAGTGCCTTAAGCATCGAAACAACCTTGTTCCACAAATTTACATAAATCGGAACACATTGATGAGTGATGAGACCAATGTAACTACTAAAAATGTCCTTATTGAGGTTAACATGTTGTCCACACAAATTCTACCTGACCTTGAATTTGATTACTTTTCTCTTCACCTTAACAATTTTTTTAACACCTTCATGTTATGATGCTCTTGTTTTTTTTGCGACATCGGATATTCATCACCCACAATTTCCTATGATTCAACATCATCAATACGTTTTTCTTATGTATTTTTAGCATCATCATGTGGATAATTATTTGTTCATCTATATTGGGAGTAGTAGCAGGTTGAGAAAACTATTCTCGTATGGATTGGGAGCACTATCACATGTAGAAGTTCGTTGTTCTTCTGTATTGGGAGCACATACAGGTTAAGAAACATATTATTCCATAGAATTTATAGCACTAATACATGAAAATGTCATTATCTACAGATGTGGTTTAACATGTAATTTAGATTACATAAATTCAGTGATGAAAATATAATAACATGATGTAACACAATGTATATTACAAGAAAATACAATATGATTATTGAAATATATTTTTTTAAAGGATGAATGGATGTGAACCCTCTATCGAGTTTCCAGATACCTTCATTTTGGTCCCCTATGGAATAATAAACCCCATATATATTCATACCATTTCAAAATGATTGGGACATCCCAATGAAAGGGTTATCCTTAGTTGAATTTTCATTTGAAACATTGATGGTTTTGGTTGATAAAAGAATAATTGATCACTTTTAGTTGGAAGGATTCAAAACATGGAATACTCATACTACCTATGATTCTATTATAATCAGTTCTTCTTTGTACACTTTCTTATTTAAATCCACTTTCATGAATCCCAATCCATGTATTTTAACTAAAATATCATTATCAACCCACTTTCATTGAAAAATCAGCACTTGGAATGATATATAATCAAAATCCCATATTTTTTTGATGATGCTAAAGTATGACATATTTGCATAAATTTGATTTTTATAATAAGTACCAAAAATATACATTTCTTCAACCACAATTGTAACTTCACTTTATTTCCTGGTGATTCCTTCATCATGCTAATTTTTATAGAACATATAACCAATAATTACATAACAATGGTAAGATAATACATGTACACTTGGTCCTCTGGCTAGCCATCAAATTCATTCTGAAATTGAATCCAAATTTTCATCTAAATCATAAAAATTACGTTCTTGAAACCATCCTATAAATTGTTTATTATTTGTATTTGATATCTATATTTCATTCCTTTATGGATTCGAATGCCTAATAATTTTCTTGTCGGCTTCAATATATGGGGAAATCTAACATACCACCCCATCTCATTGTCTTGAGAGGGCGGAGAAATGCAACTTGGCCTTAATTGACATTCCTAATGCACCAAAGTCAATAAATAAATGCCAAGGTCGTTGAGAATAAATTAGGGAATGATTTTTCCTTGGGAGAAAACCAACTAACAAAACGATCCACTATCAACAAACTACATGATGCATGCCAACAAAACAACCAACTCATACATTGCCAAAAAGGAACCACACTATTCCACAATAAAACCCAAAAACCAATATAACCAAACACAATATCAAATCACTAAGTGGAAGACTAAAAAAGAGATCCAAAATAAACCAACACACACTCCACAACTCCACACCAAGATCCATGCTCCAAGAACGACCATATCTTCTAAGCATCACCACGAACCACTAGCAATGAGATGCTTTACCATTACCTGTGTCTCAAAATATTATATCTAAAAAAGCACCAAAGTGCCAAAGTAGGGGGTGAGTAATAATACTCAGTAGGTTTTCCCCAAATGAAATCCCTATACACACCACTAGGATAAATCCGTTAGCGAATTTATATAAATCAGTTTATATAAAATAATCACAAGTGAACCCATTGCCATAAGCCAAACATACCCGTAACAATACACCTAACCCAAACTAAGCAACCCATGGGAAATACAAGCAATCATTCCCTAATCCATCTCACCATTTAACATTAGCACAACAATTCCCTTCTTACAAAGCAATGAACAATAAGAAAACCAAAGCAGTTGAGCTTCCATCCAACCCATTCACCCATTCCCACTAGTGGGACTCCCTGCCCACTTATCCTTTGATGGTGGCCCCTTTATCCACTATCCATCCCATTATTATAGTGGGGCTTCCTTCCCACATCCATAAAACATTACAACAATACATAACTAATAATATAACCCACCAAGGCCACACAACATCAAATAATCATTTCCATCACATGCCAATTCACATCAATAAATCAACCATTTATTGAAACCACCATTTAATCATTTTCCATACCAAACAACATTTCAATAAAACAAAATATTTATTGAAAACCCTTTTCTATCAACCATTATCACAAATCAACCACAAAAACCCATTTTAAAATCTCCATTTTAAAATCCAGAATACGTGCATTTCATCCCATAACCCCCTTTTTTCAAAAATCCTCAAAAACAACACCAAAGGGATTTACAACCAACTTTACAAATAAAAAACACAATTAATTGTGAACAATAAAAATTAATTTTAACCAAGCATCAAGTTATAGAAAAGTTGAGTTGAGAGAGAATCCCCCAACCTTTAGGGTTCTGGCGAATTCAACCCACAAGCAACCACATCCAAAATATAGGAAACCTCTCAACTACAACCTCTCTAGATCACCTTCCCTATCATCCAAAATCCTTAAAATCAACACCCAAGGAAACAAAAAATCTAGATCTACATGCAATAGATCTAGATCTAGAAAACCAAGAAAGGGAGAAGAGTAGATCTAGAGGAAATCCAAGAGAAACCTAGAGAAGATACTTACCCAGGAGAAACCACCTTCAAAACACCTTGAAACCCCTTCAATTTGATTCTAGAATGTGTGGGAGAGCCCCTCTAATCCTTGAGAAATGAATACACTGAGTGAGGCTCGAGTGGGGGAAGATTTGGAGAGAAATAGGTCAATCCTGAGGGATCCTAGATTTAAGACCCAACATTTAAGTGGTCGCATAGTTAGTCCACACGGTTTGGAAAACCGTGCACTGACCATGGGCATGCAACTATCTCAAGAGGATGGGTCAACACAATTTCCTCGCACCATTTGAAAAACTGTATGCAGGCTGTGCGAAGCGTACTGTCTCCCCCGGTAGGGTTTACTGGATAACCTACATGGTTTCCCCTAACTGTGATCAAACCACGCTCCCTTGGGAAAGCCTCCAAACTTATTCAAAACTATTACAAACTATCCCAATCTAATCCCAACTCAACCCCTTCACTTTAAACATATAAAAAGGGATAAAAAAAGCTATATAACTCAAACCTGGAGTGCTAAATTCTTCGCAACATTGGAATTTCTGTCCTTGGAAAGTAGGGAAAAATTGCTTTGCTCAAAGAGCTTGGGCCACTGCTCAACAATCTCTTTCTCCCACTACCAAGTCTCCTCTTGAATTTGACCATGCTTCCACAAAACAATAACTAATCTGATGGTTTTACTATACAATACTTTCTCTTGCCTATCCAAAATCTGCACTGACACGTGCACCAAGGAATCATCTGATTCTATCTCAACATGATCCCAACGAATCACATGGTCATGATCCGACTGATACTTTTTCAACTGTGACATGTGGAACACATCATGAACCGTACATAACCGTGGTGGAAAATAAAAATGATAATCCACCTCTCCAATCTTCTCAAGTATCTCAAAAGGCACAATATACATTAGAGATAACTTACCTCGCATTTCAAATCGACGATTTCCCATCCTTGGAGAGATTCTCAAAAACACTTGATCACCCACCTCGAATGAAAAAAGTCATCAAAAATGGTCCGCATAAAATTTCTAATGAATTTGAGATATCTCCATCCTATTCCTGATCAACTTGATCTTTTTTGTAGTCTCTTGGACAAGGCTAGGTCTGATCATCGAAGTCTCTCCCATTTCCACCCAACATAGTGGAAAACAACATAGACGCCTATACAAAGCCTCAAATGGATCCCTATGTATTGAAGCCAGATAAATGTTATTATAAAATAACTCCACCAATGGTAAGTGATCCTCCCATGAACCAACAAAATCCATCACACAAGCCCTTTAACATATCCTACAAGGTTTGTATCATACTCTTGTATTTTCCATCCATCTGTGGGTGATACACTATGCTCATGGTCAACTATGTTCTAAGGGCTTGATGTAAGGATTTCTGGAAATGAGATGTGAACCTTAGATATCTATCTAATACAATTGAAACAGGAGCATCATGCCTCTTTACCACATTCCATATATATATATATATTGGATAGGTCCTCCACCATATGATATTCATGAATCGGGATGAAATAGGCCGACTTTGTGAGCCGATCCACAATCACCCATATGGAATCATGCTTCCAGACCATTCTTGGGAGACCCGTCACAAAATAAATTTCTATGTTCTCCCATTTCCATAATGGGATAGGTAAAGTCTACAACATGCATGTAGTTTGATGACTCTCTACCTTGACTTGCTAACAAGTCAAGCATCTCAAGACAAACCCGACCACATCAAT
Source organism: Viscum album (assembly GCA_963277665.1). Lineage (NCBI taxonomy): Eukaryota > Viridiplantae > Streptophyta > Magnoliopsida > Santalales > Viscaceae > Viscum > Viscum album. The sequence goes on along the minus strand of OY728138.1, from coordinate 1,714,131,556 downwards.
TTTCATGCCAGCCTACCAAAACTACGCTTTCAATTCCATATAAAATTTCTAAATTCCCGGATGGAAAGTTCACTGGTAATGATGATAATCCCTGAGAATTTCATCTCAATAAGCCACTAGTACCACCATCTGATTCCAAAAACACAATACTGAATTCCCATTCAGTTCCTAGTTATCAATGGTCTCCCCACCATTGAGTTTCAACCTCATCTCTATACACTCAGAATCTGATGCATGTGCCTCTTTAACCAAACCAGTCAAGTTAGGAACTAGAAAAACTGGAAATAATACCGCTCCATCCCCCCAGTCCTCACATTCCAACTGCACGTCGACTATGATTGACATCAACTGCCACTGATCTGATGCTTTCTTTACCACATGAGCATATGATTTCCTTCTTAATGCATCTAACACCTAATTTCCATTACCCGATGTGTACATTATGTCAAAATCAAACATATAAATGTATTCCATCCATCTACTTTTCCATAGGTTAAAATATCTTTGTGAAAAGATATTATTTAAGCTCATGTGATTGGTAAACACTGTAAATTTCTCACCAAATAGATAATTACGCCACATCTTTAAATCATGAACCACTACTCCAACTCCAAATTGTTTTTGGGTAGTTATTCAAATGAAACCACAACTTATGTGAGCCATACACAACCACATGACCTCCTTTCATGAGAACACACCCCAACCCTAATCCCAATGCGTCACAATACACCATGTACCCTTTCCATGGTTTTGGAAAAAACACGATTGGTGTTTATGTAAGGGGGCCCTTTAACTCTTCAATGAATTTCTGACACTACTCATCCCATTGAAATGGAACATTATTCCTTGTCAAAGCTGTCATCGACAAAGACAATCGTGAAAAATCATGAACAAAACATTGATAATACCCATTTAGACCAAGGAAGCTTCGTATCTCAAAAAAATTCTTTAGCAGTTTCCATGAGATAACAACCTATATCTTTTCTAGATCAAACGAAACACCCCTCTTAGAAATAACATGGCCATGGAAATGGACCTATTGTATACAAAAGTCACACTTTGAAAATTTGGTATAAAACCAATGATCCCTCAAGATCTCTAACATGACCGCTAAGTGCTTCTCTTGCTCTACCCTTTTCCTCGAATACACTAGTATATCATCAACAAATACCATCACAAAATAATCCTGATATCTTTCAAATATCTGATTCATCAATTCCATGAACACTACTGGTGAATTCATTAGACCAAAGGTCATAACCACATACTCTTAATGGCCATATATACTTATGAAAGTTATTTTTGGAATATACACTTTCCTCACATGCAATTGGTGATATTCTGAATGGAAGTCAATCTTGGAGAACCACTGAGATCCCCTCAACTGGTAAAACAATGATCAATGCGAGGAAGTGGATATTGGTTTTTTATTGTAACATGATTAAGTCTATGATAATAAACACATAGCTGCAAGGTTCCATCTTCATTTTTAACAAAAAAAAACGGCACTTCCCACAGAGACATTCTAGGATGGATAAACCATTTGTTTTCTAACTCTTCTAACATTACCTTTAATTCCTGAAATTCTACTGGTTCCATTTGGTAAGACGGAAGTGAGATAAGACAGGTCCCCAGAAGAAGATTAATTGTAATCTCGACATCTCTCACTGGTGGAAAACCTAAGAATTATTCAAGAAAGAAATCCATAAACTGATCCACAACTGTTGGAACAACATTATTATCAACACCTTCTAATGATGCCAAAGAAATTCCTCTAACTAATACGAGATCATGTGAACAGTTGGTGCTAACAGATCTATTTCACCCAACATTGCACTATTCCCTCCTCTAAAGATATTTCTAATGCCATCCTCCATCACAAAACTAACCATTCTAACATAGTAATAGATGTGGGCCATAAACATTTCCAAACAATCCATTACTTGGATTATATCATATGTATCCATTTCAATCACTGAGAAATCCCACATCAATTTTATTCAATCCACAACTAAAAAACACACTCTATAGGGGAAATCTCAACACTCTCTTTGACCTATAAGAGTTTTAATATTCATAACAGAAGGAATTATTCCCACTATTATGCCCAACAAACTGATGATGCGAGAAGAAAGAAAAGATTGTGAAGCACCCATATCAAAAAAAGCTTGCATCAATGTGGAATTTAAAAGAACCATACCTCAAACCATGGATGGTTCTGACTTATCATCCACCACAACCTGCTCAAATCCAAATAATGGATTTTTTGCCCAGATCTGGTCTTTATTACCCTCATGTGGCATCATGGTATTATAAGAATCACCATGAACAACTTTACCCTTCTTCCTAGGGGTATGCTGCTGGCCCCGTCTCGTCAAGGCATAAGACCCCTACGACCCCTGAAGAGTGTTGTAGACACTCGACCTTGTAGCATTCTGAAAATAATGTTGTAGATGCCCCATCTGCATACAATTATGACTTTCTCGAGGTTGTTCCATACAATACCACTTGATGTGGCCTGTAGAACCACATTGAAAACATCACGGCTTGCTCTGAGGCTTCAGAGGATAATTCACTGATCTTTCCATTGGGTTATGAACTATACTACCACCCTAGAAATAAGTTTTCCTCTTCCTCTTGGACCCAATGTTTGATTTCCCATTATTACCTGTGGGTACCAACATACCTCCCCTTCTTGTAGCCCGCAACATTTCCCTCTTAGCCACCATAGATCGGTTCACTATTTATGTGTAATCATCTATAAAAATCACCGCTATCTTGGAATGAATTTCCTTGTTCAAACCGGCTTCAAAAATTTGTGCCTTCAATGATGTACTACCCACCACCTTAGGTAAAAACTGCACTATGTTCATAAACCTATCCATATATTCCGTAACCACCATGTTCCCTTGCTTTAATCTGATGAAATCCATTATATGCTGGATTCTAAATTTATTAGGGTAGAATTGTTTGTTAAAAAAAATTCAAACCCCTCCCATATCACACTTTGGTTCGTCCCAACTTGGACTGCCATCTCCCAACACTGAAGGTAATGATCTTCCAACATATAAGTGGCTAGTTTCACTTTTAGCTCTGCCAGTGTTCCCATGAAGTCAAATATCCTATTTATTCTGTTAAACCATGATTCTTCCCTCTATGGATCTGAATCACCCCTAAAGATGGTTGGATTATTCCTTTGAAACTGAACTACATGATCCACATTCCTTGTTTCATCCTCTTTATTCGCACTTATCACTACTTGGAAATCTTGCACTATACTCTGCACTAGCTTCTGGTTCACCTGGGCCTTAGGTGCAACCACATTTTTAGCAGCTTTTTCCGGTTGGTCTCTACGACGCCAACCCAATGCCATTTCTACCAATACAATAAAAACCATAATTCCTTCTATTTTAGCATCACATGATTCACAAATTCTAGTTCAATTACACTAAAACTATCACAACTAGGCTTTCCACAAGTTCACATTTCCCATATTTCAGCATTTTGAAAAAAAAATCTACAATGTTTTGAAAATCAAACCATTTCAAAATACAACTAGTTTCCATGTTTCAAACCCTTCCATTTTGAAACCCAATTCAGATTTTCAAAACAAACACATTCATATTGCGCCATAGATCATTATACAAAATGAACTATGCATCCTAGTGGGATGTCGTTTCTACCATGCTTTCCATATTCCACTCATTGGCTATACCCACAACAATGAGATTTTCAATGCCTATAAGTGTCTACCAAACACTTATGTTCCCGACTCCCTGGTAACTTTATGTTCAGCATAAAAGGGTTAGTTATGTCCTTTTATGCTATACATTCTATGTTCGGACAATCCTATACCTTGATAACATCCCGACTCAAGGAATAGAGCAGGAAAGAATGTCAACACCAATACCAACAATTAACGCCAATGGATCAAACAATTGTTCCCACTTGAAAGCCTAGGAATTAACAAACTGATACCACTTGTAACATCCCACCCCATATCATTGGATTGAGAGGGTGGATGAATGCTACTTGGCCTTAAGAAATTTTCCCAAAGCACCAAAGGCTAGAAACAAATACCGAGGGCCTCGAGAATAAATTTGGGAATGATTTTCCCTTGATACAAAACCAACCAATCAAATGATAACCTATCAAAAAACTACATGATGGATGTCAACAAAACAACCAACTCATACATTACCAAAAAAGAACCACACTATTCCACAATAAAGCCCAAAAACCAATACAACCAAACACAATATCAGATCAATAATTGGAAGACTAAACAAGAGACCCAAAATAAACCAAGACACACTCCACAACTCCACACCAAGCTCCATGTTCCAAGCACCACCACATCTCCCAAGCATCACCCTGAACCACTAGAAATGAGATGGTTTAACTTTACCTGTGTCCTGGAATACGAAATCTATAAAAGAACCAAAGTTCCAAATTAGGATGTAATTACTAATGCACAGTAGGTTTTCCCCAAATGAATTCCCTACACATTCCATTAGGATAATACTATTAGAAAATTTATATAAATCATTTTATATAAAATAATCACAAGTGAAACCATTACCATTAACCAAACATACCCTTACCAATCCACCTCACCCAAACCAAGAAACCCAAGGGAAAGCCAAAAAATCATTCCATAATCCACCTCACCATTTACCATCAGCACAAAAATTTACATCTTACAATGTAATGCACTACAAGACAACCAAAACAGTGGAGCTTCCATCCAACCCGTTCACCCATTCCCACCAGTGGTACTCCCCACCCACTTATCCTTTGATGGTGGCCCTTCCATCCTCTTTCCATCCCCTTATTATTGTGGTACTTACCACCCACTTCCACACAACATTACAACAATCCATAACCAAGCATATAACCCACCAAGGCTACACAACATGAAAATAATCATTTCCCTCACATGCCAATCCACTTCGATAAATCACTCATTTATTGAAACCACCATTTAATCATTTTACATGCCAAAAAAACTTTTCAATAAAACAAAATTATTATTGAAAACCTTTTTACATCATCCATTTTCATTTATCAATCACAGATACCCATTTTAAAATCTCCATATTAAAATCAATGATAAGAGAATTTCATCCCATAACCCCCTTTTTCCAAAAATAACTAAAAACATCACCAAAGGGATTTCCAACCAATTTCACACATCAAAAAAACAATTAATTCTATGAAAAAATTAATTGTAACCAAGTTTCAAGTTCTAGAAAAGTGTATTTGAGAGAGAAGCGACCTACCATTAGGGTTCTGGCGAATTCAACCGACAAGAAACCACGCCCAAAATTCAGGCAACCTCTCAACTACAACTGCTCTAGATCTCATTCCCTATCATTTACAAGCATTAAAATCAAAAACCAAGGAAACAGAAATCCTAGATCTATATGAAATGGATGTAGATCTAGAAAACCAAGAAGGTAGAAGACTATATCTAGAGGAAATAAAAGATAAACCAAGAGAAGATACTTACCCGGGAAATACCACCTTCAAACTACCTTGAAACCCCTTATATGTTCTTCAAAAACGTCTGGGAGAGACCTTAAAACCCTTGAGAACCAAAAATACCATGTGAGTATTGAGTGGGAGAAGATTTGGAGAGAAATAGGTTAAGCCTAAGGGATCCAAGATTTAAAACCCTACATTTAAGTGGCCGCACGGTTAGTCCATACGGTTTGGCAAACCCAGTTATAACCGTTACCACACAACTGTATTGAGAGGAGGGGTCCGCATGGTTGACTCACATGGTTTGGAAAACCATGAATAGGCTATGCAAAGCCAACTATTTCCCCCGGAACGGTTTTTTGGATAACCCATATGGTTTCCCCTAACCGTGCTCAAACCATGATCCCTTAGAAAAGACTCCAAACTTATTCAAAAACCATTCCAAACTCTCCCAACGTCATCCCAACTCAACCCCAACACTTTAAGCACATAAAAAGGATAAAAAATGATACATACCTCAAAATATTGGTGCTATAGGAAACCTCTAAACTGTTATAAAAAATGTAAAGTTGGGATTGCTCTTGATCTATAATATTGATTGTGACAACATCTCTTATAATAATTCCTTCACCCACAAGCCACCCAGTGTGACAGGATTTCAGTAGAAAAATTCTTTCCACATCATACAGGCAGTCAGTACATAATTCAACAACTTAATTAAAAATATATCTCTTTTTAATACAACCCTAGGTCTGAATTTGATTTTTGGCATAACCTTTAAAAATATTCGCATACCGTTCAATGGCGTACATCTATCTATAGTGTATAAGACCACATGGTTGAATATCTCTCACAAATTGAACCATCCAGTGAAACATTATATAATAGAATGATGGAAGGAAGAACATTTCCAATTCATATAATATGATTTAATTTCCATTTCCATAGTTGAAATTTTTTCCGGATTGATAAATTTGTTGCATATAGATTTGGAAAAGAAACAGAGCTTGGTTAATGTATGATAAACATTCTTATGAAAAATGAAATGTAAAGCTACATGAATTAGTTCTTACATATAAATAGAAATCTTATGATTTCAAACCCATTAAACTTAAACCAATCATTGACATGATATTATTGATTTTTGATGAATACCCTTCTAGAAGATTTATTTCATTCAATAAGTTAAAAAACTCATATCTCCCATACTCGGAAAGAACCTAAGGAGTTAGAGGAAGAAAATTTTGTTTTCACCCTTCACTGGTTCCAACTCTTCTCGTATTACCATATAAACTATGTCCAACCAATCTTTAATTCCATCCATTGTTTTTTCAGGTGCATTTAGTAACGATCCAATTACACTATCACATACATTTTTTTAACATGCATAAAAGCAATAAAATTTCTGACATATATAAAATTCTAGTATGGAAATTCAAAAAAATTCAATCTCTTTTTCCAACTTTTTTTTGTACAGTTTCTCAAAAATAGTTTACCAGAATCATTGTCTATATCCTTTAATTTCTCATAAATTTAATCACATGTTAGTGGAGATAGGGTTATACGTTCTTCTGAACTTCCATCAAATGATGTTGTCTAAGATCGGTACTTTTTTCATCAGGGTAGAAATATGTGATGTCCTAGAAACACATTCTTCAATAAATGTTTCAAAATAATTTATTGGGTAACTTTTTCACAAATGGCGCACCCTTGAGTTCCTCTAATGTTATATCCTATAAAATTTCCACAAGAAGGAAATTCATTTAACATCCCGTACAACATGTCTCTCAAGGTGAAATCTAAATTTCTTTAAGAATCATAAAATGTAACACCTGAATCCCACAATAATTTTAAATCTTAGATCAATGGATCCAAATAAACATTAATATCATTACTCAGTTTTTTTGTCCTGATATAAGCATAGATAACATGATGTATCTTCATTTCATGCATAACCATAGTGGAAAGTTATAATTTACCAAAATAATTGGCTATATATTTTGAGTGATTCATTGAAAAAAAGGATTCAATAAATTTGTAGATAACATAAGATGAAGGATTCTCAACTTGTTTCCAAATTCAAGATACTCATGACAAATTATCTCCCACTAAATAGATTTTGCTGGGTGATGATGTTTCCCATCTTTAATTATTGTATCTTCATGCCATGTCAATTTTCGTGTAGTCTTCTCACTTCCATATTGGTTCCTAGACCTTGGAATGATTGGAAAGTACCATAAAACATTCATAGGCCTTAATTTTTCTTTCTTTTATTGAGAATCACCACACTTTGTTCATTCCTTAAGTTATTTGTGGTTCTTTTGAAATAGTATACAACCATTTTTAAGGCATGAATTATTTCATAGATCATACCCATCAAATGTAGCATTCATTTAGCATCATATATTTGGCTACAGATCTCATTAGATTTTTCAATAAAATAATTCAAGAGATCAAGTAGTTCAATAAAACTGGTGTCACTCCATCCATTGTATACTTTCAAATAATATAGCTTTAGTAGAGATGAAAATGCTATATATTTAGTGAAACCAACATACAATGGTGTCTTTACAGAACTATTTAACTTCTCAAAAAAATTTGGATATTCCAAAAGTTCATATTTAACTATCATTGTCATTTACTCAATACAATATTAATCATTATTCAAACTTGTAATAACACCCTTGATATTATCTTATTTATTTTCAACACTTGTAATCATATCAGATGATCCATAAAACATAGTGTTATCCCAGTCAACTATTAAATTCTATTTTCCCCATGTCTATTCCAACATTTACAACTTCAATCAATTTTGTGAAAAATAAAGTGCTCTTCCAACTCCTTTGGACTAATTATTCTCGAAAAAGAAAAGCATAAACATGAACAAAGGATTTGATAAGGGTCATATTCATGATATTTTGAAAACATGATCAAATATTTAACACCATCTTCATACTCTTTTGTCATATGATTTCAGTCCATTCATTCTATATTAATATACATACAATTTGATTTTGTAATATTAATATTTAACAGAAAAAATACACAATATATGTTCAATAGAATATGGATCTCATAAATTCCCCGAAAGAAAGTGGAAAGATTGAAAAATGCTTTATCATCCCTCATGATAAAAAAACTCATTGAAGGAGAATTATAAATATAATAGAGGAGATTTCACTTTTAAAAACTATTTTTTACTTCATATATTTTTTAATCAAAATCCTTTTTATATGAGTATAAATGAAGTATACAATCATATTTACATTATAAAAAATCGATGAAATAAAACTGTTGAATGTAATAATAGGAAAAAATAAAAATAAAATCTATATTATTTGAAAACCCTTCATGTAAAAGAAAATACAAGTATTTAATATAATAATTGTTTTACAAAAAAATTATTATAATTGTTAAAATATTTTATATACTAAAATAGAATTTATGAACGCATAAAAGTTTTAGACTATTAGTAAATTGATAAAATTTTACAGGAAAAAGTTTAAATTAAAAATGTATATATATTTTTATTAGTATATAAAATTATAGACGTATATATAAGTATAAAATTTTATATAATTTATAAAATAATATATATTTTAAAGAAATATACATAATTTATAAATGTATATAAATTTATAAAACTATATAAAAGTATATATATGTTATAAAGGTTTACATAATTTATAAATGTTTATAGTTTTAAAATATTATAGAAATATAAAATTTTAATATATAAAAGTAAAATTTATGAAAGTATAAAAGTATAAAATTATACAATTTTAGTCCATTCCTGAAACGATCGATCTTGATTTAATGGTTAATAGAAAAAATCCAGGTGTACCATGCCAGTCTCATGAGATCTACCCTTAAATTTATTGAAACACACTTTTCAAACAACTTTGAAAATCATATTGAAACCCCACTCTTACTGCACATGTAAATGATCAAATGAATGGAACCACATCATCAATGAAATTAAAATAAGAAATAAAATAAATCTTTTAAGGGTGTCACACACATTAATCAAGTAGGGGAACTAAAGAAGATTGATAGAACCCCCTATTCCAAACCACCAACCATTGAAATGATGTCCTGACCCTTGGATTTAATGTGAGACGGTACTAGAATTTATCAAACTTGGACCAACTATAGGATTATGTTGCATTCTAACACAAGTCGCTTGACTAGCATGCACCAATCCTAGAATCAGGGGCACTCACCACCATCCCCATACAATAATAGGGGGAACTAGAAGTGTGAAATGATCTAGTATAACATAAATAAATACTTCTCACTTAGTTACTCATGTTCCCATGACCAAAATAATAGTAATGGCGATCAATAATCAATAATCCAAACAATAATCCTTAAAAATAAATAATAACACACCCACACCTCTAATGCTCTCATAAGAAATAGAACATTTCTATCCATTTCCCAATTAGAACATACATAAAACACCACCCATAAAAGGAAAAAACCATAAGGGGAAATAAGTGAGTCTCACACACCCACATGTTTGAAAGACCATTTAAAAGGTCCAAACAGGCCTTTTAGAAACCCACTAATACGCTTATTCTCTATATAATAATTTGAAATCATTTATAAGATATTTATTAAAATATTACAATACTAAAAATCCGGCCTTAAACAATGTTTGTTTAAGGGATTTATCAGTTCTATAGAAGTGCTGATAATGTAAGCAATGTAAAAGGGTTAGCTTTAACAATGGTCATAAAAAGCACTGAAAAAGGCCCCCTTTATCATTGCTAAAAAATCAATCATAAAGGCGGCCTTTATCAGCAATTTTTTTGTGCTAATAAATGGGGCAATTACCATCATTTTTTAGCACTATTAAAAGCCACCTTTATCTGCACTTTTTTTAGTACTGTTAAAGGCCTCCTTTAACAGCCTAAAAAAAGTGCTGATAAAGGCCCCACTAATAAAGGGTATAATTATTTTCCATACTCTGCCCCCTATTTATTAGCACTCCCCTTTCCCACTTTATTAGTGCTCTCCCCACCACTTTATCGGAACATTAACATGCTCCCTTGCCTTCAACAAGTTTCGAATCTGTGACGTCTATATTATACACTAGCGCCTTTTCCAATCCCCTATACTATTTTGTTATACATTTTATGATATATCTATATATTTATATATATTTTTTGTTATCCATATATTTATATATATGTTTATATATATGTTTATATATATATGTTTATATATATATATTTATATATATTTATGAATCGATTTATGTATATATATATATATATTAAGATATATTTTTAAAATATGTATTTATTTATTTATATATTTTCAAATGGATATTAAATGTAAAAAACCTAAAAATATATAAAAACATTAAGAATCTATAAAAACTCTAAAATGGCTAAAAAACCTAAAACAACCATAATTCTGATTCTGGAGTTTTTTTAGATCCAAAACTTTTCGAATTGAATCTCATGAAATGAGATTCAATATGATATGTGGTATAGGCCAAAGTGAAGCCTGCATCATAAGTTATTACCATTTAAATTTCAAGGAACCGAGGTCGGTGAATAAAAAAACCGTTTTATCGACCTTATAGAATTTTTGGAGGTCTAAAAAATAGGAATGAAATTGTAGAGCTTAGTACTTGACCCTATGTGGCATATATCTCATCACATGCTTAGATTTGATATGTATTAGTGGCCAAATGGGAACTTGGATAAAAATTTATGGTCGTTTCAAGTTCGAGTTCGATTTCTGACTTTTTTGAAACTTTAATATATTTTATGTTTTTGATTATCACATGATTTAAATATAATATGGTTTTATCTCATTTAATTAGATTTTATTTTACTTCTTATGGATCTGAAATAGACTCCTGGATCGAAATTTATGATCCTTTCAGGGGTTTTAGGGTTTTTAGGGTTTTTATGGGTTTTAAGGGTTTTTCACATTTGACGGCCATTCAAACGGTCATAACATCTAAATTGAGGGTCCGTTTTTCCTCTAACACATATCATATTGATTCTTGTGATGAGATATATGCCTCGGTGACTCAAGATAACCCCTGATCCCCTCTATTAAAGCCAAAAAGGCCAAGAAGGAATCCAAATGACCATAACTTCTGCTATGGGTGTACGTTAATGATTTTTTTTGAAATATACCCATTATCAGTTCTATTAAAAATGAAATTATAATGTGGAATTTTTATTAGTACTTCTAAAAAAATTCTAATAGGGACCACCCTTTTATCATAACTTTTTTTAAGTGTTGATAAAGTCCCCCTTTATTAGTGATTTTTTAGAGGTGTTGATAAATGACCATTTTATTAGTGTTTTTTACTAACACTGATAAAGGGGGGACTTTATAAGTTCTTTTTTAAAAACACTGACAAAGGCCCCCTTTAACGTATATTTTTTTCACTATTAAAGACCCTCTTTAAAATCACTAAAAAAAGAACCGTTAATGACCCCTTTTAATAATGCTTTTTCTAGTGCTGAGAAAGGGGGGGTTTTAACAGCGCTTTTAGTGAGTATTGTTAAAACCCTAGCACTGGATAAACCGAGTTTTTTAGTAGTGTTATTCTTGAACAACCTTTGAAATCAATTTATAAATTAATCCAAATTTATAAAATTACTTGAGTGATTAAACCATTGCCTTAATTGTCTTATCTAATAAATGAAATGGGGTAAAAAAATATGAAACCTCAAATTTTATTTTAAATGAATCTCAAAATATTTTATCAATGTTTGGAATTTTAAGTGTTTCTTGAAATAAAAATTAAAAATATTTTGTTTATTAAGAATTTACATTGATGACCAAAACACCTTATAAAATCTTAGAATTTATTTATAAAGACAATTCACGTAATTTCTCACACACATGGTGTGCAAGGTTTGTTAAAAAATATTTTTAACAAGTTCCACAATTGAGAAGTCCATGGAATTGAAATGTAAATCACATAAATATAGATTTACCTTTCCAATAAAACATAAACAAATACAATGCTATTAATTTATATAAAAATTATGGAGTTAACCATGAAAACAATCATGGTTATCAAATTCAATGGATCAAACATTGGGTAACCTATCACAAATCAATGGAGAACGGTCCGTAAATTCAAATATAAGATGAAGAAAGATTAAAAAATTAATCAAATGTCTTAGAAACAAATAAATCATAAGAAAAAAAGTCAACCCTTAACCTTGGGTTCAACCAGAAACAGACACAGTGATGGGGAAGAATCTTGGGGGTGAATTCGGTCTGAACAAAAAAACACCAAAATGAAAGTGGGTGTTTCACACACTATTGTTTGAGAAGAACAAAAAAAGTGAACCATGAAGCGAATAGATTGATAAATACATAAAAAAATATTTAAATAGCATATATTTAGTTTTGATGGTCTTGATACATTGAAAATGTTCAAAAAAGTCACAATAGAGTCGTGCTGGTAGTGGGATTTGGTGAGGTAATAATGGGGTTTAGTGAAAGCAGTGAGAGAGAGTAGAATAGGTTTCAGCGAGAGTGGCGGTGACACGACAGTGCGGTGGAGCGATGATAGTGCAGTTGGTGAGAGCCGTAGAGCGGTGGAAGTAGGGTTCAGTGAGAGTGGCGGTGCAACGATAGTCGGCTTCTGCTAGAGTTTGAATGTGTGTGAGAGAAGATATCCAGTTATAGTTCTTTTAAAAGAAGGGAAATGTTTTTATCAGCACTTTTCAAATAGCGCTGATAAAAGATAATTTTATCATCGGTAAAATTAAAAACGATGATAAAACTAACTTTTGTTAGTGTTTTTAGGAGTGATAAAGGGCTATATTTATCAATGCTAAAAAATCAGTGATAAAGATCTACTGTTAATAATTTATTTATATTATTTTATATATTTATAAAATTATTTATATAATAAATATATATTTGTTTACAATTATATATATACTAAATATTTTTATAAATATTTTTATATAATTATATAAAATTATATATGTATAAAATTATATATATTATAAATAAATATATAATTTTCAATAATTATAAAATTATAATAAATATATTAATTATAATTATAAATAAATATAGATATATTTAAATAACTCCAATATTATTACAAATATATTTATTATATTTATTTATGAAAGTATACATATAATAAATATATATTTTATAATTTTATATTTATTTAAATAAATAAATATAAATATATAGTTATAATTAAAAATAAAAATATATATTCATTTCAAAAATTATAAAATTATAATAAATATATTTACTATAATTATAGTTATATATAATGAATATATTTATTATATTTATTTATAAAATTATTAATATAGTAAATATATTTAATATATTATTATTATTATTTAAATGAATATATATTTATTAATAATTATAACTCTAAATAAAAATATATTTATTTATAAATAGAAATATTCATAATTAGAAATAAATAAATATATATATTTATTTATTTTATAATTATAAATAAATTTTTATTTATTTAAATAATTTTAAAATTATTATAAATACAATTATTATATTTATAATTTTATAAATATATATAAATAATATATTTATTATATATAATTATAAATATAATAAATATATTTCTTATAATTTTATAATTATTTTAATAAATAAAAATTTATTTTTAATTATAACTATAAATTAATATATATATATATATATATATATATAAATAATTATAAATATATATTTATGTATATTTACAATTATAAATAAATATATATTTATGTAAATAATTATAAAATTATAATAACTATATTTATTATATATATAATTTTATGAATATATATAATTTATATCTTAATTATAAATAAGTATAAAATTATAAATATAATAAATATTTTATTTATAATTTCATAATTATTTAAATAAATTAATAAATAATGAAATATATATATATATATATTTATAATTATAAATATAAATAAATAAATATTTTTTTATAATTATCAATTTATATATATTTAAAGTTATAATTATATATTATTATATATTTATTTAAATAATTATAAAATCATAAAAATATATTTATTATTTTTATAATTTTATAAATAAATATAATAAATATATTTATTATACGAAATATGGGGGAATGGGAGAGGGATCTCCCGACGATTCATGGTGACCAATTTGACCTAAGTCACCCAAGGGGTCCGAACCTCTACTCTTACACTTTGAATCATCAATTTGTCCGACTTACCTTCAATGACATGAAGAAGGTGAAGGTCTTTGAATAGGAAGATCTCAAAGATTTCTCCTCCTTTTCTAGTTTTCCAAGAGGATTTTTTGCATTCCCAAAAAATCTAGTTGCACAACGCACCATCTGAAAAGGATCTACTGCTCATGTTTTCTGTAACACCCCAAGTTTTTCTAAAAATAAATAGAAATGCATGGAACTTTATTTTAAGTAGATATTTACAACTAGCCTTCAAAACATAACTTTTCCACTTCGATGTTTTGAATTTTAAGAAATTGTCATCTACAATTGTGTTCAGTATGTTATTTGGAGTCTATTGGAACCAACTTGTTTTTTGGTAAATAGTAACATACCCTTATGAATAGTAATATGAATTGTAGTATAACCCTAATGAATAGTAAATTGTATTATAATTTTATTTTCATAGGGCTTTAAGATAATGACATCTTGATTAATTTTTCAATGTGATATAAAATTAGTTATAGTTTTTAAATAATTAATTTTTGAATTAAGTATGATATTATTTAGAAATTAAATTAAAAATATTTAAAAAAACATTTAAAAAAATGGACTTCGTTTTTTAAATCTACACATCGATAAATGGTTAGGGTGAATTTTGGGAATTTTTCTAAAATAGTTGATTTTTTGGTGAATAGTAAAAAATGCAGTTTTTAGTTTCGGTGTGTTAATGACATCATTAATGATATAATAATGATGTCATAAATTAAGTCGACTTGTGTATAGTTAAATAAGATGTGAGGTGTCCCAAGTGTCTTATACCGTGGGCAAATACCATGGGCAACCCATGGTTTTGCAAATACCACCCATGAGGTGTCCCTTGGAAATTATTAAAATATTCTCGTACTTTTCCTATAAATACCAACCCATTCCTTCATTAAATTCATTACCAATTCTTCCAAAACGAAGCTCTAGCCTCCTTACCTTCATATTAGTCCTCCCAAGGTTTCCCAAATTCCCCAAGGTCCCAACCGCCATGTTCTAAGGGTTACTCTACAAGGTAAGCAAATTCTTAATTTTCTTCATTTTCCATCCAAGTTCTCTTTTATGGGGTATAACGTTCAAGTTTCCATAACATGTTATTATTTCCTTCTTATTATTGATCTAATCTATATTATGATTCATTTCAGGATGGGTGACCTTTGTCTCCTCTATTTTTAATATTTTATAAAACCATGTTGCGTAACCGTTAGACTACCGAATTTTTATAAGGGATTTCTCAATTATTATTTTATTTTGAGTTCTATTCATGTCTTATTATTTCTTCCTCTATTCTTACCCAAGAATAATGAAATCTACATAAATAATGTATATTCTGGATTTTCTCGTGTTCATGGAGAATTCATCGTCATTATTTTTCTCCTCACTCACTTATTCAAGGAAAAGAAACATTGTCCGTGATGTGTCGAATTACCAACATCGTGGATGATGTGGTTTCAATTTTCATTAACTATTTCAAGTATGGTTATGAAACCAATTTTATGGTTGAACCAAGTTATAATATATTTTTTATATCTTATCCATGGTTCTATAATTTGTTTTAATACATGGTTTTAATTTATAAAATGATATGATTTTATTTTTATCAAAGAACCACTAAAATGATCTAAGCGAACATCATTAATGTTTTAACTTATGAATCATCCTAATATTAAAAATCAAAATGATAAATGGTATAATTTATGTTACTGGATATATGTAAACACTTCTCCATTCCAATTCTATAGTTTCACTTCCAATTGACAGGAATTTCCACCATGAACCAATCATAGAAATCATGTAAGGAACTCACCCAAAAATAGTGCAAGGAGCAAAATACTAATAATTAAAAAGTGAAATGATGTTATGAAATGATAATATAAGATGTTATAAACAGGAAATTGTTTCTTTAAAATACTAATAACACTCTTTTAATTATTATACAGTAAGTTTAAACAAGTTTGACGTAAGACAAACCCGAGGTAAGGGAATTCTAAACTCGATTTCAATTATTTGGGTTAACCTTCTACTTCATTATTTATGTTCTATTTAAATTGTTTGAGTGATGGGTTCTATTTATATTATATTTTATTATCTTAATTTACAGTATATATACATACTCTATCTTATCTATTATGTCTCTCTTCAATTTTATGATATTTATAAGGGGATTTTCTTTAAAATCATCTTTTTAAATTCGGTTTTATGAAATTCCAAAGAAATGTTTTTATGGAATTATTCATGTTGTATGATTATGTTTTGGTTCCTGGGAATTATTTATGATGAAGGGTGGGACCTATATTTCCCTTCAATGCATTGGGTATGAGTAAGTTGGAGGTTGGCCGTATGGTTACTCCAAGTGTAACTACGATGGTTACACAAAGTAAGGTAGTCATGAGGGTTATAAATTATAAGGTATCAAAGAATGGTAACAAGATTATGTACGTAATTCCCCAAGATAAATTTATGATTATATTTATGTTCTCATGTTTTGTGTGGATCTTGTGTAAATCTCATTTTACACAAAGTAATTATATATGGGTGACAAGAATGTCTTTTGAAAATGCTTTCATAGGTTATGAGTATTCATGGACTAATGTGATCTTTCCTTATTTTCCATACCTTACTGAGCTTTTGTGCTCATCCCATGTTTTTAAATGATTTTCACAGGTTAATGGATGTGTAAGATAAGGAAATAATCCGTATTAAATGTTGAAAAATATTTAAGGAGTCTTGTTTTATGTTTTAATGTTTTATAATTTTAAAAAATGGAAACTGTTTTTATAGTATCCACTCTGTAATAATGTGTAATGTTATGACTATATTGTCCTAATTCTCTAAATCTCTAAACTTGAAAAGATCCTCAATGTAAAAGGAAGTGTTTTCTTGACTAAATTCAAGATTCTGTATGTAATAAGGCCAGGTCCTTATAGTTGGTATCATAGGATGGTTTAGATAAATTTAGGGGTTAGGGTGATGTTAATAGAATACCATAAATTATTTTCACTCTATGATTAATTTGAAATGTTATAGCATTTAAAAATTACCATGTTTCTTCATCTAAGACATGTTTGTTTAGAATGGTTTTCTGCCGAAGGAACATGGATGCTAAAGAGGAGAGGCACCGATAGAATGAAATCCTTCCGAAACTACAGCCCAGAATGGTATGGATTGGAACCGAACAGTTTGTGACAGTAATGGCTCTGATAACGCAGGAAATAAATGGTGGTGGCATCCATGCAAGAGAACCAATAGAGGCACCACAATGAAATATGACAGTAGTGGAACATTTTATGTGACAACATCCTCCTGCATTCAATGGATCTTCTGACCTAGTAGCAGCTGAAGGATGGATAAAGGACCTTGAAAAGACATTCGATGTTATGAGATGTTCATAAAATCAAAAGGTAAGTATTTCAATTTATTATTTTGAAGGGGAAGCTGATCATTGGTGGTCAACGGTAAGGAATATTAGGGGTAGATGGGATTTTTATGCCTTAGAGTGGGATGAATTTAAAAGCCTTTTCTTTGAAAAATATTTTCATAAGGTTGTGCGACTTAGAATGGAGAAGTAATTCCTTGAATTGAAACAGAAGGAGGAAGATTCAGTGGCTTTGTATGAAGATAACTTCACCCGACTGGCAAGGTATGCTCCAAATCTTATTCTAGATCTTGATAAAATTTCAACCTCTTTTACTTAGGACTGAAGCCAAGGTATCGAAGTTCATTGGCCACTCGTGAATTCAAAAGTTATGAGAAACATGTATGATGTACTGAGAGTATAGAGTTGGAGTTTTTCAATGATCACGTGCATTTTTTAAACAAAGATAAGAAGAGGTCCAGTTGGCAAGAAATGGGTAAGAATCAACCAAATAAATATGATGGTAAGAAAATCCAATTTCCATTTTGTGAAAAGTGTGGCAAGAAACACCCTGGGGAATGTCTTAGAAAAACTGGGAAGTGTTTTAAATGTGGTAATTTTGGAAATATGGCTCGATAATGAAATTAAAATGATCCTAAGACTGTAAAGTGTTTTAACTTTGGTGAAATGGGTCATTATCCAAATTCCTTCCCAAAGAGAGATCTGAATGATGCAAAGAAGCCATACTACAAGCAGAAAGGTGTAATGAGATCCATTGCAACTACGTCAGTAGAAGTCAGGCCATCGAATGAAGTTGTATTAGGTACTTTTTTTGTTCACTCATATTTTTCTAAGGTTTTTTTTATACGAGGTCTACACATTCCTTCATCTCTGAGAAATTTTCTGGTAAATTTAAAATATCACCTCAACAAATGAGACCCAAACTTGTTGTTAAAACACCTGGGGGAAATGTTATAGAAAAGTGGAATTATAAGAATATTTATATTGTGGTCTGTGGAAAGACTTTACATGAAAACCTTTTTGTTTTACCCTTAGTCGAGTTTGATATTACTCTTGGGATGGATTGGATTTCTGATTATCATGCTATGATTAACTATAGAGCTAAAAAATTTGTTTTTTAAGAAAGAGTATCAGTTTGTATACAAGAATTAACCCGTACAATTTATAACATATCAGGAAAATGGGAAACTATTGAAATATAGAAATGAAAGTTATCTTGCTCATATTGTTGAAAACAAGGGGATTATTCAAATTAATGATGTGCCACTGGTAAATGAATATGTTGATGTTTTTCGTGATGAGTTACCCAGTGTCATACCTGGACGAGAATTTGAATTCACAATTGACTTAGTTCTTGATTCTAAGACAATTCCAAACCCCCTTATCGTATGGCTCCAATAGAACTTCTTGAATTGAAAAATTAGTTGCAGGATTTTCTTAACAAAGGCTTCATTCATCCTATCACTTCACCATGGGGAGCTCCTGTATTGTTTATTAAAAGGAAACATGGTTCGATGAGACTTTTCATTGATTATAGATCTTTTAATAACATCACTATTAAAAACAAGTATCCTTTTCCTCATATCGATGACTTTTTTGATCAACTCCAGGGAGATCAATACTTTTTCTAGATTGACGTGATATCTGGATACCATCAGTTGAAGGTGAAAGAGGATGACATCCTGAAAACAACCTTTTGTACTAGATATGTGCATTATGAATTTTTTGTTATGCCATTTGGATTAACTAATGAACCTGCTATATTCATGAATCTTATGAATATAGTATTTCATTAGTTCTTGGATACGTTTTTAGTTGTATTTATTGATGAAATTCTAGTATTTTCTAAAAATAAAGAGGATCATGAAAAACATATAAGGGTTTTTTTACAGATATTAAAATAAAAAAACTATATGGAAAGTTCAGAAAGTGTGATGTTTGGTTGCAAAAGATTTCTTTTCTTGGGAAAATTGTAAATAAGGATGGAATAATAGTTGATCCAACAAAAAAAAAGTAGTTTATGAATGTCAAAGACCCACAAATGTTATAGAGATTCATAGTTTTATGGGATTATGAGGTTATTATTGATGGTTTGTTAAGAACTTTTCATGGTTATCTTGCCCGATAACTAATTTAACACAAAAAATGGTTAAATTTGTTTGTTCATAAGAATGCGATGTTTGTTTTTAGGAACTGAAGAAGAGATTGGTGAATGATCTAGTTTTGGTCTTACCTTCCTGGAATGGTGAGTATTTTATCTACAGTGATACTTCTTTGAAGGGACTTGGTTGTGTTTTGATGTATAATGATCAGGTAATTGCCTATGATTCTAGACAACTTAAACCTTATGAGCTAAATTATCCCACACGTGATTTGCAATTGGAATCTATGGTTTTTTCTTTGAATATTTGGAGGCATCATTTATAAGGAACCAAATGTCAAATATATAATCACCATAAAAGTCTGAAGTATATATTCACCCATAAGGAATTAAACATGAGGTAGAGAAGATGGCTTGAACTGATAAAGGATTATGACTACACGATCAATTACCATCCTGGGAAAGCAAACAAATTAGCAGATGCCTTAAGTTGGAAACATCATGAATTATTAACCATGATACGTTTGGAACATGATCCCTTGATTAATGATTTGATGAATTTTGGCTTAGAAGTTTTTGGTAAAGGGAATAACTCTGTTTTGTTTCAGGTTTTAGTGAAGTCTTCATTATCATACAGAATTAAGAAAGCATAGAAAAAAGACCGTGAGAAATAAAAAAAAGGTAGAATTGGATTAAATGGGTAAGTTTACAGAATTTAATCTTGATAATGATTATGATTTGTGATTTGGAAAAAGGTTGCGTGTGCCTAGTGATTCTCAGTTGAAGAAATATATGTTGTGGGAAGCTCATAGTTCTCCATTTTCTATTTATCCTATCAGTACTAAGATGTACAGAGATCTTTGGGAGTATTATTGGTGGGATGGAATGAAAATAGATATTGCTGATTTTACCATGAAATGTTTGACGTGTCAACATGTTAAAGTAGAGCGGTTGTTACAGAAGGGGATGCTTCATCCTTTTCTAGTTCTAGATTGGAAATCGGAGGATGTATCCATGGAATTTATGGTGGGACAACCAAAGAATTCTCAAGGTAACAATACGATTTGGGTTATTGTTGATTGGCTAACATAGTCTGAACATTTTCTTTCTATTCGAGATACAATAAATTTGGATTATCTTTCTCGATTGTACCTCAAGGAGATTGTAAGGTTACATGGAGTTCCTATTTCCATTGTATCTGACTGAGATCGGAGGTTCACTTATAACTTTTGGAAGGGATGTCAGAAGTTGTTGGGCACAGAGTTAATTTTTAGTACAGCTTTTCATCCTCAATCAGATAGGCAGTCAGAACGAACGACTCAAACTTTGGAGGATGTGATTCGATCTTGTTAAATGGACTATCATGGAAGTTGGTATTAGAATATTTCTTTATTTGAGTTTTCTTATACTAATATTTTTCATTCAAGTATTCAGATGTCACCTTTTGAGGCCTTGTATGGGAAGCAGTATCAGACTCCAGCATTTTGGGATGAATTCAGTGAAAGAAATTTCATGGGTCCATAATTAGTAGAAGAAGTGGCTGAGAAAGTAAGGATGATCCAACAACACATGAGGACAGCTCAGAGCAAGCAGAAAAGTTATGCATATAACAGAAGGAAATACTTATCTTTTGAGGTCGGTGACTGTTTTCCTTAAAATCTCTCCTTGGAAAAGTGTGATGCATTTAGGTAAGAAAGGGAAGATAAGTCCATGGTTCATCAGCCCTTTTGAAATCATGGAGAAAGTTGGAACAGTTGCATACCGTGTATCTTTTCCTCCAAGTTTGTTTTAGGTACACAATGTTTTTCATGTTTTGATGTTGAGAAAGTATGTGCCAGATTCATCACATTTCTTGAGCCCAGAAGTCGTTTAGCTGGAAGAGAACCTTTCTTATGAAGAGAAACCAGTTTAGATTCTTGATCAAAGGGAACATGTATTGCGGAATATGGTAATCCACCAGGTAAAGGTTTTGTGGAGAAACCGCATGGTGGAAGAAGAAACATGGGAGTCTGAAAATGCTATGATGGAAAAGTACCTTTAGTTGTTTAATAAGTAAATAAAATTGGGAGGACGCAATTTCCAGAAGGTGGGGATAATGTAACACCCCAAGCTTTTATAAAAATAAATAGAAATGCATGGAACATTGTTTTAAGTATATATTTATAAATATCCTTTAAAACATAACTTTTCCACTTATATGTTTTGAATTTCAAGAAATGGTCATCTACAATTGTGTTCAGAATGTTATTTGGAGTCTATTTGAACCAACTTGTTTTTTGGTGAATAGTAACATACCCTTATGAATATTAATATGAATAGTAATATGACCCTAATGAATAGTAAATTGCATTATTATTTTATTTTCTTATGGATTTTATATAATGACATCTTGATTAATTTTTCAATATGATATAAAAGTAGTTACAGTTTTTAAATAAATAATTTTTGAATTAAGAAGGATTTTATTTAAAAATTAAATTAAAAATATTTAAATAATATTTTCCAAAAATAGACTTCATTTTTGAAATCTACACGTCAATAAATGGTTAGGGTGAATTTTGGGAATTTTTTTGAAACAGTTGATTTTTTGGTGAATAGTAAAAAATAATGTTTTTAGTTTCAGTGTATTAATGACATCATTAATGATATAATAATGATTTCATAAATCTGGTAGACTTGTGTATAGTTAAATAATATTTGAGGTGTCCCAAACGCCTTATATCATGGGAAAATACCATGGGAAAGCGCATGGATTGGTAAATACCACCCATGAGGTGTCCCTTGGAAATTATTAAAATATTCCCTTAATTTTCCTATAAATTCCAACCCATTCCTTCATTAACATCATTCCTAATACCTCCACAACGAAGATATGGCATCCTTACCTTCATATTATTCCTCCCAAGGTTTCCTCAAGCCCCCAAGGTCACAACCTTCGTGTTCTAAGGGTAACTCTACAAGGTATGAAAGTTCTCAATTTTCTTCTTTTTCCATTCAAGTTCTCTTTTATGTGGTATAACTTTCAAGTTTCCATACCATGTTTTTATTTCCTTATTATTATTTATCTAATCTATATTATAATTCATTTCAGGATGGTTGACCCTTGTCCCCTCTCTTTTTAATATTTTCTTAAACCATGTTGCGTAGCCATTAGGCTGCCGAATTTTTATAAGGGATTTCTCAATTATTATTTTATTTGAGTTGCATTATTTTCTTATTATTTATTCATATCTTCTTACCCAATAGAAATTAAATCTCCAGAAATAATGTATATTCTGGATGTTTTCATTTTCATGGAAAATTCATCATCATTATTTTTATCCTCACCCACTTATTCAAGGAATAAAAACATTGTCCATGATGGGTCGAATTACCGACATCATGGATGATGTGGTTTCAATTTTCATTAACTTTTTAAATTATGGTTATGAAACCATTTTTATGGCCGAAAAAAGTTATAATATATGTATTATATCTCATCCATGGTTCTGGAATTATTTTTAATTCATTTTTTAAATTTATAAAACAAAATGAGATCATTTTTATCAAAGAACCACTAAAATGATCTAAGCGAACATCATTAATGTTTTAACTTATGAATCATCCTAACATTTAAAATAAAAATTGATAAATGGTATAATTTATGTTACTGGATATATTTAAACACTACTTCATTCCAATTATGGAGTTTCACTTTCAATTGATAAGAATGTCCACCATGAACCGATCATAGAAATCATGTAAGGAACTCACCCAAAAACAGTGCAAAGAGAAAAATACTAACAATTAAAGGGTAAAATTATGTTATTAAATTAAAATATAAGATGTTATAAACATTATAATGTTTCTATAAAATACTAATAACACTCTTTTATGCATTATACAGTAATTTTAAACATGTTTTAAGTAAGACAAACCCGAGGTAAGGGAATTCTAAACCCAATTTCCATTCTTTGGGTTAACCTTCTACTAAATTATTTATGTTCTATTTAAATTTTTTGTGTGATGGGTTCTATTTATAATATATTTTATTATGTGTATTTAAAGTATATATACATACTCCATCCACTCTATTACGTTTCTCTTAAATTGTATGATATTTATAAGGGGATTTTCTTTAAAATCCTCTTTTTAAATTCGATTTTACAAAATTCCAAGGCAATGTTTTTATGGAATTATTCATGTTGTATGATTATGTTTTGGTTCATGGGAATTATTTATGATGAAGGTTGGGAACTATATTTCCCTCCAATGCATTGGGTATGAGTAAGTTGGAGGTCATACGTATGGTTACTCCAAGTGTAACTTCGATGGTTACACAATGTAAGGTAGCCGTGAGGGTTACAAATTACAAGGTTGCCAAGAATGGTTACAAGATTATGCATTTGATGCCCCAAGATACCTTTATTATTATATTTATGTTCTCATATTTTTTATGGATATTCTGTAAATATCATGTCACACAAAGTAAGTATATATGGGTGACAAGAATGTCTTTTGAAAATGCTTTCATACGTTACAAGTATTTATGGACTAATGTGATCATTCCTTCTTTTCCATACCATACTGAGATTTTCTACTCATACCATGTTTTTAATTTATTTTAAAAGGTTAATGGATGTTTAATACAAGGATGGAAGCCATATTATATGTTTAATAATTGTCATGGAGTCTTGTTTTAAGTTTTAATGTTTTATATTTTTTAAAAAATAGAAACTGTTTTTATGGTATACACTCTATAATAATGTGTAATGTTATGAATATATTGTCCTAATTCTATAAATCTCTAAACATGAAAAGATCATCAATGTAAAAGGAAGTGTTTTATTGACTAAATTCAAGATTATGTATGTAATAAGGTTGGGTCCTTATATTTCCACCTTCAATGGAGCAATTTTAGAAAGGATAAGGCTTTGTGCGAACTCATTTATTTGTCGTATTTCATTATCTAAAGGTATGAATCCATGGAAAGAGTTTGATCTGGTTTCCCTCTTAGCTTATATTTTTGGTTTCTATGATTTCAAGTTCATTTATCTGGGATGAGGTTTTTTTCATATGTTATTTCCCACTACCAACGCTCTCTCTCGCAGTAGGCTTTCTCCTCGATAGCGGCTCGGAGTGGGGGAGGCCATTGCGCGACCCTATATCATGTCTCCCCCTCTCCTTTTCTTCTAGATCTTATTTCTCCTTGTATCGTCTTCGGTAGTGGCCTCTGCATACAAATGGGTGTTTTTTGATTTTAGAATCATCATCAGCTTTGAAGTCCCGATTAAGTTTGTTTATGTCAAAGCCCTTAGATCTCGTCCCCTGATCTGACCTCTTGTACCTCAGTGTCTCTCCATGTCAGAGATAAAGCGGTGGAAACCTAGAGGTTTTGGGTTCTGTGGTATAGTATTCGATGGGTTCCAGGCACTCCTAAGTCGGTTTTTCTTTGTTTGGTTGGATTCTAGCCTCCTTCCTCGTCGATGGTGTCGGCGCTCGGAGCCCTCAACCACTTTCCCTTCTTTGGTCTCTCGTTCTTCTATGCCCCTCCGAGGCGGATCTGGAGCGATGTCAATGTTGAGACTTTGGGATGTGCGGTTTGGTGGCCGTCAGTGTGCCCGACGAAACCTTTCGATGATGACATTTTTTTCCGAATGGCAGCGGCATGGCGAAGATTTCGGTTTGCTAATTTTGTAAAGTTTTTTCTCATGCTTCGGTGAAGTTTCTTTGGTTTTTTTTCTACGGTTTTGTTTGGTGAGATGCCGATCTATTCCTGGGTATCGTTCATTTCTGATTTTGGTGGTGGCCATTCGTCTCTATGACGACGAGTGGACGATGGGGTTCTTCTATGATGGTGGTTCGATGAAGCGGGTGAAGGATTTTCTATTTTATGTTCGAATCGGTGGCGGTGATGGCCGATGGGTTCTCACCGGTGATGTTTGTAAAAGGCGGTGATGGTGATGATGAGGTGGTTCGATGTTGGGGGGCACGACTCAAGGAGGCTCTCTGATCAAAGATCTGTGTCCCGAGGCATCCCAGTGTTGATGGGTTGCTAATTTAGAATTTTGAATCAAAAGTGGACTTCGTCTAAGTAGCGGTTTTATGTTTTTGGTGATTTGGTTTTTTTATGTATGGCCTGGTTCCCGCTCACCCAAAAAGAGTTTTTGGAAAATACATTAAAAATATAATTTTTTGTCAGTTATTTCCCACTACCGATTTGAAGGTACGATCATATAGCTTTGGTTTGGTCAATTTACGGCTAAGAACCCTTAGGATTGACGAATGGAGCTCAAATTTTAATCTTAATGATTTAAAGAAACATTCTCTCAGGTATGGATAATACTTTATTGTTTAAATTGGGGTTTTCGGCACTCTGAAATCCTATATGATATTGCTTCTGTGATGGGTATAACAATTCAGATGGATTTGGAAACTAAAAAGGTCGTTTTTGGTCACTTTTCAAGAATATTAGTTGATGTAGAATTATTTTATTCCTTGATTGATAAGGTTATCCTCTCCATTCCCTTATATGAAATCAATAATATAATTTTTTAGGAAAAATGATAATGTATTTTGATTTTTGTAGTATCTTTGGACAGTCATGGTCCATTTGTCGATCAAATATTGTTTGATCTAGATTTCAGTTGAAGGGACACGATGAGCTGCATTTCATAATGAAAGGTAGAAATTAGTTTTCCCAGGATATTGTTGTTCAATATATAGAGAAATATGTGAATGATATTACTCATGACTCTCCCACCATAAATTTAACTTCTAAAAATGTACATATCGAGAATTTGATTCAGAGAACATCAATGTCTAATGCTGAACATAAAAACATGAGCTACATTAAAATCCCCAGCATGAAACCCTCTTATTCTCTTCATAATGATGATATATTCCTTCCACCTCTAAAACTATATGATAATCCTAATGTCACATGGGATGATTTGGAAAAGGGATATGATTCAGATGTTGTGGGTGTTTCATTCATGGATTTCCTAATTTGGGGCACAATGGAGGATTTGGGTGAGTCAGAGTCTGATGGCAGTCAAATTGATAAAGATATTTTAGTACAATATGAGGTTAATGTCAGACTTTGGAAGGAGTAAATTTTAGTACTTTCAAAATGTTTTAAAGGGAAGACCAAGATGGAGGTTGCTACTTCAATGAAAATCAAGACTAAAAGATCTCACTCCTTAGTGAATAAAGAGAAAGGGAATTCTACTCGTGATAAAGGGACTAAAAAGGTATTAGTTTCTTCTTGTCAATCCAAATTAAATGAATAAATGGAATGATCTACATCTATTGATAATAGTATTAGGTTGATGAAATTAAAATAACTCTCATGTTATGGACTCTCTCCAGATTCCCACAACAAAGTAACATCAAATACCAATTCAATTAATTCCTATGTATTAATGGATGTATATAGATGTTTAGTGAATATAGTCACTAGACTTGGCATGAAATATTATCTTACCTGTAAGGAGATTATTTTCCAATAGGTACATGATATATTTCTAATAGATATTTCCACTATGGATCCTAAGTTGGATTCTGTTGAAGGGAATTGAGAAAAGGCTGTTGACTTTAATTTACATAGGGAGATTCTAGTATCAAATATGGAGACTCCTAAGGATGAAAAATCAACCAGTATTGTTTTTCTCTACTATTTTCGATTCTACATAGCATGTGAAGCTTAAATCTACTTTTAAGGACAATTATTCTCTTGAGAGGGTACATCCTACCACTAAAACAATGTTTTGTTTGGGTATAGTGTATATGTCCAAGATATCCAGACATTCCACTATTAGGATGTATCAGTCTAGTTGAATACATATGTGTTTTAGTGCAAGAACTTTGGAAACTGGTGGTATTAATCATCATGCATGTCCAAGTTTGATTACACATGCTCAAAGCACGGTTGAACATAAACATATTGATCACATGGTAGAGATAGTAGATTGAACAAAGATAAGGGAAGTTTTGGTTCTAATTAATAGCTCCTCTAATAAATATTTCGAAAGGTAAATAGTAATGTTAGTATACATAATTCATTTCATATGCTTAATATGACCAACAATGAGGCTGATGGGAAAAATATTGATGGTGTGTTTGGAGCTTAAGTCACGAATGCTAATGTTGTTGCTGATCTATTGAATGATGGTGGTGGCCCTTGGATACCTATCAAGACATAGAGGAGGGGGATACATCCTTATGGTAGGGGTGGATGGCTTGATCATCACAATATGACCAGTCATTCTTGAATGAGATAATAAATTTTTTACTTTTTTTTTATGGACCCTTGGATACTTTTATGTTCCTCTGCTTGTTCCATTTCTATTTTCAATAAAGTGGCCTTTTATGCCTCAACCTTTTCAATGAGAAATATTAAAATTTATAATTATATGTATATATAATTATAATTATAAATATTTTTATATATTAATAAATATATTTATATACTAAAAAGGCACTGCCATGGGTTTGGGGACAAAACTCATGACTCCAAATTTATTAATAAAAAATACAAGTACAATGGAGATATTGATGAAAACATGACACAAATTTCCCAAAATGTAACAAAAGGTCACTTCATGTGGCATCCCTTATATCACATATTTCAAGTATACTTTCCCCTTTCCTTTAGATGTTAGCCCCTCTATCATGTCTTGATTTGTGAGGGGTAATAATCCTCATCAGATGATGACTTAGAGGTTTTTTAAAAGATTCTAAATTTCCAAGTAAAGTATTATATATTCATCTCTTAATTCAAATAAAATTCATCCTCAAAATTGATTTCAATCCACCACTAGAATACTTTGTAGGAACTTCAATCGTACACATTCATCTCCAATATGGAAAAAATAACCTCAAACCATAAGAAGAACCAATATGTTGCATTCTTTATTAATTCCTTCAATTGGGGTTTTCACCTTCCTGGTCTTTTGGGATGGTGACATTCATATTTTTCTTTCATGCACTAATACATTTCTCATATAAAGTCTTTACAAATTACTTATAAGAATTATTCATTAGATCATAGATGTTTGATGGTTAATTCCATTCTATATTCTTAGAATTATCCATATTCATATTTGGGTGTGAAACTTGCAAAGGGACATTAGCCACCCGTATCAACACAGAAGATTCAGATTTCTAAGGAATTTCTATTTGGAAACCCTCTCTATATAATTGATTTTTATTACCTTTAGACATAGATAATGTCTTCTCCATTTCTCTTTTAGAATAAATATACATTTTGGGATAGTCCACCATGGAAACTGGATCCACAAGAGTATAACAGGATACTTTGGATCCCAACATACATATGGAAGAAGCAGTAGAATTAGTGGGAGGTTGTTGAACAACATCATGATGATCTACCCATTCTTACAGCTCGCCAGCTTGAAGTGTAATTCCTCCCTACACTTTCGATAGAGGCTCACAAAGGAGAGATCATTGTCCATCATCCCCTATATCATTTATCGCATCAGTCAAGTCCCTAATTTCATATATTTTTGAAGGTTTGTCCCCAGATCAATCCATGAGAGGAGTGGAGATAGATTCTTGCTACTCATTTTGAGTCTTCCCCAAACCAGAGATATAAGATGATCTTTTTCCATCAGTAAAGGAAGTTATCTTATTTTTTATTGATAAAGAAGAGTCTATTTTTTATTTTACTTTCCTACTTTTATCAAACTAAATATTCTTCTCCATGATGAACTGAGAATCAACATCAAATTGATAAACCAACTACTTATTAGAGTCATCGAGCAGTACATTTCCAGAATACTTTTGTCCTAAAACAAGATCATCATGAAATATTTCCACATAAAACTACTCAAGAGGCCCTAAAACATCATGATAATCAATTTTTATATAATTATACTTTTCAAAGGATAAACACCCAACCCTGTCTAGGGTTTAACATGCCCAACCCCATGCTCATAGTTTGGATCTATTCCTCCAGAGCTTAATTGAGGTATCTTTCCACTAACATTACATGGACTATGACTATAACTCATCCCAAAATCCTTTCGCTGTATGAAATTTTTATTGTATGAATTCTTATCATGCCCCCAAGTTAAAAAGAATGAAAAATTAAAATCCCTCCTACAACATGAGGTATCATGACCAATAATCTGGAACTTCATAAAAAACCATGACCATTTTTTATATTCAATTCTCAATTCAATATCATCTGAGTTTTTAGATAGAATATCTTGATAAACTAAACTATAAAACTATTCAACATCCACCAAGAAATGAGTGTAATTCCCAAATCTGGCCACTTCATTTTCCCTATCTATCTTAATAAGAACATCAATTCCCATAATAATATCTTACGAAATCATTGGGTGCCAAAGAATCCAATTTAATTCAAATACATTGAATTAAAATTGAATAGCTGAATCAATAACCTCCAATGGGTTAAATTTTCTATCCCAATAACAGAGATGCAAGACACCAGGTTTAAGGGATATCATGCCTAGTCCCCAAGACCTTATTTTAAGATATTCTAATGTGAAGATAAATAAATTCATTTATAATTATAAGTATAAATAAATAAATATATGTATAAACATATATAAATATTTTTATGTAATTATATAGATATATATTAATATATAAATATTATATTTATAATCTTATAATAAACTTATTTATTATAATTTTTGAATTATTTACATATTTTTATATGTAGTTGTAATTATATTTAAATGTATTTATATATAATTAAAAATTTACAATTATAAATAGAATAAATATATTTATTGTAATTTAATAAGTATTTATGAAAACATAATAAGTTCATGGGTATAACATGAATGAATCATAAACCTAGTAAAATAGAGTCATATAAAACGAGTCATCACATATATAGAAAGAATGAATAATAATGGTGTCAATGTATAAAGGAACATTCATGATGAATACCTAACATATGCATGTGTCATCATAATTTTGGTAATCATAACATTTAGCAACCCACAATCATGTCCAAAAATAAACTTATGATCATATAGAGTCAATTATACTCACACATCAATATATGAATATAAATCACGACAATCATATCCAAGAATATCATAATTATCCCATGATATATATATTTATATCGACCAAATTCATTAGAGACATATATTTATTTAAATATATATAGATATATATTTATATATTTATAATTATAAATAAATATATTTAAAAAGTGTTAATATATAATTATAAATAAATAAATATATATATATATTATAAATATATTTATTATTTTAAAAAAATTATTATAATTTTATAATTATTTAAATACATACATATTTTTTTAATCTAATAAACAAATTTTTAAAACATTATATATATATTTGAATTATTAAAAAATGTATATTAATTAATCATATTTAGATTAATTATATACACACGTTTTTTTATTTAATGTATATAAATAAAAATTATTTTTGAATATAAGTATAATAATTATATATATATAATAATAATAATTTTTATTAAAAACGTTTATCAACACTAAGAATAGTGTTGACAAATCTATCCTTTATTAGTGATTTTATCTAGCATTGATAAAGGTGAGACTTTTATGAGTCCTTTCTACTTTTCATTGATAAATATAGGTGCTTCCCTTGCCCTGATTAGTGGTAGTGGGTTTTATAATATGATTAGTTCTTCCCACACTATACGTTCTTGTTTAGTCAATGGATAAAACTCGAAGGAACCCTGTTAATGTTGAATGAAATGGACAATGAAATGATTTTCCTCCTACGTAACCAAACATTATGAGTGCTAAAATGAATAATATTATTGATATGATGAAATGAATTTCCCAAGCTAGGAATCATTTATAATTTCCAAAAAGAAACGAAGGAAACAATATTACGTTAAGTCCTTCATGAGTAAATTTCCACCATTATTTAGTGGTACCAATGATCCACTATTTCCTGAGTAATATATCAATACCACTGAAAATATTTTTTCTTTTTTTGAGTGTTCAGAGCATGAAAAATTCATTTTGGTTATTTATCAATTAGAAGGTGAAAAAGATAAGTGGTGGAAAATTAATAAGAATACAAGGGAATAAGAAGAAATTGAATCTATGGAATGAGAAGAGTTTAAGGGGATATTTCTCAGTAAGTACTTCACTTGTATTCTATGAAAAAACAAAGAAATAATTACTTGAACATAAGAAAAAGGATGATGAATCTATTGGTACCTATGAATCTAATTTTACCATACTCAAAAGGCATGGTTCTATTTTAATAATCATAATTTAAACTAAAATTGATTGATTATTTGGTGGCCTATAACTAAGTCTTTAAAGGGACTTTGTAATAAGAGACTTCAATGAATATAAAGAAGTCGTTCAATGTGCACTAAAGGTAAAAATGGAAATTGTATATTCCCACCATTCTTATTTTTTTGATAAGAAAAGTAAGACTAAATGTCATGAAAAAAAAATGGTGGAATGAAATTTTAGTTGTATATATACTAGAAATTTTGGGAGAAGCATCATGGGAATTCATTGAATATAACTAGGAGGATCTATAAATGTGGAAATGCTGGTCATAAATCTTGAGAATGTCAAAATGAAATTAATGGTCATGTTAATAAAATAGAGGAGAAGAGGATGCCAGATAATATAAAACATACACTATAGTTTATAATATATAAGGAGTTTCAGAATTATGAAAATAAATGACCCAATCCAAGGGTTAATGTGGATGATAAGATGCGAAAAAATCTGAAGACAAAGGATAGAGGGAATTATTGTTCCTTCACAATGGATGATGTGAATCATGATATTTAAGGAACACAAATCCTCCCTTCCCTAGTTGGGAATTCCATGTTTGATTTTCTATGAATAAGCGCTATAAAATCTTATTTTTTTATACTTTTGTGAAATTTCATGTGATCTTCTCCCTCTATATGGATTCTGGAAAAATGAGATTACATTTGATATAATATAAAAAAAAGGATGAGCCCCAAGATTCCAATGATTTTTTTGGTAAATGCTAAAAACATATATAATGACAAATGGTGAATTGAAATTTAGAAGTATATATGTCTCCATGTGATACTAAATTATGAGTTATGGATACCATCATGAGTTTATTATTTTAAGTTTCAATATAACTTACAAGTCATTGAAACCCCTATTGAGGTTTTATGTGATGAGAGTTTACCAAGATTAATGATATTTTAAGATATATTTATGGAAATATGTAAGATCCTAGACATTTTTGGAGTTGAATCAAAATCATTTAAATGTACACTTTTTCCTAGTACTGATTACTTTTCATTTGGGTTTTACCTTAGGGTGGGTTTCGGTGAATCTTGAGAAAAGTTGAAGGAAAGAAGGTTGTACATGGTTATAGAAACTGTGAACACCAGACCAAAAAACTGTGAAATATTAGATAGTGGGGGTTCACACATCTAGAAAATAGTTTTTCAAACCATGTTCTCTTAAAGTATAAACTATGCACCCCTAAAATAATAGGTGCATAGTTAGAGAAAATTGTTCACCTGACCTAGGAAACCATGTGTGATCTTTTTAATGGCCATAAATTTAGTTTTAAATCCACCCAAACCCCATTAAATCACCCATTTAAACCTCATTTTAACCTAAGAGGTATTTTATATTTTTAGAGCACTTCAGATGAATTACAAGACCTCTTGAACTACATTCTTCATGAATCAAATCCTAGATCAAAGGTCTGCTCCTCTCTCAGAATGTAGATCTTATCCCGTTACTTTCCCATTCATCCTACTTCCTTCTATTTCTATTTTGGGGGGATGTGATCTTATATTTTTCTAGATCTAGATATATATTAGGTGAATCAAGATATAGTCTAGACGATCTATATTTCGAATTAAGAGATATTTTTCTCTTTAATCGTGATTTAGGATTTGGGATTCATATCCTAATCTACGTCATTATGCTGATCAATTTTTGGGAAATTCCATTGGGAAATTTTTCTTTAACAAATTTTTTAAATTGAATCAATATCTTATTCTACATCATTATTCCATAGAAATTGTGGTTTTATTTTAGCGAGCATTCTTTATCACTATTCTTGAGGCAAGTGGTCTAAAATTCAATATCATAGTCTTGATTAAAATCATGTCTATGTAATTGTAGATTTTTATAAGAGGTTTAGGAATTATGTTCTTGATTAAATTAGTTAATTTTGTGAATTAATTTATTAAGGAAAATTTGAAATTGGGATATTGATATTTTAGATCATGAATAACTAATAGTAAAATTAATTATGGAGTTATTGAGATAATTGAACTTGATTAATTAATTTTAGAATTAATTAATGGGAATGGTTGGGATTATGAAATTGTGATTTAGGATAATTAATTGTTGAATTAATTATGGAATAATATATATTTTTGAAATATAATAATTATTTGATGAATTAATTATTGTTAAATTGATGTTTTTGAATATTAGAATTAATTATTAGAGATTGTTATGACAATTAAATATATTTAGATGGAACAATTAATTTAGGATTGAATTGGGGTGATTGGATTCATGGAGATAAAACAATTAATTGATGAATTAATTGGGTTATTGAATTAATTGACATCAAAATATTAATTGAAGATTTAAACAATGATATTGAATTGTTCGAGATATAATAAATTAATTGATGAATTAATTAATGGTTGTACTTTGATTGTTTAGTTGTTAAATTAAATAAAGGAATTAGTTAATTAATTAATTAATTAATATGATAAATGTGATTATATAATTGTTGAATTACATAATGTAATTAATTAATTTCTTAATTAAATAATGTGAGTAATGTGACTATTTAATCATCCAATTAAATAATTGGATTAATTAATTGATGAATTAATTAATGTGAGTAATCAGACTATTTAATATTTAAATTAAATAATGGAATTCATTATTTGATCATCATCATCATCATTAAATTTTTATTTAGGAAGACAAAGGGAACAAAGAAAGAAGACAGAAAAACAAAATAAGAGACAAGATACAAGGCACCTGGGAACTAGCGGGTCTAAAGTAATGTAAACCAAGAGCGTCACCTCTTATCAAATTAACCCCCTCAGGTTTCAAGAGATTGATCGAAGGGAGGCAAGTGATGTTAGAGTCCGAGATCGCTGTTGACACAAGATGATCTGCAACTCTATTCCCCTCTCTCCATGTGTGGGTCACTCTGACATTGTGGAGGAGAGTGTGGAATTTCCTAACCATGTAACATATTAACCAAGGTGTATGACCTTTTCCATTTAGAGACTTATAAAGAATTAGAGAATCAGTCTCTGTTTGAGTGATCACAATTTCCCTTTGTTCGCAAAAGGGTAGTTCGGTGAGTAGGGCTTTGGCCTCTTCCTGAAGCTTGGTACCTTTCCTATAAAAAGCAGTGAATGCCAGCACAACACTGCCACACCTGTCCCAAAACACAGCACCTACTCTCATATTGCATAGCAGGTAGGAACCACTCATTTTGAGCTTGTAGCCCGAGGCCAGAGGGTGCCAACATATCCACTGCCCTTGTTGCCTATTGTAGGGAGGATTAACCAGAGGAGCACTTACCTGCAACAACTTCAATGAGGGAGGCTCCTGCCAATTGTCTATGAGTGTGACCAGGTCCAGCAACAGGTTCTACATGCTCTCTATAATGGACCTTGTAGTATGATTGGCGCCTTAGAAGTGGGCCTAGTTCCTAGCGTGCCACATGCTCCAGCACTTTGCACTAAAAATGAGAGATCGCACTATCATTTCCATATCCAAACAATCCATCCCGTGGAAACACCTATACAAAAAGGTCTCATTGCCTTGAAAACTATAAGAGAATGCCGTGAAGGCTTCAGAAAAGACCATACACTGTGTGCCCACTCACTCTCGAAGAACAGGTGGAGCATTATCTCTTTGCACTGGCTACGACAACAATGGAATTTGGAGGCCAGACTGAAACCCGCCTTCTTGACCTACTCGTCCGTATCCACCACATAGTTCGTGATCCTCCATGTTAGAAAATTATATTTAGAAGAAATCTTCTTTCACCAAACATCGGTGTTCCAGATATCTCAAGGGCCCCACGAAGCTGAGAGTGTTCGGTAATCCATGAAAGAGAAGTTCCCCGAGGAAGCACCAGTGAATATGCAAGTGTCTGGGTCTGCGCTAATACCAATTGAGGCTATGATCTCCTACTATTCTATGACTAGCACTATAATGGTGAATGAGGGGTGGAGACTAGCTTCGTTAAAGGATATCAAGGGGGACGGGCAGCCTGGAAAACCCATAATAGAGCCAGCCCAATTATGCCTCCATAAGAGGATCTTGCCCTCCCCCACAATCCAACAAGAGTACGGTTCCAGGGTGTTGATGAGAGGATAAATTCTAGACTAGAACGGGTAACCATTACCACCAGTGTACTCCTCTTCCCTCACCCAACGGTAGGACATAGACTTCCCCCATAGAGTTTTCCCTTCGATCACTTTCCATGCCAGCTTGGCACGCATACAATGCAGCGTGTAATCAAGGATCCTCACTTAAACTCCCCATCCTGGATTGGCTTTGACATTATTTACCACAAAACCCAGTGACACATCCCCTCAGAAATAGCATCCCACACAATGTGACCCAGGATCTTATCAATGGTCATAATGACTCCTTTTGGAACAATAGTGGAGGTCGTTGCCTGAATGGGGATGGCCGCCAGAACACTATTAACCAAAGTGATCCACCCCCTGACGGAAAGGAAACAGTTCTTCCAGTTAAGGACCCTCCCTATGATCTTGCTCACAATATGGTCGTAGTCTCGAATCCTAAGTCTCCCTAAATAAATTTTGTTTCAAATTTAATCCATGGGAAAGGACCGACGGTTCATGTCAAGACTGTTGTAAAGAGAAATTAATGTGGGTTATGTGATTATTTAATCATTGAATAAAATAGTAGGATTAATTAATTGAAAAATTAATTAATGTGGGTAATTTGATTATTTAATTTTTATATTAAATAATGGGATTGATGATATTAATTAATTGGTGAATTAATTGAAGTTTTTGGAAGTTCTAATTAATCTTGGAATTAATTAATGGAAATGATTTAGATTATTTAATTGGATAATTAATGAAATGGGATTATAGTGGTAATGAAATTGAATGAGTTAGAATAATTAATTATAGAATTAATTAATCGATATTATTGTGTTAATACAATTGAATGAGTTAGATTAATTAATTAGAGAATTAATTAATGGGGATTTTTGTGTTAACAAAATTAAATGTGTTATATTAATTAATTAGTTAATTAATTATTGTGAGTCATGGGGATATTGAATTAATAAAATGATATAATTAATTGAAGAATTAATTGTGTGATATTGAGTTATTAATTTAAGACAATTAATTGTATAATTAATTATGTGATATTGAGTTGTTTATTTGAGATAATTAATTGTATAATTAATTATGTTATGTTGAGTACTTGATTTGAGATAATTAATTTTTGAATTAATTAATGTGTTTTATGTGATTAATTAATTTTTAAATTAATTAATATTATTGATGTGATTAGTTAATTTAAGAATTAATTAGGTGCATTATTGTTTTTAATTAACTGTATAATTAATCAATTTTATTGATGTGATTAGTTAGTTTCTGAATTAACGAATGAAATTGTTGTGTTTAACTAATTATTGAATTAGTAATGGAATTCATGTGGATAATTATCTATTGAATTAATTATGTGTTTATGAATGGTAACATGGTCATTCAATTACGATGTTATGAATGTTAACATAGACCTTCTAATGTGTGAAGTTATGAATGGTAACATGCTCATTCAATTATGTATTTTCAAATGGTAAATGATAACAAGGAAATTTGACCAAGTATTATGAATGATAAAATTCTCATTCAATTATGTGTTTTTAAATGGTAAATGGTAACACATACATTTGACCAAGTATTGTGAATGGTAATATAATCATTCAATTATGTGATATTAAATTGTGAATGGTAACATGCTCATTCAATTATGTGACACTAAATTGTGAATGGTAACATAATGATTCCATTATGTGATATTAAATTGTGAATAGTATCATTCACATTTAATTAGATGATATTAAATGGTGAATGGTAACTTGGAAATTTAGAAAAGTATTAAGAAAGGTAACATGGAAATTCATATTTTATATCCCTTGGAGATGGTTCGGACTCCAATAGAGTCCGTAGGAGGAATTGAGGTTCGGGTGTCCTTAGGAACCTTGGGGCATATGTGGTTAAATAGAGAATATTTAATAATGAGATAATGGTTTATTTATGCATTATACTTATTTTTTTATAAAACTTATTACACTGTTTTGACTGGATTTGTTTTAGACACCATTGGTGGTGGCCTACTAATTTGTTCTCACACCCTACTCGGGCTTCCTGATTGGTACCCAAATTGATTATGTGATTACATGACAAGTTAAGGGGAAAAACCCCATGTTGGATAGCTGAGTTAGGGATGGATCACAGATGAGGGAACCAAACAAGGTTTGAGACCTTATTTTGTGTTTTAAATGTATTTATTTTTGAATTTTCATATCAAGACTTGGAACATACATTAGCATGACATATTTATTGTTCAGTTTTGATATTGTATTTTCAGTTTTGGTCATGTTCTAATACTCATACTATTTTATTTCTTGTTATATATTATTCAGTTATTGTTTCATTATTTCCCACTAGTGTATTACTATGATAAAATAAAAAAGAGAGGGTATAGTATACCCATGATCGATATTAGACCCTCAATTCTAGTCAGTAGCCTTAGGCATACATGGAGGCATGCTTGAGGTCATGTGGTCAACTAGTTCGGGGCACCCACATATGGAACCTGGGATGGGATGTTATAAACTTGTATCAGAATAGTTTTATTTCCTTTTTTCCTTTGTGTTATGATTTGAAAAGGTTTATAATATACTAGTAAGAGTCACACCTTGGTTTTGAGCTCGTGCATAGGAGTAGCTACCCCATGTATATGGGAGAACCCAAGTACCCAGGGTGTTATTTTTGTTACTTTTATTTACATTTACAGTTGAATGTTATTTCAACATGGGTGATGCACTTGTAATGTGATGTGTTTTTTTCCTTATTTTATTATAATTTACTTGTGGCCTGGTAAGGACAAAGAGTTTAGTTTTCATGTATAATTCAATTAACTTAGGGTTATTGTGGCATGTAACATTTTAGGCATGCACAAGAAAATGGGTAATAGGTGTGTTGTTGAACATAATTTTTTTTTCCATTCTTGTGAAATTGAAATAAAAATGGTGCCTAACATGAAATTTAGAAAGACTTTGAAATGATGAAAGATGAGAATAAATGGCTGTCTAAATGAGAAACTTGAATAATTATAATGTGTTTACCCTAGTTAACTAGGACCTATATATATTATAGTTAAGGGTAGAGATAGTGCCTCAGTTTTGAGCATGTGGCGGGAAAAAGGGGGAAATAATTGATACGGTTTTTGTAAATCCCCCTTGTTAAATATGATAATTTTGTGAATTAATAATTCTTAGTTTTTTATTTGGACCTTGATGTGGGTATTTAGGGTAGTGAGAATTACCTAGTTTGAGAAATTGGTTGTGAGTTGTGCGTGGGACTGTCTTGTTTCGGATAAGTGTGGTGAGATGTTGGTGGGAACAGAAGCCCCATACTCTCATAGGATAAGGTGTTTCTGTAATGGGAGGTAATATCAGTGATGAAATTTTTTTGGTGGTGTTACTCAATGAATTATTTGTGTACTTTTAGTTAGTGATTTGTATGTACCGTACCTTGACACCATCCCAGTTATGCTGAGAAAACACTGGATTTATGCCAAAATATATGAATGTGTTTTGGTTAGATATAGTCCCCCTTTGTGGTTGAACTTATAAAGTGGTGTATATGGAGCTGGATGATGCGAGGCACACCATCAAAAATTTACATATGAGGTTCACATGATGGTTCAAAGGTCGATGTATACCTTAGTGGTTGATTTTATTAATAAGAGGGGTTAATAAAGATCCTAAGGTAGATATCAATATGTCAGTAGAAGGAGAATGGAGATAGACCATGGGTTGTAAATGGTGGCATTAACATTACAATAAGGAAACTATAAGGTTCTTGTTTAAATTCCTCAGTGAAATGCTGGGTAGTCCTAGAAGGTGTTGGATGTACTTCCTGTCCATGTAGTTTTTTATGGAAAGGTAGAGTGCTAATGTTTAATGGTGTTATTTTGGTTATTGATCATGGTGAGTTGGGAATCACATTGATTATATTTTAGAATTTGTTCTTGAGACAGATTCGTCATTTTAGGAGCATCTTATATGTGTGTTGGATCACACTGAGAAGGGGTTGTGGGGAAATAATATACTATTAGTTCATGTATTTTAGAAGCATGGATTTGTGTAGGAAGTAACATGGGATAGGGAAACATATGTGACGGATCAGTGGCCCGGCCTTTTGACTTAGAATCTTAGTGATACTCAGGAGTATAGCTCAAGGATGAGCTATTATAAGGTGGGGATATGGTAAGATCTTTAACTTTTCTAGAGTTGACTTAGACTCATTTATATGTACTCGTTTTCCTAGTATTGATAACATTTCATTTTGTTTTTAACTTGGGGTGTGTGTGGGTTAATTTTGAGAAAAAATGAAGGAAATAACATTGTACACAATTGGCACATGGCTAGAACAAACTGTGCATTCTGGACCAGCGAACTATGTAACCCTGGATAGTGGGGGTTCGCACAGCTGGCGCAAGATCTTTCAAACAATGCTTCCTAAAAAGATAAACCATGCACCCCTAAAATAATAGGCACATATTTAGTGCATAGTTAGAGAAAACCGTGTGCCCCTTCCCAGAAAACCAGGCATGATATTTTTATTGGCGCAAAAATTAGTTTTAAATCGACCCGAACCCCATTAATTCATCCACATTGACCCTCATTCGTCCCTAGGATGTCTTTCATGTTTTAGAGTTATTCAATTGAATTACAAGAACTCTTGACCTATGTTCTTCATGAATCTAAGCTCCGATCAAAGGTCTTCTCCTCTCTCAGTAAGTGGTTCCTATCTCATTTATTTCATATTCATCCCCCATCATTTTATTTTTCTTATGGTGGGATGTAATCTTCCATTTTTCTAGAACTAGATATAGATTTAGTGAATCTAGATCTAAGATTGCGGATCTAGATTTAGAATTAATAGATCTTGTTTTTTTATAATTGTGAATTAGTATTTGAGATTCACATCTAGATCTATGTTGTTATGCTATTCAATTTTTAGGGAATTCTATTAGGTGATTTTTCATCAACAAATTAAGGAAATTGAATTAATATCTCGTTCTACATCATTATTCAACTTAAATTATGGGTTTTATTAGAGAGTTTTATTTATCACCGTTCTTGTGGTAGGTGGTCTAAATTGAATCACATATCCTTGATTAGAATTATTTGTATGTAATG
The DNA here is from genome assembly GCA_963277665.1 of Viscum album. Lineage (NCBI taxonomy): Eukaryota > Viridiplantae > Streptophyta > Magnoliopsida > Santalales > Viscaceae > Viscum > Viscum album. The sequence goes on along the minus strand of OY728138.1, from coordinate 1,714,089,887 downwards.
GTAGAATTTCTATTACATGTTTAAAAATTGTGTTCTTGATTAAATTAAGTAACTTGATAAATTAATTAATTAAGGTAAATGTTAAATTTAGATATTGGGATTTCAGATAATGAATAATTAATTATTAAATTAATTATAGAGTTATTGAGATAATTGAACTTGATTAATTACTTTTTTAATTAATAAATGGGAATGGTTGGGATTATGAAATTGTGATTCAAGCTAGTTAATTGTTGAATCAATTATGGAAAGATAGATATTTTTGAAATAAATGAATTAATTGATTAATTAATTATTGTTATACAGAAGTTTTCGAGTAGGGATAATTAATTATAGAATTAATTATTAGTGATTTTTAGGATTATTAATTTTTTTGATATAGAATGATTAATTGAAGAATTAATTAGGGTGATTGGATTAATAGAGATAAAACAATTAATTGATGAATTAATTTGGGGTTATTGAATTAAATAAAATAGAACAATTAATTGGAGATTTAAATGGTGATATTGAATTATTTGAGAAGGAATTAATAAACCAATTAATTAATTAATGGATGGATTGGGATTATTTATTTGTTGAATTAAATAAAGGAATTAATTAATTGATTAAATGTGGGACATTTTTTTATTTAATTTTTTATTTAAATAATGGAATTAATTAATTTATGATTTAAATAATGTGAGTAATGCGACTATTTAATCGTTGAATTAAATAATGGATTTAATTAATTAATAAATTAGTTATTTTGAGTAATGTGACTATTTAATCATTGAATTAAATAGCATAATTAATTAATTAATGAACTAATTAATGTGAGTAATGTGACATTAATCATTGAATTAAATAATGAAATTAATTAATTTATGAATTTATTAATGTGATCAATGTTACTATTTAATCATTGAATTAAATAATAGAATTAATTAATGTATGAATAAATTAATGTGAGTAATGTGACTATTTAATCATTGAATTAAATAATGGGATTAATTAATTGAAAATTTAATTAATGTGAGTAATGTTATTATTTTATTTTTATTTAAATAATGGGATTGATGTGATTAATTAATTGGTAAATTAATTGAAGGGTTTGAATGTGTGTATTAATTATAGATTTAATTAATGGATATTATTTAGAATAATTAATTAGTTAATTAGTTAATGGGGATTATGGTGATAAGGAAATTGATAGAGTGAGAATAACTAATTAGGTAATTAATTAATGGATATTTTCGTGTTAATATAATTAAATGAGTTGGAATAATAAATTGGAAAATTAATTAATGAGGATCATTATGTTAATGCGATTGAATGAGTTAGATTATTTAATTGGTGAATTAATTAATGTGGATTGTTGGGATATTGAATTGATAGAATGAGATAATTAATTGAAGAATTAATTATGTGATATTGAGTTGTTAATTTGAGATAATTAATTGTAAAATTAATTATGTGATATTGATTTTTTGATTTTAGATAATTAATTTTATAACTAATTATGTGATGTTGAGTTGTTGATTTGAGATAATTAATTGTTGAACTAATTAATCTATTTGATGTGATTAATTAATTGTTGAATTAAATAATATTATTGATGTGATTAGTTAATTGTTTAATTAACTAGATGAATTATTGTGTTTAATTAAAGATATAATTAATTAATGTTATTGACGTGATTAGTTAATTTTGGAATTAACTAATGGAATTGTTGTGTCTACCTAATTATTGAATTATTAATGGAATTCCTATAGATAATTATTTTTTGAATTAATTATGTGCTAATGAATGGAAACATCTTCATTCGATTATGAAGTTATGAATTCCAACATGGTCATTCATTATAAAAATAAACAATGGTAACATGGTCATTCAAATTTGTGAAGTTATGAAAGGTAACATTATCATTCAAGTATGTATGGTTAAATGGTAAATAGTAACATGGACTTTTGACCAAGTATTATGAACGATAACATGCTCATTCAATTATATGTTATTAAATTTTAAATGGTAACATTTACATTTGAATATGTATTATGAATGATAGAATTCTCATTAAATTATATAATATTAAATATTGAATGATAACATGATCATTCAATTATATGATATTAAATTTTGAATGGTAATGTGGTCATTAAATTATTTAATATTAAACTGTGAATGGTAACATGATCATTTAACTATGTGATAGTAAATTGGGAATGGTAGCAATGAAATTTATCAAAGTATTATGAAATCTAACATGAACATTCAAATGCGATATCCCTTGGGGATGGGTTAGACTCTGACACAGACCGAAGTAGGTATTCACGTTTGAGTGGCCTCGGGAACTTGGGGGTTTATGTGGTTAAATAGAGAATATTTAATAATTTGATAACTATTTATTAATGAAATTTACTTATTTTTTTATATAACATTATACACCGTTATTGACTGGATTTGTTTTAGAAATTGTTAGTGGTGGCCTACTGAGTTATACTCACACCCTACTAGGGCTTCCTGATCGGTACCCAAATAGATTACATGATTGCAAGACAGTTTAAGGGTAAAGGCCCTATGTTGGATAACTAATATGGGGATAAAGCATGTATTAGGGAAACTAGGCATGGTTTATGACCTTCTTGGGTTTTTTCGATGTATTTAATTTTTGAGTTTTCATATTGACACTTGGAACATACATTAGCATGACATATTTATTGTTCAGTTTTGATACTGTATTTCTACTTTTGTCCATCTTGTGTTACTGGTACTGTTATGTTTCTGGTACTGTTATGTTTCTGGTTATGTATTGTCCAGTTATTGTTTCATTATATTCCACTAGTGTATTACTATGATAAAAGAAAAAAAATATATGGTATAGTCTCCCTATGAACAATATTAAATCCTCATTACATGTCGGCAGCGTCTGGCATATTAGGAGGCATGCTTGAGGTCATGTGACCGATCGGTTTGGGGAAACAGTCTGTGGAACCCAGGAATGGACATTAAAAAAATAAAACCATTTAGTTTTTTTTATATATTTTAGTTATAAAGTTATTTTAGGATGAATTCATTTACACTTTGTATACCTTTGATTAAAGGCACTAGTAACCATTGGGTTTTATCTTATCTCTGATGGTTAGGTAACTATGGGTTGTATTTGATTACCTTACGAAGTCAACAAACTTCATTACAATTAGAGAATATTTATATTTGTATCCACTTTCCCGAATATACATTAAAGAAGGGGTAATGTTGCATGGGTTGCCATATTCAATTTTATCTAATCATGACATGAAGTTTACATGTAGGTTTTGGAATAGTCTTCAATAATATCTTTATATGCATTTGAGTTTCAACACTAGTTATAATCATCAGACAGATTGTCACTCTATGAGAACAATTCAAACACTATAGGATACGATAATATCCTATTATAAGGATTTCAAATATGGATTGGGTCATTATTGTACTCTATTTTAGTTTTTATATAATGATAGCTTTCACTTGAGCATTTAGATGGCTCCTTATGAATCCCTTTATTCAAATAAGTGTAAAACTCCAACGTACAAGAATAAAGTTGCAGAAAAAAACTATTGGGACCTAAAAAAGCTAATGAGATGAAATATAACGCTATATACATTCAAAAACACAAAATAAAAACAAAAAATTGACAAATAAGTTATGTTTATAATTTTCTATGTGATCTATAATTTGAAGTTGGTGAGGAGGTCACTCTACGAATTTCTCTATGGAAGTAAGAAGGGAAAACTATGATATGGGTATATCGTTATCTTTGAAATTCATGATCATATTGGGACCATAACCTTTCTATTTACGCTTTCATAGAACCTATATTAGGTCCATGATGTGTTCTAGGTATCTCTATATTGAAATTACATACCTTATCCATCACATGTACCTAACTCAGAGGTCGTGCCACTAGAGCATGATCTTTCTTGCATGGAAAAACAAGGGAACATTTTTAATAGAATAAATATGGTTCTATGAAATAAGACCAATCACATAATTAATTATTTTTTGGAAGAACCACTAGCTTTAGGATGCCATGTGATAACTTGATGCTGTAATGAGGCAAAATTATCCCCAGTTATATGTACCAAAGTGAGAAATTTCGATGGTGAAATTCATTTTAAGGGGAGTAGAATGTAACACCCCAATATTTTGAGAAATATATATTTTTCAAATAAAATTAATCAGTTTGATATTTTGTGTTATTTTCAACAGTTATTTTATATTTTGTTACACACAAACACTAAGTGTAGCATGCATTACATGGAACATTGAGTTTAAAAAATGTAACATACTATTAAAATATTATTATTTAATATGATAGCTATTACATAGCCATTGGAATGGTGGGTATGAATATTATTATCTAAATTATGACAATATGGTTTACAAATGTATATATAATAAATTATTTGATGAACAATTAATTAGAAATGAAATTGAAAATCTTTTGAAAATAAATGGAAATCCTTTCCTAAAAAACTATTTTTATGTGCAAAAGTGTGTTTTATATAAATAAATTAATCAATTCATTTTTTTTAATTATATTAATTATATATATATAATATTAAATATATTGTTTAACATTAATCTCATGTGTTTTATAGACAAAAGATAAGAATACATCCAATTTTACGCTAAAAATTGTATTATTCTAAAAAGTAGTTTTGTCGCCTTTGGTGCAATTGTTTTAAATTTATTTTTTTAACAATTTTAGATAATTAATTTGATTAAATAAAAAAATATTTTAAACCATAATGTAAAAATTATATTTTGGTTAATTGTTTAGAATTTTTTGAAAATTTTAAATTTTTTGGTGATTAGCGGAAAATTATGAATTTTAATTGAAATATGAATTTTCATTTAAAATTTTTATAAAATAAAATAATATTTTAAATTTATTTTAAATTAAAATTATTTCAATAATATATTTTTTAATATAATTTATATAATTTGAATCAATTTTAAATTACAATTGGATATATGAGCTTTGTAATCTTTTGAACATTTTCTCTTGGAAAACCTGCTTTCACATCCAGTCTGTGGGATTAATATTAAATTAAATTTATAAAAAAATATTACATATTTTAAATAAAAATAAATTATATTATATAATAGATTCAACATAATTTTGAACAAAATTATTAGTTAAAATATAAAAAATTTAATTATTTTGGTTTAGGTAAAATGGGTTTATTAGGGGTTAAACTAAGAAGATAAGGGTTAAAATGAGTATAAAACCTATCAAATTAGAATTTTATTGCCATATTTTAATCTTATACTTCCTAAGTTAGACTATATGTTATTTTATAATCTTTTTTTCTATCAATGAAATTTTTATTTTGGATTATTTTGGGAAATTTCCAAGTAGTTTCAAAGTGGGTTCTCTTCCCGCACATATAAACAACAACCACCACCATCAAATTATTTTCACATCTCAAGAAATATTTTTCTAGAATATCTACTAAAATGACTTCCAAAATTCCCTCCTCTCATCCTAGAAGTAATAGTTTTTTAAGAAATACAACATGGGGATGCTTTTGGTGTAAACCTATGGAGGTTACTTGAAGAAGATGCAACATTCTTCAATGAGTGCTTTTATTTTTTTCTTCCTCCGCATCCTTCAATTATTATTAAACCGTGATAATATAACAAAATCATTATATTACATATACTATTATTTTGTTTATTTACAATAATTACTTGAAACCATCCCCACATCCATCAAATGGGTTATGAGATCAACATTCATATGTACCGAAGACTATCACCTCGCAAACTAATGTCATTTGTTTTTACATTACTACCTATCATGGTTGGGTATGAGGATGAATAAAAAGTATATATATATGATATTTATAAATTAATTATACTTATGGAGTCATTATATCACATATACATCTTTATATTCCATTTTTCAGAGGATACGATAACGTTGCTCGTGTGTACGACAAACTACCCCTTCGCGAAGTGTTATGATTCATTTCGCTAACGCATTAAATAAAATGTAATAACGATTAAATTAATGAATATATATGATATAAATGATATAATTATGATATTAATGACATATTTATCATTCTTAAAAGATAATATTTCATTTTATTTCTTACCATTTCACTCGCTGATTGATGATAACATTGTTTGAGTACTCACAGACTACCACTGTCATAACGTGATGCAACTCTCATTTCATCCATACACCACATAGATGATATGTATAAGTATATTTAAAAACATAAAATGGTATTTATGATATTATGATCATTTTGGAAAGATAAGATATTAATTACCTATTTTCTATAATGATCGTTGAAAAATGGAAGCATTACTCATGCGTACTTACGTTCTACCATCTCCAATATCGTAACATACTTCATTTCTCAAAAGCATATTTCATGATTGTTCGTAAAATTATAATTTATTTATAAATATGATAATAATTCCATGATTATTATTCTAAGGATGAAAGAACCATGATAAAAGTAAAATGAATCACTATAAAAAACTGCATTTTAGCGATATTTTTCAGGAAACATCGCTATATATATATATATTTACATATCTCATTTCCTTGCATTGATATATATATATATCGAGAGATATATATATATTAATATATATAAATAATGACATATATATATAAACATACATACATACATTCATATATATATATATATATATGTATACACATATATATATAAACACAAACACACACACAAGTATATATAAATATATTTATATATAAAACACACACATATATATATTTTAATTTTAGCCATGTTTTTATGAAAACGTGGCTATTGTAGTGACATTTTTATAAGTGTTATAAAGTATGGATAATTATATATATGTATACGTACACATATATATATTTACACACACACACACACATATATAAACACACACAGATATATAAACATATATATATATTCTAATATAAACATATGATATATGTATATAATATGAATATATAATATATATACAATATAAACATATATATATTTATATATAATTTAAACATAATATATGAACATAAAATATAAGCATATATATAAATAATATAATATATATATACACACACACACATAAAATATAAAATATAAAATATAAACACACAGATATATATATAATATTTTAATAAATACTCACACTTATATATCGACATATATAAACACATGCACATACATATATATATATATATATATTAATATATATAAACATATACCTGTATATAAACATATATATATATACACACATACATATATTTATATAATAAAACACATATATTTTTTAAATTAAGGCACATTTTTTAAAAAACATGGTTATTTTAATGACATTTTTACGAGTGTTTTAAAATGTGGCTAATTATATACATGTATATATACCCATATATATTTATACACACACTCACACCCACACATATATAAACACACACACACATGGATATATATACATATATTTATATATATAATCTAAACACACACACACACATAATATGAATATATATATATAAGCATAAAATATAAACATATATATATATATATATAATATAAACACACACACACACACAGATATATAAATATATGATAAAATATAAACATATATGTAAAATATGGAGACATATATATTTAATAATATAAACCTATATATAAATATACATAAAATTGAAATATAAACTTATATATATATATATATAATAATGATGGGTCCTGAATTTTCTACAAACAAGACCAAGATATGTACATGAATTTGGAAAAGGTGAAAAACAAAATCAGAAGAAAAGTACGAGGAAGATTTTTGGGAAGGGAGAACCGCAAAGAAAATATCACTCTATGAACCAATCCTCTATGGACCATCGCTCTGAAGACTTCCACTCTGCATGGTGTTCCACTACTCCACAAAGCACCTGTGAATGAAAATAGTTCACGAGAAGGGGAAGATTAACCTGTAAACAATGAAAAGTCGTATACCGGGGGAGTGGGTGATTTCCATTCTTGCAAACAAGCCATCCCTACGGACTAAATCGTTCCTGGGGTGAGGTATTTTTAATGGATTATGCAAACAATATGATGTTGTTTGCGGGAAGAAGTGGTAATATCATCCATTATGAAGGATTTTCCCTTTCAAACTATGTCCTATTGGGCTCCAGCAAAAGATGATCTGCGGCCTACCATGGACGACCGACCACATCGGTTCCTAGTCCCTTTTATCTTCTATAAATAGACCATAAGGGGGACTTAATGAGGAAATATGAAAGGGAACAAAGAAGAGGCCAAAAAAATGATCAAAGAGGTACCATAAGAACCAGATCCCCGTTATTAATTTCCAGTAGGTAAAATCCACCACAAACCAATAAGAAGGAAATAATAACTTTTCCAGCCATATCTGAACTCCGAACCCCACTATGGGAACCATTCCATGATTCATAAAGTGGATTTCCATATGTAGACAAACATACCATAGAGTAACATGCATCGTGGGTGGAACCCTGCCCCGTTTAGAAAATCACTACGTAGGAGAAACGAGTTTTTTAGGCGGATGGGTTTTTTTTATAATGGGTCTAGGTTTAGATTAATTAGGTAAAAGGGTTTATTGAGCGCCACTTCAAGTGGCGCTCAACGACTCGGGTGGCTAGCGCCACTTCAAGTGGCGCTTTGCCACCCTTTTTTTTCTAGTTTTGTTTTATTTCTTTTTTTTAATTGTTTTTCACCTCATCTCTTTTTAATAAATAATTTCAAAATAAATAAATAAATTTTTTTTTTATTTTTTTTTGTTTTAGTTTTTTTCCACCTCATCTCTTTTTAATAAATAATTTCAAAATAAATAAATAAAATTTTAAAAATAATCTTATAAATATGTATTTAAAAATGCTAAATTAATTATTATTATATTTATAATTATATAATTATGAAATTATATTTTTGTATATATATAATTATATGTGTGTGTATAAATATAATTATGTATATATATAATTAAAAATAAATATTTATAAATATAAATCTATTTATATATATTTTTTAAATAAAAAATATATTTGTAATTATATAATTATAAACTAATCTTTAAATATAAATATTTATAATTATATGAATATGAATATATTTAAAATATATAATTATGAAAATATTTTTACATATATATTTAAAATTTATTTATAAATATATTTAATATTCATATATAAATATATATATATGTGTGTGTGTATGTGTGTGTGTAGAATTATATTTATAATTATATTTAGAATTATATTGTAATTATAGTTATACTTGTATATGTATAATTATATATTTATACATGTATATATTTACATAGTTATAAGTAACTATTTATAAAAAAAATTGAAATATTGTTAAACATATAGTCTTTCAATACCACCTACTTGAAACTTAAAAATGTTTCAATTATGTGACTTTGAAAGCCTATAAAATATAATCTAAATGACCAATATGAATGAAACTTAAAACATGTATTAAAAATATACTAAATAGATAAAAATAAAAAAATTACGTAAAAAATGTCGATAGAAAATATTTTATAGGCTTTTAAAACCACCTAGTTATAACTTAAAAATGTTTCAACTATGTGACTTTGAACGTCTATAAAACATAATTCATATGACCAATATGAATGAAACTTAAAACTTGGATTAAACATATACTGAATAGATGAAAATAAAAAAATTACGTAAAAAATGTCGATAGAAAATATTTTATAGGCTTTCAAAACCACCTAGTTGTAACTTAAAAATGTTTCAACTATGTGACTTTGAACGTCTATAAAAGATAATCCATATGACCAATATGAATGAAACTTGAAACAAGGATTAAACATATACTGAATAGATGAAAATAAAAAAATTACGTAAAAAATGTCGATAGAAAATATTTTATAGGCTTTCAAAACCACCTAGTTGTAACTTAAAAATGTTTCAACTATGTGACTTTAAACGTCTATAAAACATAATCCATATGACCAATATGAATGAAACTTGAAACTTGGATTAAACATATACTGAATAGATGAAAATAAAAAAATTACGTAAAAAATTTCGATAGAAAATATTTTATAGGCTTTCAAAACCACCTAGTTGTAACTTAAAAATGTTTCAACTATGTGACTTTAAACGTCTATAAAACATAATCCATATGACCAATATGAATGAAACGTGAAACTTGGATTAAACATATACTGAATAGATGAAAATAAAAAAATTACGTAAAAAATGTCGATAGAAAATATTTTATAGGCTTTCAAAACCACCTAGTTGTAACTTAAAAATGTTTCAACTATGTGACTTTAAACATCTATAAAATATTATTATTTTATATACAATAATTAATTAGTTAATAATATAATTATTTATTATTATTTGTCATTATAATTATTAATTATTAATGGTTAACTCGCTGTGACAAATTTTGTTTATATTGTACCTATACTTTATAATTTAATAGTTAATTGAAATAAGTTTGTATTTAATAGATTTTTGATTTTCTTGTTATTTGACTTAAACAACAGTTACTTATCATAGTGAATAAGTTTTTTAATATATACAACATTACATCCAAAAACATCAATGACGATGCCCCCCGGTACCACAACGCGTTGTCTGAATGTCACGTCCTCTCCGCGTCTGACGTCCATGTCGCTCCGGTGTCCTCTCTGCAGGTTCCTCCTCTTCCGGTGCTTCTGGTGCCTCCTCATGATGCTGTGTAGAGGACTGACCAAAATCATGTGAGGACGCCCCAAAATCATGTGAGGACGCCCCAAAATCATGTGAGGATGCCCCAAAACCATATGGGGTGACATATGGCTCTGAAGCTCCTATAAATGGTAGAAATGGGGTACTGAAGAAGGCCTCGTCGGGAGGAGAGGGGGCCGCCATAAGCTGTGTGACTGCACCCAGATCGAAGTCCATAGTAGTCTGCGGAGACGCCATATGCGGTATATAAATGTCTCCCTGCTGTGCAAAATCATCAGTCGGCTGGGCGAGATCGCCTGTCTGTGGTGCGATGACATCTGCAGGAGCCGCTCTCGGATGTCGATGTGGTCACCTCTGCCCCCCGGATGTGCTCGTCTCTGTCATCCAGCTGGCGGTGGCGGTGGCGGTGCATCCTCCTTAGTAGGCATAGCAGGGACATCGTCATCCTCATGTGCTTCTGCCTGAAGATATGGATCAGGATATATCTGTGGCTCCTCATCAAAAAAACTGTCACGTATCAACCGGAGATGATCCAATAGAGCCACCACATCCCGATGAACTACCTCCCGCAGAATATATGCATGCTCCTGAGGCTGCGTGGAATGTGCAAGCTGACCAATGGCGTCTGCCTGCAAATGAAATGACAATCAAATTAATATCAAAAATGAGTTAAACAAAATTAATAAATCTTAGTAAACATACCCATCGCTGAATGCCAATCCCCTGACGTGTAAGGTACATGATGGTATGTCATCGATACCAGTGTGCATAATCCCCCTGATCAGATAAATGAGAGTGTGATGTGATATATCCCTGTGGAAAGATACTGAATTGGGCATGCCTGTCCCAAAGCTGGATATAAGATGCATGATGTCGCCGCCAGTCTGTCGTCTGTCTACCTATAAGCACAATCGAATGTAACTCGGTAGACTGTCGTGGTGCCAAGGGGATATGCTGTATAAAACCGAACTGGCGCATGACCCGGTCTGGCTGGTGCCACTCAACGATGTGGAAGTGAATGAGTGGTACTACTGCAGCACGATCTCCAGCCAAAGATGTGCAGTATAGTTGAAGTGATGCGTAGACATAACCTGTATAAGGAGTCCATGAAACCTGAAATGTAAATGATGGAAATGATGGAATAACTACTGATGCTGATGGAACGTCTTGATGTGAAGGAGAATATGACATAGTTTCATGAATTTGAGATGGGTCAAATTCCAATGTCGATGGAACCTCCATTGTAGCTATAGTGACATACAACTCCATCATTTTATTCTCAGGTATATACTTAACCAATGAAAGTATATATTCCCAATCATCATCATCATTTACCGAATAGGGCACATGCCAAAACCTATCTATAAATTGAAGATGTCTGAATGTAATGGACTCTATTACTTGATTCCTCGCGAGTTTTAACCTCCGATGAATTTTCCTTTTCACAGCTTCCAAAGTAGTACATCCTCCAAGCATCACAACAGCTTCTGGATGTATACTATAACTGCATCCTTGTTCTGTCTCAATTATTTGACCGTTGCAATAAATATAAGCGGCGACCATCTTTTTTATCTAAAAAAAACCATTGTTATTAATTAAATCTGATTAAAGAATCAATTTATGCATGCATGCTTCTAGTAATTTAGGTTGGAATCCTAATCCCTCCACCAAATCAATATGTTCAACCCATATTGATGTGTAACTATTTACACAACCCACAAGTTTGTGTTAATTACCCAAAAATAGAAGTCAAATATATTTATACATATCCACATGCATTATATGCATGAGGTACACGAACACGTCATGTAAAAGCATAGAGTTATATGAAATTAAAAGTCTCCACATGAGTAAGCCCGGAGCAACAGATAGCCAACCCCATTCACTTTCCTAGACAAGGCAAGCCTCCAGGAAAGTAGGTGGTCCGACCCAAAGCCCCTCTACCCGGGGATACTTTACTCAAGAGAGCAATCATTTCATGATAACTCTAACACTTAATATGAAAAAAATATATTGGACTACTAAATTCAAGTTCATAACATCAATTACAAACCGAGGTCAAGGTAGATTGAAAACTAAATTCATTATCATTCCTAGAATGTAATGCAAAGGTATATTTCATAGGAAATTTACTACTACTTGGCTAATTAATATAACTACTTCGCTAATTAATATAACTACTTTGCTGAATAATATAACTACTTCGCTAATTACCTAATTATGGTTAACTAATTACCTAATTATGGTTAAGTAATTACCTATTTATGATTACCAAGTAATGATTGATTAATAACCTAATTACAATTATTTAATTACCTAATTATGATTAATTAATTACCTAATTATGATTAATTAATTACCTAATTATGTTTCATTAATTACCTAATTATGATTAATTAATTAGCTAATTATGATTAATTAATTAGCTAATTATGATTAATTAATAACCTATTATGTTTCATTAATTACCTCTTTATGATTTATTAATTACCTAATTAGGATTAATTAATAACCTAATTATGATTAATTAATAACCTAATTAGGATTAATTAATAACCTAATTATGATTAATGAATAAACTAATTAGGATTAATTAATAACCTAATTATGATTAATTAATTACCTAATTATGATTAATTAATAACCTACTTATGATTAATTAATAACCTAATTATGATTAATTAATAACCTAATTATGATTAATTAATTATTTAATTATGATTAATTAATAAACTAATTAGGATTAATTAATAACCTAATTATGATTAATTAATTAACTACTAATGATTAATTAATTAACTAATTATGATTAATTAATTAACTAATTATGATTAATTAATTACCTAATTATGATTACTTAATTAACTAATTATGCTTAATTAATTAACTAATTATGATTAATTAATTAGCTAATTATGATTACTTAATTAACTAATTATGATTAATTAATTAACTAATTAGGATTAACTAATTAGATAATAATGATTACTTAATTAACTAATTATGATTAATTAATTAACTAATTAAGATTAATTAATTAGCAAGTGATGATTGATTAATTAGCAAGTCATGATTGATTAATAACCTAATTACGATTATTTAATTACCTAATTATGATTAATTAATTACCTAATTATGATTAATTAATTAACTAATTATGTTTCATTAATTACCTAATTATGATTAATTAATTAGCTAATTATGATTAATTAATAACCTATTATGTTTCATTAATTACCTACTGAGGATTAATTAATTACCTAATTATGATTAATTAATAACCTAATTATGATTAATTAATAACCTAATTATGATTAATTAATAACCTAATTATGATTAATTAATAACCTAATTAGGATTAATTAATTACCTAATTATGATTAATTAATTACCTAATTATGATTAATTAATAACCTAATTATGATTAATTAATAACCTAATTAGGATTAATTAATAACCTAATTATAATTAATTAATTACCTAATTATGATTAATTAGTTTACTAATTATGATTAATTAATAACCTAATTAAGGTTAATTAATTTACTAATTATGATTAATTACTTAACTAATTATGATTAATTACTTAACTAATTATGATTAATTAATTTACTAATTATGATTAATTACTTAACTAATTATGATTAATTAATTAACTAATTACGATGATTAATTAATTAACTAATTACGATTAATTACTTAACTAATTATGATTAATTAATTAACTAATTATGATTAATTAATTAACTAGTTATGATTAATTAATTAATTAGTTATGATATTAACTAATTATTATTATTTAATTAACTAATTATGATTATTTATTACCTACTTACCATTAATTAATAACCTAGTTATAATGAATTAATTAACTAATTATGATTCATTAATTAAATAATTATGATTAATTAATTTGTTAATTATGATTAATTAATTAGCTAATAATCATTAATTAATAATCTAATTACATTTAACTATTTACCTAATTATGATTAATTAATAACTTAATTATCATTGATTAATCAACTAATAATGATTAATTATTTAACTAACTAATCATTTCATTATCTAATTACATTTAAAAAACCATACTATTTATAAAATACAAACATTATATACTAATTCTATAAATTAAACAACTAAATTATTAAATAAAACTATTAAATAAATTTAAAGAAAGATTTACCTCAAATTTGTGACGACGTAGGTACACAGGCAGAGCAACCGAAGAGGCAAGGCTTCACCGCAACCGAAGAACGCAAGAAAAAAGTTTGAGAGAGAGAGAGAGGAAGGGATAGGGAGGGAGGAATGGGGGTGGGTGAGGTAGTAAATGAGGAATGGGGTGGGGGGCGAGGTCCTATTTATAGGATGGGGGTGTTTCGGCGCCACTTCAAGTGGCGCCGAATTGATTGGGAAGAAGGGTGCAGCGCCACTTGAAGTGGCGCTGCACGGTTTGCATTTATTTTTTCAGCGCCACTTGAAGTGGCGCTGCACTCTATTTCCGCCAAATTGGTGGAGCGCCACTTGAAGTGGTGCTCCAATTCCGAAACCCTTGAGCGCCACATGGTCTGGCGCTCAAGAGACCCAATCACCTAATTATTTAAACGTTTGACCCATTAAAAAGAAAAAAAACCCTGTCGGAAAATTTAGCCCAGGAGAAACTCATCCCTGTTTAGAAACATGCTACATAGATGGAATTCATCTCCATGTGGGCGCATTATATGTGGTCGGAACCCAGGGCCACGTAGCACCATGCTACATGGATGGTCCCCTACCCCAAATAGCAACACGCTATGCAAAGGGAACCCCATTCCATGTAATAACCAACTACATAGAATAATAAATCTTCGGGTGTTCCATTAACCAACTCCCATAATCCTATTTCATCATGTCATTAGCCCCCATGTTTTCTACTCTATGAACCATTCCAGCGTCATCAGTTCAATGAATCTTCCAAAGCCACTAAAAAAAGTATAACAAAATCATCAGGTTCATCAGTGTGTCCTTTCAGAAGTAGAGTTGCGTAGGTAACCTCTTCAATAAGGAAGGCCCATATAAGACCCTCAAGTTTACATTCCCATGGTAACAAGAGTTACGACCTTGGAGTATTCACATGAACCTCCCCATTCTAGGGATTTATGGGGATCAATTTCCTTTCATTTCAATGTGGGATATGGATAAATATTCCTCCTCCTCAGAGAACCAATTTTAGGGAACCCATCTAGAGGTAAGACCCTATCCTTTCTTGCAAGAGGTGGAGCTATCGTCCCTATTCTCCAGGAATTGGGATGTATCGGATTGGATCACCCTTATGTGACTATCTTGGATATGAAAATAAAAGAGGAGACTGGGAAACTCATAGTCCCCTCCCTCTCCCTTTGGAATTTTTTGCCTTGTCCACAAATGGATAGAGCAGATCACATGATCCTCAGATTTCCATCTTCCTTTTATTTCTCATGTATAGCATGACTCACATGGTCTTAAAGGTTAGTGGAAATCATGACATGTGAACAATACCAAAGTGAATCGGAAACTTCCATGCATAAGCCCCAAGTTAAATCTGATCAAGAGAATTCTTATTGAGTTGGGAATCCCCTGAGTGTAAGCCCTAACCTTATCCACTCAATTGGGCTTCCCCTGAGTGTAATCCCCAACCATATCCACTCAATTGGGCCTTTTCCAAAGATGTAAGCCCCATCCACAACCGAAATGGGCCAATTATATGCCTATGTCTGAAAAAATACAATCAAAATGGGCCTCCTATTAGGTGAAATCCCCAGAAATTCCCCCTTTCATGGGAAGCTTCCACACATAAGGCACAACTCACAAAACAATACGGGATTTGATTCTCAAATAAATGGGATATATATAAACCTCCTTGAAGTTCAAAACTAGCACCTAATCTCACCCTAATATTCTCCAGGCTACATTCCCAATAGGGTCACATCCAACATCAGACGCCATATCCTTCCCGAGTCTCTTCCATCACCACCCTTATTGGATCATATCCCATGTAAGATCATTACCCCACCAAGGAGACCACATCTCTTCCAGGTTCCTTGGAAAGCCTTGACATAAGTCCTATATCAAACTTTCACTAGGAACCTTCCACCTAGACTTCCTTACTACATGACATTAAACTACATGGTTAGGTCATTATTACATGACCTTAAAAGGTGATGTGCCTACTTAAGTGGAATCAAACTTCATGGGTTTTGATTCCTCTCGCAAGGATAAAAAGGAATCCCATCTAATGGGTTTTATCCAGATATCAAAAGAACTTATGTATTCTTGGATGATGGTAAATTATATAGTGCCCAACTATGTGTCTTAAAACCATCATTATACCAATAAACAACCAAAAAAATCCCTAACTTATCCATAAAAGGGTTACATAAAAGGAGAACATTTACATATAGGTTCCTCCATTAATAGAAAACCTAAAATAAATATAGATGATTCCAAAACCATGTGTACTAATTATGGATCATTACCCCAGGGTAATCCATAATTTACACACTTAGGAATGAACAAAGCATTTTTGAACATATCTTAAATCTATAAGAGAGTCCCAAAATTGGAAATAGTTCCCCCCAAAGGGTGTGATTAGTCCTTTTTCCCATCCTCTTGAAAAATTTGGTTTCTTCTGTATCGTTGGGCATGTTTCCTAGTGAATGTCTACCTTTGAAATGTACAACCATGAATCATGGATGTGAGATACATTGGGTGTTTCCAGCTCCATGAACAAAACCCATTGGAGACGATTTGAAAATATTTAACTTGACATGAATGATTGTACAAAACTCAACCCCTAAAATCAACCATCGGGGAAACACATTTCTAGGGGTAAATGGTGAAATCCATATGAATCCTTAACCAAGGTGATGATGTTACCCAACTACATGCCCCTTTCACATCCAAAATGAAAGAGAAAAAAATGAGATCATAAATTATGCATGTGGTCATGAGAGGATACTTTGATGGGTTTTTTTTTCTGTAATTGTCACATATATTGTAGACATTCTTCAAATATTCCTTCAATACAAGGGCATCTCAAAGACGTTTGCAAACATGCGTGTCAGTGACAACATAGACAACCAGTTCCTACACAAAGCATGGACTCCATCGCCCACCCTATGTATTCAAAACTGGGTATCAAATGAAATTTTTAGGGAGTACCATCAAAATGGTACTCTCCTCACGTGGGAGGTAGCTCAACATGACCTCTTGGAATTGAATCCCCACTAGATGTCTACCCAGTGATGGTCAATGGCCCAAAACAAGGTGGATCCCCTAGCCATCTACCACTATTTCTGAATCTTATCCCCCAAACGTTACAATGAGTACCTCCCTTATATTATAGAGGTATATGAAGTCAACACCAAGAATTTCATCCATGTAGAACACGGGTCCCACTCAAGGGATGCAGCCCGAAACCATCTCCACCAATGCTGTGTGACCCAGAATTTTCAACGTAAAAAGGATGCAGACCCATGAGACCCAATAGAACCTATGAAGAACTGAGCCCCCACCGAATCCCACATAGGGAAATGATCAAACATCTAGGAATGTGACCATGCCCAAATCTCTTCTAAAGGATCCCACCATGAAAATATGATGAAAACCTAGGAGCGGGCATATATTCCTATTCATTCTTATGAATCCCACCAGGTAAATATGGTGGTAAATTATGAGAAAGTGAAAATTACTACTACTACTACCCGCTAAGTTCATCATGAAAGTAGGGAAGAAAACTATAAGAAGGTGCATATCTCTTCCAACATAGATCAATCCTTTCATATAAATTTTTAAAAAAAATGAGAAAATGAAATTCCCTACTGGAATATACAAATACCACCATTTAAATATGGTGGAAACCAAATACAAGAGGATTCAAATTCTCGTGGTTTCATATCAATTGAATTAGAAATATACAATGGAAAATGAGAATACATAAATCCTTGATCGTGAATATTAATCATAGGAGTTAAATATGATAAAAACCAGGGAAATCAGGTGGTGTATCCTAGTTGTGAATTTGGGTAAGACTCATATCTCTTCCCCCACATGGGAGAACTGTAAGTACTCACTGATATTAAATGTAAGACTAGAGTAGGAACATATTTTTACTTCAACATCAGAATGGGAATATATTCCCATTTCATCCAAGGAAGTATCTCCACAAAACTAAGCAATGATGGAGGATCAAGTATCAATTCCTGACCATATCATTTAGACTTGTCAAGATGTAATCACATCTGTGGTATAGAAAGTATTTGGGCCCACAAATCCACCACCCCAAGTGGGTTGACTCATAAAAAAGATAGGGTGGTCACTCCAAAGCAAATATGTATCTCTTCTCCCATATAAGAAGGTTTTCGAAAATATCCTAGGACAAATGGACAACTAGATCAGGCACAAATAGCCATTCCAATTGGGGGACACTAGTCCACTATGGTGGCCACTCCAAGGTAGGCATATATCCATTCTAGAACTCAGGATTATCATTAGTGTATCCCAAAAGAACTGTGGGAGCCATAATTAAAGGAACCCATGCATGAAGACTATCACCTACAACAAGCTGCCATGATCTCTCGCAAGAGAGAATGCCAAAATAAATCACTCCAAAGACAACTAAAAAATGAAGATCAAATTCATGACCCTGCTCTATTGAAAGATCAAGTAGATGAGGCCCTAAGTAACCTATCCCAAATGTCCCATGAACCTACTGATCCATTACCAAATTACATAAGTGGCAGTAGTAGTTGTGAAGGTCCTCCTTACAACATTGTTTGTAGTATCCCTGAAGGTCCTTTCTAGATCATCAACCATGAAGGATACCTTAATGGAAATATAATTATCAATCATCAGATCCTGTCTCATGATGAGAATCATTGTAACCCTTCTCATGGCCTGAAGATTAAATACCAAGAAGTTCCTACCCATTCTATTTTCCTCACTGAAAGTCCTCCCCAGGGTATACGCTACATAAATTCTCACTGCAATCATACACCAAGCTATGATGGTAGTTAGCACCATAATAGCACAAACTATGAAGTTTATCCCTGTAGTGACCTCTTATTTTAGTGATAAGGTCTTCACCTTTTTACAAACCTCCCTAAAGGTCACCCCCAGGGTATACACTAAAAGAATTCTCTTGGTAGTCGAGAGTCATGCTATGATGGTAGTCCTCACTATGGTAGCACCAACTGAAAATGTCTTCCACATAGTAAAATTTCATATCTATAGGAAGGTACTCTCATTTTAAATTCAAATACAAGAAATCCCTCATACATTGAGGCACTTATAAATTTGGGGTCAGACATATTAGATACCCTATCAGTGATAAGGTATATACATTATCAATCTAAAAATGGTCCAATGAAACATTCAGTCTTTGAGCAACCCCCAAACCATTCCCACATTAGTGAGACCCATAAATTCCCATCTACTTTATATGAAATTGTAAGGAAGCATCTATGTTAGGCCGATTAAGTTGAGGAGTCTCTATTATAACAAAAGAAGAATATCTTGATCACAAGAATGCAATTGGCTAGGGATTACATTCCTGTTATTTTTTTCCCATAGCTACTTTTCAGTTCAATATACCAAAGGAATTATCATCATAATGTGTACATAACATTCACCTCAATATTTAGATGAATCTCAGACACCTAAAGGAAAAATATTTATCTTATGATGGGTATGCGTACCATGTTAAAATATTGGGAGAGCTTCATCGTCAAATCGACCTCTATGATTTTCTGTATGAACGATTACCCCAATTATAATGGGGGTAGAAGGATCTCCAACTGAATTGCCTCATTTCACTGCATAAGTTGTGTTGTCTCATCACCAACACACCTCATGATGTTCACATCTAGGGATGGGGAGAGCACGGAGCCTTGCATTTCACCCCATGCCCCATTCAAAAAAAATCTTCTGTAAATGGTATCCTTTAATGTCATTATCCCAAGGATGCTATCAGGAAAAACCTCTAGACATGAAAGTTCGCACAATCCACTAGAATCATCCTTGAGCAAGTCTCATAAATTCCAAACCTGAAGAGAGAAATCCATTGAAAAACACCTAAAATAGGAAATCGTGAACATTCAAAAGGCTTATTGCTTAAGGCAATCCAATCATTAAGAACTTATAAGTTCCATTGAAGCAAGAAGTTTTCATATAGACTTGGAATTATATCTGTCTCACACTCGAGTAAGTATGCACAAGATTAAGAGGGTTTCGATAGTCGTAGTAGCTCCCACAACACAAGATTATCCCCATCTAGCAGGGCTAGGGGAATTTTTAACAAAAAATGACCCCATAAGACCAGAAACTCTAGGCTGAGGCATGACACTGAGAGAATAAGAGAAACCCCATCCTTCATGGTAGGGGTTGTTTTTACCTCAAACACCTCCTCGACGAGAATCAATATTTTCTCATTTGGGGAGGACGAAAAGATGAGAGGTATCCCATTCCATCTAATCCCCCAACTCATTCCAAATAGAAGGAATCCATACGAAAATGATATACTAGGGATCCCTACAATTCACCATCCACCAATAAACTAGATGTGAATCCCAAAAATTAAGGAATAAAAACAACAAAGTATGGAAAAAATTCTATTACCATTTAGTATCCAACACGACGCCCACTATGCATTATAAATCATTGAACATAATGGATGTAAATCATACAGATGACACAAAAAATGATGAAAATGAAGAAGATTCAAGAGAGGATGGTATCATATGAGATGTATTCCACACTGATCATGATGATGTTCATACCCAGAACAAGAGATCTTCCCTAAATTTGAATTCTCCGTCAACCAATCCCTGATTAAATCTTTTGAAAATCGCAAATAAAAAGTAGAATAAAGGCCTGGTCATAATCAAACATAACCCTCCTATTAATGTGAATGATCTTTCTAGACTTGAAGAAATATTTTCTCAGTAGGAGGGAGAAATGAAATAATTTAGGTGAATCAATTATCACAGCACGATTCACTATTTTATTTCACCCTTAAACCTCTATATTACACTCATTTTGTATTATACATTCCATTAATAATAAAAATATAAATTCTTGTTTGATTATTTTATTTTATTTTTTTCACTATTAAAAAATCCAATTTCACTTGTTTTGATGATTTCATTATAGGTAGAGGTGTTTAGTAAAGCCCATGATGATGTTTAAGAAAAATGGGACAAACTTTATGGAAGCCCATTAAAACTTTTCCATAGTTGTTCATTTAAAAAAATTATTACATCCAAAATAGAATGAATTTTATTATGTTGATACAAAATTCAGTGGGAGACAACTCCTATGAAGACAGACAAGCCTGATTCATTTATCTGTTGACCCAAAAAACTAATCTTTCCAAGGAACCAAATATACTTGGAGTCAAATGTTCGGTTTTTTATTTCATCCATTTTTAATGATTTCATTCTCCAAATGATTCCTAATTTTTAGTGGAGTTATTAATGAGTTGTGGAAACAAATTTTCAGATTTATAAAAAGTGACATAAGAATGTTTACCCACCAAAAACTATGGTCCAAGTGGTTTATTGAAATTAGGGTTTCCAAAACCACATTTTACTTTTCCTATAAATTAGAACCTCAATCATCACATTTGAATGTTCTACTAAGGAGTGATGTTTTGAAATTTTGAAGTTCTATAGATGAACACTCTTAATCCTTGAAGTTCAAGGGGCCCCTATCCTCATTGGGAGATCAAGGATGAATAAAGAGTACCACCTGAGCCTCCTCCTCCACTCGATGGTGAGATAAAAAGTGGATGATCATTTTAAGAGAGCTACACATCTTGTAAATGGAGTTACAACACTTGTTATTATAATGGTTCGAGGATATTTTTTTCTAAAATAGTTCATTTAATTGTTTTATTAACTTGATACTCCTTTGAAATCATTTCATTGGTACACTTATTTGTAACACTTCTTATTTCAATACTGACTGAGTTGAGATTTAAGTGGGAATCATGGGTTATTCCAATTATTCAACAGAAGTATTCTATTTCTATCATACATTTATAAGATTTTATTGTGATTTAGAATCCATTATTCTTTTCTTGAGATCCAAACATTGAGAACACAGTTGTTGTATTAAGGTTTGGTTCTTTGGGTATTGCTTTAAAGGACATAAGGGTAACTGATATCTTGATTACCCTCAACTATAAGATTACATTAAACCATGTGTAATTTTAAGAACAAAAAACTAAAAAATATGCATAGTTAACATGAAATTACCTCCATCTCTCAAAATTATTAAAAAACACCTTTATATGTCATCTATTAAAATCTTTAATTATGTCATTTTTTTATTAAAACATTTTTGTAAACCACACCCTCTTTTATTAACCATTATAAAAAATTCACAATTTAAACATCCAACACTCCTTGGGAGATGACCTAGGTATTCCCTAGACTATAAATAAACTTTAAAAACATAATAAATTTTTCATGTGATGACAACACATTTAATTTTTGGTTTCGTTTCGGGGGATCCCATCTATTTTTAGTGTGTTTTTTATAAGATATTTGTAAAATTTGATAATATTTTTTTGTTTTATATTATATAATTATATATCTTTTTTGTGTTATGGTTTATGTATTGTGTAGGTTATATTCATGAAGAATTGTACTCTAGGATATTTAACCCCTTTTGAACTTGAACTTGAGAGGATCCCATGTCAACAACACCAAGACATTGAATACAACCCTTTAAAAAAGGACACACCATATATTGATAATTTTCTAAACCCCTCTTCATCAAGAACCAAACTACAAATAGAACATAACTTGTATAAAATGGATGAAAATAATAAAATACTTAAATAACTAACCTATCCTGATGTCTATATCCAACCCACTTATATTCAAATACAATGAGAGGAACCTAATTTTTAACTTAAATATGGTATAATTCACTTATTACCATGAATCCATGGACTGGAAGGAGAAGATCCACATAAGCACATAAAATAATTTCATATTGTGTGCTCTATATTAAAACCTACTAATGTGGATGAAGAAGAAGTAAATCTTATGAAATTCCCTTTTTTATTAGAATACACTGAAAAATATTTTCTTCACTATGCTAATTCACCAATTAGGGGCTGGGTAAACAAGAAAAACATTTTTCTTGGAAAATATTTTCTAGCCCCTCGAATTTCAACAAATAATGAATGAAATTTGTAGGATAAGAAAATCTCACGGGGAAACACTTCATGAATATTGGGAAATATTTAAAAGGATTTTTTTAATGTTTCCTACACTACTAAATAAGTGATCAACTTTTAATATAGTATTTTTATGAAAGTTTAATTCCTATTAATCAAAACATGATTGATGTTTCTATAGGTGGTTCACTAGTTAATAAATCCCCAATTTCTATAAGGACCCTCATTGAGAACATGGGGTAGAACACTCAACAATTTGGTTTAAGTTTCAGTGTACCCATTTGAGGTGTCCATGAGGTGCAGTGCTTTGAGTTTGAGGAGAAGGTGGACACGATGTTTGAAGAGGTATGTACCCTTCTCAGAAAGATTTCTCTTTCCCAAGGGAAATCCCAATATCCTCCACCTATCCATTGTGGTATCTGTTCTTCTAACACCCATTATTCTGAAAAATTAACACAATTAAAATAAAATTTTGAGAGTTGTGAGTAAATATTTCCAAGACACCCCTATAACCAACCCATTAGTCAAGAACCATACTATCCATCCAACCCTAGGTGGAAAGAAAAAAAACCGATTAGAAGGGGTATTCAGACCAACCTCAACAACCATGGAACCACCTGGGGAAGAGTAGTCATCCTCCACCCCACCCAAATATAACCAACTACCACATAGAATTTTCTGACAACCCCATCCTAAACCTAATCCTAGCCTAGAATACATGATGAAACGAATGTGTGTAAACAATCTCTAATTCCCAAAAACCACCAAATCTACCATAAAATACCTAAAAATCAAATTAGGATAACTCTCTAACTCAGTGGGGGAAAAATAAAGTTATGGCTTGGGTAAAGTACATTTTCAACCACTATTCAACCCTAGTGTTAAGGGAAATTTAAATTCTATCACCTTTAGGAGTGAATCACAACTTAAAATCCCAAAAAACTCTCTATTAGAGTCAACCCCTCATGATGAACTACCATCCCAACCACAAAATACAGTCCAAATGAGAAACAACCCTATCTTGAGAGAAGTCATTGAAAATAAAATAGTGTTTCATTTGATGAACCAATAAGACAAACCACTCCTCTTCCACTTCCACAAATGGAAACCCAAACAAAGAAACAAAAATAAATGTAATTTCACAAATAAATCATGGAAAATTTCAAAAAAGGGAAGGTTAACATCACCTTGATTGATGTAGTTATGAAAATCCCTTGACACAGCAAGTTTCTGAAGGAGATGTGTAAGAACCAAAGGAGACTTCACAATGATGAGAAATTATGTTGGTGGAGGAATGTATCAGCATTGAAAAAACCATCACTTCCCACAAAAATCAATGAACTTAGATGATTCTCAATTACATGCACTATAGGGGAGTATTTTTTTTCCGATGCTATGCTAAATTTGGGAGATTATATAAATGTGACGACTCACTCCATTTTCTATTCATTGAAATTTTGGAAATTGAATCCCATGAGAATTTTTGTTCAATTAGAAAATTGGAGTAATGAACACCATACTTGTCTATTAGAGGATGTTCTTGTGAGGGTGAAAATTTTAAATTTTCCTGTTGATTTTTTTGTGCTTAAAATGGAAGATGATAGGATTAATGCACACACCACAATTATAGTGGGGAATCCTTTCTTGAAAACATCAAAAACTATAATTATTTTTCAAAATGGTATATTATATATTAATTTTGGTGGTGACATTTTCCAATTTAACATCCTTGATGCCATGAAGAACCCCTTAAAAGAACATTGCTCACTTTAAGTTAATTCAATTCATGTACTACCTTTCCCTAAAAAACTTCATTACATTCACATGATCACATTTTTGAGTTTTCATCCTTGGTATAAATTTTAGGTAATGAATCATGAATTTAATGTTGTAGTGTTCTAGAAAAATGTCATTAATGTTTTTTAGTTGATGTTTTCTTAAGCACTAAGGATCCCATGACCATAAATGATATAGCTAAGCTTGTAAAATTTCATTCCTCGTCTAAGGATGTTACCATTAAGAAGTTATATGAGATTAGTGGCCTCTCACTATCATAATCAATTCCATCAATCCAAAATATCCCTATATTAGAACATAAACCACTTCCTAAATTTTTTAAATATTCATATCTTGATAATGGAAACAAGTTTCCTATTATAATTGCTTGTTCACTCCCTCTAGAGCATGAATTATGACTTTTTGAACATTTTAGGGTGTATAAGAAAGATTTGGGATGGATACTTTCAAACATTCTGTGTATTAGGCCACCAATTTTCACACATCATATATTATTAAATGATGAGGCTAAAATAGTGAGGCTGGAATAACATCGACTGAACCCAAACCTCATAAATGTTTTTAGAAAGTAAGTAACAAAATTATTGGATGCTAGAATCATTTACCCAATATCTGAAAACCAATGGGTCAGTCCAGTGTAGGTAATTCCCAAGAAAACTGGTATTACTGTAATTAAAAATGAAAACAATGAATTGGATCCAACATGGGTGCATAATTGTTGGTGTGTCTATATAGGCTATCATCGACTAAGCTAACACACTAGGAAAGTTAATTTCCCATTACCATTCATAGAACATATTCTAGAGACGCTAGTGAGAAAGTCCCATTAATATTTTATTGATGGGTATTATGGATACTTTCAGATCTATATTTCCCCTGAGGATCAAGAGAAGAAAACCTTCACATGCCCCTTTGGGATATTTTCAAATAGGAGGATGCCATTTGGTCTATTCAATGGTCTATGTATTTTCCATTGATGTATAGTTAATATGTTCTTATATTACCTAGATATTTGATTGGAAGAAATCATGGATGATTTCAATATTTATGGCTCCTATTTTGTTGAATGTTTGAGTAGTCTTGGTTCTGTCCCACGTTGCGGTATTGAAAAGAATCTTGTATAAAATTATGAGAAATTCTATTTTTATGGTGAGATAAGGTATAATGCATGGTCCTATTATTTGTGGGGATGTTATCCAAGTAGATAAATCAAAAGTGAATGTCATTTATTTCCTACCATTCCCCAAAAATGTGTAGTATGCATGGTATTTCTTAGGTCATGTAATATTTTACAGTCATCTCATTCATGATTTTAGTAGGACTATACTCCCCCTCTATCAGTCACTCTAGAAAGAAAAAGAATTTGTTATTGATGACTAATTTTAGGAAAATTTTAATAAATTGAAATAAAATATCACATCAACCCCGTTAATCCAACTACCTTAGTGGGATTTACTATTTGATCTCCTGTGTGACGCCTCTAACTATGTAGTTGGGGTAGTATTGTCACAATGGGTTAATAAAGTTACACAATTTATAGCCTATGCCTCACGCATATTGGACCTTTCCTAAGAAAACTACACCAAAGCTAAAAAAATTTCCTTTACATTGTGTTTTCTTTGGATTAATTATGGTATTTCCTTTTATGGTAAAAATTCACCATGTTCTCAGATCATGCATCCCTTTGGTATCTCCTTATGAACCTAGAAGCGAAACCACATCTCATTAATTGGATTATCATAATTTAGTAATTTAATGTAGAAATTTGGGATAAAAAAAAGCAGAGAATATGGTAGATGGTCGTATCAGTAGGATCTACCCATCCTCGTACAATGGATCATACCCTTGTATTCTAATAAATGACATATTTTCTGATGATAAATTGTACCGAGTGCAAGATTATATTCCTTGGTATGCCAAAATTTTAAATTATTTGGCAGTATCTCGCATTCCTATTGATTTAAAAAACCCAAGATGACCATCTAAAACACAGGTCTTGTTGGTACATTTGGGATAAACCATGCCTTTGGTGAACATCTAGTGATCAAGTCCTTAGGTTTTGTGATATCTATAGAGAGTTTCAGTCCATCCTTAAGTTCCACCCCACTCTTTTTTATGGGGTTCACTTTGGTCCCCAACAGACTGCTCGTAAGGTTCTTAATTTGTCTCCCTTTTCCCAACACTATTTTGGGATTCCAATGATTTTTATAAAGCTTTTCCTCACTATCAAAGAATGGGTAATGTCTCTAAAATAAATCTAATAACACTAAAACCTTTGATCTTCCACGATATTTTTGATGTTTGGGTAATTGAATTTATAGGACCATTCACATATTCCTATGGAAACTTATACATTCTTCTATAAGTTTATTATGTTCCAAAATTGGTAGAGGAATGGGCCACGAGGACTGATGATTTCAAGATAGTTATGGAATGTTTGAGAACACAAATTTTTTGTAGGTTTGGATTACCTAGGTTCATCATTAGTGACCTGAGTTCTCATTTCTACGACCGACCAGTGCAATCACTTTTTTGTCGGTATGGGGTCGGTCATCGAGTGTATACTACATATCACCCACAAACCAATGGTGAAACTAAGGTGTCTAATAGGGAGGTAAAATAGGTTTTTGAAAAATTGTTCAACCCAAGAGAGCATCGGTCCTTCTTGGCCATTAAAAAATGAAATTCTAATCTTTCTGGTGCAGATGATCAAAGGAAAATATAGATTCAAAATTTTAAGGAAATACGTAGAGATTCATCTAAGAACTCGTGGATCTATAATGTATGAACCAAGGATTCCCATGATCATCTCATACTCCATTATCAATTCCAAATTAGGAATAAGGGCCTCCTTTTTAATACTATTCTAAAGTTGCATCTAGGTAAGCTTCATTCCTATTGGTTTGGAACATACATTGTTACTAATGTTTAAACATTTGGTGTTGTTCTAGTTCAAAATGAAGAAACAAAAAAACCATCACTACCAATGGGTAGCGGCTAAATAAGTCTCATGAATCCATTCCTGAGTCATTGATTGATGAAATACATGTTCAGGAATAAACCTACCAATGACACCCACCAGTTTTTATCATTTATTCCCACATCCTCTTTTATTATAGTGAGTAAACTACATTATCTATGTATGGTAGGATGGCTATATTCTTAGTTTAGTTAGGAATTTTCATCATCTTTATTCAATTTCATTTTTTTCTTGTTGAATAGTTTAATTTCTTTTCCAGAATATTCATTTTTGATGCCCACTTAATCATGGAAAATGATACCCACTTAATCATGGATATTAATGAAAATATGGGGGGAATTTATCTATTTCAAGTTGTTTTATCATTTTTTTCACTGATGGAATGTGTGTTTTAGCATGAATTTATCATTAAGGTGTTAATTTTTTTTGGAAAAATGGTTGTTTTTAGATGATATTAATGGTTTTATCACTTTGAAACCTTTGAAAATAATGGTACCCTTTGTGTGAGTATTTTATAGGAATATTATGCCACTTAATTTATATACAATTTTTTACACAAAATCATGAATTGTGAATATTTTTTACTTAATAGAACGCAAATATAACTTAGGTAAATATTTATTAGATTTCCAAAATTATTTTTCCGAATGTTTATTCATTATCTATTTTTTATTACTGTACCAGATTGACTTATGTGTGTGTAACTATTATCCAACTATCACACGACCTAAAAATTAACTAAAAACAAAAAAAATAAGAAATAAAAAACCTGGATTTTTTCTTGGAAAGGTCAAAATTATCTCTTCCTAGGCCTTGGATCTTTTTATAACTCTTACAATTAGTGTTTTGAAGAGATAAAACATGGGTTGTGTGATGAGTGTGAGATTTTTTCTAAGTTCAAATAAAAAAAACAAAAATAATAATAAATTTGGGGAGTGGGGAAATGTAAAAAATATGGAGATATCTAGGTCATTAGCTTGAGGCTTGAATTCTTGGAATTCGTAAGTTTTTGGGTCTTGAAATTTGATTGTAAATGATGTAGGGTAGTTTCGGTGGACATAATCATTTAAGCATAATTTTTTTAAAATAACCTATATTTAGTAGATAGAAAGAGGATTGAATTGCATGGAATGATTTTCACACACATAGATGTGGGGAGTTAGTGACATTGTTTACTTTCTAATCATTTTCTCAAATTTTTATCATTTAACTCCTTTAATTTCTTTCAAATACAATGTGTGAGACATCTTTTTTGATGATCACTAAGAATAAATGCTTGTTGTGATTTTGATTTGACCACATTACTATCAAGAATTTAATTTTCAAGGAATATAAAGTCTTCTTTAAGTTAGAAATATATCCATTTAATATTTTTATAAATTTTACTTTTCTAAGGAGTGAAAATACTTAGGTGTGGTGGTGTGATCGAACCAAGATTCACTATTTTATTTCACCCTTACACCACTGTATTAAACTGATTTTTTATTATAAATTCTAATATTTATAACAAATTACACTTCATGATTGACTCATTTGTTTTGTTTTTTTAACTATTAAAAAGGTCAATTTAACTTGTTTTGATGATTTCATTATAGGTGGAGGTGACTCATAGAGCCTACGATTATTTTTAAACAAAATGGGTCAAACTTCATGGAATCCCATAGAACCTTGTCCACTATTTTGAATGAAATAAATAATATGTGAAACTAAATGGGATGGATTTTTTTTGGGATAAAAAATACAATGTTATAAAACTTTTATGAATACACCCTATCCCAATTTGTCCATATGGTGGACCAACCAAAATGGTATATCCAGGGAACCGAATTGTATCATAGTCAAAATTTTGGTTCTATATTTTGTATATATATAGAGATATCCTTCTTCAAATGATGCTAAATTTTTAGTGGAGTTATTCAAGATTTTGGAAAAAAAATTGTTTGTTTTTTAGAAAGTGAGATAAGACTGTATGTACCCCTAAAACTATGGGCAAATGGTTTATCAAAAAAATGGTTCCCAAAACCACCTTCCAGTTTTCCTATAATTAGGTACCTTGGACACCCCATTTACAAGTTCGACCAATGAGTGAAGTGCTTAAATTTTTGAGTTCTAGGGGAAACCTACCATCATCCTAGAATTTTTGGAGGCCTCTATTCTCATAGGGTGATAAATAAAGAACAAGGATTTTCACCTGAGACTCCTCCTCCTCTTGATCGCAAGATAAACAGTGGATTGTCATTTCAAGAGAGCTACACATTTTGGAATGGGGGTTTTTATACATTTTATTACGATGGTTTAGTTTAATTTGTGTTTGAAATATTTCATTTAAGTGTTATATTAACTATATCATCCTTTGAATTTATTTCTTTAGTACACTTAGGTGTAACACTTTTCATTTCAATACTGATTGGGTTTAGATTTAAGTGGGAATCTTGGATTGTTCTGATTGTAAAAAAAGTATCCTATTTCTCTCAAACATTTATAATATTTTAGTGTGATTTGGAATCCGTTTTTCTTTTCTTCAGATCCAAACCATGAAAACATAATTTTTGTGTTAATATTTGGTTATTTGGACATCGTTTTAAAGGTCATGAGGGGAACTAATCTCTTGACCACCCTCAACCAAATGATTACATTAAATATGGGTAGTTTTTTGAACAACGAACTAAACAAGATTTATAGTGTAATTAAAATGGAATCCTTATCTCATAATTCATAAAACACAACCTTTTTCTATCATCTATTAAACTCTTTAATTAAGTTAATTTATTTTAAAAATTGTTTTCAAAACCTCCCCCTCTTTTATTAATGTTTATTAAAAATACACACATTAAACATCCAATGCTCCTGGAGAGATGATCTATGGTCTTCCCTAGAATATAGAAAAAACATTAAAAAATAATCAATTTGATGTTTCATGATAACAAATTCAATCAACGTAGGTTTAATACAATTATTCATTCCTATCAAATGTGCTCCCCAAATAGAGCCTTAGTGTGCACTTCTAGAAAGTGTACAACAACCACAAGGCTTTACCCAAAAAATTGACGTGAGGATGGAAAATATATCTAGCTCAACACTAGGACCATTATTTCACCTAGAACCAATCATTGGTGGATACTAAGATTTCCCTCCATTAAGAAGATATTGGGAGCAGGTTTGGGGAAATCCTCAAAATATGTTCCTGACTGGATATCTTCCTCAGAAAATGGTATAATCGATACAAAAAAACACATACTTCACTACTCCTAACCAAGATCAGGTTAAAAAAATTCAACAAGGTATTATTTATACCATTGAGGTGTTGGTAGATCAATTGGAAGCCATGGAGGATTGGCGTGCATTGGTACATCCAAAATGGAAGCCTTACCCCGACTTGGTGAGTGACGCCCCGCCTCCACCAAATTATAGAAGTCTCCTGTTTACAACGTTAAATGTATCAAGTGATATAGAATAACATATGAAAAACCATACTTCACATTATGATCCCATGGTGGGAACCTCAGAGAAACAAGAAGAAGTCAAACTTATATTCTTCATGTGATCTCTACAAGGGCCAACCTTCGTATGGTATGCCAGTTTTCCAGATCAGTCAACAACGATTTGGGAAGACCTATATTGACACTTCCTCTTCCAATTTGGCTCAATGATATAGAAGAGAACACTCAGTGAACTCTCAGACTACAAATAGTGAGAGAATGAGAGAGTCTCAGACTATATTCTCTAATGGAACGGGTTGACTTAATCATTGAACTACCCACCTCCCAAGGAACAAATTCTTGCTATGTGAATTGATAATCTCCATGATGAAATGTAAAAACTGCTCATACCGGTGAAATATACGGGTGGGTTTCGGTATTTCTCTTCCATCACCCAAATAATGGATGTCACGATATGGGATACTAAGCATAATTTCTAGACAACCCACCTGTCTTTTGGAAAAGATAAGGAAAGGAAGAAGTGACATCAATTACACTTAAACCCACATCTTCACCCGCTCCATCACAAGAACCCACACCATATCATGTAGCACCCCTCGAGTTTCAACAGTAACCCCCTCCTTGAAATGATGAGTGGAGGGGATATAGGCAGAACCAATTATTGGAACAAAGAAATAAAGTCTACTCATTCTGAGATGATCAAGTACAAGGTTATTTTATATCCTCCATGGACCATGATTTACTCTTCCTACCAGATCAAAAAAGGGCCAAAAATGTGGGTCTTGGTGACTGTCTAAATTACTTCCCATTTCACTGAATATTGATACATACCATTCGAGAGTGTTTAATTTTCAAATACCTACTGGAAAAAAACGGTAGATTTTGGGAAATTAAAACTGGGACCTCCACCCGCACATGTGGTATATATTTCCACCATTTCCCATGATGAGGGAGATAAGTGGAAATAATTTTTTAGCTGAAGAGAATATAACTTAGATGGTTAGATGAATTGAAAAAAAAATTAACTGAGTTCATGGAATTTTTCAAGCACAATTGAAACAATTGAATGTGTCCCTAGTTCCCTCTGCTACATCCCAGCTGACATCATCGACTCCACAAACCTCTAGAGACTAGGATTTCAATAATAGGTACAAAAATAAGGTCCAAGAGAAAGTATAAGAAGATGAAGGTGTGTCAAGGAAAAAATTGTCTTTAACCCCATTAGATTTTATGCCCATATATCTGAAATCATGTGAATCACCCTGCCAAACATCACCATCAAAATTAGTCACTCAAGAAGATGAATAATCAGAAGAGAATATGATCTTCAATTCCATTAATGTCATCCACTTAATGGATCTATTATCTGACAGTGAGTATGGATATGAACTCAAATTCCTCGCATCTAACTAGGGAACCCGAGGAAGAGGCCGCAGGATACAAGGATACATGGGAAGATGAAAACATGGAAGAAAAAAAACCTATAACCACACCCCTTCTAGGATTATTAATGTTGTAGAAACTAATGGAACAACCCTTCGACGGATCCAATAAAAATAGGAAAATACCATTGAACCTAACAAAAATCACTCCAACCCCATCACTCTAGAATATCTATAAGAAGGAAATGTCTTAGATCACCCTTGGTAGGTAGGAATACCCACCTGACCCAACCCACCAAGGACTAGAGCACCTCCAACTCCTTCTTTGAGGGACAATCCATCCACATCAAATACTCAATCCCCTAAAATTCATGTGAAAGTGATTCCTGAAACATGGAATCACTGAAATTTAGATCAAAAGTATGAAATCTTGAAGTAGTTATCTTTCATTCCAACCAAACTATCAATCCTTAATGCTCTGATTTTGTCAAAAGACCTTAGGGAAACAATCATGGAAGATTTTCTAACCCCCTGAAGTTTTAATCCAAAGTGGTCACTATTGAGTTCTATTAGACAGAGAATGATCCTTTGGAATGTCTTTTAGTTATCTCCTTTATAGATCGAGATGAAAATTCCATTACATAGGGCTACATAGAACCCTTTTATATGTCTAGCAAGATAAACAATGTTGATATCCAAATAAATTTCATTGATAATGGATTTAGAGATAATATTTTCTAGTGGGAAAACTTCCTTGACTGGGATATAATGAGGATAACATGAAGCCTTGCACCATGACCCTAATGGGTTATGAAAATAGTGAGTGAAATTTATTGGTCCAAATGAAGCCCACTAATAGGGTTGTAGACCTCATGGCTAATTAAAAATATATAGTGATATGTAAAAACACAACCTTAAACGTCCTTATAAGAAGGCCTCAATTATATAAACATGAAAAACATCCCTCATCATACCAAAAATTCATCAAATACTACATTAATGTACAACACAAGACATTACACACTGATAAGGACCCATTATTATACCATGAATCTCATTATATCGATGAAATATTCTATCAAAGGGAAAGGGAAGAAAGTCCTAGTTGAATGTATTGATTGGATCACTACCTAAAATGATCTAGAAATGTTACCTATCCATCCCTACAGACAGCTCAGTGATGAGTGTTTTCTAACAATCTACCATATTAAGTTCATGGGTCCAAACATGAAAGAAATATTAAAGGTTTTAGTTGTGACCATTGAGTCTAAAAGTGTTGAAAATTATGCAGACTCCC
This sequence comes from Viscum album, assembly GCA_963277665.1. Lineage (NCBI taxonomy): Eukaryota > Viridiplantae > Streptophyta > Magnoliopsida > Santalales > Viscaceae > Viscum > Viscum album. Next base: position 1,714,055,064 of record OY728138.1, on the reverse strand, counting down.
ATATAGTGGTGAGAGCTTGGATGGAGGCACATTCAACCCAAACCCATAGTTACAAGAACCCCCTCCCATCACCAGTTGAGGTTGAAGGGGTAGTCTCATTACTCAAATTAGATGAAGACACTCCTCCATCCCTCATTCCATCCTCTCTATATTTTTTAAGAGATCTACCACTGTTAGTTGGATCAGAGGCAGTTTCCCTATCATCTGAATATCGAGGCAACAAATCCTCACCTAATTCTGGTGAACTCATCCTAAAACTTGTTTCCTCATCAGAACAAGAGGAATATGGTGAATAATATGAAGATGAGGAATAATAAGTGGAGGAACATAAGGACTCCCTGATAACATTCGAAGAAGGCATCTCTACCAACATCAATGAACTCCAGGAAATAAACCTAGGTACTATAGAAGATCCAAGGCCCAACTTCATTAGTGCATCCATATATTTCGAGGAGAAAAAGGTATAAAACTTCTTTTTAAGGAATCATTATGATTTATTCACCTAGAACTACATAGATATTTTAGGCCTCAATCCTAATATGGCCACTCACCATTTGAGTTTTCCATAGGATCATCGAGGCTATAAACAAGCCGCCAAGAGGACACACCCGACACATACTTCCAAAATAGAGGATGAAGTCAACAAGATCATTAGAGAAAATATAATTTGGGAGATCCAATATCACATATGGATATCCAATATAGTCCCCATAAAGAAGAAGAACTGAAAAATTAATGTTTTCATTGATTTCAATGATCTAAACTGGCACTACCCAATGGATGATTTCCCAATCCCAGTCATAGAACTACTGATTGATGAAATAGCTGGATATCATGATCTGTCCTTCATGGAATTATATTCATGTTTTAATCAAATCAAAATTTACTAAAAAGATTAATATGCTATATACTTAAAGGCCCTTTTAGAGTGTTTTTCTATCAAGTAATTCCCTTTGGTTTAAATAATTCTGGTGATACATATCAACGATCCATGAATCGCATAATCATACACTTCTTGGGAATGTTTTTTGAATGATTTGTTGATGAACTAGTGGTTAAATCCCTACAATTCTTAGACTACATGGTATATATTGAAACCAAATTCAATAGATTGAGACAAAACATCTTGAAAATTAACACAATGAAATGTGCTTTCGGCATTACCTCATGGAAATTTCTCAACTTCATCGTACGCCAACATGGAATCAAAGTCAACCTTGAGAACAAAAATATCATCCTTGTTATGTCACCTCCATGAAACATAATAGAGTTGAGAGGAATTCAAGTAAACTTCTCCTAAATTCATCACTTTATATCCAACCTTGTAGGAAAATGTTTTCCTTTCACCAAGCTGATGAAGAAAGGGGTTATATATCAGTGGACTGATGATTTTCAGGAAGCATTTTACAGTCTCAAGAAATATATTTTAAGATCACTGATGCTTATACTACCAGTCAAAGGAAGACTGATTATAATATATGTGATAGCCTTAGACTAATCGCTAGGCACCCTCCTCACACAAAAGTATGATGCTGGTAGTAGAAATAGTGTCAATTATCTCAGTTGAACCATGATTCATATTGAGACTCATTATTAAAATATTAAGAATATATTCCTATATTTTATCTTTGTGGTCTATAAATTGAGGTGCTAACTACAAAATCCCTAGGTCCATTTGGTCTCTCATAGAAAACATCTTAGATACAAACTCAACCATCTGATGTTGACCGAGCATCTATCAGGATGGGGAGTCATTATGAAGTAGTTTGAAATTCAATTCATGCCTCATAAAGAAATAAAAGTTTAGGAAATGGAATATTTTCTAGAAGAGAACCCCTCAGTAGAACTGACTTCATTGGAGACTTAATTACCTAATGAATAATATTTCTTTATTCAAGAGGACCCCCAGATATGGTAAATTCACTTTGACAATGCATCCAGAATCCCTAAAATAAATATTATGGAATACCAAAAAATAAACAAAGTGGGGATGGGATTCATACTCATTTCTATAGAAAAGTTAGTTCTACGGTAGTCTTTCCTACAATTAGAGGGGTGTATGAACAAAGAGATAGAATATCAAGATGTCATCGTAGGGGTAGAGTTTTCACTTCATATAAAAAATAAAACACTTAAAGATAAAATGAAGTTATGAATTGGTCATAATGTAGGTAAACAGTGATTATGTTGAAAAGAAAGAAGACATAATCCCCCTAGTAAATCATGTATGGGGGATAATGGCAGAATTACCTTAGGAACCAACATTGTCTTTTGTACCATGGTCCCAGAATTCCTTGGTAGATGCCCTAGAAAATATCTCCAAAGCCTTGGAAGATCAACACCGATATGAAATGGACATTAGTATTTTTCACCACTAGATGGTATCGAAAATCATTCAAGGAAACATAGAAGAAATTGATGAGATTGTCCCAATCCCTAAATTTTATGGTCCCACCAAAGGTTGGATTATTCCCATTGTGGACTACCTTTAAAATGGAGGGATCCCACCAGATGGAGTTTGGAGAAGGAAAATTCAAATATGGGAAATTAAATTTGTGTTGTATAATGACACGAGTCTGAAAAAGGGCCTCTATAAGAGGATCCTCTATGGGGTCCTTATTAGGTGCATTGTTGGAAAAGATACTGCAACTGTCATGAAGGAAGTACACATTGGAGCCTATGGTGCACACTAGTCCAAGTCCAAGGTTTCTCATCAAATTCAAAGTTTGGGATTCTATTAGCCCACTATAACACAGGACTACAATAATTTCACCAAAAAGTTCCTTTCCATAATGGTTAATTCAAACTTCATTCAATAACCCCCTTGAGTTACTTCAAACAACCAATTAATCATAGTCATTTTTTCATATAGGGAATGGACGACATGGGACAATATCCTCCTACCAAGACCAAGAAATGAAAGTGTATTCACATGGAAAACAACTTATTTTACAAATGAGAAGAAGACAAACACCTCAAAGAGGTCAAGGAAAATAACTTTTTTATCTTCATGAAAGCCAAAATCGTCACGAGATTTGGTGTCCCTCATATAATACTAATAGAAAATGACACCAATTTATTTCTCGCAATGTTTCAAATGTTGTATTAGGAGTATGAAATCAAGTAAAACCATTCAACCCACTACCATTCAATGATTAATGAGAATATAGAGGCCTTCTATAAGGCCCTATCCAATATACTAAAGACGATAATAAATAAGGTCAAAATGTCATGGCCCAACAAGATTCTCCATGATTTGTGGGATTATAAGATCACAACCCAAACAGACACACATGAAACCCCATACTCATTAGTAAATGATAAAGGGTGGTTCTTCCCATAGATGTTTAGCTACCCTCTCTTTGTGTTTTCATCTATGACCAGTTATCCGTAAATGATTAATCCCAAAAATAACTGGATGAATTGAAGAAACTTGATGAAAATAGATTGTATACCATGCACTATTTAGAGGTTCACCAGAATCAAATTGCATGAGCCTTTAAAAAATGTATTTCCTTTAGTCTTTCCTCAAAGGAGAAATGGTGTTAGTTATTAGAACACTGATGTTACTCAGAAGAAAACCCCCAAAGATGGAATCAAAATGGGAGGGGGCCTATACCATACACAAGGTCTACTCAAATGGATATTAATCTTTGATCTAGATGGATTGAAGACACATAAAGGATCCTACCAATTCAAGGTTCTTGTAGAAATATTTCAGGTATCCAAAAGTGAATTCATCCAGATTGCATGAAATTAAACTGCATGTTGAATTGCCTTAACTTCACTATAATAAACTGCATGATTCTTGATGTCATGATTGAAAAACCTTAAATGACACGGTGAATCATCCTAGTTGAATGATGTTAAATTGTGTAACAATCAACATCCTTACCGCATGATGTTAAAATGGATGAGAATCATTATTCCCATCGATGATTCACCATATACAGGATAGATCTATGTGGGAGAATAGATGAAATTCCTCTCCCCCTAAATGATATTAAAATACACATAGGGATCCTATTTTATTCATAACTACATGTGGATTGATTATTTTTAACAAAGGATATGCAGTGATGCCTGAATCTAGAATCTTGGGCCCAAGTACAATAATAAAATTCCCACCGCCCTATGTATGAGTTCGATCTGCATCAGGTGACCCATTTTTAGAACTATGTGTGGCTTGATTCCTACCATTACAGGATAGGTGGTGCTGGCCAAATCCTTAATTTTGGGTCCAGCTGCATTACTTCCTCTTCACATCAGGGAACTAATGTCCTGGCCACATGACATTAAAATGCCTGGTGCCTCATGATTTTCTTCTTCTTTTCCCCCATATCTTGTACAAAAATACATATTTATGCAGAAGATATCATTTTTGGATTCCTCATTTAGGGATCCATCAAAGATAACATAAGTGACCTCCCCTATGTATGAGTCATATATATATAGGGAATTTCAATATCCATAGGCAAACATGGTCTAAATGTTTTTAAGGTTCCCATACATATCCATTAAATTTATCAAACTCTGCACCTAAGGAGATTTCGGATCTTCATAATCATCCTATATCATTAAAAGTGGAGGGCTAGTGTCCTAAAGACACCATTTTTTTACTATGTACAGTATGCCCCAGTTGGCTCGACATAAGTTTCCCACCAAAATATCCTATCAACGAAAGGAAAATTCATCCTTGGGATAAAAGTTTTCAATCTATATATAACCCAATGGATTCCATGCCTAATATCATTTCTCCTGATATGAGAATCCTCAAAATAATAGTTTATACTTTATTTCCCCCTCACATTCATAGTATTTCATAACACCACAACACGATAAGTCTCTAGTTATTCATGGTTTCTATAATAAATTTCCTTACTAAATGAAATTAAAATGCACAACCAATGTCCAAGTCACATGAAACTAAATTTCACGATAATGAGAACTATGTCTTGCTTGATCGTTTCCAAAATAAGGTAAGTAGCGAAACCCAAATGATCAATTTTGGGTCCATCCTCAACAAATATTATTAATTCCCCTTCCTTATGTGAGGGTCAAACCTACATACGGAAACATCAAAGTGCTACTATTGGAATGACTCATGTTGTTACAATATATGTATTATAATCCAAGCCTCATATCTCGGGTATTTCCATAAGGTAAAATGTCCCCTCTTTTCTTATGTGTGGGTCAGACCTAGACAAGGAATTTTTCAGACATGGTAAATAAAAGTTACCCCACTCTTCTATAGATGAACTGGATCTATATAGGAGGGTCCAATATGAGCCACACTCCATTTTTGAGATCATATTAAAAAATAAAATTCCCTTTCCCCATGAAGAGGTTAGACCTAGGCAGGGAACCCCATATGAACTACATACTACCTAATTATCATTTAAATGAGATATGTAGTGATTCCTTGATATGATAAATCATACAATCTAAAAAAAGTCCCACTACCCTATGTGTGAACTAGATATACATGGGAGGGTCCAATATGAGCATCACTTCATTCTTGAGCTCATACCCAAGGGAAGCATCCCCCTTCCCACACAAAAGTTTGATCGACATGTGGAGGATCCTACCAACACTATGTTTGGCTTGATTCCTATCCTCACAGGGTATGTAGTGACACCTGGGTCTTCAATCCTAGGTTTAGACGTAACCTAGAAACAAAAAAACTTCCCTTCCCTGTGAATAAGAAAGGTTTGTGCAGGGAACCTTCTCATACTTACATAAGGAAAAGATCTCTATTGACTCATGGAGACTCTCGACATAAAATTATCCTTTAATATTCATGAAATCACCTTTCAAAAACTAAACTCTATTCAAAAAGATCTGAATCCCCCTAAACATTCGCAAACATCATAAATAGAGGGATAGTTTCTTGAGTAATCCTTTGTTTGACTATGAAGAATATTACCCAGTCGGCTCTTCATAAGTTCCCACCAAAAAGGCATGTCAGTGAAAGGAAAGTTTGTCCCTAGGAGAGGATTTTTTTCACCTCCACACTCCACAATAGATTTAATTTTCCATACCATTAATCAGTTTAATAAGCCCCCTAATTATAGATTAAAACATATCCCTTGTCTTCTAAAGATGATAGAACATTCTTGGATATGTTATCGTTAAAGGGGAGAATCATTTATCCCTTGGTCAAAGGAAAGTAACCCTACATCTTAAACCATGAATTTCATGGATTTAATTATTCAAACTACCACACTAATGGCCTAGTTAAATTATTTTAAACTACACCATGATACAACCCTCCTTTACATAAGAAAAATATGTGTAATAGTGGTTTCAAATTCATAGCCAAAGCCGATATAGATGCTTCTATCATTTTTCATACATCATTTCCTCGACAGGACACCCATTCTGGTCTTGAAAAATCTAAATTTCTACAAATTTCTTTGCAATCAGAAATGGAGGGATAGTGTCTTGAGGATATCTTTGTTTTACTATGAACAATATTACTTAGTCTAGTCTACATATGTTTCTAACCAAAAGGGCTTATCAACTGGAGGAAAATTCGTCCCGAGGAGAGTCCTTTCCTACCACCATACACCTTAGAGACATCATGTGAAAACCAGTTTTTGATATTTACCCTCATGTACTTTCAACATATCATGTGTAATATCTAGAAATCATAAAACTATGGTTATGATAAATCCCTCATTCAAGATATAAAATTTTTGGGATGTCCTCAGCTAGTAAGTCCTATTGGGGACCACACACTGTAAATTATTGTCAAATCTATTCAACCTAAAACATCAGTCACATTAGTCCGGTATTTAATAATCAAACTACCCATGAAAATAGAAATGACACTCTAAAGGTGGAAACCCCATAAAGGGATCCGTGAAAGAAAGTTGAGTATCAGCTCGATAAACCTACACTTTACAATGGTTTAGGAAAATTGAAAAATCTAAAATTAAGGGAGAGATAAAATGGACAAAAATAATATTATAATGAAAACCCAAAATGGGAAACCAAAGTAAAATTCAAATTATACAAACTAAGCCCACACTAAATTTTTTTAGGAAAAAATTAAGGTGATAACGGAAAAGAAATAATGTTTGTAGGGATTTCCATGTAACCCTAGAAAGAGTCAAAATATGCTCCCTGAGTCCCATGGATCAGAAAAAATTAGATTTTTACATGATTATTTGAATTTTTTCATCCCAAATTATGATGGTTGAAATTGATATCTAGTGATTTAAAATCTAAGTCATTAGAAACAGATTTCTCTTTCAAAACATGGAAAATTATGGACGATGGAAATTGAAGGAAAAGGTAATGAATAACATTAGACAAAAAAGAAGTGTTTGTTTATCAAATAATAATAGAGGAATATCCATAGCTTAAAGTCTCTCTATATGAGAAGAAAATGGTAATTAAATAATCTTCTCAGTAGATTTATAGAGTTGTAAGTATTCCTGGTTTGATACCACTATGGCTCAGCAAAGCTCAGAGAAGAATGTAGCCTCTACCTCTACACCGACATGCATTTCCAATGCTTCTTTATTTACATCCAATTTTACTTTCTCCTCCTCCTCCTCCACCAACTAATACCCTTTGTCTACTTCCACTTTGGTGCATGTCAATTTTTATATAAGTCATTCCAGTTCTTGGCTATGATTCTCTACCTCTTGACGAAGTCGCTCTGCTGAGGTCTTCTGCTACATTATTCCGCCTTTCTTTCTTGTAGCTACACCAACAAGATCAATGACTTCATTATGAAGGATCTATATTTCTGTGGAAAATTGGTCCATGAACTCCACAACAAATAGGTGAGAATGGAACATTACAGTTCTCTCCCAGGTAGTGATTAGCTACTTTACAATTTCATAGATAGAATGATATTCAATCTCCCTATATCCAAGGAATGAAAACATGAGATGTTGTACACATATATTCATCAATATGTTTGTAAGGGGAGTTTGTGAAATCAGATTCCCTATATCCTTATATATTTTTTAATGGGTAGTGTGGAGGTCATTCAAATTCTCTTAGTCCACCTCAGAGTCACTCTCAGATGGTGGGATATATTCAAGAATTAGCTCCACAAGAGAGGGACTTGATTCATAAACCATAGTGTGACTTGATCTTATAGTATCCTCTTACCTCATAGTATCAGCAGTAGAAAATATCAGGTCCCCGACCGTAGTTGTATAATCTTGTGATTATAATTCCGAAATTAGGGAATCCAATCCACAAATAAAAGTGGAATGATTCGAGGGGTATAAAAATTGTCTCCACTTGTTAAGATATTGATATCCCTAGGAACCATTGCTTCATAATCACCCGATAGAATAGACACTGCATCCTCAGTTTTCAAATTGACTTCAGGTAGTTATGAAGACAACGGTGGAACAAGTTCATGCTCAACAGGTTCAAAATTTTACAAAAGATCACTTACTGAAAATGTACTACTAGGGGTGAGAATCCTGGATCTAGGGATGAAAGATGATTCTAATTATTCCCATGTTTGAATCACCCCCTATTCTATGGTTTTACTATACAGAGGAGAAGGATCAATATGTTAAGCATGGATGTTGACTCCTGAATACCCTACCTCTATGGGGGAAGAAGTCACTTGATTAGGATCAATCAATCTCCTAGGACATGAAATATCTCTGATATCCTTAGTATCTTGAGGTTCCTCATTTAACTATCATACCACCAGTATGATCATCACATTTGTCTCTATAGAATTAGGATGAACATGCTCGGTTGAATCTTCAAACTCTAAATATTCTCCCACTACTAGGACAATGGTCGTTTGATCATTAATAGATGCCCTCATAGGTCTCAAGATTCCCTCAATGGTCTTAATTATCTTGGATTGACTATCATGTTCATCCATAACCACTGATAGTATCTCTTGTACCTTTGAAGAAGAAATAGAGGCCGACTCCCAAGAGATTTCCACCTGATTACCCATTAGACTTGAACTGAATAACATGCATGATGATTAAACAACAAATAAAGATGCATAATATGATGAATGAAGAATTAAATATGATAGTCACCTATTTTACTTGACTTTATATGTATCAAAAACTGGGATGTCTATCTGTTCCATGTGTTTTTCCATTGGGATGATCCCCTAGATGGAAATGAGTGTGGGGTGGGGGTGGAAATGACATTATAGGATCTACAAGGATCTCCTCCATATGTCTAATTCCCCATAGGAGCCCTCCCTAGTGGCACACATGTCTAAATGGATATCCTCTCTAGCTGCGGTGTGCCTGGGGTTATATTATCAGGAAGCAATAGTCTCTTGGGTCACTTTAGTTTCCTCCAAGTACAAGGAATAAGGGTTCATTGTCATGATGATAGGGTGAAGAAAGTTTAATATAAATGTACACAATTACCTCCTCATCTATAACATCTGGATCTAGGATTATTACCATGTACTCTACTCTATCATACCAATAAGTTCCACCCTAAAAAGAGTGGAGGAATGTATCCATATCCTTTAGATATGTAGCTACATTGTGCGGATCATATTGAGATGAAATCTAAATAAGAGCAGTGACTGCTCTAAAGCCCAGAAGCCTGAGGGGATCTTCTTTAAGTACATCCTAGATATCATCGACCGATATAATATCCTTCAATGTAAAAAATCCTTCCAAGCCTCTATAATTGTAGTAGTAATATGGATTTTTAATGTGGGAGGGTCTTCTTAGAGAAGTGATGCAAGTTTCGACAGCCACAACTGCTTTTTGGGTGCCTCAGCTTCCCTCTATCCCACTAGGGTTGAGTGTTTGTGAGATCCCGGATACAAATGAGGAATCTCCCCTGATCCATTTTTCATAGGATATTCAACTTCATCAACACCTGTAGAGGCATGGATATCATCATTATCATCCTTCTTAACATATGAACTTAACATGGAAATCACCCTACAAGAGTATATATGATGGATATGTAGGGAGTGGATTGATTCATCAATATCTTGAAGGTAGATATCCACTGTCTTGAGATCTTTGTCATAAGATATGTCAGAAGGTTCTGATATATAGACATACCTAGTCAGTGAAACCTACTTTTCTTGCAAAAAATTTCCCTGGGAGAGAGATGAGTGAGTATTCCTCAAGGAATGTCACTTTCTCTCAGCCTATTAGAAGGAAAAATCGAGAAGAATTGATACTCAACTTTGAAAAGTAGCACCAGCAACCTATGGGGTTGAACCAGGACAAGAATTCCCAAGTATTTTCTTTTGCTTCCATCCAGCCTCATATTTCTTTCTAGACTCAATAATAGGAATGATTTTTTCCAATTAACCCATAGGGTATGATAGGTTCCAGGTATCTTCATGGAATACGATAAGGGCAGGCCTTAAATCCATGAAATGAGGAAATATGATTGGACATCAGGTGTACTCCTAAGTAAACATAAGTAAAAGGTGTTAGGATATCAATAAATTAAACTCTTAGAAAGTGTTTTTGTGGGTCGGGGGACACTTCATATAAAAATAATTATATTTAAGAGAAAATATATAGGGTGGGTATCCCTCACAGATGAGTTCCCTATCTATCAAGGCAACCAAAATTCCTTCCATTAAAGAGAAAAGATAGCCCTACTCAGAAAACTCCCCAGATCCATCATTTACCAGTGTATCCGAAGGGTATGGTTAAGGATAATAAGAAAAAAATTGTAATAATTTAGGTGTTCCTTTACTTCCCACTCACACCATTCTGATATAAATACACCACTAGTCCTTTAAAGGTATGGTTGGATAATAGACTCTAAGATCTGTTACGGGTTAATAAATGTGAGGCCTCCCATATGAGATGCTACATAGCCCCATATAATCTGGAAGAGACCTACAGTAATTCCCCAACCCTAGTTACCCTGAGTCAGTGCATTATTACATAACATTGGCATTATCACTAAAGACAAAGTCTCGAAAGACCGATTAGTTTAGTTGCCTTGGAAATACTAGATACATTCATAAATTTTACATTACATTATAAAATGAAAAACTACAAAAACATATTCTCCATAGGCCACACTCATATCCCTCATACTATCCCTACAGGTCAGTAATAATATACTTCTTCGCATCCTGGGAAAAATAAAACATAGAAAGGGGTGAGCTCAGATACTTAGTAAGGATAACAATATAGCGTAAAATTTCATAATTAAGCATAAACATTTAAGGAAATGTAAGAATAAAACAAAATCCTTTTATACTTGAACTTCATCATAATATAGAGAATATAAAATCAAATAATTCCATTTACTTATTCACATGGATATTCTAATAGTCGAATAATCACTTGCAATATCTATAGCCACTTTCATAATGATGGAATGCATAATACCAGACTTCATAACCACATAGTCAAGGCCTTGTTCCAAGACTACAAATAAATTTTTTTCAAGGACTTGTTCCAAGAAAGTAGTTGTCTAATGAGACCTACCGATGCATCAAGGAGCTATAGTGGGATCCACCCATCACGTACTAAGTCCAATGCATTCCTCATATGAAAAGGTTTAAACATTACATAAACATTCATATAAAAACTCGCATACGAAATGTCAATACTTTATACATAAACCATGAATTGTATAAAAATAACACATCCACAGTCAAACATATCACAAAATCTTCAATATAATATGGAATTTTTGTATCATAATAAATCAACTTCAAATAGTCTTATAATCCATCAAAGGATGTTGACATCGATGAAATAAAATTTTTTTTTTAGAAAAATAGCCATTTCTATTTTGAAATCATTTAAAAGTCCTATAATTATAAAATAAAAAAATTTATTTTAAAAATATTCTTATAATCTTGTAAGGTACGCTTAGAATATGTTATAATGGTGTAAAATAGCCACACCCACCTTATAAGTTAAAAAAACATTCTTACCTCAATTTTGTTGAAAAGGTCATAAGGTACCTTATTTGGAAAACGAAGAAAATATTCCTATAAAACCATTTATAAAAAGTCAAACAAGGGTAAAAATGACATTAACCCATACTATATTAAATATCAAAAAAAATTGGAATATATTTTTAAGAAACATGGATATGGATGATAAAGAGGTCCCGGCAGATACTTACGTAAAAACAACTTTGGATAATAAATAGATTGTGAAATTAACCTGTACATTGAACTTTTCCATGGTCTAGGGTAGGTTAAACTCCTGTATAATGGTTAAATAATTGTTATTAAATTATAAAAGAACCATATACAATAATATGATAACATATATGATCTTTTATTATTGCTTTGTTAATGATATTTCAGTAGTATCATCGTTTCGGGTGTTAACCGATTCGTTTTCCTTTATATGATTTGTTTTGTAAGTAATGTTTGTTATGGATAGGATTTATCTTATTTATATTCAGAATTATATTATGTCTGTAAACATTATTATATATTTTTTAATCAAAAAATGAAAATTAGTCTTGAATGGATATGATGGGGAATAAATGTCACCGTGTTCGTGGAGACGGTAATCCGTACGTACGCACGAGTGACAATATTATTCTTTGGATATTAAAATAATATATAATTGGATGGTATATCATATATAAAGAATAATTATCATGTTATTTTTATTATTTACATCATTTATACTCATTATTATACCCATCCAAATGAAAAAGTGTTTGAATAACAAACTACATCACGACGTGGAGACGGTAATCCGTATGGTGACATTGTCATTTATATGATGGATAGAATAATGAATATGGTTGTACCATTTTTATAATAACATAAAATTATATATAAGATACTTGATTTATTATTTTATAATGGAAACAACAAATAAAAAATAAGTGTAAGAAGAAAATAACATGAAAGAGGTGATGAAATATTTACCTCTTCTTTGGGTTCTTCCTTTTGGTTTGATCAAAAGGACTCTTTAAGGTGTCATTTGGACTAAATTAAGTCCTCTATGATGAAGGGAGGAAATTTTAGAGTATATTTGGATTGGGTTTGGCCAAGCCAAATGGCTTTGAAGGTGTGAATTTGAGAGAAGGGGAGGTGCCCTTTTATAAGAGAGGTGAGGGTCACTTTAGGAAACAATTTAAATATTATTTTATAATAAAATCTTTTTCGGTTTCTAATGGCTCCAAAATGAATTATTTAAATAATAATGTGGGTATGGTTCTAAATCCACTCAACCAATATGTTTTAGATATGTTTAGGTCATCATATTAACCTTATCTTTTAGATTTAACTCTTAGTTAAATAGTTTGACATTTACCATGTCTCTTTGTATTTTTATATTATATGGATAATAAACTTACAATAAAATTCCAAGATAAACTCAAGTGGTTCATTAATAACATATATAATATTATTTAAGTCTTTTTGTCGATCCTTAGATTTTAGTAATATAATATCAATTAATAATATAATATTTGTTATAAAAACTCTTCTATGTCAATTTTGACACTATTTGGTATTTTGTTTTTGTTAAATTCATAACAGCATTATTACATTGAAAAACAAATCATTTAATCAACCCTAACATGTCATCTTAACCTATAAAATTAATGGAATTCATTAAAAGTCTCAAATTATATTTATTTTGATATTTATAATATCAATTATTTTAATCTTTCATTAATAAGGTAATTAATGCATCATCATTGTGTCATAAATAAATTTAATTGTTTAACTTATAAAAATTATAAATAAAATAATATTATGTAGGAAATATTTTTATATTCTTAATGAATACTTATAGTCTAATTTATCTTATGTATAACCCTATATTAAAAATGGGTTACTTATTAAACCTTGATTTTAACTCTTTTAACTCTTCTTTAAATAAAATAATAATAAATGTCATAATCTAATAAAAGTGGACCAAAGGGGATCATATTTTATGACTAAGGTTGTTTTTGGTCGAATTAAACTTATCCAATAGAATTAGGATATGTGTTAGGGTAATAATAATATAATTTTTTACCCTTAATTACCCTATTTACTTTTAATTGTGGTAAAAGTAAAAAGTTACTATTCTATAAAAATTATTTTCATCTTATTGAACCAAATTTTACTTACTAATATCAACTGTGTATCTCGGATTTTTTAAATTCGACTCATATAAGTGGTAAAATTATGTTTTATGTGAATTTGCAAATGCTCCTAGGAGGTGGGTAAAAGATGGTAAATAGTTTAATAAAATTTTTATATATCTAAACTTATTATAAAATGACTCCAATTAATTACATTGAACTTATATTGGTATTATGTATCTATTTTTACCTAAGATAAATTTAAATTAAATAAAAAATTATTTAAATAAAAAATTTGATTTTAACCAATAACGTAGTGTTTTTCAGTATTCATCAAAAATTGAATGTTTTCAGAAAAGTACAAAAAATTAACCCTAAGCTAATTTCGATATTTAGAATCCAAAAATGAAGTCCATTTTGAATGATAAAATTTATAAAATTTTAAAAATTGGGTATTACTTTTCATAATGACTAGTTTGATTGGTCGCGGTGTGTTAGAATCTCTAATTTGCATACAATGCAAGTTGTTGTATTATTCAAAGGGAAACATACCATGGAAGCTTGGGGTGTTACATTCGTCCCTCCTTCAAATAATTTTGTCCTCAAAATTTCTATAATACTACTGCATAAAAAGATTTGGGTGGTTCTTCGTCATAAGTTTCTCTGGTTCCCACGTTGCCTCTTCCATCGTATGGTTTCTCTATAGAACGTTTACCAGACGAGTCGTCCGGTTTCTCAGCACTTATTCTCTTGTATCAAGAATTTTGATAGGATCTTCACAATAATACAAATCTGGTTCTAGTTAAATTTTTTCATAGGTGATTACATGCATTGGGTCATGCATGTATATTATCAACAATGATACGTGGAGCACATCGTGAAGTTTGGAGAGACTTGGAGGTATTTCCAAACAGTAAGCTACATCTTCAATTCGTTCTAGAATTTCGAAAGGTCTGATATACCTAGGACTCAATTTATCCTTGTTACCAAAACGTTTAACACCCTTCCTTGGAGATACCTTCCTAAAAACATGGTCTCCTACTTGAAATTCCAAATCCTTCCTTCGGTTATCAACATAGATATTTTGCCTACTTTGGGATGCTTTGATGTGGGTTTGGATAACCTGAACCTTTTCCATTGTTTCTTCAATAAGTTCTAGGCCTACGAGTTTTCATTCACCAACATCATCCCCACAAGTTGGTGTGTGACATCTCTTTCTATATAACGCTTCATATGGTGCCATCTGAATACTTGAATGAAAGCTATTGGTATATGAAAATTCTACAAAAGGTAAAAATTGATCCCACATACCTTTAAAGTCAAGTGAGCAAGATATTAACATTTATTCTAAGGTTTGAATAGTATTCTCTGATTGTCCATCAGTTTGAGGGTGGTAGGCAGTGCTCAAACAAAGTTCAGTATCCAGGGCTTTCTAAATAATTTTCTAGAATCTTGATGTAAAATGGGGATCACAATAAAAAAACAATCGATAATGGTACTCCATGAAGTCTTACAAATTCATTAATATATAGTCTTTCTAGACGTTCATGTGGTAAATATTCTCTTATAGCAAGAAAATGTGCTGACTTGGTTAGACAATAAATAATGACCCATATTGCATCATTCCTTCTATGAGTCTTTGGTATCCCTATAACAAAGTCCATCATAATATTATCCCATTTCCACTCAGGTATGGGAAGATGTTTCATGACTCCTACGGGCTGTTGCCTTACAGCTTTCACTTGTTGACAAACCATACATCTTGACACAAAATCAGAAATCTCCATTTTCATGTTGTCCCACAAAAAATGTTCCTTTAAATGTCTATAAATCTTAGTATTACCAGGGTGTATAAATAAATTAGATCTATGAGCATCATCCAATAATTCCATTTTTAGATCTGGTATATCGGGAACACAAAGTCTCTTCGCAAATTTCAAAATTTCATCTTTATATATGAGGTCACTCAATATCCCATCATTCACAGTTTTAATATTCATTTGAAACTCCTCATAATCATCTTAAGAACTTTTTATCTTTTCTATTAAAGATGGTTTGTAAACCATTTTAAAATTATTGATGTTTCACGTTCCATGATTATTCCCATATCCATTTTCACTAGATCTATGAAAATATAATCCATTTAAACTCTCATCTTGATCGAAACCCCATGATGATTTTTTTAAAGCATATGCCACCTTATTTGCCTTCCCCAAGTGATAGTGTATTGTGAAATCATAATCCTTGAGTAGTTAAAGCCACCGCCTTTGCCTCATGTTGAGTTCTTTTTGCGAGAAAAATATACTTCAAACTCTTGTGATCAGTATAAATCTCACATTTTTCACCATAGAGATAGTGTCTCCATACTTTTAGAGAAAATATTACAGCTACCGACTCAAGATCATGAGTAGGATAGTTTTTCTCATGAATTTTTAGCTATCGTGATACATAGGCAATAACTCTATCATTCTGCATAAGGACACAACCAAGTCCTTTCTTTGAAGCATCACTATAAATAACAAACCCATCATTCCCTGATGGTTGATTCATGATAGGATAATTGACTAATATTCTATTTAATTCTTCAAAACTTTATTCACATTATTTTGTCTAAACAAATTTAACCCCTTTACGTGTGAGATTGGATAATGGGTTAGCCAATTGGGAAACATTCTGGAAAAAATGTCGATAATAACCTGCTAAACCAATAAAAATGCATACCCTTGTTATACTCATCAGTACTGAACATTCTTGGATTGCCTTTTTCTTTGAAGGATCAGTATATATTCCATCCTAAGAGGAAATATGGCCATGAAAAGAAATCTCTTGAATCTAGAATTCACACATGCTAAGCTTCCCGTATAATTCATTTCATCTGAGGGTTTTCAGAATGGTGTGCAAGTGATTTTCATGATATTCAGAGATTTTGGAGTATACTAGGATATCATAAATAAATACCACTACAAAGTCATCAAGATATTCCTTAAAATATCTATTCATTATATCCATCAAAATATAGGTTGCACTAGTCATCCCAAAAGGCATTACTGAAAACTCCTAATGCCCATACCTGGTTCAAAATGCTGTTTTCGGAATGTCTTCCATCTTCACACACAACTGATGATATCTAGATCGAAGGTCAATCTTTGAAAAATATTGATCTCCATGAAGTTGATCAAATAAATCATCAATGCGAGGTATGAGACACTTGTTCTTTATTGTTATAGAATTTATCTCCCTATAGTCAATGCACAACCTCATAGACCCGTATTTCTTCTTAACAAAAAGGATAGGGTCTCCCCATAGAGAAACACTAGAGAGAATAAATCCATTATTAATCAATTTATCTATTTTTTTATCTTGTTCCATTAATTCTACAGTGAACATTCTATAAGGGGTCTTCTATATGGGCCTTGAACAATGAATTAAATCAATGGAAAACTCAATTTCTCATTCTGGAGGATGTCCATGTAAATCCTCTGGAAACACATCATAATATTCTTTCACAATTGGCATTTCCTCTATTCAAACATTATTTTCCTCTCCCATAATTATTTCATTCTCATCCTCCCCAATAATTGAATTTAGTAGAGCTACTGGGGGTGGATCTAGATAAGAATCGGGTGGTGACATTTCTACTCTAAAGATAAGGTACTCCTTATCATCATCGAAAATTGAAACCTCCTTATTCTTACAATAAATTTTTGCATCATTGTCCGAAATCCAATCCATACTGAGGATTATATCAAATTCCATCATGTGTATGATGATGATAACAACAGATAAAGAACATTTATGTGCCTTAATGGGAACTGATTCACAAAAGTTTGTTGCGATGATACTTTCAATAGGTTTTTTGACTGACAAAACCTTTGTTAAGTCAAATTGAAAATATATAATTTTCTTATCAAACTAGGAATATATGAAACAATGTGATGATCCAGAATCAAATAAATCATTGGCTAAACTTGAAGAACCCATTAAATTACCTGCCACCAAGTCTTTCGGAGCTTCAACCTCAGCAGTAGTGATCGCATAAGATTGGCCTTTCTCCCTTGGATTTTTCTAAGGTATGTTCCATTGGAACTTTGGACATTAATTTTTATAGTTACCATTTCTTATAAAATTGTACCACTCAACAGCTTATTTCTTCCCCTTGTAATCACAAGCTTGGTGGCCTTTTTTACCACACATGTAATAGACTCCCATTCCCTTCAGGAAAGTACCAGGGTGTTTCTTCCCACATTTAACACATAATGGATATTCAAAATTTCCCTTCTTCTCCTTATTTCCATTTCCATAGTGTTCAACAGATCTCTTCTTCTTTGGCTTTTCTTTAATGTTGTAAGACTTAGATAATTCTTTTTCTCTCTTGATAGCACATGAGACAATATCTGAGTATGATGAGAAGGATTTTGAGACTAATTCTCAAAAAATAAATGGTTTTAACCCATAAAATAATCGATCAATCTTACTCCTTGGGTTATGTATATAATTTGTTGCATGCCTTGATAACCTTGTAAAGTTTGCCTCATATTTTGGGAAATTATCATCCTCTTTTTACCTCATACTCAAAAATTGTCTTTCCATATATACTCGATGGTCATGAAGAAAATATGTCTCTATGAAAAGCTCTTTAAACTCCCTCCATTCCATATTTGACACTTCGTAATCTTCTTTTGTGTTTTGAATCAATGAACACCATTGATCTGCATCTCCCATGAAGTGATAAACTACCGTGAAAACTTTTTCCCTTCCGCTACTCCCCAAAAGCATGAAATATTTTCTCTAAGGAATTTATCCATTGCTCAGATACTAATGGATTTGTACTCCCATTTAATTTTGGTGGTTTTTACCTCATGAAGTGTTCTAACATTGATCCTCCATATTGTGGATGAGAATGATCCATAAGGGCAAGGATATTATTCATAACTTGAGTGAGTTTTCCCAGTATGGTGATAAGCTGACCAGAACCAATTTCTTCACCAGCTCCACTATAATTATATTGAGTATGAGGGAAATACCTAAATGGATTATGTGAATTCATACGGTTTCCATTCCTCCCACTAGGCACCATTTCTAAACAATGGCATACACTAGATTAGTTTATGAATCACAATACATAATTCCAAACTTGTAAAATAGTTAACATAAATTGAACTGTTTATGGATATAATCCATAATCATGATAATGTTTTCATTGAGGAAGTATTTACTCCTAAACCCTTCATAATGGTCTGTACATAAAATAAGAATTATCCTAAGAATATCCCCTGGTAGTGTCATAAACAAGAGTGCAGTAAGGTCCATTATCGTGCACTAGTTCCCATTCGAGTCTACATCAAAGCGGCTTTTTTGGGTTTTACCCCTAGGTACATCTATTCTAGAGCCACCTCTACCTGCTTGTAACCAAACATGTATGTATTTCTTGGAAAACTCACAAAATCTCTATAGTACCAAAAATCTAGTAAGTTCTTCTATACTGATCATCATGTTTATCTTAGGGTAATGATCTCTAATCAGAGTTTATCTAAATATAGTTTCCAAGTTTTTTACTAAACTTTCTCTAATACCAACTATAATCCCCCGACCATAGTTACCTAGAGTCGGTGCATTATTACATAACATTGGCATTATCACAAAATATGAAGTCTCAAAAGACCGATTAGTTTAATAGAATTGGAAATACTAGATACATTCATAAATTTTACATTACATTATAAAATGAAAAACTACAACAACATAGTCTCCATAGGCCACACTCATATCCCTTATACTATCCCTACATGTCAGTTATAATATACTGCTTCGCATCCTGGAAAAAATAAAACATAGAAAGGGTGAACTCAGATGCTGAGTAAAGATAACAATATAGTGGAATCTTTCATAAATAAGCATAAACATTTAAGGAAATGCATGACTAAAACAAAATCCTTTTAAACTTAAACTTCAACATAATATGGAAAAGATAAAATCAAATAATACCGTTTACTTATTCACATGGATATTCTACTAGTCGAATAATCACATGCAATATAAATAACCACTTTCATAATGATGGAATGCATAATTCCAGATTTCATAACCACATAGTCAAGGCCTTGTGCCAAGACTAAAAATAATATTTTTTCAAGGCCTTGTTCTAAGACACTAGTTTGTCTCATGAGACCTACCTATGCATTGAGGATCTATAGCGGGCTCTACCTTTCACTTACTAAGTCTAATGCATTCTCATATGAAAAGTTTTAAACATAACATAAACATTCGTATTAAAACTAGCATAAAAAATGTCAATAATTTATTCATAAACCATGAATGGTATAAAAATAACACATCCCCAGTCAAACATATCACAAAACCTTCAATACAATATGGATGTTTTGTATCATAATAAATCAACTTCGAATAAGCTTACAATCCATCAAAGTATGTTGACATAGATGAAATCAAAACATTTTTTTCAAGAAATATCCCTTTCTATTTTGAAATCATTTAAAAGTCATATTATTATAATAGAAAACATTTGTTTTGAAAATATTATTATAATCTTGAAAGGGAAGATTCGACGATGTTATAATAGTGGAAAATTGCTGCACCCGCCGTATAAGTTAAAAAAACATTCTTAGATTAATTTTGTCGAAAAGGTCATAAGGTACCTTATTTGGAAAATGACGGAAAGATTCATTTCAAAAAATTTATAAAAAGTCAAACAAGGGTATAAATTATTTTAACCCATAGTCTAGTAAATAGTAAAAATGTTTTGGAATACATTTTTAAGAAACATGGATGTGAATGATAAAGAGGTCCTAGTAGATACTTACGTAAAAACAACCTCAGATAATAAAGAGATTGTAAAATTAACCCTTACCTTGTACTTTTCCTTGTTCGATGGTTGGTTAAAATCCTATATAATGGTGAAATAACTGTTATTAAATTATACAGGAACAATATACAATAATACAATATCATATATTATCTTTTAATATTTATTTGTTAATGATATTTCAGTAGTATCATCGTTTCAGGTGTTAATCGATTCATTTTCCTTTATATGATTTGTTTCGTAAGTAATGTTTTTTATGGATAGGATGTATCTTATTCATATAAAAAATGATATTATGTATTTCAACATTATTATATTTTTTTAATCATCAAATGAAAATTAGTCTTGATTGGATACGATGGGGAATGATTCTCATTGCATTCGGGGAGACAATATTCTGTACGTACGCACGAGTGACAATGTCATTATTTTGATATTAAAATCGTATATAATTGGATGTTATATCATATATACAGAATCATTATCATGTTATATTTTTTATTTACATCATTTATACTCATTATTATACCCATCCAAATGATGAAGTGTTTGAATAACAAACTATATCATGACGTGGATACTGTAATCTGTATGGTGACGTCATCATTTATAGGATGGATAGAATAATGAATATGGTTGTACCATTTTTATAATAACATCATAATATATATAATATACTATAGTTATTATTTTAAAATGGAAACAACAAATAAAGTGGAATTGGAAGAAGAAAATAACTTGAAAGGGTGACAAAATATTTTCCTCTTCTTCGGATTCATCCTTTTGATTTGATCAAAAGGGATACTTAAGTTTAATTTATGACTAAAGGAAGGCCTCTATGATGAAGTGATGAGAGTTTAGAGGATATTTGGGTAGATTTTGGCCGAGCCAAATGGCTTTGAAGGTGTGAATTTGAGATAAGGGGAGGTGCCCTTTTATAAGATAGGTGAGGGTCACTTTAGGAAAAGTATGAAATATTATTTTATAATAAAATAAATTTTGGTTTCTTATGAATCCAAAATGAATTATTTAATTTCTAAGGTAGGGATGTGTCGGAAACCACTCAACCAATAGGTTTTACACAAGTTTAGGTCATCATATTAACATTATTTTTTAGATTTATCTCTTAGTTAAATAATTTGACATTTACCATGTCTCTTTGTATTTTTATATTATATGGTTAATAAACTTACTATAAACTCCCATGAGAACCTAAATTGGTTCACTAATGACATATATAATATTATTTAATTCATTTTATGAACGTTATATTTTGAGGAATATAATATCAATTAATGATATAATATTTGTTTTAAAAAACTCTTTTATGTAAAATTTGACACTATTTGGTATTTTGTTTTTGTTAAATTCATAATAGTATTATTACTTTGAAAAAAATTCATTTAATCAACCATAAAATGTAATATTAACCTATAAAATTAATTTAATTCATTAAAAGTCTTAAATTAGTTTTATATGGATATTTATAATATCAATTATTATAAACGTTCTTTAATAAGGTAATTACTGCATCATCATTGTGTCATAAATAAATTTAATTATTTAATGTCTAAAAATTATAAAGAAAACACCATTATATAGGAAATATTTTTATCATTCTAATGAATATTTATATTAAAATTTATCTTATGTATTACCCTATATTAAAAATGGTTTAGTTATTAAACTTTGATTTTAATTCTTTTAACTCTTCTTTAAATAAAATAATAATAAATGTCCTAATCTAATACAAGTGGACCAAAGGGGATAATATTTTATTCCTAATGGTGTTTTTGGTAGAATTACACTTATCCAATAGAATTGTGTCTTGTTTTAGGGTAATAATAATATCATTTTTTACCCTTAATTACCCTATTTACTTTTAACCATGGTAAATAAAAGTAAAATGTTACCATTCACCAAAAAATATTTTCATATTATTGAACCAAATTTTACTTACTGATATCAACCATTTTTCTCGGATTTTTGAAATTCAACTCACAGAAGCTGTAAAATTATGTTTTATGTGAATTTGCAAATGCTTTTAGGAGGTGGGTAAAGGAGAGTAAAAAGTTCAATAAAATTTTTATATATCTAAACTTATTATAAAATGTATCCAATTAATTACATTTAACTTATATAGGTATTATGTATCTATTTTGACCTAAAATAATTTAAAATAAAATAAATAATTACTTAAATAAAAAATTTGGTTTTAATCAATAATGTAGTGTTTTTCACTATTTATCAAAAATTGAAAGTTTTAAGAAATGTACCAAAAATTCACCCTTAGCTAATTTAAGTATTCCTAATTCAAAAATGAAGTCCATTTTGAAAGATAAAATTTATAACATTTCAAAAAGTGTGTATTACTATTCATAACGACTAGTTTGATTGGTCGCAGTGTGTTAGAATCTCTAAGTTGCGTACAATGCAAGCTATTATATTATTCAAAGGGAAACGTACCATGGAAGCTTGAGGTGTTACAACTACTAGTTAGTGGGGTGTCCTTCCCTCACTGATCCATTTTCAGCAAATGATTGATTTTTTCCAATACCAGGACAACAAGATTAACACTCATTCCAGTTTCTAACTGAGCCACCATGATAAAAGTTGTGACTCTGACCCTAGTATTAGAATCGTACACTAGAAGATGCCATCTTATTAGAAACATGGCCAATAAGTCTTCCAATTGGAACAACCAATCATTTATAGGAAGGATCTTCTAGTCCCATTCGTTGAACCAACCATCTTCCATAATGGGGAAATAGGCACCAATTTCCCTCCAAGTTTAAATGTTGTGGAAATATATCAATATACACATAAAATGATCTTGGACATTTTGTGTAGTGAATGTGTTAATTCTATAAAAAATGGGACATATTTATTTGGGAAATGATCCTCTCCCAAAAGGGACTTTTCCTTGGAAATGAGTTTCTTGGTAAGAGGAGAAGTCCTCTCCTGGTCATCTTATGTAGAAGAGGGTGGAAAAAATCCATCATACATATCACTTACAAAGGGAACCCCAAAAATCAGTTAGACATCCAAAAAGATAATACCAACTTCCCCATACACTGTATATAATGTGTTAATGTTTGGGATCCACCTTATCAGTAACTTTAGGGAAATATTTTGATTTTGGTGGGAGTATGTTTGTGAAACCTAGACCGTCTCATATAGACACACAACCTACAAATAAACTTTGAATTATTCACATATTTGGCATAGCCAAAAGGGCCACCTGGAGTCCAGGCTGAAGGATCCCCCAATATGAAGGTACCATTTTTTTCAACCCTAGTTGCTCATCCACCATGGCCCTCCATGTAATGCTGTTATTGAAATAGATTTTTTCATTCAACCCATGTAGGGTTTCCACCAATGACTGAGGAGAATAATTTTAAAGAGATCTGGTAGTAAGGGACTCTCAAATAAATGTTTCCTTTACTAAAATGTTGTACTGTAGAATATTTCTATTTTCAAATATCTCATGGGTAGGTTGATTTTTCGTTCATGGTTTCGGGATCCCCATGTTTGAAGGAAGCCCAAATCCATAAAGGGGAAATCCATATGAAACCAAATATGTTCTTTAAACAAAACTAAAAAGTCCTAGAATAATATGATGAAGTGGGTTAATGGTGGTCATAATTTTAACAAAATCAATCATAGCTTTCCACTTTTTTTCACCAACTGAGAGAGGAACAATAGTAGTAGAAGAAGCAAAAATAGTAAAAGCATAAATAGTAGAAGAAACCTAAGAAGTGTCCATCATGTTGTTTGCAAATATTTGGAAGTAAAATAATTAGATTTATGAAATATGAAAATTATGAAGTCCCTCAAACCATTAGTTCACTAAGGAATAAGTCTGCAAAACACTAGTTCCCAAAGGCATTCGTCTACAAACCATCAGTCCAAGGAAGTGTTAGACCATGATGCATTGACTAGTGAAGCAATAGTCCATGGGGAGTTTGGTATGTGTTTCATTTACCTACTATGTGGAATATTTAATGTTACCAATTCATGGTCAAGTGTTTAGTTTTCTGATAAGATATATGAGTTCATAGAAACACCAACCCTAATGAAAGCTGTTCACATAATTAATATACATTACAATGTTTTTGAGAGAGACCATTTCACTGAGATAATTGGTAAAATAAAAATGAGTTATCCCCTATTTATAGTCTAGGTCCCCTCTAGTGGGTCCAATCACAAAATCAAAACCATTTTAAAACAAGACTAATTTTTTATATCAGAATAAACTCTTATTCACCCTGATTGGATCCCATTCTGATGGGGGGGGGGGTTATTTGATGGGTCCTGAACCTTCTGCAAACAAGTCCAATATAAGTCCATTAAATTGGAAAAGTATAAAAATTGAATCAACAGAGGAGTTCAAGAAATAATGTTTGGAATTACAAACCACAAAGAAAATATTCCTCTATGGATCACCGATCCATGGACCATTGCTTTGCTGACCACCTCTCTACATGGAGTTCCACCACTATGCCACTCAAAGAACCACCTGTGAATGAAAATAGTTCACACCAAGGGGTGGATCCAACAACTCCCGCCAATGGAGAAAAGGAATATGAAGGGAGAGGCGATGATTTCCACTCCTGAAAACAAACCTTCCTCATAAACTAAATCATACATGGGGAGAGTTAGTGTATAAGAATCAAAAAAATGATACGATGTTTTTTGTGGGAATAGGTAGTAATATCCACCCCATCAAAGTATTTTACCTTGCTGACTATACTCAATCCCTATAATCTTCTATTACTAGACCTCAAGGGGGACCAAATGAGGATGGAATAAAATTAACAGTGGATAGAAAAAAGGTAACTATTATTGAGGTACCACAAGAACCAGATACCCTCCATCGATTCCTAATGGGTAAAATCCACCGCATGCAAATCAGAATGAAATAATTACTTTCCATGACATCTGAAAACTCATATTCCCTATGCGGATTCCATTATGCAAGTCATAATGTGGATATCCACTTTGAGAATGAAAATCTCACATATAATAATTATATGGGGGTGGAACCCTACCCCATTTAGAAAATCGCTACATGGGAGAAACTCAGCTCTATGTAGCAACATGCTACGTGGATGGAATTATAATTTGTGTATCTACATGATACACGATTAAAACCTAGGACCTTGTAGAATAGTGCTATGAGGATGGTACCCTCTCCCTTGAAGAAACACGCTAAGCGGAGGGAACCTTATTCTGCATAAGAACATGCTACATTGAACATGGTATCATTGGGTGTCACATTATCCAGCTTCAATCATCCTCTTCTGTTATATCAT
Source organism: Viscum album (assembly GCA_963277665.1). Lineage (NCBI taxonomy): Eukaryota > Viridiplantae > Streptophyta > Magnoliopsida > Santalales > Viscaceae > Viscum > Viscum album. The sequence goes on along the minus strand of OY728138.1, from coordinate 1,714,028,925 downwards.
CAACCCCCATGTTGGCTCCTCTATGAACCATCCCAATGGTATTAGTCCAAGGCCTCTTAAAAATCTACCACACATGTATGATAAAATCATCAGGCACATCAGTGTGTCCTTTCATGTTTACATAGCCATGGAAAGAAGAGTTGTGTGGATAACCTCTGTAATAAAGAGGACCCTAAGAATACCTTCAGGTTTACATTCCCATGGTAACAAGGGTTATGACCTTGGATTACTCATGTGAACCTCCCTGTTATTAGGATTGACGGGAACCACTGGACTCTCCTTCATTGAGGGTCAGGGATGAACATTTCTACACCTCTATGAACCAATTTTAGGGCACTTCTCTTGAGGTAAGCCCTAAACTATTCTTGTGGGAGGAGGCACTCTTTCTCCCATTTGCCTCATACTGGGATGTAGCCAAATGGATCACCTAATGTGACTATTTTGGCGATGAAAATAAAATAGGATATGGGAAAGAAAAAAGTCCCCCCCCCTCTCCCTTTGGTATTTTCTTCTTGTCCAATAGTGGAAATATTAGATCATGTGATATTTGGATTTCCTACTTCCTCTTATTTTTTACACTGATCATGACTCATGTGGACATAGAGGCTAGTGATAATCATGAAATCTATGTGATCCCAAATTGAATGGACTAGTTCCATGTGTAAGCCCAGTATTAAATCTGATCAAGATCATTCCTCTTGAATTGGGCATCCACTGAGTGTAATCCCCAACCATATCCACTCAATTGGAAATCCCCTGAGTGTAATTCCCAAACATAAACACTCAATTGTTCATTCTCCACATGCATAACCCCCAACCAAAAACCAAATGGGTTTCTTCCATTTGTATGTCCTAACAAACTCTAATCTAGACAAGCCTCCTATTTGGGGAAAGCCCCTTTCATTATCCCTTTCTTGTGAAGCTTCCTTGTGTAAGCCCCAACTCACCGAACTATGGGGGATTTGATTTCCTACTAATTGGAATACATAGAAAACCTCCTAGAGGTCCAAAAATAGAACCTAATATCACCCTAATGTTATCTAGGCTATATTTTCAGTCGGGTTAGGTCCATCCCGGGTGGCATTATCCCTCCCGTGTCCCTTCCATAACCATCATTCTTATGTTATATCCCTAGTAAGATCATTCCCCTACTTGGGAAACCAAATATCTTCTTGGTTCCTCAGGAATCCTCAGTATAAGTCCCACATCAAACATTGAATAGAAACCTTATTCTTAGATGTCCTTGCCGCATGATGTTAAACTACATCGGTGGGTCCTTATCACACAACCCTAATAGGCAATGTGTCTTGTTAAGTGGACTCAAACTACCTGGGTTCTAATTCCTCCCACTAAGATACTTAAGAATCCCATCTCATGTGTACGATCCCACCATCAAAACAAATTTTGTCCCACCTGGATGATGGTATGTTATAGAACACCCTACTATGCGGCTTAAAACCCACATCGTCCCAATAAACGACCAAGGAATCTCTGACCTGTCCATAAAAGGGTAACATTAATGGATAACTTCTATATATAGATTTCTCCATTTATAAAGAACATGTGATACATAAAAATTATTCCAAAACCATATGTACTAAATATGTATCATTATCCAAGGGTAATCCGTAATATACACACTTGGGAATGAACAATGGATTCGTGAACATATCTTAAATCTATAAGAGAGTCTCAGAATAAGTAATAGTCCCCCAAAATGGTGTGACAAGATTGACTTCTCATCCTCTCGACCAACGTGAATTTTTATGTATCATTGTCCAAGATACCCAGTAAACGCCTACCATTGTAAAGTGGGTCTATGAATCATGGATGTGAGATCCATTGAGTGTTTCTATCTCCACAAACAAAACCCATTGGAAACCATTTGGAAATAGTATATCCAATGTGAATGATTATACACAACTCAACCCCGTACAGTCAACCGTTGGGCCAACAAGTTTCCGGGGAAACAAATATATTAATTTTTTAAATACCGACACACATATATAAATATATGTAAACAAAAACACATATATATAGATATATATATATATATATTAATATATATAAACGCAGACACATATATATATAAACATATATTAAAATATATATATATGTATATATATAAACACACACACACACAAACACACTGTTATATAAATATATAAATATGTAAATATATAAATATATGAATATATAAATATATAAATATATAAATATATAAATATATAAATATATAAATATATAAATATATCAATATATCAATATATCAATATATCAATATATAAATATATAAATATATAAATATATAAATATATCAATATATAAATATATAAATATATCAATATATCAATATATAAATATATCAATATATAAATATATCAATATATCAATATATAAATATATAAATATTAATACATATATTTTTATATAAAAACACGTATATATTGAAAATTTAATCACGTTATTAAGAAAACATTCCTATTTTACTAACATTTTTTACAGTGTTTTAAAATGTGGGTAATTATATATATATATATAATTAAAAATTTTTTATATATCTATATACATACACATTTATATATTCATACACACATACTCATATAGACACACACACACACACATATAATATAAACATATATATAAAATACACACACACACACATATATATAATACAATATAAAATTATATATATATATATATATATATATAAACAAAAAATATAAAATGGAAACCAAAAATATATATTAATATATGTATATTAATATATAAAGTTATATATATATATAAACAATATATTAATTTATAAAATAACGATATATATATATATAACATAATAAAATTTTATATTCATAATTGGTATTGGTGATTTGTTCCTATCTTTGGATAATCCTAGAAGTTGTTGGTTTGAATTCTTTTGGAAACTGATTTGGTGGAGGGGTGTTTCACATGGAACAAGATGGAGGGGAGTGGTGGTGTAACATTCATGCAATATTGGATGATGAGAGGGGTGTTATGCATATGACTCTGGAGCATGATGGAGTGAATCGTAAGAGAGGAGGGATATACCATGTGGCACCATGGGGTGTGATGGAGGGGGGTGCAGTGCTAGAGCGTGATTTTGATAGATAGATTCAAAGTGGAGGGTAAAATTATAAATTTCAAAAAAAAAATTATAATTTAAAAAAAATCATAAAATATTTATTTTTTTTAAAAAATAGATTATTTTTAGAAAATAGTAATTTTTTTAGAAATATTAGTAAATAATGCGTCATTTTTAGATTTTTATAAAACAATTTGAAAAATTAGGTTTCACTAAATAGTTATGCTTATAAATAATGCTAATTTTGTGAAATTTATTTATCGATATTTCTCAAAATTGTTGTTAAATGTGGTGTTGTTAAACAGTGACATTTATAACTGCCTCCAATTGTCAACATTCATATACGTCACTAATTTAATGACCCATCATTTAGATTATTGTTTCAAAAACATCTTTAAATAAATTAGCGACATTTATAAATGTATCTAATAAAAAATGTTCCTAATTGGCATTTTTTTATAGTTGCTAAAAATTACAATTCAAGACATATACGAAAAGAAAGCATTATTACCTAAAACATGAATTTAACATGGAATTCTTAATAAATAGGTAATAAAAGAACATAATTATATCATATATCATATGATGGATATATAAGTATTATTCTATAATATATGTATTATAAAATTATATTTATTATACTGGAGGTTTGAACATGTATGAAGGGAGTCGATACTTATGTTAAGTGATTTATGTCTCACATTTATTTTTATGTGGGTCGCATGACATATTCCCCATGTGTTTCATTTATGTGGTGTATATAATGATGATGAATTTATTTTATAACTCCAATAATTAAATTTATAGGGATTTGCATATCCATTTTTGGATCACTCTTTCATGTGGTTTACCGTTTAATAGATACCCAAGTGGTAAAAGATTTTTGTCTCAAATTTCATTCTTTGAGACACATGTTATGTTATGCCCCTATATTATAGTATGATGTGTATGTAGATACCCTTTTCACATGAAATATCATGAGTTTTTATTTCTTCAGGATAATTTAATATTCGTGCAATGTTATTCCTTCATGGGCCCTACTTTTCAATGTTACCAAAGTGGAAGAAAATTTATATTACAATCACATCGTTTATCAGGTTTGTTTATGATTATGATTCAAATAAATAAATATTATAATATATCTCTAAAAAATTAATTAATTTTCTTATAATCTAGTTATTTCATGAGAATAAATGTTTTCCCTTCATTTTCCAATATTTATTAACTCAAGTGTTCAAAATGAATGTTTTTAAGAAAAATATTATTTTTTGTCGAAAACTTTTTTTCTTCCGAAACAATGTTTACTAAACTTTTTATTAACATTTATTTAAAATTATTTATTAAAAAAATTTACCCATGTTTTACTTTGTATTTTTTTAAAATAAATATTTATATTATTTTAAAAACAATTCCCATTTGAATTTTACCAAAAATCTGAAAAGAATCCTTGTTTTAATGTGTTCAAAATGAATATAATTTCCTACCCTCACGAACATTATATTATTTGATGCATCCTTAATATGTTTTGAAGGTAATTCTCAAAGAAAATTATTTTCAAAATAATTTATTTTTTAAAAAGTGTTTTTTAATGGGAAAAAAATATTTTCCTTATGAAATGTTTTAACTAAGTTTTAAAGACTCATTTATAACTTTTCAATATTATTTTCATTGAAAATTATTTTGAAAAAGATTTGTTAATTAAAAAGTGATTTTCAAAGAAATATTATTTTTTAATGTTCTAGGTGATCTTTCAAAATCCTTCTCCATATAAGATGATATCCTTTGATTTAACTTATTATTTTCTAGGGTTATGAACCAAGGACACCATTCTTATTCTAAATGGTTTGTCATGAAAATATGTTTATGAAACGAAATTCTCTTTTATGGGTTATACCATGATTAAATTATTATTAAATCCACATATTTCCCCATGGTTCATACAATGATGAAATGATAATGAAACCTATTTATTTTTTATAGGTTATGATATAATGAAACGTTTATGAATCCCATTTAATTTCATGGGTAATGATATGATTAATTTTTTATGATCTAGAGGCACACATAGGTTTGATTTTCATTATATAATGGGTGTGACCTATATCCTACTCAAATGCATTGGGTAAAGCTTTATATATCATGGGATTACAGTGGAAAAAATGCTTTTGAGCTTGATTTACTATGGGAAATAGGTGTGTATTGATCCTCTTTGGGAAACAGATGTGTCCCAATCAACTCTGGTAAATAGGAGTTTCCTGGTCAATTATGGGAAATAGGTGCGTCCTCATCCCCAATAGGAATCAAGTGATGAGTATAATCCACTAAGTTTTGGTATTGGTAGTTAACATTGATATAAAAATTTATATTCAATATTTATGATTGTTCCAAACTTTTATTACATGAGATTATGGTTCATGATTTATTCATAATGATTTATCACCCTTATGGGCTATGTTTTTGAAAATGATAAATTTTTATGCCATGAATCATGTTTATGATTTGGGATAAGTTGGGTATGATCTTAATAAGTCATGTTCATGACCACATAACCTTATGATTATATTATAACTTTATATGATCATATATTAATATCTATTATTTTTACTCATACTGATCATCTGATCTCAAAATTTCTTATATTTCCTTACCTAGGATATAAATAATGGTTTTGGTATGGTATGACTACGATTAGTACTATGTAATAAGGTATTTTTGGGATATTTTAATGATATTTCACCAAATTAGAATATTGTGTTCCTGGTTACTAATAAAACTAAATTATTATGGTTCTCTAGTGTGTGTTAGTGTAATATGCTGAATATTCATCTAAAAAGTTGTAATATCTATTTATAAAAATCCCAGGTCACTATAGTTGGTATCAAAGGAAAGTTTTAGTTATATTTAGAGACTTGGATGAGACATCTTTATTGAATTACCAATGTATATTTCTAAGGATATGTCTAGGGATGTCTTTAAGGATAAGGCTATGGATGAGTCAAAGTATATGAAAGTCTCAAGGAATTTTGGTAAAGGATAGAGAAAGTGGTTTCCAAGAAATTAAATCCCTTTATGAATACTACAATTTGATATGGATATGGCATAGAGGTACCTAGGTGTAATTACAATAAATAGGGCTCATTGAGTTGGACTCATTTTTCACCTGGCACATGAAAATGGGCCTTACTACACACATATATTGACCCTCCTAGGGGATATGTAATGGAAACTAATAAAATATTTACAAAAAATCATAAAGGATTTAAATATATAGCGACTAAGAATGAACTAGGATAAAACTATGGTTTCATAGATTGAAAAGAATGTTTTATGATTTAGACACCCTCTAAGTGTTTCTTCATGATTATATTGTTTTTCACTATGATTAGTTTTTCTTACACTATAATTTTTGGTTTTAGTCAATGTATAGAACCCAATGTAACCCTGTTAATGATGAATGCAATAGAAAATGAAATGACTTTCCACTTTATAAATAAAAAATTATAGTATATGGAATTAAAAATATTATTAATATGTTCAAACAAATCTATCAAGCTATGAATCATGTTAAACTTCACAATGTGTAAAGGGTCCAACAACATTCTATTGAGTTCATCATGAGGAAACTTCTACCATAGTTTAGTGGTCCCAATGATCCTATGGTTTTTTAGAAACAAATTAGTACCATTAAAAATTTATTTTCCATTATTTAGTGTTTGGAACATTAAAAAGTCATTTCGTTTTTTTATAATTTGGTAGTTGAATTAGATCAATGGTGAACTCTTATTATGTATATAAGGGGTGAAGAAGAAATTGAATCTACCGAATGGAAATTGATCAACGAGAAATCTCTCAATAAGTAAACCCCCTGTATTATACAAACAATGATATAAAATTAATTCCTTAAACTTAATCAAAAGGATAATGAATCTATTGGTACCTGTGAAGATAATTTTACAAGAATGTCAAGGTTTATTTTTTGTTTAATCATCATACTTGAAAGAAAAATAATTGATTATTTGGTGGCCTAAACCAAGTCTATGGAAGGATTTGTCTATAAGAGACTTAAATTTCTGTAAAGAAGTCAATTGATATTCAATAAAGGTATAAAAAATAGATATTCCCACCATTTATATAGTTTTTTTGAGAAAAGGAAGATAAAATCTCATGAAAAATAAAATGGTGTAAAGACATTTGAGCAGTCAACATGCTAAAAATGTGGGAAGAAGTATCAATAGAATTGATTTAATGGAATTGAGAGGTTATTTAAATGTTTAAAGGTTGGTTATAAATCCTAATAATGTAAAAATATGATTATTTGGTAATTTAATTCAATGGAGGAGAATAGGATGAAAAATAATGCACCACATACACTCCATTGCATTAGGTTTAATAAGATTGGGAATTATGACAATAAATTCCCCAATACAAGGGATAATGTTGATGATAAGACAAAAAACCCTTAAAGGAAAAGGATAAAGGGATTTCTTATTCCACCAAAATAGATTTAGTGAATTAATAAAATTAGGGAACACATATCCTCCAATGCCTATTTGGGAATTTCATGTTTGATTTTTTTAATGAACATTATAAAGATATTATCATTCAACCTTTTCTGAAATTTTATGTGATTGTATCCCTCTATAAAGATTCTAGAATAATTAAATCACATTTTATTTTCAATTTATACAATAATAAATCAAACATCCAATGAAAATATATTTTTATAATATAAGAGCTTATATAAGGGATAAAGGGTGAATTAACTTTTGGAAGTATATATGTATCAATGTGAGATTAATATAAGAGTTATGAATACCATCATGGATTTATGATTTTAAGGCTGAAAATAAATTTAAATACATTTACACCCCTTTTGAGGTTTTTTCTGAGGGTATTTAATCAAGATTAACAATATTTTAAGAGATATTTATGTTAATAAAACCCATTTGTTTTTGCATATATATTATTGAAAGAGTCATTTTAGGAGGAATGACTTTACACTTTGTGTCCCTATAATTAAAGGGACTGGTAACCATTTGGGGTTTTCTTATCTTTTATGTTGAGGTAATTATGGTATGTATTCAACCACCATACGAAGTCAACACACTTCATTTCTATTAGAGAATATTTTTTATTGGATCTCATTTTTAGAATATATATTAAGGAAGTGGTAACGTTGAATGGGGTATCAAATTCAATATTATAAAATCAGTATTTGAAGTTTACCATGATTTTTTTGGAAAATTATTTAGCAAGATCTTGATACATAGTTGAGTTTTATCACTACATATCATCCTCAAATAGATGGCCAGTCATGGAGAATAATTCATACTCAAGAGGACATGCTAAGATATTATTATATTTAATTCAAAGGTTTTTGGAATAAACACATTCCTATAGATGAGTTTCCATGAAAAATATATTTCAATAAATAATTCATTTGTATCATTATGAAGGACTTTATGGAAATAAGTTTAGAACTCAAATGTATTGGAATGAAGCTACAAAAAGAAATCTAATGGGACCTGAGTAATCTAATGTGATGGAAAAAAATTATAGATATATTAAATAACCTTTAAGAACATCAATAAATTGAAGAAATTTAGTACTTATAATCATCGATGCAATCTAGAATTTGATGTTGGTGAGAAGGTCATTCTACAAAGTTATTTTTAGAATAAAGAATGGAAAACTAAGCCATAGGTATATCAATGTATTTGAAATTATTGATTGTATTGGGACCATATATAATTTATTTATGCTTCCACAAAACCTCTATATAGTACATGATGTGTTCCAAGTATCTCTCCTGAGAAATTACATACCTAATCTCTCACATGTATAGAACTATAAGGTCATACCATTTGTGAATAATCTTTATTATGAAGAAACAATTGTGGATATTTTGAATCAAATAGATAAATTTCTATCAAAAATACCAATCACCTAGTAAATGTTTCATTTAAAAACTACAATCTTGAGGAAGCTATGTGGGAACCTAAGGAAGTAATGATGTATATGTATCCTCATTTATTGGTACGAAAGTGATGGATTTCAAGGGTTAAATTTATTTTTAGGGGAGTAGAGTGTATCACCCACATATTTTGAGAAATATATTTTTTCAAATAGATTTTATCTCTTTGATATTTTTTTTATACATAACATAAATTTTATCGTACATTATACATAAACACTAAGTGTATCTTTCATTACACACAACACTGAGTTTCAAAAAAAAATGTAGTATACTATTTAATTGTTATTATTTATTATGATAGTTATGTCCTAGACATTGGAATAGTGGGTATTAATAGGATTAAATAAATGAGAAAAATATTATTTATAGATGTATATATAATAAATTACTTAGCAAATAATTAATTATAAATAGAATGAAAACCCATTTCAAAATAAAAGGAAATGTTTTTCTAAAAAACTATTTTTATGCGCATAAGTGCGTTTTAAATCAATAAAATAAATAAAATCACTTTTAAATGAAATATATTAATGAAATAAATATATTATATATTTCATCATATTTTTAAAATTTATATTATGAGTTTTCTAGACAAGAGACAAGAATAAATCTAATTTTATGCTTAAAACTTTATTTTTCTAAAATGTTGTTTTTCTCCTAAGGTGCACTTATTTTAATATTAATTTTCTATAACTTTATAAAATTAATTTTATAAGATTATTTTTTCGAAATAATCATGTAAATAATATCTTAGGGTTAATTTTTTATAATTTTTTAAAAATATTAATTTTTTATGAATAGTGAAAAATACTGAATTTTAGTTGAATATTACAATTTTGTTTAAATTATTTATAAATTTAAATTATATTTTAAATTGGTTTAAAATTAAACAAAGTTCAATTATATATACATTAATCAAATGTATTCCCTTATAATCAATTTCATATTGAAATTGGATATAAATTGTTTGTAATCTTGTGAGCATTTTTTCTTTGAAAACTTGTTTTCTCATCACGTTTGTGGGATTACATTTAAATTATAAATTTTCAATTCTTGGAATCAAATATGGAAAATTGGATTTCATATTTTGATCCCTCATAAATTATATTATCCAGTAAATTAAACTTAATTTTTTACCAAAATTAATAGTGAAAATTGGAAAAATTTAATTAATTTGGTTATGGTAAAAATGGGCTTAACAAAGGTTAAACTAATAAGGTAAGGGTTAAAAAGACTATAAAAGTTGAAAAATTCCTATTTTAAAGAAATATTTTAATATTATACTTCCCATGATATAATATATATTAATTTGGAATATTTTTACTTGGGAATAAAATTTTAATTTAGGATTATTTTCAATAATTTCTAGGTATTTTCCAAGTTGGTTCCTTTCCCCCCTTATTAAAGGCCACCACCACCCACCAATTTTTCAGACAGCTCAAGAAATATTGTTCCAAAATACCCGATAAAATAAATTACAAAATTTAATCCTCTCATCATATAATATTTATTTTGTTAATAAATCCATCCAATGAAGGATTTTGGTGCAAACATAAGGAGGTTCCCCGAAAAAGACGTGATGTTATTCAACGAGAACATTTATTTTATTTATTCCTCCACATCATTATATTATTATTAAATAATTATTACATAATAAAATAAGTATATTAAACATAAGAAGATGTTTTTATGTTAAAATAATGACCTAAAACCATACCCACATCAATGAAATGGGTTACGAAATCATCATTTGTGTGTACAGTGGACTACCGCCTCACGAACCGATGTCATTTATTTTTCCATTACCACCTTTCATGGTTGGGCGTGATGTTGGATAAAAAGAAAATATATAATATTTAAAACATAATTATATATATGGATTTATTTTATAATATAAATATATATACAGTTTAAAATTTGTATTTCTTAGGGTATACGATAACATCACTTGTGTGTATGGTAGACTATTACCTTGTGAAGTGATCAAATTTGTTTCCACTAACACTTGACATGGAATATAATACGGATAATATTAATGAATATATGTGATATAAATGAAATAATTATGATATTCACTGCATATTTATCTTTCTTAAATGATATTTTATTATTTTATTTATTAAAGTTTCACTCACTAATAGAGGATAACATCGTTCGTGTACGTGTGAACTACCACATTCATGAAGCGATGTGAATATATTTTCATCACCACACCACATGGATGATATTTATAATTATATTCGAAGAAATAATATTTTATTTATAAATTTTTATCATTTTGTGAAGATAATATATAACTTACCTCACATCCATAATGATCATTGAAAAATGGAAACGTTACTCATGCGAATGTATGACCAACCATCTCTATGATAATAAAATACTTCATTTCTCAAAACCATATTTTTTAGGATTGGTCATAAAAGTATAATTAATTTATAAATATGATAATTATTTCATTATTATTATTCTAGATATGATGGACCCATGATCAATGTAAAATGACAAAAAAATCTAAAATATACAAAAAATAAAGCAGTTATTAGCCCAAACTTGACTTTAACATGGAATTGTTACTAAAAGGGAAATAAAAGGACATAAGTAAATCATATATGGTATGATATATATAAGTTTGGTTATGTAATATATTTATTATAAACTTATATTTATTATACATGATGTTTGAACATGTATGAAGGAAATTGAGACATAAGGTAAGGAATTCCCATTTCATTTTTATTTTTCAATGTGACACATGACATATTCACAACTTTTTTATTTAATGTGGTGTAAATAAAGAACATGAATTCATTTAATGATTCTTATAAATAAATTTATATGGATTTTCATATCCATTTTTTGATCCCTCTTTCAAGGGGTTTTCAGTTCAAAAGTTACCAAAGTGTTAAGAGATTTTTGTCTTAATTTGACCGCTTTGAGAAATATGTTATATTCTGGACCAATATTATCTTAAAAGGTTTATATAAATAACCTTTGACATTTAATATAATTAATCTATTTATCCTCATGGTATTTTATGTTTAATTTAATCTTATTCCTTCATGAGTCTTATGTTTTAATGTTACCAAAGTGGTAAGAGATTCATGTTACAATCTCAATGTTTATCCAGATTATGTATGATTTTTATTCATAAGATGAAATATTATTATTTATATATCATTAAACTAATGTATTTTATTATCCCATAGTTATTTCATGGGAATACATGTTTTATTAATTTTTTTCATTCCTTTTGTACTCAATATTTAAAAAATAATGTTTTATGAAAAATTTTCTTTTTGGTCGAAACCATTTTTCTGTCAAAACCATGATTTATAAAAATGTATTAAAAAATGATTTCAAAATTTATTAAAAATGATTTATGAAATAAAGTTTTACCCATGTTTCAATTTTTACAAAATGTTTTAAATGCAATATTCTATTAATTTTAAAAAACATTTCCTATTTGACTTTTACCAAAAATGTGAAATGAATATTTGTTTTAACATGTACAACATGAATGGAATTTACCACCAACATAGTACTCTTCAAGGTTATTTTATATGAAAATGATGATCAAAATGTTTTATGTTTTAAAAACTATTTTCAAAGGGGAAATGATTTTTTCCTCAAGAAATGTTATAAATAATTTTTAAATCTTCCTTTATAAGCCTTGAATATTAGTTTTAAAGAAAATTATTTTGAAAATGTTTTCGTTTTTAAAAAGTGATTTTAAAATAAATTTTATTTCCCTTAAAAATGTTCAAAGTGATGTTTTAAAATACTTCTCCATCTAAGATGATATCATTTGATGTAATTTATTATTTTTTGGGGATATGAATCAAGTTTACAATTTTTATTTTGAAATGTTTCTCTAAAAAATATGTTTATAAAACCATATTCTCTTCCATGGGTTATACCATGATAAAATTATTATGAAACCCTCTTTTACACAAGTCATGAAATGATGACATGATGAAATTATTATGAAACTTGTTTCTTTTCCATAGGTTATGATATAATGAAATTTTTATAGAGCCCATTTCATTTAAAGGGTTATGATATGATGAATGTTTTATGATCTTATGGAAGACATATTTATGATTTTCATTATATGATTGGTGGGACCTATATATCACTCCAATTAATTCGGTAATCCTTTATATCTCATGGGATAATAATGGGGAACAAGTTGGTGATATTTATCCTCTATTTTAAAAAGGTGTGTCCTAATCCACTATGGGAATTAAGCAAGTCACAATCCACTATGGGTAACAGGTGTGTCCTAGTCCACTATAGATAAACTTTGTTTCCTGATCCACAATGGGAAACATGTGATGAGTCATGATCCACTATGTTGTTGTTATTGTTATTTTATCTTGAAATAAGAAATGGTTTTCAATATTTATGATAGTTACACACTTTTATAACATGCGATTATGGTTTATGATTGATTTATGATGATTTATCACCATTTTGGGACATGTTTATAGAAATGATAATCTTTTAATCCATTAATCATGTTTATGATCTATGATAGGTTGGGTATTAACTTCTTAGGTTATGTTCATGATCACATATACTTATAATTCTCTTATTATTTTATATAATCATAGATTTACATATCTTATGTTTACCCTTACTAATCATATGATGTCACACTTTCATATGTTTTCTTCCCCAAGTTATAAAGAAACATTTTTGTTGGTTATTCATAAGAGTATTTCATTTTGAGAATATAATTATTGTCTATGTTGATGATCTTTCACTAAATTAGAATATTGGGTACCTATTCTCTAAAGACACTAAACTATTATGTTCCTTAGGTGTGTGTATAACGACCCATTATTTACATATAGATGTTAATTCAACAATGAATAATGTTTATTACATAACATAACAGAACCATGCTAGTAATATATAGGTTTAGTGTCTTTAGAAACTGGGAAACATAAAACACTGGTTCATAAAACATCCACATTATCTACCACTTCTTTCTTCATAAGTAGACTCCTATTTGACATATCTTACTTAATACATTTCTTTATGACATGGGGAAAATAAACATATGAAAGGATGAGCTCAAATGATCAATAAGGGTAAACAAGGGAAATATCATTCATATAATTATCATTAGAACATAAAATTTGAAAATATAATCCTATATATAAAAGATCACAATATCATGTCATGGGATAACTCCTGAAAATGAAATGTAATCCCAATTGTCATAAAATAAGACATGAAATTTCATGGTGTAACGTCCCGATTCCAGAAGCCACCCATAGGCCCCCCGTACCCGGTTGGTCACATAGCCTGAAGTGAATTTCCCCAAATGCTAGAGGCTACCGACTAGTAGTGAGGGCCTTGGGTGTGATAAGGAAGAAACTATGCCATCATTGGCAGAGTACAGAGCAGAAGTAAACAAATACACACAATAACGGAAGTAGGAAATATCCAACAAAAGTAATCAATGGAAGACTGTAATAATAAAACAACTAGAGCACATATATATAAATGATGCATGATACATATTTCTAGGAAAGTATCCAAACAAGTCACAATGCCGAAAATACAACAGTGATAAACCAATTATAAAAAGAAAAAAATAACATCTCCTCAACATCGCAATCCATACCTTGGTCCTTTGCTCTCCAGCTCTAGAGAAATCATGTACTTGAAGTAGAAGGGTGCTTTCCATTACCTATACCTGCAACAATATGATCTGTTTGGGCCCAAAAGCACGACCCAATATGGGTGTGAGACTAAATCCCAGTAGGCGACCACTTGAAAATTTGTGCCTAATAGTCAGTGAATATATGGAAGATCAAAGTACAGAAATCAGTAAATAGGAAAGTGATCAGTAGTAAACAATCCACAGTTCAATATCAAGAAGTAGTGAAACAACAGCTAAATCTCTAATAGTTAACCCTCTAGGATGTACACGTAGCCATCCCCTCTAGTATTATCTAAGAAGTACAGACAACCCTCTAGGTAGTACACACAGCCCAACCCCTATGGTTCTGTCATAGGAATTTAATAAGACTCTCAGAGGAAGCACTCAAAGTCTATCCCCTCACAGTCAAAGGTAAAGAAAGACTCTCTGAGGAAGCTCACACAGTCCATTTCCCATATATTCTATGTAAGGAAAGACTCTCTGAGGAAGCTCACACAGTCCATTCACAGCATAATCTAAGGTAGTCAAGGACTCTCTGAGGAAGCTCACATGTCAATTCCCCTTATATCCATGAGGTCTAGGACTCTCTAAGGAAGCTCGTTCGGTTAATCCCCCCTATAGATCTGGTCATTCAATTCAAACAAACACTCACTGAGGAATATCACACAGTAAATCCCCTTATTGTCTAAAGTAATCAAGGAATCTCTGAGGAAGCTCACTCAGTCAATTCCCCTTATAGCCCCAGGTGGTTCTAGGCTCTCTGAGGATACTCACTGAGTCAATCCCCCCTTATAGCCCACTACACCAGGTTCTCATAGCCCTCTGTAGGTCAACGAGCATAGAAGTGTAATATATCCAAATTAAACCTACAGAACTACTTGAAAAAATAGACTACATCATAATAAGCATGTCAGAATACAACTCTCCACCCTACATCAACATTCATGGAAAACAGGCAAGGCAGCCAAAGTCTAAATTGGACCAAATGGTCGTAAACAGAACAATGCATGGGAAAAAGACATCCAAAGCATATCAATCAACCCAATTCATACCCAAATTACCTCTACACAAGCATACAATCATGGTATGAAAACAAAAGGGGTAAAATGGTAAACACGCAATACCCTGTTCAAGGGTATTGGTGGAATTTGCACATAATTCTTCAAGACTTCAAATGGAAAGGCACAAACCACTTACCTTAGGGTTAAGAGATCAATATACTTGAACCACAAGGCTTGAATCATATTAGAACACCGTATATCTAAGAAAAATTCTAAAACCTTCAACCTATGATAACTTGGAAAAGAATAGAAATCATGAAACGAGGTTCCAGCCGAAGAGAGAACTCATCGATGTGATTCCAACACAATAAACAGTGTTCAATTCGGAAGACGGACAGTGGCTCCAGATTTCATCTAAAATCTGCAATCATATGGGTTCTCTTAGACTAATGGGACCTAAAAAAAGATGGTTGTGTCCATCAAATGCAGCCCCAGTTCGTTTAATGAAAAAAAACAAAATAAACAGCGTGTACTTTTGGAGTACACGGTGTGTACTTACTGTTTCTGTACTCCGCTTTAGGTGGCCTCCATGTCACCCCACATGACTGTGTGTGTGTCCACGACACGACCAACACACAGCCTCCTGCAGCAATGAAGTACACAGTGTGTACTCATAAATTACATGGCATGTATTTGAAAAATTTCCAGAAACTCCTCTTTTATCAAAAACTACATAAAAAGGAAAACCATACCTGAAAAAGAGGTCTGGGTTCTTACAAACATCCCCAATTAAAGAAATTCATCCCTGAATTTCCCTAGAATGGCATAGAAGAAGAAACCCCAAACAACTCCGGCCGCTGTGCTCGTACATCGGCCTTTATCTCCCAAGTCTCATCCCGAACCTGTCCGTGCTGCCATAACACTTATACCAGAGGAACCGACTGACTACTGAGAACCTTTGTACTGCAATCAACAATTTGGATAGGATGCTCTTTAAAAGATGCATCCACTTCGAGCTCAACCTCCATGGGTTTACAGACATTAGATGAGTCTGAGAAGTAACATCGAAGCTGAGAGGCATGAAAAACATCATGCATATCTTGGTACCTCTCAGGTTACTACAACCAATAGGCAACCAGACCAACTCTCTCCAACACCTCTAATGGCCCGATGTACCTCGGTGAAAGCTTACCCTGTCTCCTAATTCTCTTGTGTCCCAACCTCAGTGTGACATGTAGGAAAACCTGAACCCTGACCTCTAACTCCAAATATCTTCTCCACTGATCAGCATAAGACTTTTGTCGAGATTGTGCAGTATCAATGCTATTCCGAATCAACTCTATCTACTTTTTGGTCTCATGAAGAAGACGAGGTCCTAGGAAAGTTGCCTCTCCTGCCTCCAACCAATATAAGGGTGATCAGCATGGCCTACTGTACAAAGCCTCATAAGGTTCCATCTGAATAGTTTCTTGAAAAATATTATTGTAAGAAAACTCCACTAGAGGTATATGATTCTCCAAAGAACCTCCAAAATACAGAATGCATGCTTAGAGCATGTCCTCAAGCACCTGAATCGTACGCTCAGACTGGCCATCTGTCTGGGGGTGGTAAGCAGTACTCATAAGTACTTGTGTACCCAAAGCCTTCTGAAACCCTTGCCACACCCGAGAGGTAAAATGAGCATCCCTGTCTAAAACAATGGAGTGTAGAACTCTATGCAGACATATAATCTCTTGGATGTACAACCACCCTGGCTCATCAACACCGAAGGTCTCCTTGATCGGTAAGAAGTGATAACCCTTCGCGAGTCTATCAATGACAACCCAAACTACGTCATTCCCTCGTGGCGACCTCGGTAAACCGGTCTCGAAGTTCATTGCAACATCATTCCACTTCTACTCGGGAATGGATAACTGTTGTATAAGCCCTGATGGTCGCTGATGCTTTGCCTTTACCTATTGGAAAGTGGAACACCTCATGACGAAACTAGAAACATCCTTCTTCATACTTGGACACCAATATTGATAGTGTAGATCACGATACATATTGGTGATGCCAGGATGAACTACCCAAACTGAGGAATGAAAGTACCACATCAGCTCCTCTCGTATATCTGTTGGCACCCATACGCGTCCCTAGAAACGCACGATTTCATCCTCGCATATAGTCCACCCAAGAATAAGGTCCTCTCCCAATATGCTTTCCTTCAGGACTAGGCCTTCAGGATCTGATAGATTCCTCATTCGTACTCAATCAATAAGGGTAGAGGTGAAAGCTACAGAAGATAGAAAAGTCTACCATTGTCTATCATGCACCTCCAAATGCATTTTAGATAACAGATCCATAAGCTTCCACTCACTGTTGGCATCCCGAACTTCCTGTATCTAAGTCCTCCTGCCCAATGCATTAGCCACTGCATTGCCTTTCCCAGGCGTATAGGAAAGCTTGAAATCAAAGGATTGTAGGTACTCAAACCACCTACGATGTCTCAAATTTAGATCACGCTGATTGAAAATGTTCTTGAGACTCTTGTGGTTGGTGAAAACCACAAAATTCTATCCCAGAAGATAACATCTCTAAAAGTGTATGGCGTGAAGAATAGCGGGAAAATCTAGATCGTGCGTCGGGTAATTTCTCTCATGTGGACTCAACTGCCGAGACCTGTATGCAACGACTCCATCTCCCTGCATGGGCATAGCTCCCAGCCCGATACCTGACGCATCACAGTAAACAATATACCTCTTGCCTGGATATGGAAAGATTATTATAGGTGCTGAAGCCAACATCCCTTTCAGCTCATGAAAGGCTAACTCACAAAAATCTGACCATAAGAACTTTTCACCCTTCTTGGTTAGACCTGTCAGCAGTGCTGCTAAGTGTGAAAAATCCTGAATGAAGTGTCTGTAGTATCCAGCCTGCCCTAGAGAACTCTACACCTCAAAGACGTTCTTCGGCTGATCCTAGGAAACTACTACTATCACTTTCTATGGGTCTACTGATACTCCTATCTCTGAGATAACATGACCCAAGAAGTGAATCTGATCCATCCAAAAGTGTCATTTTGAGAGCATAGCATATAACTGATGCTCTCTCAGTGTACTTAGAACAATCTAAGGATGTGTGGCATAGTCGTGTCTAGTGTGAGAGTACACCAAGATATCATCCACAAAAAGAACCAAAAAAGAATCCATGTGTGGATGGAACACTTGGTTCATCAGTGCCATAAAATTTCCAGCGCGTTCGTGAGACCGAACGATATAAATATATAATCATATAGACCATACCTTCTCCTGAAGGTTATAAGAGGTATATAAAATGGTCTAACACACAACTTATGATAACAAGATCTCAATTCAATCTTCGAGAACACTCGATCTCTTCAAAGATGATCAAAGAGATCATCAATCCTAGGAAAGGGATATCGGTTCTTAACCATCAACTGATTCAGCTTTCGATAATCCACACATATCATAAGGGTACCGTCTGCCTTCTTCACAAATAGGATAGGAGAAACCCAAGGAGAATTACTAGGTCGGATGAAACCTTTTTCATGTAACTCCTCCAACAGCTTCTTGAGCTCCTGCAACTCAGGTGTAGCCATCCTATAAGGAGGAATGGGCATCAGTGCCACTCTTGGAATAAGCTCAATAGAGAAGTCTACCTCACACTCCCGACGAAAGCCTGAAAATTCCTCTAGAAAGACATACCTGAAATGATCCACCATTGGGGGAAAGTTCATATGTGAAGTCCCCTGGTCATCCAGATAAAGACTAGCAATCTGTGCTATAACTCCTCCTAGCCCATGATGCTCGGGTCCTGCTCTACTCATCTAGACATCCCACTATCACTTATGAAGAAAAGATCCGCCCTTTGGTGATATGAAACTCACCCTACAGTGATAACAATCGACGAATGCCTGGAATGGAACTAACCAGTCCATCCCGAGAATGACATCATAGCCTATCATCTCTAGAACATAATGATCCCAAGGGAAGTGACACCCACTAACCTCAAGAGGGCACTCCTTTCACTGACGTACACCAGATGTTCTTGTCCCAAACAGAGTGTCTAGTGTCAAAACATCGATAGAAGAAAATATATAGAGCCCAAGACTCTCCACAACAACGACATATATAGAGATATGCAAAGCACCAATATCAAAAAGAGATGAAGATAAAATCGAGGCAACTAGGACCGTACCTTGAACTATAGAAGGTCCAAGATTCTGCTCATGCTGGGTCTGCTCCACTACAAATGTCAAGCCTATGACCATGTTGAACCACACCGAGCCAATCCACCCTGATGTCGCTGAAAACTGGGTGACTGGATACCACGACCATGACCTCCACCTTGGCCCGAACGGTCAGTAGAACTCCAGTTCCTAGATTGGTGAGAAGCTGGTGGCGCTTCTCCTGAATGAGGAGTCATAGAGGAACCCCTGTCAACAGCTGCTGGTGAGAAGAACTGACAAAAGCTCTGAAGGTCACCCATATTTCCGGAAGATCGGCACTCCACTGGGTCTCTCAGGCAATGTGTCCTTGTATGACCACTTCTCCCACACTGGTAGCACACCACCTGGCTACCTGAAGATGCATCCCACCTTCTGTGATCTCCTCGTGCAGCCTCCCTACGGCGCTTTCTACTATCAGTTAGCAGAGAACTAACTCTGGATGCCGAACTTCCCTAGATCGCAGCTCCAGAATCCCTCAGATTACACTCTATAATCAGTGCCTGGTTGACTATAGAGGATATTGAAGTCAACCTAAAGATGTTAACCTAGGAAAGGATCACTTGCCTGAGACCGTCCTCAAACTTCCTAGCCAGAAATAGATTATCACCTTCTGGAATATGAGTGAAACCATATAGCTTCGTGACGTGAGAGGAATACTCCATCACAGAAAGAGTACCCTGATCTAGGCTCATGAACTCCTGGGCTCGATTGGCCCTCAAGGTCTCCGGGTAGAATTAATCGTAAAAGATATGCTGGAACTCTTCCCAAGCCATATTCTGGAGGCATCCCACCTGAGGGATGACATCTCACCACCACTTGGCGGAGTCTCAGTGCATGTAGGTTTCGAGCTTCACCCTCCTCTCTGGTGGTACCTCGAGATGCTCAAAGATCATCAGTGTGGCTTCGAGACATGACTCTGCAGCCTATGGTCCTCCTTCCCCTGAGAAGGTGGGAGGATGCTCCGGCTGGAAAACCTGCGTCAAATCTTCCATCGACGGGGTAGGAGGAAACACTCCTTGGATGGTCTGCATCATCCTCATGAAGCCTTCCGTAAACTGTGCATCAGCACCGGTAACAGGTATAACTGTCGGTGCCAAGACTGGCACAATAAGAGGATCTGCGGGAAGTCCCTGATCAGCCATGTCTAGTGTCTGATCACCACTTGGAAACTGACAGAGAACTGGAGGGCATCTCGGTGGCATAACTCTTCATGGTCAAGCACGCACCATAGATCAAGATATCAAGGACTAAAAACTGGAAGAAAAAGAAAGAAATAGAAGAAGTAAAGCATTCAAGTAATGCAAAACATGAATACATGGTGTGTACTTTTCCTACACGACACCTTCCCTTAAGTCATTTACATGGGTGTGTACTTCAGCTAAAAACCGGTTGTGTAACACCCCAAATACATGGCATGTTTTCTTAACACACGACATGTACTTGAATCCTCTTCCCCTACCCAGATCCTTCTACATAGTTAAGCCACACGGCTCTCCCAAGACACACTACAAGAAAACGGTTGTTTCACGAATGTTTTTTCGCAGCGTTTTTAAAAACCGCTGCTAAATGTTTTTCGTGCCGCTATTTTGTGATGTTTTTTTTGCGGCGGTTTAAAAACCACCGTGAATTGTCTTAATTTGTTTTTATTTGTTTTTTATTTTTTTTAAATTTTTTCGAGGATTAGCGGCGGTTTGGGTAAAACCGCCGCGAAATGAAAGGAAAAAAATAAAAAAACATGAGAAACATCAGAATAACTAAAATGACCATAACTTTTGATCCGGGAGTCCGTTGGAGCACCATGACCAGTTAAATAGAAGCTCATGAAGAGATATATATGCATGTATAATCAAAACCGTGAGACGTTCTAAGGTGCGGAAGATATGAGAGTTATAAGAAAGTTAAAACAAGTTCTTCAACTACAAACGACCATAACCTTCGCTCCAGGTGTCCGTTTGGGCTCTACCACATATCAAATCGAAGCCAAAGATGATAACTATGCACTAGTTTGATAGAAGAAAGCTTAAAGCATGTTTTTTGACCCCAAAACCCCTCTGAAGGCCTCCAAAACCCCGTTTCTGTCACCGGTGTCCCGTAAACTTGTCTTCAAATGGACCTAACTTTCGATCCACATGTCAGTTCGGACTCCTCCGCCTGCCAGATCGTAGTTCGTTCCATGAGCTTCAGTTTGACTAGTTGCGGCACCCCCATGGACTCTTGGATCATATGTTATGACCTTTTTAATGGGTGTCGGGTTTGTTATGTTTTTTGATACCTCGTTTCTAGCACTTGTTCCTCGTCGGTTTTTTTAAATGGTCGTAACTTCCGATCATCCAGTCCATTCGGTCTCTTTCACCTATCAGCTCAAATATTGTTTTAGGATCTTTTATTTGACTGGTTGCGGATTTAGAATAGACTCTCGGATCATAAGTTCTCTCTGTTAATGTGAGTCCAATGTTTTTGTCACTTTATGACCGTTTTGACGGGTTTTAACGGTTGCTCCATTTATTACTGTTTATTTGGGTTTTCATGACTTGTTATCTTTATCAATGGTTTTTTGTGGGTTATTATGATGATTATGTTGAATTATTAAGGGGTTTTTCAATGTTTTCACAAGTTTTCATGCATTCTCATGCTTTCTAATGTATCTTTCTTCATGCTTCTCCATCTGTTTTCATGTGTTTTCATAATTTTTCATCCCTTATTACGCCTTTTCCTAATTTTTCATGTGTTTCATTTATTATTTATTATTTATTATTTATTATATACATTAATTTATTTATTATCTATTATTTGTTAGTTGTTATTTATTATTTATTATTTATATTTATTATTTATTTATATTTATTATTATTTATTATTTATTATTTATTATTTGTTATTATTAATAATAATATTTGATATTGGTTATTTCTAATTTATTATATAATATTTATTATTATTATTATTAATATTTTATTTAGTATATATTATATATTATATATTATATAGTATATAGTATATATAATATATAATATATTATATATTATATATTATATATTATATATTATATATTATGTATTATATATTATATATTATATATTATATATTATTATTTATTTATTGTTATTTATTGTTTAATATTTATTATTTATTATTTATTATTTATTATTTATTATTTATTTATTTATAATTATTAATTATGTGTTATTTATTATTATTATTATTTATTATTTATTATTTATAATTTATAATTTATAATTTATTATTTATTATTTATGTATTATTATATAATATTAATTGTTGTTTATTATTTATTATTTATTATTTATTTAATTGTAAATTATAAATTATGTGTTATTTATTATTATTCTTATTTATTATTTATTATTTATTATTTATTATTTATTATTTATTATTTATTATTTATTATTTATTATAATTTATTGTTTGTTATTTATTATTTATTATTATTTATTTATTATTTTAATTTATTAATTACTATTAATTATTAATTATTAATTATTATGTTTTATTATTTTTTATTTGTTATTTATTATTTGTTATTTGTTATTTATTATTTATTATTTATTATTTATGATTTATTATTTATTATTTTTGTTTATTATTTATTATTTATTATTATTTATTAATATTTCTTATTATTTCTTATTTCTGATTTCTTATTATTTATTAATTGTTATTTATTATTATTTATAGTTTGTTATTTATTATTTATTGTTATTTATTATTTATTATTATTTATTATTATTTATTATTTTTTATTTTTTATTTGTTATATATTATTTATTATTATTTATTATTTATTATTTATTATTTGTTTATTTTTATTTATTATTTATTATTATTTGTTATTTGTTATTTATTATTTGTTATTTATTATTTATTATTTATTATTTATTATTTATTATAATTTTTTAGTTATTATTATTTATCATTTCTTATTTTTTATTTTTTATTGTTTATTATTTATTACTAATTACTTATTATTTATTATTTATTCATTATTATTCGTTTATTATTATTTATTATTATTATTTATTATTTATTATTTATTATTTATCGTTTATTGTTTTTTATTTATTGTTTTTTATTTTTTATTTTTTATTTTTTATTTTTCATTTACTATTTATTATTTATTCTTTTAATTTCATAATTTTATAATTTTATAATTTTATTTTCATAATTTTATAATTTATGTAAATAATGTTATAATCTATTTGTTATTTATTATAATAAATAGTAAATAATAATAAATAACCCAATAAATAACTAATAAATAAGTAATTGTTAATTACTAATTATTGGTTATTAATTATCGATTATTGCTTATTGTTTAATTATTATTGAGTTTATATCTATTAGTTATTTATTATTATTTTTTCAATTAGTATATATAAGTATATTAAATTCTGTTTATTAACCACATGACGAGCTTGCTGGAGTGGTAAAGTCTTTGGAAAATATGCAAGAGCTTAGGGTTTCAAATCTCACCAAACGCAATATTTCTTTATATTGCATGGGCATGTGAATGGGCGTGAGCATGCATGTGTGGATAAAGTAAATAAAGTAATACGAATTAAATGAATTAAATAAAATAATTATGTAATAAATAAAATAAATACGAAATAAATAAAATAAATAAGAAATAAATAAAATAAATAAGAAAAAAATAAAATAAACATGAAATAAATAAAATAAACATGAAATAAATAAAATAAACACGAAATAAATAAAATAAAGATGAAATAAATAAATAAAATACGAAATAAATAAATAAAATACGAAATAAATAAATAAAATACAAAATAAATAAATAAAAGACGAAATAAATAAATAAAATACAAAATAAATAAAAAAAATATGAAATAAAAAAAATAAATACGAATAAATAAATAAAATATGAAATAAATAAATAAAATAAATACAAACTAATTAAAATAAATAAAATAAAAAAAATAAATACGAAATAAATAAAATATATAAAATAAATAACATAAATAAGAAATAAATAAGAAATTAATAAGAAATAAATAAAATAAATAGAATAAAATAAAATAAAATAAAAGTAAATAAAAAAATAAAAATAAAAAAAATAAACAAATAAAGTAAGTAAGAAAGAAAGAAAGAAAGAAAGAAAGAAAGAAAGAAAGAAAGAAAGAAAGAATGAATGAATGAATGAAAGAATAAATGAAAGAAAGAAAGAATGAATGAATGAATGAATGAATGAATGAAATAATTTTAAAAAATTCAAAAAACCGCTGCAAAATGTTCTACGATGGTTTTGAAAACCACCGTGAATAGTTTCCCGACGCACAATTTAGCGGTGGTTTTTCAAAACCGCTGCCAATCAATTTAGTGGCGGTTTAAACCGCCATGAAATGAAAATAAACCGCGCTAAATCTGCATTTTGTCGTAGTGACAAGACTACACGGTGTGTTCAAGGTAGAAACGACGTGTACTGGACAAGCTTCACCTGACCCATGTTGTTAGTGACACGGTCAGACACACGGCTCAAACTACAAGTCATGTTCCTGACAGACACGGCATGTACTTGAAGGGGTAACACTGACCCTTGTTGTTCGTGACAAAGTTGGGTACCTGGGTCAGACTACACGGCGTGTTTAGATAGCACATGGCATGTATTAGACACAACTCGGCCAACCTGTGTTGTTAGTGGCACAGGTGGCATGAGGTCGACACAACACGACGTTTATGGAAGATACACGGTGTGTTCACTCCAGATATTTCACATCCCGTGTCTCTGCCCACACGACCTATGACACGGCCAGAGACTACACAACGTGTACATAGAGTACAAAGCGTGTACTTAAGAAAAACTATTTCTTCCCGAATAGAAGAACACATGGCGTGTACTTAACATTATATGGGGTGTATTCTGGGTTTTTCCAGATAGTAAGCCTTAGAAACTACTCAAGGACCCAGAAAAACACTGAAAAGAACATTGGGAATGCCAAATTTTGATCCGTGAGGGCCCATACTCTCCACAAATCAATGTTTGGCATCTTATACAAGTTATAAACAAGATAACAGTGCAATGATCCACCAAATTACGGTCCATGAGGGCCCATAAAACCTGAAGAATTAAATTTTGGCATTCAATCAAGCAAACCTCTACACAATCAATGCCTTATCAAACAGAAGGTATTACTATCAAGGAAACTATCACAACAGTTTTCATATTTTACCCATCATCTATCACCACAACATGGAATATCTAATGCATCCTAGATGGAATGAAAAAAATACATGACATGTCATTTCTAGCAAGTTCTTATATGATGCATGAGATGGCATACCCTCATCACATCGGGTTGCAACAGAAATAGAACCTGGATAACGTCAACAATAACAGCACAATACATGTGAGTCACCCAACAGTGAAAATCAAATCAACCATAAAATTTCAAAACCAGAAAATTTGCAATAACAAGGTAGATTGGATTTTCCCTATACATTGGTTAGCTACTCCCAAGCACAACTTATTACCAAGTACCAATTCCTTCCTATCCCATGCTAAAAGTTTCAAAAAGTAAGCCAGGAGAATAGAATACCTCCGATACCACTTTGTAACATCACGGTCCCAGAATCCACCCAGAGGCGCCTCGTACCCAGTTGGTCACATGGCCTCAAGTGCATTTCCCCGAACACCAGAGGCAGCCGACTAGAAGCGAGGGCCTTGGGTGTGATAATGGAAAAACAATGCCCTCATTGGCAGAGTACACAACGGAAGTAAACAAATATACACAATATCAGAAGCAAGAAATATCCAACAATAGTAAATAGTGGAAGACTGGAATAATAAAACAACTAGAGCACATATATATAAATGATGCATGATACATATATTTAGGAAGGCAGCCAAAGAAGTCACAATGCTGGAAATACAACAGTGCTAACCAAGTACAAAAATAAAAAAATAACAGCGCCTCGACATCGCAAGCCATAGCTTGGTCCCTTGCTCTCGCGCTCCACATCAATCAAGTACTTGAAGTAGAAGGGCACTTACCCTTATCTATACCTGCAACAAGATAATCTGTTTGGGCTCAAAAGCATGACCCAAACAGGGTGTGAGACTAAATCACATTAGAAAACCACCCAAAGATCTATGCCTAACATTCAGTGAATATATGGATGGTAAAAGTATAGAAAGGAGTAAACATGAAAGTGTTCAGTAGTAAACAATCCATAGTTTAATATCAAGCAATAGTGAAACAACAGTTAAATATCCAAAAGGTAACCCTCTGGGAAGTACTCGAAGCCATCCCCTCTAGTACTATCTATGAATTACAGACAACCCTCTGGATAGTACACACTGCCCAACCCCTCTGGTTCTGTCATAGGAATTTAATAAGACTCTCGGAGGAAGTGATCTTAGTCTATCCCCTCATAGTTAAAGTTAAAGCAAGAATCTCTAAGGAAGCTCACATAGTCCATTCCCTGTATAGTCTAGGTAAAGAAAGACTCTCTGAGGAAGCTCACACAGTCCATTCCACACATAGTCTATGGCAATCAAGGACT
The DNA here is from genome assembly GCA_963277665.1 of Viscum album. Lineage (NCBI taxonomy): Eukaryota > Viridiplantae > Streptophyta > Magnoliopsida > Santalales > Viscaceae > Viscum > Viscum album. The sequence continues at coordinate 1,714,001,397 of OY728138.1, read as the reverse complement.
CTCTGAGGAAGCTCACATGTGAATTCCCCTTATAGCCCCGAGGTCTAAAATTCTCTAAGGAAGCTTTCTCGGTCAACTCCCCTTATATCCCAGGTCGTTCAATTCAAAACAAAGACTCTCTGAGGAAGCTCACATGGTCAATCTCATTATTGTCTAATGTAATCAATGACTCTCTAAGGAATCTCACTCACTAAATTCCCTTATAACCCCAGGTGATTCTAGGATCTCTGATGATTCTCACTCGGTCAATCCCTCTTTATAGCCTACTACACCAGGTTGTCACGGCCCTGTGTAGGTCAACAAGCAAATTAGTGAAATATAGCCAAAGTAAACCTACAGAACTACTTGGCTAAACAATCTACATCTTAACAAGAATGTCAAAATAAAACTCTCCACCCTATAGAAATAGGCATGGAAAACAGGCATGGCGGCCAAAGTCTAAACAGGACAAAATAGTCGTAAAAAGAACAATTCATGGGAAAAACACATGCAAAGCATACCAATCAACCTAATTCATACCCAAATTACCTTTACACGGACATACAATCCTGGAAGGAAAGCAACAGGGGTAAAACGATAAACACGCAATACCCCGTTCAAGGGTATTGGGGGAATTTTCACATAATACTCAAAGACATGGAACAGAAAGGAACAAACCACCTACCTCAGGTTTAGGATATCAATATACTTGAACCACAAGGCTTGAATCATCTTAGAATGTCGTAGATATAAGAAAACGTCTAAAACATTCAACCCACGAAAACTTAGAAAAGAATAGAAATCATGAAACGAGGTTCCAGTAGAAGAGAGAACTCACCGATGCGATTCCAACACAATAAACAGTGTTCAATTCATAGGACAGATGGAGGCTCAGGACTTCATTGAAGATCCATGGCCGTATGGGTTCTCTTGGATGAATGTGACCTAAATGAAGATGGTTTTTTCCATTAGATGCGACCCCAATTTGTTTAATGAAAAAAATACAAGTTGTGTACTTTTGGAGTACATAGTGTATACTTACTGTTTCCTTACTACACTTTAGGTATCCTCCACGTAACCCCACATGACCATGTGTGTGGCCATGACATGAAAAGCACACATCCTCCTGCGACAATGAAATTCACGATGTGTACTTGAAAATTTTCCAGAAACTCCTCTTTTCTCAAAAACTCCAGAAAAAGGAAAAACATACCTGAAAAAGAAGGTCTAGGTTCATACACATTTCATACAAACATAAGAATAGGAAATCATTTCATATTTTTTAAGGCTCATTATTGAGACCATCATAGTGGACAGAGTTCATTACTGAACTGAGTTTATTCCGCGTTTCGGCCCAATATTACTGAACCAAAGTGACATCCCATTACATTCATGTATATGTCATGAGATATAAATATCTAACCAATGAATTTTAGATAGATATAGGTCCTAACCATCTCATAATGAAACCATTACTACGTGTTCCACAAAAACATAAAAACATTTATCATAGCATAGCCCATGAAATAAAATGGGTTTCTTAAACATCATTCCATCATAATTCATATAAAACAAATGAATTTCATGAATAAATTTTTTTCCTAAAAATAATAAAATAATAGAAATAAAAGATATATAAATATAACCCATATAACCCTATTTAAAGAGTTCCATATTAGATAGAAAATAATTTTGAGAAAACAGTTGAAATTAATTCCTCGGGAAAATATACATTATTCTCAAAAACATTTTCTTTCCTAAAAATTAAACACAACTTTAAAAGAAATAATTTTATGGGAATATAAAATTATAATCTTGTAGTGGAATCTTCATGGAAATAAGGCATCATTAAATTGTAAAAATCTATTCATATCGTACAAGTTAAAAAAACATTCTTTTCGTAGTTTTGCTGGAAATGTCAAAAAAAGTAACTCGTACCAAAAATGAAAAAATATTCCATTCATACCATTTATTAAAAGTTTACCAATGGGTAAAATTGAATTATAAAAATTATATAAGGATATAAAGAATATTTTGAAATAAATATTTAGGAATCATTGACATGGATGATAAATATATCATAGTAAATACTTATGAATAAACAAACTCGAATAAAAATGAGATTCGAAAAGTTATCCATTACCTTAGGTCCGATATTATTCGTATGTATTAAAAACTCATGTATAATTATTTAAATAATGTAATCTATGTATTCTAGAGTCATAAACATTTATGATCATATTTTCATCCATTGGTTAGTAATATTTCATTGTTATTCGTTATTCGGGTATTAAATACTTTATGTTCTTATGCATGTTTTGTTGAATAAGTCCTTATTTATATTTTTATGTTATAGTTATAAAATTTACCAAATGATATTAGTATAATATATATCATATTTATTCAATAAATTCATTTATATAATCATGTTTTAATAAATATCATGTAGAATGAATCACATCGCATCGTAAATACAGTAGGTCATACATATGTACGAGCGATGATATCATTCCCAAACTGTTGAATGGTATTGAAGTGGATGGTGTATAATATTTCATAATAGGTATCTTGTTATAATAATCATATATAGTTATTATTTACATCATTATACCCATCAATGCAAGGTGGTGGTTAAAAACAGATTATACCACAGGGTGGAGACGATAAGCCGTACGTACGCACGCGTGATGATTTCATTTTTTATAGTGTGGATAGAAAGTGAAATATGGTTGTTTAATATTTATAATAACATATCAGTATATTAGTGATAATGGTGCTATTAATTTATAATGAAACAACTAATTAATAGGAAGTAGAAGAAGAATTAAATTTGAAAGAATCGGTAGAAGAGATTACCTCTTACTCAACATGCTTCATCAAAATATATTCTTAGACCACTAGAGTTGGTATTTTAAGATGAAAAGATCCTATAGAATTAAAATATGGAAGTTTATAAGGAAAAAAAGAGGGGGTTTCCAAGCTTGAAGGCTCAAAATAAAGTTAAGATGTTTGGGAGGAGGTGTCCTTTATAATTGAGGTGAGCGACACTTTTGGAAAGTCCATAAATAATAATTTATAATAAAATCAAACCATTCCCAAAAACCTCAAAAGTGGTCAAAATTTGAAGATGATATGAGATAGTTTTGTAATATAATCAACGAATAAATTTTAGAAAAACTATTTTGTCAATTTAAACCGTATCGTTTTAATTGAAACTTAGTTATTCTATTAAATTTTAATTATGGTAATAACATTTTAAATATTTAATGGTTATAAATATTTACTTATATGGTGTTAGTTTACCATAAATGGAAATTTAATGAAATTTTAGACCTTATAATTATCACTATGTTATTTTTAAATATTTTTATGATTTTTAAATAATTTAATGAATTTTTATTTTTATAAAATATCAATAGTGTCAATTTTGACACTATTCATTTATTTGACTTTAAATAAAATACACACAGAAGTTAAATTTGAACCAAAATATTTAATACACTCTTAAAATACCTTATTCACCTAGAAAATTTGTGGATAACCTTAGTTAGTTACTATGAAATTTAGTTAAATATTTTTAAAACCATTTATTTGATATTTCTATTAATAAAATAATTTTTACATCGCTATTATGTCATCATTAATTGTAATTATTTATTCTTTAAAAATTATAAATAAATTTATATGATGTAGGTAATTATTTTTTATTTCCATATACTATATATAGAATATATTATCTTCTAGTTATCCATATATTAAAATTAATATACTTATATAAATGAGATTGTGACATTTTTTCATATTCATTAGTTTTTATTACATTCATGTCATATTCATAGGTAAGTGGCCATTAAGTGATTAAATTTTGAATAATAGATGAAAAGGGTAGAATTTAGTCATCCAATAGTATTTTTACAGGTGTTAAGGTAATTTTATAATATTATTTTTACCCATAATTACCTGATTTAGCATTAACCATGGTAATAACAATAATTACCAATGTTACTATTGATAATACACAAAAATAAAATTATCCTACTAACAAAATTTGGACCATATGTGTCACGAACCAAATCGATCGCCACAAAAAATGGCACCAAACCCAGCCCGTGACAAGGACCAAAGGGCATTCCCGATCCCCACGGGCTGGAACAAGTGCCCGGGTATCATAAAATGAAAATTGAGAACGATTTACCCGAGTTTATAAACATAAAACAACAAAATAATCCAATGAAACAAATCTGGATTTTTCAAACCAAACAATCTTTTACAAAAATTCAGACCTGAATTTCATGGCTTAAAACAACTCAAAAGGTCTATACCAAAGGTAAAAAATCCAAATAAGGATATCCCAAGAACCCCCATGGCAAGGGGCACCGCCCTCAAGCCACCTCCACAAGACTTCACCACCAAGGACCTGCTAGAAACCCGAACCACTAGAACAAAAAAATTGTACCCAACCTGCGACAACAAAAACAACCATGTCTACTTACACCCAAGGGTGTAAGTAGGGTGTGATCCAATTCCCAGTAGGATACCACCACTAAGAGATTCCATGTGATAAACATTTAAAGACGAAAAGCATGCAAGTTTTCAAAAACATAAAAAGATAGTTACAATTTTTTAAAAGATGCAAATTTGAATAAAAACAGTTTTCAAGTGGGCTATCATTAAGAGTCAACACTTTTAAAAATAATTTCAACACTACTGAATTTTCCAGCCAACTATACCATATACCGATGGTAAGTACAAAGTAAATAATGAGCACAAGAAATAGGAAGTAACCCCTAGGCACTAGCTAGCTGTGGGTCCGAGGTACCTTGTATCTCGGTGAGAGAAACCATCACAAATATCAATTCTCGTGCATGAGCCACTAGTAGGGAACATACCCATAACCAAGTGGTCCCCAATCATCATCATCATAGTTTAGTTAGAGTTGTAAGCGTCAATCTTTCTAAGTGAAACTGAGGCCAAACCCCACGGACTCACTAGCATAGTAGTACACATCCACCCACCTAGATACCCAGGTTTTCCCCTTGTGCTCAAACAAGTTCAACAAGTCAAGAAATATACATTGAACATGAAAAAATCATTTCCACATCACAAATTCACCAAAAATCCCATATGTATACCACACAAGTCACAAAAATCCATTTTTCATTCAAAATGATTTTGAAATCCGAATCACACCAAAATAGCCCACAACACGTTTCACATTTCTTCAACACTTCCAAAAAACCATTAAAAAATTTTATAAACAATTATAAGATATTTAAACTCATATAAAAGCCCACACACATGGAATATAACACTTCTTTCATAATTAAAAATTCAATTTTTCACATCACACTCACACAAAACACTCCACATCGCTTTCACATCACTTTCACTCCTCAATATCTCCTTCAAAAAATTTAATAAAATAATTCCACGATGATAAATATCACATAACAACATTTTCAAAAATGAAATGAACCTTTTAAAAATATACTCCTACAAAAACAGTTTTCTGATAGAGTTTCACCTATTACACAACCCAATAAACCATTCAAAACATTCATAAAACAATTATAAAGAGTATACCCAAACTTTGCACATAAAATCCATTTCAAAAACCTCTTTTTAAGCCAAAATCACACCAAGACCCTAACAAAATAGAATTTGAAGCCCAATAAACATGTAATAATCCACTTTCAAATGTTATATAATCACCTTGAATAATATCACAAAAGATACCCATGAGAACACACAAATCCATAAAACACTATCAAGGAGTATAACAAGGTTATCAAATAAAACCATTCAAATACACCCCCTTTTTAGGCCCACATGGAACTATATCATTTCCCAACCATAATTGGTAGCCCCTTTAAACAACTAATAAACCACTTCTACATTTTACAAAACTACCACAAAAGATAACACATGAAATACATTTGAAGAATACACACTTCAAGAAAAAATGTAACTTTAAAAACAAATGATTTACTATTGCTACCCAAAATGGTTTTATCATAATTCACAGCACATAAGGAACATGTAAAATTATTTAATCAAGCAAACTAACTCATCATTAAATGGTTATCCACGGAATCACCTACCGAATGTGTCGAAACCCTCAAATATTGGGGCAAAACATCAACCGCATGACCGCCGCATCTCAAGGAATTTAAAAGAAACCTAAAACCTCAATATTTCACCCAAAATACAGTAATTTAGAACCTATTCATGAACTCTAACTTCTGGAATTTTTTATAATTCATGAATTAGGGAAGAAACCCTAAGCAATTTGAAAGAGGAAAGAAATAGACTCACCTACTTGAAGTATCTTGAATTAATCACTCCAAAAACAATAGTTTCTGAAATTTAAAATAGCCAAAATTCAGGGATTCTTCGATCGAGATATAGGAGGTAATTTGGGAACTGGAATGGAGGGAAAAGAGTAAGAATTGAGAGAGTTAAGAAGGGATGAAGTTACCTCTTCAATTCTGGCCGATTTGAGATACCCTATGAAGATCATCCCTAATTCGTGATATCAAAGAGCTCCAAGGAGGTGGGGAAGGAAATGGGAGCGCGCCTGGGTTTCTTACGGTCGAGTGGGAGGTGAAATCACCGAAAAAACGCAAATAGTGAAGGAGATATAAAAAAATTTAAAAAATATTTTTAATGCAGGAAATGGGCCTTCGGGCAGACCCAATATCTTAAATAAAAACCCATATCCACCATGATTATGGATTTATAAAGGCTCCAAATTTATATTTTGGTGTTAATTGGTTAGAGGAGACCATTTAGGAATTGTAATAAAGGAAAAATATTAAAAAATGAAAAAGTTATAAAAGAAACAAATTTTATTTTTAAATCTGGAATTGGGCTCACGGTTTGACCCAATTCATGAAAACTCATCTATTTCTCCATAAAACCTTTGGAAACCATCCAAAACAAAGACTGAAAGGAAAATAAATGAAATTTAACTTCAAAATAAGTCATGTATGTGACAATTCTCCCAACCATGAAAACTTTCCGTCCCCGGAAAGCTACAGAAAGGCCAGATACGAAAGCCAAACCGAACTGATAAACCAAGATGTACTCCCTTTCCAGGTTTCGCCCCCAAAGGCCAAAACACCTCCATTGATCAATTAAGGAATGAATAATTCACAAAAAAATTATACACCACTTTCCTGAAACAATCAATCACATTCAGGATTTATCCCAAAGGAAAATACCTCAAACACTATCAGAACAAGACTCAAGAAATTCACTCAAACGAACAACAACATCGAACAAGGTTACACATACCTTGCTATAACTAAACCATTGGGCACTCTCCAATCTCAATGGTTACTCAAGGAAGATTTAGGTAGCTTGATATATCCGAATGAGACTACCTACCACCAATCCTTGACCATGGATAAATCTAAGTTATTGGTATGGGAAAAAAATAGGCTCCCCGCCATAAGAACCAACAATCTTAATCGACCAGCATGGGCCGGTACAGAAAGACCCCAAAATATAAAGTGTTGGGACAACCACATGGTTAGTCTGCATGGTTTGGGAAACCATGAACTAACAGTGGAGATTCTTCTATCTACATGGTTTTTTTGGGGGGGCATGGTCACTACTAACAAAGTGCAAACCGTGTGGTCAACCTGTCTTGCCAAACTTCATACCTTTCTCTAAAGACTCAATGGAAACCAAAGAGGGAGGGAATAACATTGTGTGATGACATGGGTACAAGACCCTCCACCTATTTCCACCGAATGGGAACAACATAATCAATATGATGACACCATAGGTTTAAACTCTTCTTATCTTTCATATTGAGGATAGGACTTTGCACAAGGGTTTAAATGACACTTGGGTTTCCCCTGACTACGCGCCAGCTTCTCTCCGGGACCTATGGGTGGAGCTCAAAATATTGAAGCATCTTCGGCCTCACAGATAGGCTTTGGAAACCACCTGAATGAGAATACTTCTTTCGTTGCAAACAACAACTACACCACAATCCCCCCGATAAGTTTTTTCCAAGACATAACACATTCCAAACTCACTTTACCCTAAATCGATATTTCACTGAAACAAGGGATTAGAATATGTACACACATCACACCTTGTTTGTTCGGGTGAGAAACAATAGAAGTAAAGAACACTTATACTCACCTTCCTCTAAAATGGAATTTTTTTATGTTTTTGTTTTCAAGGGATACATTCTCCCAACATAATAGAGACTCTCAGATGATTGCCAAACTTTCACCTTTACAGTCAATCGAGCACATGACATCATGAGGAATCACCCAACATGACCATTGCGACTGATATAAACAATTAATAGAGAGGGAACTTGTACAACATCCCAAAACAATACACAATTATAGAAAGTGGCCATAATATCCTCTCATGACCAGATTTCCTACACTAGTAGTTTAACATGAACTCCTTCTTAGAAGAGACTATGAAGGACCGAGAGTTCCTCTTAGACACTATCCAAATACTCATCCATGATAACAACCCCAAAACACTTCCACCTTCGAAAAATTAGGAAACTTAAGAGGCTAAGGTCACTTTCAACCATCCATAATCAATCTCCCACTACAAGAGGATACAAAAAACCAATAAAGGAAAGGGTGTATACTCAATCTAAAAAGCTCAAGAAATAGATTCCTTATATTGATCAACTGGAGGATTTTATAATGGAGAAACAATCTGGGTTGCGCTTCAGTTATGCATTAACCTTTAATGGGGGCGTACCTTATCCAATGAGAGAACCCAAGGACCCAACCAATCTAGTCCATTGGTCAAAACAAGCCATAAAACAGATCCAAACACATGAAGGGAACTATCGTAAAAGCATCCCAAACCATTTTTCAAAAGAGACCACTAACCGTCCCTACAACACAGCTTACTGACCAAACACAAACCCAAAACACAGTTCAAACAGAAGGGGTTCTTGGAATAAAAACATCCCACAACATAAACATTTTCAAAAACCCATAATAAAAACCATACAAAAATATTCATCAAGACATCATGTTTTTCTTTAAAAGTAATTCTTTGAGAAGAAACAGTTTAGCAGTAAGCATATCCACCAATGGTACCCCATGGGCCTCACACATGCAAGTTTTTGTGCCACACCAGACACCCTCCTCAAATCCATCCCAGCACTCATCCAGTCGTTCCATCAACCATCCATCATCCCATATAACCCCATGCATGTGGTCACTAATGGAAATACCAAAGGTTAAAACAAAACTTCTTCCCACTTTTCAAAACCAAAACGGTCGACCAACACATCCTTTTTTCTCATAACTGCTAACCAGGAGATCAAAATCCCAACTCACATCTTACAAAAATTTATAGAAAGTCACAAACATTTAGAAAATAACTCACTTTCAAGATATTCACATCAATTTCAAAACATCTCATCCCATTAAAACACACTCTGATTGTTTAGAAAACTCTATTGGAAACACTTTTCAAAACCAACTTCAATATAGTTCCTGCTTTCAAAGAGGTGTAAGAACACCATTTTTCATTTCAAAACAATTCTGAAAATTAAGTTCCGCAATTTCATAAACCAAACCATTCCCTATTTATTTGAAAATAATTTCACAAAAACATTACACTTCTTAAAACCATAGTGTTAAGGTTTCAAAACCTAAGCACAAAATAGAGCAAGAGGAAACTAGTTTCAGTGGGTGACATGGAAATATGGTTGGCAGCCATATGCCAATCACTTAACTGTCACAGAGAGTGTTCTAGGGAATATCCTTGTCTCCACATGGCTTTCCAGGACTTGCGAGCTCACTAAGACCATTAACCCAACTCTCTTTTCATTTCCCTTAATCATCATCGAACCAAGAAAACCGAAGGACTTAGATAAATCCCAACTTATCTTGGAATCATGAATCCCATTATGAGGTGTGGTGATCAGGAACACTACCAATAACTAGAATTCCATGTTCCAACAATCCTAACTCCAGACTATCCTGACTCTTCCCCAAATAACATGACACAAAGAGTTAACCTGAACCTCCTTTGATACCATTTTGTCACGAACCGAATCGATCGCCACCAAAAATGGCACCAAACCCAGACTATGACAAGGCCCGAAGGGCATTCCCGATCCCCACGGGCTGGCACAAGTGCCCGGGTATCATAAAATGAAAATTGGGAACTATTTACCCGAGTTTATAAACATAAAACAACAAAATAATCCAATGAAACAAATCTGGATTTTTCAAACCAAACAATCTTTTACAAAAATTCAGAACTGAATAACATGGTTTAAAACAACTCAAATGGTCTATACCAAAGGTAAAAATCCAAATAAGGACAGCCCAAGAACCCTCATGGTAAGGGGCACCGCCCTCAAGCCACCTCCACAAGACTTCACCACCAAGGACCTGCTAGAAACCCGAACCACTGGAACAAAAAAAACTGTACCCAACCTGCGACAACAAAAACAACCATGTCTACTTACACCCAAGGGTGTAAGTAGGGTGTGATCCAATGCCCATCAGGATACCACCACTAAGAGATTCCATGTGATAAACATTTAAAGACGAAAAGCATGCAAGTTTTCAAAAACATGAAAAGCTAGTTACAATTTCTAAAAGATGCAACTTTGAATAAAAACAGTATTCAAGTGGGGTATCATTAAGAATCAACACTTTTAAAAATAATTTCAACACTACTGAATTTTACAGCCAACTATACCGTATGCCGAAGGTAAGTACAAAGTAAATAATGAGCACAAGAAATAGGAAGTAACCCCTAGGAACTAGCTAGATGTGGGTCCCAGGTACCTCGTATCTCGGTGAGAGTAACCATAAAAAATATCCATTCTCATGCATGATCCACTAGAAGGGAACATACCCATAACCTAGTGGTCCCGAATCATCATCATCATAGTTTAGTTATAGTTGTAAGCGTCAATCTTGCTAAGTGAAACTGAGGCTAAACCCCACGGATTCACTAGCATACTAGTACACGTCCACCCACCTAGATACCCAGGTTTTCCCCTTGTGCTCAAACAAGTTCAACAAGTCAAGAAATATACATTGAACATGAAAATATCATTTCCAAATCACAAATTCACCAAACATCCCATATGTATACCACAAAAGTCACAAAAATCCATTTTTCATTCAAAATGATTTTGAAATCCGAATCACACCAAAATAGCACACAACACGTTTCACATTTCTTCAACACTTCCAAAAAAACCATTAAACAATTTTATAAAACAATTATAAGATATTTAAACTCATATAACAGCCCACACACATGGAATATAACACTTCTTTCATAATCAAAAATTCAATTTTTCACATCACACTCACACAAAACACTCCACATCACTTTCACATCACTTTCACTCCTCAATATCTCCTTCAAAAAATTTAATAAAATATTTCCACGATGATAAATATCACATAACAACATTTTCACAAATTAAATGGACCTTTTAAAAATATACTCCTACCAAAACAGTTTGCTGATATAGTTTCACCTATTACACAACCCAATAAACCATTCAAAACATTCATAAAACAATTATAAAGAGTATACCCAAACTTTGCACATAAAATCCATTTCAAAAAACCACTTTTTAAGCCAAAAGCACAACAAGACCCTACCAAAATAGAATTGGTAGCCCAATCAACATGTAATAATCCACTTTCAAATGTTATATAATCACCTTGAATAATATCAAAAAAGATACCCATGAGAACACACAAATCCATAAAACACTTTCAAGGAGTATAACAAGGTTATACAAATAAAACCATTCAAATACACCCCCTTTTTAGGCCCACATGGAACTATATCATTGCCCAACCATAATTGGTAGCCCCTTTCAACAAATAATAAAACACTTCTACATTTTACAAAACTACCACAAAAGATAACACATGAAATACATTTGAAAAATTAACACTTCAAGAAAAAATGTAACTTTAAAAACAAATGCTTTAGTATTGCTAGAAAAAATGGTTTTATCATAATGCACAGTACATAAGGAACATGTAAAATTATTTAATCAAGCAAACTAACTCATCATTAAATGGTTATCCACGGAATCACCTACCGAATGTGTCGAAACCCTCAAATATTGGGGTGAAACTTCAACCGCATGACCGCCGCACCTCAAGGAAGATAAAAGAAACCAAAAACATCAATATTTCACCCAAAATAAAGTAATATAGAACCTATGCACGAACCCTAACTTCTGGAATTTTTTATAATTCCAGAATTAGGGAAGAAACCCTAAGCAATTTGAAAGATGAAAGAAATAGACTCACCTACTTGAAGTATCTTGAATAAATCATTCCAAAAACAATAGTTTTTGAAATTTAAAATATCCAAAATTTAGGGATTCTTCGAACGAGATATATGAGGTAATTTGGGAACTATAATTGAGGGAAAAGAGTAATAATTGAGAGAGTTAAGAAGGGATGAAGTTACCTCTTCAATTCTAGACGATTTGAGACACCCTATGAAGATCAGCCCTAATTCGCGATATCAAAGAGCTCCAAGGAGGGGGGTAAGGCAATGGGAGCGCTCCTGGGTTTCTTAGGGTCGAGTGGGATGTGGAATCACCGAAACAACGCAAATAGTGAAGGAGATATAAAAAAATTTAAAACTTATTTTTAATGCAGGAAATGGGCCTTCGGGCAGGCCCAATATCTTAAATAAAAACCCATATCCACCATGATTATGGATTTATAAAGGCTCCAAACTTATATTTTTGTGTTAATTGGTCAGAGGAGAGTATTTAGGAATTGGAATGTAGGAAAAATATTAAAAAATGAAAATGTTATAAAGGAAACAAATTTTATTTTTAAATCTGGAATTGGGCTCACGGTTTGACTCAATTCATGAAAACTCATCTATTTCTCCATAAAACCTTTGGAAACCATCCAAAACAATGAATGAAAGGAAAATAAATGAAATTTAACTTCAAAATAAGTCATGTATGTGACAATATGATATAAAATATGGAATACATTTTTCAAAATTCAAAACAAAAAAGTTTTATTAATTAATTTAAATTAATTCCATTGTTGAAATGGAGAAACGAGTTATAAAAGTTAAAATATTACAAAAGATTGAAATTTTTTACCTATGAATTCAATGTAAAATTAATGATAATGTCATAAATAATATTGAATGATAAAAAATTATTCTATTTATACATTAAAACCATTAAATATCATAATTTAACCATATAAATTATCACCATGAATTTGTTTTTTAATTAAAATTAACTTATTTTTACTATTCTTGAAAACATGAAAGTTATCAGAAAAATACCAGAAAATTAATCCAAAGTAAGTTTTTATATACCTATTCAAAATAAAATGTTTATATTGTCATATAAAAATTATTAACATGTCAAATTATTAATTTCAAAGGGGTTCGACATTCAAAGGTGTAAAATTAAACTTTTTCTAAATAGGTTTTTATACATGAAATCGGGTTTTATTCATACCCTGTGTCTAAAATATCCATAGGATGAATATAAAAAATATTTTATTTCATTACTAAAAATAATTCACTCAAAAATAAAAATATATAATTGATTTATATTTCTCATAAATAATTGATATCCAAAGAATTCACAATTCCTTTTCTTAAGTTAGTTATAATTATTCCCGCTAACCAAACAACTAGGCTATAATTGTAATTTTATCAGAAGGGAATCTTGCGGTTCGTTTAAACTCACAATTGTGTGAAAAGAAATCTACTAAAGAATAAAAATTATTTAATGAAAATATTTTATAAAAACATCTGGGTGTTACATTCTACCACCCTTAAATTGAATTTCACCCTCGAAATTCATCACTTAGAATAAAAGAGATGAGAACACCTCTTCCTCATCATATCCTTATGTTCCCATGTTGCTTATTAAAATTAGTGGTTTCTCCATAAATCATTAACCAAGTTAGTGGTATTGTTTTATATAACTTTTTTTCTATAATCCAGAATCTGTATCGGTGGTTTTTCATAAGAATGATCTTTATCTAGTGTTATGACTTTAGAGATTAGTACATGTAAAAGATACGGTATGTACTTTATCATGAGAGATATATGGAACACATAATAAACTTGATAGAGATTCAGTGAAAGTTCCTATCGGTAAGATACATTTACAATATGATCTGGAATTTTAAAAGGACCGATATACCGAGGTCTCAACTTGTCGTTATTTCAAAATATCACTACTCTCTTCCAGGGAGATATTCATAAGAACACCTTATCACCCACTTCAAACTCTAGGACTTTTCTTCGGTTGTCAGAAAAATTTTCTTGTTGACTCTAATATTTTCTTATGTGTTGTTGAATAGATCTAACCTTTTCTTCCATTTCATCAACAAGATCAGGTCCTAATTTTATTCTTTCCACAACTTTATCCTAGTACATTGGAGTTCAGCACTCATTTACATAGGGGGATTCATAAGAAGCCATATGAATACTGGAGTGAAAGCTATTATTTTAAGAAGATTCAATAAAAGGTAGGTGTTGATCCCAACCTCCTTTGAAATCCAAAGACCAAACTATCAACATGTCTTCTAGAGTTTGAATTGTCCTCATAGACTAACTGTCTGTTTGACTATGATAAGAAGTGATGAAACTTAACTTTGTTTCCAGATCATGCTGAAGGATCCACCAGAACATCAAAGAAAACCTCAGATCCCAATATAATATAATGTAAAGTGGTACCCCATGCAATCTTACAACTTACTTTATATATATCCAAGAATGTTGATGAAGAGTGAAATTCTATCTAATATCAATGAACAGTTTCGACTTCGTAAGGTGATCAACTATAACCTAGATAGCATTATTTCCTTTGGATGTTTTGGGAAGTCCGATGAAAAAGTTCATAGTGATTTTTTCCATTTACATTTCGGTATTGGTAATAGTTGTAACATCCCCTTAGACTTCTATCTCTCAGCCTTAACATGCTGACAAACCAAGCATCAAGAGACATATTCAGCAACATCTCTTTTGATGAAATCCCACTAGAAGTACTATTTTAAGTCCATGTACATCTTTTTTCTTCCAGAGTGAATAGATTATGAAGAACTATGAGCCTCATCCAATAGATCCTTCTTTAATTCTCGTATGAGATGAATACAAACCTGGTTCCTGAACATTATTATTTCATCACAATCAAGGTTGAATTCAAGAACATTTCTCACGTTCTTTGGTTGCTCTACATCTTCATTCGGAACCTCCTTAATATTCACTTGTATAGATGGTTGAAGATTCATTTTAGAAAGATAATATTTCTCCCCTTAAATTAAAATTTCAAGATCTATCCTTTTAAAATCCATAAATATTGGATATTTCTTGATCCTCATCATGGATAAGATATCATGGTCTTTTCAACTCAAAGCATCTTCCACCTTGTTCTCTTTCCCAGGGTGATTCTGTATTGAGTAGTGATAATATATAATCAACTCCAACCATATTATTCAGTTCATATTCAGATCATTTTTTGTGAAAATATACTTTAAATATTTATGATTAGTATAAATATCACACCTTTCACCATAAATATAATTCCTCTATGTCTTTAATGCCAAGATTACGGTAGTTAACTACAATTCATGAGTTGGGTAATTTTGCTCATGGATTTTCAACTTTCATGAGGTGTAATATATCACCGTATCATTTTTCAAGAGAACACATCCCATCCCCTTCTTGGATGCATCACTATATATCACAAACCTTTCTCTTCTATGAGGCAATGTGAGAAATGGTGCACTGGATAACATTTTTTTTCTTTGAAATTATCTTCACATTCTTTCGTCTAAAAAAACACAGCTCCTTTTCGAATCAACATAATGTGTGGATTAGATAATTGTGAAAAAATATTTCACAAAATGTCAATAATATCCATTCAAACCATGAAAACTTTAGATATCAGTTACTGTTGTTGGTCTCGACCATCTTTGAATAAACATTTTTTTTCTGGATCCATAGATATCCCCTCTCTAGAGATTATGTGACCCAAAAATGAAACTTCCTGAAGCCAAAATTCACACTTGGTAAATTTGTCATAAAACATCTCCTTTATCAGGGTCTTCAATACAATTCTAATGTGATCATCATGTTCTTCCTTTCTCTTTGAATAGGACATAATATCATCTATAAAGACTACCACAAACTGACCAAGATAGTCTCTAAAGACTCTATTCAATAGATTCATGAAGATATCAGCAGAATTAGTAAGACCAAAAGGCATCACTATAAATTCATAGTATTCATACCTTGTACAGAATGTCATCATTTGTATATCCTCATTTTGACCCTTAATTGATGATATCCTGAAGGAAGTTCAATATTGGAAAAGTATTTAAATCCACTTAGTTGGTCAAATAGGTCATAAATACGGGGAATATGATATTTTTTTTCTTGATAGTGATCTTATTAAGTTCTCAATAATCAATGAAGAGTCTCATTGAACTATATTTCTTCTAAACAGATAGAATAGATGCTCCCCAATAAGATGCACTTGGGAGTAAGAATCCCTTATCAAGATTATCTTGGAGTTGCTTCTTTAATTCCTACAACTCAATTGGGTCTATTTTATAAGGTAACTTTTAAATAGGTATAACACCCAATATGATTTCTATTGAAAACTCAACTTCACGATTTGGTGGAAGACCTGAAAATTCCTCTAGAAAGACATAATGAAACTCTAGTACAATAGGAATATTCTTAATCATGAGTTTCTCTCCAACCATTTGAGATAAATAACCTTTAGTTATTAGAATCAATACCCATAAGATGGAAGAAATTTTTACTGGATGGTTATATTCATTCCCTAAATTGATAGATGATCATAGATTAATCTGGAATATGAAATTTGAGTTCCCTTCCTTGAAAATTGATATGACCTCCATATAGAGAAAGATAATCCAAGCCAAAAATCTCATAAAATTCCACTATAGTAAGTATCCCAATATTTTCAGGAAGTAGTTTCCCACAAACTTCAACTGGAGAATAGTTATAAATTTTTATGCACCTGTTGTTCCATTAGGAGTTTCCACAGCAAACTAAACATCTAATTATTAAGGTAATACAATGATATACTTAGAAAATTATTCATAAATAAAAAAATAGGTGGATATAGAATCAAATAAAACATTTTCTACTTTAGAGTTGATGATAAGTGTACCTTTCACCACTTCATTGTCTTACTCCACCTCACCATAAGTGATTGCATGTGACATTCCTTTGTCTTTGGACTTTAGAGTTTTTTGACATCGATCATCATAAATAACCCTTGGATTAGAGAATTGATTGGCATAATACCCCATTTCCTTACACTGGTAACATTTATGTGTAGGAGGTTTATTCTGTGTGGAATTTTATTTGTTCGCATCATTAGATATGTTTTTCCCATCACTTAGACATTAAACTACCCGATGGCATTCTTTTATACACTTAAAACATTTACTAGTCACTTTAATACAATTAAATCTGTGTTTCTTTCCACAATTTGAGCATAAGGAAAACTCATCTTCTTTTTAGTGTTGTATTTAGATTTTCCTCTGAATTCAATTTTTCTCTTCTTATCAAACCCATGTGACTGATGGGTTACTTTAATCCCCATCTCAACCTTGAGAGCACATAAAACAATTTTCTTGTATCTATTGAAGTCCCTTATGGCTAATTCCATTTGAAGATTTGGATTTAAGCCACTAAATAATCAATCAATTTTACTCTCATGTTGGATAATAATCACAGAATTGTACCTTGAATGTCTTGTAAAATTTACTTCATAGGTACCAATTGATTCCTTATCCTTTTTCTTACATTCATGGAAATAATTTTCCATCATTGTTTCAAGAATATAAGTAATGTACTTATTGAAAAATAAGTTCTTGAACTCATCCCATTCCATGGACTCAATTTAATCTATTTTCCTCATATTCTTGATAAGATTCCACCATTTATCAGCTTCACCTTCCAAATGATAGACTAATAAGATGAAATTATCATGTTCAGAACATTATAGAACTAAAAATAACTTTTTAGTTGTACCGATCCATTTTTCAGCCACTAATGTATAAGAAGACCCTCTGAAGGAATGTAGATGTTGTCTCATGAAGGACTCAACAGAATGTTTCTCCCTCCTTTGAGTTTTTGGAATTCTTGTATGATTTATATCTTGAGAAATTTTTATGAGCATGGATACAAGATTTTTAATTCTAGCTCTTATAATATTTAGTTGCTCAGGGGGACAATCATTTCATTTCCTGTCACATTTAGCATTAACACAGTTCCTTCGGGTTCCAACCATTGACTAAAACCAAGAAGCATAGTGTGAGAAACACTAATCATAATATAAAAAACACATTATCAGGAATACACTTTCAATTTTAGTGTGACGCCCTGAGCCCGCTCTTTCAGACTCGGTGCTTGAAAAATGCTGTGAATTTTTTTTTCAAAAAAAAGGAGAATAAGAAATTACACAACACTTTAATGAAATGAGGATCTTTTACCGGTCTAGGTTCTAGAAGATTAGACATAACCTTACATTATCAGAGTTGAACAAAAATAATAAATTTTTCCACTATGCTTCCGCGCGCACTGACTCCATAAGCGACGACATCTACGATAATCTCTTAAGATACCTGTGAAAACATTTAAAATCTTGGGGTGAGCACAAAATATGCTCAGTAAGGGGTTTTGAAAACCTTTGATAAATCGCTTTCAAAAAAATATCCTTTCAATAATACATTTGAAAATTTTCAATTGTAAATTCATTTGTAAAACAACATTTTTAAAATAATATAATCCTTTTGAAAAATAATTATACTTTGAAAACACTTTAAAACTATTCCAATGATTTTCATTGGAAAATATTAAGAAAACTTCATGAAAAAAACATTATTTTGAGGCAAAATAATTCGTCTAAGGCTGTCTTGGGCCTGCCCACTTAGCGAAGGATGGGTTCACTCCCCAATGACCTTATATTTTTACCACGAACAAGCTCATGTATCTTTCGAAAATGTTTTAAGTTTTCATTATATATATATATAGTATTTCTCATTGGAGTTTTTAACTTTAAACATGTCAGTGCATTTAAATAATCATTTCCACTAATATATATATATGTGTATATATATATATATGTGTGTGTGCGTGTGTGAATTTTTTATCGAAAAACACTTGTGAGTATTGATTCCCAAAAACTCACGTTACATGGCATGTACATGAACACCAACATACCCGATCTTCCGTTGATAAATAATAAAAGAAATATGAATGATTTGTTTTCATAACTAAATGACTTAAACCAATTTTAATTCAAAATCATAAAATAATAATGAGCATGCACTGAAGATTATAAATGATATATATATTTTTTTTTAAAAAAATCAACTTTTCACTCATGAGTAAAATTATAAATATAAACATGCACAAGACAACTTAAACTTGTAACATGTCTATAAACAGTTCATCAAATTTCATTAAAATTCATTTCTTTCTAGAGTTTATCCAATGTTCACAAGTACATGTATATACCTATATATGCTTATGAATGTATGATGTTTCATAAATGATTATCGATATATGGCCATAACCTTGATTTTTATATGACATGTATGTGACACAATAAAATTATGATATTCTTAATATATTAATTCATATGTGAATTATTACATGACTATTAATTTATTTAGAATAATCATATATTTTCACATCATGAAGGTATATATATACATATATATATATATTATTCACTTGATTTTATATGCGATGTTCATTCTAAAATAAATTTTAATTATAAAAATAGAACCATAAATCAAGAATAATTAAATTGCTCTAAAAATTTTAGAACAGTTTATTAGAGCATATCAAAATGTGTCCAAAACTTCACACATATTGATATTGGTTTAAGAGAATCATTAAATAAACCTTTGTAGCAATAATTTTTTCAATACCCAAAACCAGAAAAATATAAACCATATGATTAACATAAGCAAATTTGCCTTGAAATAAAATAAAAAGAAGAATAATAATCTATTTTTATGAGGATTTAAATGTGTAGAAAATCCCCCATACACACAAACCCATAAAATTAAAATTATGATAAACAAATAGTCTTTTAACCCACTATACTAAAACAAATTTGAACATAATTTTGATAACCATGAATTATTTAATTGAATAAATAAATTATAATTAAAGATTAAAAAAGAGAGGTATTTAAAGATAAGAAGTCCCTTACGCAAAAAAAGAAATCATAAAAACTGTAATATTTTCTCATAAGAAAATTTGGAGTTAAATGAATATTCCCTTACATAGAACTAAATTTGAACATATCTTTGATAAAACAAACATAAACTTGAAATCTTTAATTGAAGAAATTCTTAAAATTAAAAATAGAACTGTGTAAAATAAGATAGGGGTCCCTTATGTAATTATTATGTAGAAGACCCCCTGCAGAGCCCTCACCTTCCTATTGTCTTCACAATCACTCTCAAATTCTCGGAATTGAAAATAAAAGAAGGGATAGAATCAAAGACGACCCCTATTCTTTTTCTCAGTCGAGGTTCTTTATGGGTGAAACATTGCAGAAAGAAGGACATGATAAATCCAAATGTGTGGTTTCGATTGAATGCTTCACAAAAAAGCGTTATATATATAATTTATATATTTCCGCTACCAAAAAAGGTCTTGAAACCAGACGAATGATAAATTATTGTAATTTGTTGACACAAAACCACTAAAAATGATATCAAGGTTATTTGAATGCTGCCAATGTATAATTAAGTCCTGATACACGATATTTTGAAAGATCTTTGATACCGGTACATAAAAAAATCAATATGATAATGATAAGATTGAAGAAAGATTAAAGTAAATAATAAACAAATTTGCACTTGGCCACACTATTAATATTCATCGAATAATTTAATTCAACTTTCAAAATACGTCTTAATTGGATAAGAAGAATTGATCAAGCGTCGATTTCCAAAGGAAAAATGGATAAAAGACAAAATGCAGAACTATTGAGTCGATTTTTCAACAGATTTTGGTCATTAAACATACTCAAAAATCCGAATATCAAAAATGAGATAGGTTTACCTCATAGAAACCAAAACCCTCAATGCAAATTGGATCTGGTTCTTCGGTCCGCGCCTAATCTTCCGAATTGAAATTCATTCGAGCTTGAACCTCATCAAAGCGGCCTTGCTTGGACCTTCACGACTCAATGCAAACTGCAAGCAGTGCCTCAGATTTGGTTCGCTGCTCCATGGTTTGACCTCACCTTCACGCCGAATGGAAACCCAACATACCCCTATATGCAATTAACCATTGGACGATGCCCATGCTTCAATCGAAGTTCTATGTAGCCCTACCTATCTCGAAATCGAGTTCTCGGACTCCTGGTTCGACCCCATGCTCAGTTCCTATGCGGTGAACCTTCCCAAAAGCCAAACCCTATGATCGCGATTTACCCGAGATTGAAAACCCGTTTTTTTTCTTTTATTTATTATTATTTCATTCACCGTTTTTTATCAATTATCATTTCAGTTTATTTATTTAAATAAATCATCTTAATACATATATATTATTTTTTTATAAACATATATATATGTATATAAAAACCTATATTCATTTTTTTTATACATGAATTGTCATATATAAAATAACCTTCATGGTAATAATAATAATTCATGCATTTTCTTAATAATTTAAGTTTATAATTTCATAAAACAGATTTCCTTTAGTATGAAGTAACTTTGGTAAAATAATTTATTATCAGTATCAAAATCAAGTATTATTCGTAAATGTTATAATTTTATAAAATATTGATTTGTTATAAATATAATCAATTAAATGTATTTATTATTAAAAATAACACATATATATATATATCAATAATAATAATACAGTTATATATATGTTAAAATAAGAACGATATATTTTTATATTATATTTTTGTGAGTATTAATTTATTATTTATTTTATATCAAAGGTTATCATAAGCCATCTCTCAATTTTAATTTGAAAACTTATAACGGATAGTTTTTTCATAACGGTCGGATAAAACTCTATAAATATCAATGATTTGAGGGCCGTTTAAACACTCAGAAAAAAATATCGCAGCACTCAAGGAACTGCTTTCGGAGATGGTTTTATATGTTCCTCTAATTTTTATTTTCATTTCTATTATCTTTTCCATAATGTTTGTGGTTCTATCAGATCCAAGATATGATAACTAATCAATCGACATTGTTGTGTTTCTTGGCGGTCGTAAAATTGTTTTATTATCGATAGTAGAGGGTTTAATGGGTTAGTTATTGTGTGTCATGGATGTATTATGATATTTGTATGAATAAAGTGCTTGCTACTTATATATTTGCATTCGGAAATTTATTTTATTGCATATTGGAAACATTGGAAAAACATAGAACGTAATTTTAAACCTAGGGTGTTACATTCTACCCCCCTTTAATAGAATTTCGCCCTCGAAATTCATTTACACTTATCGCTCTTAATTCCCATCTATTCTGAGTCTCACATGATTTCCCCAAGGGCTGTATAGTTGTCTTCCACGGTTTCCATGTTTTCCTAATAAATTAAAGTTCAATGTGGCTTCGAAATCTTCCACTTCCTTCTCCCAAATGCAACTAGTGCAAGAGGGGTTGTATGGATGTTGTAACTAGAAGACAGTCCTGAAGAAATGATAATAAATATAGTATCCGAGAAGTTCATCTTTAATTTTATTCCTATAAGAAAGTCTCATTACTTCGTCTTCGAATGTTTCAAATTCATCATAAATTCTTCCACTGAAGAAAAATCTTAAAAGTTGACACATAAATTCTGTGCGAATATTTCCTTCTTCAGCTGCTCTATAAAAATTTGAGATTGATTCTGGTTTCTCAAAAATTGAAAAACACCTAAAAAGTCCTTCGTAATATTCCCCTTGGCGTCGATAGAAGTGGCGTTGGATCTGCCTGATATCTTCGAAGATGAAACCGGAACCATGATGAAAACGAAGTATATCAGGTGTGCCTGATATATTATAGAGTCGTTTACAGGAAAGCCGCTTGGCTTCTTAGGGCTCAGATTCTTATTTGCATGATTTTCCCATGATCATAGCAAGTAATTCCTCTGGAAGGCCTAAGAGACTTATTTGAGTTCTCCTTCCTTCCATCTGAAAATTACAAAGAAGAATGTTGATTGAGAAGGACAATAAATTTATCAAAGGGTTCTAAATTTCCAGAGTTATCTAGACCGTTCCTCTGATACCAATTGTGACGCCACGAGCCCGTTCTTCCGGACTTCATGCTTGAAAAATGATGTGATTTTTTTAGAAAGGAGAATAAAAAATTACACAACACTTTAATCAGATGAGTATCGTTTAACGGTATAGGTTCTGGAAGATTAGACATAACCTTACATTATCAAAGTTGAACAAAAATAATAAAATTTTCCACTATGCTTCCGTTCACACTAACTCCATAAGCGACGACATCTACGATAATCTCCTAAGATACCTGTGAAAACATTTCAAATCTTGGGGTGAGCACAAAAGATGCTCAGTAAGGGGTTTTGAAAACCTTTGATAAATCGCTTTCATAAAAATATCCTTTCAATAATACATTTGAAAAATTTCAATTGTAAATTCATTTGTAAAACAAACATTATAAAATATTATAATCCATTTGAAAAATAATTAAACTTTGAAAACACATTTAAACTATTCTAGTGATTTTCATTGAAAAATATAAAGCAAACTTCATGAAAAAAAAAACATCATTTTGAGGCAACTTAATTTGTCAAAGGCTGTCTTGGGCCTACCCACTTAGCGAAGGATGGGTTCACTCCCCAATGACCTTCTATTTTTACAACGAACAAGCACCTGTATCTTTCGAAAATGTTTTAAGTTTGCTTTATATATATATAAATATAGTATTTCTCACTAGAGTTTTTACCTTTAAACATGTCAATGCATTTAAATAATCATTTACACTAATATATATATAAGGGTATATATATGTGTGTGTGAAATTTTTATCAAAAAACACTTGTGAGTATAGATTCCCAAAAACTCACGTCACATGGCATGTACATGAACACCAACATAACCGATCTTCCATTGATAAATAATAAAAGAAATATGAATGATTTGTTTTCACAACTAAATGACTTAAACAAATTTTAATTCAAAATCATAAAACCATAATGAGCATGCAAAAAAGATTATAAATGAAATATATTTATTTTTTAAAAAAATCAACATTACACTCATGAGTAAACTTATAAATATAAACATGCACAAGAAAACTTAAAATTGTAACGTGTCTATAAACAGTTCATCAAATTTTATTAAAATTCATTTCATTGTAGAGTTTATCCAATGTTCACAAGTACATGTATATACCTATATATTCTTATGCATGTATGACATTTCATAAACGATTATCGATATATGGACATAACCGTGATTTTTATATGACTTGTATGTGACACAATAAAATTATGATACTCTTAATATATTAATTCATATGTGAATTATTACATAAATATTAATTTATTTAGAACAATCATATATTTTCACATCATGAAGGTATATATATACATATATATATATATTATTCACTTGATTTTATATGCGATGTTCCTTCTAAAATAGATTTTAATTATACAAATAGAAACATAAATTTAGAATAATTAAAGTGTTCTAAAAAATTTAGAACAGTTTATTAGAGCATAACAAATATGTCCAAAACATCAAACATATTGATATTGGTTTAAGAGAATCATTAAATAAACCTTTGTAGTAATAATTTTTTCAATACCCAAAACCAAAAAATATAAACCATATTATTTAACCTAAGAAAATTTTCCTTGAAATAAAATAAAAAGAATAATAATAATCTATTTTTATGAGGATTTAAATGTGTAGAAAATCCCCCATACACACAAACCCATAAAATTAAAATTATGATAAACAAATAGTCTTTTAACCCATTATACTAAACCAAATTTGAACATAATTTTGATAAACATGAATGATTTAATTGAATAAATCAATTATAATTAAATATTAAAGAAGAGATGTATTTAAAGATAATAAGTCCGTTACGCAAAACAAGAAATCATAAAAACTGTAATATTTTCTCATAAGATAATTTGGAGTAAAATAAATATTCCCTTACATAGAAGTAAATTTGAACATATCATTGATAAAACAAACATATACTTGAAAGCTTTAATTGAAGAAATTCTTAAAATTAAAAATTGAACTGTGTAAAATAAGATAGAGGTACCTTACGTAATTATTGTGCAGAAGACCCCTTGCAGAGCCCTCACCTTCCTACTGTCTTCACAATCACTCCCAAATTCTCAGAATTTAAAATAAAAGAAGGGATAGAATCAAAGACTACCCCTTTTCTTTTTCTCAGTTGAGGTTCTTTATAGGTGCAACATTTCAGAAAGAAGGACATGATAAATCCAAATGTGTGGTTTCGATTGAATGCTTCACAGAAAAGCGTTATATATATAATTTATATATTGCTGCTACCAAACAAGGTCTTGAAACCAGATGAATGATAAATTAAAGTAATTTGTTGACACAAAACCACTGAAAATGATATCAAGGTTACTTAAATGCTACCAATGTATAATTAAGTCCTGATACATGATATTTTGAAAGATCTTTGATACCGGTACATAAAAAAATCAATATGATAATGATAATATTGAAGAAAGATTGAAGGAAATAATAAACAAATCGGCACTTGGCCACACGGATAAGATTCATCGGATAATTTAATCGAACTAGCAAAATACGTAGTAATCGGATAAGAAGAATGAAGAAGGCATCAATTTCCAAAGGAAAAATGGATAAAAGACAAAACAAAGAACTATTGAGTCGATTTTTCAGACGATTTTGGTCATTAAACATACTCACAAATCTCAATATCAAAAATGAGATAGGTTTACCTCATCAAAACCAAAACCCTAAACACAAATTGGATCTGGTTCTTCAGTCTGTGCTTAATCTTCCGAATTGAAATTCATCCGAGCTTGAACCTCATCACTGCGACGTTGCTTGGACCTTCACAACTCAATGCGAACTACAAGCAGTGGCTCTGATTCGGTTCGTTGCTCCATGGTTAGACCTCACCTTCACGCCGAAAGGAAACCCGATGGACCCCTATATGCAATCGACCACTAGATGACGCCCATGCTTCAATCGAAGTTCGACGTAGCCCTACCTATCTCGAAATAGTATTCTCGGACTCCTGGTTCGACCCTGTGCTCGGTTCCTATGCGACGAACCTTCCCAAAAGCCGAAACCTATGCTCATGATTTACCCTAGATTGAAAACCCATTTTTTTCTTTTATTTATTATTATTTCATTCACCATTTTTTATCAATTATCATTTCAGTTTTATTTATTTAAATAAATCATTCTAATATATATATATTATTTCGTTATAAACATATATATATATATATATGTATACAAAAACCTATATTCATTTTTTTATACATGAATAGTCATATATAAAATAACCTTCATGGTAATAATAATAATTCATGCATTTTCTTAATAATTTAAGTTTATAATTTCATAAAACAGATTTCCTTTAGTATGAAGTAACTTTGGTAAAATAATTTATTACTGGTGTCAAAATAAAGTATTATTCTTAAATGTTATAATTTTATAAAATATTGATTTTTTATAAAAATAATCAATTAAATGTA
Organism: Viscum album; assembly: GCA_963277665.1. Taxonomy (NCBI): domain Eukaryota; kingdom Viridiplantae; phylum Streptophyta; class Magnoliopsida; order Santalales; family Viscaceae; genus Viscum; species Viscum album. The sequence continues at coordinate 1,713,974,664 of OY728138.1, read as the reverse complement.
TTTATGATTAAAAATAACACTTATATATATCAGTAATAATATTACCGTTATATATATGTTAAAATAAGAACAATATATTTTCATATTATATTTTTGTGAGTATTAATTTATTATTTATTTTATATCAACCGTTATCATAATCCATCTCTCAATTTTAATTTGAAAACTTATAATAGATATTTTTTTATAACGGTCAGATAAAAGTCTATAAATATAAATGATTTAAGGTCCGTTTAAACACTCAGAAAAAAATATCACGGTGCTCAAGGCACTGCTTTCGGAGATGGTTTTATATGTTCCTCTTATTTTTAGTTTCATTGCTATTATCTTTGCCATAACGTTTGTGCTTCTATCAGATCCAAGAGATGATAACTACTCAATCAGCATCATTGTGTTTCTTGGTGGTCTTCCAATTGTTTTATTATCGATAGCAGTGGGTTTAATGGGTTAGTTATTGTGTGTCAAGGATATATTATGGTATTTTTATGAATAAAGTGCCCGCTACTTATATATTTTCATTCAGAAGTTTATTTTATTTCATCTTGGAAACATTGGAAAAACATAAAACTTCATTTTAAACCTGGGGTGTTACATTAGGACTCCTTAGGTTTTATCCTAGGTTATTCATGTACATCTCAAAAACACTAGGATAGGATTGTAACCTGTACTTAGACATATCCTTAGGGTTCTTACCAAGGTTCTCTCATCCTAGTTTCCAAATGTTAACTATACCTTTTCTCTGATACCAACTATAATAAGACATTATTTACATACAAATATTACTTCAACATTGAATAATGTTTGTTACATAACATAAAAAACCATTCCAGGACTTTATAGGTTTAGTCTCTTTAGAAACTGGGAAACATAAACAACTGGTTCAAAAAAATCTACAATGTCCCCGGCTTATTTCTTCAAAACTAGAATCATTTTTGATATATCTAACTTAATACCCTTTCTACTAACTTGGGGAAAAGAAATATATGAAATAGTGATTTCAAATTCTCATTAAGGGTAAAAAAGGTAAATATAATTCATATCATAATCATAAGAACATAACATTTGAAAATCTTATCCTTTATATAAAAGATCAAAAGATCATGTCATTGGATAAATCATAAAAATAAAATGTAATAGAAATGGTCATAAGATAAGACATGAAATTTCATGTCATACACACCTAATCATATAAAATCATTTCATATTAGCCTAGGCTCACTACCGAGACAATTATGGAGGACAAAGTCCATTATCGAACCGAGTTCACTCCTCATTCTAGCCCTGTATTACTGAACTAGATATACTTTTCATTACAGTCATGTCTATCACATGAGATATAAATATTTTCCCAATTAATTGGAGGAAGATATAGGTCCTACCCATCTCATAATGAATCCATTCTTACATGTTCCACAAAAACTTAAAAACATTTACCATAGCATAGCCCAGGAAATAAAATGGGGTTCTTAAACATCATTCCATAATATTTGATATAAAACAAATGTATTTCCTAAATAAAATTCCATAATAAACATAGTAAATTCATAGTAATAATAGGGATATAAATATAACCCATATAACCCTATTCATATAGTGTCATATTAAATGAAAAATAATTTTGAGAGAACACTTGAAATTAATTCTTGAGGAAAATATCCTTTATTCTTCAAAAACATTCTCCTTCCTCAAAACAACACATGATTTTATAGGAAATAATTTTATGTGAAGATAACATTTTAAGATTTTAGGGTAAGATTCAATAAAATAAGGCATCATGAAAGCATAAAAATAAATTCATTTCATACAAGTTAAAAAATCATTATTCTCATTCTTTTATTAGAAAAGTCAAAAAGTACCTCGTAAAAAAACAAAAAAAGATTCCATTCATACTATTTAGTAAAAATTTACCAATGGGTAAAATTGAATTTTAAAAATTATATAAGGATATAAATAATATTTTTAAATACATATTTAGGAAACATGGACGTGAATGATAAATATACCCCGGTAAGTACTTACGAATAAACAATCTCAAATAAAAACAAGATTTGAAAAGTTATCCATTACCTTAGGTCAAATATGATTCGTATGTATCAGAACCTTCTGTATAATTATTTAAATAATTTCACTGATTTATTCTATAATCATAAGAATTTATGATCATATTTTCATCCATTTTTTAGTAACATTTCATTGTTACTCGTTATTCGAGTATTAACTGCTTTATGTTCTTATGCATGTTTTGTCGAATAAGTTCTTATTCCTATTTTTAGTTTACAGTTATATCATTTAAATAATAATATTATTATAATATATATCACATTTATTCATTCAATTCATGTATATTATCATGTTTTAGTTAATATTATATAGAATGAATCACTTCGCATCGTAGAGACGGTAGGCCGTACGTACGCACGAGAGATGATATCATTCCAAAATTGTTGAATGGTATTGAAGTGCATGATATATAATATTTTTGAATTATTATCATGTTATAATAATAATATAGAGTTTTTATTTCTATCATTCTACCCATCCAAGTATGGTGGTGGTGAAAAACAGACTACACTACAGTGTGGTGACGTTAAGACGTACGTACGCACGCGTGGGGATTTAATTTTTCATAGGGTAGATAGAAGGTGAAATATGTTGTTTCATATTTAAAATGACATATAATTATGTTAGTGATACTTCTTTTATTACTTTATAATGAATCTAATAATAAATAGAAACTAGAAGAAGAAATATGTTTGAATGAATCTGTAGAAGAAGTTACCTCTTCTTCGGCGTGCTTCATCTAAATCTGTTCTTAGATCATTAGAGTTGGTTTTTGAAGATGAACAGAACATCTAGAATGAAAATAGAAAAGTTTATAAGGAAAAAATAAATGGTTTTTCTAAGAGATAAGGCTCAAAATGAAGTGAATAGGTGATGGAGGAGGGCCCTTTTATAATTGAGGCGAGGGGAACTTTTTGAAACTCTATAAATAATAAATTATAATAAAATAAAACCCTACTAAAAAACCATTAATGTGTCCCAAATTTGAATATGAGATGAAATAGGGTTTTAATATCATTAAAATATATATTTTGGACAACTTATTTTGTAAATTTAAACCATATTTTTTTAATTGACACTCAGTTATTCTATTAAATTTTAATTGCGGTAATAACATTTTAAATATTTAATGGTTATAAATATTTACTTATATGTTGTTAATTGACCATAAATGAATATTTTAAGAAACTTTAGATCTTATAATTATCACTTTGTAATTTTTTAATATTTTTATAATTTTTAAATAATTTAAGAAAATTTTATTTTTATAAAATATCAATAGTGTGAAGTTTGACACTATTCATTTATTTGAATTTAAATAAAATCCACAGAGAAGAAAAATTCAATAAAAAATTCATAACATGCTATAGTCACCTAGAAAATTTGTGGAAAACATTAATTAGGTAATATAATATTTATTCTAATATTTTTAAAACCATTTATTTGATATTTCTATTAAAAAAATAATTTTTACATTACTATTTTTCATCATTAATGGAAATTATTTAACCTTTAAAAATTATAAATAAATTTCTATGATGTAGGTAGTTGTTGTATATTTTTAGATACTATCTATAGTCATTATTATCTCATAGTTATAAATATATTAAAATTAATATACTTATATAAAATGAGATTGTGACATTTTTCACATTCATTTGTTTTTATTACATTTATGTCATATTCATAGGTATGTGGCCATTAAGTTATTAAATTTTGAAAAATAGATGATAAGGGTCGAATTTAGTCATCTAATAGTATTTTTATAGGTTTTAAGTTAATTTTTTAATATTATTTTTACCTTTAATTTCCCAATTTACCATTAACCATGGTAATAAAAATAATTACCAAAGTTTCTATTCATACTGCCCAAAAATAAAAATAACCTATTAACATAATTTGTATCAACTGATTCAAAATATGGAATCCATTTTTAAAAATTTTAAACATAGAAGTTTCAGTAAATTATTTAAAATTAATACCATTGTTGAAATAAGGAAACATGTTTAAAAAGTTAGAACATTATAAAAGATTGAAATGTTTTTACCTACGAATTCAATGTAAAATTAATGATAATGACATAAATTTTATTGAATGATAAAAATATATTCTATTTATACTTTTAAACCATTCAATATTATAATTTAACCATATAAATTATCTCGATGAAAAAAATCGTTTTTAATTAAAATTTTGCATTTTTTTACTATTAATCAAAACATGAACGTTATTAAAAACATATCAAAAATTCATCCAAAGTAATTTTTTTATATCCCAATTAAAAATAACATGTTTATGTTGCCATATAAAAATTTTTAATGTGTCAAATTATTAATTTGAAAGGGCTTCTCCATTCAAAGGTGTAAAATTAAACTTTTTAAAAAAAAACAGGTTTTTATACATCAAATAGGGTTTTATTAATACCCTATGACTAAAATATCCATCGGATGAATATAATAAAAAATTTATTTCATTACCAAAATTAATTCACTCAAAAATAAAAATATCTAATTTATTTATATATTTCATAATTAATTGATAGCCAAATAATTAAAAATACATTTTTATAAGTTAGTAATAATTATTCCCAATAACCTAATGAATATGATATAATAACAATTTTAGAATAAGGGCATCTCAAATTTCATTTAAACTCACAATTGTGTGAAAAGAAAGATAGATAATAAAGAATAAAAATTATTTAAAGAAAATAATTCATAAAAACATCCAGGTGTTACAGTGTGTTTGTGTAATGTATTGAATATTCATCTAGAAATATGTAATATCTATGAATGAAAAGCCTTGGTCACTATAGTTGGTATCAAATAAAAAATTTATTCAACCTTTGGAAACTAGTATTAGGGATCCCTAGGGATATTTATATGGAAATTTCTAAGGATTTCTCAAAGGATAAGTATAATAATGAGTCAAAATATAGGAAAATGTCTTGGAATCTGGGTAAAAGAATAATGTAAGTGGTTTCCACAAATTTAAATCCATGTCTAGATACTATAGTGGATTTGGATCCAAAAAGAGGAAAATTGGCATAATAACTACCAAAAGTGCACATTGAGCTGGACTCAATCATCACCTATTGTATGGAAATAGGCCTTGTTGCACACCTGGTTTGACACTCTCGGGTGAAATGCTTTTAATATAAAAAAAACTCATTACAAACCTTCAAAACAGATTTAAATTGAACATGACCATGAATGACCTATGATAAACCTAGGTTTCATATATTGAAAATATTGCGTCATTATTTATACATATTATTCCTAATTTTTCATGATTATGTGGTTTTCCACTATGATTAGTGTTTCTCAGACTATACTTTTTGGTTTTAGTTAATGGATTAAATTGGAAGGAAGCATGTTATGTTGAATGAAGTAAAAAATTCAATGATTTTCCTCCCAAGAAATCAAATATTAAACGATTTTAAATCAAAACTACAAAATGTGCAATTTCCACAATTCAAAACTGTGGAAATAGGGCCCAATACCATGGCCAGAGTCTACGACCACAGTTTTTCTCAATCATGGGCACTATCACTATGGAAGTAGGGTTTGTCCTATAAACATGGATTTAACCTTCAAAATAGGTGTCTTCATTGTCAACTGTGGAAGTTGACCTATGTCCATGGTTTTAACTGTGCAAATATGTGGCATATATTCATGGTTTTAACTATGGATATATCCCTAAGCAACTGTCACAATAGCCTAAAAATAATGAGTGCCTAACTGGATTCAATCCCTACACCTTCACTTCACATTTCAACGCCCTAACCACTACACCACCAAGGCCTTCACATATATATAAATATATTATGTTATATATATTATTAAAAACCATAGAAATATCCTAAACACCATGGTAATAGTTCATCCCACAATTTTTTTGATGGGAAATATTTCCTCCCACACAAGGGTGGGATATCTATAGCCACAATTTTCAAAACTGTGGCTATATCCCTTGGAACAAATGTCCTATAGCCATTATTTTCAAAACCGTGGCTATATTCCACATTAACGTGGGTATAGGTGTGGGAAATAACCATGTTTTTGAAAACCGTGGTTATATCCCAAGGAAAAATGACCTATATCGATAGTTTTAAAACTATGGCTATAAGCCACATAACCGTGGTTGTAGCCACCTATAACTATGATTTTAAAAACATGGATATATTTTTGTAGTAGTAGCTAGTCTTATAGTTGTGAATGAAAAATATTTTTGATATTCCCAAAAAACATTCACAAGCTACGAATCATATTTGACTTCATAATGAGAAAAGGAGCCCACATAGTTCTGTTGAGTACATCATATAGAAAATTCCAAATACTTTTAGTTTTCCTAGTGATACACTAGTCTATGAGAAATGGATCAGTACCACTAGAAATATATTTTTCATTATTCAGTGTTGAGATAATGAAAAAATTCATTTTGATTGTTTATCATCTAGAAGGTGAAGCAGATTAGTGGTGAAATATTATTAAGAATATGTGGGAATAATAATAAATTGAATATATGGAATGATAATATTTTAATAGGATATTTATCAGTAAGTTTTTCACTCATATTCTATGAAAAAAATTTGGTTAAGGAATTCCTTGAATTTAATATAAATGATAATTAATCTATTAGTACCTATAAAGATAATTTTATATGAATTTCATAGTATGCTTATGATTTAATTATCAGCCTTAAAAGAAAAATTGATTGATTATTTTTTTTCCTAAAATAAACTCTTCAAATAGCCTTTTCTATAAGAGACTTCAGTAGATATAAATAATTCATTCAATGTTCATGGAAGGTAGAAATAGAAATTAAATATTCAGACCAAATATATAATTTTTATAAGAAAATGTAGATCAAGTCTCATGAAAACACAAACCATGAAAAGAAATTCCAGCCATCTGCATGATAGAAATGATGAAAGAAGCATCAATAGAATTTCTTGAATGGAATTGGGTGGTAATTTCAATTTGGAAAGACATGTCATAAATATTGATAATGTTGAAATGCATTTAACAGGATAGTTAATGAAATGAAATATTAGAGGACGCCAACTAATTCACCACTTACACTCCAGTGTTTCAAGTGTAAGAATTTTTGGGATTATGAGAATCAATTCCCCAATACAAGATCTATTGTGAATGATAATCCAAAAAAAATCTTTAAAACAATTAAAAAAGATAAATCTTATGCCATCATAATGGATGAAGTGAATTATAATAATTATGTCACACTTATGCTTCCCTCATTAGTTGGGAGTTTAATGTTTTATTTTGTATGAATGAAAACTATAAAGATCACCACTTTATGAAACTTCATGTGATGATTAATGTCTATATGGGTTATAGAATAATGAAATCATACTTGATATTCTATCGGTACAATGATGAACCCACAATTCTATCAAAATATTTTTTATATAAGATAGGAGATTATATAAGGGATAAAGGGTGTATAAACTTTTGGAAGTATATATATCTTTAGTTGAGGTTAACTTAAGAGTTATAGATACCATCATGGTTTTGTGAGTTTATGTTCGAACATAATTTCAAATTCATTGACACCCATTTTGAGGTTTTATGTGTTGGTATTTTAACAATATTAATGAAATTAAAAGATATATTTATGGAAATAGAGCCCTTTTTTGTATATGTTTTATTGATATAGTTATTTTAGGAGTAATTAATTTTCAATTTGTGGATTTATGATTGAAGGTACCATTAATGATTAGATTTTATCTTATCTTTGATGTTTAGGTAATTATGGGTTATTTTCAATTACCTTATTAAGTCAACACACTTCATTACTATTAGAGAATATTTCTATTTGGATCCAGCCACCAAAATTTACATCATAAAAGTGGTAAGGTTGAATGGGGTACCACATTAAATTGTATCTGACTATGATCCAAAGTTTACCTTGAATATTTGACAATGTCTTTAACATAATCATGATACAAAGTTGAGTTTCAGCACATTGTGTCTTCCATAAATAGATGGCCAGTCTAAGATAGCAATTAAAAATCCTGAGGAAATGGTAAGTTGTTTTTTATGGATTTCAAAGGTGGTGTGGATCAAGACCTTCATCTAGTGGAGTTTTCCTACAAAAATAGCTTTCAATATAGCATTCATATGACTCCTTATATATCCTTTTATGGAAATAAGTGTAAAACTAAAATATACTGGAATGCAGTTACAAAAAGAAAGCTATTAAGACATGAGAATACTAATGAGAAGTAAGATAATGTTAGAGACATTAAACACCATGTGTGGTCCTAAAAAATTGAAAAAAATTTATGTTTATAATCATCTATGCAATCTATAATTTGAAGCTTGCGAGGAGCTCATTTTATGAATTTTTTTATTGAATAAAGATGGGTAAAATAAACCCTATTCATAATAGTCTCTTTGAAATATTTGATTATATTGTGACCCTAGAATATATCTTCAATTATACACATATCCACCATATGTTTCACGATTTGTTCTATATATCTCTCTTTATAATGTATATAACTAATCCAGTACATGTATAGAACTCATAGGTCACACCACTAGAGCATGATGTTTCTTATGGAGAACAACCAATAGATATTTTTGATTGAATAGAGAAAGTTATAAAAAACAGGACCACTCGCATGATCAATGTTTTTTAGAAAACCTCATGATTTAGGAATCTATGTGGGAACATATGGTTATAATTAGGTATAAGTATCTTTATTTACTAGTACCAAAGTGATGAATTTTGAGGGATGAATTCTTTTTAAGTGGGGTAGAATGTAACCCCTATATATTTTGAAAAATATATATATTTTAAAATATATTTAATATATTTGATATAATACATTATATACAACACCAATTTTATGTTGTTTTGCACACAAACGCTAAGTTTATCTGGAAATTCATAAAAACCCGAGTATCGATAAAACATAACATACTATTAAAGTATTATTATTTAATATGATAGTTATCACGTAAACATGGGAATTGATGTTATGAATAATATTAACTAAAGTAAGAAAATATTGTTTATGTATGTATATATAATTAATTATTTTGTAAAAAAATAAGTATAAATGAATTTCAAAACATTTTGAAAATAAAATAATATTTTTTTATTGAAAATAATTTTTATGTGTACAAGTGTGTTTCCACATCAATAAATTAAAAAAATAACATTTATTGAATTATATTAATGAAATTTTTATATTAAAAATTCAATATGAGGTTTAAAAATATTCTTATGTCTTTTATAGAAAAAATCTAATAATAAATCTAATTTTATGCTTAAAACTGTATTTGTCTAAAAAATAGTTTTTTCACCTATGGTGTAATTATTTTGAAATTATTTTTTACCAAAATTATAAAATAAATTTTATAAAATAAACCTCATATTTTCAATCATCCTATAATAATTATCTTATGGTAAGTTTTTGAGAATTTTATGAAAAGAATAATTTTCTTATTAATAGGAAAAATAACGAATTTTAATTTAAAACTGTATTTTTATTTAAATTATTTATAAAGGTAAATTATATTTTAATTCAGTTTTAAATTAATATTAATTCAATTATATATCTATTAATACGATTTATGTAATTTTAATAAATTTCATGTTGAAATTGGTTATAAAAACAATTTAATCTTTTGAGAATTTTCTCTTTGAAAACCTGATTTCTCATCACATTTGCAGATTTAATTTAAAATTATAATTTTTCACTTTGCTGAATTGAATTTTAAAAAATGGATTATATATGTGTGATCATAGTAAATTATATTATCAAATAAGGTCAAATAATGTTTTTTACAAAAATTAATAGTGAATGAAATAAAATTTTAATTTCCGGCATTAAGGTAAAAATGAGTTTACCATGGGTAAAACTAAGAAGATAAGGGTTTAAATTACTATAAAATGTATAAAATTCATATTTTATGGCCAAATTTTTATCTTATGCTTCCAAATTTATAATATTTGGTCATTTTAATTTTTTTACTTTGAATTTATCTTCTTATTTTAGGATTCTTTTGGGAAATTTCCAAGTAGTATCCAAGTAGGTTCCTCTCTCCTACTTATGAAAGGTCACAACCAACCACAAATTATTAAAAGCTTTTAAAAATATATATTTTGTCCATGGAAAATCTAAATAAATTCAAAAATTCCCTAAGATCATACTAAAATCCATGTTTTGGGTATAAGTCCAACCAAGGTAGGATTTTTGGTTAAAACATAAAGAGGTTACCAAAAGAAGAGGTAATGTTTTTCAATGAGCACTTTTCTTTTATTTATTCCTCCACCTCATTTAGTTCTTATCGAAACATTCTGATATAATAAATATAGTATAATTTATAAAATTATATGTTTTTATGTTAATTTCATGACCTACAAACATCCCCACACGCATCAAATGGGTTATAGAATAGTCATTCGTGTGTATGATGGACTACCACCTCACACACTAATATCATTCATTTTTCTATTACCACCTCTCAAGGCAGGGTAAGATGATGGATATAAAGTTTATATATGATATTTATATCATAATAAAACTCCTTCAGTCATTATATAATATATACATTTTTTACTTTACATTCCTCAAGGGATACGATAACGCCACTCATGTGTACGGGGGACTATGACCTCATAAAGTGATTTGATTCATTTTCACTAACACGTTACATGGTATTTAATAAAAAGAGTTAATTAATATATGTTATATACACGAAATAATTATAATATTAAGGAAATATTTATCTTTTTAGAATGGTAATATTTCATTTTCTTTCTTACGTTTTCACTCACTGAAATATGATAACAGAGTTCATGTACGTGTGGAATACTGCCTTCCTGAAACAACGTGACTCTCTTTTTATCACCCCACCACATGGATGATATGTATAAGTATGTTTAAACAAATAATACTGTATTTATGATATTATTATCATTATATAATAATAATATATTCTTTACCTCCTTTCCATAATGGTCGTTGAAAAATGGAAACGTTACTCATACGTACATGTGATCTACCATCATCACGATCATAACATACTTCATTTTAAAAAATAATCATTCATGATTTCTCATAAAATTATAATTTATGTATAAATATGATAATTATGTAGTTTTTTTATTCTATATATTATTAATGGTGATCAAATTATGACGACAAAAAATAACATATAAAGACACATATGAAAAATAAATCTGTTATTACCTAAAACGTGACTTTCACATGGAATTGTTAATAAAATAGGTAATAAAAGTAAATAATTAAATAATATATGGTATTATACATATATAACCATGTTTATTTAATATATTTATAATAATCATATATTTATTATACATGTTGTTTAATCTTGTATAAAAGAAGTTGAGACTTAAGGTAATGGATTTCCATCTCACTTTTATTTTGTTGTTAAAGACACACAATATTCAACATGTGTTTCATTTATGTTGTGTATATACTGACCATTAATTTATTTTAGGATTACTATCATTAAATTTATGTGTATTTACATATACATTTTATGACCCTCCTTTCATGGGGTTTACGGTTCAAAATTTAGCAACACAGTAAGTAATTTTTATCTCAATTTTCCTTCTTGGAGACATATGTTATGTTATGAACCTAAAATTTATTAAATAGTTTATATATATACCCTTTTACATGTGATAAAATTAATTTATTTATCCTCATATTATTTTATGTTTCATTTAATTTTATTCCATCATAGGGATTATGTTTCAAAATTACCAAAGTGGTAAGAGTTTTATGTTACAATCCCATTGTTTATCAGGATTATTTTTTATTATTCTTCTAATGAAAAAATATTAAAATGTATCACCCAATAAACTCATGAATTTTATTCTCCATTATTTATTTCATGAGAGTACACGTTTCACCTTCATTTTCCTCTCTTTATGTAAAAACTATTTAAAAAATATTTTTTATGCAAAATAATCTTTTCAGTAAAAAACCATTTTTATTCAAAAATCACATTTTCAAAAAATGTTTTAAAAAAGATTTTTGACATTTATTTAAAATAATTTTTTATATAATTTTTTTACCATGTTTAACTTTTTACAAAAGGGCCTAAAAGGAATCTTCTTGTCATTTTAAAAAACTATGTCCATTTTTATTTTATAGAAAATGTGAAGAGAATATTTTTTAACGTGTATGGCATAAAAACAATTTCCCACCATCATAAACATTTTTTTCTTGGAATATCCCTTTCTATGTTTTCAATATTATCTTCAATGAAAATTATTTTCAAAATGATTTATATTTTGAAAAGTATTTCCAAATAGGGATAAATATTTTCCTTAATTAATCTTTTAAATGAATTTTAAAAATTATTTTATAAGTTTTCAATTTTATTTTCATTGAAAAGGATTTTGAATATGATTTATTGTCACAACCCGTCACACGGGGCCCATGTTGTGACTACCCCAAGCCTAACTTCTATAGGCCAGGGGCTGGTAACTAGCACCGAAAGGCATATTCCCTAGAACTGGGAAGGCATTGCCTTTATAACCTTTAAAATCATGCAACCAAGAACACAACAAGATACAAACACAAGAAAACTGTATAAAAAAATAGTGATGAAATTATAAGGGGCCAGAACACAAGCCCAACTGTAAAGATACAAGTAAAACTGGAATACAATACAACTAAATAAAGAGAAAGGATAGCTACTGAATCATCCTCTGAGGTTCCTACCTGAAGGGTAGGTACAGATCACCCCCTTAGCACTCCACGTCCACCCGTCTCCTCTGTGTACCAACACGCCATATGGTCCACCTTTAGGTACCGTTCAGTCTTGGTACTCTCAGCCACAGTCAATGTTGTCCATCATCTGCATCCAACACAAGAAGTTTCGGGCATAGCCTATGCTAGGGTGAGTATAACAATACTCAACAGGGACCCTGAGACCCTCAAGGTCTCACAAAATCCACCAAGGATAAACCAAAATGTATGAAAACAAATAACAAATAACCCTACCAAGGTATACTCCCATACATATACCTAATTTATCAAGTAATACATCTCAATTAGGAATAAACATAGAGGTTCTGACTCAGCTCACACCAGTTATAACTTAGGTACGATAGTAGAGATGATTAGTTATATCTACTGAATCATCTTACTCCATTAAGAGACTCTACTACTAACCTGCATAGAATTTCTAGGAGTTAACCCACATAGGATCACTAGGAGATGACCCACACAGGATCGCTAGAGATTACCCACATAAGATCTCTAGGTGTTTACCCACACATGATCGTTAGGAGCTGACCCACACAAAATCGCTAGGAGCTGACCCATAAAATATAGCTGGAGCTGACCCACACAGGATCTCTAGGAGTTGACCCACACATGATCACTAAAAGCTGACCGATACAGGATCATTGGAGCTGACCCACATAAGATATCTAAGAGCTGACCCACACAGTATCACTAGGAGCTGGCCCATACAAGATCGTTAGGAGCTAACCCACACAGAATCTCTAAGAGAGCACTCTTCTAGTCACAACCCACTACTGGGTTTCCCCACTAGGCTTTCTCGCCTCCAAGAGAGTCTGCTCCCCAAGACAATGGTCAATTATCCACCTACCAAAATTTCCCCTGAAGAAGTATCTCAAAGTACTGTCACATCATAGGGGTCTCAATGCAATAGACAGTGCGTCAATTGGACATCCGGTCTGTGAGTTATTATCCTTTTAGTCCCGAGGAACTGGTTGGATTTGTGCTTGATCCAACACAACCATACCCAATCTTAAACCAAATCTCCATTGGGGTATACTTAAAGGGACTGTCTCGCTTCAATATTTCTATCTCCATTGATGGTTCGTCAAATAGACATCCAGTGGAAATGTTATGGCCAAAAGAATGTAAATGAATCCTAGATGGCCCAGATACAGTCCGACCTGGTCGAATCAACCAATCCCAACCTGGCCAGCACCAACACTATTCAGGTCGACCCGTCTTGACCCACTATGTCTATCCCGGCCTGCTGGGCCTGGCTTGGTTGGCCGCGAGGAGCCGCAGGTGGGCGCGAGGCCACAGAGGGTGCCGCGAGTGAGTGAGGTCGCAGGGCTGTTCGATAGGAAGGGTGGTGGCGGCTCAGGAGACAGCTTGGACAGGACGGCGGCGGTGGCTCTACTCGGACGACAGTGGCAGCTTGACCCGGATGGTGGCGACAGCTCGGACGGCGGAAGTGCCTCGACCCGGACGGCGGATACGGTTTGGCCCTGTGGCGGCGGCTCGAACGGCGATGAAGACTCAGCCTAGACGGCGGTGGAGGTGGCTTGGATGGCGGTGGAGGTAGTGCGGCCCGGCGGCGGTGGCACAGACAGTGGTGGCGGATCAGCCAAACAGCGGCGGCTCAGTTGGCGGCAACGACTCGAGTCGGCATGACTGTGAATGGCATAGAGCTACAGAGGCCACGGGGCGGTTATTGCCACAGACAGTAGAGCTCCATGGGTTACAGAGGCCGAGGGGAGGTGGGGCGTCGTGCCTTCATCGGCAGTTCTCAAGTTCCACCAGTGCCTATCTCTGACAATGTTCGCCATTACCGAAGTCTCCTTCTTCTATCGTGAAGGATACACCATTCAAGAAGAACAATTAAGGGGTCAAACCATGTTTCTTTGGCCCACACCCACCAAGTTAGAGAAGTATAAAGCAGCTCAACAAGAACAAGAATGTGTATGGAATATATTCAAGAAATTTAATCCCCACAACCTTCTTCAATCACTAATCACATTCCTGCAAATGAAACATAGAAGGGAAGAACATGGGAACAAAACCCATACCTCATTTGATTCGTTGACAGAGATCGCGAGGGAGAACAAGACGTCGTTGGGGATGGGAAGATGATTGTCAATTGAAGACATCCCACGTTGTAGGATTTCCTGATTAAGAAAGTCGAAGTCAAGGTCGGCATTCTTCATTGGCGTTCTTCATTGGCGTTCTTCATTGGAGAACTTTCTCCCAAGTTCTCCAATGCTCTTACTTTTTCCAAGCCTTTTCTTCAATTCCACAAAAATGAAAAGGTAGCCTAAGATAATAGATTATGATATCTATTATTTAGTTTGTTGGCACAAATTCAAAATAGCATAATTAATTAAATTGAGTTGGCATAATTAATGTTGGAAAAGTTGTAGAGGCTCTCCAACATTTAATAGGAAGTTTGAGGGTTTCCCATTAAAGGGGAGTTCAAGGGGATTTATACCTCAGGTTTTCCCCACTACCATAACCTCTCATGGGATGTCAGTTAGGGTGGTCCCCACCATCATAAACACTCATGGAAGATTTAGGTCTAGTGGTCCCCACTTCTCAACATCCACATGGAATAAAAATAAAAAAAGCTTCACAATTTTATTTTTATTTTATTATTTCATGAATATGTGAAAAGAAAACCTCCGCCCTTGACCTACTACAGTCGAGGTGAAGGTCTCTTTAAGAAAATACCAGAGCTACAAGTTCAACGTTGCCCTTAGATTTCAATTCCAAGCACCGGTTAAAAAGTAAGAAAAACCCGCTCACACATTTACTGAACATACCCAGAATAAAGTTCAGAAATTCATTCCTAGCACTCTAGGCCTCGGAATTATATGCCATCAATTTTCGCGGAATCTTAAAATTCCCATTTATTTTTAAAAAAAACTAAATTGAAATTTGGGTCTTTACATTTATGTTTTAAAAAGTGATTTTTAATGAATGGTTATTTTTATTAAGAAATGTCCCTAGTGATCTTTCAAAATCCTTCTCCATATATGATGATATCATTTGATATAACTTACAATTTGTTGGGGATATGAACCAAGGATACCATTATTATTATGAATGGTTTATCACAATATGATGATTATGAAACTTGATTATCTTGTAGGGTTTATACCTTGATAAAATTATTCTAAAACCCACATATTTCTCCTTAGGTCATACAATTATGAAATGATTATGAAACATGTCCCTTTTCTATAGGTTATAATATGATGCAATGTTTATAGAGCCTTTTTAATTTCATGGGATACAATATGATGAATATTTTATGATCTTATGGAACACATAGACATGATTGTCATTATATAATGGGTTGGATCTATATCTCCCTCCAATGTCTTGTGTAAATATTTATATCTCATGAGATAACAATAGGAAAAAATTATATGGGCCTGATCCACTGTGGGGAATAGGCATATCTTGATCGACTATGAGAAAAAAGTTTGTGAAAATTCACTATGGGAAATAGGTGTGTCCTAATCCACAATGGTAAACATGTGATGAGTTTTAATCCACTATGTTTATGGTCTTGATAGTTAACCTTGACATAAAAATGGGTTTCAATATTTATGATGGTTCCAAACTTTTATGACATGATCTTATGGTTCATAATTGAATTATAATGATTTATTACCCCTTTGTGCCATGATTTCAGATTTTATAAAGTTTTATGCCATGAATCATTCTTATGATCTAGGTAAAGTTTGGTATGAACTTCATATGTTGTGTTCATAATCACATACACTTATTATCATCTTATTCTTTCATATAACTATATATTTTTATATGTTATGTTTACTCTTAATGAGCTTCTAATCTCACCCATTTTTATGGTTCTTTCCCTAGGTTATAAAGAAAGGTTTAGGTATGGTATTCCCAAGAGGAGTACTATGTGGGAAGATTATTGTAGGATATATTGAAGTCCTTTCACCAAATTAGAATATTTTTTACCTAGTCTCCATATAAACTAAACTATTATGGTATTTCATCATGTGTTTGGGTATTTTTTTTAATTTTATCTAAAAGTATGCAATAACAATGTAAAAGAAGTATGGGTTGTTTTAACAAGGCCTATACATGTCATTTGGATCTTACATTACTAATCATAATGTATGTGACGCTACATTCCATGATGAACTATACTAATACCCATAACAAGTTCTGATATATTATTATATCTCATGGATACCATATCACAGAAAGTATGACATATAAAAGATCATATACTACTTCTTTTTTACATGCCTTTCTAGCTCACTATGAACAGTAATCAAACTAGTAGTGCTACGCTACCTCAGGAATGCCTCCCCATAGGCTAGGGGCTACCAACTAGTAGTGGGGGTCCAAAGTGGCTATGCGGGGAGACTTTACTCGCTATAACAGAGTACTAATAATAATGGAAATAAATAAAATTTCAAACACATCCCTTACAACAGAGTATTTAGAAATAAATAATGAGCTAAACATGCTATAACAAAATGGAATGCTATTGTACAAGAATACAAAATAGATCTCCCACTAGGACAATATCATAAAAAGAGTAATCAAAATAAATAAAATTTTAATGAGTCCCTAATACATCAATAATATATAAAACATCCCACTCTACAATCCCACTTGATATGTTATATCACTAACATGCGATACTGTGCCTCAACCCAACATGGACCTTTGACAAGTGAGAGGCTACTCTAATACATAAGTACAGTGGTATCCCAAACAGGGTGTGAGTACGAAACTCATTAGGGAACCTATAATACAATCCCATACACATCAATTAATGTAGGTATATTTTTATTTAAAATACTCAAAATTAAATAATCAAATAACATAAAAAGGTTAAATAAATAACTCTAATAGCCTTCGGGTTCCATAGTGACACCCTAGCAAGGATATACCAGCTTTGGAAAATTTTGGTGTTTCTATTTCATTCACTGGGGAAACCACCTACATGTTAATGTGTGATGAAAAGAATTTTACCCCAAATTACATCTTTCTATAGGTGGTCAGATTTTATCACATTCATCGATGATATATTCTCCTTGATTGAATCATGATGATGGAATGTCTGATCCCCATTCCATGGATTCCTCTTTTGAACTTGTTACATAGTCGGAGTCTCCCTCATTGAGTTAAGTCATGTTCATGGAACTCGTTCTCGGTTCCATATATTTGAGGAAGCTAGTTAATTACACCACTAATGTCTGTAAATTATAGTTGTTCATGATAGGGAAATAAACCTTTAGTCAAGAGAGTAGTCAAGTTGGGAATTGCTTGAATGTCTGGACATTGGAAACATTGGTCACCGGTATTCTTGATCCTGTGATGGAATTTCATAGAGGCATATTAGGTTTCAAACATAAGGAATCTCATGTCGATCATCGGGTATCTGATTCCAAATAAATATATCTTCCAAGGTTTTTACCTCATGCATTATATACTTTACAAGAGGTACCTGATACCATGGGAATATATCTTCCAAGGATTTTAACTCAGGCATCCCAAGTTTTTCATGAGGTATGTATTTGGAACCAGGTTATGAGTTTAACATCTTGTGGTGATGGATATGAATGTCCTATATAGAAAGATCATGGCATGAGTTTAATGTCTGGTAGAGATGGAGTCGGTTGATCAAGACACACCATGGAGGTGGATGAAGGAGGTGTGTCCCGAGGAGGGAAGATATCACACCTGGAATTTAACCTATGGATGGATTAGAACTTCCTATAGAGGTGCATCTAAGAGGTTTTTTCCATAAATGGAATATTTCACACTATGAAGATGGTTAGAATGCCTCTTGAGGTGAACCTTGTATGGATGGGTTAGAATTTCCAATGCAGGTGGATCTATGAGGTGTATCCCATAACGAGAAGATATCACATTGTGAAGGATTATTGGAACACCCCTAGAGGTGGATCAATGGGGTACATCCCTAAGTGGGATCACAACATTTTATAATTTGTTAATTCCTTGAATATTTTCATAATCAATAATGCTATTGCAATATCTTGGGGCATATTGTCCTAACACTTGAGTGTATAACCAAGAAAAATTATCATAAAAAATCCTTTACTCCTTTTATTACACTACCCAAACTTTCATCCAAAAGATATATCACTTTGTGAAATTATTTAAGGTCAATCATATTTTAATTACACCACATTATCTATATAATATCACTTGATATTTCAACAACAGTTTTTCTTTCACCATAACTAGGCCATTGATTCTCATTCCATTTACTGAGTCCTCATAGCCATATAAAATTTCATTGATAAATTTCACCATATCTCCATATATTATAAATCTCAAAATAACTATGTCTTATTCTTATTGTTTCTCCCATTGAATGGGATTCAAATGAATCTTGTAAACAAATGAGAAATCTTCCTATCACATTGCCACAATATGTCTAAATTTTCTTATCAAAGTAGAATACTAAAATCTTATACAACCATAATAAAATGTGAACAAGGTCATGCTTTCCCAAAAAACAATAAATTTCTTCCCGATACCTTAGGAAACTACTAGACTGGTCAAGTGACTTCAACCAATACTAAAACAAACCATCTATGAGGCTAATCGCTCATGATGAAACAACTCTAAGGATTTTATAAAGATAACATCGTCTTATATAGAGAAATTGTAATAGGTAAAAAAATTTATCATTTATATTACCCATAATGAAATAATGATATTTTAATCCCTTAATGTTCATACTCTAGGAAAACTATCATATATACATTGTAAATCCGAATTCCTAGAAAAATTTCTTCAAGGATGGGTTATTATTCATAGAAACTTATAACCCTATTAATGAATATTAGACTCCTATTAGAATTTTCATTCCCACATATTTGATCATCATGACATTCATATAGTTGGAATGGAACTTTCTTTGAGTACTCTTATTAAAATGATGTTAATTCTAATAATTTATCAAGACACTATGATGTAAATGAAGAATAAATATATTTTATTAATTTAATCCAAAAAAATGAAACCCATACTAATGATTCATAAATCAATTTTCACTAATTACATTATAATAACTATATATCAAATTTTTATAACCATAACTATCTAATAACACATCAAATATTACATTTCTTATTAAATATATCCATATTCATAAACTCGAACCATCTCTATTTAAACTAGTTTGAGATCCTATCTCTAGGTCAAGAATATCATCTCCTAAATAGAAATAATAATCATTCACCACTTTCCTACAAACCTTGAAATAATACCATCAAGAAAATATGTCTCTTATTCAATAAGGAAATTTACATTCTAATCTCATCCAAAAAGGGATCTACCACCCATCCTTAGTCAATCCCCATTGATATAACATCAAGTAAATAATCTTATACAATGCCTCATCAACATGTGAAATAATATAATCCATGTTGAACTTAAACCTTAGTATAAAAAAGATAACAAACTTATCCTTTGCCTCAAATCATGAATTCATTTATTAGTTCCCACACATAATAATATCAAATTCAAAATAATCTACCAAAATTTATTAACTCACAGAACAATGAAAATAAAATTCATGTAATATCATTGGTACTATCTAACTATTAATCTAAATATAGTTTTCATGTTATAATAAATCATGTCAACTGATCATGAATTTACCAATTTATGGGGCATGTACCAACCAAAACATACACTATAATCAATTCTCTAAGCACTCAAGTTGTTATGTAGATAGTTAAATTATTTTAATAGGATGTGTTGATCATTACACCCTATTGAAGATTATCTAAACAATCAAACAAAACTCAAACACATCTTTCACTTTTTCAGAAGTTTTACCATACCAACTAAAACCTAAAATGTTCTTAACTCTAAACACTAAGAAAAATATCAACCATATTATTTGATTTCACTCCATCATGAACCTTTTATGATTGTCAATGAGAATGAGTGAAACCAAAAAATTCCCTATCTAATAATATATGGGTTTTTGGATAGCACTGAGAGTGTAAATCTCACAAATAGGATGCATTACTATATAGAATATACAACAAATGACTACAAATTAAAATTATTACCACAAAAACATTATCAATAAACTATAAAACCCAACTAATAATATAAAAAATGTATAATTCATGATGGAAATTCAAAATAAACAAAATAAAATATAGATAAAACTATAGTAATATAATTTGAGACCCTAATATGTATAAAATTACAAATAACTAGTATACCTTACTGGTACATAAAAAATTAGTAATATATTATGCTCTTACAATCAACCTGGTCATCGAACTAAAAATTCTAAATAAATCAAATAAAAACATACTACAACCCTACATGTAAAGTGAGGGTTGATTATATCTCCATAATAAATTTGACAACCCTAGAGGAAAGACTACTATGTCAGTATCATGCACGCATAATAATCAGAGCAATCTAATTATGAAAACCCTACTCTTTATTACACATTAATTCATGATTTATTACATATGATTACACATAATACAACCCAGAAGACCAATAAATATTGTTTATTTTGAAATAATTTAAATTATATAACAACATAAAATAGGAAATAAATCGCTATTATTGAAAACATATTTAAAATTATCAAAATATTCCTTCATACTTAAAATTACATGGGATAAACTGAGAAAATACATAAAATGGGTGATATATAAATCCAATTAAAGGAATAAACATGGAATTAAAAATAAATTAATACATGTTTTACAATTATAATATCAATGTGGCATAAAAGGAGTGTGAATAATAATCAAGAACAACGAGTCATGATATAGTTGATAATAGGAAAAGAAACATGTAAAATAAGGAAAAAACATAAAACACTGCATAATAAATATAATTCACAGATAAATACTAATAAATCATGATATAAAAAGTCATTTTATGGATTATGTTCACTCCATAATCCCTTTACTGACTTATCATGAGAATAAAACATCACCCAATGCATTTAAGCACTATATAATTCTGGCTGCACCTATCACATTCATTTCATTTTCATACTTAAGTGTACCACATAGACCATACAACATGGATTATTTAATCATAATATTCCCTTAAAAATCAATTAGTGTGGAATAAATATATTTAAATACCAAATTAAGAAGTATATGTGTAAAAATGTGAACAGTCTTGATAGGAAATGGGTACATGTATTCACTACACAGTTATTTGACATGGAAAACTGGAGTGAAATTTTGGCAGCATAAAAAGGGAATATGAATGTTCATGGGAGGGATTAATGAGAGTTAAATGAGTATTTAATAATTTATACACAACATTTAAGGAAATTTTATATGTAATAACATAACCCAAAATTAGGAAATGAAGATAAAAGACACGAGATCAAGAAGATACTTGAATAAAGAGGAGAAAGAGAGGATCCCTTACCTTGAGAGAGTGATTCCAAATGCTTGGGAGGAGCTTTTTAAGAGCTTGGGGGAACCTTGGGGGGACTATAGAGGGTTTAGGGAATATTAAATATGTTATATACTATATTTTAGGGAAGAGAAATAGGATATTGGATTGTTTTATATATGAAATGAGTTGGAAACTCTTCCTTATTTCTCAAACTTAGGTTTTGATGTATATATAAAAACATAATCAAAACCAGACATCATACCACAAGTTTTGGACATGGTTTCTACAAAATATGGATGGTTTTAATTGTTTTATTAGTTTAAGGTCCTAAATTATTAAAATATAACCCTTTATGATGTGTAAATATGTCATGTCCTTAATGAAATGATTTTAACACCTTAAAATATATTATAGGTTCTAGGGGATTCATAAAGGATTTATAAAATTAATAAAATTCCCTAAAAATAATATTATTTTTGTTTGAAAACAAGTATTTTTCCATGTATACCATTTATAATATCTATTAAATCATTTTGGGTCATTATTATGTCATAATACACACCATATATTTATACCATATTTAATTTTAAACTTAAAATTTGACTATCTTAGAAAATTTTGAAAAATCACCATTGAAAAATTTTTACATTATGATTCATAAAATAAAATTAATTTTATCTTAATAAATTTATAAATATGTGAATTTTAAATATTAAAATAATAATCAACATTTATTGTGAAATTCTGGGTTTTTTGACAATTACAATTTTCACACCCTTTTTAAAATTACATTTTACTTCATTAAAATTATATGATAATTTATATTTAATAAATATTATATAATAAAAATATTTCAATAATATATTATTTATTTAAAAAATCCATTAGTTCATCAAAATAAATTCCTTAATTGAATTTGAACATTACCAAAAAAATACAATTTATTTTTTTTGTATCAAAATAAAAATCATTTATAAAGAAAAAATAATAAATTAAAATATATTCATTATTATATATAATATATATATATTTATTATTTGGGTCTTGATACATATCCCTTTAATACACCAGTAAATTCCTTAAGAGTAAGGTGTGATAGTGAGACTTTCATGGCGTGGTTCAACATACATTGTTTAGATTGTGATCTCGGTGAGCTTGAACTTCTCTCATAAAAAATTTCACTTATGGTTATGTTTTTGGATCAAAACTTGGGATTAGACAAGGGAAAATCCTAGGGTTACAATCTCCCTTGTAATCTCCAATAAAGGGGATTTATTAGGTACAATCCTACTAGTTGAGGTCATCACTTCGTATGTTCATGTTAGTTGGGTTTGTTAAAACCCTATATTTATAATAATCATATTATAACAATTAAATGACTATATTATTAATAGTAATGATGAAATATGCTCATTTAGATTTGATAGGATATAATTAAACCAAATATGTGTACATTCTTTCTATATCCAAAATATATAATAATGAATTTAATTAAATAAAAAGAGGAATTTTATTTATAAATGTTAGAGTTGTTAGAATATTCCCCCATTCAGAAATTACTCCCTAGAAATTTCCATTTTCCACACTAAAATATATGAGGGTAATTATGTTTCATCATCTCCTCAAGTTCCCATGTTTATTCTTCAAACATTTTAGTTCTCCATAGCACTGTGACCAAGTGAATTGTCTTATTCTACATGACTTTGTCTCTAAAATCTAAGATCTTCACCAACTACTTCTCATAGTAAATATCATTCTCCAATGGTACTACCTATAGATTGAGTACATGTGAGGGGTCATGTATAATCCTAATTAAAATTTATATGTCGAGCATATCATGTACTTGATATATGTCAGGTGGGAGTGCTATACAATAGGACACCGCTCTAATGAAATCAAGGATCTCAAATGGACTGATGTATTTTGGACTAATATTTCCCTTCTTCCCAAATATCCTAAACTTATTCCATGAAGATATGTGGATTAATAAATTCTCTCCAATGTCAAACTATAGGTATCATCAATGATTTTCATCAAAACTCTTTTTTCTAATTTTAGTATCCTTGATGTGATACGGAATGGTCATGACCTTTTCCACCATTACATCGACCATTTCCAAACCATGCAGTTTGTGTTCCCCCAACTCATTCTAATATGTAGGTGTTATACACCCCTTACCATAATGGGATTCATATGGATCCATTAGGATTCTTTATTAGAAACTTTTATTGTATGAGAACTTGACTAGAGGAAGATGATGAACCCATCATCATTTAATGTCAATTGAGTATGCTCTCAATATATCCTATAGTATATGTATAGTACCCTTATATTGTATATTAGTTTGGGGGTGATAAGCTCTACTAATGTTCAAATCAGTATTTGGATCCTATTGGTAACTCTTTTAAAACATAGAGGTAAATTTTGTGTCTTGATTAGATATACTCAATAATGGTGTTCCATGTAGCATCGCCACTTCTCTAATGAATATTCTTGCATGTTGATCAAGTGGGAAGTTATATTGAATTTTTATGAAATGATATATATTTTTAAGATGATCTACCACAAACCATATATCATTATTTCCTATTTATGTATTTGGAAGACTAGTTAGAAAGTCCATGGTGATGTTTTCCAATTTCCATATAGGTATGGGTAATGGTTTCATCATCCCCATTTATTTTTTCCTTTCCTCCAATTTCTGAAATACAAGACATATTTATGTGTATTACTTGATATCCTTCTTTATAATTCCCCACTAATAGTTTTCTCAAAGATATTGACACATCATCTTGTTTACTTGATGGATATATAAAGTCAAATCATGTTCATCATCCAACAACTCCTTTTTTAACTCAGGATTTGATGGTACACATAGTCATGACCCGAATATCACATATCTCTCTTCATTAACATTAAACTATAAGTATTTAAATTTTCTTATAGATTCAAATTTCTTCTGAATTCCCACATCATCTCTTTGAGAATCCTTTATCCTATCTATAAGTAAGGGTTGAGAAATCATTTGTGAAATAATTGTCGATGTTCCTTTATTTATGATTCCCATGTCGATCCTTTTGAAATCAAATAATATAGAATCATTATCAATTATAAAAAATGATAAAATTACTAGATCCTTTATACTTATAGATTCATACACTTTTTTTATTTCCATGAATGGTAGTGTATTGATCATTCATAGTCCTTGATCAGCTCAAACCATCTTACTTGGTACATATTAATATCTTTCTATGTGAATATAAACATTAGGCTTCTATGATCTGTAAATAATTCACACTTCTCCCCAAATAGAAAATTCCATCATATTTTAAACTTGAATATCACTATAAGAAAAATATAAGTCATGCATTGAGTAGATTTTTTCATTAAATTTCAATTTCCTTGAAGCATAGGCTATCAATTTATCATTCTAATTCAACACACAACCCAATACCTTCTTGAAATCATAACTTTTCACCATGAAAAGTTCCCCACTTTTGGGTAGCATAATTACATGAATAGTGATAGACCTCTTTCTAACTAGTTGAATCACTATTCATATTCATCATTCCAAAAAAACTTGACTCCCTTTCGAGTAAAATTTGTTAGAGGGCTTGAAAATCATGAGAAATTTCTCACAAATCGACGATAGTACCTAGATAATCAAATTAAACTACAGATATCTATCACATATGTTATCCTATAACATCCTTTAATTTCTTCTATCTTTTAAGGGACCACTAATATCCCATTAATTGTGATAATATGCCCTAATAATGACACTTAATTCAATAAAAACTCAAATTTGATGTACTCGGATAAATCTTCTCCTTTTGTAAGGTCTTTAGCACAGTTCTTAGATACTCATCATGCTCCTCCTTTATTTTGGAGTATATTAGAATATCATCTATAATGAAAACCAAAATTTTTTCCAGGAAATATTTAAAGAATCTATTCATCATGTCTATGAATATTTCTATAGAATTAGTGAGTCTAAATGGAATTACAATAAACTTATTGTGCCCATACCTTATACAGAAACCGGTTTTGGGGTTTTCCTCCTCTTTCAACCTTACATGATAATATCCCAAACAAAGATCCACCTTGGAGAAGTATTTTTCTCTGCATAGCTGATTGAACAAGTCATCAATCCATGGTAGAGGATATGCTTTCTTTATCATGGTACTTTTTATCTCATAGTAATTAATGAAAATCCACATTGACCCATCCGTCTTATTAATGAATGGGATTGGCATACCCTAAGGTGAAGCACTTGAGCATATGAACCCTTTATCTAGATTCTACTATTGTTATTTCTTCAACTCCTTGAGTTTCACAATATAAATTCTATATAGAGTCTTGGATAATTGTAATTCCCTTAGTATAATATCAATTGATAATTCAAACTCTCACCCATAAAAGATAGTTGAAAATTCATTATAAAACACATAAGTGTATTCCATCATAATGGGAATGTATTAAATGATTATATTTTCCTTAGAATCAATAAATTTTTTATGATACAATTTCTAAAAGGGTAATAATATCCATGCTTGAGATGTTGGTGATAAATAAGATTCATCCTCCTCTTAGCACTTGTATAGAATAAGGCGTCAATTCATAATATAGATAGTGATTTACTTCTCACAAAATTTTATGTTGGATCTATACAGGGAAATCCAATACATATCTAAAATTTTATAAAATTTATTTAAAGGGAGTATCACAGGGTTCACTAGGAAATTCATCAAAAAAAAATTCAGGGGAGGAGTTATGTTCTCGGGATTCCATAATTTCCCCATTTAATATTTACATTGACAACTATACTTTCATTATTTGTGTTAGTGATTGAATAGTTATACTAAACTTTCATGATATGAAAGAATTCATAGACCTAGAATAAATAATAATCTTCTATATTCTTTGATAAATAACTACCATACCTAACACCACTTAATTTTTAGGATCCACCTCAACAGTTTTGATGGAATAATATCACCCTTGATTCCTTGGAGTTTGTTGGTTTTATCTAAAAAACATTGTCTTAGTTCATTGGTTTGCAAAGTGAATATGTTACCTATAGTTGAAACACTAAAAATGAACTAAGTGTTGGTCATAACATTAATTTATTCAATCGCATTTGTGGGTTTCTCTTATGAGCAATTTCTATTTAGGTTTCCTTCCTTCCTACACCTAAATAATTTTTTCTTCTTCCTTAGGAAATTTCTTGGTTGTTTCTTTTTGAAATTTTGACAAGTGGGATGTTGAAATTTCATTGCACAATTTGATTTCTCCATTAGACTACCAAAATAAAATTCCACTTTCTTATTTTTATCACTATGATACCCT
Source organism: Viscum album (assembly GCA_963277665.1). Lineage (NCBI taxonomy): Eukaryota > Viridiplantae > Streptophyta > Magnoliopsida > Santalales > Viscaceae > Viscum > Viscum album. The sequence continues at coordinate 1,713,947,072 of OY728138.1, read as the reverse complement.
TGATATCCTCTTATATCCATTTCTAATTTGACTACACATCAGACAGTGTGTCATACCTATCAAAGCCTTAGATCATTAGGGTTTTTCATAGAATTGGTTTTTGCCCACTAATGAATTGGTAAAATTTTCATTCAGGGTTAAAAAAATATGAAGGTGTATCATCCATGTCATTTAATGTTTTCCTTATACAACCTGATATATTTTCCATATTTGTTTCTTTAGGTCAATGAAATATCTTTCCATTTTAATTTAGAGAGTGCGAGGAAAATATTTATCAATTTTTTGGTAATTCATTGCTACCCATTGCTTTAATATTTTTCTTAGGATTTTTCTTCTTGATCAAAATACACAACTGAACTTCTTACCCCTCCATATGAAAAAAAATAGTAGATCCTGCTATTTCTTAGAACATTGAATCATGTAGAAAATATTCTCAATAGATTTGATCTATTGTTCTGCAATTGAGGGATCAAATGATCCATTGAAGGCCAAAGTCCTTTATCACATAAATATCTTAATTGCATATTGTTATTTATTATGGGGATTTATGAGATCCTCCAAATCTAGGTTTTTATTCAGAGACTGAGTTGTTTGTGAGATCATCATTATAATGTTCACTATTCCTACTCCCATAAGGTAGGATATCTCATTTGGGAAGTCATCACATTGCTCTTCACATTGGTTGTTTACCCGATTATTCTTATTTATGACCATTGTATAGAATAAAGGTAAAATTAGGGATTTGTATTTTTAAACTATTAAACATGTAAATGAGAATTCAATTACTTTAATGGGATAACTTATAAATGAAATTAATTTCTTAAATTATGAATTCCTAGGCTTAAATCTGTGTTATCAATAACCTATTTCCTAACATATATTATTATGGGAATTATTGTTACCTTAATAATGGTTCATAATGATATTATGAATTTAACAAAGAATATAACTTGAGAGTTTCAAACTAGGCGTGTAACAAGGCTTGTTTTTGTTCACCATTTCCGGGTCGATTTTATCTCAATGTGGTGTTTTTGGGTTTTACACATATATAAATTTGTGTCAGATGCACATCCACTTAGAGAATCCAGACAGTGATGAGTTTTCTTAATAAACCAATTACTATATAAATTATTAAAATTTAGGGATTGTTTCTTATACATAGTTTTATACCTATTCCTTTCTATGGAGTTTCCAAATCCAAATCCCAAAAAATAACTAAAATTTTCCTTTGATACCAACTATGAAAATCATTATCTTTATTACACATTATTTCATGATTTATTATATAATATTATGCATAATACAACCCAAAATATGAATAATTATTTTGTGTTTATGAATTAGGTACATTACATAGCATATTAAAATAGTAAATACATCTCCATTATTTACAACTTCCTTAACATGACCATAAACTTCCTTCATACTTAAAACCGTATGGGATCATATGGGGACATACAAAAGAAAGCGGTGTGCTATAAATCCCAATAAGAGAATAAAATAAAAATTAAATGAATAAATTAATACATTTTATAAGATAGGAATATCAATGGGTCATAAAAAGAGTGAGAATCATAAACATGATCAATGAGTCATGATATGTCATGATAATAAGAAAGGAAACATGGGAAATGTGGAAATGACTTAAAAAACTATATCATAAATATAGGTTAAGAATAAATTCCACGTAATCATGATGTAATAGTCCCATGATGGATTAGGTTCACTACTTAATACCTTTCATGATGTATCATGATACTAAAACATTACCCAATGCATTGGAGAGTCATATAATTCTGGGCACACCCATCACTTTTATTTCATTCTCATGCTTAAATGTTCCACATAGATCATTAAAAATGTGTTCATTAATCAATAATTTTATTAAATTATAAAATAATATGGAATAAATAAATTTAATTCATAAATATATAATTATAAGTGCATAAATTTGATCACCCTTGAATGGTGATGGTTACGAGTATTCACAACACAACTGTTTGGAATTGAAAACCATGATGAAATTTTTGCATCATAATGGGGGTGTATGAATGTTCATTGTTGGGATTGATGATAGTGGAATGGGTCTATCAACATTTATACATAAAATGGATAGTAAGGGTGATATTTAATAACATATCCCAAAATTATTAAATGAATATAAAAGACATAAGATAAAGAGTATACTTGAATAAAGTGGAGGAGAGGATCTCTTACCTTGAGAGGGTGATTCAAAATTATTGGGAGAAGCTTCTTAAGAGACCGGGGGAACCTTGGGATGTCTCTAGAGAGGGGATTGAAGAGGAAGGATTTATAAATGGTTTTTGAGTGAAGATAAACGGGATATTGTGTTGGTTTATATAGGTAATATGTGGGCAATTCTTTATCATTTCACAATATTGGGTTTTGGACTATATAAAAAAATAAGAAAAACCAAAAACTTTCACATGGGGTTTTCAATTATTTCATCCAAAAAGGGTTGATTTTCATTATTTTATTAGGCTATGAGCCTAAATTATTAAAATATTACCCTGGCTGATGTAGAAGTGGGCCATGTCCTTAAAAAAATGATTTTAAAACCAAAAAATATGTTATAGGTTTTGGAGGACTCATAATGGATTTATAAAATTAATAAAATAACCTAAAAATATTATTATTTTAAATTTAATACATATATTTGGTCATGGATACCATTTATAGTATTTATTAAATAATTTTTGTTCAATATGATGTCATAATACACACCTAAATTTTAACCGAAGAATTCGTATTTCTCAGGAAATTATGAAAAATTAACGATTGGATTATTTTTATGATCTGATTCTAAAAAGAATTTTAATTTTATATATTTAATTTTTTAAAAATTTGAATTTTTTCTTTTGAAATAAGAATCCAAATTTATTGAGAAATGCTGGGTTTTTTAATAATAATAGTTTTTGAACCCTTGTAAAAATTACATTTATCTTCATAAAAATTATATGATCATTAATATTTCATATAAATTATTTAATAATAATATTTTACTAAAATATTATTTATTTCAAAAATCCTTTAATTCATCAAAATAAATTCCATAAATGTCGTTTGAATATTAACAAAAAATAAAGTTTTTGTTTTGTTTTATCAAAATCAAAATCATTTATAAAGTAAAAATAAAAATATAGAAATATATTAATTATTATATACAATATACGTTTTAATATTTTTAGGGCTTTGATAAATATCCCATTAATACACCAAAAAATTCCCTAAGAGTAAGAAATGTTATGTTGAGACATTCTTGGGGTGGTTCGTTGTAATGGTTTGGGATGTGATCTTGATGAGCTTAAACTTAATCTATAAGTTGTTTTGATCATGCTTATGTTATTGGATATCATCTTGGGATTAGTTAATGGAAAATACAAGTGATTCTATATCCCTTAGAATCTATGATAAATGGGATTCATCGGGTATGATATTACTGGTTGAGGCCATCACTTCTATTGTCTATGTCAATTGGATTTGTTAAAACCCTATATTTATAAAAATCATATGATCAATATTCAATGGATACATTATCAATAGTAATGATTCTTAATATTATTTTAGATCTGATTGTATATAGTGAAACCAAATAAGTGAATGTGTTTTCTATATCCATATTATATATTAATTAATTCAATTAAATCACAAGGTGAATTTTATTTATAAAAGATTGTATTTTTTCAAATATCATATTACAAATTCATATATTTAAAAAGTAATTCACCCAATATAATCTAATGTAAATTTTTACAAGGGAACCATCTCATGATCAATTTCTCATTATTTACAAATCATAAATCCATTTAGTTTCATTTATATATACTTCATTATTCATAAGTCCACCTCAATAAAGTATTTTAACCCCCAAATATTACTATAATAATTAATCCCTAAATAGTATAATAATTAAAATATTACACATTCCACCCAAATATATAAGGGCATCAAGAACCTACTCCCTCCAGATTGTACCAAGTTCCTTAAATAACTAATATTATGCAGTCAAAGCAAACCAATGCATGTCTAAAAAATGGTGGTGGGGGAAGGAAAGTTGAAAATTAATCCTTCTATCCTATATTGTGATCTTATAATGAATATAATCCTACTAATCACCCAAACATATACATATCCAAAAAGTGGATTCCTATGAAGGAAAACCATTAAACAAGATGTTGGGTCAAACCCAAGAGATCCATATTTCATAGTTAGTTGTGTGGTGAATAGTTTTATAATCACTAAAGTAACATAATAAATATAAAAAGGAATATTCTCACATAATAAGAAACCCTTTATCATGTTTTCATCATTAGATAATAGTGTATCAATGGAATATATCAGGACAAGTAGTTGACATGACTATCCAAATAACCATATCTACATTTCTACATGAATATTTGAAAAACCTAGTCAACTATTCAATAATACTATCTAAGGTGTTTGGTATGCTAGTCCATACAACTATGTAATAAAACTATCAATTAATTTACATGAAAAATTAACAAACAAGATTAATGAAACATCTAACTAGTTTCTCTTATAATCCATTCATTTTGTTTAGCTATGAAATGGACCATTATATTATCCCCCACCTATCAAGTAACGATACACACAATGTATAGTTCAATTAAACACACTTTGTGTGTCTTTTATTTATTTTAAATGATTTCAACAGATATAATAATGATGTCATTATATAGTGAGATGAGTTTTTTTAGAAGGAATATGGATTGATTTTTACAATAAAGGTGTCATTGAATGTGGATTGGGGTGAAAACTAAAGAATCTCCATGGAATATAGAAGTAGGTATACTCCATTTTTATATTGAAAATACAATGAGTTGATTCTCATTAACCATATGAAAAAAGATATTAGATTCTACCATTACAGATGATTAAGAGTGTATAGAGATACCTTGAAAAGACTCAAGTTAATTATAAATTTTTTTACTTAATATTGTTATAATTATGATAAATCCCAATAATGTGTAATTTATTTTCTATATTAATATATTTGGTTTTCTCTTAAGGTTCTTACAAAGGATATATAACATTACTTTTGTTTTCACTTTTCTTTGGGTTAGTAAATTTGAAATTTCCTTAAACATTGTGTAATTCACATGTTTTTTATAATGAATGCATTTTTTGTTAGAATATTGAGTAAAAATTTATAAAGATAATAAAACTAATATTATAATAAATATTTGAAAAAATATGAACGATACATTTGGTTAATCAAATTTATAAAATTCATGAGGACAAAAGAATATGTAACATATTTTTAATATTAAATAAGTGTTAGGTAAATATGTAAGAGGTTTATTGAGTTGTTATCTAAAACTATGTAAAGGAATAAATATTTTTGATGATATAAAATAAGTTTGGAGGAATATATACGATGTTTTTTAGCATTGGAAGAAACTGAGGAATGATGTCTGAGTTTATTAAAGGTAACAAAAAAGAGTCATTTTGATACTCAGATTAATAAATTTTCAAAGGAATAGCATTTTCATAAGATTCATTCAGAGTGGTAGACAAAAAAATGGAAAAGGAATGAGGTATTCATAAGGGTAATTCACCATTATGATGAACTTATGGACTAAAATATCGAAAAAGGAATATATCCACTAATTTTGTAATTGTGTTATGAAATTCTGTAAGGATGGTCTACTGTTTTGTGAATGTCACTTATTTTAACTAATGGAATCGATTTTGATCATTTAGTAAAGGAATGTATCTCCCTATTTTGTGATATATTAAAATTTATAACTCATAAGTTTCATTTAATTTTTTAGTAAGATCCATCAGATGAATTTAATGAAACTCTAGCATATTTTCGTAAGGATTATTATAGAGGCAAATAATTTCAAAGTCATGATCACATAAGACTTAATTGAGAAAACATAAGAGCTTTTAAGTTTTGATAACTATCATGAACCAACCAAATACACTTTATAGAATCATGATTTGGCCCATGAAAAACCCAAAACATGTTACTAATTACATCAGGGTAGTAACAAGAATCAGAGAGTCAGATGAGAGCTAGTGGGAATTGTTTCACCTGATATATAAATGATTACCAAATTATTTACCCACATAAATTTGGCATGAACACTCGATACATTGGTATGTAATGTCACATAGTACAAAGTTAGAAAATATGATTAAAATAAAACTTGGTATAATTGAGGCAAACATCTCAAAAAAATAATTATAAAATGAGATCAATTACATGCCCAAAAAAATAAACCAGGATTTATAGTGAACTAGGAAGACAGAAGTGGTCGATACAATGATGAACCCAAAATAAATAAAATAAAATAACTACATCCACTAATATTTTCATGAAAATGGAAAAACCTCGGTTTCCATCTATTAAAAATTCAATCTAATAGTCAACGATAAACTGCAATATCCAAGTGGGATTAACTGGAATAATAAAGTGAAAGGCATGAGCATACAATTTCTTGTATGTAACCACCTGACATCCCATTCATTACCTTTAAAAACAAAACTATTTCATGTTAGTTGGAGATAAATATAAAAAATGATATTTACATTTCCATTTAAAATAAAACTAAACTTCTTTCCTTGTAAAACCTTTTTCAGGGTATGTGAATCATTTAACGAGAAAAAACCCAATTATAGAATAATATTTAAAATAATCATCTAGAAAGAAAGGTTTTAAAAATCATATTTACAAATTATAATTAATGAATAATACAACACATAAACATGAAAATAAAACAATCTAAAACATTATGGGAACTTTGGTTCCTTGGGGATAACCTAAAAATGTTTAAAAATCACCATATAGAAATAAATGGAATCTAAATTCAACAAACTACCTTATCTCTCAATATCACTCTACCTATCCTAACCAAGGGGAGAATTACTAAGCAGAGCATACTCCAAATATATGTCCACTATCCATAGCATGACTATACACTAGTGAAGAAGGTATTACTACATCTTGCACCTAGCTACCCATGATTTACCATGATAAATAAAATTGATGTAAGAAAAAAGAAAAAACTAATATAATAAACCCATATCAATAAGTTAGAAAAAAAATCAATATCACATCTAAACACCTTTCACAAAACCACTATGTATTTCAAGAATACTATAATGAAAGAACATTCCCCAATAAAGAGTTCATCCCATTACATAATGAAACCATCTTTTTTGTAAATATTTCATAAAATAATATATAATTTTCAACAACCGGTATTATTAATGAAACCCATTTTTATAATGATACAACCAGACCATATAACTTTAATTCAAAAATTCAGGTTCCAAATAATTATTAGAAAATAAATAAAATAAACCACATCAAATATTTCAACAATGAATGATTATTCAAGGAAATACATAAGTAGAATCCAATTAGACCCTCAGGATAAGAGGAATACCATTTAAATTTAATTTGGAAAAAATACCGAATAATGATCGAGAAAACAAATTCAAAGATCCATACATGATTTTAATTAATCATTTTGTGTGAAAGTAATAACAACCCTACTTTTTCTTACATGTGTATTACATCATTTTCAAGATAAAAAACATAATAGAGATACAAATATAGGATAAAAAAGTTTAGTATCTTGGGAAAATTAGGCTCATACAAAACAAGTACACATAAAACATAAAAATTTATTTAAATCATTCATCTTTATTCTTATAAAATCTCATATTCTATATTTTATATATAATCACCTGAGGATATACATCAAAGAAATTGTTGAGCTAAAATCCCGATAAGTTGTTGAATAAAGGACACAAATCAATATAACATGGGTGAGAATAATCTTCATCATCATATCATATGCATAATATCATCATCAACATCATAAGAGGAACGTGTGATACTAGCATGGAATGCGGAAATACGTAAAAATTAAACATCATGTCATTATGGTCAAATACCACACATATTTGGGAATAAAGCTAGTATCATGATCGCACATTACATATTTAAATAATCATAACATCATCATTGTGACCAAAGATAACATAATGGTCAGGAATTATACACATTAAATCATAAGATACATCACATTACCCAATGCATTAGAGGGATAAATTATGGGCCCTCCAACTACATGATAACATTTACATAATCATGCATGCCACATTGAATATATAATAATTTTAATCCTGAAATATCCCATGGAAAGGAATGATTTTCATAAGGATTTCATAAAGCATACACTCATGTGTAAAAATTGGGGTTCCCAAATGACAAATGGAGATCATAATTTAGAATAAAATTTCATTTTTATTTGGATATGAAATAAAACATGAGGTCTTAATGATTAGTTTTCGAATGAAATTTATTTTTGAAAAATAATTTTATTGGATTATAAATCAATGTGGAAACATGTATATAACTAAAATAAATGGAAAGGATAGTGAAAAGATAATTAAGGTATATTAGAAAAATATAAATACCAATGATGATGTGAATAAGGGATGGACCAATGAAAGGGATTTGAGTTCGAGAATACCTTCACCTTAAATATGACTTTATTTTTTCACTTTTGCACCATGTTAATAATAAACATAGATTTATTAAAAAAATTATCCACTTTTGAATTGTGGTAATTTTTAGCACTATTAATTGATCATTGTAATTTTATTATATTTATAAATTTCCTTAGTTATAGGGCAGTAATTTTGATATCACATTTTACATAAACATGTCCTGTTTTGTTCCATTCAACTATTTTTCCAATATAATTTTTATATTAGTATAATTAATTATATAAGCATATAATAAATTTAATTACTTGATTATATATTATATATAATCCATAATATTTGTCACAAACTAAATCGGGTACCCTGGTAACCTGATAACTGAGCTGGTCCTGACATAACCTAAAGGATGTTCTTGATCCCCACAGGTTGCCGACAATCACATGGCATCATACAATATGAAAATGAGAATGAATTTTCAAAAAATAAAACATAATCAAGTTGAAAAAATCAGTATTCTTATAAGAAATAATACACAGGTGGAAGTGTATAATATGTCAAACAAGCATGAAAACCAAAAGTACGACCACAAAGTACCTGAAAAAATGATAATCAACTAAAGCCTAAGTGGAAAAAATATACATGCCCATGGATCAATGACTAATACCATATCCTAGTGGTTCCTTACCATTTCTCCAACCTAGAAGAAGATATTCTACAATCACCTAAAGGAATAAGTAGTGTGTGAACTAAAATACCTGTATGGTCTAACCAAGAACTCCATAATAAGATGCCAACATTTAATTAAATAAATAAAATTTTCAATTTTAAATAAATAGATATGGTAGTTAAAAATCATATTTAAATAAAATCATTATTTACATATCAAATGATTGGAGGCAATTCTATGCAATGTATTAATTAATATTTTATAAAAAATAATTTTTATAAATTCACAAGGCATGGTAAAACAGTTTAAAAACACTAGAATATATTTATATATAAAATAAACAATGAGAAACGTGATCATCTTCCAAAAGTTTTGATAGTTCCTAGATATAATACTCCCTTATACTAAAATATTAATCATGGAAATATGTGTACACAAATACCTCTAACACTAGACAAATATGATCCATCACCATCCCAACAGGGATGTTACCTTATGAATATGTAATGTTAGGGTTTAAAATTTTCTATAGAGTACCGTACTAAATAAATCACTAAATCCCTAGTCTTTCATGTTCTCTAAAAAAATAAATTATGGGAAGTTTATTTTAAAACAATTTTAAATACAACTCATCCCATTCTTCCATTTCCAATATCAATTTTTTTAAGAACCAAAACATTGGGTTTTAATCAAATAATTCATCTTAAAAGATAAAACCATTGAGTTTCAATTGAGACCATTTTTAAGACATTTTACTAAATAAAACATTAAAATTAATTCATAAAAATAAATTTCACAATTTAAATTCATTAGTTTAAAATTCCCAATTTTCCATCAATTTCAGACACACCCCGATTCATTGGAATTGTGGGGTTTTTCCTAATTTCATGCCAAATAAAACCAAAATCCACAAATTCACTAGAATTGACTTTGAAATAAATATTTAAATCAATTTAATTGAAACCAAATATTCAAATTTATTTCAATTTTTTTAAATCAAGAAATTTGGGGTTAATCAAAATTATCCATCATAATGGAACCACCTACCTCAGGATCATGGGATCATAGAATACAAACACCAAAGTGTGAAACTCTTACAAAGAACATTAAAAACAAATATTTTAGAATCAACCCTATATTCATGATGTAAAATAGAAGTTATTAAATCATAAAAAAATATAGATATCTACAAAACCCTAGGGAGGAAATAAGAGAGAGAGAGAGGGATAAAAAGAAAGAAAAGTTGAAACTTACTAAGAATAGTTCAAGTGTCATTCTACTAGACTTGATTCACTTATGTTGGAGTGTAGAGTGACAAATATCACCTCTTGGAAGCCTCTAAGGAATAATAAAATGATATTGGGTCATACCGGTCCATAGAGAACCTAAAAATAGGGTTATGGGATTTTAATAGAGAATTTTAGGTTTAAAAAATCTCGTATGCATGATTTCCTTGGTAGAGATACATGATTAGACAAACTGTGCACCCCAACCATGTTCCCATTTTTTCCCAGGTTCATAGATTATAATTGGTGGAAACATAGTGTTTCAAAAATTGCACTAGCTATAAATCCCCCACCATCTAGGGTTGTGTGGTTTTTATTGAGAGGGCGCACGGTTTTGGAAAACTATGTGCCAACTGTGAACAAACCAGAAACATTAAAATTTTTCCAAAAGTTCACCTGAAGATCCCTTAAATGAAACCCAACCAATGCATTTTAAAAAGTGGGGTTTAGGAATACTTGAAAATAGTAATTGGATGTTACAAAAATTCCACTATATAGTCTTTTTATCCCTATAAATCCTACAAAGAAGATTCCATGTAAAATATGAGGCCAATATTCTCTCATCAGGGCCTCCCTCTACCATGTCTCATGAAAATCAGAACTGTGCTATCATAGAACTCGAACCAATTATATCATCCTTATAAAAATGACCTTGGATTTAGAATCAATAATTATATCTATATTATTAGTTCTAGATAAATCAGGTTCAACATCAAGATCACTATAGATCGGAACATGAGATATATCCGAATGATACTTCCACAATTGAGATACATGAAACATTTTATGTATCAATGTCAGATGTGGTGGAATTTATAAATCATAAGAAAATTTCCCCACCTTCTCAACAACCTTAGAAGGTCCCCCAAAATGAGGAGCTAGTTTCCTTTTCATACCAAGTCATTGATGACCCAACCAAGATGAAACTTTCAAGAACATATGGTCACTAACTGAAAATTTCAATAGTTTATAACAATGACCGACAAAAGACTTATATAGGATTTAATCCATCAACATTCTATAAATAATCAATTGAATCTTTACTATCATATCTTGAACAATTATTGGTCTAACCATGGAACTCTAATTGATCTCATACCAAAAAAATTGATGATTTAAAAGGCCAATTATGCAGGCATCAAAGGGATCCATTCTGATCATAGATTAGAAACTATTATTATAATAAATCTAAACCATCTTAAGATGGACATCCCAAGACCAATGAAATTCAAGAACACAAGTACAAAGAATATCCTCAAGAATCAGTATAGATATTTACATCTATCTATATTACTGTAGATGGTATTTCATAGTCAAATAGACATGAGATCCCAGTGACTCTTAATGGCCTCCCCAAAAACGAGAACTGAATTGAGGATCCCTTTAAGAGACTATTATAAATCGAAAGATATGTAAATGAAAAATCTCTATCACATAGATATTTCCCAACTCTTTAAATTTGGTTGTATCATGAATGAGATTAAAGTGAGATGATTTAGTCATTCAATCAAGAACAAACCATATCACATTGTTCTTCATATGGGTATGTTAAAACCCAACCACAACATCTATTGAGATTTCATCCTGATTCCATGTTGGCACTGTAAGTGGTTAAATAAAACCTAAAGGTTTCTAGTTCTCTGCCTGGACCTGTTGGAATATATTAAAATGAAATAATAAATCATCAATTACCTGTATTATACATGGCCACTAGAACTAGCACCACATTCTATTGAACATCTTCCTGTTTCTTGGGTGCACTATCTACTAGAAATTATGGAAATCCACCATCATATATTTCTTTACTACTAACAGCAAAAAATTGATTCTAATAGAATAAAATTACTTTTGTGTAGAATTACCACTCTGAAATGGTATCCCTACCATAAAGAGAGCCTATTACATTATATAACTCATCATAAAGGTGTTGTTCTTGGAGAATAAACTTGATAAGATCGTATATTAACAAAACACATTCCAAGGAAACCTCAACCCAAAATTCCCAGACTCCATTATGCCAATGTGTAAGAAGAACCATCAAGTTCAAATCCTCTAATGATTCTCTTACGGCTTGGGTCAGAAGTTACCTAGTAAATACATCTACGACAACATACCCTTTCCCTAGGTTATAGGTTATCTCAAAGTTAAATTATTATATGTACTCCACCCAAATCCTCTGGTGGAGATTAAAATACTTTTTAGAGAAGATATAACTCAGTATCTTGTGTCCTAAAAAGATGGAAAAACTTTCTCAAAAAGATAATACCATCAAATATTAAATGTGTGCATCACAACTATATGTTCAAGATTATGGGTTGGATAATTCTTCTCATATGACCTAAGCTATCGAGAGCCATAATCAACAACATGATCACCCTGTATAAGAACACAAGACAAATCTGAACCTAATGCATCAAAGAAGACCACATTGCCCTAACTGACCTTAGGAAGAGTAAAAAATGGTGAAATATTCAAAATATGTTTTAGATAAAAAAGAACTATATTTTTTCATCCTAAGAAATATTTACTCCCTTCCGAGTTAGATAAATGATTATAGAATCTAACATTGTAATGTCCTTTAAAAAATAGTGATAATAATAAACCAAACCCAAGAATATTTCAATCTTGAAAACATTTCATGGTTGTTACCATGTGATAATAACTTTCACATTTTTAGGATCAACTAAAATACAATGTTCTGACCCCACATGTCCCATGAACATTAGTTCCCAAATAAAAAAAATCACATTTCGATATCTTGGTATAAAGTCATAGATTACTCAACAATTCTATAACTGCACTCTGATTTTGTACATGATCCTCCTCAAACTTATAGGAAATAAGTATTTCATCCACAAATACCACTAAAGTAGTATCAATATACTCATGGAATATCATAGTCATCAAAGCTATAAATACTATAAAAGCATTGGTTAGACCAAATGGTATGACAGGGTACTCATGCTGGCAATGACTAATCCAAAACGAGGTTTTCAGAATTCCAGATTATTTTACCTTCAACCGATGGTAACCGGATCGAAGATCAATCATTGAAAACCACTTCACGCCTTTTAACTAGTCAAAAATAACATCAATATGTAGGAAAAAATACTTGTTCTTTACTATTAATTGATTGGTTTCTAGTAATCAATGCAAAGGAGAAGTGGACCATTAACTTTATTAGCAAATATAATATAATATCCCCAAAGTGACACTCTAGAGAATATACAGAATTTATCAATAATATCATCCAACTGATTCTTCGTCTCTTTAATTTCAACTAGTTCCACATTGTAAGAAAGAATAGATAGTAGTTGTTTAGTAGGCACTAAATCAATGGAAAAAATCAACCTTCTATACTAGTATAAAATCAGAGAAGTCAAAAAGAAAAACATCAGGATACTCGATGAAAACTAGACGGAGATCACTACTTAAACATTAATGATCTAGATCAAAAGAGAAAATAGATATAAAATTCCCTAAATCTCAATAATAAGGTCTGACCCTACTCAAACCTAAGTCCCATTATCCTTGAAAGGCACAACACACACCATCAGATATATTAAAGGGGACCCATTGAATTTAACAATCAATATGAAATGTATTGGTAATGAACCAATCTATCCCACAAATGATGTCATGTGGTTTTATGTCAAAAACTAGAAACATCCAAGAAAGATCGATATCCAATAGAGAGAAAACACAAGTGGGACATTAAATACTCTATTGTCTCTTTATTCTGAGGGGTGTAGCAATATCCATCACATAGGATAAAATATTTATAGGAAAATTTAGAATATTAACAATATGGGTTTAATAATTGAATGAGATGCACTAGTATCAAATAAAGTAGTAACTAAAGATGGTGATATAGTGATTGTACCTCTCATAGTTTCTAGACCCATATTTGCTTCCTCTACAGACTCTTCCACTCTATGAAGATGCTTTATTCCAGATTCCAATGGCTGGAACCCTTTTATTTGTAATGTATCTTATTCTACAACATTTTTGGTATGTGATAATGATCTTGTGCACTATACGTAGTGGAATAGGCATAGAAATTTTTTTGTAGTGACCTGATCATCTGTAGGAGACACATATTTTGGGTGCCTCAGTGAAACCCCTATTTGAGTGTCTTGGATTTCCACATTGGTAGAAATCAAAGGGCTTCTTTGTCACACCCGTCATCTTTAAATAAGTTTTTCTTTAATTTTCTCTACGTCGGGTAGTGCGGGGTTAAGCCTGGCTTAAAATTTGAGGTTTTAATTTAAAAACCCTTGTAATAGTCTTGAGTGCGTCCAGCACATCGCATTCGAAATTATGCAACCTCACTCCAGTCGCCGCATGACCTTGCCCGAGTAACCGCACTGCTTGCTCGGTGCACAATTAATTAATTAATTATCAAATTAATTATGTTAATTGGTTAACAAAAGATTTAAAATAAAAGGTGTTAAAGATGATAATTTTATTATGTTTATTACTATTATCATCGTCTTTCTATAAAAAAAATTTATGGGCCGCGCGGAGTAACCGCGTAGTTTCCAGACTCTTTAAAAATAAAGATAATCAAACGAAGTTTAAATAATTATTTTAATGATAATGAAAATATTAATTATTATTATTATCATTACCATTATTATTATTATTATTATTATTATGTTCATTGTGTTTATTATTATAAGGTATATTATTATTATGTTAATTTGATTGACTTTCATTTTATTAAATTTTTTTAAGCTTATTATGTTTATTTATATCATGTTAAGTTTATTCCAATTATTATTATTATTATTATTACCATCTATTTTGGTTTTCTTTTTATTTATTTATTATTCTTTTCTTTATTTATATGTTTTTTTATTCTTTGCTACGTTGGGACATAGCCCCCCATACCCCATTTATTTTTTTCTCTCCGTCGAAGTCCCCCCCCCCTCCTAGGGTTTTGCCCATGTCGCCCCCTCCTTGGAGGACACCTCCGGCGCCACGTTTTGTGCCGAACCCCCTGCTCCCTCTTTAGCACGCACTCCGCCTCCCTCGCCGAGCTCCCTCATCCTTCATGCCCCCCTTGCTATTGCCTGATGCGCCGCACCCCGCACCATCCCTCCGACCCGCATCTCCCTCCCTCTTCTCGCGTCGTCCGCCGCTACCCCCACGAACCCCCACGCCTCTTCAGCCGAGCCCCTGGCGAAGCAATGCACCGAACCAGTCTGCCT
This sequence comes from Viscum album, assembly GCA_963277665.1. Taxonomy (NCBI): domain Eukaryota; kingdom Viridiplantae; phylum Streptophyta; class Magnoliopsida; order Santalales; family Viscaceae; genus Viscum; species Viscum album. The sequence goes on along the minus strand of OY728138.1, from coordinate 1,713,931,398 downwards.
CCTCTTTCCGACAGCCCTGACCACTACCTTGTCTCCCTTTTTCCGGCGACCCGACATGACCTGCCCCTTCTTTGGCCGGCGCAAAAACCCTTGGGCTATGTCTTCCTCTCCTTATTATTTTTATTTTCTTTTGTGTTTGGTTGTTTTTTTCCTGTGGGTATATGATATGCTTTTGGGGTTTTAGCTTGATTTTTTTTCAGTTTGAATTCATGTTGTGAGTTCGCATTAGGTTCTTTGTGGTGTGAACGACAAGTGATTGAAGTTTCGCGCTGAGTGTTCGGGGCTTCGACACCGAGGTAGGTGGTTCCACGCATGAATTTTAATTGATGAATTCATTATTTGATTTAATTAACTTAGCGTGTTTATTAATCATTTAGTTTGATACGAATTTTATTTTTCATGAGGTTTATTGTGTTTTTATGAGTTTAGTAGTGTGTGCATAAAATAAGTATGTTGTTGTGAAACCAATTTTGAACTGGTTATTAGCTTTTTTCCCCTTAAGTTGTATAGTTAATTTGTTAGGGCGTGAAAAAGGGTGCAATTGTCATTTTATTGTTGCGTCTATCTGCATTTAGTCATAAATTACATGTGAAAGAGTTTTGGCATTTAGAATCGTGTGACATATATTGAAATTGTTTGGCACATTTTTTTCTGGAAGTTTGTTTAATTATAGAAATGGTATTTTAAACCGTGCGTGATGTAGATTGTGTTCCTGAGGTGTTGTTGTGTGCATGTGGTCATGTAAGGTCGGGTATGGTTCGGTCTAGTGTGTAAAGCGTTTTTTTTCTCTCAAAAATTATTTTATGAAAGAAATTGGGTTATTTTAATAAATGAGTATTAAGGGTGAAAAATTGTTTTTGATTAAATTGTGTGAATATTTTGGTACTTAAAGTCAGGAGACACGTACGGATATTGTTTAATAAATTTTTCTAGTGGCGCGTTCGATAATGAAAGTGTTTTCATTGACCATGGATTTGTTTTAATTGGACGAGTAAGAAATTCATATTGAGTCTTGGAACATTTTAGTGTGCGTATTATTTCAAATGGCTTCTGTGTGTGAGAATGGTGGTTTTTGGTGTGTGTGATGTCTTGCTTGGTTTGATTGTATGATTATGACACGTGACATGAACTTTGAATTACTTGAGAACAAACGGGAAGCCTAGGTACTAGGTGGGCGGACTAGACTAGCGTGCTAGTGATACGGGAGTGGCCTCAACCCAGTTTCACTTAGCAGGTTTCATGCTTACAACACTAACTAAACATTTGATGATGACTGAAGACCACTATGGTAGGAGGTGTTTCTCTACCAGTGGCTCGTGCACGAGAATGTGTGATATAGTTCACCGAGACGTCAGGTTCTAGGGTCACACTTCTCGCTAGTATCTTTAGGGTCTCCCATGTATTGTGCTCTTCCTATTCTTGCTGATCACCGTCGGCACACGGTGTGATGTTGGGGTTACCAAGAAAAGTGTGTGTGTGTTGGTACATGTGTGCGTGTGTCTGGGTGTGTGCGTGTGTATGTGTGTTTGTGCGTCTGTGTGGGTGTGCATGCATGTGTGTAATTTAATTTAAGTTGTTTTCCTTTTAGAGAAGTTTTCCCTTAAAACTCATTTTCATAAAAAATTCTTTAAACACTTATTTATTTTTATTCTGTTGAATTGAAAATGTAATTGTATTTTAATAATTATGCGTGGAACCTTTTATTCTTGGTGGCATCCTACTGGACTTTTAGCTCACACCCTATATACACCCTTGGGTGTATGTAGATTTTGTTTCTTCTGCATTCCAGGTTGTGACTTTGTGCTCAGTGATGGTGGTTCGGGTTGCAGTTGGTCTTTTCATACAAAGTGGTGTTCTGTGGCCTCTCTTTTGCTGGGTGGTTTGAGTAAGAGTTTTAGTTTCTGCTGTCGTATTTTCTTTTTAGTTCTTGGTTCGAGTTGTAGACTTTAAAAATGGTCATAGTTTAAAGGCGAGTTTGGTTTTCTTTTTTTTCAGTTTCAGTTTATTTATCTGGCTAGTTGTTTTTCTGTCTTTTATTTCAGGTAAAATCGTTCCCACTTGTTACTTACGATACCCGGGCACTTGTGCCAACCCGTGGGGATCGGGAACGCCCTTCGGGCCTTGTCGCGGGCTGGGTCGGGCGCTGGGTTGGATGGCGACCTGACCTAGTTCGGGACAAAATGGTATTAGAGGGCAAGGTTTTCTCTCTTGGGTCGTTTTCTTTTCCGATAGAGTCACGATAGACTTGAGTTGAAGTTGTCGGGACTCGACGTCCTGGCTACGAGTAAGGAGACTGGCCAGCACACCTCATGGCGGGACTCGAGTTACCAAAGTATGTTGAGGTTTGTCTGAGTTTTTGGACCTTGCGGATAATATTTTCTAAGGGAAATGAAAAGGGGTAAGGTCAGTGGTCCCAGTGAGCTCGCAGGGTCTGGTAAGCCATGTGGTGCCGGGGATGTTGTCCTAAAATACCCTCCGTGGCGGTGGCGTGATTGGCGTATGGCCGCCAACCATACGTTCCAGCCACCCGCTGACACAAGTTTTCTCTTGCGTCGTTTCTCGTCTATTTGTTTTGGATTCGTGGATATTTGGTTTTTATGTAAAAATGTTTTGGTCTTGGAAAGTGTTCTCAAGTGATGCGCTTCAAAAATGAAATGGTCTTTGAGGTTTGAAAAGTGTGGGTTGGATGTTTTGGTTCTGAAAAATTATATGGTTTGATTTTGATCCTTGGTGTTCTCGTGGGCAACCACACGCATGAGTTTATAGGGGAAAAATAAATGGTTAATGGAACAAGTGGATGAGTGCCTGGATGGACATGAGGTGGGTGCCTGTGTGGCACGAGAACATGCATTTGCGAGGCCCATGGGACACCATTGGTGTTTGTGAACCCACAAGCTTTTCTTATCTTCAAAATGTTTTGTTAAATGAGAATTTGGTGTTTTAGTGAACGATGTTTGTGTGGTGTATCGTGGTGTTTTGGAAATGTCAGATGTGAGGCATTTTGAGCCGAGGATCATTTCTGATTGATTTTTTTCCATGTGTGAATTTTTATTTGTAGTTCGGTAAGCAAGCGTGTGGTTAATGGTCTCTTTTGAAAAGTGTTGCGGGAAGCCCTTGAACTGGTTTCCCCTTCATGTTTAACATTCGCTTGTAATATTTCTTGGTCATTGGACTAGTTTGATTGGGTCTGTGGTTTCCGTTCTTGACAGGTGCACCCCCCCCCATAAAGAGTTAACATGTAATTGAAGTGCGGCCATAGGAAATTCACCGTTGGCCGACCCTCCAGTTGATTAAAATAAGGACGCTCCCTTTTGAGCGATAATGATAAGTTGTCCATTGTCCTTTCCAGTTAAGCGGATCCTCTCGCAGCAGGATGGAAGAAGTGAGAGGAGTTGAAGGGGAATTTGGTCTCTTTGTTTTATCTTAGTTGTCAGGTATGAATTCTATCATCGTTGTGTCTAAAGGATCCCCTGGAAGCGGTGAAAGAAATTTTAGTGGGGAATGGTGAAGGCGATTCAGTGTTATCAGTGCTTACCGATGTCTTGAATGGGTTGCAGTGTTTTCATCGGCTGCAAGGGTCATGTTTGGTGACCACTTGCAGTGTGAGTTCTTTTCGAAGTGCAAAGGTGGGGGCAACCTAGGATTGTTGGTGCGAGCTGTTGTTTTAAATGTCCTTTGGTCCTTTGAGTATTTCGTTTAAGAACAGGGTCGTGTTAGGCTACTAGTTTGGCAGACCCAGTCATATGAGGCTGCTATGGTCATTTACAGGAAGCACGTGTTGTTGAAGAAGTGGTTTAAATTCTTTCTCAGTGCAATGTTTCTCTCGAAAACAATTATCATGCTTGGTGACGATTTGTGGTGTCATGTTCTCATTCAGTGTAACAATGGGTGATGCACATATACCATCTAAGCTCTCTTTATGGTGAATGTTCAGTGTGAGAGTAATTAGATGTATTGGTGTGTTGTGTATGTTGGTGTTTCCTTCGGTGTAGTATGATTCCGTGTGACAGCAAAAGGGGAAGCTCCGCTCGGGCGTCCTCAATACTTGACTGCAAGGCAAGAGATGCTTCAAACATCAGGGCTCCAGCCATAGGCCTCGGAGTGAAGCTGGCGCATGGTCAGTAACCCCGGGAGTGTATGGGACCCCGACTTTATTTCTTTCATCGGTGTTGAAAGTAAAAGAAGCTTAAATTGTTTTCTATGGTTGTTCTGTTTCGAACGAACCTTCTGGTTGCGTAAGGTTTCATTGCCTATGTAGAGGCATGTCCGCCTCAATGCCTTAAAGTCTTGGGGGTTGCATCCCACTGGATGCAATCACTTTAGTGGTCCTTATGGGAGTCTGTTGGGTAAATAATTCTCAATTTTTAAAGATACTCATCATGGGATTTGGGTAGGTTGGTCTGTCTCCGGCCGTGGTTTTGACGCCCGGTAGTTAGGCCCAACCCTCCCCTCCCCTGGTGGTGGGGTTCTTGGTCCCCATCAGAAAATTTCTAAAGTTATGTATCCTTTTTTAGTTTTAATGGCGGCGATACCCATGATGAGTCTCGCACAAAGGTCTCTGGAATAAATCGGTGTTGTCCTTTCCTTAATGGTGGGGAGTCCGACCAGACCTCCCCATATTGGTTTTCTACTCTTGCCATGGGCGTTGGTAGGTTCTTAATGGTGGGGAGACCCACATTGGGTCTCACACGAATGTCTCTAGAATGAATCAGTGTTGGACTTTTCTTTAATGGTGGGGAGTCCACTCGAACTTTTCCATGTCGGTTTTCTAGTCTCTTTTCGAGCATTAGTGACATCCTAATGGTGGGGAGGCCCTCGGGCCTCCCCATGTTGATCTTTTGCTTCTGTCTATAAATATGGTGTGGTGATAAGTGATAAGAGTGCTTCTTGGACGTGGTTAGAAAAATCTAACCAAATGATGTGGTTTTCGTTTAATAATGTTTGAGTTCTTTTTTCTGGTGAGGTTGATTTCCGCGGGTGTGAGAGTCGTTTCCCTAATCAATCAACTGGAGGTGTTCTAATTCTTTGGGGCGGGGGACGCATATCAGAAAGTCCTCTTACGCGTTTCTTGAGGTTGTTGTTTGAGTCACTTTCTCTGAGCATGATGTAGTTTCCTCATCTCGCTTGTTGTTTGTGGGGATCCTCTTTGAACCTTAGTGGGGTAACAGTCTCTTTTTTTGGGGTTCGGCCTTAGTTGTGGCTTTCCGTGGACAGAAAGCTTTATGGTGGGGAGAATTGTCACACCCATCATCTTTAAATAAGTTTTTCATTAATTTTCTCTACGTCGGGTAGTGCGGGGTTAAGCCCAACTTAAAATTTGAGGTTTTAATTTAAAAACGCTTGTAATAGTCTTGAGTGTGTCCAGCGCATCGCGTTCGAAGCCGTGCAACCTCACTCTGGTCGCCGCACGACCTCACCCGAGTAGCCGCACTGCCTGCTCAGTGCACAATTAATTAATTAATTATCAAATTAATTAAGTTAATTGGTTAACAAAAGATTTAAATTAAATGGTGTTAAAGATGATAATTTTATTATGTTTATTACTATTATCATCGTCTTTCTGTAAAAAAAATTATGGGCCGCCCGGAGTAACCGCGTAGTTGCCCGACTCATTAAAAATAAAGTTAATCAAACGAAGTTTAAATAATTATTTTAATGATAATGAAAATAGTAATTATTATTATTATAATTACAATTATTATTATTATTATTATTATTATCATTAATCTGTTCACTGTGTTTATTAATATAAGGTATATTTTTATTAAGTTAATTTGATTGTCTCTCATTTTATTAAATTTTGTTAAGCTTATTATGTTTATTTATATCATGTTATGTTTTTTCCAATTATTATTATTATTATTATTATTATTACCATCTATTTTGGTTTTCATTTTATTTATTTATTTTTCTATTCTTTATTTATATGTGTTTTTTAATTTCTTCTTTGCTGCGTTGGGACATAGCCCCCCATACCCCGTTTCTTTTTTTTCTCTCCGTCGAAGCCCCCCCTCCCTCCTAGGGTTTTTCCCGCACCGCCCCCTCCTTAGAGGACACCTCCGGTGCCATGTTTTGTGCCGAACCCCCTACTCCCTCTTCATCCTGCACTCCGACTCCCTCACCGAGATCCCTCCTATTTCATGCCCCCCCCCTTACTGGTGCCCAGATGCGCCACACCCCGCACCATCCCTCCGACCTGCGCCTCCCTCCCTCTTCTCACGCCGTCCGCCTCTGCCCCCACGAACCCCCACGCCTGTTCAGCTGAGCCCCTGGCGAAGCGATGCACCGAACCAGCCGGCCTCCTCTTTCAGGCAGCCCCGACCGCTGCCTTGTCTCCCTTTTTCCGGGGACCCCACACGACCTGCCCCTTCTTTGGCCGGCGCAAAAACCCCCGGGTTATGTCTTCCTCTCCTTATTATTTTTATTTTCTGTTGCGTTTGGTTGTTTTTTTCTAGTGGGTATACGATATGATTTTGGGGTTTTAACTTGAATATTTTTTCTGTTTGAATTCATGTTGCAGGTTCGCATTAGGTTCTTTGTGGTGCGAACGACAAGTAATTAAAGTTTCGCGCCGAGTGTTCTGGGCTTTGACACCAAGGTAAGTGGTTCCGAGCATGAATATTAATTGATTAATTCATTCGTTGATTTAATTAAATTATCCTATTTATTAATCATTTAGTTTGATGTGAATTTTATTTTTCATGAGGTTTAGTGTGTTTTGATGTGTTTAGTAGTGTGTGCTTAAAATAAGTATGTTGTTGTGAAACCAATTTTGAACTGGTTATTAGTTTTTTTCCCCCTTAAGTTGTGTAGTTAATTTTTTAGGGCATGAAAAAGGGTGAAATTGTCATTTTATTGTTACGACTATCTTCGTTTAGTCAGAAATGACATTTGAATGAGTTTTTGTCATTTAGTGTCATGTGACATATATTGAAATTGTTTGGCACCTTTTTTTCTAGAAGTTCGTTTAATTATAGAAATGGTATTTTAATCCATGCGTGAAGCAAATTGTGTTCCTGATGTGTTGTTGTGTGTGTGTGGTCATGTAAGGGCGGGTTCGGTTTGGTCTAGTGTTAAAGCATTGTTTTTCTCTCAAAACAATTTTTATGAAAGAAATTGGGTTATTTTATTAAATTAGTATTAAGGGTGAAATTTTTTTTTGAGTAAATTGTGTGAATATTTTGGTACTTAAAGTCAGGCTACATATACGGAGTTTGCTTAATAAATTTTTCTAGTGGCAAGTTTGATAATGAAAGTGTTTTCATTTACAGTGCAGTTTTTTTAATTGGTCGGGTAAGAAATGCAGATTGAGTCTTGGAACATTTTAGTGTGCGTATTATTTCAAATGGCTTCTATGTGTGCGAATGGTGGTTTTCGGTGTGCGTGATGTCTTGCTTGGTTCGAGTGTATGATTATGACATGTGACATGAACTTTAAATTACTTGAGCATAAACAGGAAGCCTGGGTACTAGGTGGGCGGACTAGACTAGCATGCTAGTGATACGGGAGTGGCCTCGGCCCAATTTCACTTAGCGGGTTTGACGCTTACAACACTAACTAAACATTGGATGATGACTGGAGACCAGTATGGTAGTAGGTGTTTCCCTACCAGTGGCTCGTGCACGGAAATGTGTGATACGGTTCACTGAGATGTGAGGTTCTAGGGTCCCACTTCTCGCAAGTATCTTTAGGGTCTCCCATGTATTGTGCTCTTCCTCTACTTGCTACTCACCGTCGGCACACGGTGTGACGTTGGGGTTACCAAGAAAAGTGTGTGTGCGTTTGTACATGTGTGCATGCGTCTGGGTGTGTGCATTTGTACGTGTGTGCATGCGTTTGTGTGGGTGTGTGTGCGTGTGCGTGTGTGTAAGTTAATTTTAGTTGTTTTCCTTTTAGAGAAGTTTTCCCTTGAAAACCGTTTCCATTAAAAATTCATTAATCACTTATTTATTATTATTTTGTTAAATTGAAAATGTATTTGTCTTTTAATAATTATACATGGAACCTTTTTTTCTCGGTGTAATCCTACTGGGCTTTTAGCTCACACCTTACATACACCCTTGGGTATATGTAGATTTTGTTTCTTCTGCATTCCAGGTTGTGACTTCGTGCTCAGTGATGGTGGTTCGGGTTGCATTTGGTCTTTTCATGCGGAGTGGTGTCGTGTGGCCTCTCTTTTGACGGGTGGTTTGAGTAAGAGTTTTAGTTTCTGCTGTGGTCTTTTCTTTTTAGTTCTTTGTTCGAGTTGTATACTTTAAAAATGATCATAGTTTAAAGATGTGTTTGGTTGTCTTTTTTTTCAGTTTCAGTTTATTTATCTGGCTAGTTGTTTTTTTGTCTTTTATTTCGGGTAAAATTGTTCCCACTTGTTACATACAATACCTGGGAACTTGTGCCAGCCCGTGGGGACCAGGAACACCCTTCGGTCCTTGCCGCTGTCCGGGTCGGGCGCCAGGTCGGATGGCGACCTGGCCTGGTTCGTGACACTCTTCTAGGCACTATATAAGGTCTAGAAAAACAATTTTGTCAAGATCCCGCATGAGAATCATCACATTTTATGTTTCATTTAGAGGAATTCACACTTCCACTAGGAGAAAAAGGAAGTCTCATCAACACTGAATTTCTAGCTAAGTCCATTTTGACCATCAAATATCTATCTAGCACATCATCATAAGAGGGAAGCTTCTACAATAAAACATGATAATGATTATTAGATGAAATTCCCAAATCGAACCATCAATTTTTTATCTTCTCATTCGATACTATCTTAGGTGAAAACTATAGATGATCTACAAAATAGTTTTCATACTTTGTCATGGTATTTTCATCATACTCAAGTATGAAGAACTCAATATCCTTGGTCAACACCATAGACTATGTATATAATTGTTTTGTGGAAAGAGACCTGAGGTATTTCCAATCCAATACCTCATGAGTCTTCACCATTAACATTTTGTCCCACCATTTAATGATCAGAACCTCTAGAATGAAGGTGTCATACTTCATCATGATTTCATCTAGTGTCTCCAAGAACTCAACCAAATGCTCTATCTTACTCAACCATTCTTCAACCTCTTGAGGATCATTAAATAACTTGAATGATAGTGGATTCTAGGAATGGGACATCTGATAATGATTCTATAGAACATTCCCTTGAGGTTACACAGCTAGATCTTGAACATGGATTGGTGGTGGTGCCTATCCTAGAGCATGCATAGTATGCACGATCACATCAACACGACATGGGTCAACTGGAGGATTAGCTCACTGAGGTTCATCATCATCTTCCCCTTATATTTGGTTTGCATATATTATCTGAGGAATGAAGCTACACAACATTATTATATGACATAGAAGACATCATATTAACACTCAGACATAGAAATAAGGGAAATTAATCCCAAAAGATAGAATACAATATTTGGATTTTATCCTATACAAATAAAAAGTAAGGAAAATTCTAGAACTAATCCTAATGACATGTTTACCAGAATATCTCTGGTGGATTAACTCTCATTGTGGTGAAACATGGATAGACATTCAATTGAAAATAACTCCTATTTCCTAAAAATAATAAATAACTATATACAAAAATCAAGGCAAGATACAAAACCAAAACATTTGATTTCACTTTTTGAAGATCCCACCCGGGTATCCTAGTAACCCGGTAACTAAGAATATATTGACATATCCTGAAGGGTGGTACTTATCCCCACGGGTTAGTGATATGAACCTAGCATCATACAATATGAATGTGGGAATGAATTTACAATAAGCACAACAAAATAACGACAAATAATTTAATATCTATATATGAAAAACTCTATATAGAGAAGTGTTCCAGAAGTCAAATAGTTATGAAAACCCAAAATAAAACCACAAAGTACTAAAAAAATAGGATAATAAACCCAAGACTCAGTGGAAACAAGTCTACAAGCTCAAGGATAGACAACTACTACCACCTCCAAGTGGCGCCTTACCCTTGCTTGAACGTGGAAAAAGATAATCTACAAACACCCAAAGGCAAAGGTAAGGTGTGAGATAAAAGACCATTAGGGTCTCACCAATGATTTCATAAAAAGATGACAATATTTAATTAACTAAATAATGTTTTAAATTTTCAAAAAATAGATACGGCAGTTCAAAATACTATTAATCACGTATTACATATCAAATGATGGAAAACATTTCTAAAAAATATCTTAATAAAATTATTATATAAAATATTATATATATATTCACAAGGAATTATAAAATAGTTTAAAAACGTGGAATATATCTATATATATATATAATAAAAAATGATAAAAATGGCCATCCTTTAAAAGGTATAATTGTTCTAGGCTATGGGAATCCCTCACACTCAAATAGTGATCATGGAAAAATGTGTACACACGTCCGTCCAACACTAGACAAAGAGGATCCGTCACTATCCCATCAGAGATGTGACCTAATGCATATGTATTTTTAGTGTTGTAAATGATAAATAGAGTGGTGTCACAAATAACTCACTAACTACCTTTTATTTCATGTTATCAAATAAAATCAATGATGAGAAATTTATTTTAAAATTGGTTAAAATACTATTCATCCAATTATTCCATTTCAAATGGGATAATTTCATTTTAAAAACTAACACTTGAGTTTTTAATTAGATAATGTATCTTCCAAGATAAAAACTCGGAGTTTCTATCAAATTATTTTTAATCAATTTTTTCCAAATACCAATTTGAAATCAATTCCATCAAATGAATTTCATAATTTAAATTCAACAAATTAATTATCCAAATTTTCTATAATTTTTAAAAACAAACCCTAATTCATTGTAATTTGGGGGGGTTCCAATTTCAAAACATATAAAATCAAAATTCCCAAATTCACTAGAATTTGGTTTCTAATGAACCAATTGGATTCAATTTAATTGAAATCAAAAAATTCAATTTAAATAAAATATTTTAAATTTAAAAAATATATTTATTGTTAATCAAAATTAGCCATCAAAATGGAACCACCTACCTTTGGATCATTTAACACAAATCCCAAAGAGGAAAACATCAACAAAGAATTCTGACAACCAAGATATGAGAATAAATCCTAGATTAAAGATCTTCAATAGAAATTATTAGATCCTAAAAAATAAATATATCTATAAAACATACGGGATTAAAGAGGAATGGGTGTAAGAAAGAGAACATGAAGAGGCAATTTCCTAGGAAGAGATCAAACATTGTTATCCTAGCCTCGATTTGGTGTTGGAAGGGTGTAGAGGGGCCAAAATGACCTCATAGGAGCCTCCAAGGTAGATGAAAATTATATAGATTCATAATGGCCTAACAAGTAGTTCAAAATTGGGTTTTGGGATTTTAGAAGAAAATTTTCAGATTAAAAAAATCCTGAAGGCATGTTTTCCTAGACAGATCTGCACAATTATAAAAACTGTGCACCCCTTTTTTCCTAGGTTCATGACATATACTAGGTGGGAACATGATTTTTAAAATTAAGCACTAGTTGTGAAATCCCCCACTATCTGGGTATTCATTATTTCCAGTAAGAGGGAACTTGGTTTGGGAAAACTATGAGATAACCGTGCACAACCAAGAAACGTTCAAATTTTTCCAAAATTTCACCCGAAGCACCCTTAAATGAAACCTAAAAAATTAATAGTAAAAGTGGGGGTTATGAATAACTAAAAAATAGGATGTTACAATATCCATACATGATGATGGTTATATGTGTTTACATGTAAATATCACCATATGTTGTTAACGAACCTTTGACTGGAAATTGTTGGGAGTGCAGGAAAGGGAAATTTTAAATTTATATGTATATAGAAAATATGATACATAAATTAGGATAAAATCATTAATATTATGTTAAATTAATTAATAATTAATCTTATAATTTTTTTTGAATTTTTTGGTGAAAAAATATATAGAATAAGTTGAATAAGAATTTTAAAAAAGAGTTGATTTAAACGTACTTAATTTCAGTGTAGCTTCTCTTGTACAACACTAAAACTCCCTCAATGATTGGAGTTGGATTACTCTAGAACATACATAAATAATATTATGGGATTTAGAGGAATTATTTTGGTATTTTTTAGACTTTGGAAAGTGTTGGAAGAGTGTTTCTATAGGGGTAGTTAGGAGGGTTATTTTATACTTGAAGAGAGGGGTTTATTAGAAAAAAAATAAAAAATAAAAAATAATATCAATGGTAAAAATTTTAATAGTATTTTTTTGAAAATATAAATAAAAGGTAAATATACTAAATTGGGTTATAATATTTTAAACCTATTTATAATTAAAATTCATTTGTTTATTAAAAAATAAATAGGAAATAAAGAAAACTTGTTATTATAAAGAACCACATTTTACATTAGGTTTTGAAAAATTATTATTAGGTTTTGAATTGAAGTTAATTTTATTTTAATTGATAATTTATGAAATTAGATAAAAGATTTATTAATATAATTTTCTATAAAGTATCTATACATTATTACATTATGAATGATGTAATTTAAGATACACCGATTTTGTAAAAACTGTATTTTTACTATTCACCTGAAAATTGATGTATTTCAAAAAATTAACAAAAAATAATCATTGGAATATTTTTATGTTCTGAATTTAAAAATGATATTAATTTTATCAAAATAAATTTCTTAAAGAGGTACTTTTTATTTTTAATATATATATATTGTGACTTTTTGAAAAATACATTATAATAGAGTATTAAAAATGAGATTATATTTTCATTGAGTTTTTAATCATCATATTAATTTTTTGGAATTATAATATTTATATTTACATAAATTGGCCAGGATAAATATTATTTATATTAAAATTTATTATTTTAGGTAAAATTTCTATTCGAGCGGTCAGGTTACTATTTCCAACAATCAAGTTACCATTTTAAATAGTCTAGTTACTATTCTAATTGTCAGGTTACTATTATAATGGCCACATTACTACTCCAATGGTAAAATTTACTTCTATATATAACTCAAAATTCATTGATTCTTTATTCAACTCAATTCCTCATAGGGTACGATATTTTATTTTTCTATAATGTTGATTGGTTTTCTAATATTTTTTTTCTTTTCTATAGTGTTGAAAGTGGGGGTGATGATTCTAGTAGATTTAGGAGATATAGATTTTCCCATTTTATTTTTTATGTTTTATATTTTTAAAAAAATTTAATGTATATAATTATAATTGGTCACATTTTCAATTAATGTAACAATACTTATTAATGAAATATTCTTTTTTATTTTTTATGTCCATAATACTATATATTATATTACCACAAATATTTATTTCAGGAGAAAAATACCATTTCTAAATTCTAGGATGTACCATTCTTCCCCCATTAATTAATTTCATCCATAAAATTTCAACTCATATTATCTATTGAGAATATGTGAAGGTAATTTTGTTTCATTGTTTCCTCTACTTCCCATGTGGCCTCTTTATACTTATAGTTCCTCCACAACACTTTGAAAAGGTAATTTGTCTTATTGCATAGAACTTTTTATCTACAATCTATGATCTTCACTAGTTTCTTTTCATATGATAGTTCATTCTCCAATTTCACCATCTATAGATTCAGTACATGTGATATATTGGGTATGTACTCCCTCATAAGTTATACATGGAACACTTTATGAACATGATCCATACATAGTAGAAGTGAAAGTCTATAGCCACTTCTAATATATGGTCAAGGATATAAAATAGGCCAATGTAACTTGGTCTATCTATCCCTTTCTTTTGAAACAACATGACTATCTTCCATGGTGATATTCAAAGGAAATTTTTGTCTCCCACATAAAACTCCAAGTCCCATCAATGATTTTTAGCATAACTATTTTTTCGACTATAAGAGGATTTTATATATTGTTATATGGATTTAACCTTCTCTATCATCTCTTAGATAAGTTTAGGTCTATGTAGCTTTCATTTTAAAACTATATCTTAACATGTATGAGTTATACATTACATCCCATTATGATCTTCATATGGACCCATTTGAATAATCGAGTTATAGTTTTTGTTATATGAGAACTAAATGAATGAGAGATATTTAACCAATCTACCTTTTAATTCAGTCAAGAATGATCTTAGTATGTTCTTGAGAGTCTCAATTGTCCTTTTATACTGACCAATATTATGGGGGTGATAGGTTATGAAAAAATTCAATTTAGTACTCAAATAATTTTGAATAATCTTAAAAAATTTATATGTGAACCTTGGATAATGATCATATTTGATCAAAAGTGGAACCCCATACAACCTTAGTATTTCCTTCACATAAATATAAGGAAGTTTTTCAAGTAAAAAAATATTCTTGAATAACAATGAAGTGGGAATTTTGGATGAGTCGATCCACCAAAACCCATATCCTATTATTTACTTTTAATGTATTTGGGAGATAAGTGACAAAGACTATAGTGACATTCTCTCATTTACACATGGGTATAAGAAATGGTTTCATCATCTCTTTGGATTTCCATCACTATAATTTTACTTCCTGACGTTCCAATCACTTTGTGGTGTACTCCAAAATATTATTCTAAATTTTGTCATACCCAAAGTTCTCTTGAAGATAAAATTACATCCTGGTGATTCCAAGATGGATGGGAAAGATGAGCTAAGTGAAATATTCAATAGATCCTTCATTATCCATGGTGATGAAGGAATAAAAATCATCATTCCAAACTTAATCACACCATTATTATCGATGTGGAACTCAAGTAGCTTTATTTCCTATACTACTTTTACCTTTTTTATTGCTCCATATTACCCCTGTATTCCTCTTTGATCTTATCTTGGGTAGATGGTTGGGAAGTAATTTGGTAAGGTTAGGGTGTGTTCCCTGCCATTATGATTTTAATATCCATCCTTTACATATCCATAAATATGGGTCCTTCATCAATCCTCATCATGGATAGAGTAGCAGGTTCTTTTTTTCTAAGAGCATCGTTTACCTTGTTTTTCTTTCCCAGATGTTAATAAATGGAGAAAGCATTGTCCATGATTAGCTCTATCCATCTTTGTTTATTAAAATTGATCTCCTTATTTGTGAATATATAATTTAAAATCTTTTTATTGGTATATATGTCACACTTCTCACCATATAGATAGTTCCACCAAACTATCAGAGCAAAGATCACAACTACTAACTTCAGATCATGCATTGGGTAGTTATACTAATGAATAATCATCTTTCATGATGAATAGTCTATCACTTTGTCATTATGCATGAGTATATAAGCCAATAATTTATTAGAAGCATCATTGTATATCAAAAAACCTTCTCCACATGTTGGTAGTGTGAGAATAGGTGCAATGATTAGCCTCTTGTTAAGAAAATAAATGTTTTCCTACCATTCTTCTATCCAGATATACTTTACCCCTTTCTGTGTTAACATTTTTTGTAGGCTAGAAAATCAATATAATTTTTCACAAAATTTTGGTAGTACCTTACTATTCCAAGAGAATTGCAGATCTCCATGACACTAGTGGCTCTAGGAAATTTCTCAATTTCATTTTTTCTTTGAGGGGTCCACAAAAATTTCCCCACTTGTGATCATGTTCCATAATAATGTGACTTGATGTATCCAGAAGAAACACATTATAAACACATTTTACATATTATCTTTCCATAATTTCACTACCAAAATCCGAATATATTCTTCATGTTCCTCTTTTATCTTATATTAAATGAGAACACCATTGATAAAAAATACTATAAATATTAAAAGGTATTATTTAAAGAATCTATACATCAAATCAATGAAAATTACAGGGGAATTAGTAAGTCCTAATAGCATCACTATGAGCTCATAGTACCCAAAACTTTTATAGAAAGTGGTCTTCTAAATATCTTCCTTATTTAACTTCAGTTGATGAAATACAGAACAACGATCCACCATATATAAGTAATGGGATCCTCATAGTTGGTCACAAAATTCATCAATACTTTCAAGATGATACTTGTTCTTTATGGTGATCTTGTTGAGCTCCTGGTAGTTGATACACAATCGCATTGATCCATCCTTTATCCTTACAAAGAGAACTAGATGACCCCATAGCGATGCACTAGGCTGTATAAACCCGTTGTACAAATGATCTTGTAGGTACTTATTTAACTATTATAGTTTGATCGGTGCCATGTAGTAGGGGAAATTTGAGATAAGAGTTGGTCCAAGTATTATCTATATTGATACCTCTACCACATGAATTATGGGAAGTTTACGTAACTATTTAGGAAATAAATCAGTGTATTCCCTAACAATGATGATTTCATCTTAGTTGATACCTTACTTTAATTCAACCATTTGGGAAAGGTATGCTTAATCACATGGTATCAACACCTACACTGTTGAGGGATTTTAAAAATAATATTTTTAATCTTCTCTGCATTTGTATAGGATTATTGGATGGTTTGGAATATGAAAAGATATTTCATTTTATTAAAAGTTGATGTGTACTATATACAATGAGATCCAATCAATGGCCAATATAGTGTCAAATTCTACCAAGGGAAGAATTATAAGATTAATTTGAAGAATCTTCCCACATATTCTTACAGGAGAAGATTTAAACACTTGGGTTGAAATTATTTCACCACTAAGTGTTTTTGCAGACATCTCAACATCAAGGTATCAGAGATTCGATCTGACTGCTATAGTAAACATTTAAGATATAAAGGAATGAATAGAAATAGAATAAAATTAAAAAATTTATATTATTGCGTGAATAATAAGTATACATTTTATAAATTAATCTTCACATTCCACTTCTTTAGTAGTGATGGAATAAGATTTACCTGGATCCTTTTTCATTGGTGGGTGCTGATTCTAATTACTCTCAAGGACCCATTGTTTAGTTTAATGGATTTCAAAGTTCCATTTATCCCTATATTTTATAAATTGAAACATGGGTAGTGTATTATTAAGCACCTTCATTTCCTCCATCATGTTGGTTAGATTCTTCCTGCCTCTTAGACATTCATGAGTTTGGTGGACTAGTATCCCGCACATGAAGAATTTCCTTGTCCCTATGAGGAAATTCCCATGACGTTTCTTCCCACACTTTTGACATGTGGTTAGTTGGATCCTCTTTCCTATATTGTAATTTTAACCACTGTATTGAAAATATAATCACTACTACAAATACGCCCTTTATCAGCGCTAAAAAGGGCATTTATGTAACACCACGAGATTTTATGAAAAATATTATTTTTAATTTCATTAATATCTTGTGTTGTACGCTAAACCAAAATAATCTTGCACAAAACGCATCCCTGACTTGGCTTGCATTACACGCAATCGCGACCTTCCATGATAGTGTGTGTTGTACGCAATTCCGAGTTTCGCTAAACAATGACATGTTGTATAAACTAGCCGTTATGAATAGTAATACCCACTTTTTGAAATCTTATATATTTTATCTTTCAAAATGGACTTCATTTTTGGATTCAGAATATCGAAATTATCCTAGGGTGAATTTTTGGTATTTTTCTGAAAAATTTCAATTTTTGATGAATAGTGAAAACACTGGGTTACTATTCAAAAACAGAATTTTAATTTAAATAATTATTTATTTTATTTAAATTTATTTTAGGTCAAAATTGATACATAATACCTATATAAGTTCAATTTAATTCATTGGAGTCATTTTATAATAATTTTAGATATATAAAAATTTTGTTGAACTTTTGACCGTCTTTTACCCACCACCTAGGAGAATTTGCAAATTTACATAAAACATAATTCTTCCGCTTTTGTGAATGGAATTTAAAAAATCCAAGAGAAATAGTTGATTTCAGTAAGTAAAATTTGGTTCAATGAGATGAAAATAATTTTTGGTGAATAGTAACTTTTTACTTTTATTTACCACGGTTAAAAGTAAATAGGTTAATTAAGGGTAAAAATGATATTATTATTAGCCTAAAACAAGTATTAATTCTATTGGATAAGTTTAATTCGACCAAAAACAACCTTAGGAATAAAATATAACCATTTAGGCCCACTTGGATTAGATTAGGACATTTAATATTAATTTATTTAAAGAAGGGTTAAAATAGTTAAAATCAATGTTTAATAACTAAAACATTTTTTATATAGGGTTAAACATAAGATAAATTCGACTATAAATATTCATTAGAAATCTAAAAATATTTCCTACATAATGGTATGTTATTTTTAATTTTTAGAATTTAAATAATTTAATTTATTTATGACACAATGATGATGCAGTAATTATATTATTATTAAAATATTGACATAATTGATGTTATAAATACCCAAATAAATGTAATTTGAGACTTTTTATGAATTCCAATAATTTTCTATATTAATATGACATGTTAGTATTGATTTAATCAACTTTGTTCGAACTAGTATTTCTGTTATGATTTTCACAAAAACCAATTACCAAATAGTGTCAAAATTGACATAAAATAGTTTTTAAAACAAATATTATAATATTAAAAGTTATTTTATTCCTAAAAATCTGAGGTTCGTCCAAATGACTTACATAAGGTTATATATATTAATAATAAACAAACTGGGGTTTGTTTAGCTTGTTATAGTAAGTTTATTAACTTTATAGTGTAAGAAAACAAGAAGACATGGTAAAAGTTAAATTATCTAACTTAAAGTTAAATTTAAATGATAAGGTTAAAATAGATACATAAACTTGTCTAAATTCTATTTAATTAAGGGATTGCGACACATCCCCACCTTAGCTTCTAAATAACTCAATTTTGAGCTGTTAAAAACTGAATATGACTTTATAATAAAATAATATTTCTAGTTATTCCAAAGGTGCCCCTCTCCTCTCTTATAAAAGGGAACCTCCTCCCTCTCCTCCTCACACCAATTTGAGCCTTAAAGCTCCGCCAACCCCTGCCCATTTCACTTCCCCACTTCCCTAGAAACATCTTAGAGGTCTTGGTCTTCTAAAAAGACCAATTTTAGTGCCCTAAGAGGAGGTCTCAAAGAGGCGCTTTAAAGAAGAGGTAATGTCCGTTACCGATTTTTGCAACTTTATTTCTTCTTCTACTTCTTCTTCTTTAGTTGTTTCATTATGAAGTAATAACATCAGTATCACTAATATACTGATATGTTATTATAAGTATGAAACAACCCAATTTCACCATCTATCCATCCTACAGAAAATGAAATCACCGCGCGTGCGTACGTACGGAATACCGTCTCCACACCGTGGTGTAATCTATTTTCCACCACCACCTTAATTAGATGAGTATAATGGTGTAAATAATGACTATATATTATTATTTTAAATTTATATTGATTCTGAAATATTATACATACACTTACATACAATTCCACGATCATGAGAATGATAT
The DNA here is from genome assembly GCA_963277665.1 of Viscum album. Lineage (NCBI taxonomy): Eukaryota > Viridiplantae > Streptophyta > Magnoliopsida > Santalales > Viscaceae > Viscum > Viscum album. Next base: position 1,713,912,018 of record OY728138.1, on the reverse strand, counting down.
CATCGCTCGTGCGTACGTACGGACTACCGTCTCCACGATGCGATGAGATTCATTCTCAATGATTAACCATTCATGAATGATTATAAAGTATATATAATAAGTGATAATTAAATATATTAAATAACAGTGATACTATATTTATGTATATATATATGTATGTCACCTACTTAATTCTATTCAATTCAATAAGGAAACGAAAACAGCGTTCATGCGTACGTACGACCTACCGTCTCCATGAAAGGTGTATTTCTTTCCATTTATCGATCTATTATATATATGTATATTATAATTATATATTATATATAAATCATGTTTTACATTATGTATTAAGTAACCATGATCTAAATAATCATATGAATAATTACAAGTTAAAACACGAACGACAAATGAAACGATTTTACCCAAAACCCAACTTTAACATTAATTTACAAAAGAATGGGTAACATAAAGTCATAGGTGAACCATATATGATATAATAACAATGAATATGATTCTTTAATAAGTCAATGACATTATTTAAATCATTATACAGGAGGTTCGGATACATACGAAGCATACCGGATGTAAGGTAAGGGATAACTTTTCCAATCTCGTTTTTATCTGAGATTGTTTATTTGTAAGTATTTACTGGGGGTTATTGTTATCATCTATTTCCATGTTTTCTAAAAATGTTTTCATGTATGATTAAATTAATTTTTACCCATTTTTTACTTTTAGTACATGGTATGTAAGGAATCTTTCTTTTGCTTACGTTACGAGGTACTTTTTTGACTTTTCCAGCAAAAGTACGAGAATAATGTTTTTTAACTTATATGGCATGAAAGGATTTTTACGGTTTTATAAAGCCTTATTTTCATGAAGATTCCTCCAAAATATTTCATGACTATTTCCAGAAAAATCTCTTTCTTTTAAAAATGAATGACATTTTGTGAAAAGAAAATGATTTTAAAGAAGAAACGATATTTTCCTCAAGAATTCATTTCAAGTGTTTTATCAAAACCATTTTCCATCTAAGATGACATTATTTCATAAGTGTATGTTTCAAGTTTAATGTCTCTATGATTTACATGGTTCACTTTTCTTATGATGAAATTTCTATTTGTTTTATATGGATTATGAAATTATGGGATGATGTTTATGAAATCCATTTTATTCTTTGGGTTATGATGAATGTTTTAAGTTTATTTTGTGGCACAAGTATGAATGATTTTATTGTGAGATGGGTTGGACCTATATCTCCCTCCAATGTATTGGGTAAATATTTATATCTCATGAGATAGACATGGCTGGAATGGTAATTTAATCCGGTTCAGTATTACAGGACTGGAATGAGGAGTGAACTCGATTAAGAAAGGGACTTTGTCCACTAAGATGGTCTTGGCAGTAATAACTTGGATAATATGGAAATCATATCATGTGATTATTGGTTTCCACAATTACATGTTTTATTCCCATGTTATTTTATCATGATTTATGTTCCATTATGTTCTATGCCTTATGTACTTCCATGTTTTATGTCGTTTCTCAATATTTTGATGTTTAAACATTATGTTCGTGTTTTTAAGTACAAATGTATATGGTATGTTTTATTTTATCCATGCTTACCCTTACTGAGCATTTGAGAGCACCCTTTTTATGTTTTCTTTTCACCCAGGATTAAAGGAAAGGTTTTAGGTAAGGAAACAAAAAGTGGAAGATCTTTATGGGAGATGTTAAAGATATGTCACCACGATTAAGAAGATTATGTTCCATGTTTCCAAAGACACTAAACTATTACGGTCCGTGTGTGTCTGTTTTTGTTATGTATTAATTATTCTTCAAAATTAATGTAATGTACATGTACGTCAAGATTTGGGTCTCTACAGTTGGTATCAGTGGAATGGTTTAGTTAACCTTTAGAAACTATGATTCGAAAATTTTAGTGAGATCCCTAGAGATATTTCTAAGGTATGTCTAGGGATGTCCCAAAGGTTATGTATACGTATAGGTTATAGTCCTAAAATTTCACTAACGATCTTAGAATTAAACCTAAGATGTTAGATATTGAAGGTACTCCCCCTTTATTATATTTCTTTCCCTAGCATGATTTTTTCCTCTCACACTATTCTTTTTGGGTTTTAGTCGATGGATGGAACCCGAAGGAACCGTGTTGATCAATGTAATGGACAATGCCATGATTTTCCTCCTGAACAAACAAATGTTATGGGAGATGGAGTGAAAAATCTTATTTCTATACTTACACAACCTATGAATCATTATGAAATTCCAAATGAGAAGATATGGGAACAATATTCTATTGAGTCCTTCGTGAGGCAACGTCCACCTTCTTTCAGTGGGACTTTTGATCCACTTGTTGCTGAACAATGGATCAGTACCACTGAAAAGATATTTTCAGTTCTTCATTGTTTTGAACATGATAAAGTCATTTTAGCAGTATATCGTTTGGAAGGTGAAGCTGATAAATGGTGTAATATTATCAAGAATATGAGGCCAAGAGATGAAATTGAGTCCATGGAATGGGACGATTTTAAGAACTTATTTATCAATAAGTACTTCCCTCGTATTATTCGAACAATGATGGAGAAAGAGTTTCTTAAACTAAAGAAAAAGTATGACGAATCTGTTGGTATATACGAAGTGAATTTTACAAGGCTTTCAAGGTATGAATCTGGCTTTATCATCCAACCTGAAAGTAAAGTTGATCGATTCTTCAGTGGCTTAAAACCAAATCTTCGAAGGGAATTAGCTACAAGAGACTTCAGTAGATAGGAAGAAATTGTGCATTGTGCTATCAAGGTAGAAATGGAAGTTGGTGTTACATATCCATCTCATGGTTTTGACAAGAAACGAAAGATGGAGTTCAAGGAGAAATCTCAGAATAATGGTGAAAAGAAGATGAATGTTTCCTTATGCTCAAAGTGTGGATAGAAGAATGGTGGAGATTGTCTAAAAGGGACTAGAAAATTTTTTAAGTGTGGAAAACAATGTTATCGAGTAGCTGAGTGTCGAAGTAGTGGAAAAAGGGTTGCTAATGATGTGAATAAAGAAAAGACTGCAGAGAACGCACCACCAACATTTCAATGCTTTAAGTGAAATGAAATGGGTCACTATGCTAATCAATTCCCTAATCCAAGGGTTAATGATGATAGACATGAGCAACCACTTAAGGCAAAGGGAAAAGGACAAAGGGAAGTCACGTGCGATCACTATTAGCGATGTTGAATATGACAACGATGTGGTGGAGTGATTAAGTGTTTATGTAATGGGATTCCAAAATTATGTTTTATATAGTATTGTGGAATATTGGAATATTTATGTATTGATCTATTGTGGTTTTCAATAATTTTATGGTACTGATAACCATGGAAAGTGATTGAGATATTTTAGGAAAGAAGATGATATGAACATAATGAAGGGATAAGAAGAAAATGAAATGTTTGACAGTATTCATAAGCTCATGACTGATATAAGGAAATAGTTATATCATGGTTTGAGTATATAGAATTTTGGGGTTTTGGTATGTGGAAAGAGTTAAATTTTGATAGCACTCATGTTTTAACTAAGATTTAATGGGTATTCATTTTTCAAGAGAATACATGATTATGGCCTTCAAATGTTTGTAATGTGACCAACAAGGCATATCTTATGATATATGGGGATCAAAAATGGTATTAACATGCTTGTTATATGAAATCTTTGGTAATCGTTTTAACTATATTATGAGATTGGCCTGTAGTATTCTAGATAAGCCTAAAGATTGGAATGGATTATGTTGGACATAAGTTAGTATTGTTTAAGTATAGAACTTTTTTCAATATTATTGATGTGATGTTATAGTAATGTTGTTTTAGAAAGGGGACAACCTGTAGGACGGGCGACAACCCATCGTGTCGGACAAGGATGTGGGAATCAAACCCACAACCGAAGTGTGACTGGACTTTATCGCATACCACTGGCCTACATGAAGTCCCTGGATAGTAGAAACTAGTTTTATTTTATTAAGCGGTATGATATATGAATTATAAGATCATTTTTGGAATCATATACGATTAACCTCACCATAGATGGACTTATGTATATTTCAGAACTTTTTCTAACCTTTTGTTTGAAACAGATGGAATGACACATCATTCTATCACATGATTTGTTAACACTTCACAAATAAAAAATTCAACTTCATTTCTTTAAGAGATAAAGTGGAAATTGTTCAAAGCATGAACAACCGTCATATTGTACCAAAATAAAGTAAGTATTTATTGTAATTCAAATTCTTCAACTTTAGGGAAATGATCTTGAAAACCAAAAATGTTTTCCTAGTGCCCTTATATCCGATGAATCAGATGGTACCCTAGATCATCACAAATTTATGGCTTTGTGATTGTTGGATTTTTCATAGCCATGTTCTCTACCACTCTCCATCAGAACATGACGGTTAGATTTCTCTTCCATATCCATATTTTCACCTATGTTCTCCTATGTGGAAACCCAGTGATTAGTTAATTTGGGTAAAAGTTATGTTTCATACTTTAGTTTTTAAATCCAAGTTTTGGTATTCCCTTTTACGATGTGGGTTTATATTAAATAAACTTTCGAGTAGTAAACCATTTATAACCACGATGAATTTTGAGGGAGAAATTCATTTTAAGGGGGGTAGAATGTAACACCATGATATTTTATGAAAAGTAATCTTTTTAATTTCATTAATATCTTGTGTTGTACGCTACACCAAAAGGATCTTGCACAAAATGCATCCCTGACTTGGCTTGCATTACACGCAATCATGACCTCCCACGATAGCGTGTGTTGTATGTAATACCGAGTTTCACTAAACAACGATATGTTGTATAAACTAACCGTTATGAACAGTAATAACCAATTTTTGAAATTTTATAAATTTTATCTTTCAAAATGGACTTCATTTTTGGATTCAGAATATCAAAATTATCCTAGGGTGAAGTTTTGGTATTTTTCTGAAAAATTTCAATTTTTGATGAAGAGTGAAAACACTGGGTTACTATTCAAAACCCGACTTTTTAATTAAATAATTATTTATTTTATTTAAATTTATTTTAGGTCAAAATTTATATATAATACCTATATAAGTTCAATGTAATTTATTGGAGTCATTTTATAATAATTTTAGATATATAAAAATTTTATTGAACTTTTGACCGTCTTTTAACCACCTCCTAGGAGAATTTGCAAATTTACATAAAACTCAATTTTACCGCTTTTGTGAATGGAATTTCAAAACTCCGAGAGACACAGTTGATGTCAGTAAGTAAAATGTGGTTCAATGAGATGAAAATAATTTTTTGTGAATAGTAACTTTTTACTTTTATTTACCACGGTTAAAAGTAAATAGGGTAATTAAGGGTAAAAATGATATTATTATTACCCTAAAACATGTCTTAATTCTATTGGATAAGTGTAATTCGACCAAAAACAAACTTAGGAATAAAATATGACTATTTATGACCACATGGATTAGATTCGGATATTTAATATTAATTTATTTAAAGAAGGGTTAAAATAGTTAAAATCAATGTTTAATAACTAAATCATTTTTAATGTAGGTTTATAAATAAGATAAATTCGACTATAAATATTCATTAGAAAGATAAGAACATTTCCTACATAATGATATTTTATTTTTAATTTTTAGACTTTAAATAATTTAATTTATTTATGACACAATGATGATGCAGTAATTATATTATTAATGAAATATTGACATAATTAATGTTATAAATACCCAAATAAATGTAATTTGAGACTTTTTATAAATTAAAAAAAAATTCTATGTTAATATGACATGTTAGTATTGATTAAATAAACATTTTTTGAACTAATCTCTCTGTTATGATTTTCACAAAAATCAATTAACAAATAGTGTCAAAATTGACATAAAATAGTTTTTAAAAAAAATATTATATTATTAATTGTTATTTTATTCCTAAAAATCTAAGGTTCATAAAAATGACTTAGATAAAGTTATATATATTAATAATAAACAACTTTGGGTTCGTTTGGTTTGTAATAGAAAGTTTATTAACCTTATAGTGTAAGAAAACAAGAAGACATGGTAAAAGTTAAATTGTCAAACCTAAAGATAAATCTAAATGATAAGGTTGAAATAGATACCTAAACTTGTCTGAATTCTATTGGATGAGATTATTTCGACCCCTCACCACCTTATCTTCGAAATAACTCAATTTGAAGCTATTAAAAACCGAATATGACTTTATAATAAAATAATATTTTTAGTTATTCCAAAGGTGCCCTCTCCTCCCTTATAAAAGGGCACCTCCTCCCTCTCCTCCTTACACCAATTTGAGCCTTCAAGCTTGGCCAACCCCTGCCCATTTCACTTCCCCAATTCCATAGAAACATCCTAGAGGTCCTCTTTATCTTCAAAGACCAATTTTAGTGCCCTAAGAGGAGGTCTCAAAGAGGCGCTTCAAAGAAGAGGTAATGTCCGTTACCGATTCTTTCAACTTTATTTCTTCTTCTACTTCTACTTCGTTAGTTGTTTCATTATGGAGTAATAAAATCAGTATCAATCATATACTGATAAGTTATTATAAGTATTAAACAACGCTATTTCACCATCTATCCATCCTATGGAAAAATAAATCACCGCGCCTGCGTACGTACGGAATACCGTCTCCACGCCGTGGTGTAATCTATTTTCCACCACCACCTTACTTGGATGGGTATAATGGTGTAAATAATGACTATATATGATTATTGTAAATTTATATTGATTCTGAAAAATTATACATACACTTTAATACAATTCCACGATCATGGGAATGATATCATCGCTCATGCGTACATACGGACTACCGTCTCCACGACGCGATGAGATTCATTCTCAATGATTAACCATTCATGAATGATTATAAAGTATATATAATAAGTAATCATAAAATATATGACATAATAGTGATACTGGATTTATGTATATATATATACCTATGTCATCTAATTAATTCCATTTAATTCAATAAGGAAACGAAAACATCGTTCATGCGTACGTACGGCCTACCGTCTCCATGAACATTGTATTTCTTTCCATTTGTTGATCTATTATATATATGTATATTCTAAATATATATTATATATAAATAAAGTTTTACATTATGGATGTAAGTAACCATGATCTGAATATTCATATGAATAATTACAAGTTAAAACACAAACGTAGAATGAAATGATTTTACCCAAAACACGACTTTAACATTAATTTACAAAAGAATGGGTAACATAAAGTCATAGGTGAACCATATATGATATCATAAAAATGAATACGACTCTTTAATAAGTCAATGAAATTATTTAAATCATTATACAGGGGATTCAGATACATACGAAGTATATCAGACGTAAGGTAAGGGATAACTTTTCTAATCTCGTTTTTATCTGAGATTGTTTATTCGTATGTATTTACTGGGGTTATTGTTATCATCTATTTATATGTTTTCTAAAAATGTTTTCATGTATGATTAAAGTCCTTTTTACCCATTTTTTACATTTAGTACATGGTATGTAAGGAATCCTTCTTTTTTTACGTTACGAGGTACTTTTTTGACATTTCCGGCAAAAGTACGAGAAGAATGTTTTTTTTAACTTATACGACAAGAAAGGATTTTTACAGTTTTATAACGCCTTATTTTCATGAAGATTCCTCCAAAAGATTTCATGACTATTTCCACCAAAATCTCTTTATTTTAAAAATGCATGACATTTTGTGAAAGGAAAATGATTTTAAAGTAGAAACTATATTTTCCTCAAGAATTCATTTCAAGTGTTTTATCAAAAATATTTTCCATCTAAGATGACATTATTTCATAAGTGTATGTTTCAAGTTTAATGTCTCTATGATTTACATGTTTCACTTTTCTTATTATGAAATGTCCATTTGTTTTATATGGATTATGAAATTATGGGATGATTTTTATGAAACCCATTTTATTCTTTGGGTTATGATGAATGTTTTAAGTTTATTTTGTGGCACAAGTAAGAATGATTTCATTATGATATGGGTGGGACCTATATCTCCCTCCAATGCATTGTGTAAAGATTTTTATCTCATGAGATAGACACGGCTGGAACGGTAAGTTAATCTGGTTCAGTGTTACAGGACTGGAACGAGGAGTGAACTCGATTCAGAAAGGGACTTTTCCCACTAATATGGTCTTAGCAGCAATGCCTTGCCTAATATGGAAATCATATCATGTGATTAATGGTTGCCACAATTACATGTTTTATTCCCATGCTATTTTATCATGATTTATGTTCCATTATAATCTATTCCTTATGTACTTCCATGTTTTATGTCGTTGCTCATGATTTTAATGTTTAAACATTATGTTCATGTTTTTAAGTTCAAATGTATATGGTTTGTTTTATTTTATCCATGCTTACCCTTACTGAGCATTTGAGCTCACCCTTTTTATGTTTTCTTTCCCCCCAGGATTAAAAGAATGGTTTTTGGTAAGGAAACAAAAGTGGAAGATCTTTATGGGAGATGTTGAAGATATTTCACAATGATTAGAAGATTACATTCCAAGTTTTCAAAGACACTAAACTATTACGGTCCTTGTGTGGCTATTTTTGTTATATATTAAGTATTCCGCAAAAATATTGTAATGTCCATGTACGTCAAGCTTTGGGTCTCTGCACTTTAACAGCGCTAGGAAAAGCGCTGTTAAATCTAATGAAGATAAAAGGGGGGGTCCCCTTTATCTGCGCTAAAAAAAGCGTTGATAAAGACACCGTTTATCAGCCCTAAAAAAAGCGCTGATAAAAGGGGTCTTTTATCAGCGCTAAAAAAAGTGCTGATAAAAGTACCCCTTTATGAGTGCTTTTTTTAGCGCTGATAAGGGGTTCCTATATCAGCTCTTACTTTATCAGCGATTTCGTTTTATCATTGATAAAAGACCCGTTTATCAGCGCTTTTAAAAAAGTGCTGATAAAAGTTTAAAAAAAAATTAAAAAAATTACAAAAAAATTACAAAAAATTAAAAAAATTATGCCAATCGTGGGGGCTTTTATAGCGCTTGATCCCCCCTTTTAACAACGCTTTTTAGCCCCTCCAGCACCCGCACGCACCCCCTCCACCCTTTATGAGCGCTAGCCCCCAACATCCACCCCCTTGTGCGCGCCTCTGTCTCCAGCAGGTTTTGAACTCGAGACCTCCCCCCTTCACGCCTAAACCCTTACCGCTACTCTATTTTGATTTGTTTTCTATTTCATGATATCTATATATATTTATATATATAGTTATATTTATTCATATAGTAATATATATTTATATTAATATATATATATATAGTTATATTAATATATATATATAGTGATATTAATATATATATAGTTATATTAATATATATATCTATTTATATATATATAGTTATATTTATTCGTATATTAATATATATTTATATTAATATATATATAGTCATATTAATATATCTATATATAGTTATATTAATATATATCTCTATTTATATATATATATAGTTATATTTATTCATATAGTAATATATATTTATATTAATATACATATATATATAGTTATATGAATATATATATTTATAGTGATATTAATATATATATTTATATTTATATTAATATATATATATATAGTAATATTAATATACATGTAGTTATATTAATATATATATATATATAGCTAGATTAATATATATATATATAGTTATATTAATATATAGTAGTTCTATAAATATTCATATATTGGTATTTTAAATAAAATGGAAATTAGTTATTATTTAGATAGAGCTAATATATTTTATATGAAAATATCTTTAATTATTTATTTTAAAATTTTAATTTTTAGGTGTGAATATATAAAAAATATGTACATATAGTTATATATTTGATTATAAATAGCAGTGCATTATAAAAAAACGATAAAATTTCAAAGACATAATATCAATATGAATGTAATACCTTGGAATAAATTGAGTCCCCACCAAAAAATCCAATAATACCCCCTCAAACGAAGCTGAAAACCCACAAAATGTTAAAAAATCTGGGTACCCCGACTAAAAAATTAGTTTTGGAAGCCTTATGGGCCTCTTTTGGCCTCAAAAAACGCTTGAATGGGCTCCCTCCCAGTCACAGCGACGTAGAGCTCGTCGCAGGCTTCGATTTGATATGTGGTAGAGCTCAAATGGACACCCGGATCAAAAGCTATGGCCGTTTGATGTTTGAGTTGCGTTTTCAACTTATTTTGGATCTTTTTTTAATTTTTGTTAATTTTTTTAGTCTTCAATTTGTTATTAAATGACTACTACTCCATAATAATTAGAAAATTATTAATTAATTAATTTTTTTAATTTTTTAAGAAGCCATTTTCACTAAATATCTTATATATTAAGTATATTAAGAGTTAATGTACATTTATACTTATCTATAATATATTTAAAAATTATATATTATATCTATATCAATATAACTATATTTATATATTAATATATTAATATATATATTTTAATTTATTTTTGAATTCGACCCTTTATCAGCGCTACTAAAAAAGTGCTGATCAAGGGGGCCCCATTATCAGCCCTAAAAAAGCACTGATAAAGGGGTACTTTTATCAGTACTTTTTTAGCGCTGATAAAGGCACCCTTTATGAGCGCTTTTTTTAGCGCTGATAAAGGACCCCCCCCCCTTATCAGCACTTTTTCATTAGTGCTGATAAAGAGGGGGGTGCTGGGAAAAACTGTTTTTGTGGTAGTGAATATTCTATTCTAATCACTATAATCATGGGAACAGCCATTGAAATCTATCTGAACATTGATAAAACATCAAATAAATTCTTTAAAAATAATTAAGTATTGGATAACCAAAGTCTTTCAAAGGCATCTCTTTTAAAAAATAAAAAATCTTTAAATTTTTCTATTATTGTTGATAAAAAACTGAGGTGTATCTTGTAATCCTTGTGAATTTTTCTTTTTAAGATATGATAGATTCACGTTCCTTTTTCTTCAGCACTATGAATTCTCCCCCATCATTGTTCAAATAGTTGAAGGGAAATACTAATAAGAAATATTTTGTTAAATTATCCCCAAAAGGTCTCCTTTATTTCATCCTATTTCATGGTGTTCTTTATAAATTCACACCATCAATTAACTTCTTCATGTAATCAATAAACAAGAAGAATCAACTTCTCCTCAGAAAAATTGATCATTGAAAATGTCTTCTATATTTGGTTTACCCACTGTTCCCTGATAACTGGATCATATGTTATATTATTTGGTAGTAGTAATTTCTAAATAAAGGGATCAATGTCTATTTGGTCTTTATTGGGAGAGGAAAGATATTCCATGTGGTTTGAGTTATTGTTCATAGCATGATTCAAATAGGTATGAATCACCATAAAATTTTGAACTCCACCTCCCATGGAATTAGGGATGTCATTTGGAAAATAGTTTCACTGTACATCACATGGGTTGCTGATGAAGTGTTGTCGTGTGCGCTCTCAAAAATATTTATAACTAAGTGTAGCACAAAGGCTGACCTAGGTCATTCTCTTGAGGAGCCTTTTCAATAAATCACTCACTACTTATAATTCACTATGTATATATATATGAAATAAAATGACCAATAATTTTATTTTGGAATTTAAAATGCAAAACTAAAATTAAACATGAAAATACAATGCAAACATAATGAATGCAAACAGAATGATGCTAAAAAGAAAGAAGACATTCCCAAGAGAATCACCCAGGTTGAACCTTCATCATCTCATTATTAGTTTCATATTTAATTAATAAACACACTCCATCATATGTGTCAATATCCTATTTTATATGTGGCTGTGAATATACAATGCTCTCAACGATCGCTGAGAGACCGCACATCCACCTCCTCGATCGAGGGAAAATATTACAAAAAAGAAAGTTAAGCCTCGGGTGGAAAGTAGAGACACAAAGGTTCCTTAACCACTAAGATCCCCCTTGACCTAACTCTAATAAAATAAGAAGCAATAAAAATTAATATGCAATGACTTGGGTTCAACACTGGATTAATCCCTCGGGAAGTTCCACAGGTTAGCTACTGATGATCACAAGTAGAAGAGATCACGGTGGAGAAGAATGGGGTGGAAGAACAAAAGATAAAATGAATGAGAATGAGAAGAATACGAGACAAATATATTTAAAATAAATAATAATACTATAATGTAAATAAACTACAAAAAAATGAAAAAAAATGGTCACACAGATGTGCCAATGCTTTGAGAAGGGGTGAGGATACATATTTATTGGGAGAAGAGGTGAAGAATTCACACCCAAAACATTTAATCTGAAAGTTTCCACATGGATGTGCCAATAAATGACCTAATTTGAGATATATTTCTTCATAAATGTTGTTCCCTAATGGATCCTCCGTTTTATCTCAAAATTTCAGCTTTATTGGCCGTCGTATGTAGAATTTATAGCCGATTTAATCCAAGATTTTTAATCTGTCCATTTTACTGGCCAAATTCAAATTCTTCAACTTCCCTGGAAATTATGACCCTCTAAAATGTCGGTTCACATGTTTTATCCTTAATAAATGTTGTTCCCCACTTTATTTCTCGTCTCTCCACAAAATATGGCCCATTTGTTATGAATGGTAATGATGTTATGAATTTATTACCCAATGGAAACGTTTCTGCCTAGTGAGACGTTTCGTCTTCCACATGTTTGGAGTGTTCCAATAATGCCTTAATGAGGGTATTGGAACTTTAAATTAATCATGGACGTGACTTATTGAATCCTATATCCTTTACAGATGGAATAAATGAATTTGGTGATGTTTTTGCCAAGTTATTCATCTGTTACATTGGTGGGGCCCATTCTATCCTCCCAGAAAACTCTTCAACTTCATTGAATTTGTACGGCCACTAGATGATCGATTCAGCCCCTGGTCCAGAAGAAAAAAATGAAGGAAATTAAATAAGGATTATAAAAAATTTTAATCATAAAATTCGGACATATATTTATTGAGAAATGACCAAAATACCCCTGTGATAACAATTTGTTAAAATTGAAGAATTAGGACATTTTTGTATTTACGCTCAAAATAACACTAAAACCTAAAAACGTGACAATTACCCATACAATAAAACTATGGTGTGATTATAAATAATTATTTATAGTATAAAATATATGAAAATTTGATATTCATCACTCCCCCACACATAAACATTGCACTCCTGGGTAATCATCTTACATCCAAATCAAAATCCACACAACAATCAAAAATGAGAAAATATCAATGATTTTATCCAAATTAGAATTACATCATGCATCATCTATAAAAAATAATTCTCTCTCATTTTCATTTCAATCATTAAAATTTGTTGAACCTCATAAATTAATCCATGGCCCAATCATAACCTACCTCACATTGAATTTTATTTCACTATTCACTCAAGAGAAATTGATTCTAGGGTTATGCTCATACTTGGAAATCACCTGTATCACCATAGGCTTGTGAAAATTATCATTTCTCCATAGTGTGAAATATGAAAATGAATTTAATCATGATGACTTTAATTAAAGGTTCAAATGGTTCTGTGGCTTAGGGTTGGTGGGAATATGATTGAAAAAGTTTCATGCTAGAAAGAGGAGGCTAGAACATTTAAGTACAATTCATGATTAATTCAAGTGAAAACATAGGAAATTCCACACTCAATCCCGCCTGGAAATCTGAAAAACAACACCACCCCTTTTTAATGACACGTTACATGAGACAAATAGTGATTATAATGAATTATATCATCTATGTTCTCTCCTTTTTTTCAAAGCTCCAGAAAGGCACAACTTTATTTTTTTTCATGGAGGATGAGTTGAAAGTTGAATACAATGAATTAATGACAATTCATGCCCTTGATTTTGGAGAGGTACATGAGTCATAAAATAATGTACAATGAGGAATTCAAGCTCATCACCATTTTTTCATTTTTTTGAAGGAGAAATAGATGAAACAAATAAATCACAATGAAATGATGACACATGCACAATTCTATTATTATCCACTACCCAAAGTATTGAAACACTCCTCACACCACCCATAAATGATACAAATCCCAATGAATGCACAATAAAGTCCCTTCCCCTACACTCAAACTTGAAATAACCATGCTAAAAATACTAAAAGTGTGGGTAGGTAAGGAAAAAGTGGCTTGTAATGTGGATTAAACCTATAAGGCCATTCATGGCATCTAAGGGCTTATGAAGGATAAATGTAAAATTGTGTCTCAAGATAAAATGTGGCTAGCCAAAGAGATGCCTCAATAATTTCAAATACATTCCATGAAATCCAAAGCTTCGAAAGAGAATTAATCACAAATTCTATTTCTCACACAAAATTCAAGTTTCCCTCAAGAAAGTGTCAGTATTAGGAAGAATATGTAAAAGTGGTTTAGAATACCTCATACGATTGGAAAAAAAATTGAGTCAGTGTTTCATGGCCATGGATTTCAAAAATCAGTCAAACTCATAAAAATTATTGACAATCCAATTCAATAAAAATGTTTTCACATCAACAATCATTTAAAATTCATTATTTAAAAAATCATTTCAACTCTTTCAAAATCAATTGATGTGTAAAAAATGATATGAATATTCATTAATGCTCAAAAATCCTAAAAATATGATAAATAAAAATAAAAAGCACACAAGAAGAAATAAGTAGGTTGACACACCCCGAAACATAAATTTTACTACCCCTCATTTCAACTCAACAAAATATAAATATAAAGGTAGAAAAGCCAAGGGAAGGAAAGATACAACCTGACATTATTTTAGAAGTGGATGCCTTGAGTTAAGATCCTAGAAGCTACCACTTCAAGACTACAAGAAAGTAATGAAAATACATAAGAAAAATAAATGAAAATAATGAGAAAGGGAAAATAAAATAGATAATTCTTGGTTTAAACTCCCAAGAGGGTGATAGGTTTTTACTACCCCTAATCAGGTAGTTTCAGTGGATTATCCCCAATCATAAGGCGAGTGTGGTTTCATTAAGTTGAACCACCACATGTGAGTTTTTCCGATTTCCACGATTAAACACTGAAAGTAGTGAATCCCAAAGTAGATAAGAAAGTTAAAAACCCCAAAGAAACAATAAAGAATAAATTTGATGTTCGAAGTGGGAGGGAATAAATGATAAGGGTGCTCCCTGTTAACTTTGGTGGTGTCCTCCTCCATATTGTATAAAACTTTTTGTTGAGGAGGTAGTCGCACCACCACCATCTTCTCTATATCTTCTTCCATGATCACCACTACTTTGGTGGTCTCTTTCGTATCATCCAAGGTCTGCTCCATTTGTACTGTATCAAAAATGTCATGGAAGGAGAATTCATAAAGCAATTCTGTTTGAATAAGATTAAAACACGATGAATCAATAAATAAATCTTCCCTTTCCTGTAAGTCAGCTTGGAAATTTATCTCTTTAGGCATAACCATCGGCAACTCAATCTCAGCAAGTGCATCTTCTACATTATCTTCCAAACTAAGAGAGTGGTATAATGTGTTTGATGTTTCATTATTAATTATGGGAAGATCATGTTTCAAGTTTTCGTCAACAAAGCAATTCCAGGATTCTTCCAAAAAATGTTGACCTTCCATCAGTGTATCAGTTGGAATGTGTAATTCTGGGACCACCTCGAGCAATGGTTGAGTGCGGGATGATGTGATTATTTCCTTTAGAAGTTCTTTCTCACCTGCCTCAGGTCCTGAACATAAAAAATTATTGTTGAAATCAATTCCACCACTCGTTCTGGTTCAGGATCGGGCTCAGGTTCAGATTACTCTTGGGATGTGCATACTTAT
Source organism: Viscum album (assembly GCA_963277665.1). Classification (NCBI taxonomy): domain Eukaryota; kingdom Viridiplantae; phylum Streptophyta; class Magnoliopsida; order Santalales; family Viscaceae; genus Viscum; species Viscum album. The sequence continues at coordinate 1,713,896,164 of OY728138.1, read as the reverse complement.
TTAGCTATCAATTCTATTTGGCTCTCCAAGTTTTGCACTTTAACTCTAATACTATGAAACTGAGCATCATGTTCATTGTAAACATTTTCTTTCACTTGATATTGGCCAGTCCATGCATAATAATTTGAATTAAAAGAAATCATGAACAAAGAATTTTTTTTTAGTTTTTGAAATTTATGATTTTTTGTTGTTTTATTTAAAATGAAATATAAATTTATTTACAAAATGTGAAAAAAATAGTGAGTGAAAAACACTTGGCTCCCCGGAAACGGCGCCAATTTGATGAAGCGTTGTCATGTGCACTCTCAAAAATATTTATTCTAAGTGCAGCATAGTGGCTGACCTTGGTCATTGTCTTGAGGAACCTTTTGCAGTCAACCACTCACTACTTCTAATTATATATTTATATATATATGAAATAAAATGACCATAAATTTTATTTTTGAATTGAAAATGAAAAACTAAAATTAAACATGCAAATGCAATGCATACATAATTAATGCAAACAGAATGATGTCAAAAAGAAAGATGACATTCCCGAGAGAATCACCCAGGTTGAACCTTCATCGTCTCATTATTATTTTCATATTTAATTAATAAACACACTTCATCATATGTGTGAATATCCTATTTTATATGTGGTTTTGAATATAAAGTTCTCTCAATGTTTGCCGAGAGACCGCACATCCACCTCCTCGATTGAGGGAAAGTATTATAAAAGAGAAAGTTAAGCCTCGGGTGGCAAGTGGAGACACAAAGGCACCTTACCCACTAAGACCCCCTGGCCTAACTCGAATAAAATAAGAAGAAATAAAAATTTATATGTAATGACATGGGTTCAAAACTGGATTGATCCCCTGGGAAGTTCCACTGGTTAACTACTTATGATCACAAGTAGAAGAGATCACGGTGGAGAAGAATGGGGTGGAAGAACAAATGATAAAATGAATGAGAATGAGAAGAATAAGAGAGAAATATATTAAAAATGAATAATACTATTAAAATGGAAAGAAACTACAAAAAAATGAAAAAAATGGCCACACAGAAGTGCCAATGCTTTGAGAAGGGGTGATGATACATATTTACTGGGAGAGGAGGTGAAGAATTCACACCCAAACAATTTAATCTGAACGATTCCACGTGTATGTGCCACTAAATGACCGAACATGTAATATGTGTCTTCATAAATGTTGTTCCATAATGTCTCCTAAGTTTTCTCTCAACATTTCAGCTTTATTGGCCATCGTATAAAGAAGTTATGGCCGATTTAATCAAAGATTTTTAATCTGTCCATTTTACTGGCCAAATTCAAATTCTTCAGATTCCCTGGAAATTATTACCTTCTAAAATGTCTATTCACGCGTTGTATCCTTAATAAAGGTTGTTCACCAGTTGATTTAGAGTCTCTCCACAAACGATGGCCCATTTTGGATGAATGGTCACTATGTTATGAATTTATTACCCAATCGAAATGTTTCTGCCTAGTGAGACGTTTAATCTTCCACATGTTTGGAGTGTTCCAATAATTCCTTAATGAGGGTATTTTGACTTGAAATTCATCATGGACGCTCCATATAGAATCATTTTTCCTTTACATCTTGAATCAATTAATTTGGTGATGTTTTTTCCGAGTTATTCATCTGTTACGTCAGTGCGGACGATTCTGTCCGCCCGGAAAACTCTCCAACTTCATTGAATTTGTACAACCACTAGATGATCGATTCAGACCCTGGTCCAGAATAAAAAAATTAAAGAATTAAATAAGGATTATAACAAAATTTTAATCATAAAATTTTGACATATATTTAATGATAAATGACCAAAATACACCTGTGATAACAATCTGTTAAAATTGAAGAATTTGGCCATTTTTGCATTTATGCTCAAAATAACAGTAAAACCTAAAAATGTGACAATTACCCATAAACTAAAACTATGGTGGGATTATAAAAAAATATTTATATTATAAAATAAATAAAAATGTGAGGCTCATCAGTTGCTGACCTGGTTCTCTTAGTTCTCACCATTTTCCAAAATAGAAATTGTTTGAACAAAATGTAAGTCCAAAAATAAAGAATAATTTATTCATTTACCCTATTAACACTAGATTCATATATTATGGGATTCTTATGTCTATTATTCTAGAAATATTCTAGTCGTATCTTTTACATATAGATAACATTATACTTATGGGTTTCACTCTTGTTTTCTAATCCTCACTACCAAATTAACTAAACAATATTATGATACTAACTAAATTGACCCTACATTTCCTTACCTGAATATTACATCATTTTTAAGATAAAAAACATAATAGAGATGAAAATATAGGATCAAAAGATTTATTGTCATGGGAAAATTAGGTTTATATATAAATTTTAATAATTAAACATAAAAATTTACTTAAATACCAATTCTTTATCCTTATAAAACTCACTTTCTACTAAGTATATGTAATCTCATGAGGATATACAAAAAAGAAGGGTTGAGAAAAAAATCCAAGTATTTGGATGAATAAAGGACATGAATTAATATAACATCGATGAGAATAATCAGCATCAGCATCATCATAATCATATGATCACCATCAACACCATGTTGGAAACATGTGATCACAGAATGCAACGTGGAAATGCATAAAAATGAAACTTCATGTCATAGTGTTCAAATATCACACATAGTTGTGAACAAAGCTTACATCATTTACTGATAGAACATATTTTCATAATCATATCATTATCAATCAAGAACCACGTCAGGGTTCCATCACACCAGAAACTATACCTGACATATGTCATGGCCTGACGGGCATTCCCAATCACAACAAGCTGGAAACTGGTTCCTAGGTATCAAAAATTCACTTTTGAGAATCATTTAACCCATGATGACAACCATAGAAACTATAAAGGACAACACATCACATGAAGATCAATATCCATAACCAAAGAGATAAAAAAATTCAGGTAAAAAAATTTATAACATTAACCAAAATCCAAAATACCAAAACTAGAGGGGAACCAACAATACTACAACCAAAAACTGCTATGCAATAAGAGAGAAAACACCCTTATGCCACCTCCACAAACACATGTAAAAATAAGAACCACATGCAACCAGATCCACCACCACCACTATGAAACATCTATCCTATACATAAGTCAAACATAAAAAATCTACATACACGAAAGAATGTATCTAGGGTGTGATCCAAAGCACAGTAGGATGCTATTGAAAAGAAATATTCCATTCCATAATATTAGAAGAAAACCCACCATGCACGATTTAAAAAAATAATTTATATAAAATTTTAATAAAAAAATTTAAGGAAAACATCTTCAAAGAGTCATTCCTTATAAATTAACATACGAGTAATGTACGACATATAATGATGGTAAGTACCACATGATAAGAGAGTACCACATGAAATCCCTAAAGGTACAAGCACTAGTATGACCCTAGGAACCTAATATCTTGGAGAAACATAGTATATCAACTATAAACCACAATGTCCTCGTGCATGACCCACTAGAGAGGAATACATACAAAGATATAGTGGTCTCTAAACATCATTATCATAGTTTAGTTAGTGTTTTAGTTTCAAACCTTATAGAAGAAATTGAGCCTTAGCCCTGTCAATCCAACTAGCATACTAGTCCTAGTCCACCCAGTAAGATACCTAGGATTCGCTTTGAGCTCAATTTACAATCACGTAGATAACCATTTTCACACACATACATTAGGGATCATTAATACTCATGAGAAACCTCTTATTTTCATAGGGAAAATCTATATCAATTTTATATGCACACTAAATAAATTTTTAAACATGTTTCGCTCCACTTTCAAAATTCATAAAACTCATTTAAAAGCACAACAAGAATTAAAAACATGAAATCCAACCATTCAAATTTGACAACCCATATTTCAACCCATATGACTCCTAATAACATTTTAAAATGAATTTCTCACCACAAAAATATTTTTTAGAACACACACACAAAGTTGATCAAGTATACCAAACTCATTTAACAATGCTACAACATAGAATTTCCTACTTCAATCTTGGAAACTTCTGAAATCGAGTGGAAAAGCACAACCGCACTATAAAGAAACCCTATAGAAATGATAGAATAAAAAAATATTTATTTTAAAGAACAACTCAATATTGAAGCCTTATTAGGTCAATAAATCCATTAGAGAATAAGAAATAAAAGATGGAGGAAGAAGACTGAGGTTTGAATAATGGCAATCCCCTTGGGTATTTATAATGCCAATGGTGATGCAAGAATAATGCAGGTAGGAAGTGTTGCAGGAAAATGATGACATAGGCATGAAATATTCCTAGTGATGTAGAATGGATGATTCATGCATGAAACTACAGTAGTCCTTCATGCCATGGTCATGAACAACTTGATCTTGGGCCTTCAGGTTATGTAATGGGTCTCCCTCTACCTAGATTTAAAATAGGTATTTCATTTCAGAAGAAAAGAGGCTTCAACCTCAATTTTTTAATAAAAAAGAGAGAGAAAGAGACTTATTTAATGAAACATGGAGATCGCACACTAAATACACCCAAAACATGATATCCATGGCGGCCAAGAGGGAGAGTATGAGGATCCTAGGGATGAAAATACCCGGTGGTTTGAATTATGGGTGGTTTGGGGTTAAAACAAAGGAAGTTATAAATCAATTCAATATTTTTAATGACCTGGAAATTATACATGTTTAGCCCACAAAATTTTCTATTGTGTGTAAAAATTATGCAGTCTCCCCTTCCTAAGAAGAAACATACATCATGGTTTCCTACAGGAGGGTGCATCCCCATGCGACAATCTGTGCTGTCTGGAAGGTTCCATTATCAATGAAGAATTATTTCTCTTAGACTAGCATATAGTTTCCCCTAACTGTTCTCCAACCATGAACCACCTTCTATAGGGCCAAAAAACTCAAATTTTCTCAAAAAACTCCCAATATAGATAAGGAATATATAGAGGACAAAAAATAAGAAAAATAATTCCTCAAAATAAAATCACAGATGTGAAATGTCTACCCACCATGAAAAATTTCCATCCCCATAAAGTCAACTTGAAGTCTAATCAGAGACTAAAAATAAATACTTCTCCTCAACCAAATACTTCCAATCCCACATCTCATTATCATTATTATCATTATGACTAATAATATTGACCAACAGTATGGAATTCCTTGAGAATAAATTTCTCCTCAGAATCCACAGTATTCACTGGCCACTCAAACAGGGATAAATCTTATTTCAACTCCACTTTGTCCCAGTTCATAAAACGAGATGGGTCTAGATTATACTTTTTCAACAAGGAAAAGTGAAACACATCATGAATTGATTTCATCTAAGAAAGAAAATATAACTGCTATACCAATTTACAGACTCTCTTGGGAAACTCAAAAGGTCTGAAATACCTCAACATTAGATTTTTTTCTTACTAAAATGTTGGTGACCCAAATGTGGAGAAAACATCAAAAACAGCAAATCACCGACAAAATATTCCAAATCTTGGAACCTATGAACGATATATGAATTTTTTATACTCTAAGATATCAAAAAATGTAGCCCAATCAACATGAAAATAACCTCAACCCGTGACATTATAATTTAGGATTGTTAAATATTGTTTTTAAAAAACTCGACCAACCCAAAATGGTTATCCCATGAGACTCCATAATACAACCGACGTGCTTAAAGAATGTCTACCATGATTTGATTCACCCGCTCTGTCTGACTATCTATTTGAGAATTATATACCATGCTCAACTTGAACTATAACCCCAAATCCTTTTGAAGTCCTTCAGAAAATAAAGAGGTGAAATAGGGGTCACTGTATGAAATGATAATATATGGTACACCATTAAGCCTCACTATCTCATGAACAATCATCCATCCCAATTCATTAACTTTGGATGAATCCCTGATTGCAATCAAATGGGGTAATTTGGTGAGATGGGAAATCACTAACCATATGGAATTCTTCCCCCAAGGTGTAAAAGTTAATAAAATAATAAAATCAATAGAAATATCATCTCACTTCTAGGTAGGAATTGGTAATGGATGAAGACAAATAGAGGGTATATAGTTCTCTGATTTAACCTACTGACCCTTATAACAAATAGATAAGAAGTCAGATGCATCCCATCTCATCCTTAGACACCATAATATGCAAATCAGAACATAAAAAATCTTGATGACACCAAGATGAATGACCCACTGAGATTGGGGGATATCCAATATCACCACCTTCAACAATGAAAACAAAACCCTAAAGAAAACCATGAAACACAAAACTGACTCAGGAGACAATGACCACTAACAAGGAACCTACACACCATTTAGGAATTACATTGAACACTCACAGAACTCATCACTCAAATTATATTTCATAATAAACCTTAGAAGGGAAGACATCAGCCGAACACCATCCAAGAACGCACCACCACTTTTTCACCAATGTTTTCCTACACAATGCATCTACCACTACATTAAATTTTCTAAGGGTATACACTATATCAAAAAAGAACACCTAAAGGTACTCCACTAAACAAAGATACCTCAAATTCAGAACATTTTAGGATAAAATGTAAGCTATGCTCTTATGATCAGAATATACTACAAAATTCTCCTGAGGGTGATAATGACACCACATCTTCAAGGAATGCATTACTATTTCAAACTCTAGATCATGATGTGGGTAATTATTTTCATGTTTCTGAAGTTGGAGAGATTCATATGGAACCACATGGTCATCCTACATCAACACACACCCCATACCCATAACTTAATAATCAAATTACACCACACATCCCTTTCAAGATTCCAAAATAATTAAAATAGGGTATGTGGTCAACTGCCACTTAAGCTCATCAAAGAACCTCTAAAATTCTTGGATCAACTAAAAACTCACCCAATTCCAGGTAAGTGTAGTCATGGAAAATTAAATCTGAGAGATATTCTGAATAAACCACATATAATAACCTTCCTGGACCAAAAGGCTCCTGATCTCAAAAAAATTTTCTGTTTCTCCAATGTCATCACATCACTAATCTTCTCGAGGTCCACCGAAACCCCATGACTATACATCACATGACCCAATAACATAAAATTTTTGATATATAAAGTTCACTTCGAGAACATCATATAGAGGTGGTGATATCAAGGAGTGACCAACATAATTCTTAAATTCCTCTGATCCTCCTCCTCGGTCCTGTAATAGACTAAGATGTCATCCCCAATTACAAAAACAAATTTAAGACATTGGTGGAACACTCAGTTCATAAGCACCATAAAGTATACTAGAGAATTCTTCAACCTAAAAGGTGTGACCAGATAATCAAAATGGTCATACCTATTTTGGAAGGATAGTTTAAGAACATCCTCCTCTCTGAATCTGATGTGATGTTACCCAGAATGCAAGTTGATTTTGGAGAACCACCTTTCCCCATTAGTTGATCAAAAATTTCATCAATATGGTGGAAAATATATTTATTCTTAACAATTAGTTTATTCATATTTTAGTAATTGATACATAACAATATAGATCTATCATCCTTATTTTGAAACGAGACTGGGGAGGCCTAAGGAGATACACATGGGTGAATTAATATTTTGGAATCCAAATCATCCACATGTTCCATTAATCCCCTAAACATGGTGGGGGACATATAATATGGGGGAAATGATGTTGGCTGCATTACTGGAACCAAATAAATGGTGAACTCCAAATACCCCTTCATAATAAAACTTATGATTTCATCTGGAAACACCTATAGGAACTCATCCACCATAACAGTCAATCTATTCTCAAGAACACTACCACCATCCTTCAACATGAGCTTTGAGATATGAAAAACAAGAATACCCAACTATCGAAGTGGAGGTCTAGAAAGTACGAACCAATGATCCCATTAATAAGGATCCCATTAATCTTCTAAAAATTGGGTACTCGCATCTGGTGCCCCAAAAATCACTCCCTATCAATAAAAATCGACGTGCACCTAAAAACACACCATCCAATCCATATTGAGGATCATGTCAAAGAGGTCAATCTCTGATACTAGTAAATCAAATTCTATCTCAACCCCTAACTTGGTGAGTGTGAAAGACGAACACATAAAACCCTAATCTCAATTTTTACCTAGCGGTGTCACCAAATCCATAACATACGATATCATAGTAATGGAGAATTTCTAAAAAATCCCTGAAACATGAAGAAGTAAAATAAATAGAGGTATATTTATAAAACAATGCAAACACTATAGATGATGCAACATGAAAAAAACCTCTAACTATCACAGGTCCTTCATCAAATTCCACTAGGGCCTGATCTAGAGCATGAAGATACCTCATATCTACCTGATAATGAGAATAACCACTTAACTATGGATCTACCTTGAACTAACTATGACCATAAGAAGATCCATCCCTATACCCATGACTTCCAAACTAATAACTTACCATCCTGGTTAGCTATGACTGTGTTGAAATTCCCCTAAAGGATGCAAAATTTGTACCACCTTGATTTGGGAATATTGTCTATAAAAAACTTCTATAAGTTCCCCATATGTACAAATTGATGGAAAGGTATGAGTAGAGGTGAACATGCAGACCTCACGTGCCCTACCTTTCAACAATGATGGAATAAGACTGACCTAACATCAGAAGCCACAGATAAAGATAGTCGGGAAAATGGAATGAACTACCACCTACCTTATTCTTATACTAATCATGCTTCCTCTTATATTTAGATGACCTATCACTACCCTAGCCCACTGTTGAAACTACTCTAGAGAAACTAGACCTTCCACTATGATTGATCTCAACCATAAAAGCATGATCAACCACCTTAGTATAAGACTACAATTTGAACAAGAAGACTTTTGATCAGATATCCATTCATATCCTCATTTCATTCTTTTGATCATTCAACTTATCATTGGAAATTACCATAGTTGTGAACCGAACCAGTTTTTTCAAAGCGATTAGCATACTCCATGATAGTCTGATCCCCTTAGAGAAGATCCAAAAACTCCTAGGTCTTGGAAAAGGACCAGGTCTTAGGGTAATAATGCTTGTTAAAGTTGTCCTTGAAGTATTTATATCCTATATAATCATGCTTCCCCTCTTGAATCACTGAGTCCTCCTACATAAGACCGGGACCTTTCATCAATAATGACACACAATCACCTTTACTACCTTAGAAGTTTCAAGAACCCCAAACATCCTCATAATATTCTGAATCCAATCCTCTATTTTATGGGGGTCTGTGATACCCCAAAAATATGGAGGGTTGTTCTTGAGTAACTCATGATCATTTTCCTCTGTAAGATCTAGTTAAGCTTCCCCAAAATGGGTAGGACCATATCCCACTCCCTAAACTAGTTCTTGTATAGTCAAAACCATAGCTTCCTCTAGTATCTTATCAACTACTGAGGGATAACTCTCTCTGGCCTCTTCCTGTAACTGCATAGGAAGTCTCCAATAATGGATATTTCTACATCAATAAAAAAACACAATGAAAACCAAAATTAAACCATTCTAAAATCATTATTTAACAAAATAATAAAAAACACTTACATAAATAAGAAAACCACATCCATCACAATAACATGGAAAACCACATCACCCTCATCTAGTATCCATGTACAGTTTGGAGCCTATATGTCTAACCTGGAGGAGAAGTCAAACCAAATTCCCAACTTCCCATGGTGACCTATGTTTTTTCACGAGGTGTTCTGTCTATACACACCACTCATGACCAGATCCTTAAGCCCTAACAATACTATCTCTTCTCTATCCCAACTCATCCCAAATATCATGAACCAAAGAAAGAGAGGAATCTTCCTATGATTCCATTTTTCACTAACCAATATAGGGTTCATCCAAACAGGCAGCCGACCCAACCCATGGCATGGACCCAAGGGAGTTCCTAATCCCTAAAAGATGAAAACTAGTTTCTGGGAATCAAGAATAAAATTTTAGTAATGATTTCACCCAAGATACAAATCATAGAAACTATGAAGGATAAAACATCACATGAATATAAATATCCATAAACAAAGTGATACAAAAATTTCAAGTTAATAATTTTACAAATTTAACGAAAACCCAAAATACCAAAATGGGAGGGGAACCGACTAGACCACAACCCAAAATATCCAAGAAACAAGTGGTCCAACACCCTCATTCCACCTCCACCAACACCTAAAATAAGTTTAACCACTAGTAACTGGTTCCACCATCACCACTACAGAATATCATTCCTTTAACTAATTCCAACATAGAAAAGTATGGATACACCGAAGGGTGTAAGTAGGGTGTGATCTAAGTCCCACTAGGATTCCGACCAAAAGAAAACTTCTATTACAAAACATTATAAGACAAATCACCATATAAGTTTTTAAAAAATAATATGGAATTTATTTTAAAGAAAAATTTTAAGGAGGAAATTTTTAATGAATCATGCCTTGAAAATTAACAAAAGAGTAAGGTCCATCATATACCGATGATAAGAACCATGTCACAAGTGATCTTTGTGGGAAATCCATAAAGGTATTATCATAATTAGGACCCTAGGAACCACGTCTCTTAGTGAGACATGGTATAATAACCATAAACCAGAATGTCCCTATACAGGGGCCACTAATGTGGAATCCATCCAAAGTTATAGTGGTTTACAATAATCATCATCATAGTCTAGCTAGGTTTGTAGCATTGATCCTTATATAAGAAACTGGATCTTATTCTTGCTAATCCATCAAGTATACTAGTCATATTCAGTCCACCAACATACATCGGATTACATTTGGGCTTAATTTCCACTTCACATGTCACGCAGATCATCATTTTCACATACAAAAATTAAGCATCAGAAATACACATGAAAAACCACAAATTTTGATAAGAAATACCCATATCAATTTCATACTCACCCCAAATCCATTTTTTAACATGCTTTACACGACTACCATAATCAATAAAACTTATTCAGATTCATAATAAGAAGAGTTTTCATGAAATACCACCATTTCCATGGGAAGAAACATCTTTCAACCCATACATATTTAAACCTTTTTAAAAAAAATTGTACCACACACACATTCTATAGAACACATTAAATAAATAAATAATACATACCAAACTAATATAATAATGTAAAATCATGCAATCACCTACCTCAATCATGGAGTAATCGTGAATTTGGTGTAAAATCACAACCGAACTACAAAGGATCCCTAAAAAGCACGAATGAACTGTAAACATAAATATTTTACCTGAAAACTCAATATTGAACCCTTATTAAGTCAATCAATTTTCTAGAAAAGAAGAACTCAAAGAAAGATGAAGAAAAACCTTAGAAGAAGGAAGAAATCGAGAGAGAAAGGGTCTAACTTGATGACCCTTGGAGATACCACACCAAATTCACCAAAATATTATGTTCAATGAGGCTAAAAATGAGAGGATGGGGCACCTTGGGCTGGAAATCCCAAGTGGTTCGAATTAGAGGTTGTTTGGGTTTAAAATCAGGGGAGGGTATAAAAGTAATTAACCATTTTTAATGACCTAGAAAAGTCACACAGTCAGCCCACACTATTTTCCAAAACCTTGAGCCAACCATGTGGTATCCTCTATCTAAGAGGAAACTAGCCACATGGTCTCCTAGGAGAGGTCACATACCTGTACGATAAGAAATGAGGAATGGATGGTTCTACTATCCAAGGTGCACAGTTTCTCTGGGGTGGGAAAATGGTTTCCCCTAACCATGCACCAATCACGCACCACCTACTATAGGGTCCAAAAACTCTATTTTTCTCTAAAAACGCATGGGAAATCTATGTAATAAATATATAACCAAATATAAACAATATAATACCTAAAAATAAATTCATGGATGTAAAATCATCAATGTGGACAAATAAAGAATCATATTAATGCATAATGAACATTATCTCATGAGATACATCATATTAATAATTTTGTTGGAAGGTTATATAATTATGAGGCACTTGTCACATCATAACATTTACATAAGCATGCATGCCACATAGAACGTATAGTGATTGTGATCACGAAATAACCCATTTAAAGGAATGGGTTTCATAATGATTTCATAAAGAAAAAATTAGTTGATTAACATAGGGTTTACCAAATGAAAAATGAAGACAAATGTTCTTTTGGAAAATAATTTCATTGGATTATAAATTAACATGTAGACATGAATATCCTTGAAAAGAAATGGAAGTATAGTGAAAGGATATTTATGTTACATCTAAGTAATATCCATACCAAATATTTCATGAAATAGGGACGACCCAATGAATTGGATTTGGGTTCGAGAATCCCCTTACATTAATTCCCACATTATTTTGCTTCTTTTTCACATATAGAATAATAAAAATAAAATTATTAAAAAATTTGACAAAAAATTGAATTATATTAATTTTTACCACTATTTATCAATCATATTTATTTTATTATATTTCTTAATTTCCTTGTTTAGAGGGTTTTCATTTTGAAATCATGTTTTACATAAAAATTTATGTTTTCCTCGATCTCAATATTTTGTTGAATGTAATTTATAAATTAGAATAATTAATTTTTAGATTTTGAAATAAATGTAATTAATTTATCATATATTATAAATAAATCATAAAATCTATAAATTATTATGGTTAAAATATTTGAAAAGGAAATGTCTCCGTAGGTGGTTAACTGACCTTTGACGGTACATTGTTGGGGGAACGAGAAAGGGAAGTTTAAAATTTATAAATAAAGTGAATATGATATTTATATTAGGTTAAAATCAATAATATAATGTTAAATTACAACCAAATTAGTCTTATATGGTTTTTTGAAATAGGTAAGTGAAAAATTAAAGTGAATAAGAAGAATAACTAAAAAAAGAGTTGACTAAAACATACTTAATTCTTAGTATTTCTTATATTGTACGATAATAAAAATACCTTTAGGATTGGAGTTGGATTAATAAAGAAAATCCATAATGATTATAATGGGATATTGGGGAATGATTTTGTTAGATTTTAGGGTTTGGAAAGTCATGGATGAGTGGTTTTCCAAGGGGATGGAGATGGGTTATTTATACTAGAATAGAGAGTTATTTATAGAATAAAATATTAAATAAAATATTATTTCAAAGGAAAAACTTGTAATAGTGAATTTTTTAAAAAATAAATCAAATATTAAGATAATATAATAGGTTTTAATACCTTAAAACTCATTATAATTCTAATCCATTTGTTTTTTAGAATGGAAATATGAAATAAAGAAAATTTTTTACTTTAAAGAATCACTTTTGAGATTAGGTATCAGAAAATAATTTTTTCAATTTGGAATTTGATTTTATCTTATTTTAATGGATAATTTATGAAATTAAATATATCAAGGACAAACATAAAGTTTTATAAATTTATAGGTCATTATTACGTCATGAATGATGAAATTTAAGATACAATAGTTTTGTGAGAAACTGTATTTTTACAATTCAATTGAAAAGTGAAGTATTTCTTAAAATTACCAAAAAAGTAACCCTTGGAAAATTTTGATGTCATGATTTCAAAATGGATATTAATTTTATAAACCAAAATTTAAAAAATAATTAGTTTTAATTTTTAATATGAAAATTATGACTTTTACGAAATACTTTATAATACAGTTTATTAAAAAATTGCTTATATTTTCTTTGAGTTTTTTAATCATGATATTTATTTTTTTGAATTATAATATATATATATATATTTAAATAAATTGATCATGATAAATATTATTTATATCACAATTTATTATTTTGACGTAAAATTACTATTCCCAACTATCAGGTTACTATTCCCGACAGCCTTGTTACTATTCCTAATGGCCAGATTACTATTGCAATGGTCAAATTAATATTCAAAAAATAACATTATTATTAAAATGATCAAATTAACTCCTATAAATACCTATACTTGACTTGATTAATTATTTAACTAAACCCATATCAATGTTTTATATTTCAATTTAATATAATTCTCATTGGTTTTTTAGTATTTTGTTTCTTCTCTATAGTGTTGGTAGTGAGGGTGATGATTATATTTGATTGAGGAAATATATATTTTCATATTATAGATTTTATAGTTTATATTTTTTGTTAAAATATATTTTTTTGGAATTTTAATTGGTTTCATTTTGGATTAATGTTAGAATATTTATTAATAAAATATTTTTTTCAGTTTCTTTATGTATATAATAATATATTGTATATTTTAAATGGAACTAGAAAGCATGGTGTGCGATGATAAGAGTGTCACGAGAGAATGGAATGTTGTGACAGGATCCAATGCATGATTCTATACAGACATAGAAGATAATTAAAGAGGCAAAATATTATTTGTAATATTTAAATAAGAATAAATACTGAGTCTCATAGAGATTTAAATACAATATTTGACCAATATTAAGATGAAAATTAATGAGGAGATACATTTTTATAAATTAAGAAATATTTTCATATTCAGATACGGAAAATATTCACTCATGTTGTTAAATAAAAAAATAGGGAAAGAATAGAAGGATAGAGTCTGACATTGTTATCACCATAATAAACCCTTGTGTCTAAAGAGAAGATTAGAGTTGCCAATACTTCTATTACAGAATCTATGTATTAGAGTTAAAATAATTCATTAAACTTCTGTAATCCTTGATACTCATTGAGTTAAAGATAATAAATAGATTCAACACTATATGATAGAGACTATTCCTATGTGTTATGGAAGAAAAATAAATAACAAGAGTCTAGTAGCGTCATCTACAAATTATCATTCAAGATGAAGGAATGAGAGGACCATACTATGATATAATTATATCATAATGTCTGAATATATATGAAGAAACCATTTTTATTATTTCAATATGAGGAAGAAAATTAGATCCATATTATCAAGGAGGGACATCAGCCTACACTATTGATCTTATTTTAAGGAGGTGAAATTAACTTCCAATTTCTAGATAGATCTAAGATAGTAATTTTATAGTACCTGGTCAATTTCAATAATCCATAATATAAACTTTTTTTTTTGATAATTTCATGATAATAAAATATGATCTATGTGAAAGTGGGATAAAAATCACTATACATCATAGATATAAACATCCATACTAGAGGTGATCATTTTTAACTAAGATTACCATGTCAGATCATGCAGTCACCCTTAGGGGGGGAGGGTGGTGAATTGGTATTAATAAAATTTTTACTGATTATATTTTCCTTATGAAATTTTTTTTCTTATGTTATGTTGGTTAAAAAAAATTTATCTATTAGGATGTGTAGATATTCAAAAAAAATCCTCACTGTTTAACATTTATGCTCTGTAGATGATATAAAGACAAATAGAACATGGGTATTTTTACAAGTTTTGACCTTAGTGTGAGAACCAACATCCTTGACATGGAGACTCTCATTAGTCCATGGATTCTTCTACTAATGATATTTTCTTCAATTATTGGTGAAGAAATTTGTACTTCATCTCACAATTGAGAAATTTTCTAAAAGGATATTATTATCTCCTGATAGGAATAAAATAACTCCCATCAGTTTAAAACATTTTTCATACTCAACTAAGAAAATAAAAAACCTAAAAATTTATAACATCATTCCATTTCCCATGGTTTATCTAAAGAGTTATCCCGATAAATTCACTAAGAATTTTCATCCAGTACCTCACTTTATAAAACCATTCCTTTTAGAAAACCAGTGTTCTCTATGATTAAAAACCTTCAATGCCTCGTAAAATTCTTCTTGGGAATTATTTTTGATTCTCTCTATCCAGATTCTCTAAACCAAACTATGTCTGATAATTCTGATCAGAAAATCTATTTGAAACCCTTATATAGCATGAAAATAAAAGTAGGTTGTAAAATAAAACTAACATAATTCCTATAGTATTTCAAGTTTTCATATGTGCGAAAATTTCCATGTATATTATACTTTTAAAACCATCATATAGGTTCTCTAGAAATATAAATGGTGGGAAACCGATTTCATTTTCCCATTCATAGAAAATTATAAATCATAATTTCCCATTAATTTTAATTTCAATGGTACTCTTCTCAAATCTTCTAGATTTGTTTTGAATCTTCATGAATTCTATATCATTTAACAAAATCATCAAAATTATTTAAAATTGATGTTTAATACACTCTTTAATCATTATTACTTCAACTTTGAACAACTTTAAACTTCAACATTGTAATTTGATCTTTTTACAACTTGCATCTTCAACTTTGTAACTTCAACTTTGTATATCTTGAAACTTCATATATTTAACATACAATTTGTAAAATTTTCAACTTCAACATATTAACATAAAATTTTTAAATCTTTGAACTTAAATATTATATCTTCAAATTTTTTGAACATGCAACTCTGTACATCAAGAAATATACAACTTTGTAAATTTCGTAAAAATATAACATTATACATCTAAAAAATGAAACTTTAGACATAAGAAAAAAAAAATTACATGCATAAAATTAAATATTTTTATGTTCAGAAAACTAAAACTTTGTACATCTGAAAAATGGAAACTTTTTTACATTCAGAAAAATAAAACATTGTATATTAAGTGAACTATAAGTTTTTACGGGTAAGAAAAATCTAATTTTCTAACAAAAGGTGTTTGTAAAAGACGATAAATTTATATGTAAGGTAGAATTATATTTTCCAACATAAAGTATTTTCATAAAAATAAAACTTTGTACATCTAGAAAAATCAAATCTTCTAAAAAAATGATTTTGGAAAACTACAACTTTATACATTTAGAAAAATTTTAATTTTCACATTTCAGAGAAATCAATTATTTGAAAAAAAGTATATTTGGTAAACTATTACTTGGAACCTCTAGAAGAATAAAATTTTCTAATAAGAGACCTTTCCACAAAATTGTAAATTTTTACGTTTAGAGGACTATGACCATTTAAAATTGAAAAACAAAAACATTGTATGGTTAGAAAACATTATCCATCTGATCATACTGTTTATGCACATCATCCATTAAATAATAATTTTAGTACAATTTCTCATTGAATCATACTATTCATGTACTTTCTCTATCTAATCATTCTATTCGTACACATTCTCTATGTCATTGTATAGTTCATTCACATTATCCATCTCATAGTACTATTTATCTATTGGAAAAAAGTTCATTTGATTGAAAAAAGTATATCCAATTTAAAAATAAATAGTTTTACTTATTTCTCTCTTCAACTAATTTCAGTATATATAATGAGATTCATGATGTTGTTGGAAATATTAAAATATCATCATAAATTCATTTGATTTTGTAAAATATATATTTAAAAAAGGTAATTAAACTTTATAACTTCTTGAATTTATTACTTTCCACATCCATGTAACTTTGTTATCTCTTAGTCATTATAAATTTATTTATCTAAACGACTTTTTTGACTTCTTTACTTTCTATAAATAATCATCTCAGTAAATTTATTATCTTTCAGACACTATAAATTTATTCATTTCAACAACATTCATTCTTTTTACCCTTTTGAACTTTATTTATCTTTATAACTTTCTGACATTTTTAATTTTCTTGCTTTCCTTATTTTTATAACTTTTTGAATTTCAAATTTTCATAAATTTCATTATCATACAAATGTATAACTCTCTACATATCTATAAAATTATGAATTCCTAACATTTTTGACTTACTTCACTTGTATAACTCTATAACTTTCAATATCTATTGAACATTCAGATTTTTTTGTCTCCAAAATATTCTAACATTCTAGCATTTCAATATTTCTACATATGAATTTTATTTGACTTTATAAATATCTTCATCATTATGAATTTATTACATTTTTTACCTTCCTCATATAGAGAACTTTTTAACTTTCTATATCTGTACAACTTTCTGACTTTCTACATCTTGATAGAATTCTAAATTTCATGAATTTCTAACTTTCTTCATATGAAAAACATTCTAACTTTATACATATCTATAAGTTTCATAATGAAACTTTATTAATATGAAAAAAATTATAAAAAAATTTTCTTCCAACAACTTTATAATAAATATTTCCAAAAAAACGTCCATAAACATTATGAAAAAACATTCTTCCATGAATTTATAATAGGAGTTTCTTAATAAACTTCCAATAACTCATTTAGGAAAGTTTTTATATAATTTATTAGGAAACATTTATTAACATCATGTAGAACTTAATATGAAAACATAACTAATTTCTATTAGGAATGTTTTTTTAAGCCTCTATAACAACTCATATTTCATTTAGAAAATTTCTTTGATTTTCTAATCTACAAGAATATTTTTCTTTAACTCTAATTCAACTTCCTTATTGACTTTAAAACAAATTATTGACGACATATAAAAAATATGGCACTAAAACATCCCAAAGGATGTTCATCATCTACCTTTGTATTTATTTGTAATATATTATTTTAATTAAATTAAATGATATTTTTATCACCCTTATTGATAATGAATTTAAATCCTCCTTCTTGTCCCAAAAAATTAAGTGAGGGAACCATTTTCTCTCCCACTGAATGATCTGAATTTTGAATCTTTCTTATTCACAATTTTTTGGGTGCGGGGGAAACATTCTTCATAACTTTTCTTCTTCACTTATTTTCTTCTACAGAACTTTTTGTTAACTCTAAATATATTGACAGTAGGAAAGTATCACTTTTCATAAAGCAATAATCCTAAAATTAACAAATTGTTATCTTATATGAGTAATGCTCAATATAGTAAAAAATAGATTAACTAATAAATTAATATAATCAAATAATTTTACTAAATAATTAAATATTCTTCAAATGTAAATTTATCAAAAATTTCATTTGAATTCCTATTAAAAAATTTCCTAATTCCATCTTATCAAACATATAAAAAATTTCAATCATAAAATGTGAATGTTTTCTCCCCTTTTAAAAGATAATTCTCAATTTTTCATTAAAAATTCATTTCCCCCTTTTACATTTATACCTAATTTTCTATAATAAAATTGTGATTATAGGAAATTAACCTCAATAATGAACTAAACTTTAAACATTCTCCACCATATATATTTTTAGTATCTAGTTTTGGAACACCTTGGTTTACTAGAATTAATTTCATCAATAAAATTGTAAAATTCTATAGGAACAAAATTCATTTATCTACTTTAGAACCCACATAAATTATCCATTTAATTAACTCGCATTTTAACATACTTTAGAATATGGTGGATATTTCTTATAATCCTTATAAAGTGAAATGGGGATGAGAATATTTTCCTAACAGATATTTTTTTGTCATTTAATTTTTTCATTCCTTCAATGTTAGTTTTCCAAACATTTATCTTTGTGGAATACATGGGTTTCTTATCAATATATTTTATTAAAACATTGTGTGTTAGAGTTTTCCTTACATTATCAAGAAAGGAAAATTGATTTTTTTTGTTTTATTTAGCTTACAATTTTTTTTATTCCTCTAATTATTCTGGCCAAAGAGCTATGAAAACTTTTAGAACCTCATAAAATTTTTTCTTGTGGTGATATTTCCTTACAACATGATTATTTACATTCAATGTGTTTCCATTCCTAATTGCAAACATATCTTGACTTATTTACATTTCCATCTATTTTTTGGGATTATGGTCAAACACCTTATATCTTCTACACAAATTCTTATCATTCTATAAGTTATTCTTTTGAGGTAACTTCTTGTGATCCTCAAATCCTTCTACACATATGAATTTTAATATCATAATATGATTATGTCTTTCTCGGATTTATTGAATATATTGATAGATATTTATTAAAATATTTTAAACATTTTTCTTATGTTTAAAACTATCCATGAAGTAGTATTTCCTTCCCCAAAAGTGACACCATTTCTTATGTATTACATCTTCTAATGATTTTTTATTTGGTTTAACATTATTCTATGATTATATGTGTTTTACCCAATGGTATATTTGAAATATATATTTTTTTGTTTTGTTTTATCTTTTGATGACTTTTTATTGTATTGTTCTTGGTAGAACATAACTAACAAATTTCTTTATCAGGGCCATTTCATCCACAATTATCATAAAAATATCTAGATATCCAAATCTTTTTGATATCAACAAATCTTACGTAATTTTTAAATATTGGGTATACATAGATGAGTTTATTTTATTTCCACTTTTATATCCCTAAATATTGGATTTTTCTATTCTTTATACCTTGAATTGGTTTTGCAGTAATCGATATCCATGTGACAAAAAATTCCACAACACCAAAAGTGACCAATGAACTTCATATTCTTTTGTTGTATTGTGTTTTGGATGGTTGAAACGTATTTTGAAACTTAATTCATTCATATGTAAAATTTATTCATCAAGAAATATTCAGGGGAACACTTATGATTTTATTTTCTAACATCAATATACTTAAAAGAAGTGTGTTTTTCAACTTTATTTACCAACTTTTTATAGAATTATAACCTTTATTAATATTGATAAAGTTTGTGTAAAAAAATCTTCCAAGATATGAGTTTACCTTTTTCTTCAACTTATCAGAAGTTGATACTCTCGATGCACTAAAATTCTTACTACTATTGGATAAAGTCTTTCTTAATGTAACAATTTTCATATAAAATTTGGAAGTGATTATTATCTTTGTTTATTATGAAGATATAACATGAGTAACTTCTATGTTTCTTAATCACATTGACTTCTCAAGACACTTTTTGTTTAAAGTGTTCTTCAAAATTCTATGATTCCTCCTTATTTATTCACATTCAGTTTATAAATTTTGTATCCTTTCATCATGCACCATAATCACTTATTTCAATGAAAAATGAGGTTATTTTACTCAATTTTCCTTGATATCTAGTTGATCATTTTAAAAATAAATAGTTTCCTTATGTGTATCTTTTAATGAATGTTGTTTTTACTTAACACCTTTTTTAGCACATCTTATTCACAAAAATTCCATAGAATAGTCTATTCCACACAAATCGCATTTTCTTCATACTATAGAGGAAATTTTAAAAAATTTGTTTGATTTAAAGAAGGTGTACTAAATGTTTCTTTCCTTATACAATTTATTCTCATCCTATAGTAATTTATCAAGATTTCTAATTCTCATTGTTTTTTCTTCCAACTAAGAGTTCTTATTTTCAAAATAAGATTGAAAGGCATGACATATATCCTTAAATACCTTATTTAAAATTGAATTATCACAACAAATTCAATTTATAATTTCTTCTACAAGGTCGAAAATGTATTAAAAATGTAATACCTATTATTCTTTTGTTTCAAAAATTTCAGAAAATTATGTACCTTCTAAAATCTTATTTCCTAAATCTTACTTCAAGTTACACAGTTATGATTTATTATTTGATATTTCATCCAATTTTTCAATGATATATTAAAGGATAAATGTAATATCTTCAAATAAGAAAATTTTAATGTATTGAATAATTTTGAAATTGAAATATTCAATAGATTCAATAGAATCTTATTTTTAAAAATATTGTTCTAGAGGATCAATTTTCTCATACTCACAAAAATTATTTCAATAAATTTTAACTTTGATTTGTGGTGAACCATCCTTTCAATTATTTTGAGTGGATAACCCTTCATACTCATGAGATTATTTCTTCTTCCTATTTTTTAATATTTTGGATGAAACCTCTATATTTCTAGAACCAAAGTTAAATTCTATATTCATCACATCATGGTGAACTTTCTTAATGTCTGGAAAAATTATTTATTCATGTTATGGAAATCTCTACTTCATATACAAAAGCTAAACAAAACTAGAAACAAAAAAATTTGTAGATATAAAAGGTAACCTTTCCCATATACCAATTAAGATTCGAATGTTAGATCATGCAGTCACCCTAAGGGGGTGGGGGGGGGGGTAATCAGTCGTGGCTAATTCTTACCAATTATATTTAATATATGTAATTTTTTTTCTAATATTCATTTTATCAAACCATTATTATTTGTTAATATGTATGGATCTTCATGAAGTTCATCATCATTATTTTAATTTTATAAAATGAATATGTTATAAATAAAAAATCACACATGTATTTTTATAAGGTTCACCCTCGTTGTGAGAACCTACATCCTTGACGTGGTTACTCCTGTTGGTACATGGATTATTAAAATAATAATATTTTATTTATTTATAATTTATTATTTATACTTAATCACACATTTGAGTAATCTTCTGAAAGGCTATTCCAATATCCCAATAAAAAAATTACGAAATCCTATTAGTTTACAATGGTTTAGTAAAAAAAATTATGGAAACAAAAAAAGTATAATTTTTTTAGATTCATCTCCCAAGGTTCATCTAGAAATTAAATATTATCACTACAAATAGAAAGTTTATATGGTTTCTAACTTTCTTAAAATTAAACTTTTATGAAACATGTATTCTTATTTATTAACAATACTTCTACACCTCATAATCTTTTACTCAAAAACTCTATCGAATTTTATCTATATGGATTCAATGAAAAAACATATCTTATACTTCCAATCAAAAACTATATTCAGAAAAAATATTTAAAATGAAAATGAACTTTGGTAAGAAACTCAATGTGACACAATTTATATAGTATTTCGAAAACATTTACGTGTGAATAGTGTTATCTACATTGTAATTTTTCACACCTTTATATAGGTTTCACAAAAATATAAAAGGATGGAAATAAATTTAATTTTAGTGTTATATAAAATTCATACATTTGAATATCACACTCATTTGGAATTTTATTGGATGCTTCTCAAATATTCTTGAACATAATTTATTTTGCTTCAATTATCCATTATTTTCATCTTTCTTTGAAATTCCTTAAAATCAATGTTTGTGAAACTCTTAAATATTTGTAACCTCAACTTTGTATAACCTATAACATAAAATTTATAATGTAATATTTTTATTACATACAAATTCAACTTGGTAACTTCAACTTTTTACAACTTACAACTTTAACTATTTAGCATTGAATTTATACATCGTGTAACTAGAAATTTTCAGAACAAGAAACATTGTACGTCTAGAAAACTAGAACATTGTATTTTTAATAAAATTGAAACATTGTATATCTAAAAAAATTAAAATTTATTCATTCATAAAACTAAAAAATATTACATTTATAAAACTAAAACTTTGTACGTTTATAAAACTATATCTTTGTATATCTATAAAAATATAACATTGTATGTTCGTAAGACTATAACTTTGTACATTTTGAAAAATAAATGTTTTTATGTTTTAGAAAAATATACCTTTCTGATGAAATTTGTGTTCCAAAAACTGAAAATTTGTCTGTATAGAAGAATAAACCATTCTAAAATAATGTGTGTATGAAAAACTATAATTTTGTACATATAGAAAA
This sequence comes from Viscum album, assembly GCA_963277665.1. NCBI lineage: Eukaryota > Viridiplantae > Streptophyta > Magnoliopsida > Santalales > Viscaceae > Viscum > Viscum album. The sequence continues at coordinate 1,713,872,715 of OY728138.1, read as the reverse complement.
TTAAACTTTTCTAACAAAACATATATATAGAAAAATGTAATTTATAAATACAAAAAACTAAAACATTGTACATTTAATAAAATGAAAATTCTCCAAAAAAAGAATTTCCAGAAAACTAATATTTGAATTTATAAAATAAAAAATTGTTATAACAAAACATGTGTCTATAAAATTAAAACTTTTTCTGTTCAGAAAACTGATACTTTATACATTATAAAAACTAAACCATTGTATATTCATAAAAAATTATCCATATGATCATACTATTTATGCACATTCTCTATCAGACCATAATATTTAAACACATTCTTCATCAAATAATGTGGTTTATACACAGCCTCCATATTATAATTTTATTAATACAAATTATCCATCTGATAGTACTATTCATGCACATTTCCCATATAATAGTACTATTCATCTTCTCAAAAAAAGATCATCCTATTGAAAATAGCCTATCTAATTTACAAAAAAATCAGTTTCCCTTTTTCTTTTATTCAATGGATTTCAACTTACATCATGAGCTTCATCATGAAATTGGAAAGCTTAAAGGATCACAATAACATCATAAAGTATTGTACGAAAGTTATATATGAAAGTAATGTAAAATTTATAACATTATTAATTTATTAATTTCTTCATCTCATCAACATTATCAACTCTTTGAATTTTACATATATTTTTTCTAGTAACTTTCTTAAATTCTAGACATTCAAATTTTCTTCATCTTAACTAATTTTATTCTTCTGACTTTTTAACTTTCTTTATATTAGAAACTTTTTTAAATTATAACTTTTTGGACCTTATCTCTAGAACTATCTGACATTATAACTTTTTTTGACTTTATTAATGCACATAACAATCTAAAATTTTAATTTTTCTAACCTTATTAATTTATATAACTTTTGGAATTTTAAATATCTAAAATTTTAAGACTTTATAACATTTCTGAAATACTTCACCAGTAGAACTTTCTGTTTTTCAACGTCTTTTGAACTTTATTACTTTTTATGTCTCTAGAACATCATGAAATTATATTATTTCTGACAATATACATATGTATAACTTTTTGAATTTATAAATATATTGAACATTCCAACTTTCTAACATTTATAACTTTCCTCATCTGTATAAAAATCTAAATTTTAGCATCTACATAACATTATAACATTCTATATCTCTAGAACATTTTCTCTTTCTAATATTTATAACTTTATTTATCAATATAAATTTATGAATGTATACATCTCAATAGGATTCATCATAGAAATTTATAAACATCCACAAAATCATAAATATTTCCCTTCAAGAAACATTATAACAAATAATTCTTAAAATAATTCTAAAATCATTATTTCAAAACATTATTCTATTAAATTTATATCAAATTTTTCTTAACAAAATTCCTACAACTCATTTAATAATGTTATCCAAACTTCCATAAGGAAAACTTTATTAACATCCCGTTGTAATTTGTAAGGAAAATTTCTTAACTACCATAAAGAATATTTCCTAAGACTCTATATAAACTCATATTCCTTTCAACAAATTTCTTCAATCTTCTAATTTTTGGAAATTAATTCTACCACTCTTCTATAAATTCATCATTGAAATTACAAAAATGCATTGAAAGAATATTCTAAATATGTTTCTAAAAAATCCTAAATGTTCTTGATTAAAAATAATGGTGTCCTTTTTTGTTTGTTTTCCCATTTATCATAACTTTCTTGAAAACAGAGAATAGAAAGAGTATGATATCTATTCACTAAATAAATGTAGGGGTAAAGAAGGGATAATTTTTTATTTTTTCAAATTTTTCTAACACTAATTCACCCGATAATGTTTCCATATCCCAATATATCCTATAAATTATTTTCATTTCATAAGGATCCCCCTATTATTATACTCTCAATAGTCTTAAAAATTGATGTTTTTTGAGTTTTGAGTTTCTCTTTAAAAATTTTATATGATGCATAGATTTAAAAAGACCCATGAGTTCTATTTAATTGTTACCATGGATGATATTTAGACTAAGACACTGACGAATAAGAAGAAAATATATAAAACAATTACAAAAGGCTTCATAAAATAAAGAGTATAGTAACAAATCTCTACTAACTTGTGGTAATAAAACTAGAGTTCATCATGTTATATTTGTAGATAATTATTATGTTTAAGGATGTTGTGATACTATTACATCCATATTATACAAAAGGAGTAAAAATTAATTTCCCAATCTCATAATATTTATGAAGAAAAATGTAGCTTGGATGAAGAAAATTTAGTGTTTGAATCCACAAAAAATAATATGGAAAACATTTTTAACTAAAAATGTTCAAGTAATTTTTGTGGTAATATAGTAACCATATTATCATTCCAAAATTATCCTATTGGGGTGAAAAAAATAAATGGTGAAGATCACACATATATGGATTCACTAAATGAATCAACTTTTTTTAAGAGGATATAATATTTAATTCTCTCAAATAAATAGTCAACTATATTGTTAACTCTTTTTAAAGGATACATAATGAGATCATCCAACTCTAAGATGTGTGTAAATGTATGGATAAGTCTTTGTAGGAAACATTTGGGATAATTATATTGTTCTCCAAACATGTAGGGGCTATAACTGTACTGAATTTGGTTCTTGAATACAGATACTCTTATTTTGAGGATAAATGGCTCCAAAAAATTATAAAAAGTGAAGAATCCAAGAATTTTATCGATGAAAACTTCTCTAAATTATAAGGAAAACCAAATTATTTCATATAATAAAAGAATAAATAAAAATATGTCAAATCCTTGAAGATTAAATATCTTTACAATCTACTAAAACTGAAGAAACAAATACATGGATATCATGTTAAAATGATTAAAAAGGATTGTAAAGACAATTTAAGATCAAATATGGATGAAAAATTAGGTTCAATATAAGGATACTTGAATTGATTATTAAAATTACAAATTCATAACTAACATAAGAATATTCTTCATGAAAATCAAAGAAGAGAGTTGTTACTACCCAAAATTACAAAGACTAATCTTGTGATAAAAGACCAATTTTTGAGGGAAAATGTGAATTTCATCATTTAATAAAGAATATATAGAAATATAAAATCAAAACTCCTAATACATAATTTAAAATTATTTCTTCACTAATTATGGATCCAGGTATAGTATAGGTTTTGAAACAAAATCTTTAATATTTGATAAATAAATAATATAAGAAACCCAACAACATATTTATGATGGATATGAGAAGTTTTAGTATAATTTATTCCCTATATACTTCACAAAATAACATTCATTCTATATAAAAATAAGTTTGAATCAAATTTATCCAGCATGCAACTCAATTGAAGAAATCAAGGGTTTTTAGATAATTTGAGACCTATGTAAATCTCATTCACACATATATTCATTGTTGTAATAATATTAATTAAATAATATTTTACGATTTATTACTTGGGAATGAATAAATGTATATTGAATAAAGGTGGACATTTTTTTACCTCAAATAGATTTAAAATCATTAAAAAAAATTATGAAACTTGAAATAAAAGTCATCAAAATAGATAATCATGAATATCCAAATAAAATAAGAACATCCCAAAAATAATAGAGGATATAAAACCAAATAAACAAAATAAATATGAGTATTTTTTAGAAAATAGTCTGAATAAAGAAGTTGAATAAAATATTCCTAGGAAGTTATTAAATAAGGTAGGTGGGTTATCCTTGGGAATAAACTACATAAAAATGTTTCTAAAGATAAAAAATAAGAATTAATGGTGAGTTATCCTTGGGAATAAAAAACATAAAATTGTTTCTGAAAACAAAACTATGAAATAAAATAAGAATTATAGAGGGAAAAAGAAGATTTTTTATTGTAAATGGGGACACATTGAGGAGTTTTACTTGAAATCAATTTGTGTTGGTGTATATGGAAGTAATCTGGAGTATAAGGGACTAATATTCCATTTCAAAAAAAGAAATATATAAGTGAAGATAAATTCTGAGAAACCATATGAAGATCTAAGAAATAAAAGAATAATACTAAATAATGTATGATCATTTATCCAAATAAAAAATAAATTGAAATAAAATAAGATGAATAAAAGGAATGTTTTAAAGGGAAATAAATAATTACATAAGAAGAAGAAATAAAATTTCATGAGAGGCTGTCAATAAATAATGAACCAAGAATGTGAAAAGAGTTGTATAGGAGATGTAATCATATATGACACAACTGAAAGTATTTTTTAAAAATTCTACCAATTCAATAAGACCAACATAAAAAAATAAATCTTCTAATAGAATATATATATTCAATAATGGTTGGTGTAATGAAAAAATTCCCACATATTGAAGAGAGAATAATAAATGTTTCCATGTGGCCAATGGGAAAATAAAATTGGAATACCATAAGTCTAATCATGAGGAGTTCACCAAAATATAGAGATAAAGAATGAATATTCAGTTAGTTGAGATATCAATCTCAACCTTTTTTATCTCATTAGGGATCCAAGTAGTTACACCATATTCTAATATCGATTGCATTTTAGTTTTTTTTACTTCTATACAAATAATTTAGGGCAATTCCTATGTTTAAGGGGATAAATAAGAAGATATGAATACTGTAAAAATTATAAAATTGATAAAATAATGCACAAACATTTTATGATCTATCATTTTTCCTCTTTAAGATTGTTTAGTGAACATCCTTAATGAAGTTTAGTTAGAGTGTCTCCATGAGGGGAAGAAAAATTAAGAAATTTAAGAAGATATCCATACTATAATTTCATTATAATTTATGAAAATCTTGATTTATGGAACGTTCTAGAAAAACGTTATCATGGTTTTTTATGGATATTCTCTCATATTTTTTTAACAATTAAATAAGGTATTGGGGGTATTAATTTATCAATGTAATGAAAAATAAGTATTTTTAAGAAATATTAGGGTTTAATATCTCAATCAAAACCTACTAATTGTTTTAGAATGATTTAAATTTTTGTATTAAAATTAGTATAGGATTTTAGGTTGAAATATTACATGATAATATTTTTAAAAAGTGACATTAACCAAAAACTAATTGAATAGTCCCTAAAAATGAATTTTGAGTTTGTATGATATTTAGTTGGTTTGAAGATAGATTTGGTGTCTAAGTAAGATCCTATTGTTTTTTTACATTGATAATAGATCAAGTTTAATTAGAGTTGAATAATTAATGGATCATTACATTATGTTAATTGATATTATCTTCTCTTATATTTTTTTTATTTACTATCAATTAGTGTGGGATATAATAAAAAATGAAAAATATTGACTTGTTATTTTCAATATTTGTATTATAATGAAATACAATGTGGAGATTTTTAACCCACATGATGTGTGTTTTGTATTTATTCAAGGAAGAAGTATAAAATAATAAATATGTTAATATATTTTGAGATATTTTGTTTTGAATGAAGTTGTATTGGAGTTCCCAAGATATGTTTCATTGAATGGGGATTGGGGTGTGGACTGAGTAATCCTATTGGATCTTGACATATATTACTTCCACTGTTTATATAAAAAATATAGCGAGTTTTTTAAAATTAATAATATAAAAATACATGTGATATGTCTTCATTGGTGATGACTTTTAGTGTATAGATATTTCTTGATAAGACATGAGTAAAATTCTAAAATTATAGGTTAACGATTATTGGAAATTTGATAAATTCCTTTAATGCATAATATATTTTATAGATTTTTATATTTGGATAAGTTCATTAGTGTTTAAATATGATATATGACATTTTTTTTCTTGCATAAGTTTTTATAGATATGAAATTTAAAAATTCCTCCAACACTAGGTGATATAAAAGTTATTTATGATGCGTATCTTCCTTGATATAGGTCTAAGAAGAAAATTATTGAAGTAGTAAAACTTATTTTAAATTTATGATTAACAAAAACATGTAAATTATACATAATATTAAGGATATGAAATAATGACATGGAGAAACTAATGTATATAATATATTTTTGACACAAAGAAGTCTTTAGTATATAAATAACAGGTCCCTTGGAAGGTTAACTAAAAATATTTAAAATATGATATCATACATATGACATGAAAGATGTTTTTTTAATAGATAAGAAGTTTCCTGGTAGTGAAATAATTTAAGGAATGAGACCTATGTTACTTAAAAGAGAGAACTAAAAAGTTATTTTGGTACGCATAGTGAGAATTTGAAATTGGAAGGGTTATTTCATAAGATTAATTCAAAGTGGTTAATCAAAAAATGTAAAGAGAAATATATTTTTTAAGATCCATGTACCCTTATGATAATATTTTAAACTAAAATATATAAAAAAATAGAGCCATTGATTTCATAAGCATGATATGATATTCAATAAGGGTGATTTAAATATTCATAGGGGTTATTTATTTTTTGTAACAACCATTGAGAATAATAAATAAACAAAGGCATGAAGCTCTATGTGTCATATAAGATTAAATGTGGAATACATAAGATTTATTGATTTTTTCAATAAAGTATTCTGATTTATTTGTTAAAACTCGTAGAGTTTTTTGTAAGACTCATAATAGAGCCATATATTGGAAAATTGAGGTCACATAACAGTTATTTTGAAAAATATTTGGCTTATAAAGCTTTGATAATAAATTTTTAATATTACAAAATAGTTGTGGAGTATTTGTAAGACTTTGAGATTTTATTAGACACTTGATCAAAATGTAAGATTCTTCAGTCTGTAATAAATTTTGATAAGAAATTATGTTTATGTCATTATTTCAGAAAATGAAATAATTTTTTTTGATATTAGTAAATGGTTTTATAGAATTTAAAAAGCTAGAGTTCTAACAGTTAAAGATCATAAATATGAACTAGAATATTCTAGTACTATTCGATTCATGAAATAAACATCACAATTACTCCAAGGTAATTTTGATTTAAGATGATTTAAGAAATATTTGGGATAATATTTACACAGAAAAGGTAAGACCATGATATAAGAAAGATGAATATGAAATATCATCCGAATTTTATTTTTTTATCGAAGATTTTTTAACCAAAAATGTATAAATACACATTGTAGTGTTTGATGAGAATAGTGTCATAGGAGAACAAAAAAACATGATAGGATCCTCGAAATGATTCAATGTATATTACAAATAGAATTAAACAAGATAATGTTTTCAAAGAAGATTTAAATTATAATAAGTCTAGAGTGTCATTGAGATTAAAAAAAAAATTATTGGTAATATGATGATAATTATATTGATATGCTACCACAAATAAAATAAGACTTCTATATTAAAATATGGAAATATTCTTACTTGAATTGAAATATAAAATATATAGAAGAATAATAAAAGGGTATATTTTTGCACTATTATCATAACAAAATACCTTGTGTTTAAAGAGAAGATAAGAATGGATACTATATATGTTTCTGATCATGTTTATTTAATTGATAAGTAGTCTTGATGTTGTTTTTATCCAAAAATATTATTTTATTTGAATATAAGAAGAAGATCCAACATAATGTGAGAGATATTGTTCTTGTGTATTTAAGATGAATAAAAACAAATATCTTAGCCTTTTATTCTATAGATTATCATTTAGGATGAAGGATTGAGACGAAAAAATTAGGACATTATTATATCATAAGGTCAAAATAATTATGAGGCATCCATTGTGGTTGATAAGGTTTTAAGATGTTTATCAAATCCATATCATCTAATAGGGACATAAGCCTACACTATTGATCATACCTCAAGAAGGTGTTACTATTTTCCTATATATAAAGATCTAAAATATGGTTCTTTTATTATACTTGGTCTGTAATTAGAAAACAAGTCCTAGGATATACTCTTGCATTAAATTTTCATTACAACAAAAGAGGGGCATAGTGAAAGTGGGATAAAATATACCATATATCAGGGATCTAGTCATCCATTTTAGAAGAAAACCTGAATAAAAACTGTAATTTCCATTATTGTAACCTTTCATGTTTATCATAACATATATGGAAACCCTAAAAGGTAAATAGTGATAGATCCATTCACCAAATAATTGTAGATGAATGGAAGATATAAATTTTAATAGGTAATAAGTTATCTGACCCCGATTCGTCCCCTCCCTCAGTGCTGTCCATATCCCAAGTGATCTGAAATACTAACCTTATATAATATTGAATGAGATAAAAATTTGAAAATATGAATATCTTATTGTCATGTCCTGACATAAAAATATTCATAAGGGTCCCTATCAAGACCCTCCATCCATTAATCACAAGTAATCAATTGGTAGTGGCAACTCAGTGTTATATCAGGTTCAATTCGTAACCATGATTTGTTCATATTTTTAATACAAGGAAAATAAAACAATTTGATGATTGATTATTCACATTAATCATCTTATTTTTCATACAATAATTTATTTAACCAAAATACCAATAAAATATTTATCACTAAAAATTATGTATACCATCCTCAATCCATTGTTATATATTAAGTCATCAATCAATAGAAGATATTATAATCATACTTATGGTGATGGGTTCCATAGAATCCCTTATTCATCACAATTGTCACATATCTTTTTTCATCTCATCGGACAACTCACATCTATGTTTTTTTGTAATTTTATCATTTTATAATATCTAAATCACTAAATTAAATGAATAGTTTCAATCTAATAATAAAAAAGTATATATTTAATTTTAAATTATTTATAATCATATTCACTAAAAAATTTAATATCCAATATTTTTAAATGTAAAAAATGATTTTATAACAATCTTCTTTGATCTAAAAATTATCAATATTATGATTTATATGGAAAAAAGTGATATTAAGAAACTATTAATTATATTCAAGAACCTGGATAGAAATATATATTTTTATCCATTTTTACCTATATATATACAAACATGTAAATAAAAATAAAATATTATTTTTCTTAACAACTGTAAACTCTTCACTACTACAGTTAAATATCTAATAAGTTATTTCATATAATTGGATAGAAACCATTAATTATCAACAAATACCTCAAAATAAAACCATAGTTTCCCTATTTATAGTCTGTCTCCACTAATTACCTCCATACACTAAGCCGAAAATGTTTTTGTCATATTTACTCATCACTATATAAAATCAAGACACCCCACCATCCTTTCCCCTTTCACAGATTTGAACCTAGCACTATCAAATGATTAATGGTACCCTTCAAAAATAATTATCTCCATCCACGTTACAAATTTCACAACCATTATAAATCTTAATCTATCATCAATTTACTCTATTTTTATATATGATCAATTGGTAACCCATCAGTAGAGCCTATATATCTTCATTTCTAATTTCTATATAACCTTCTATCACCATATTTTTTTTCAAAATCTCACAACTTTGTGAAATTCAAGGTTTGATTCATCAAAATTCATTACGGTTTCCTATGGCATATTTCAAGGAAATAAGAGTGTATGGTCAACTAGTTTCTCACCTAAAGAGTCTATTAATAATAATTTCATTCAATATTATAAAAATATATAATCTATATAATATATTTAAAAATAACTAAACTAAAATACATAAGAAATTAAAAATACGTTTAACCCTACCTATAAGAACTATCATCTCCTTCCCCAATTCCTTTAAAATGATCCATCTATTTTTTCATGCTAAAAATGTCATTAAAGGGGGTGGGAATTTTTTCTAATTGGTTATATGTAGGACCTAAGACCCATTATTAATTTATATCAATGTTAAAATTATATTGAATCCCAATAAATAAAACATTAACATGATCTCAATTTGAGTAATATTTTGAAATATACGATAATTTTTACCCAAAAACAAAAGAAATATCCCCGACACTGTTAATTAATAAATAAATTAACTGAGCCTCAAAACATTTTTTATTCATAAAAAACATCAACATAAAGGTATATATCACATTTTTATATCATAAAAAACGTTATAATTTTTAGGGATATTTACATTTTTAAATTATAATTTTATTCCTTAAATAAGATATTACCGATTTGATATTGCAAATTTAATAACTCCAAAACATAAATTTTTAACCTTATATACTTTATGTGAAGTTTTAAATAAAATTTCATTTAAAAAAGTATGAACATTTAAAAAAATATTTATTTAATAAGAAAATTCCTTATAATAGTAATATTTTCCAACTATAAAAAATTATCATGGACATATAAAATGAATATTAAATTATATTTACTCATTTTATTTGCATGACATTTATTTTACATGGATACTTTCTAGAAATTCATTTTTTGTAAATATAAACATAAATTTGAATTCTATTACCTTTAGTATTTCATTAAACCATTGAGGTCCTTATTTAATTTTCACAATTTAGTGACTTATTTTTATAGAAGAAACAATCAATTTGATCAATATAAACCCTTTATTATAATTATACATTCATGAAATAATACTTCACATCCATTTAATAAAATGTTCAATTTATGGTTGTGGTAATACGTAGTAATATTTCAATATCCATTAACCATGTAACATGTGAAATTTTTTATTCAAAATAAATTCTTTTAACTTGTGTATATCCATGGAAAAAGATCCAAGAATTATTTTTCAAAACACATATTTTTTATTTGATTTATTCTTAAATAATAACTTGGTTCCATTTACATTTTCTCCTATTATCCTTTTGACGATATCTAATGTTGTATTTTTATCAATTAAATTAAAATATTTTTTATATCATTCACCTATTCAATGTGATCAATAACCTCATTATTTTAATATTTCTTAGTTTGATGAAATATGAACGTTTTATTAGATAATTTTAATTTTTTTTATTCAAACTAAATCAATTTTATATCTTTTAATATTTTTTATTTCACCTTTCTTTATCACATACTTATACTTTTTTGTGAATTTAAAAATAATTTCTTCACTATTTCTAATGAAATTATAATCATTATCATAAATCGGTTTCTTATCATCAAATTGTTCATCTTAATTATTTATAAAATTTTTAATTTCATCATGCACCATCTTTTAATAAATTATTATTTCAAATATTTCATCGCGGGTTATTCAATGATTTTCACAACATAACAACCCTTTATTTTTAAAAATTATTATTTCAAAACCTATAACCTCTTATATTTTAGAAATAAATTGTAAATGTTTATTAAACATATTTCTCATAACATTTACCTGAAATTATATTATAATTTCTAATAAAACATGGGTTTCAAAATACTATAAAAAATCTCCCAAATTTTTTATTATTCTTCCACAATTTAAATATTATTTTATTAAAATTGGATCTCAATAGGAATATATTTTTTATGTGTAAAAATATGAGTAATACTCTTTCAAAAATTATTCTGAAATTTTAAATTTAGTAATCATGGTATTTTCTATCTGAATAAGTATTTTATTCTTCCTTTAATTTACTCTATTTTTTGTGGTATTTATATATTTTTTGATTCAAAATTAATTCCATAATTTTTCAAATGAGGCTTGACGAAGTTATTTTTGTATCTATTTCTATTATCAGTTCTCAAATTTTTTATTTACATACCATTCTTTTTCAACATTAGTTCTAAAATATTTTAATTTCATCATATCTTATAATTTTTTATTCAAAAAAAGGAAAAATTTTCATTCTTATGAAATCATCAGTGAAAACTTATAAAAAAATAATTATTTGTATTTTTATGTCACATAAGTTCAAATAAGTAAAAAATAAATTATTTCTAATGTCTGTGGTATGAATTTCAACTCTTTGGTGACTTCCATTGACCATTTTACTTTTTGATATTTTTCATAGACAATTCCCTTTTCACTCTTTAAATTAAAAATATATATCACAACATCATTATATTTTATTTTTCTCATGATCATTGGATAAAAAAATGAGGTTTTTATGCCATTTATTATTGTTAGCCATTTCTATAAAGTAACAATTATTTTTAGAATTTTTTTAGAATATATATTTTTTATTTTCTCACCATTAATAAAACTCTTATATCCTTTAATGTCATGATTATGTATCCGTTTATTCTAAAAAATATATCCTTTAAATTATAATAATGACAAATTAATCTAAAAAATATTCCCATAAATAAATAATAACTCGTTTAATTTTATTTTATGTGCCTCTAATTTAGTTGATTTATGTATTTTAATTTTCAAATAATTTTTGTTTCCAAAACTAACGATCAAATTCGTATTATTTTTAATATTCTTTATGAAATATGTTTCACTTATAATATATGAATAGAAATGATTATGTATAACCCATTATTTTTTAATTTTACTATCCTTTAATTAAACATCCATATCATAAGAATTTTTTTCTTATTATTATTCCCGATAGATATTTAACATTAGTTGACTAAATTACATTCTCAAGGAGTATAATTCAAAACACTTATGCATAATGAAAAGATTTATCACATATTTCAAAAGAATATTAAATATTATTTTATATTTTTAAAAAATAAAAGGCCACTTTTATTCAAAATGTTTCTAGTTTAAATGAGTAACAAAGGATATTTTTTGGATGGCTGGGCTCAATAAAAATTGTAATGTGGATTATTATTGGTTTTCTAGGTGAAAATTAATATTGGGAAATATATAGATAGTTATCTTGATAGTTAGTAATATATAAATTCATGAAGCGGATAAGAATGAGTCTTTTTCAAGGTTTATGATAAGAAGGCATGTTTTGGGAATGGAGGTACGATCTCAGGAGATATGAGGTTCTTGTGCATTAAAAGGATATTGGCAATGTACATAATAAAATAATACATTAGTTTCTGAAAGAGAATAGAATGGGAGAAACATGATGAGAAAATAAATCACCCAAAAAAATAGAAACAAAGGGTCAAACTACCACATCATGAGGGTATATACTAATTTTATAAAAGTAAAGGGTTGTAATCCCTTAGTAAAATTTATTTTATCTTTAATAGTTTTGTTCCACCTTTTAATTATCCTAATATCCCCTATATAAATACTTTTATATCTTATTTATAATGAAATGTTATACTATAAATAATAATATTTATGTTTATATATTCTACAAGCCCATCAATTTTTCTAATATATGGATTTTTTTATTAAGAAAATTTTCTACCTTTAAATGTTATGTTTCTACTTGGGATTTATTTGTGTATATTTTGGAATATAAAAATCATTTTTTAGTTTCTTAGAAAGGTAAATTTCATAAAATGTTTTAAAATATCCATTGACATATAGGTGGGTGATTCCCATTTATTTTCCACCAATATTTTCTAAAAATCATTCTTAACAAACACTATTTTAATAAATAGTTTTGGAATTTTGAAAAAATTATTAAAATTTACTTTTCTCAATATATTACAATATTGAAACATGTGTAAAAAGTTAAACCCATTTTTTTAGAGTTAAACCCATTTTTTACCTTTAGAGTGATTATATTTAGAGTTCAGAAACTACTCTAATTTATTAATGTTTAGTTCTCATTTTTTTCAATTTCCTTAGATGATTCGTCTTAGATCTCTTTAGCTTCACTGAAATCATCCCTCAGATTATCCAAAGTTTTTTCATCATATTGTAAATTTTATTATAACTAAAATATGTTATTCTCCTTCACATGAAACTTTGCATCGTTATTATTCTTATAACAATATGTTAAGAAACATGAAATCAATGAATTTTAAATTAATATAAAAATTTAACTACATTATTTTAAAATTAATTTTTTTATTTCTTAACCTCCTTTTTAAAACTATTTTTTTCCTTATTGATTTTGGAATTGGGATCAATATATATTTTTAATTCAAACATTAATAATTATTTTAAAAATCCATTTATGTTCTTGGTTTTTTATATTGTATGATATAAATCATTTAAAAATGCTCAATGAAATAAATTTGAATAAATATTGTGGAGTTTCATAATGTTTTTAGGATATTTAAATGGTTTTAATTATAGAATAAAAATCATTTCCTAATATACTACTAATTAAAAAATTATTTTTTTAATACAAAACCAAATATTAATGATTAAATAATTTCGCCATTATTATTTATAGAATGCTTTTAACTAGAGGCACATAAATTATTAAATCTTAATTGATAAATATTTCTTGTTTATTCTTCATGTAAGATTTAATATTTTAATAAGAGTGAAATTATATGTATTATGGTTTATAAATCACACTAAAACATGACACCAAAATTTATTAATAAATATTTTTCATAAGAAAGTAGTGTAGGGTTTTCCATGTTATTAATGTGTTTTTAAAACAATTGAAGGCTATAAATATTGAGATTAAATGCATTTATGTTTTATTTAATTTCATCATTTAATGATTAATTTAACATATATATTTTAAAATTCAATGATGGAATGAATTTCCTAAAATAATTTAAGTATATTTTATGATTTTAGAGTTTTATATATTTTTAATATATTACACAATATACTCATAATTATGTTATAATATCAGTTACATCTAAATATTTTGGCAGAATTTAAGAACCTTTAAATTTTGAAGTATTTGGATGAGATAGGGATGTATTTTTAAAATTATTCGATGGTTTTAACTATCTAAAAATGTGAATGTATGGGCCTCGTGACTATATAGGTGATAAAAACAAGAAGAGATCAAATCCATTAATCATCTCTTATGATGTGATCAAAAGAGATACACATATATATGGAAAATAAGAGGGGAATATCTAAAAAAACATAGAATAATTTTCTAGAAATTAATGTACTTATAAAAATTAGAAGAATATGATTATAGAACCCTAAAAATTTATTTTAAAATAACAATAATCTTGATATATTTGTTAATACAAAACACTTAGTTTTATTCGAATTGAGATTTATTATAAAAATAATATTATTTAAATGTGACTATTATAAAATTATCATTAAATTAGTGAGAATGAATATGTTTAACTTAATTAGAAAATTAATTAACAATTTTCCAAATCAATAAAAATTTATTGATTAATTTTTATGAAATAAGGACTGAATTGTTAGTTAAGTAATTTTATTCATCAAAAATAGATTTTGATAAAAAAAATATTTTCATTGTAATTTGTGCATGGAAATTATAATTAATTTCTTCCATATATAAAAATTTATTTAATGAAATGAAAATAATATTTTAAATTAGTATATCAAAATTAACATATGGTTATTTTTTTATTTTCTAAAATTCTTAATTTATATGCGAATAGAGAAAAATATCAATTTTTCAAATAATATCATTTATTTTCATTAAATCAGTTAATTTAATGATCTAATTATATTTTTGAAATTGTTATTAAATTGAAATATTATCCATATAATTATAATAATATAAATTACTCAATTTTAAATATAAATATGAATGATTTTGATATAAGTTGTTTTTTATTCTTAAAAATACATTTTTCTAAAGACAAATTTTCATTGAGCTTTATGAATGTATATTCAAATTGATTTCTGCCAATTCTAGTGATTCAATATTGAGAAATGGATACCATATTTGTAATCGGTATATTAAAATTTATAAAATAAGTACCTTTTATTTCTAATTATTATGAATTGTAATTGTGGTAAATATTTGTCACATAGATAAGAGTAAAATTGGTAAAATAGAGTTAAGACAATGATGTAAGGTCACAAAATAAATTAAACACTTCCCTTAATTTCCTTTTAGGGGATAAATTCAACCCAATATATCCAAAAATTTCAATATATAATATTTGGATGCCCTTTTTGATCGATGATGATATTTAGATTATTTTTTATGTAAAAGAAATTCCACAAATGTCACTCTCTTGACTTTAATATCATTAAAAATAATGCATAAGTATAAAAATATGATAATTTTGGTTCAAAATATTTTTTTTCTAATATGAACTATTTTTTATCATGGTAATTTTATTTTAAATTTTAGTAAAAAATTAATTACCTAATATGTTTACGCAGCACAAAAATAGTATGTATTCAATTAATAAAAAATACAATAAATTACTTTAGCAATAATAAAAGAAATAAAATTTGGGCAAATAATTTTTTCCATGAATTTTCTAGAAAAATATCACATACTAGAGATATTTCATTATATTAGATTCTGATTTAATATTTTTTTCTCAACATTTTTAATGTCAAATTAAATGAATAGTTCCAAAAATATAATGAAGGATTTTTTTGAAATAATATTCTATTAAATTATTTAGAACTCATAAAAATCATGAAACAAGACATGGTAGATAACATACCATCCAAACTATCAGCCATTTTCCATTTATGATCCAATTTTTGCCATATATGTAAAATTATAACCAATTAAAATTGAATTGGTTGTTACCAGGGTTAAGGTTTTAATTTTTAAACACAGGGGGTAATGAAAAATATAAGGTTTAAAATGAAAAAAAAACTATATAAATTTCATTTTATTGGGATATTTCAAACTTATCTTATTTTTATTTTAATATCTATCCTTTTGGAATCATTTAGATTAAGAATTTAAAATTATATTTTAATATTTTTTGAAATTCCATGTGTGTCCTTTCCCACCCTTATGAAAGGACACCCCTTCTCTCTTTTCTTTTCACCATCATGATCCATATATATTAACCAAAACTTGAGTAGTGGTATTTGAAAATTATCTATACATTAATTAAAGGTTTTTTTCTTATTAAAATATCCTTACAAGGTTCCTTAATAATGGATCAAAATGTGGCTTACAGAAGAAGAGGTAATTGTCTTACTCAACCAATTTTAATTTATTTATTGTTGTATCTCCTATAAATATATGGAATTAATAATAAAAGTGATAAATTATTTTTTATAAATATACTAAAATTTTATTATGATTATGTAACAAAAAATATCCACCCTCTACTTCATTAACTGGGAAGTGAGAGTATTTCTTGTGTGTACATGTAGAGTACCGCCTGCACATAGTGATACAATTCATTTTACATAACCATTATTCAAGGATAGTTATTTTTATGGATTTAATATTATTACATGTTATTTTTGAAATAATTATTCTTCTACAATTATAATATCATATCTATTCATACCTTATAATCCATCGGAAAATGATAATGTCACTCGTGTGTAACTGTGGACTATCACCTCCATGAAAAGTTGAGATTTGTTTTTTTCTTTTTTATATTGATGATAATAATTATATATTTAATAAATATATAAGATTATATGATATAATATATATTCATTTAAATTTAATTTTTATTCACCTTTCTTTTGCTCCATTTGTTGGAAAGTTAAAACATTGTTGGTGTGTACGTATGACCTACCTTCTCCATGAATAGTGTAATTAATTTTTATATATATATATATTTTGGTTTACTATAAATATGAATAGAATTATTAAATATGATATTTATATAATAAATTTTTTTGATATGTTTTAACCAAGATCAAATTATAAGGATATGAATTACCGAGATGAAATAATCATGAAAAAGGAAACAACCAACACTTGGAATCCATATTTTTAATAAATATTTATTAATAAATGAGTGTTAAAATGTTATAAGTGGATCATATATGATATTATAACTATGTAAATGACTCTATATTAAAATTATAATAAATTAAAATTCATTATTTTCAATGTTAAATGTAATAACTAGTCCCCCAGGGCCCATGTCGGGACTACCCCAAGCCCACATTTCATAGACCAGGGGCTAGAGACTAGTAATGAAAAGGCATATCATCTTAAACAGGAAGGATATTTCTTTAATCCTACAGAAAAATAGTCCAAAAACACAATAGGAAGAAAACCACAAAGTAAAACTATATAGTAAAAGAGTGAGTACTATAAGTAAAGGGGGTCAGAATACATGTGTAATACCCCCGGTTTCGGGCACATAACCTCTTTCCTCATGTTTTTTTAAATGGTGTGTCTTTGATTGGGTTTCCATAAAATAGAGAGTTCCCTTAATATAGATATCTTCCACAAAGTGGTGTGTTTCTATAAAGTGGGGTGTTTCCATAAAAAATGTTTTTCTGTAAAAAGGGTAAATTTGAAGGATGGGAGAGTTTGTGGGGTTTATTAGGAGTCCTGTGACCAAAAGGAAGCTCGCACAATACATACACGGTTGGCCCAAACCATGTGGTCCAACCTTGCGCAGAGGTCAAATCTAGATCCTATTTTCTATAAGCTTACTCAGTTTTGCTCTATATATTTTAGATTGGCTTCACAACGCCCCTATTTTGAGATTATACTCCCTAGAAGGCTGGTGAACCCCCCCCCCCCAAATGAGTTGGAGCCAACCCAGAGCATTCCCTTGGTGATTTCGAGTCCAATTCTTGAGGTATGTCTCCATTCTATCCTGATTTGTCACGTTTTCGTAGATATTCTTAGATATACTTCTCTGATCTCCATTCATTCTCATATTTGATCCTATAGTGAGGATATCTATGTTTTTGGATGCCAAATAATTCAATGTTGGGTCTTGATCTTGATAGGATAAGAGATCTAAGTCCACTCTTGGATAATTGACCCACTTTATTGTGTGTTCGTCATATGTTGTCAAAGTTTTGTCAAAAACTTCGAGGTAAGTGTCTTCTATCTCAATTCCTCTTGATAGAATTTTTTGTATTAGATTTAAATTGGTTTATCGATTGTGAAATTCATGGAAAAATATTCATTTGTGATGATTTATGGTTTTTGTGAAATTGCGTGATCTTGGTGAATAATTGTGAAAAGGGGGTTTAGTTTGATGAATTTAAAATTATGAATTTAAATTATGGATTTTATGGAATTTAAAAATGGTTTATAGAAAATATTTTTTTCAATTGAAATGGTTTTCAATAAAAAATGGAGTTTTATTAAAATGGTTTGGAATTGAAATGGTTAGGCATTGAAATGGTTTTGACAGAAATGGTATTTAATAAAAAGGTGTTTTTATTTAAAGGGTTGTTTTGTCATGATTCATGGGACTATGGGGTGTGTTTTCATATTTCATATACAAGGTTTGGTTAAAATATGACCTTGTTCTCAGTGAAAAATGATTAATGACACATGGGAATTTCATACGCGGGGCTTGGTTGAAATATGACTTTATGCTCGGTGCCAAAGGGTTAATGGAACATGGGATACAATGACCTTGTGAAGACTTGGTAGATCGACGAGAAACCACTCATGAGTATGGAACTATCATAATGTAGCATGCATGGTTGGTTTCATGAGTTTGACGAATGGTTGGGTATGCTGATAAAGAGATATTTTCGAATGGTTATAAAATTTGTTTAGTTATTTTTCTGGAAAAATATCTTGATGGAATAAATTGGTTTCATTTTCACTTGTATGCATTGGTAATGAATGGTTTGGGAAACTTGTTAATATTTATTTATAAACTTTTTTTGAGAAATTGTTTTATATAATTTTTTCAAACTCTTCTATCCTAGTGGCATGAGTAGGGATTTCATTGGGTGAAACCTACTGAGTTTTATACTCACCCCTGCTTTGGCACTTTGGTGCTTTTGCAGATGTTGTCTTTTGGGACAGGGTAAAAGGTAATGTTTCACATGTGTTTAGCACTACCTCGTGATGTTTTTGATATTCGGAGATTTTGGAGCTTGGATCTTTTGGAGCATGGAGTCGTGGGAGATTCTTGCATAGTCTATCCTCTATGTACTTTGATACTCAGTTATTCTTCCATTGTTGCTTATTTTGATGTGGTTTTGAGATACATGAAGTTCTTGAGTTGTCTTTCATCCATTCATGAATCATGTAATGAATATTTGGTTATGGTTGTTCTATTATTTGGTTTATTTCATAAAGGTTAAATCGTCCCCCACTTGTATTTGAAACCCTTTGACATTTATTGGTAGCCTTTGGCATCTCAAGGATGTATCTTAAGGCCAAGTAATGACTCATTGTACTCTCAAGCCAATGAGAATTGTAGGGTCATTAAAAATTGTATCAGTCTGGTCCTTCCTTGGTGTTAAAAATGATATCATCTTGGTTGGTCCTTGCCTAACAAGTAGTCATCAGTGTTCTTGGTCTTGGAGTTGAAATCACTTTTTATCTATTCCTTGGGTCAGACTCTTAGAAAGGAGTAGGATTGTCGGAACATGAAATGTATAACATAAAAGGATGTAGCTAACCCTTTTATGATGAACATCAAGTAACCAGGGAGTTTGTTAAATAAGTGTTTGGAGACACTTCTAGGATTTTAAAATCCCATTGTCATGGGTTTACCTAATGATATGAGCATGATATGCATTGTAGAGGAATGACATCCCACTAGTATTTCATACATTGTTTCGAATAATGATTCATGTTGTGGAAAAACTATTGATTTTGGAAGAAGAATGAAATTTTTTCTCAAGTGAATGATTTTGAAAAATGGAATGCTTTTAGTATTTTAAAAATGGCTTAATTTTCAAAAAACATTTTGAATGTTTTCAAAAATTATTAAACATGGAAGAAGGTGGATTTTGTAAAACAATGTGGTGATAGTTGATTTGATAGAATTTGAAATGCTAAGCTATTAGTTGCTAGAGAGCGAGACTTTTATATTTTGTTGTTTTTTAGAAAATGGCACCCGATAAGTGTTATAAGAACATGTTAAAAGAGGCTGTTGAAGAATTTGGTTGCACCCGAGCCATAGGTGAACCAATATTTTTTCAAAAGCATCGCTTAGGCTATTCAAAGCGTATAGTTGGGATTGTTGTTGGATACTCTGTTTACGATATCTATCACTACTAAAAATCCAAGTTGAAGAAGTACAATTGTCTTCCCCAGAGGGGCTAATAACTATAACACTAAGATGAATAGGAATTGGGGAACCTATTTTCTATGATTAAAACATGAAATGATGCCTTCTATAATAAAACTCCAAACTCTTCTTGGTGAAATAGAATGTCGATCCTTCCTATGTAGAGCGTGTGTTATAACTGTTGATGGATCTGAGCTAAAATGGGACTTCTTGATATTTGATATGGATGTATATGATATAATCATGGGTATGGATTGGCTGCCAATGTTCAAGGCTCAAATCGACTGTTATAGGATAACAGTTAGTTTCATGACTGGGGACAACATCAAGCATATCTTTAGAGGGGATAGGATTGTAAAGAAGGGTGCAAAGAGATTGTTGGAACCAATGGTGGGAACGATCTCTTACCAGTTGGCAGAGTTGACATTGTAATTAATGAAAGAGATCAAGGTAAATAGTTTTGGAACTATTGTAGATCAATTTCTACATGTCTTTCCCAAGAAATTCTCAAGGTTACCACCTCTAAGGGAATTGGACTTTATGATTGAACTCCTTCTAGGGACCAGTCCTATTTCCCTTCCATATTATAGGATGGCACCAACAGAGTTACCGGAATTGAATGTGCAGTTAGAGGAGTTGGAAAGAAAGGTTTTCATTCGACCAAGTACGTCTCCATGGGAAACACCGATTTTGTTCATGAGGAAGGAATATGGAACTCTTTGGGTGTGTGTTGATTATTGTAATCTTATCCAAGTTACAATAAAGAACAAATATCCACTTCCACGCATTGATGATATGTTAGATCAATTAAGGGGAGCTCAGTGGTTCTCCAAGATTGACTTGCGATCAGGATATCACCAAATGAGAGTTCGGAAAGAGGATATTCCAAAGATAGTTTCAGAAGTAGATATGTCCAATATGAATATGTAGTCATGACTTTTGGTATAATGAATGCACCAGATGTCTTCATGGGATTAATGAATTAGATATTTCAAAAATATCTAGATTCTTTTGTTGTGGTGTTTTTGGACGACATTTTGGTCTATTCAAAGACAAGGGCTGATCATGATGTACACCTAGAACTAGTGTTAAAAATCATGAGAGATTATTTTTTGTATTCCAAATTATCAAAGTTTGATTTTTGGATACAGGAAGTTTGTTTTCCTGGCCATTTCATTTATAAGAGAGGCGTTTCTATTGATCCTGAAAATATAGAAGCCGTTATCTCTTAGAAACCACCGAAGAATGTTTTCGAGATATGAATTTTCCGTGGTCTAGTTGGTTACTATTGATGATTTGTGTGTGATTTCTCATGATTAGCTTCACCACTGAAAGCTTTGAAAATGAAGAATTCTCCATTCCAATGGACATAGGAAGGTCATAATTCATTCGAGGAACTGAAAGTTCGGCATACATTGGAACTTATCTTGATCCTTCCAGAATCAGGACAGGGGTATGTTGTGTATTGTGATGCTTTGGGATCAGGGTTGTGATGTGTTCTCATGTAAAGAGATTATGTAGTTGCTTATGGTTCAAGGCAGTTGAGGGTGCATGAGAAGAATTAAACTTGATTTGGATTTTGCTGCAGTCGTCCATACATTGAATACATGGAGACATTATCTCTTCGGTGAGAAATTTATTATGTTTACGGATCAAAAAAGCATTAAACACACTTTCTCATGGTGATATTTGAATCTGAGTCAAAGGAGATAGATTGAGTTTCTCCAAATTTTTGACTTTGACTTGATGTACACACCAGGGAAAGGAAATTCAGTAGCGGATACATTGAGTATAATGTCATATGCTAAATTGGTGAAAGAATCATCAGATGAATGGTAGTTTATATCGGTCTTAGCCAACATGCATGTGGAATGTGAAGAATAAGGTGATGTTCCTATTTTATTTTCTACTACTCTTGTTCTTGAATTAGTAAAAATGATCAAAGAGGAAAAAACATCTAATGCAGAATGTCTGGTTGTAAGTTCAAAACTCAATGGTGGGGAAACTACTGAGGGCTAGAAACTTAAATGGGGTTCAATTTTGTGTTTCATAGATCTGATGGTTGTGCCTATGGTTTTTTAAGAACAAATCCTTCATGATTTACACCATTCAAGATGGGATGTAAATCCAGGTACACAGAAGATGTGTAAGGAATTGAAGATGCAGTTTTGTTGGAGCGACATTAAAAGGAAGGTGGCCAAATTCATCTCGCTGTGCTTAACCTATCAGCAGGTCAAATCAGAGCATCAGATAATAGTTGGTATGTTACAATATCTTCCTTTCCCAGTGAGGAAATGAGATCAAATAGAAATGGATTTTGTTACAGGTCTCCCAAAAATCTTCCAGAAACATGATGTCGTTTGGGCAATGGTGGATCGTCTAACCATGTTGGATCATTTTATCCATATTCCTGAAACTCATACGGTGGAGGATCTTTCAAAAATCTATATCCAAGAAGTGGTAAAGAGGCATGGTGTACCAGTTTCAATAGTCACAAATAGTGATCCAAGGTTCATGTCTCGTATCTGGAAATCCTTACAGCAAGCCCTTGGGACTCAGTTGACTATAAGCATGGCGTATCAGCCTCAGACGGATGGACAATCCGAGAAGATGATACAAACATTGGAAGACATGTTGCATGCTTGTGTAATTGATTTTGGTGGCTCATGGGAGGAGCATATACCCTTAGTGGAGTTATCATTCAATAACAAATATCAAGACTCGATACACATGGCTCTGTTTGAAGCAAAGTATGGGCTTCCTTATTTTTCTCCACTATACAGGGTGGAAACGGGTGAAACTTCACTAGTTGGTCCAAGCCTTGTCCATGAAATAGCAGAGAAGATCTAGTTGATTAGAAAGAGGATAGAGATGACACAGAGTTGTAAGAAATTTTATGTAGATCACCGTCGAAGACCGTTGTTGTTCACTGTTGGTGATCATGTCTTCTTAATGATCTCTCCAAGTCTTGGACATTGTCTCTTCGAGAAGTAGGGAAAGTTATCTCGTAGATAGATTGGAACTTTTGAGATACTGGAATGGGTTAAGAGAGGTGGAATATCGGTTGGAATTACCACCATGATTTATTTCAGTTCATATTGTATTCCATATATCCCAGTTGAAAAGGTATCACCCTGATTCTGACCATGTGATCAGATGGAATCACGTTGACCTAGAACCAGATTCATCATTGGTACATATCTTAGTGCAGATCATGGATAGATAAGACAAATTATTGCATGGGAAAAGCATCGACCTAGTGCGGGTTTTATGGAAACATGTTCAAATTTAGAAAGAGACTTGGGGACGTGAGAAGGAATTGAAAGAGTAGTGTCCGGAACACTTTTTAGCCAGTGAGGATTTTCTACTTTTCGAGGACGGAAAGTCCAATGGTGGGGAGAATGCAGTACCCCCTGGTTTTGGGTACATAGACCCTTCCCTCAAGTTTTTCAAATGGCGTGTCTTTGATTGGGTTTCTATAAAATAGAGAGTTTCCTTAATATAGAGAGTTTCCATAAAGTGATGTGTTTCAATAAAGTGGGGTGTTTCCATAATGTGGGTTGCTTCCATAAAGTGAGATGTTTCTATAAAAAATGTGTTCCCATAAAAAGGGTAATGTTGAAGGATGTGAGAGATTGTGGGGTTTATAAGGAGTCTTGGGACCAAAAGTAATGGTGCACGATCCATACATGGTTGGCCCAAACCGTGTGGTCAAACCTTGTGCAAAGGTCAAATCTAGATCCTATTTTTTCGGAGCATACACTTTTTTGCTCTTTATATTTTGGTTTGGATTCAAAACGCCCCTATTTCGAGGTTACCATCCCTAGAAGGCTGGATAACCCTCCCCACATGAGTTTAAGCCAACCTAGAACCTTCCCTTGGTGATTTCGAGTCCTATTCTTGAAGTATGTCACTATTCATTCTTGATTTGTCACGTTTTCATATATCTTCGTAGATCTACTTCTCTGGTATAAATTCTTTCTCAGATCTGAACCTATAGTGGGTAGATCTATGTTTTTTTATGCCAAATTTTTCAATGTTGATTCGTGATCCTGCTAGGATAAGATATCCAAGGCCGCTCTTGTAGAATCGACCCGCTTTATTGTGTGTTCTTCGTATGTTGTCAATGTTTCGTCAAAACCTTCAAGGTAGGTGGATTTTCTCACAACTCCTCTTGATAGAATTTTTTGGATTAGAATAAAATTGGTTTATTGATTTTGAGATTCATGGAAAAATCTTCATTTGTGATGATTTATGGTTTTTGTTAAATTGTGTGATCTTGGTGAATAGTTCTGCAAAAGGGGGTTTAGTTTCATGAATTTAAAATAATGATTTTAAATTATGGATTTTTTGGAATTTATCTATGGTTGATAGAAAAGATATTTTCAAGTGAAATGGTTTTCAATAAAAAAATGGAGTTTTATTTAAATGGTTTGGAATTGAAATGGTTTTGACAGAAATGGTTTTCAATTAAAATGTGTTTTTTAAAGCGTTGTTTTTGCATGATTGTTGGGAATATGTGGAATGTTTTCATGTTTCATATATGGGGCCTGGTTAAAATTTGACCTTGTTCTCAGTGCCAATGGTTTAATGGAAGATGATAATTTCATACACGGGGATTGGTTGAAATATGACCTTGTGCTCAGTGCCTAAAGGTTAATGGAACTTGGGAAAAAATTACCTTGTGATGACATGATAGATCGACAAAAAACTGCTCATGAGTATAGAAATATCATAACATATCATGCATGGGTTTGAAGAATGGTTGGGTATCCCAATAAATGGATATTTTGGAATGGTTGTAAAGATTGTTTAGTTATTTTTCTAGAAAAATATCTTGACAGGAGAAATCTGTTTCAATTGCACTTGTATACATTGGTAATGAATGTTTTTGGAAACTTGTTTATATTTAGTTATAAACTGTTTTTGAGAAAAATTTTTATATAAATTGTTTTATATAATTGTTGTTAACTCTTCTATGCTAGTGGAGTGAGTTTGGATGTCATTGGGGAAAACCTACCGAGTCTTATACTCACCCCTACTTGGTGAATTGGTGATTTTGTAGATGTTATCATCCGGGACAAGGGAAAAGGTAATGTTTCACACGTGTTTAGCACTACCTCATGATGTTTGGGATATTCGGAGATTTTGGAGCTTGGATCTTATAGTGTATGAAGTCTTGAGAGAGAATTGTGTAGTCTATCCATTGTGTACTTTGATACTTGGTTATTCTTCCTTTGTTGCTTACTTTGATGTGGTTTTGTGATACATGAAGTTTTTGAGCATTATTTCATCCATTCATGCATCATATAGTGAATGTTTGGTTATAGTTGGTCTGTTATTTGGTTAATTTAATAAAGGGTAAATCACCCCCACATGTATTTGATACCCTTTGGCATTTATTTCTAGCCTTTGAAATCTTGGGGATGTCGCTTAAGCCCTAGTACTGAGTCGTTGTAACCTCAAGCCATTGAGAATTGGCAGGTCAGTACAACAAGACCAACTAAATAGTACAACAACAATTGAAAAACAACTCTTATGTTTATCCACCAAGGATCCTACATAAAGGGAAAGTATAACTCAAGATTAGTAGTCACTACAGCACGTCACATCAAATGGCCTACCTTTGAGTACCATCCAGTCCTAGCTCCCTTAGCCTTTATCAGCATTGTTCATCGTCTGCACAAGACACAAAAAAGTGTGTGCATAGTCCGTGCAAGGGTGAGTATAATAATACTCAATAGGGACCTCGAGACCCTCGAAGGTCTCCCAAATTTCCACAAAGGAAAAACCACAAAGAAAGACCTCAATCCCAAAGCATGAAGCAGTCATCAACTCTACATAGATATATGCCCATACATATACACAAGTAACCAAAATATAACCATCTCATACATGAGGAAACACAAGCCTCTATCTTTTATGCCTTTTGAATAGCTGATGCATGAGAAGGGAATACCAAACTGGTAACATCACAAAGGTAACACTTCAAAGGTAAATGTATCACAAAAGTAAAGACTCCGCTCACACCATGTATAACATAACTACAAAAGTACAGATGATTAGACATATCCCTGGATCATCTTATTCTATTGAGAGCCTCCGCTGCTGACCCGCATATGATCGGTAGGTGCTGACTTACATAGGATCAATAATCATTGACCCACCAAGGATCACTGATCATTGACCCACATAGGATCAATATATGATGACCCACATTGGATCGATAGATGCTAAACCACATAGAATCGATAGATGCTGTCCCACATACGATCAATGTTTTTTCTCCATGTTACAGTCAACCACTAGATTCCCGCATTAAACATGCTTGGTTCTGGGAGGATCTGATCCTCAAGCCATCAGTCATACATCTACTATCATGAAGTTCCATGAAGAAGTATTCCAAAGGACCTCCATGTCGTATGGATTCCAACACGATAAATGGGGCGTCAATCGGACAGCCGGTCTGTGACTTATAAGCATTTTAGTACCAAGGGACCGATTGGATTCAGGTTTGATCCAACCCAGAAGAAATCTAAATTCCTCAAAAAATCAAGTGGAGTAAACCAAAAGGACCATATTGTTCCAATGATTCCAGCACCATAGACAATTTTTCAAATGAATTTCCAATTTTCATGTCATGGCCCTATAAGAGAAACTGGGCTTGGTGGGGTCCGGGTCCAGTCCGAACTAGTCTAGGCCGACCAGACCCGGTCCGAGTCTGTCCCGGATGGGATGCTTCATGGCAGGCTTAGCCCACTAGGTCACGGTCTGGCCCGCCGACAAGGGGGTGCAACTCGTCCAGCAAGGGGGCGTGACCCGCAAGGCTCGTGTCGCCCAGCCTGTGGAGGAGGCGGCCCAACCCGTAGAGGGGTGTGGACAGCTGGTTGAGTGAGGCCAGCTGGAGGTGCGACCCACTATAGCAGGGCCCACCCTATCTGGCACAGGGGGAATGGCCCCCAGTCTTCCCAAATGACTAAGGCCGTTTTTTTTGTGCGGAAGGGCCACGTCGAACCACATGGTTTCTCCGTGGGACCTGAAGTGAGCATGTCCCTACTGCTGCGGTGTCGGAACCGCGACCACCCTCTCTATAGATGGTCTGTGCCAGCTGCTCCTTGTGTTTGCCGCAGCTAAAGAGTCGTGACCACCCTCTCCGGCAGCGCGTCGTTGTGTGCCACTCCGCCAACTACAGCTAGCCCTAGCTGGCTACCGTCTCCACCCACTACGACTATAAATGCGACCTTATCTACCAGTGGTATGTGACGATGCACCGCCATCTCCTCTACGTTCAGCCGTTCCCACTACCACCATCACCCGCTAGCACCAGTCGCTAGTGTTGTCGTGCCAGTGTCGCGCCGGTGGTCTTCTGCGGGTCACTGGGTGAGCTCCAGTGGCCCGTTTTTCCATCCGAAGGTATCAACGTCCTCCCTGGGATGCCCTCTTCACCGTTTGACCCTCCGTTCTAGGTTCTGTCCAACCCGAATAAAAATTCCACAAAGAACGCATAGATCCACAAAGTAGCAGAGGGTTTGGGCCTTGTTCGTTTGGCCCGTACCCTCCGCATTTTCTTGATAACATGAGGTATGAATAAGATTCAACAATTCTTTTAAAACTAAAAAAATCTAACATCAATATCGTTGGATAATGTCCGCATTTGAGGAAGAGTCGGTGTTCGTAATTCCCACAACATGCCTCCAACGATTCCTTTAAATCTTTGTTCTTCGGTTCTTCCTTGGTGAGGGGATTCATTCTTCAGGGGTAATCATCACAAGATCATGCTCTTTCCAACGATTTTCCAAAACCCCATGCTAGAGTTAAACTCTTTAACACATGCTTAAGAGGTTTATTGATTTGTGTAATTAATGAGCCTCGTTAATCACACAAAGGTTGGTTACTCAACCATTGTGTAACCGGGAATTTAATGTCCTTCATTAAATTCCTGACCACCCCTTTGGTCCCCACCATCAAAACATAAAATTGAGGTGGAAGGAGGTTTTAAAAAAAATAAGTTTATTTTATTTATTAGTCCACAAAAAATGAAAACACAATTATCCTCTTGGACCCACTGTGGTCAAGGTTAAACCTTCATTAAGCAAATCCCATCGTTGCGAGTTCAACAGTGACCTCATATCTCAATTCCGTGCACAGGTTCAAAAGTTAGGATTCCCCGCTCACATGTTTACTAAACGTACATTAAATAATGTTACTAAATTCATTCAGGGCACATCGGGCTTCCGAATCACGTGCTTTCAATTTTCACAGACTCGCAATAATTCCATATAATTAAAAACAATTACATGGAAAATCTATGTCTTTATATTCTCCCCACATTAGGGCTTTTCTCCCCCCAAAAGCTATAACATAGAGTGATGGAACAAATGGGGGTACTGAGTATGAATCCGAGCCTCCCAATCCCATGTGCTCTCGTAGAGGTTCCCATGCTGCCAGCGAACAAACATAAGAGGAATTGATCGTCCACAAAGGACATGCTCCTATCGATCCTCAATATCCACTAGAACCTCCGTAAAGGTTTCCCCCTCACCAATGTCTAGCTCGCCCCATTCAATAATGTGTGATGGATCATGCCCGTATTTCCTCAGCTGTGACACATGGAAAACATCATGCACTCGACTCATCTGTGGGGGAAGATCTAGGTGATACACCACCTCACTAACTCTACTGAGGACCTGAAAGGGTGTGATTAATCTCATATATAGATTATTTTCCCAGCCTAATATCCGAAATCCTCATCGAGGTGATACCCATATGAAGACATTGTCTCCCTCCTCAAACTCAAAAGGTCTATTTCTCCTATCGTCATAAGACATCTCTCTACTCTATGAATTATTTATATTCTCCTGGATGATCTTCACATTCTCAGTGGTAGCATGTACCAACTCTGGTCCCATAAGTGTTGAATCCCCTAGGTATGTCTAGCATAGAGGTGATCTTCATGGTCGACCGTAGAAGGGCTCAAATGGTTCCATACCAATGGTGGGGTGATAATTATTGTTGTATGCAAACTCCACCAAGGGAAATTGATCCTCCCAACTACGGCCAAAATCCAGGATGCAAGAATGAAGCATGTCCTCTAGTGTCTAAATGGTCCGCTCCATCTGATCATCTGTTTGTGGATGAAAGGAGATGCCAAAACATAGCTGAGTCCCAAACACCTCCTATAATCCCATCCTCAACCGAGATATAAAATGTGAATCATGGTCATAGAATATCATCAATGGAACCCCATGAAGTCGTACAATATCTTATATGTAGAGGTGTCCCATGACCTCTACTGATCCTTGCTCTCAGATGGGTAGGAAGTTGGCCAACATGGTGAGTTAGTCAACGCTCACCCAGATAGTATCATGTCCCATGGACATACATGGAAGCCCTATCACAATGTCCATAGAGATACCATACCATTTCTACTCTAGCACCTCTAGTGGATGCGCTAAGCCTAATGGAACCTGATGCCTAACCATCACTTGCTGACAAGTGAGGCATCATTAAAAAAACTATGCCACAACCTTCTTAATCCCTGGCCACCAGTGTAGATGCGGGAGGTCCTGGTACATCCTTATCGCACCAGGATGTACCACCAGAGGGAAAGTATGTAACTCCCTCAACACCTCCCCTGATATCACCACTAGTACCATGGTGCATCTATAAATAAGTTGATGTGATCCCCACATTCGAATAATCCATTAGGTGCTTTTATTAAGGATATATAGGCACGTCGAACCTCACAGTCAATGTCCCCAAGTTGTGCCTCATAAACTCACTAATGAAGTGGGGGAGTGATATTCATAGATAGGTGGTAAGATACTGCATCTCTATCCACAAAGGATATCTACAACATGGATATCTTCTCTATCGCCTCACTTAGAAACAGTAAACAAGACCTCCCACTGAGTGCATTGGCCACTACATTCCCCTTTCCAAAATTGTAAACTATCTATAAGTTAGAGTCCTAGAGGAACTCCATCCATCACCGTTGTCTTTGGTTTAGGTCCATCTGTGAGAATATATACCTAAGACACTTGTGATTGGAGTAAACTGTAAAATTTTCACCCATCATGTAGTGTCACCACATCTTTAAGGAAAAGACTATTGGTTCTAGCTCTAGGTCATGGGTAGCATGGTTCTCCTCATGTTGTCTCAGTTGTGGTGAACCCTAAGCGATCACTGCTCACTTCTTCATCTGGACACATCCAATTATGGTCCTTGATGCATCGTAGTATACTACATACCCAACACCTTCTTTTGGTAGCCTCAAGAATGGGGCACTCATTTGTCTCTGCCTCAGCTCCTAAAAAAACTACTGGAATAACTTTTTCCACATAAAGGACTGTCCCTTCTTCATCAACGCTAATAAAGGGGTCGCAACTTTGGAAAAGTTGGGTATGAATCTCGAGTAGTACCCAGCCAACCCCAAAAACCTCAGAACCTTGGTTACACTCTTGGGTGGATCCCAAGAAATGACAACCTCTATCTTAATCAGATACACAGCAAATCCTTCCATAGATATAACGTGTCCTAGAAAGTGGAACTCCTGTATCTAGAAGTAGCACTTCGAGAGATTACCATAAAGCTGGTGCTCTCAGAGTGTATCTAGAACAATCTGCAGATGATAGGAATGCTACTCCTCCAACTTCGAGTATATCAATATTTCGTCGATGAAGACCACCAAAAGGTGATCAAGGTATGGCTAAAATATCTTTTTCATGAGTCCCATGAACACTTCAGGGTAGTTGGTCATGCCAAATGGCATAACCAAGAACTCATAGTGGCCATACTGACATCTGAAGGCCGTCTTCTGCACATCCTCATCTTGTAACCTGAGCTGATGATAACCTGATCTGAGGTCAATATTCTAAAACCAATGAGCTCCCTTTAGCTGATAAAAATGATCATAAATCCTCAAAAGTGGATACTTGTTCTTCACGATCAGCTAGTTCAGGCACTGATGGTCCACAGAGAGTCTCAAACTCCCATCTTCCTTCTTGGCGAACAAAATTGGGGATTCCCATGGAGAAACATTGGGCCTTATGAACCCCTTCCTCTGAAAGTCCTCCAACTATACCCATAACTCATGAAGTTCCATAGGAGAAATCCAATATGATGGTGTAGATATCAGTGTCATCCCATGGTATAGGTTGATGTAAAATTCCACCTCTCTACGAGGTGGTAGTCTTGGAACATCATCAGAAAAGTCATCACCATACTGGTGACCACTATAGGATAGATCAAACTCTCAACATCAATTGCACTGAGGGTAAGGCTAGAGAACTGATGAGTGATCTACTGTACCCTCCTCTGAGTAATCCATCATGTTCTTAAAAGGTTCCTTTCTCACTGATGAAGAAAAACCTGGTCCCCTTCTTGTGGATGCACTACACTTTGTGCCTAATGCAGTAAATCTGAGCATGGACTGTAGATAACCAGTCCATACCCAATATGGAATCGTAAGGCCTCGAAACTACTACAAGAATATCTCTGCTGAAGATCTCACCTCCTAGAGTAAGCTCACACTTCCAGCACTAGTGTGTAATCACCGAATTCCCTCCCGTACGAATCTCTAGCTCCAAGGATTGAGCCAACTTCTCCACCAGAATCTCCAAGAACCGAATGAGGGCCATGGAAATAATAGAGTTACTGACACTTGTTTCTATAAGTACTGAAGCTAGGGTGGAGTAGAAATAGATTTTACCTTGAATCATCTCTAGAGTGTCGTGGTCGTAGGCCTCATCTGCATGGAACTGAGCTCGTCCCTATCCTCTTTCTCTATGTAGTTGAGGTGGACCACTTGGAGGTGGTGGAAGTAAAACCTCAAATCGCCTCCCACCACCTACACCATGACCAACTCCTTTTCCATGTCATCCTACTGCCTGTGGACCTCCATAGATGAATCTCTACCTCTAACTTGGCAGTCCCTTGACTTACTGCTGATCATCCATATGGTGGGTCAGGCAGTCACGAGTCATGTGACCCTGCCAGCTACACGAGTACCACTGCCTACTCCTCATATGTCCTTCTTTGTCCTGTGAGCCCCACACCACCAACCCTGTATCCTGGGGTCATCCACCAGAAGTTCTGGCTTGCTTGGGACTCTGCGTCATCTCTTTACTTCCTACTACGGATGACTCTTCTACCTGACGTTTTTTGGTGGCTCTTGCTGTCGGTGCCCGTTCATCTAGGAATCTCTCCCCCAAAAGTGCTCTCTCTAGCACCCCAACCTGCCTCGGAATTCTGAGAGATATCATCGAGGATCTGATCTCCCATCAAAGACCCTATCAATGGTCTGAGACCTGAATAAAGGGTCATGTACCATGTCAGTAGAGTAGCAGGAGAGATCAGGGAACCTCGCCGAATACTAGGCCACGGTCATGCTACCTTACTGTAAGTGTAGCACCTCCTATAAACACACTGATCATAGAGTCACTAAGAAGAACTCTTCCCTAAGAAGGCCCTCAAATTCCACCCAGGTGAGATCGCCTCATCATGTATTTTAAGTGTCAGGCTCCATCATCTCATAGATAATCCCTAGAAATAGCTAGCAGCTAGGATCACCATCTTGTCGGCTGGTGTCCCAACCAGGCAAAAAACTCAGCCACAACCTCCAGCCAATCCTCAGCCACCTGCGGATCCATATCACATCAGAACCTCAGAGGCCTCTACTTCTGAAACTCATGAAACAGGCTCAGTCAGCGTCTACCATCTACTGGTGGGGATGGTGGAAACGGCTGCCCAATGGGTAGTGGTGCTGTTGGTACACCACCCAGAGGTTCTAAGGAAATAAGAGGTCCCTGAAACAAGGCCTCATCACTCGGTGGGCCATCATCGTGTACTCTCTAGGGAACCCTGTCTGGATGTATACATAGTAGAATCCTGAAAGAAAACATA
The DNA here is from genome assembly GCA_963277665.1 of Viscum album. NCBI lineage: Eukaryota > Viridiplantae > Streptophyta > Magnoliopsida > Santalales > Viscaceae > Viscum > Viscum album. The sequence continues at coordinate 1,713,839,037 of OY728138.1, read as the reverse complement.
TGAATCATGATCAATAAGTTGTACCTGGTGATCTGACTCAAAGAGATCATAAGAAAAACTTTTCAAAACACACGCAATCAGTGTTTTCATGCACTGAGTCGAAAATCAGAATTCAGCGTCCTGGTGTATGGATATGTCGTCCGCTGCACCAACACTAGATTCCCCAAATAGAAAACCACATTTATAACATTTAACAATATTGCCACATTGAAAATATCAGAGTCGTAGTTCTTTGGTAGAAATGAATCCTCTTATAAAACTTTGTCACGACCCATCCCCTGGGGCCCATGTTGTGACTACCCCAAGCCTCACTTCCATAGGCCAGGTGATTGCGACTAGAACAGGAAAGACATATCCCTTTAAATGGGAAGGTAATACCTTTAAACCTTCAAAAACACATTCCAATAACACAACAGGAAGAAAACCATGAAGTAAAACTATATAGGAAAAGAGTGAGTAGAGTAAGTAAAGGTGGTTGGAATACAATCCCAATAGAAAAGTACAACAGCAATAGAAAAACTGCTCCTCAGTTCTATGCCAAGGATCTTAACTAAAGCATAGGTATAACTCATGGTCAATAGTCACTATGGCACATCACATAAAATGGACCGCCTCTCAGCACCGTCCAGTCCTGGCTCCCTTAGCCTCGATCAACGTTGTATGTCGTCTGCACAAGACACAACACGGTGTGGGCATAGCCAGTGCAAGGGTGAGTATACCAATACTCATTAGGGACTCCGAGACCCCTGAAGGTCTCCCAAAGTTCCAAAAATGGAAAACCATAAAGCAAGACCTCAATCACAAAACACGAAGCAATAATCAACTCTACATAGGTATATACCCATACATATACCTAAGTTATCAAAATATACTTGTCTCATACATGTGTGAACATAAGGCTACAACTTTTAAGCCATTTGCACAACTAATCCACGATGAAGGAATGCCACACAGGTAACACCAAAAAGGTAACACCTCGAAGGTAAAATTATCACAATGGTAATACAAGGCCCTATCCTTAAACATTACTTAATCTTGATATATTTCAAGAATACACCTTGAGGATCTTTTCAGGTTTAGAGTTTTAGAGAATTAGATCATAAAACATGCCTTACATACCACATTTAAAAAAAGTGGTTACATAAAATATAGTACTCATTTTTTCCATCAGCGGAAACATATTTGAAATAAAACATGGATTCTTTCTTGAAAATTCATTGACACTATCATCACATCATTTACTTTTCCCTTGACCTGTGAAAAAACATTTCAAAAACATGGGATGAGCATAAAAAGCGCAGTAATGGATATAAAAATATGGAAAGGAAACATGAGTACATGTATACATAAGAATCAATGAAAGTATACTCTACTTATAAAACATAATCACTTTAACGTACCTCATCAAATCATGAATAAATCATAGAAATCATAAGACATAAAGGTAACTTGAGGCATTCATAACATTCTTACGTAGGGAGTAACCCTCTTGGTTACGTTTGGAATACCCATCACAGTATATTCCCTAAATATCTTCTGATAAACCTCAACGTTTAACCCCTTCGCTTTACCCAATGCATTGGAGAGCTATATCGGGCTTACCCGCATTAGTTTATCACGGAACCACCCATCTTCATAATAATGCCCAAGAACCATAACATAATCGTATCACATAAAACATGCATAAAGGAAACATAACATTTCCACTTTTCAATCACAAGATATCAATACAACACATTGATACAAAAAAATTATGAAAACCATTTTTAATACCAAAATAAAAGAAAAGTAAAACATGGTATTTATTTTTCTTTTAAAAAAAAGTATGGCTTGTAGAGGAATCCAAAACTCAAATAATGGTCACGACGGCGGAGAAGTCATTGTCGCCGCATACGTATGACAAAAAATTCCCTTTTTTCATTTAGTTAAACGCTTTGTATAAAAATATTCCTTTTGGATTGACGTAAAATTCAAAGGGGTTTATACACTGTATAAAAGAAGGTTGTGTATAAAACAAAATATGCCTCAATGAAAGGAGTTTGAGACGAAGTCCCATACCTCGGGTCCGACTTGACTCGATCGTTCTTTAACCTCCTGAATAATAAACTTGATTTAATTTCTACTTTCTTAAGAACCTTTTTCAAGCTCATTATTCCTTTTATATCACTTATTACCATGTCATTAACACTATGTAATTATTTAAGTTAGTAACGGTCGTTTTAATGATCATTGGTACTTGAGTCAAAAATAAACTCTTTATAATTACAAGTTGTTCATGTATCCATTATATCCAGAGTTATAATCCTGATTTAGTTATCATATATATCATATATATCCAGTATATACATGCATTTATAATATTACATAACGTTTAGAGGTAAGAAACGAAATGCACCGTTCATGGAGACGGTAAGCCGTACGTACGCATGAACGCTACTTTCATTTCCATTTCATATTTTATGGAATGGAATCATAATGATATAAAGGTATATTATAATTCCAGTATAATATCATATATAATATCATTAATTACATCCTTTATACATCCCACATATGGCATTAACGAATCAAATCACTTTGAGTGGGTGGTAGTCCGCACTTCCTAAAATGAAGATATCGCGTTTACCCATAATGCAAACCATAAAGGATTGCCATAAATGAAAAATACAGAAGCTTAAGTAAACAATAAACATATTATATATCATATATAAATACAGTGTAATTTTAATGGACACATTTGAAGGTTTTAAAAGAATATTGAACAATCATCTTTTCGTGAGGCAGAAATTCTCCATCCACAGAAACAACATGTTCTTTAATCATTAGATGTAGGTGTGTGTAATTGTAGCTTGAATCCATCTTATAAAAACATCCTAGTATATGGAAGATACTGGTGTTGTTACAAAGGAAATGAATAAAAAGAGTTTAGGGGGTTGTAGAAGCAAAATAAAACATAAGAACACAAGAGAAGACACTACCTTTAAATCTGGTAACTCTTTTTGATTTGAGCACAAAGGCTTCCTTGGGAAGACTTCTGACCAAAGTGAGGCTTCTAAGAGTTATAGAGGGATGTGGAGAGACAAAATGGTCAGGGTTTGGCCGAGCCAAAGGCTTTGGAAGTGTGGGTAAGGTGGTAGAGTTGGGGGCCTTTTATAAGAGGAGAGGAGGGACACTCTTGGAATGTTACAAAATGTTACTTTATTTTCCAATGAGTTTCGGATTTTAAAGGTCCCACATTGATGTATTTCGAGGATAAGGTGATACGGGTTCGAAATCCACCCATCCAATAAGTTTTTACAAGTTTAGGTCTTAAATCTTACATTATCTTTTCATTTTATTTAAATCGTTAAATAATGAGATCATCGCATCATCGTCTTTGTGTCATAAATAATTTTATTTATTTAATGTCTAAAAATTATAAAAAAATACTATGATGTAGGAAATCGTTTTAGATTTACAATGAACATTTATAGTCAAAAACCTGACTTGTATAACCCCATGTAAAAATTATTGTAGTAAAACAACTCATGTTTGTGTCATTTTTACTTTAACATTAAATTAAAAGATATTAATGTCTTTTTCCTACCAAAGTGGCTCCATGGGGTCCCCAAGTTGACCCATGGATTGTCTTGGTCGGCCATGACACATCCAATAAGGGTAGTACATGTTTCTAGGCCATTTCATATTATTAAAACATTATTCTTACCTTAAATTACACTAATTACCTCTAATCGCGATTAAAAACTTAAAAGTTACTATTCACTAAAAAATTATTTTAATCCCATTGATCAACATTTTACTTCTTAATGACAACCATGTTTGTCGGATTTTTGAAATTCAAAACACATAGGTGGTAAAATTTCTTTTAAACGAAAAATCAGTTTTTATAAGTACCACTTAGTGGTTTCACTATTCATCAAAAATTGAAGTTTTCCAGAAAAATATCAAAACATCAACCTAAGATATATTTGATATTCCGAAAACAAAAATGATGTCTATTTTACAAAATTCAAAACATATAAGTTGCATTAATTAATTTAATAATTAATTCCCACTGTCAGAGAAAATAGCGTGTTTTTATGAAACAATAAGTATAAAAAGATTGACACTAGTTAAGTCCATTTTCAAAGTGAAATTAATTCCAAAGACCACTATTGGATTAAATGGTAAAAATATATTATAATTTTATTTTAAAACCAATTAAAAATATAATCTAATCATATAAATAAATTAGATTAAAAAGAGGTTTTGAATTAAAATACAACATTTTTCACTATTCATTAAAAAAATGAACATTATCAGAAAAATAAAAAAAATTCACACAAAGTAAATTTTGATGTCCCAATCATAAAGAATAAGTTTATTTTGAGAAAAATAGCTTATAAAATTGTCAAAAGATAGATTTAAAAATGGTTTTCCATCAAAAGGCAGTAAAACAATCTTTTAATAATATTAGTGTATTCCATGCTTAAGATTGGATTTATTCTCATTTTAAGCCTCTAAAACACTATCTAATTCATTAATAGACATAGATAAAAATATATATTATTCATTACATACTAGGGATGTTACATCCTTCCCCCTTTAGAAAATTGCGTCCCCACAATTCATTTACTTATCGAATAAGTGAGGGTATTTATCCCTCGTTGCATTTTTAGATTCCCATGTTTCCTCTTCAATCATGTGGTTTTTCCCCAAAACCTTTACCTGATGAATCACTTTATTCCATACAACATGCTCCCTGTGGTCAAGAATATGGAACTGTTGTTCCTCATAAGATAGGTTCTCTTCCAGCTGAAATACCTCTGGACTTAAAACATGAGATGGATCTGGAATATACTTTCCCAGCATTGAAACATGAAAAACATTGTGTACCTGAGATAAACTCGGAGGTAAAGCCACTCGGTAAGCAACTGATCCAACTCTCTCCAGAATTTAATATGGTCCAATGAACCTTGGACTCAGCTTCCCTTTCTTACCAAATTGCATCACACTTTTCCATGGTGAGACTTTGAGAAAAACATGATCACCTACCTCAAAAGAGAGATCCTTACTCCTGTTGTCCGCATAACTCTTCTGCCTGCTCTGAGCTGTTCTCATGTGTTTCTGAATCAACTGAGCTTTTTCTGCCATCTCTTCTATCAATTCTGGTCCCATCAACTTCCTTTCACCCACTTTATCTCAGAAAGCTGGAGTTCAACACCGCTTCCCATATAACGCCTCAAATGGTGCCACCTGTATACTGGAATGAAAACTGTTATTATAAGAAAACTCAACCAAAGAAAGATGTTGGTCCCAAATTCCCTGATAATCCATCGAACAAGAACGTAGCATATCTTCCAAAGTCTGAATTGTTCATTCTGACTGTCCACTTGACTGAGGATGAAATGTTGTACTAAAATTTAATTCAGTACCCAGCGACTTCTGAAGGCCTTTCCAAAAGTTAGAACTGAACCTGGGATCACGGTCAGATACAATAGAGAGAGGAACTCCATGTAACTTGACTATCTCTTTAATATAAAAAGGCGAAAGTTGATCTAGGGAAAAAGAATCTCGTATAGCAAGGAAATGAGAAGATTTAGTCAAGCGATCAACAATAACCCAGATTGCATTATTACCTTGAGATGTCTTCGGTAATCCCACAACAAAGTCCATGGATATATTCTCTCATTTCCACTCTGTCACTGGTAAAGGCTGAAGCATCCCTTTCGGTAACTGCCGCTCTGCTTTAACCTGTTGACATGTCAAACACTTCATAGTAAAATCAGCAGTATCTCTTTTCATTCCATCCCACCAGTAATACTCTCGCAGATCTATGTACATCTTAGTACTACCAGGATGAACTGAAAACGGAGAACTATGAGCTTCACATAACAACTCTCTCTTCAACTATGAATCACAAGGCACACATAATATCTTCCCAAATCTCAAAACAAAATCATTATCAATATTGAATTCTGGAAACTTATCCTTCTGAACCAGGTCTACCTTTTTCTACAACTCGCTGTCTTGATTCTATGCTTGCTTAATTCTGTCTGATAGAAAAGATTTCACTGATACCTGAAACAAAATATAAGAACATCCTGAACCAAAAACTTCTACTCCAAAGTTCATCAAATCCTTAACCAAAGGATCATGTTCCAAATGCAACATTGCTAATGAAACATTACTTTTTCGACTCAAAGCATTAGCCACTTTATTTTCTTTTCCCGGATGGTAATGAATTGTACAATCATAATCCTTGATTAATTCTAGCCTTCTCCTCTGTCTCATGTTCAATTCTTTCTGAGTTAATATATACTTTAAACTTTTTTGATTGGTATATATTTCACACTTTACTCCATACAAATTATGCCTCCAAATTTTTAATGTGAAAACTACAGCAGCTAATACCAAATCATGTGTAGGGTAATTTACCTCATGAGTTTTCAACTGTCGTGAAGCATAAGCAATTACCTGATCATTCGACATTAGGACACTACCAAGTCCTTTTAAAGAAGCATCACTATAGATAACAAACTCCCCATTCCTCGAAGGTAGTGCCAAAACTAGAGCATTCACCAATCTTCTTTTAAATTCTTGAAAACAATCATCCCATTCTTTTGTCCAGATAAACTTAACACCCTTCCGAGTTAGCTTAGTTATTGGAATAGATAACCGTGAAAAATTTCTAACAACCCTTCGATAATAGCCTGCCAAACCAAGGAAACTACGAATCTTAGTTACATTTGTGGGTCTTGGCCATTCTTCAACAACCTTTGTTTTTGCAGGATCAACAGTTATCCCATCTTTAGAAACAATATGACCAAGGAAAGAAATTTGTTGCAACCAAAACTCACACCTGCTGAATTTCCCATAAAATTTGTTTTCTTTTAAGGTTTGAAAAATAACCCTTAAATGTCTTTCATTCTCCTCATTGCTTTTAGAAAACACCAAAATATCATCAATGAAAACAACCACAAACTTATCCAAGAACTCATGGAAAATTCTATTCATTAATCCCATGAATACAACAGGTGCATTGGTTAGCCCAAAAGGCATTACTACAAATTCATAATGGCCATATCTTGTACGGAGCCCAGTCTTCGGAATATCTGATTCCTTTACCTTCAGCTGATGGTACCCCGATCTTAGGTCAATATTTTAAAAATACTGAGCTCCCTGGAGCTGATCAAACAAATCATCGATATGAGGCAAATGATATTTGTTCATAACAGTGATTTTATTCAAGGCTCCTTAATCAATGCAAAGTCTCATTGAACCATCTTTCTTTTTAAAAAATGAAATAGGAGCACCCCATGGTGATGTGCTAGGACGAATGAACCCTTTCTCTAATAATTCATCCAATTTCTCCTTCAACTCTAAAAGTTCAATTTGAGCCATTCAATAAGGGGGTTTTGAAATTGACTTAGCATCAGGAACTAAGTCAACAGTAAATCCAAATTCTCGATCTGGTATTATTACAGGAAACTCATCAGGAAAAACATCAGTATACTCATTTACCACTGGCACATCATTAATCTGAACAGTTCCTTTGTTTTCAACGATGCATGAAAGGTAACATTCATTTCCATCTTTTACAAGTTTCTCGGCCTCTTGATAAGTTTTAAACAGTAAGGGTTCATTATTGTACACAAACTGAAAGTCTTTCTGAAAATCAACTTCTTTAGCTCTACAGGCAATCTTAGTATGGTAAATAGAGTGCCCATCTATACCCAGGATAAAATCAAACTCTACTAGAGGTAGAACAATAAGGTTTGAAAGTAGGTTCTTTCCACAGATAAGGATAGGAAGATTCTTATAAATTATTTTTGCCTCAATATTTCCCCCAGGTGTTTTTACCACAAGTTCAGCAGTCATTTCTTGAGATGGTATTCCCATTTTACTAGAAAAGTTTTCAGAGATGAAAGAATGTGCAGACCCTGAATCTTACAACACACTGGCATAATCTGAAAAAACAAACAAAGTACCTGATACAACATCATTTGATAGCCCGAAATCTGCTGAAGTAGTTGCCAAGGATTTCACCACCCCTTTCTTCTTGTAGTCTAACTGCTTCCCATCACTCAAGCTCTTTGTCGGACACTCGTTTTCATAGTGACCCATCTCATTACACTTAAAACATTTCACTAACTGTAAATCAAATTTGGACTTACCATCACCTTGATCTTTTTCAGTACAATCACGAGCCTTATATCCCATCTTACCACATCGGTAGCACTTTCCAGAATTCAGAAGACATTCCCCAGCATTCCTTTTACCACATTTATCACAAACTGGAAACATGGTTTTCTTACCGTCAGACCTTTTTGAATAATTCTTTCCTTTCTCCTGTCACCTCGGTCTCTTCTTCTGCTGGTTGTTATAGAACACTTGATCATCGGAAAACTCCATTTCCACCTTCTCAGCACATCGAATAGGCTTTTAATAACTTTTAAACTCACGAGAATCCAATTCCCTTCGATATTTTGGCTTTAATCCTGATTAAAAAATGATTGATTTTACTATCAAGGTCTCGGATAAAATTTGGAGCATACCTTGCCAATCGAGTGAACCTTTCTTCATAGGCAGCCACTGAGTCTTCCTCTTGCCTAAATTCCATGAATTGTTTTTCCAAACTAAGTCGAACAGCCTTAGGAAAAGACTTCTCAAGAAACATACCTTTGAATTCATCCCAGTCGAGAGCATCAATCTCATCAGTGTCCCTGATATTTTTAACCATCGACCACCACTGATCTGCTTCACCCTCCAGACGGTAAATAGAAAGACTAACCTTTTGATTGTCTGAACACCCCATGACATTGAAAGTCTTCTCTAGTGCTTTAATCCACCCTTCAGCTAACACAGGGTCAGATGATCCTCTGAATGATGGGGGATGTTGCCTCATGAAATGTTCCACCACTAACATGTTCCTCTGCGGTTGATCTGGCTGATCTCGTGCATGGATACCACCACCATTTATCGCTTAAGTCAACTGCGCCATTACTGAAACAAACTATTCAGTTCCAATTTCGACCATCTCAGGATGCTGATTCAGAAGGTTATTTCCTTCTGTATGCCTTCCTAGCACTTCTTCCCTATTTCCTCTACAGAAAACCATTCTGAACAAACATGTCTTAGATGAAGCAACATGGTAATCTTCAAATGCTATATCATTTCAATTTGACCATAAAAAAATATTTTTGGATAATCATTTAATATAATTATAACTCCTAAAGTTATCTAAACCGACCTTTAATACCAATTATAGGGCCCTAGCCTTAAAATTACTTAATCTTGAGATATTTCAAGAATACACCTTGAGGATCTTTTCAGGTTTAGAGTTTTAGATAATTAGATCATAAAACATGCATTGCATACCACATTTAAACAAATTGGTTACATAAAATACAGTACTAATTTTTCCCATCAGCGGAAGCATATTTAAAATAAAACATGGATTCTTTCTTGAAACATCATTGACACTATCATCACATCATGCACCTTTCCCTTTACTTGTGAAAAAAACATTTCAAAAACTTGGTATGAGCATAAAAAGCTCAGTAAGGGATATAAAAATATGGAAAGGAAATATGTGTACATGTATACATAAGAATCAATGAAATCATACTCTACTCATAAAACATAAGCACTTTAACATACCTTATCAAATAATGAATAAATCATAGAAATCATAAAACATAAAGGTAACTTGAGGCATTTATAACATTCTTATGTAGGGAGTAACCCTCTTGGTTACGTTTGGAATACCCATCACAGTATATTCCCTAAATCTCTTCAGAGAAACATCAATGTTTAACCCTTTCGCATTACCCAATGCATTGGAGAGCTATATCGGGCTCACCCGCCCTTAGTTTATCATGGAACCACCCGCCTTCATAATAATTCCCAAGAACCATAACATAATTGTATCACAGAAAACATGCATAAAGGAAACATAACATTTCCACTTTTCAATCACAAGATGTCAATACAACACATTGATATAAAAAAATATTAAAAACCATTTTTAATACCAAAATAAAAGAAATGTAAAACAAGGTATTTATTTTAATTTTAAAAAAAGGTATGGCTTGTAGAGGAAGCCGAAACTCAAATAATGTTCATGGCGGCAGAGAAGTCATTGTCGCCGCATACGTATGACAAAACATTCCCTTTTTTTATTTAATAAAATGATTCGTATAAAAAGATTCCTTTTAGATAAACGTAAAAGTCAAAGGGTTTTATACACCGTATAAAATAAGGTTGTGTATAAAACAAAATATGCCTCAATGAAAGGAGATTGAGACGAAGTCCCATACCTCGAGTCCGACTTGACTCGATCATTCTTTAACCTCCTGAATAATATTCATGAGTTAATTTCTACTTTCTTAAGAACCTTTTTCAAGCTCATTATTCCTTTTATATCACTTATTACCATGTCATGAACACTATTTAATTATTTAAGTTAATAACGGTCGTTTTAACGATCATTAGTACTTGAGTCAAAAATAAACCCTTTATAATTACAAGTTGTTCATGTATCCATTATATCCAGAGTTATACTCACGATTTAGATATCATATATATCTAGTATACTCACGCATTTATAATATTACATAACGGTTAGAGGTAAGAAATGAAATGCACAGTTCATGGAGACGGTAAGCTGTACGTACGCATGAACGCTACTTTCATTTCTATTTCGTATTTTATGGAATGGAATCATAATGATATAAAGGTATATTATAATTCCAGTATAATATCATATATAATATCATTAATTACATCCTTTATACATCCCACATATGGCATTATTGAATCAAATCACTTTGAGGGGGCGGTAGTCCACACTTCCTAAAATGAAGATATCACGTTTACCCATAATGGAAACCATAAAGGTATGCGATAAATGAAAAATACAGAAGCTTAAGTAAAACATAAACATATTATATATCATATATAAATATAGTGTCATCTTAATGGCCACCTTTAAAGGTGTTAAAACAATATTGAACAATCATCGTTTTGTGAGGCAGAAATTCGCCATCCACGGAAACAGTATGTTCTTTAACCATTAGATGTTGGTGTGTGTAAGTGTTGCTCGAATACATCTTATAAAAACATCCTAGTATATGGAATATACTGGTGTTGTTACGAAGGACATGAATAAAAAGATTTTATGGGGTTGGAGAAGCAAAATAAAACATAAGAACACAAGAGAAGACAATACCTTTAAATCGAGTAACTCTTTTTGATTTGAGCTCAAAGGCTTCCCTGGAAAGATTTCTACCCAAAGTGAGGCTTCTAAGAGTTAGAGAGGGATTTGGAGAGACAAAATGGGTAGGGTTTGGCTGAGCCAAAGGGTTTGGAAGTGTGGGTAAGGTGGTAGAGGTGGGGGCATTTTATAAGAGGAGAGGAGGGGAACTCTTGAAAAGTTAAAAAATGTTACTTTATTTTCAAATGAGTTTCGGATTTTAAAGGTCCCACATTGATGTATTTCGAGGATAAGGTGATAAGGGTTTGGAATCCACCCATCAAATAGGTTTTTGACACATGTAGGTCTTATATATTACATTATCTTTTCATTTTATTTAAATCGTTAAATAATGATGTCATCACTGCATCACCATGGTGTCATAAATAAATTAATTTATTTAATGTATAAAAATTATAAAAAAAATACTATGATGTAGGAAATATTTTTAAATTTACAATAACTATTTATAGTCAAAATCTGACTTGTATAACCCCATGTAAATTTTTTTTAGTAAAACAACTCCTGTTTGTGTCATTTTTACTTTTACATTAATTTAAAAGATATTAATGTCATTTTACTACCAAAGTGGCTCCATGGGGCCCCCAAGTTGACCCATGGATTGTATTGGTCGGAAATGACACATCCAAAAAGGTTAGGACATGTGTCTAGGTCATTTCATATTATTAAACCATTATTCTTACCTTAAATAACACTAATTACCTCTAATCGCGATTAAAAACATAAAAGTTACTATTCACCAAAAAATTATTTTAATCCCATTAAACCACATTTTACTTCTTAATGACAACCATGTATGTCGGATTTTTGAAATTCAAAACAAAGAGGTGGTAAAATTTCATTTAAATGAAAAATCAGTTTTTATAAGTACCACTTAGTGGTTTCACTATTCATCAAAAATTGAAGTTTTCTAGAAAAATACCAAAACTTCACCCTAAGCTATATTTGATATTCCTAATTCAATAATGATGTCTATATTACAAAATTCAAAACATATAAGTTCCATTAATTAATTTAATAATTAATTCCCGCTGTCAGAGCAAATATCGTGTTTTTATGAAACAATAAGTATCAAAAGATTGACACTAGTTTAAGTCAAATTTCAAAGTGAAATTAATTCCAACGACCACTATTGGATTAAATGGTAAAAATATATTCTAATTGCACTTTAAAACCAATTCAAAATATAATCTAATCATATAAATAAATTATATTAAAAAGAGTTTTTGAATTAAAATACAACATTTTTCACTATTCATCAAAAAAATGAAATTTATCGGAAAAATACCAAAAATTCACACAAAGTAAATTTTGATGTCCCAATAATAAATAATATGTTTATTTTGACAAACATAGCTTATAAAATTGTCAAAATATAGATTTAAAAATGGTTTGCCATCAAAAGGCAGTAAAACAATCTTTTAAAAATATTAGTGTATTCCATGCTTAAGATTGGATTTATTCTCATTTTAAGCCTCTAAAACACTATCTAATTCATTAATAGACATAGATAAAAATATATATTATTCATTAGTTACTTGGGATGTTACAGATAAACACTCCACTCACACTAGGTATAACTTAAATACATAAGTATATATGATTAGACGTATCGCTGGATCATTTTATTCTGTTGAGAGCCTCTACTGTTGACCCACACAAGATCAGTAGATGCTGACCCACATAAGATCGATAAGCGCTGCCCCACTTAGGATTGCTGATCACTGAACCACATTGGATCGATAGTTGTGGACCCACAAAGGATCGATAGATGCTGACCAACATATGATCTATTGATGCTGACCCACATAGGATCGATGTTCTTTCTTCACATTACAGTCTGCCACTAGACTCCCATACTAAGCACACATGGTTCTGGGAGGATCATCTCCTAAAGACAAAGGTTATGCCTCAACATCCATGAATTTCCCCGAAGAATTATCCCGAAGGACCGCCCTGTCTTAATGGTTCCAACGCGGCAGACAACGCGTAAATCAGATGCCCGGTCTTTGACTTATAAGCATTTTTGTACCAAGGGCGCGGTTGGATTCGAGTTCGATCCAACCCGGTCATACTATAAATTCCTTTAAAATTTAAGTGGAGTATATCAAAAGGACCGTCTTGTTATGTGGATTCTATCTCCATAGATGGTTCATCAAACAAATGTCTGGTTCACAAGTTATGACCCTTTATACGAAACTAGGCCTGGTTGGGTTCGAGCCGACCCAACCCGAACCGGTCCGAGTCTGTCCAAGCATAGCTGGGCCATACCGAGCTCAGTCCATTAGGTCTATCCATCCTGATACTCAAGGGGGCGTGGCCCGTTTGGCTCGTGTGGCTCGGCCCATAGAGGGTGCGGCCCACTAGGCTAGTGCGGCCCGATATACAGAGGGGTGCGGACCGCTAGGTCTAAATAGCCCACTGGCCTAGTGTAGCCATTTGGAGCAAGACACACTAGAGTAGGTCCCGCTCTAGCTGGAATGGGGGTGAGTAGCCCCCGACCTTCTCGAATGGCTAAGGTTGTCCAGTTTTTGCAGTGGCGCCACGTGGCACCACTTGGTTTCTCCATGGGATCTGCAGGTAGCAGGTCCCTTCTGCCACAGCGTCGGAGCCGCGACCACCCTCTCCAGTGGCACGCCATTTTTTGACACTCTGCCTTCTATAGGTGGCCAGTGTTGGACGCTCCTTTCTTCCACCACAGTTAAAGAGCTGCTACTACCCTCTCCAGAGGTGTGCTATTGGATGCCGCTCCTCCACCAGCGACTGGCCATAACCGACCGCCGTTTTCGCCCATTGCGGCAACGACCATGACCTTTTCCGCCGGTGGCATGCGATAGCATGCCGCCATCTCCACCACAGATGACCATTTCCGACCACTTCTATCCCTGGAGGTGCTAGTCTCTAGTGCTATCATGCCAGTGCTGCATCGATTGCACGCCGACAGTCTTTCTCGTGTCACCAGGTGAGTTCCGGTGGCCCGTTTTCCATCCGAAGGTATCAACGACCTACATGAGACTCCCTCTTTGCTGCTTTACCCTCCGTTCAAGGTTCCTTACAACCCAAATAAAATTTCTATGAAGAACTCATATATCAAAAAAGTAGCGGAGGGTTCGAGCCTTATTTGTTTGGCCATCACCCTCCGTGTTAGCTTGATAACATGAGGGAAGAATAAGATTCAACAATTATTTTAAAACAAAACTAAATAAAAACTCTACCTCAAGTTCATTGGAGAACGTCCACATTTGAGGAAGAGTTAGTGATCTTCATTCCCGCAATAAGCCTCCAATGACACCACTCAATCATCGTTCTTCGGTTCTTCTTTGGTGAGGGGATTTGTTCTTCGTCAAGAATCCTCCCAAGATCATGCCTTCTCTATCAATTTTCTAATCCCCCACGTTATAGTTTATCTCTCTATCATGTGATTAAGATGTTCATTAATTGTCATAATTAAAGGGCCTCATTAATCACATGAAGGGTGGTTACACAACCATTGTGTAACCGGCTATTTAATGTCCTTCATTAAATACCCAACCACTCCTGTGTTCCCCACCATAAAAATATAAAAGTGAGGTGGAAGGGTGTTCAAAAAATAAAATAAAATGAATTTAGTTTATTTATTAATCCAAAAAAAATGCAAAAAAAACCCTCCTCCTCAACACACTACAGTTGAGGTTAAACCTATCTTGAGTGAATCTTAGCACTGTAAGTTCAATGGTGACCTACGATTTCAATTTCGAGAACTAGTTCAAAAGTTGGGATTTCTTGCTCGCACGTTTACTGAACATACCTTAAAGAATGTTCAGAAATTCATTACGCGCACACCGGGCCTCGGAATCACACACCATAAATTTTCCCAGACTCATAATAATTCCATATAATGAAAAATATTACATGAAAAATTCATGTATTTTCATTAAATCTCATTAAATGAATGGTTAACATGTGGTAAGGGATTTATGTTTCAATCTCATTTTAATCAGGATTTTTTGTTTAAATTTTCATTAAAGAAAATTATATGATCATTTTATAATAAAACTATTTCATTTTATTAACCTTAGGTTATTTATCTAGAAAAAAAGTTTTCTTTTCATTTATCTCTCTTTAAGCACATTAGATACTGAAAGAATTTTTTAAGGAAAACAAACTTTATTTATCCTTTCGATAGATATTCTTTTTTCATAAATGTCATCATTTTATGAAAATATTTTCCATATTTTCTACTATTATATATGTTTTTACCCATGATTTATTTTTTTTCAAAAAAATTAAAAATGATTTTTTCTTATTATTTTCTAAAAGAGGTACTTTGGTCTTTTTATAGAAAATGTGAGGAAAATATTTATTTTAACAAACACAACATGGAAAAAAATTTCCACCATAATGACCACTCATTTATTTGAATATTCCTTTAAATGTTTCAAAGATAAATATTAATAAAAAATTATTAATATTTGCACAATTATTATATTTCAATACATGATTTAAAAAAGAAAATTTAATTTTTAACCAAATATTTTAGTGATATTTTAAATGAAAATTTCTTATATGATATCATGGATTGATGATACTTATGATTTACTAGGTATATGCTATAATTATACCATATTTATTCTTTTTTAGATATTTTACGGTTATAATGATGAAATATATTGGAAACCTGTTTCCTTTTCAATAGTTTATGTTATAATGAACATTTTTATGATCTTATGGAATTCATATAAATGTATTTATGAATATATTGAGGGAGGTTCTAGAATTATATATCCCTATAATGCATTGGATGAAAATAAATGTCATATGAGATCAATGGGTACATGGGAGATTATCCCAAGTGTGAAATAAGAGGGTACATAAGAGGTTATCCCAATACCAAAACAAGAGGGTACACCTGAGGTTATCCCAAGCCCAAAACAATAGGGTACACAAGATGTTATACTATGCCCGAAACTGCTACTTTGGCGGTTATCCTAGAAAATAAATGTTATAAATGTCTTGGTTTTTATACATGAAATAAGATTTACATTATTATGATTATATCATACCTTATTCCACTATTTTATGACATGATCTTATAATAATGTTATATTTTCCATATCTCTTGTTTTTTATTCCTTTGTAATTCAGGTCTTATGAACTATCAAGATTTATGAAATAAATCAATATTTTTATCTATGATTAATTTTCTATTTTTTATCATTTTACTCTCTTATTATCAAAACCTTATTCTCATTTTATGCTTTAGTGATCATTGATATATCTCATTTTTACCCTAATTAAGAATATGATCTCACCCTTTCTTATGTTTCCTTCCCTTAGTTATGAAGAAAGGTATCAAGTATGATATTTCAAATAAGTATTCTAGTTATGAAAAACTATGTGGGAGATTATGTAGATTTATTATGAATCAGCTATTTATGTGTTCTTGTTTCCAAAGATATAAATCCTATATGGTTCTACCATAGATCAGTGTGTTATGTAATAAATATTCATCAATTTATATATTATATATATGTTTGAAAAATATGGCTCCCTACTATTTATATTAGAGTATTTTTTAATTATCATTGGAAATTAGGATAAGAAAAATTTAGTGATAACCCAAAGGATTACCCTATGTATAGGTAAACATACTAAGTTATGGAAAATAAAAGAGTATGTTTTTTATAGTATATAATCCTTATCTAGATACTACAAGTGGATGTAACTTTGAAAAAAAGGAATCTTGGGGAAATAACCAAGAAAACTTTTATTCATGTATATGTCATCCATTATTTCTATGCATGGTTAATATTCCCTTTATACACACTTGGGTTAACAATTCTGGGTTTATTATTAGGTAGATTCGAAATTTCATTTTGTACCATTATGAAGGATTTTAATAGACAATAACCAAGAATGAATTGGGTTAAAATAAATGTGACAGAGATTGGAAAGAAGGTGTTAAGATTTAAAAATTCTATAAATTATTACCAATTACTATGATTATTATTTCCCACGGTATAGTTTATTGTTTTAGAAAATGGATGGAACTAGGAGGATTCATGAAAATAGTGAATGTCGTGGACAATGGAATGATCTTAATCATCAAAAACTAAATGAAATAGGAACAAGAAATTTAAAAAGAGTGATTATGTCTAATTAGTTAATTCGATATACTATTAATGTTGTACACTTCATAGAGTTTCCTAATTTTTTAAATAACAAGAATATTGAATTTTTTGAAATTCTATATTGTAATGAACATAGAAGAAAGAAGGTTTAATTTTATTCAAGTTAACAACACGGGAAGGGGAACCCAAGATAATGTATCATATGAAGAAGAATATATTTTCTATGTGAAAATACAGGTTATAGAGAAATGCATTATTGATAAATTCTTGGTATTATGTTTTTAAAACAAGGATATTATCTTATTGAATGATCTAATACAAGTTATAAATCTAATACTAAGGAAGGACCTATGTTATATCGATCATTTGAGTGGAATAACTATTGTGTTTTTGTATTAGTACTCTAGAATTATGCTATATGAGTGTATTATCAATGATATTATAGTTATAAGAATGATAAAACATTTAAGGATAATTTTTTAGTACATTTATTTTACAAAAATTTAAATTATATGTTTAATGGTAATGATAACGAAGAAAAGTACTTTATTAGTAAGGTGATATTTTTGGAGATCCCAATATTTATAGAAAGATAAAAGTTAATATTTTCTTGATGTTAAGTTAATAATAATTAGTCAGTATACAAAGATAATTGATATTGATAAAGTATATTGGATAGTCGTGATGACCTTTAAAATGATTAGTGATTTGATTACAAAGTAGTTTATGTTATATTTGATGGAGTTTACTATATTTTTAGATTTAAGGATTATATTCAAGAGTCAATGATTTTATTTGAGGAATAATTACAATATTAATTTTTGGAATCATATATGTTTTTATTGAGGTTTTATAGTGAGTTTATGTTATTACCCTATTTTTGGAGAATATGTGATCAAGTTATTCACATATTTTTATGTTGATCATGAGATACTTTATATTATCTAGGTATAAATGTAAAAGTTAATATGGAAAATATATGATCAAATAAATCATATATTTGGGTTTTTTTATTTAGTCCTATATATTTTTGAGGAGTCTTAAGGTTGATTATTTATGGAATTATTTATATTGATATTTGGGTTATATTATTGAGGTTTTTATAGATTAATGTGTATTATTTATCCATATTAGATAACTTATGGTAACCATTTTGGTTTTGGTAAATATTTATAGATCAATGGAATTAATTTTCATTCTTTTAAGGATCTTATGATTTGTAAAAACATAATTTTAATGCTTTAATCATGAAACATTTATCTTTATTATTCATTTCTCAGAGTATGAGATGAAGTAGAAATTGATAAATTCATAACCATAAGAAAAAATCTTGCTTATGAAGTGAAAATATATCAAATATGTGTAATTTATTATGTTCTTTATATTTATTGGAAAATAATTCCACAAATTTATGAAAATTATCTTGAAGTTAAAAATTTATCCTTCTTCACTTCTGATTAATTGATGGTTTTTTCAACCCTCACTAATTTATGGGTTTATGGTCATTAACTTTATAATGATCATGTTTTTTGTCACTCTATATTAGTGTTTGGATGCTGGTTTTTACCTACATGAATATTATTTAACTTCCCACCAACATTATCCTTATATGGGAACACTATTATGTGCTATTTTAGGTAACATTTATGTTTCTCACTTTCATTTTTCAAAAGTTGTTTTTACCCCTCTATATGATGTGGGGTTTCAGTAAAGGTATTTTAACTTATTTAAAATTTTATGTTCAATATAAAACTGAGAGGGAGAAATTTATTTAAGGGTGTAGAATTAATCACCCAGAAAATTAATTCTTAAATAATAATAAGCTTGATATACACAACACTGAGTTTTAAGTGAATTGAGATATATTATAAAATATTCTTATTTATAATTTACCATTATCACATAGTCATTGAAATGGTGCATATGAATATGAGTAACCAAATTATGAAATATATGTATAATGGTCATACTAAATACAAATATATAAATTAATTATTAATAAATTAGCACTCAATTTTTAGTAAATCCATTTTATGCTTAAAAAGTAATTTTATACAAAAAATTATTTTCCTTGAATTTTGTGCTTGGAAATTAGAATTATTTTCTTCCAATTTTATAAATTATATTTTATAAAATTAACATAATTTTTTAAATCCTCATATCAAAATTCACATAAGGTGGTATTTTATAATTTTTCTTATATGATTGAATTTTTAGTGAATATTTAAAAATACCAATTTTATCAAGTATTGTCATTGAATTTCTTTAAATAAATTAATATAAAGGTACCATTATATTTTTGAATTTGGTATGAAATTTACATGTGATACATTTTATTTATAATAATCTTATTTATTCCAATCGAATCATACATATTCAGGATTTTGATATAAATTAATTTTTATGTTTAAAACACATTATTTTGAAAAATAATTTTTGTTTTGTTTTATTTTTTTAATTTATAGTAAAATGGATTTTTATAATTTAATCTTGAGAAATGGATTCCATATTTGGAATCAGGTTTCTTAAATTTGGTAAATAAGTGCTTTAATAGGTTTAAAACAATGACACAAGGTCTCAAAATCAATAAAAAACATTGAATAATTTCATTTTATGGGATTAATTCAACCCTTTTCATACTATATTAGAATATATGAAATTTTGGTTCCATTTTCCATTGAAAATGACAATTGTATTATTTTAAGTAAGGAAAAATATAAATGTCACTCTCTAAACATTAATATCTCTAAATTTTTTATATAAGGATAACAACTGAATATGCTCACTTATAAATATTTATTTAACATATGAATTATTATTTTCTATTATGGAAATTTATTTTTAATTTTTAGTAACAAAATAATTACCTTATATTCTTACACAATGAATATAAATTATTTGTCCAATTAATAGAAAAATAAAATAATTGATTATATGAATATTAAAAGTAAAAAATTTCAATTAATTGTTTACTTTTTTTACATTTTTTATTAATATCACACATTAGGGATGTTTTAATGTATTATGTTTTAATTATATATTTGTCTTGGCGTATTTAATGTCAAATTAAATGAATACTATCAAAGATGACCTTAAGGATATTTTATTAAATTATATAAAAATCATAAAAATTAAAAAAGAGGATATTCTGGATAATATATGGTATAAAATTTCATCTATTTGGAATTTATGATCCAATTGATACCTTATATGTAAAATTATGACCCTTTAAAATTAAAATAGTTGTTAACGCGGTTAAGGTTCAAAATGTTTAATAAAGGTGTTAATAAAAAGTAAAATGTATAATGTGATACCAAAATCTGTATAAATTACATTTAATGAGGATATTTAGACCTTATCCTCATTTTATTCTAATAAATGTCCATTTGAAATCATTTTTCATGAGAATTACTTAATATTAATTAATTTTTTTAATTGCATGTGTGTTCCTTCCCACCCTTATAAAAGTACACCCCTAATCTCTTTTATTTACACCTCTTGGAGCCATATATCTAAACCAATACCTAAAAAATTGACTTTTATATTTCTATATAAATGAATTAGATGATCTTGTTTTATTATGAGACCATTCCGAGGGTATTTAAGAAGGGATCTATGGGAGGCCTTCCAAATAAGCGGTAATCATCTAACCAAATCACATTCAATTTATTTATTCTTAAACATCATCTAAATATGTTCTAATCATAATAGAATAATAAATTTATTATCCTAAATTTATTTAAATGATATTATTATTATTTAACCACCAATATTAACCCTTTATGGCATGAAATAAGAAGATAAATTATCTGTATTATGTATGTGTGGACTACAGCCACCACACAATGATACTATTTATTTTCCATCAGCACATTACAAGGATAGTTATTTTTATGTATTTAATCTATTAATATTATATTTATGGAATAATTATTCTTTATTAACTATAATATCATATCATCCTTTTTATTGTCTAATCCATTGGAAAATGATAACATTTCTCGTGCGTACCTGTGGACTACCACCTCCATGAAGTGAAGTGATTTGTTTTTATTTCTATTTTACATAGATTGTAATAAGTATATATTTAATGAATATATAAAAAATATATGATATAATAATTATAATTATAATTTTAATTATTATTTACCTTTATTTCATTCCATTTTACGAAAAGAGTATATAATATTTATGCATACACCCGACCAATCATCCTCTTGAACTATGTAATTCATTTTCCCATCTCTAAAATTTTTGGACAAACATAAATATGTATAAAATTAATATATATGATATATATATCATTATTCACCTTATTTAGATAATGGAACCATGATAAAACTACAATTATTAGAATTAACAAACTAAATACTCACGAAAAATGAAATATTTAACACCTGGAAATGATGATTTTAATAAATAATTATTAATTAATGAGTGTTGAAATGATATAAATGGATAATATATGATATCATAAGTTTCTACATGATATTTTATAGACCTATAATTAAGTTAAATTTATTATATAGGATTTTTAATCACTTTTAATGTAATTCAGACTCTAGGTAATATATTTTTGTTTCAATATCATTTTTATCGATATTATTGGTGCTTAAACATCCATTAGAGGAAATTATATGATCCTTATCTGATAAACCCATTTAAATTTATTCCACTATGGTTATTTATAGGGGATACATTTTTTCCTTTCATTTGTCTCACTATAAGTACTCAAGATACTGAAATAATGTTTTCCAGGAAACCAACCTTATTTCTCTTTTCAGTCAAACAATTTTTTTCTTCCAAGTATATGATGTCTAAAATTTATGGTAAAAATGTTTTAAATTATCCTTTTATTCTTAAAATATATTTTTAAGACATATTAAATTTTTAAGATATGGTTTAAAAGTATTCTTTTTATTATTTATTGAAAGAGGAACTTTTGAATTTTTACTAAAAATGTAAAAGGAATATTTATTTAATCATACATGACATGAATAAAATTTCCTACTATCATAAACAAAAAATTATTTTATTATTCCTTCTATAAGA
Organism: Viscum album; assembly: GCA_963277665.1. Classification (NCBI taxonomy): domain Eukaryota; kingdom Viridiplantae; phylum Streptophyta; class Magnoliopsida; order Santalales; family Viscaceae; genus Viscum; species Viscum album. The sequence continues at coordinate 1,713,816,618 of OY728138.1, read as the reverse complement.
TCCCAAAATTCATTTAAAATAAAATTTTTCATAATTTTTTTAATTTTTTAGATTTAAATATGTGATTTGAAAATAAAAGCGTATTTTTCTCAATAAATGTTTTTATGATCATTTAAAGGAAAATTTCATTTTTGATAACATATTTTGATATTACTGATAAATTTCAGAGGATATGATCTAATGATACCATCTTAATTATTTCTCTATATGTTTTATGGTTACGATGAAAAAATATTAATGAAACCCATTTTTTCATAGGTTATGTTATGATTAATGTTTTTATGCTATAGTGGAATTCATATGAATGTATTTATGATTATGTGATATTTTGGTTAGTAATTATATAGACCTCAAATTAATTTCTATAATATAAAATTTTTATGAGCTCAAAGAGTACATAAGAGGTTTTCCCATGATAGAAATAAGTGGGTATATGAGGGGTTATCCTAAGCCCAAAACAAGAGTGTACAAGGGAAGTTATCCCAAAAAAGAAACATGTATATGGGTAGTGTGCATAAACCTAACTATTTAATAATTTATTTGTGGGTATCCTTTATATAATATTTTTATAATTATGTTTTTTCCAAACTTTATATCATTTTTTAATGACATGATCTTATGTCAATGTTTTATTTTCATGGCTAAATTGTTTTACTCATTTATAATTCAGGCCTTATAAACCAACATGATTTATTCCATGAATTAAATATTTTGTTCTATAATGTTATGGTTATGATTTTCAAATATTATGACCATGTTATCATATGATTATTCATTTTGATGCTTAAGTGACCATGGATATCTCAATTTTTTACCTACACTGAGCATCAAATATCACACTTTCTTATGTTTCCTTTTCCTAGGTTATAAATAAATACATTTAGTATGGTATGAATAAGAAAGGTGATAGTTATGATGAAATAATTGGTAGATGATTTAGATCTATTATGAACTAGTTAATTATGTTTCCATGTTTCCAAAGATACTAAACCTATAGAGTTCTATTATGAATTAAATTTTATGTAATTAATATTCATATATTAAGATTTAAAATCTATGTATGAAAAGTGTGGGCCGTTTTTAGGAGAAATATGATCATATACATGATGAATATGGGTTTTATTGACAAACTAACAAATGTGAAATATTTTTTAATTTTCATTTTTATATTAAAAAAAGTCACATGTTTTTGAAAAGTGATATTTAAATTAGGATTGGTTATAAATATAAGGGAAAATTATTATTATTTAAAATTATTATTAGGAGTGTGCTTCAATATTTTTTCTAGATAGACACATTGGTGTTTTATGATACATAGAAATATCTCAATGTTGGTACACCAATTAAAACTTTATTATGTCATGTGCTTTTATTTATTTCATATTTGGTGAGGAAGATAGTCTTTTTTTATTAAACATGGAATATTATCACTAGATAGATTATTTTAACTCTATATATCCTAATTCACCACCCCACCTCTATGTATCATTTCAATATGGGACCAAAAATCAGTATTAGAGAGAAGGTTCATATTTTTTTACAATATCAAATCTATTGATTATTTTTCCAACTTTTATACCTCTCTTTAATATATATGGAATCAATAATTAATTATAAGTGTATTCAAAACATAATTATGTATAATATTCAACATTGGAATAAGTAGATGAAGTATTATTTCTAATCTCTATGTATAATTTTGCAGACGACAGTCATAAAATATCCTGCTAAATATATAAAAGGTAGGACTCACTGAAATGGATTGAATAGACCTATATAGAAATTGAAATGTACTAAATTTTCTAAGTGCATATTTTTATGATATAATTTAAATAATTTTGATGTCATTTTTTTCCTCAAATTTCATTTAGGGAAAGTTATTGAACATCCATGAAGGGAACACAATGGAAACAAAATCCAAATTTCATATGTTTAAAAATAATATTTTTAATTTTAAAAAATAACAATGATGTGGATTTTATCAATATACATAAATTTGGTTATATTGTGAATCATGAGATATGGTTCAAAGTATTAGTGGTGAGAACTCCATATCTAAATAGAGACACTGAGAGGAGAAACAAAAATAATAAACATCATGTCTTAGGTGATTCTAATTAAAAAGGAACTATAGGATATGTTTTGAAAGGATAAATTATTGATTAACTTTATATATTGTGAAGATAGATTTGTTATATCCTAGAGAAGAAAAATCCCATATGAGTTTTGGCATGAAAAAATACAACATCATTATATTTATGATTATTTTTATGTAAAATATGAAGAAAAACCACTAAAATCTAGAATCATCAAGGGATAAAATAATTTTTGTTAAATAAACATAAAATATAATGTCCTATAAATAAAATAATGGATTTTATTTGTTTTGAAAAAAATTATTTCATTATTTTATAAAAGATAATATTTAAAAAAAATATATAATAAATTCATGAATAAATAGTTATTAAAGTGATTAATTTAGGGGGTTCTTGAAAGCATGATGGTAATTCTAATAAAATAACTAATAATGAGGATGTTATATCATAGTATTATATTGTAAGGATATAAAAGTGTAGAGTGTATATTTATGAGTAAAACATTTAGGGTGATTGATGGCATCGAAAAATGCATGGCCCTCAATTTTTCATATAATCCATGATATGATCCCAATTCTGATATCCCATGTCATGTTTTGGTAGAAAATAATATCTATGAATAAATATGAAGCATATGGAGTCTCTACACACTTCATGTTGGCTCAAAAACCATGTAATGTATATTCCTAAAAAACATTTCTCGTCCGGTTACATGGGAATGAGAATCTCCAACTGGGAGTAGGATATTTTTTTATCCATTACTGATGAAAATGGATGGTGAAACTATAAAACCAATTTTGAACAGTTTTATAGGAACTTTATTCCATGTAATACACCTTATATAAGGTGAATCAATAGCTAATGGCCCTATTTGTTTCACATTCATAGATTTTACTACTTATGGATCCAAAAATTACTTACAAATCAAAAGTTGTAGAAGTGTTATGTCCGTATGAATTTTATCCGAAAGTGAAATCAATAAATTTAGTATTACCATAATATTCAATTGGTCATTTACTATGAGCTCATGGAATCTATTTTTGGAAATTTATTTCCTTCATAGCCACATAGTCTTTTCATGTATGCACTATCCCTCCACAATACCATACTTACTTCATTGATGATAGTCTGTTGAGATGTGCCTATATACATTCTTTATAGTTTCATTCCCTCTTCAATAATGGAAGTTATTTTTGCTACAATTTTGGGATTAATTTTCAGTATCATTCATCCTTTATGGTTACAATATTTCTTTGCATTTATGGTTTTCTTTCGTATCTAGAATTATTTTATCATGTTACTATATAATTTATTAACATTCATGTATTTACTCCATGAATATATGTCATTTATGTTATGTTGGGGAACTTTCTACATGGTTTCTTAGATTATTTATGGTTTTTTGTCATTTTTTCCCCATGAAACTGATTCTCCACAATCATAAAATCCTCAAATGTGAATGGTTTTTATACGATCATGCATTCTAGGAAGGAATAACCTATAAATACCCTAAAAACACATTGATAGGTGAGTTCACATATTGTATCTAATGATGTTCAAGAGGAAATAGACCATGGAATTATTTCATGGTAATGTCCCACTATCATATAATCCATTATAGAGGAGTCTTATTAATCACATTCATGAAGTCCCATAAATAAGGAAACTTATGAAGCCTATTTATGAAGGACTACCACAAAGGTAACTTCACTAAGGACTCTCATGAAGTCCACTTTCTGAATGACTCATCTGAATCCCAAATCAAAAATGATTCTAACAAATATCTATATGTGACGGAATCCCCATGTGGATACTTAAAAATGACTCCCATGAAGCCCACTTCAAGAAGAATACCCATGAACACTGTTCGTAGGGTGAAGTCACAAAAATATCATAATGAGATGCCTTTAAAAAATCCCTATGAGAATAAGGAAACTTCTCATATCACCCTCATGTTATGTGAAGTGATTGGTTCCTAAGGTTGTGACACCTTTAAATTCTAATGTAATTTTTTTTATTCAATTGCATGTATGCCCCACAACACCAAGCCCATAAGGGAACATAATATCATGAATATTTATAATATATTTTACATTTTAAATAAATTCTATATATTATCTAGCAATGCATGTGATACTGAGTTACTGTATGGCATATGCAACCGTGAGTTTCTTCAATGTCTTGAGTTACACTAAAGATTGAATTTTACCAAAAAAATAATATATTATTAAAATATTATTATTTAATATAATAATACATAACCAAGAAGATAAATTAGAATATATGAGTATTATTAACTAACTTATGAAAATATATGATTTATAAATATATAAATTTAATTTATAGGTTACCAATTAATTAGAAATGAAAATATAAACCAATTTAATTTAAAGGGAATACTATTATTTTTGTGCTCACAGAGGTATTTTGTCTTAATAAATTAAAATAACTACCATTAGTTAATTATATTGATGAAATATATGTGTTATATATTCAATCAAATATTTTTTATAATCATGCAATATATTTGATAGACATAATATAATGATAAACTCAGCATTACACTTAAATACTTATATTAATATTAAGAAACTATTACCTCAATTTAATGGAGAACCCATTATAAGTCTAAATTTTGATACTTAAATTAATTTAATATCTCATAATAAACTTAATCTTTGAAAAAAGGAACATAAAAATTAAGTTAGGGTTATTTGTTTTAGAATTTTTCTGTGATGTTTTATTTTTTAATGAAAAGTGAAAAATATTGAAATTTAATTCAAAAATAATTTTTTTTTCATCAAATTTATTTATAAGAAAAAATTATACTATTTTTTCTTTTTAAAGTTTAATTAAATAATATTTTTATCAATTAATTCAATTTATGTGATTAAAATTATGAAAACCTAGATCTTTTATTACACAATTAAACATAATTTATTACATAAACATCATTTGATAAAACATAGAAGATCAAGAGGTCTAGTGTATTTGGGGATTGGGATCATTAAATAATAACTTAAAACATGAAATACAACATCTTTATTGAAAAATTCCTTTACATGACCACTACATTCCCTCTTACTTAGCATTGCTTGGCGATAACCTGAGGAAATGCATGAGAAAATGGTGACCTATAAAGCCCAGTTGGGGAATAAACATGGAGTAACATGAGGAATACAATACATGTTAGACAATAGGTTTATAAATAGATCACAATAGAAGAATAAACATAATTTCATGATAAAGCATGATAATCATAACATGGAAATGTGGCAACAACACTTAACATGGAATTAGCATGAGCCAAGGCTCATTGCACATAGAGCATGAGTAAATCCTAATTGCTCATGAATCATGAGTAAAACCTATATGCACTTGAATTAGCATAAGTAAACACCCATTTCCCCTGACGTCTCATGATACTATTCTTAACCCAATGCATTGGAGCGCTATAAGGGCGAACCCTTCATAAACATTTCATTTCATGCATAAGTGTGCCACATGGATCATATAAAATTGATTCATAAAACATCATTATTTATTCCACAATAAAGGAATTTGGAATTCATAAATTAAATTTTATAGTCAATAAGTAAATGTGAATAAATTTTAATACCCTTGATAGATAAATGGGCATGGTATTCACTACACAATGACATTGCCTTTGAAAATTAGTGCAATTTTGGCAGTGTAACGATGTGATGTAAGAATTCATAAAAATGTTTTAAGGGAGAGAAAGAGGTGCCTCATAATATGTACATGAAATGGATAGTAAGGGGTTAATATAGATACATGTCCCAAAATGTTTAATGGAATTTAGATTCATGATACAAAACAAATGCTTGAATGTAAGTGAAGAGAGAAAAATTCCTTTCGATATTTCAACATATTAATGGGTGTACATGGGAGGAATTTAATGAGAGAAAAAGGGGTCTCCCATAATTCAAACATAAATAGGGAAGTATGGGGGAGGTTCAAAGAAATACCCCAACATTTATAATTGAAATTAAAATGGCATAACGACATTAAAAAAATTGGACAAAAATGAGAAAGGAAGAAAAAATCCTTTACATGGAAGTGTGTTTCCAAAGGCTTAGGGGAGGATTGAGAGAGGTTTCATGGGAGATTAGGGCCCCATGGGAGGATTATAGAGAGATTAGGGCTGAGTTTGGACGAACTCAAAAGGCCTTTAGTGTGGAGGAAGTGAGATTTTGGGTGAGTTTATATAGTAAAGGTGAAAGAATTCTTTATTATCTAAGTTTGGGACACCTCAGATTAAACTAATCCAAACCACAAACCAACCCATGGTTTTTGCCCATGGTTTTTGGAAAAGGGAAGTGGAAAAAAATATTTTATAAGGCCAAAGCCCGAGATTCTTAAAATAATGGGGTTGCTTATGTGGAGGTGAGTCACACTCCAAAGGAAATAAATTTAAAAAGACAAGATGTTTAATAAACCTTGAAGGGTCCATTAATGCTTTGTTAAATAAGTCAAAAAACCCAAAATCACATTATTTTAATGGAAAAACATATATTGTCCGAACATAAGGCATATAGTATTTTATTACATAACTATTGGGTCATTATGATGTCATAAAATACATTAAATATTTAAACTGTATTTAATTTTTCTCTAAAAATTTGATTGTCTCAAAAAATTATGAAAAATTCACCGTTGGATAATTTCGACATCTTGATTCCAGAAATAATATTCATTTTATCTAAATAATTTTCTAAATATGTTAAATTTCACTTTTAAAATAAAAACTCACATTTACAAAAAATTCATGGGTTTTCACAAAAATGAATTTCAAACCGTAATAAAAATTACAATTTCACTCATAAAATTATATAATCATTTATATTTAATAAAAATTAATTTAATAATAATAATAATATTTTATTAAAAAATCCATTAATTCATCAAAATAGATTTCTTAGTTGAATATTAACAAAAAACACTATTCATGCTTTAAAAAATATTTACAAGTTAACAATAATAAAATGAATGTATATTCATTATTATATAAAAAAATATTGTACATAACCATAGTGTTAATGTCTTGTTACATAATCCCTTATAACACCCGTATAGGACCGAAGATTAAGGTGTGCGATGGTGATAGAATCTTGGGGTGGCTCAGATAACATTGCTCAGGTGGTAATCCCTATCAACTTCCATTTCACTCGTAGGCGGTCCCACTCGAGCTTAACATATTCAAGCTCAGTTTGGGCTTGGTTAAGAGTGAAGCCCAATGATGCCACCTCCTTTCCGATCTCTGATAAATGGGCTTCGTATGGGGCACGTCTACTGAATGAGGCCATCACTTCCGTTGTGTGAGTAAATTGGATTCGTTAAATCCCTATATTTATATTAATCATGTGATCACTATTCAATGACTATATTATTAGTGGTCACAATTCTTAACATAAAAACAAAGAAGTTGACATTTTATATAAACATTTTACATAAAGAGAAATTTAATTAGATCAAGAGGGATTTCCATTAATGAATGTTTGGGTCGTTAAATTAATAAATTTCACTTTTAAATTGACTATAAAAACATATAAAACTTTCAAATATTTTTAATTTAAAGTCCTACATTTTGGTCCCACATGTGGGGAAAATTTGAATTTAATTTCATCTACTTATAGGATTTTAATTAGAAAAAATGGATTCCATTTTTGGAATCAGAATATTTTATAATTTATAATATGTTCAAATTAGTTTTTTACCAAAAATATTAGTGAAATGAATTAAAATTAATTACAATTATAAAGGATAAATTATGTTTAATAAGGAAGTAAACCATAATCATAAGGCCTAAAATGACATATTAACATGTCAAAAAGCAATTTTAGGACCATATTTAGACCCTATACTATATTTTATCTATTGTGGACCATTATTTATCCACTCTCAGTAAATAAATTGTTGGTGGGATTCCTTTATTTTAAAATATTACATGACTACCACTCCTCCTCCATTATAAAAGCCCGCATTTCCTCCTAGTTCCTCACAGATCTCGAGACACTTTGGTTTAGAAAAACTATTCAAAATTCACTCCTCAACATCCCTAAATTTCTTATTTAATCCTCCCTATAAGAATAATTAAATCCAAGGAATATGTTTGGTGCAAACCAAAAGGCGTTACCCGATTAAGAGGTAACATATTTTCTAAAGATCATTATTTTTATTTCTATTCTCCACTCCATAAAATATTCTTATTCCAAGTTTGTATAAAAAAAATATCATAAATATACTATTATTTTGTTATTCGAAGATTTAAACGTTAAATTACACAAAATTACATCCAATGGGCGATGAATATATTGTTAACGTGTATGGAAGACTACTGCCTCGCTAAACGATGATGGTTCAATTTTATTTTACCATATTTCATGGTGGACATTATGATGAAAAATATAGTTATATATGTTATATATAATATTTATTATGTCATTAACATTCTTTAATTATTTTAAAACTCATATCCTTATATTTTTTATTTTGTTTATAAACGATAACATCGTTTGAGGAAGTGTGGACTACGGCCCCATCAAAGCGACATGATTCGTCCACATGATACATGGATAATTTAAAGGATGGTTTTAATTAAAAACATGTGAAATAACAAATATATGTATTAACTAAATAATTATTCTTTTGTAAATATAATATATACCATTTTCTTTATTACACTTTCACACAAATTAAAAGGGATAATGTCGTTCATGGACCTGTGGACTACCGCCTCCTTGTCATGATGTGATTACTTTTATATCACATAATTAAAAATATAGGTTAATATTATTAAATGATATATTATTTATTATATAATGAAAATTCTGGAAATATTTGAGTTACTTTCCTTCTTTCAACAGTGATCATTAAAAAATAAGAACATTACTCAAGCATATGTATGACCTACCGTCTCCATGAGTGTAATGTTGTTTCATTTGTCATAACCATATTCAATTATTGATTTTAAAATTATAATTGATGTATAAATATGATAATTAAATCATTATTATTGTTCTGTATAATTTATATAATGACCCATTTTACCATATTTGACCAACAAAATTTGTTTTTGACACATAAACCGAATTTAGTCAAAACACCCGACGTAAACTTCTTTGATTTAGTAGTTATAAAAAAACATGATAATAAGTGAAATAAATATAATTGTAGAAATGAAAAATTTTCGGATGTAAGTATAAAATTAACATTACTTTATTATACAAGAATTAAGAGGATGTTCACCCTAAAGGAGACTCATGGTACGGGATTTTTGTCTCACTTTTCTATCTGTGAGGCATACTTTATTGTTGCACACCTAATTTATTAAATATGGTTGACATACTGAAACATTAACATATAATAAAATGAATTATATTATATTCATTTTATTTAAATATTTTATTTGATGATTATTACCTTTGGGTTTTCTAATTAAATTGTTACTACATTAGTAAGGGATTTTCATCACACTTTTTACACCTGGGAGATAAAAGTCATGCTCGTAATTTAATTCTTTTGTGTAGTATATTTACTAACCATTTTGATATTTTATATTTGGAATTATTTTATGTTTAGGGTATTTAAACTATTCATTCAACAATATTCCTTCATGATTCTTATGATTTAAAATATTTCAAAGTGCCATGGGACACTTTGAGATGTTTAACGATTACTTTCCTCATGACTAATACAAATATTATTTCATTGGTATTTCCATTTGAGTAAATTATATGAAATTTATTCAATAAACCCTTTAATTATCTGATGGTTATTCATGACTATTTTCAATAATTACTACAAGTTTCCATTATTTAGTATTCAATGTTCTTTAGAAAATGTTTTTAAGAAAACATAACTTCATTTATCTCTTTATTGGGAGAACCTATTTTCTTTCAAAAAAAATGTCTTGTTAAAATAGTTTCAAAAGGTTTTAACATTTTAAAAATAATTTATTAATAATATTTTTACCCTTTTATTCTTTTACCCATGTTTTAAAGGAATATTCTTATCGCTTTCTCAATAAGGAAATTTTTTATTTCTTTTTACCAGGTAAATGGAATGTTCTTTTTACCACATAAAACAAGTACGAGTTTATCCACCATCATTTCATGGAATAATTATTTTAATGTTTAAAAGATTTATTTTTTAATAATTTCTTTAATATGGGTATTCAAAGAAAAACATTTTCAAAAGGTTTTTCAATATAAAAGCATATTTTCCTCAATATTATTTTTAAAAGTTATTCATTTATTTCATCAATTAAAACAACCCCCTATTTCTACTCCACTTTGTATTTGTTGTATTGATACATTCCTTATTCTTCCCCTAGATGGTTTAAGATTGATTTGGACAAGGACAATATTCAAATTCACTTCCTTGATTCATTCTTGTAGTACCCTTGAAATATTCAATTTCATATGATCATTAAGAATTGAATTTATCCTAATAAACCATATCATTTATCAGGAATATTACAATTTCTTAAGTCATATACAATTTTTCATATGGTGTTTACTTTGATTATTTTTTTATTAAATGTTGAATTATTTATAAATCTATATTTCTACTTCGATACAGTTATTTGATCAGGAATATTATTTATTTTTATTATATGGTGAATGTTTGGGATAGGTAATAACGAGTGGATCTCAGACATTATATAGCTCTTCGATGCATCAACAAGTTATCTTGAGACACATATGTTAATAAAATGGGTTTCTATGCCTAGTTTTTAACCATGTTGTGAAAGGTATTGATGGTATTAGTTTTAATGTGCCTGAGACATGACATATGTTAAGAAATATTTCACCTAATTTAGTTTCAGTTATTAGTAATACATGATATTTTCATAGATTTATCTATGGAAAAATTTGATTTTAGTTAATTTATTAAATGAAATGTGTTTTCATTTCATAACTTTTCATATTGATTTTTCCTTACCTAGTGATTTTAATGGAATGTATTTCTAGTTATTGAAATTCCATATTGTTTATTCAGTTCCATCTCAGTTTATTGATTCCATGGTATGTGTGTTTAGTTATTTACCATGTCATAGTAATTACTCTCATTGATTTATTATTTCTTATGTTGAATTTTTTCTTTATTGATAAATTTTTCTCTTCTTTATTATGTTTCATTTATTTGGAATCCAAGAATAGTAATATAAATGATATGGAGGGATTTACTAGTTGGATTAGAGTTATCCTCACTTTTTTTATTTGTTTATAAAAAAATGAATTTTTTTTGTATCTATTGTAGTCATTGGTAATACAATAATAGTTTATATTCTGGTTTACCAAGACTTATAAACTCTTCCGTACTTCTAGATTTTATTTCTTTTAATCATGCCAAAGTAATTGATAGCATATACTGTCACCATGATATCTGGGGTCGGTTCACTAGAGTGGGTATTTAAGGATGTTTTGTAGAAACATTGGGAACTATATTAAGGAAAATATAGATTAGATAAAATAACCCTATGTTATAATTTGAGGATAAGAATATATGAAAACCCTATAATTTTGTTAAAGTATATATTATGTGGGTCATCGTAGTAATACATCCCTATCTGGATACTATAAGTGGATGTTTTTCTGGAACAGATGTAACTAGAAGTAAAACTCTGACAGTGTGTTCTGGTCCTGACATGGGGTAACCTGATACATGACAAGATTCCTTACTTTTCACTAGGTTTGACACTCCTGGGGGATATTCAGAGGATAATACACATTTTCATTACAAACCATTATGAAAAATTTTAATGGATAATGACATCAAATAATAATGGTTAAACATAATGTGTCATGATTTATAAATAAAAAAATTGATATTATGGTTAAAATTTAGTCTAAGGGGGGCTAATTTTGATGAAGTATTTTTGGGATTTAGTAATTAAATTGTTGATGTATTTTACTAGTGATATTTTGGCTATAATAATCATGAAATTTTCAAGAAAAATGCATTATTTTAGAAAAATATGCTTTAGTGGAAAAATGTTATTTGTGGAATAATACCTTTACATTTATAAAGATGCAATTTTAATGATATTTATTCCATTTGGGGTTCATATAATCATTAATGACATCATACTAATAGTTGAATAAGATTTTTAGACTTTGTAAAAAAACCATTTTACTGAAAACATTAGTTAAGAGGTTATTTAATGATTAAATTTCAAGGATTTCCAATAGATTCATTTTCAAAATTATATTAATTTTTTTAGAAAAATAAAACATCTAATATTTGTGACAACCAATTAGATTTGTTAAGTCCATGGTTCTTGAACACATGACTGAAGGATAATAAGGGTTTTGTGTCTTCCACTGACAAAAATGATTTCCTGGTTAATTTGTAATTATTTATATAATTTGATGAATAAATATTAATAATGATTCAAAAGTGTTACTATTTATCTTTATATATTAACATATTAAACATATTGAATTTGGAGAATAGTTATAGACAAATAATTAGACTTGCCAAAATTTTATGGTCCTTACGATCTGTTAAATGTTTTACTGCTTTAGAGATGAAAGTTATATTTTTGGATACCCATTTGTTGATGTTGGGGATGAATTAGAGTTTTATGAAAGAACAACCAAATAATGAATTTATTTTAAGAATTGAAACATATCAATAAATTATATTTCCGTGTATTCTTAGGCAACAAAAATAATTACTCGACATCAGTAAATTAATATTTTTTGTCCTAATACATAAATTTTTTGTTGAAATAATGGTCAACTAAATCATCACCAATTTATGGATTTTATGACCTAAACATTCCAATTATCATTCAATTTTTTTGATTGATGATCCAGTCACTCCATAGAAATATTTACACGTTTCCTCCAAATACCTATCCCAACATTCCAATAATATTCTTCTAATAGGATACCTAATTATATGTGAAATTTCAGTTTCTTGTTCTCTCTTTTATAGAGGATGTTTTATAAACCCTTGTCATGATGTGGGATTTCAACATATGAAATATCAAACAATATATCATTAAGATCGAGTTTAAATTGTAATAACATAGTTTAATTATAAAGGGGAGAATGTAACACAAAAAATATGAATGTTAAAATTTGTATTTGATCGCGTGATTGTCACGCAACACCAAGCACGTAAAGGAAAATAATATCCCAAGTATTTATAATACATTTACCATTTTAAGTAAATTAAATAAAATATCTAGAAATTCACCTGATACTGAATTACTGTACAACATACACAATAATGAGTTTCTTAAATGGATTGAGTTACAAGCAAGACTGAGTTTACTGAACAATAATATATTATTAAGAAACATAATTTAATATAATAATACCTAACTTAGATTTTAAATTAGCGATTAGGAATATTATTAACTAATTAAAATACATGGTTTAGACATATATAAAAATTAATTAATAGGTTACCAATTAATTATAAATGAAAAAATAAACCAATTGAATATATTGGAAGTATTATTATTTTTATGCTCAAAAAAGAATTTTGAAATGATAAATTAAAATAATTATAATTAGTGAATGATATTAATGAAATATATATTTTATATATTAAATCAAATATTTTTTTATAATCATCCAATATATTCGATAGGCATAGGATAAGGATAAATTCAATATTACACATAAAAAGTTATATTTCTATTAAGACACTTTTTCCACCTTTTGATAGAGAACCCATTATAAATATGAATTTTAACACATCAATTAACTAAATATTTAAAAAATATAGTTCCTATTTAAATTGGAATATAATTTTTTCAGGATTAATTTTTAGTATTTTTTCTTGGAAGTTTCATTTTATAATTAAAAGTGAAAAATACTGAAATTTAATTCAAAACTACTTTTTCATCTAATTTATTTATAAGGTTAATTTATAATTATAATTGGTTTTAAAGTTTAATTAGATAATATTTTTATCAAATAATACAATTTAGGAAATTGGAATCATTTTCACATTGAAATTGACTATAAAAACATTGATGACTTTCAAACATTTTTACATTAAAAACCCACATTGTAGTCCTACGTGCATGATGAATTCAAATTTAATTTCATCCAATTATGTGATTTTAATTTTTCAAATTGGATTAAATATTTTTAATATGGTCGATATATTTTTGGACCAATAATATTATTTAAATTATTTAAAATTATTCAAAACGATTGTGGTTAAATCATACTTAATAAGGAACTAAAGCACAACCTTAAGGCCTAAAACAACCTAAAAACATCTTAAAAAGATATTGGATGGACTTATTTTGAACCAATACCACCCTTTACCTATTTGGAACATTATTTTTCTAATTTAAATAATGAAAACATTGGTGGGTCCCTTTCTTTTAAAATATTACATGACTTCCACTCCTCCTCCATTATAAAAGAACTCCTTTCCTCCCACTTTATCAAACATATAAATCCAATTAGGATAGGAAATAATATAGAAAATTCACTAATAAAAATATCTTCCTTTCTCCTTGAAGCATACCTCTAGTAATAATTCAATCCAAGGAATATTTTTGCTGTAAACCAAAATGAGTTACACAATTAAGAGGTAACATCTTTCCTAAAGATCTTTATTATTATTTCCATTATCCACTCCCTCAAATATTCTTATTCCATATTTTTATTAAAAAAGTATCCTAAATAAACTAGGATGTTTTTATTCTAATATTTCAACCATTAATTACACACACTCCCATCTAATCGGTTATAAACATACTGTTTACATGTATAACGGGCTACCACCTAGCAAAATGATTATTGTTCAATTTTTCTTTACCACCTATCATAGAATCCATTAAGATAGAAAGTACATTTATATATGTTATATATAATATTTATTATATATTTAAACTTCTATAATTATTTTACAACACATATCCTTATACTTATAATTTTTTATAAAAATGATAACATTGTTGAGGAAGTGCGGACTACCGCCCCTTCAAAGTGATGTGATTCATTCACACGATACATGCAATGTATAAATTATGGTTTAAATTAAAAATACATGACATAAAATACATATATATAATATTTATGACAAAATCATATTTTTTTAAGTATAATATATATCTTTTTCATTATTACCCTTTCATACACTTTAAAATATATTATGTCATTCGTGGATGTGTGGACTACCGCCTCCTCAAAAAGATGTGATTCCTTTTATATAAAAAAAATTCAAAATATAAGTATATATGATAAAATAATATGTTATTTATTATATAATGAATTTTTTTGAAATATTTGACTTACTTACATTTTTTTCATAATGATCATTAAAAATGGGAGTGTTATTTCAGAATACGTACAATCTACCATCTCCATGAGTGTTTCATTTTTTCATTTTTCATAACCATATTAAATGATTGATTTTAAAATTACAATTGATTTATAAATATAATAATTATTTAATTCTTATTATTCTTTTTAAGTTATATAATGATCCTTTTGACCATATTTTTATCTATGAAAGTTATTTTTGACACATAAACCGAATTTAGTCAAAACTCCTGATGTAAAATTAATTGATTAAGTAGTTGTAAACAAAATGGTAATAAGTTAAATAAAAGTAATTATAAACATGAAAAAATTTATTAATAATGTATAAAATTGAAATAAGTTTATTATATATTATGTTAAATTATGTTCACCCGAAAGGAAACTCATGGTATGTGATTCTTGTCCCACTTTTCTTTCTGTGAGACATACTTTATTGTTGTGCACCTAATTTCTTATATATGGTGTACATACATACACATAGACATATAATATCATGAATTATATTATATTCATGGTATTTAAATTTATTGTTTAACAATTTTTACCTTTGGGTTTTCCAATTAATTTGTTACCACATTGGTAAGGATTTTCATCTCACATTTTACACCTATGAGATACATGTCATGTTCACCATTGATTTTTTTGTAGTATATATACTCCCAGTTTTGATATATTATATCATTAATTATATTATCTTAATGGTATTTTAATTTTTCATTCAATAATATCCCTTTATGAGGCTTATGATTTAAAATGGTTCAAAGTGGAATGTGACACTTTCGGATGCTTAAAGATTATTTTACTCAAGACTAATAGTAATGATATTTTAATGGTATTTACATTCTAGGAAATTATATGACCATTTTTCAATAAACCCTCACATTATATTGTGGCTATTCATGGAAATTTTCAATTATTAGTGAAATTTTCCATTCTTTGATACTCAAAGTGTTTTTTATTTTTTTAGGAAAACCTGAATTTATTTCTCTCTTTTGTTAGAGAACCTTTTTTCTTATAAAAACCATGTTTTATAAGAATAAATTCAAAAATGTTTTAACCTATTAAAAATTATTCATTAAAAAAAATTACCCTTTTATTATACCCATGTTTTTAAATAAATATTATTTTATCTTTCTCGATAAGAAATTTTTTAATCCTTTTTACCATGGAAAAGAAATGTTATTTTTACCTCGTATGATGAGTACTGATTTATCCATCACCATTTATTTGAATCATATATTTGATTTTTAAAATGATAATTTTTAAAGACAATATTTTTAAAGGTATTTTGAGGGAAAAATATTTTAAACTTTTTTTTCAAAATAAAAAGATGTTTTCATCAAGAATATTTTAAAAGTTATTGTTTTATTTCATCAATGAAAACAACCCCTATTTTTACCCCACTTGGGATATTTTTATTAATACCATCCTTATTATTCTTCTCGATTTTTTAATATTTATTTTTATATGGATAGTATTCACATTCACTTCCCTGATTCATTATTGAAGTCCCCTTTAAATATTCAATTTTATGTGATCATTAAGCATTGAATTTCTCCTAATTATCCATATCATTTTTCATTAATATTACTATTTCCGAAATCATATACCATTTTACAAAATGTTTTTACATTGAGAGATGTTTATTAATTGGAGAATTATTTATAAATCCGTATTTTTCATTACATATAGTTATTTGATCAGGCATATTATTTATTTTAGTTGTATGAGGAATGTTTTGTACTAGAAATGAAATTTGGAGCCCAGAATTTTATATATCACCATAGTGCATCGATATGTTCTCATGAGAAAAATACGTTGAAAAAATGGGTTTATACCTTGAGTTTTAAACTGTCTTGTGAAAGATATTGACGATATATGATATCATGTTCCATAGACATGACGTATGTTAAGAAATAATTCCCCTCATTTATTTTCAGTTATTAATCCTCCATGAGATTTTGCATCAACATATCTATGGATACATTTAATTTTAGTTCATTTACTAATTTTATTGTATTTTAGTTTATTATAATTCCCTATTGATTATTCTATATCTTGTTATATGAATGGTATGTATTTCCATTTATCACCTTTCCATATTGTTTTTTCAGTTCCATCTCTGTTTGTTAATTATATCATATGTGTGGTAAATTATTTACCATTCCATAGTTATTATTCTCATTGATTTATTATTTCTTCCACTTTATTTTTCCCTTACTGAGCATTTGAGCTCTCCATTATTATGTTTCATTCCCCAATAATCCAAGAAGCATGCTATGAATGATATATAAGAACTTACTACATGGATTAGAGTTATCCTAGAAATAATTCATTTGTTTATATAAAATTAATAATAAACTGTGTTGTAATTATTGCAGTCATTTTGAATACAAGACTCATTTATGTATATAGTTTAACAAGACTACTAAACTCTTCATTCCTTCATGATTTTATTCCTTGGAATCATGCCAATTTAATTTATAGAAGATACCAGCTCTAGATTATCTTGGGTCGGGTCACTACAAAGATAATTCTAGGAATCATACCAATAATATAGAGTTTGGAAAAATTCGGTTTATTCATGTACCCTTCATGATGAAATCAAACAATTGGTAACCATTTCCTCCTTGCACCATTATTTTTTATTAGGTCATCTACCAAGGCTGAATCAATCCAAAATAGTTTTTTACTTACATTAACATTGGTCAAAGGCCTAAAAATACCTTAAACCAATATGGTCCTCCTATAGGTTGTAATACATAAACTTTTCTTTTTGACCTCCTCATCTATATTCCAATATATAGAAGGAAAATAACCCTATATTGGCCATATACTAGGTGTAATCCCCAATAATTCTAGTCTTCATTCTATATCTAATTACTAAAAAATAAATGGTCTAAAACCATATATGGGACTCTTATTAGGTATAATACCCAACTTATCTTGTATTCCTTCCTTGTATAGTTAACACCATATAGGGGTGATATAACTATATATGGGACTCTTACACGGTGTATGCCCCAACTTCTTCAGTCTTCCTCTCTTGTATAATCACCAATATAAAGGCAGTAGACCACCATATTTGGGAATCCTACTAAGTGTAAGTCCCAAATTATTAATTCATCCTCTAATTTTTTGTTACAAATAGATAGTTGGTAGATAATCATATATTGGCCTCCAACTGGGTGTAAACCCTTACCTCTTCAGTCTTCCTCCCTCACCTAGTTACCGAGAGATCGAGGGTAGATATCTATATATGGGTCTCTTACTAAGTGTTTTCCCCATGCATTATAACCTTTATCCCTCATCTAGTTACCAATAGACAAGGAACAGACAACCATACATGGGCCTCCAAGTAGTTTTAATCCCCAGCCTCTCACTCATCCTCGCTCATTTAGTTACCAATAGATGGGAGGTATAAAAAAATATACGGGCCTTATAAAAATTACTTGCCCAAAAAACTATATTATTTCTCCCTCAGATTGTTACCAATACACTAGGTATAGATGACCATATACGGTCTACATACTATGTCTAAGTGTAATAGCTTGATGTTTTTATATGTAACTATCTGTCACATAATACTATGTTTTATAGATTATGTAACATGAAACACTGAACTAAAACACATCATGAAATTTTATAATAAAACTTTTGTAAAAAGGAAAATATTAATCAATTACGATAATTAAATTTTATTATTCTCTATTTATTGATTAAATTTTATCATTATTAACTAAATGTTGAGTCAAAAGTTCTCTTTTTGACTTTTATGAATTATTTTGGATATCAGAAATGAATTCATACATGCTTATCATACTGACCATGTTTATCGTAATGACTATGCTTATCATACTGACCATGTTTATCGTAATGACTATGCTTATCATGCTGACCATGTTTATTATACTGACTATGTTTATCATACTGACTATGATTATCATACAGACTATGTTTATCGTACTGACTCTATCAATCATACTGACACTGTCAACCGTACTGACTCTGTCAATCGTACTGACTCTGTCAATTGTACTGACTCTGTCAATAGTACTGACTCTGTCAATCGTACTGACTCTGTCAATCATACTGACTCTGCCAATCGTACTGACTTTTGTGAATCATACTCACTTTGTATCATATCAATACATTACACTAAGTAATACTAATAATACTCATATTTTAATTCTATCACTTGCTTTCTTTTATCATTTATCAACACATGTCAATCGTAATCATGTTTATCATCTTCATATATCTTTTGTTTTAACCAAAATGATGTCTTGGAGTTAGTTATAAATTAATAAAAATGATGTCATGTTTTCTATTTCAATATGACCATTAAAATGCCAGGTGTCTAAGTCCCTTCAAGTTTTCTGGAGAAATATGACCGTTGTAGGTAATATGACAGTTGGAACCTGAGGTTTATAAATAGGAGGTCATTTGAACATGAGAAAAACAACTAAGAGACTTTGATCATTCTATGCTTCTATCAAGTTCTAGAGAGAGATTTTGTGACTTCTCTCTTGCTTCTTGCAAAGGCCTTGAGATTACAAAACGTGAATGGATTGTTCTTAGTTTTTTTATTTCATTAAGTGCTTTGTTCTGCTTTGTGCGACTGATCAGGTGATAAAAATTGAGGGCTGCTGAGGATAGGCATACGGTGCTACCGATCATTATATTAAGGGCTTTCAAGTGTTTGAAAGACAGAGGGTTCGATTACCTGCAAAATCGAGGGCTTGCAGGGATAACAATATAGATGTTCCGATCATTGTATCGAGGGCTTATGGGGATAGCAATACAGACATACCGATCATCGTATCGAGGGCATACCAAGGTGGTGGTAAGACAGAACTCTTATCCTAGGTGGAAGGATAACCCTTCTCTTTGGGTAAAAAGAATTGTAATACTTTAAAATTTCTGGTGCTGTTTTTTTTAAGAAAGGTAATTGTAATGTTTCCTTTCTTCATTCCATATTCATTTTTAATTGTATCAGTTACAATCATACTGTTACATATTGTATTGATTAATTCTATACGCTTTATGGTATAATCCGTCAATATTGTATTACTTTGATTATTTTATTCATCTTGAATATGATTGCTTTACATTTCTTATAGTATTACATCATATCATACCTTTATATTTAATACAATTGTGGTTGTTTGTATTGGTTGTGAATTGTATTAGTTTAAGATCTTTTAAACTAATTTCTTAAGTGTTTAAAAACAATGTTTTTAAACCTACAATTCACCCCCTCTTGTATTGTTCCATATAATATACATATACATCTATATATCGATCCAAAAATTGGTATCAGAGGAGGTTTCCACTGGTTTATATTACGATCTCTATTTCTTTCAAATTTCTATTTCAACTATTTACTAAACAAACATGTGGGGTGGAATATATTTTGTTCTATTAGATGGCAGGAATGAATATTGGATCAATTGACAATCTAAATCCAACTATTCCACCTATATTTGATGGAAATGTTTATGAGTACTGGAGAGATCGAATGAAGACATTTTTTATCAAAACTGGTGTAGACAATTTCATTATGCTTACTGGAGGTTACAAAATTCTTGACAAAGAAGTCAGTACATTCAATAACCAAGAGAAGCAAGAATATCAACTGAATTACAAGGAATGCAATACATTGATATGTTCTATGACCAGGAATATATACAGCCAGATATCATCTTGTGAACCATCCAACTGTATTTGGAAGAAATTTGAAGTTAGACATTTTGGTACATCGAAGGTTATAGAAACAAGAAGATCAATTCTTTGAGCAGAGTATCATGGATTTCTTTTTTCCTTATGGAGAGCCGGTATTTAAAGTGAAACAAAGATTTATGACAAATGTCAATAGTTTACAATCTATGGGAGAAAAAGGTCTTGATGATGAAGCACTTGTTGATAAGATTATTGATATAATGCCAAACAAATGGGAGTAAAAAAGGATATCCATTGATGAAAACAGAAAAGTTTCCCAGATTACTCTTGATAAACTCTTTGGAACTCTTCTATAGCATGAGACAAGAATGAAGAGAGACACTGATTTCAATAAGAAGAAAAATGGAAAAGGAAGTGTAGATTTTAGTACTACATCTAATGCTAAAACACCTAAAGGGATAACAAGATCCAATGCCAAGAAAGTTATTATGTCAGAATCATGTGATACTGATCACTCAGATAATGAGTTATCCAATCTTGCTCGAAGGATGAACAAGATTGTGGGAAAAAAGTACTTACAATACAAATTCAAAAATAAAGATAGAAAGGATAAGAAATATTCATAGGTATCTTGTTATGAGTGTAAGAAAGTAGGTCATATAAGACCTGATTTTCCTTTAGTGAAGAGAAAATATAGAAAGGAGAAACATTCTGAAAAAAAATAAGAAAAAGTATTACAAGACAAAGGCAAAGAATGTATTGAAGGAAAAGGATACTTAGAGTGTAAGTGGTAGTGATTCATCTGATAATTCTTAAGAATATGAATCCTCAGGACAAAGAAATATTAGACTAATAGCCAGATTACCAATCAAAGATCATTGTATCATGGCAAAGGTACAAATTGATGAAGCTATTACAAATGTTTCCTTGAATGCAAATTATACTGATAATAAATATTATGATTCTTCAAATGATGATTCTTCATTAGAAGATAATAATTTACCTTTTTTTGAAGAAGTGTCTAGGTTTGATATATTACTTGAGAAGGAAAATTCTAAACTCCAGAAAAATATTGATAAAGCAAATTCAAGAATTTCAATTTGAACTAAAGAAGTATTAGAAATTTGTAATGATCTTGATATGAAAACTTCTGATTTTGAAAGTATTTTAAAAACCATTGAGAAATTCAAATCTGATATGGATAAACTTTATAAGGATTTGGAAAATGTAATTTCTAAGAAAAAGGTTTTCAAGCCTTACTCTAGTTCAAAATCAAATGTTTTGGAGGATAAAAACTTAGTTTTAAAACTAATGTCAGAAATTTTTTTCCTTGATTTTTTTAAAACTTTACTCATGGGAAGGAAAACATTGAAAAATGTATTCTCAAATTTGACTTTTGAGAAATCATTATGGTTTTGGTTATACTCATTCTAAACCTATGTTTAGTAATAAATATTTTTTTCCTCAAAGTACCCCATTCTGTACTAAGTGCCACTGTGGTGGAAACTAGAAAAGAGAGTGTTCTCTTAATAAAACTCAGTCTTTTGGATTTCATAAAGCTCATTTTTCAAAACAAATGTGGATTCCTAAAATTATTTTATCAAACACTTATGAATCCAAACAATTTTGGATTCTGAAAAACTATTTTTTTCTTTTTCAGTAAAATAAGAAGTGTACCAACAAGAATATTTGGTACATGGATAGTGGTTTTTCTCGACACATGACCGGAAACAAAGATTTCTATGAAAATATTATCGAAACAAAATGTGGAAAGGTTACTTTCAGAGATAATGATCAAGGAAAAATTGTTGTAATAGATAATATTTTTTTCTTGGAAAAGTTCTTATTTAAAATTTTTTGTTTGTTAAAGGTCATAAGCACAGTCTCATCAGTATAAGTAAATTATGTGATGAAGGTTACCTTGTGAATTTTAGAAATGATAAAAGCTTAGTTCAAAATTCCAAGTATGAGTTCATTCTATCTACCCATAGGTAAGATAATGTATACACTATTAACCTAGAAGACCTTAGGATCCAAAATTTACCTTGCTTAACTGCAATATAAGACCAATCATGGATATGGAATAGAAGACCATGACACTGCAACCTAAGAAACCTTTGTAAACTTTCAAAGAAAATACTTGTAAAGGGACCGTCAGATCTTAGATATAATTCTTAAATAGTCTGTGATCCTTGTCAATTTGGAAAGAAACATAAAACTATCTTTAAATAAATTAATGAAGTTTCAACTTCTAATGAATTACATCTTGTGCACATGGATCTCTTTGTTCCATCAATAACTGGAAGCATTAGAGGCAAATACTATATATTTGTTTTAGTTGATGACTTTACTAGATTTACATGGGTCTATTTTCTAATAAAAAAATCTGAAGAATTTTTCTATTTCAAAACTTTTAGAGGCCAAGTTAAAAATGAGAAAAACATACCATTGAAAACTATTCATAATGATCATGGTGGGGAATTTAAAAATTGAGATTTTGAAACTTTTTGTTGTAAGAAATGTATTACTCACAATTTCTCACCTCCATGAATTCCTCAAGAAAAATGGTGTAGTTTAGAGAAGAAATCGTATTTTTCAGGAAATGAAAAGAACAATGTGGAGTGAATACTCAATTGCTAAGAACTTTTGGGTTGAAGCTGTTAGTAATGCTTTTTATACTATAAATCGTTTTTAACCAGACCTTTTCTTAATAAAACTCATTATTAATTGTGGACTTACCAAAAACCTAATGTTTTATACTTCAAAGTTTTTGGGTGCAAAGTATTCATTCTGAATACTAAAGATAATCTACACAAATTCTCACCAAAATCTGATGAAGGAAATTTTCTAGGCTATTCTAAAATTTCTAAAGCATATAGAGTTTTCAATAAATACACTTGTATTGTTGAAGAAACAGTGAAAGTTAAATTTTATGAAACAAATCCTTTTGATTTCAAACAACTCCAACCTACATATTTAGATCTTTTTTTTAAAAATGTTTATCAACCACTATTAGAAGATCCTTCTGATAAGGAAAATGTTCAAGAAAGTGTTCTTGAAACTTTTACCCCAGAATATTTCCTACCATATGTTGATGAACAGGTTTTACAAAACCCAAATCAATTGCTTCTTAGGAATCATCCCAGTGATAACATCATTGGCGATGTAAATCAACCTGGAAGGAGAAAAAACTCCTTGAGAAATGAAATAGAACATATTTCCTTTCTTTCTTAATTAGAACCTAAAATCCCAAGTGATGCCTTAGGTGATGAAGATTGGATTAAAGCAATGCAAGATGAACTAAAAGAATTTGAAATGAATCAAGTCTGGACTTTAGTTGAAAGACCTAAAGAAACAACTGTGATTGGTGTAAAATAGGTTTTCAGAAACAAATCTGATGAAAATGGAATAATTTTAAGAAATAAATCTAGACTTGTTGTTAAGGGCAATAATCAACAAGAGGGAATAAACTATGAAGAAACATATGTTCCGGTAGCTAGACTTGAATCTATTCGTATTCTATTAGCCTTTCCAGCATACTTTAATTTCAAATTATTTCAAATGGATGTTAAATGTGCTTTTTTAAATGGTTTTGTTCAAGAATAAGTTTTTGTCGAACAACCACCTGGTTTTATAGACTAAAAATAATCTAATAATGTTTTTAAACATACCAAAGATTTATATGGCCTTAAACAAGCCCCTATATCATGGTATGATAGACTTACATGATTAATTTTAGAAAAAAATTATGCAAAAGGTACCACAGATCCATCCCTTTTTATAAAAATGGAAAATAAGAATGTTTTGATTGTTCAAATTTAGGTTGATGACATCATATTTGGATCAACTCAGCAATCATTAACTGATTGGTTTGCAGATTTAATGAAATCTGAGTTTGAAATGAGTATGATGGGTGAGATAAAATTCTTTTTAGGTTTTCAAATTTCACAAAAACCAAAAGGAACATATATATCTAAACATAAGTATATTAATGATTTACTCAAAAAGTATGGATACGACAATACTAAAAGTATTAGCACTCTAATTGGTACCCCAAATACACTTGATCTTGATGAAACTGGGAAACGAGTAGATCAAACAACTTTTAGAGTTATTATAGGATGTTTTTTACAGTTGACATCCAGTCGACCAGAATTAATGTTTTCCGTATGCTTATGTGCAAGATAACAATCTAATCAAAAAGAGTCTCATTTAAAAGTCGTGAAAAGAATCTTTTGGTATTTAAAAGGAACCATAGATTTAGGTCTTTTTTATTCTTATGGAAATTATTTTGTTTTAAAAAGTTTTTCAGATGCTGACTTTGGTGGTTGTAGAATGGATAGAAAGAGTACATCTGGAATATGTCATTTCTTAGTAGATTCCTTGGTTTCTTGGTCCTGCAAAAAACAATACTCGGTATCACTTTCTAGTACTGAAGCTGAATATATAGCAGCTGGAAGTTTTTGTGCTCAAGTTTTGTGGATGCAAGACACACTCACAGACTGTGGACTGAGTTTTTCCAAAACCCAAATTCTTTGTGATAATACTAGTGCCATATCTCTTAGTAAAAATCCAACACATCACTCTCGTTCAAAACACATAGATATTAGGCATCACTTTCTTAGGGATCACACACAAAAAGGAGATATTATTTTACAATTCATCAGAACGCAAGAACAACATGTTGACATTCTTATAAAACCATTACCTACCGATAGATTTGAATTTATAAAATAGATGTTAGGAATGATTACATTAAAATAATCATTCATATCTACTTTATGTTTTACATTTCCCCTTATATAAAAAAACTCCTCTTAAAAAGGGGGAGAACATTTTACTTAATGTGTTTTTTGTGATCTTTATTTTTTGTTCTCTGTATTTGTTATTTTGTCTTTATGATTATCATCTTGACTTCTTGGTTATTGTTTTAATTATCTGTCATCTTGTTTACCTACCTACCATATTGACTTTTTGTCTTTCTGCATGTTAACCTATGGTAACAACTTTGTTTTCCATCGGCACATCAACCTATGGTAACATCTTTGTTTTACATCGGCCCATCAACCTATGGTAAGGACTTTGTTTTCCATCGGCACGTCAACCTATGGTAACAAATTTTTTTTCCATCCGCACGTCAACCTATGGTAATGACTTTGTTTTCCATCGGCATGTCAACCTATAGTAACAACTTTGTTTTCAATCGTAATGACAACCTATGATAATGACTTTTTTCCATCAGCTTGACAACCTATGGTAATGAATTTGTTTTCCATTGGCATGAAAACCTATGGTAATGATTTTCTTTTCCATCAGCATGACAACCTATGGTAATGACTTTATTTTCCATCATCTTGAAAACCTATGGTAATGACTTTGTTTTCCATTGGCTTCACAACCTATGGTAATGACTTTGTTTTCCATTGGCATGACAACCTATGGTAATGAATTTGTTTTCCATCGGCTTGAAAACCTACGGTAATGGCTTTGTTTTCCATCTGAACTTCAACCTTTGGTAATGTCTTTGTTTTCTATCAGCATCCTTCTCCTCGTACGCTTGTGTTTTCTTTCACTATGTCAATACTATTAAACCAACAATTACAATATAATCTCTTGAAGGTACATACATTCCTTACCTTGTTTTTTTCACTCTTTATTCTTTTTCATTTAAAAAAATCATTTTTAATCCTATCTGCCGATTTTTTTTCATCTAATATTAATCGTAGAAGATCAACGACCACTCTTTTTTCACCTATAAATAGGCCCCTCCCCTCCCTAAACCCACACCGGTATTTTAGAATTGTTGAGAATGCTCTGACCCTACTTTAAGACTCCATACGATCTTCTCTTCGCTTCAATTATATGTCTCAGTCCTCTGCCAACGCTCCTTCTGAAATCTCTTCAAAGACTTTTTCAGAGAAAGACTTCCTTAGAGAAAGGTTAGTCTCCAGGGAATTCTTTGACTCGTATGATTCTACAATCTGGAGAATTATTTTGTTTCAATGCTGGGAACATTTGTTTGTTGAAAAAACTGTATCTCAAGATCCGGTTCTTATTAAAGAAGGTAGTCAGTTCTAAAAAATCGTATATTTTGGCAAATATATGACAATCAACTTTTTTCTGTATGATAGAAAAATTTCTATGTCTGTGAAACAAGAAACCGACATTCTAAATGTCCCAACAGAAGGTGATTTTTTTTTCCATCTCATAAACTACCGGAGAAAGTTGGCACGTTTAACAAATAAAGTGCTGAAAAGTCATTGTTTCTTATAAATTAAGAGAAGCGTAAAGTGGCTCATCTATCTCCAGATAATAGATTTGTGGCACTTTGGATGCAAGGTTTTCTTATCCCAAGGAAAGGGGATAGAGAAACTCTGAAAGTCTTTGATATCATCATGCTAGACTATCTTGTCAATATGAGAAAGGTAAATCTCATGGGATACATTTTTGAAACAGTCAAGAATATCAAGTCAAGAGTCATCATGTCCCATTTGATTATGTATCCCTCTATTCTTACAAATTTCATTCTTGATAGCATGAAGTTATTTAATATTCCTTTGAAAGGAGAATTGGTAGAGCTGAAACCTTCATGGATAAGTAAGAATACATTGAAGAAGTTGTATATTTGTTTTGATCATAATCCAAATATTTTTTTCAGAGATATAGAGGCTGAATCAGCACCAAATCAACCAGCACCAAATCAATCAGCACCTATAACAGTCAAAGAAAATCCATCTGTTGTTGCTCCTGAAAAGTCAAGTCCACAAACCAGTTCAAATCCAAATAAGAAACCTAAGTACATAAAGGAGGTTGTGGCCAAATGGAGGAAAGATAGAGAACAAAGAAAAGAATCTGATCTGATGTTCGGTCTAGATCCAGCTGAAGCCTTTGCTAAGAGGATAAGGGTAGAGGATACCCTTCAAGTTAAAAAGAAAAAGAAGACTCTTTTGAAAAGAAAATCTCAAGACGTTGATGTTTCTAAAGTTATAAAAATGGTTGAGGAGGCTAGTGCCCAACTAACGGAAGAAGTATATCAACAACCTATCGTATAGAGTCTTCTAGATCCAGAGAAAGGGAAACAAGTTTTGGATGAAATATAGGAAGTTGAAGAAGAGGAAGGATATTTTCTTTTGTAATTCCTTCAGAGTTCAAAGAAAAGTAGAGAAGAATCATTTCAAAAACAATGTGATGTTATTCAACAAACTTATCATGCCGATCAAGCTAAAGCTCAATATTTTGAAACCCCATAAAGAATTCTATCCAAGAAAAACAAAGTTCTCAATATTCTCATAAAGAAAAAGTAATTTTTATCAATGACAAAGTAGAAGAAGAAATAAAGGAGAAAGAAAAAGAAAAAGGAAAACATCCAGTTGAAGACTCAAGCTGATCAAATGAACTGGATTTGTACGATGATGATACTGATTCTGAACACATAGTATCCCTCAATAAGAGTGATTACATTGTTCATGTTTTGAGAAGGATTGAGAATACCATTCTTTATTTTCCTATACTTTAAGGAAAAATTGATTTCATCACTTACAATCAGAGGAAGAAGTTTGGTTATGTAAGAGAACTGAGAAAGAGAGTTTTATCAATTGAAGCCAATTTGAATGTTGGTCTGAAAGTTAGGCAGTTCATAAGAAGGCATTCAATATAATGACTAAGTGTTCATAAAAAATATAGATCTCAGAGAATGATTATGAAATATCAATTGAGGACTTGAGGAGAATTTCAAATGATCGTGCAATTACTTTCAATAATCTTGACAAAGAAACTGTTGAAAGGATGAATATATTATCAAATACTCATGGAGATGATGTCCCTTGAATAAAAGAGTTGCAAGATAGAATTAATGTTTTTAAGTATGAATTTTCGATGGTTTCAGCTTTCAAAGATTGTAACGTCCTGACCCAACTTACCATCCAACTCGGTAGCCGGACCAGTCACCACATGGCCTCAAGCGCATATCTCCAAATTACAGAGGCTACAGACTAGCAGTGAGGGCCTTGGTGAGTCCGTGGGGATACTATGCCCTCATTACCAAAGTATCACAGTAGAAGTAAAAACATATAATAGCAGAAGAAGGTAACCAGTAGACAACACATAGATAGCATAAATAGATAACAAATAGAAAGATATGAGATATATCTAATGGTGAAATGGTACAAGAGTATAGAAAATATCCAAAGATGGTACAAGTCAATAAAGTACAATACAACTATACAAAACACCAAAAAGAAACAAAAAATTATCCCATGTCGCATCAAAAGCCTTAGCTTGGTCTCATGCACTCCTACTCCGAGCAGCAAGTCATGTACCTGTACTAGGGCATTTTTCTTTCTCATTAACTAAAAACATATAATCTTCTTGGGTCCAAAAACATGACCCAAACAGGGCATGAGACTAAATCCCAGTAAACATCCACCAAAGATCCATGCTAATATGTCAGTGAATATATAAACAAGCAGTGTAATATGGAAAGAAGTAAACAAGGGAAACTAGAAAGACCAACCCAAGCTTGTGCTTTGGCTTGACATTGCTTCAAGTATCCATTCCATTCATTAATCACTTCATTCATTTTTTCAAACCATTCCTTGAGCCCATTCCTGGAATACTCCAAACAGAAACCAGGCATCACTCAACGAGAAAATCCACCAACACCATACTATCCCATTCCGGTGAAACTCAAGGAACCCGACATCGCTCTACAAGCCTGTTCTGGCGAACCTCCTAGGTACCCAGCCTCGCTCCAGGTGCGATATAGTCTGTCATCTGAGCCCGTCTGCAGGATCCTATAAATAAAATTCGGGTATCTCCCATGACATTTCATGCCTTGTTGAGTCTATCCATGGCATCCCATTATGGATCCATGGTTCAGTCGGCATTCCAGTAACTAGTATCGTATGAGTCTGTCCATGGCAACTCGCATTGGTTCCATGGTTCACCCATGAATTTGTTTTACATTTTATGCAGTTCAAAGCATTTAACTCACGTGGGCTAGAAATTCAAGAATTAGCATAAAAAGGTCAAGGGGAAGCACTCCCTCCCATACTCGAAACCATTTCAATTACAATTTCATTCTATTTACATTACATTCATATTCAATTCCATTTTTAACAACCTGCAAGGGAAAGGAAAAACATGCCTCATAGGCATCCTGGGTCAAAACCATAAAAGAGTCATTCAAGGAAACACACCCAAGGGGTGGTTCCTATCCAAGGTATACAACCTAACTCAAGAACATACCATCCTATTCAGATTACCTATAACATGCTAGGTAATAATAGGGTTAAATTCTAGGTTCAAGTGACATCCCAAAAGTGGGCGCATGACACTCCTGCATATATAAACAGCTTGACATTCAGCGAAAAGCATGAGACCACCTACCTTAGGATCATACTAGATTTCTCATCCAGTATCAGGCTCTGATTCATCTGGTTTAGAGGAAATTTGAAGAATAGACGAAGAACAATAAATTAGGGCATATGAGACTTAATCCAATCTGCATTCATTATAACCAGAAGAATCAAGAAGGATTAAAAAGGAATTGAGGACTTACCATTATGGATCCAACAAGACGAACAAAGGTTGAAATAGAGATCAGACGGAGAAGCAGGATCAAAATCCCTCGGAAGGCTTCCAAGAGAGCTCCCAGGAGCCTCCCCCTTCTATCCGGTTGAATAGAATATGTTTAGGTAAGGCTTTTATAAAATTTAATCAGTTTAATTTAAAATTAAATAAATTTTCAAAACACAGCAGGTTGCACGGTTTACCCGCATGACCTAACAAACTGTGCGGAGACCATGCAGACCTTCCTGGAAGGCAAGGAGACAACTGCATGGCCACCCCGCATGGTTTCATCAAACCATGCACAGGCCATGCTCCAGCCTCTGCCAAGCCTGCACCAAGGCGCATGGTTTACCCAGGTCGTGCGCAGGCCATGCGCAAACCGTGTGCCATGCCATTTCCAGCCTAAAACATTTTTCTGGGCTCCGAACAAGCCCTGGAAACCTCCATAACATCCTTGGTCAAGTTAGGCATCCAAACTAGGCCTCAACAGAATAGTTAAACTGAAACGAAAAGGATCAGTACCTTGTACGAAAACACGTGTTCTTACAATCTTCCCCCTTATAGCAATTCGTCCCTGAATTTCTCTCTGATGGGTAGTCAAGATTTGTCTGTGAACGGCTCTCGCCACTGAGCATGTACGTTGGCCTCCTTCTCCCAAGTCTCATCCATTAAACATCCGTGCTTCCATAACACCCATACTAGAGGAACTGACCGGCCTCAGATAACATTCGTTCTCTTATCAACGATACAAATCGGATGCTCCTCAAAGGATGCATCTACCTGAAGCTCGACCTCCTCAAGCTGGAAGGTATGTGACAGGTCTGAATAGTATCACTGTAACTTATAAACATAGAACACATCATGCATGGCTTCATACCTCTAAGGTAACTGCAACAGATAGGCTACCGACCCCACCCTCTCTAGAATATCAAAAGGCCCAACATATCCCAGCGATTTCTTAACCTATCTTCTGATCCGCCTGTGTCCCAGCCTTAGTGAAACATGCAAGAAAACCTGATCCCCAACCTCAAAATCTAGGGGTATTCTGCGATGATCAGCATATGACTCATGAAGAGGTTGTTTGGTAACCATTCACTTCTGTATCAACTGGACCTACTCATAAGTCTCTTGAACAAGACACGGTCTCAGTAAAGCTTCCTCACCCACCTCTAACAAGCACAGGGGTGATCGACATGGCCTACCATATAGAGCCTCATACGGTTCCATCTGTCTAGTCGCCTGATAACTATTTGTTATAGGCAAACTAAACTAGGGGAATATGCCTCTCCCATGAGCCCCCAAAATCAAGGATGCATGATCACAACATGTCCTCAAGCACTTGTATCATACACTCTGACTGGCCATCAGTCTGAGGGTGGTAGGTTGTGCTCAGGAGAACCTGTGTACCCAACACCCTCTGAAGACTCTTCCAGAAATGTGACATAAAACGATCATCCCTATTTGAAACAATGGTGCGAGGGATCCCGTGGATCCGTACTATCTCCCGGATATACAACCTTCCCAGCTCATCCACACTGAAGGTCTCCTTGATTGGAAATAAATGAGAATCCTTCGTGAGCCTATAAACCACAACCCACACAGCATCGTTACCTCGAGGTGACCTCGACAACCCAGTAATGATGTCTCTCGCAACATCATCCCATTTACACTCTGGGATAGGTAACTGCTATAAAATATCAGTTGGCTGTTGGTGTTCCGCCTTCACCTGCTGACAGGTGGAACATCTCGTGATGAAATTAGCCACTTCCCTCTTCCTACCCGGCCACCAGTACTATCATCACAAGTCACGATACATCTTAGTGACTCTAGGATGAACTACCCAAATCGAAGCATGAAACTCCCGCATAAGCTCCTCTATAATATCCACTGGAACCCATACACGTACATGGATACAAATAACTTCATCCTCTCCTATTGTCCAACTATGAGGAGGGTCCTCACCTGACACACCTTTAGGAAGAAATAGGCCTTCCGAATCTGATAGCTATCTCATCCTTACTCTGTCTAGGAGGGTAGAAGTCACAGCTAAGGATGATAGAAAATACTACCCTTGGCTATTCGGTAGATAAAGATGCATCTCAGAGAACAATGACATAAGCTTCCATTATTTTCTAGACTGTTCCACAGCCTGTATTTGAGTCCTCCTACTCAATTCATTGGCCACTAAATTTCCCTTACTAGGAATATAAACAAGCTCAAAATCAAAGAACTGTAAGTACTCCACCCAACTTCACTGCCTAAGATTCATATCACACTGAGTAAAGATATATTTGAGGCTCTTGTGGTCTGTGTACACCACCAAATGCTCTCCTAATAAATATTGTCTCCAACATCTCATCACATGAACAACTGGTGCTAGAGCAAGATCGTGCATTGGATAATTCCTCTTGTGTGGCCTCAGCTGCCGAGATCGGTACGCCACGACTCTGTCTCCCTGTATCAACATGGAACCCAGCCCAATTCCTGATGCGTCACAATAGACCGTGTAAATCTTTCCCTGTTTTGGCAGTATCAGGACTGGTGCTGATGTCAACCTTCCTTTTAGCTCCTGAAAGGCTGCTTCACAAGAATCTGCCCATACAAAATTCACGCCCTTCTTAGTCAGGCTTGTCAACGGCACTGCTAAGCATGATAAATCCTGTATGAAATGATGATAATAACCAACAATCCCCAAGAAACTCCATATATCAAAGAAATTCTTGGGTTTTTCCCAAGAAACCACAGATCTAACCTTCTCTGGGTCTATAGACACTCTTGTCTCAGAGATAACATGGCCCAAGAAGTGAATTTTATCCATCTAAAAGTGGCACTTAGTAGGATTTTCATTTAGCTGATGCTCTCTTAGTGTATTCAGGACGATTTCAAGATTATTGGCATGGTCGTTTCGATTTCGAGAATACACCAAAATATCATCCACAAAAACCACGACGAACGACTCCAAGTAAGAATGGAACATGTGATTCATCAAAGCCATGAAAATCGCTTGCGCGTTCGTGAAACCGAATGGTATAACCAGATACTCATATAAACCATACCTACTATGAAAAGCTGTACGAGGTATGTCTGCAAGTCGAACACGGACCTGGTGATACCATGATCTCAAATCAATTTTTGAGAACACCCTAGCTCCTCGAAGCTGATCAAACATGTCATCTATCTGCGGTAAGGGATATCAGTTTTTAACCGTCAGTTGGTTCAGTTTCCGATAGTCCACACATAGACTAAGACTTCCATCTGCCTTTTTCACAAAAAGGACCTACGAACCCCATAGAGAAGTACTCAGTCGAATAAACCCCTTTTCATGCAAATCATCGAGCTATTTCTTGAGCTCGTGCAACTCCGTCATAGCCATCCTATAAGGAGGAATGGATACTAGTGCAGCTCATGGCACTAGCTCAATGGATTATTCCACCTCTCTCTCAGGAGGTAAACCTAAAAATTTGTTAGAAAAAACATACCTGAAGCGCTCAACTACCAGAGGAAGGTCCGTCTAACTCACTCCCTGATCATCCAGAAATAGACTAGCGATCTGAGCTATCATCCCATCCAGCCCACAACGCTCCGGTCAAGCTCGGCTTTCCTGGAGATCCCACTCACCCTTAAGAGTATACATTGCACCCTCTGGTGATGTGAAAATCACCCTCTGGCAGTAATAATCAACGTAGGATCGTTAAGCTACTAGCCAGTCCATACTGAGAATGACATCAAAACCTTTCATTTCGAGAACATAAATCTCCCAGATGAAGTGACACCCTCATAACTCAAGGGGGAACCCTCTTCACTTACGTACAACCTCTTCCCTAACATCTAGTGGTGTGTCCAGTGTCAAGATGCCATCAGAAGACACCACAACTTGCCCAAGGATTTTCACTATAGGCGCAGATATAAAGCTGTGTGATGCACCTCTATCAAAGTGGAAAGATGAAATAACAGATGCTACTAAGATCATACCTCTCACCGTAGATGGTTCTGCTCTCTGATCCTCGGAAGTAGGCTTCACTGAATTCATCTGGCCTAAACCATGGCCCTGTGATACAACCTCACTACCCAGAACTGGCCCACTCTGACGTCTCGGTGTACCCTATGCCTGGCTACCTCTACCACGACCACTAACTTGGCCTGATCGGTCAGTCGCACCCCAACTCCATGTCTGATGAGAAACTGATGACCCTGATCTTTCATATAGAGTCGGTGCAGACCCTCTATTACTGGCTGCTGGTGGAAATGTTCTGCAGAAATGTTGAAGATGACCCATCATTCCACATGATCGGCACTCGACTGGGTCCCTCAGACACTGCGGCTTCGTGTGTCCCAGCCTACCGCACTGGTAGCACCTCAGATTGCTAAGCGATGATAGGTTCTAACTGCTAGAATCACTGTGTGGAAGCTCTAGACAACGCTTCCTACTAACAGTCACTTCAGTACCTGATCTCGATGTCGAACCACTCTGGCTCGCACCTCCAGCCTCTCTCAGGTTACGTTCTATGATTAGATCCGGGTTCACAATTCCAGAAATGGTAGTCAACCTAGAGATATTTTCCTATGATCGGATGTCATATCTCAGACCATCCTCAAAACTCCTAGCCCTCGATAGCTCATCGCCCATCAGAATAGGTGTGAAGCGCTGAAGAACAGTAAAACGGGCCGAGTATTCCATCACTGTTAACGCGCCCTGTTCCAGACGCAAGAACTCCCAGGCTCCATCGGCCCTCAAAGAATTAGGATAAAAGAAATCATAGAAGGCCGTATGAAACTCTTTCCAAGCCATCTCCCGATGACGATCCGACTGGGTGATCACATCCCACCACCTCTTGGTGGAATCACGCAACATGTATGTAGCGAGCTTGACCCTCCTCTCTAGAGGCATCTCCAAATGCTCAAAGATAGCTAGTATCACTTCAAACGAGGACTCTATAGCCTGTGGTCCACCATCCCTTGAAAACATTGGAGGATTATGCTATTAAAACTCATGCGTCAACTCTTCCATAGTCGGGGAAGGTCACGGTGCTCCCTGAACGGTCTGCATAAAATGAAACAAGCTCTCACGGAACTGTGCCTCAACACCTTTTTCCAGTACAACCGCTGGTGCCGCAGATGGCACAGATAGAGTTTCCTCTTGTAGCCCATGGCCTACCATCTCCGGAACATGGTCATCACTGATCACCTGACGTATGACCGGAGGTCTCCATGGTGGCATGACTCTGCAATGCCAAACACATGCCTTAGTTCAAGATTTTTAATGAGGCTCAAAACTCACGATCACAAGAACTAGGACAAGACAGGTCAAGACCTTCCTAAAAACCATATCAACCCATATCCTGCTTCTAAAGCCAGGACTGTATAAGGACCAATCACCAAAAACCACTAGAGTCACTACCTCTTGCCTACTCAGAATCAGGGTCTAAGTCAGGCTCTATTTTTCAACATTTATTCTTTTAACATACCTTTGTTCAAAATCTTTAACCAATGGCCCACTAAGTTCCAATCCCTGAGGGCCCATAACACCTCATGAATCAAAATTTGATTCCCATATAACCATGAATTTAAATTTAATTTAGAATTTACATCCCATTGGTGCGTCATTTCCCAATCCATAAGGGCCCATACTCCTTATAAATTGAAAGATGATGTCACACTTCATTCATTTCACCCAATCTAACACAATAGTATGTACACCTATCAATCAACTATTAAAACAGCATGCAATAGCTTTCCCAACACATATCACAACAGCATGCAACATCTAATGCATCCTAGATAGCATGGAATAATGCATGACATGGGATTCCTATCAAGGTACCTATATGATGCATGAGATGGGAAACCCTCATCTCATTGGGTTGAAATGAAATAAAACCCATAATAATATCAATAGTATCAACAAAAACCATGTGTGTCACCCAACGGTGAAATCAGAACAACTGGAATAATTAAAACCAGAAACACAATTTCATACGATGCAACTTGGCTTTTCCTAGTACGCGGGTTTGCAACTCACGGGCACAATTTATTACCAAAGTCCCTTCCCATCATACTCCTGTCTATAGTTTCCAAATAGTTAGTCAATTGGAAAAGGAAAAACGCCCTCTGATACCACTTTGTAACGTCTTGACCTGACTTACCATCCAACCCGGTAGCTGGACCCGCCGCCACATGGCCTCAAACGCATCTCCCCAAACACTAGAGGCTGCCGACTAGCAGCAAGGGCCTAGGTGAGTCCATGGGGAGACTATGCCCTCATTACTAAAGTATCAAAGCAGAGTTACAAACATACAATAGTGGAAGAAGGTAACCAGTAGAAAACACATAGACAACAGAAATAGATAACAAATAGAAATATCTGTCATATATCTAATGGTGCAATGGTACAAGAGTCTAGAAAACATCCAAAGATGGTACAAGTCAATACAGTACATTACAAGTGTACAAAAAACCAAAAAGAAACCAAAAAGTATCCCCTGTCACATCGCAAGCCTTAGCTTGGTCTCGTGCACTCCTACTCTGAGTAGCAAGTCAAGTACCTATACTAGGGAGTTTCCCTTTCTCATTACCTGAAATCATATAATCTTCTTGGGTCCAAAAACATTACCCAAATAGGGTGTGAGACTAAATTCCAGTAGAAAACCACCAAAGATCCGTGCTAATTTATCAGTGAATATATAAACAGGCAGTGTAATATGGAAAGCAGTAAACAAGGGAAACTAGCAAGACCAACCCAAGCTTGTGCTTTGTCTGGAAGTCACTTCATGTATCCATTTTATTCATTAATCACTTCATTCATTTGTTCAAACCATTCCTTGAGCCCGTTCCTAGAATACTCAAAATGAAAACCAGGCATCACTCAAGGAGAAAATCCACCAACACCCTAAAATCCCATTCCGTCGGACCTCTAGGAACCTGACATCGCTCTACAATCCCATTCCAGTGATCCTCCTAGGTACCCAGCCTCGATCTAGGTGTGACATAGTCCATCATCTGAGCCCATCCCCGAGATCCTATAAATAAGACCTAGGTATCACCCATGACATTTCATGCCCTGTTGAGTCCATCCATGGAATCCCACTATGGATCCATGGTTCACTCGACATTCCAATAACTTTTCTCATATGAGTCCTTCCATGGAAACTCACATTGGTTCCATGGTACACCCATGACTTTGATTCACATTTTAAGTAGTTCAAAGAATTTAACACACATGGGCTAGAAATTACAGAAATTACATACAAGGGTCAAGTGGAAACACTCCATCCCATACCCGAAACCATTTCAATTACAATTTCATTCTATTGAAATTACAGTAATATTCAATTCCATTTTTAACAACCCACAAGGGAAAGTAAAAACATGAGTAATAGGCATACTAGGTCAAAACCCATAAAAGAGTCATTCAAGGCAATGCACCCAAGGGGTGGTTCATGTCCACGGTATACAACATAACTCAAGAACATACTATCCTATTGAAATTATCTACAACATGCTAGGTAATAACATGGTTAAATTCCAGGTTCAAGCGACATCCCAAAAGTGGGAACGTGGCACTCCGACATATATAAACAGCTTGAAATTCAGCGAAAAGCACGAGACCACCTACCATAGGCTCGTACTAGATAGATTGTCCAGTATCAGGCTCTGATTCATCCTGGTTTGGAAGAAATATGAATAACAGACGAAGAATGAGAAATTAGGGCATATGAGCCTTAATCCAATATGAGTTCGTTATAACCAGAAGAATTGAGAAGGATTAAAAAGGAATTGAGGACTTAACGTTGCAGATCCAACAAGACGAACGACGGTTGAAACAGAGATCAGACGGAGAAGCAGGATCAAAATCCCCCTGAAGGCTTCCTTGAGAGCTCCCAGGTGCATCCCCCTTCTGTCCGGTTGAATAGAATAGGTTTAGGATAGTTTTTTATAAAATTTAATCAATTTAATTAAAAATAAATTAAATTTTCAAAACAAAGTAGGTCGCACAGTTTACCCACATGGCCTAACAAACCGTGCAGAGACTGTGCAGACCTTCCTAGAAGGCAAGGTGAAACCACACAGCCACCCCGCACGGTTTCCTCAAACCATGCGCATGCCATGCTCCAGCCTCTGCCAATCCTGCACCAAGGCGCACGGTTTACCCAGGCCATGCGCAGGCCGTGCGCAAACTGTGTGCCAGGCCATTTCAAGCGTAAAACTTCATTATGGGCTCCGAAAAATCCCAGTACACCTCCGTAACTCCCTCGATCAAGTTATGAATCCACAATAGGCCTCAACAAAATAGTTAAACTAAAAATAAAAGGATCCATACCTCGTACGAAAACCCGGGTTCTTACTAAGATGAAATAGTTTTGTTGAAGAAACAAAATTATGTGCTATCTAAAGACAATAAGAATTTGCAAGGCAGAATTGATACCCTTGAAGAAGTAATCAGAGTCCGAGAAGAGTCTATCAAGAATCAAGATCAGGTTTTTTCTAATAAACAAGAGATTCTTAGATATCAGGGTGATTCTATCTCAGATGACAAGAAAGAAATCAAAAATATGAAAGTCGTTCTTCATGAGCTGATCAAGAAAGAAAAGGAAAGAGAAAACAAATGAGTGTTGTTGTATATTTCTTTTCACTTTTCCAGAATTCTATAGACTTTTGTTATCTCAATGGGATTAATGTTACCATTCCCATTGTCTTGCATTTATTTTCTCTAACTCTTTCAGGAAACTCAAGATTACCCCATTATTTTTGAAAATCACAAAGGGGGAGAATGTTTTATAAAGGGGGAGAATTTCTTAAAGGGATAATGCTTTAATCAAATACTTCTAAATCAAGGAAAATCTACGAATTCAATACTTAGGAAATTGCATACCTAAGGGGAGTAGTTCTTTCTATTTCATATTCAGAAGAGTTTTCAATAACTCAAGGGGAAATAAGTATTTCTGTTTGTTTTTAATTAATGATTTTTGCTTTCCAAAAAGGGGGATATTTTTTAGCCAAAAGTTAACTTTTTGACTTTTATGACTTGTTTTGGAAATAACAAATGAATTCATACATTCTTATCATACTGACCATGTTTATCGTACTAACTATGCTTATTGTACTGACCATGTTTATCGTACTGACTATGCTTATCGTACTGACCATGTTTATCATACTGACTATGTTTATCATACTGACTATGTTTATCATAGTGACTATGTTTATCATACTGACTCTATCAATCATACTGACACTATCAAGCATACTGACTCTGTCAATCGTACTGACTCTGTCAATCATACTGACTATGTCAATCTTACCGACTCTGTCAATCGTATTGAATCTACCAATCATAGTGAATTTTGTGAATCATACTCACTTTGTATCATATCAATACTTTATACTAAGTAATACTAATAGTACTCATATTTTACTTCTATCACTTGCTTATTTTTATCCTTTATCAACACATGTCAATCATACTCATGTATATCATCTTTATATATCTTTTGTTTTAACCAAAATGATTTCATGGAGTTAGTTATAAAATAATCAAAACGATGTCATGTTTTCTGTTTCAATATGACCGTTATAATGCTTGGTGTCCAAGTTCCTCTGAGTTTTCCAGAGAAATATGACCGTTGGAGGAAATATGACCGTTGGAACCTGAGGCCTATAAATAGGAGGTCATTTAAAGCTGAGAAAAACAACTAAGAGACTTTGATCATTCTATGCTTCTATCATGTTCTAGAGAGAGACGCTGTGAGTTATCTCTTGCTTCGTGAAAAATCCTTGAGATTAAAAAATGTGAATAGCTTGTTCTTAGTTTTTTTATTTCATTAAGTTCTTTGTTGAAATTTGTACGATCGATCAGGTGATAACGATT
The DNA here is from genome assembly GCA_963277665.1 of Viscum album. Lineage (NCBI taxonomy): Eukaryota > Viridiplantae > Streptophyta > Magnoliopsida > Santalales > Viscaceae > Viscum > Viscum album. The sequence goes on along the minus strand of OY728138.1, from coordinate 1,713,776,080 downwards.
GAGGGCTACTGAGGATAGGCAGACGGTGCTACCGATCATCTTATCGAGGGATTTCAAGTGTTATAAAGACAGAGTTGTCGATTACCTGCAAAATTGAGGGCTTACAGGGATAGTAAGATAGACGTTCCGATCATCGTATCGAGGGATTACGGGGATAGCAAGACAGACGTATCGATCATCATATCGAGGGCTTACCAAGGTGGTGGTAAGAGAGACCTCTTATCCTAGGTGGAAGGATAACCCTTCTCTTTGGGTCAAAAGAATTGTAATAATTTTACATTTACACTACTTTTTGTTTTAAGAAAGGGAATTTTATTGTTTCCTTTCTTCATTCCATATTCATTTGTAATTGTTTCAATTACAATCATACTATTTCATATTGTATCGATTGATTCTATATGCTTTATGGTAGAATCCTTCACTATTGTATTACTCTAATTATTGTATTCATCTTGAATATAATTTCTTTACATTTCTTATAGTATTACATCATATCATACCTTTATATTCAATACAATTATGGTTGTTTTTTTTTGGTTGTGAATTGTATTAGTTTAAGATCTTTTAAAATAATTTCATAAGTGTTTAAAAACAATGTTTTTAAACCTAAAATCCCCCCCTCTTGTATTGTTCCATCTAATATACATATAAATATATATATCTATCCAATAATAAATAATTTATTTGATATGATTTAATTTTTTTAACACTAAATGGGATATTTTTCAAAGAGTTGTGGTATTGGGTATTTTATCATATAAAACTAAACTTATCATTTTTAAAAGATTATTATGATAATATTTAAAATTTAAATGTTTCAATTACTATATTATCACTTAATTAATTAAAAATTTAGTTGAAATAAGATTAATAATACTTAAAGTTTAAATGTTTCCTTTTTCTATAAAAGCAGATTTTTTTTACATGCTGCATTTTAATTTAAAAGATAAATTTATAAATTTTAGAAATATAAGTTAAGGAAATAAAAATAATTTTCTAATTTATAATATGAAAATTATATTATAGTGATTCTTTCATATTTTTTCTAAAATTGTTGATTTTTAGCTACGTAGAGAAGAAAAACATTTTAGAAATATTTCCAATTGTATGAAATTATCATGATATAATATTGATTTGGAATTTTGTGAATCCTTTTTTATAGATGAAATATATATTTATGAAGTAATATAAATAATTTTAAATTTTAATTCTGATCTTACAAATCTATATATGACATTTTGAACGTTTATGTAATGATTTTATCCAAAAAACCAATTTTTGTTTTTTATTTTAATTTAATAATTTCATGGTAAAATTATGTTTTTATTTGTTTTGAAATTAAAATAATCCAAATTTTATTTACCCCAATACTATTATTTTCTTAATAATCAAAAATATATATTATATTTAGGTAAAATCATTTTAATGCTTAAAAGTTCATTTTTCTAAAAAGGGTTTCCATTTAGTTTTGTAAAATTATGTTAAAAGTAATTTTTGTTACTTATGTAAATTCAATATTATAATTTTTTTCTATATTTGGGATCAAAATATTATAATATTATAATCTTTATAATTTCATTTTTTTCATAAATAATAGTTACTATGTTAAAAAATTATAACCATAGTTTAGGGTAAAATGGGATAAAAGGGTTAAAAGGGGTAAGTCTTCAAGATAACAAAGAAAACTTTCTTAAATCATAATGGTTGGTTTTATATAAAACTCAAGATCATTATATATTTAAAATACGATAATTCTAATCCTCTTAAAGTAAGACATATATTATATAATAACATTTCAGATATTTACAAGTTTACCATCGACCTCACTTATATAAGTGAACAACCTATCCTCACATATTAAAAAACATTGGGCACTCTATCTAATCCATGACCTACCAAATTCCTTAATAACTTCTTTCTCGATGTCATGTAGGTCCTGATATCACCAAAAGACTAACTTATTAATGATTAAGGTGTAAACCGAATGATTTTTTCCAAATATATATAACTCTTATCCAAGTTCATTCTTGTTTATTTCTTATTATACAAAAAAAAACTATCATAACCATTATTACATAATAAAATAATTATATAAAATATAATTAAATTTTATTATTTTTAATACTTAAGCCTTTTTCATCACCTTTTACAAATAATGATAATTGAAAGTATCACTCATGCATACATGCGAACTATCATCTCCATGAAGCAATGTGTATCATTTTTCATCAAAATGTCACATGAATGGTTCTAAATAATTATTTAATAGAGATATATTGTTTTTATGAAATATATATGATTATTTAATGATAAAAAATTATATTTACTCTAACCCTATCATCCATTGGAAAATGATAATGTCTATTGTACGTAACTGTGAACCACCAACTCCATTAAGAGAAATGATTTTTATTCATTTTTGATTTAAATAGATGATAATAAAGATGTATTTATAGAATATATATGAAATTTATGATATAAATATTATTATGTAATGATAAATCATTATATATATATTTTCATTTCTAACCATAAGGAAAATGAAAATGGCATCATGCATATTAGTGTCATACTACCTTCATGAATGATGTATTTAATTTTTATATTAACGCATTGAATGGTTAGTTATAAAATATTATAAAATGAATAAAAATTATATTCATGAAATTATTAACATTATGGAGATAACAGAACCCTTTCATTACAATTTTGACCATGAACAACATACCAAAGCATTTATGAAAATATTAACCAAACAGCCTTAAGTTGTTTATGTATGTAAGAACTATATAATGAATGGATATCAATATATTATTAATATACCTCAAAAAATTGAAAATAGATAAAAAAATTTCATTTTAAATCATTTAAGAAAATTAAATTTATTATTCTAGAGGGTATAATTCATCTGATAATGTAGGTATCCAAGGTATCAGTTATTCATCCAAATTCCACACTAATGGAGAATATTTCGTATTATACTCCTAATTTATTTAATATTGTGTATATGCCACATATTTGACATATTATTTCATGAATAATACTTTATTAATGTTTTTAAAATATTCCATTTGGGTTTCTTATTTTAATGGTGTTTGATTCAAAAGTTATTAAAGTCATGACGGTTTATTTTATAATCTCACTCTTATTTGAATTATTCATCTTTAAAATCATGTTGGAATAATTATCTACATTTTTATTAAAAACGTGATATTTTATTATCCCCTAGTTATTTCTATGGTTTCTATGTTTTTCCCAACTTTTATCCTATTTGAAATTCAAAACAACTAAACAAATATTTATAAGAAAAATTCACCATATTTCTCTTTTTTAGTCAACAATGTTCCAATTCCATATCCATATTATTCAAATTGTTTTATGAATGTTTTATCTTGTTTTAAATATCGGGGAAGGTTTTTTTACTAACTATATCTTTCTTTGAAGATTATTAAAAATAATAATTTAATTTCTTCCAAAAAAGACATTTTCACCTTCTTTAAAAAAGTGTGAAAAAATGTTCTTTTTTCTATATAAGGCATAAAAAGATTTTCCAACCTCAATAACTATTATTATGTATTTACATTCCTCTATATTTTTAAATGTTTCTTCAAATAAAATAATTTCCATTATTCTATGAATTTTTAGTTTTTATATTAAATCATAACAACAATATTTTTTTAATTGGTTGAATAGAATTTCAGAAATGATTTATATATTTTTTTATCCAAAATGAAAAAAATTAATTAAGAAATGTTTAATTATATTTTCTCTTCTATTTAACACTCTAAATATAGAAATACACAAATTTAATTCAAACCCATCATTTATGATTTAATTGATTGTATTCTATCATCATTTATCGATTTATTTATTATACCATATTTTTTATCATTCAAATGATTTCAATCATGTTCTTCTTCACTCTCTATTATTCATTGAAAATTTATTTTTCTCTTTTATATCCATATTTTTAGTATCATGAATATTTTTAGTATCATTTGTACTACTAAAATATTTTTTTAACCATATACCAGTATAAAATTTAATGGAAGTTTAAGGAATATTATTAATAAAATTATATCAATTTTTTGGGGGAATATTGATTTTCCCTATTCATGATTCAATACATATATATATTGATTATTAAGGTATATTTATTTTTATAATATTATCGATTCAATATATGTGTAATCCATTGGAAATATATAAGATATGGGTGGGTTCTAGTTATATATATCCCCTTAAAGCATCGATAAGTCTCACAAGACAAACAAGAATATGTATTTCTCTCTATATGATAGCCCATACATAGAAAATTTCTTTGTTGGGAGGCCATGAAGGTATGAAATATGACTTTTTTGAGAGGTCTGGATAAAATATAAAATTTTATAATTTATATTCGTTGGTGATATGTACATTTTCTTAGTTGACAAGACTTTAGGGTAAGATTAAGTTTCCCAATATGATACATTACATAATTATAAAATCAATTATTACTTTTAATTTGATGACTATGTTTTTTTACATAGATATATTTCAGTCTCATGTTTACTAATAAAATGGAACATTTATTAATTATTTACTCTTACATATTTATTATTCCTTATTTAATCATAATAGATCCCATTAGGTGATTTCCATTCTTAAACTTATTTGATCACCCTTTATTATATATTCCTTTCCCCAAGATATGATGATAGGATATCTGATTGATTTTTAATGATATTAAAAATTGTTTCCTGTTATATTTTTAATTTAAAATGTTATATTGACGTCACATATGTATCTAGTTTTCCAATACAACTGAACTGATCCATCATTTGTGATTTGATCACTTGTATCCTATACTAATGTAATAAATTAAACACTCTATTAAGGTTTTTGGTGTCAATATTACTATTGATTGTATCAGATCGTGTTGAGTATGACTATTGGTAAATTAATTTTAGAATAACCTATATAGCATGATCATTACAATACACCTGAATAATGTATTAAAAAAATTAGGTATTTTTATGTTATATCTTAATATTCATATCGATATGATATAATTAAGTCTATGAAATTGTTGATTGTTATTGCCAGGTGAAATTAATGGAAAACATACCAACACCCATGATCAATGTAGGGATTTCCCTCTTAAGTAGTTCAATATGGATGGTATTGGAGATGAGAAAATTATGACTATATTAATATAGCTTACTCAGGTTATAACCAATAACCTTACCCATATTGAATAACATGTTACTTATAAGAATGGTGGAACAATTATGGGATGCTTCATGTAGTATAAACTTCCACCAATTATTTAAACTAAAATTCATTTGTAATTTATACAATGGATCAAGTATCTTGGAAATATATTTTTGGATTTGGGAAGTAATGAAAAGTAATTGTTTTCAATAAATATCTTGGCTTAAATGTGATGTAGATCAATGGTGGTCAATGATTCAAAATAAAAAGGTAGAGGAGGAGGAGAAAGAGAGAATATAATGTAATAATTTTAAGGTTACTTTATTTAAGAAATATTTTCCTTGAAATGAAATAGATTTTATTGAAAGTAAATTCAATAATTTAATATATATGGAAGAGGAATGTATTGTAGAGTATAAGTAAAACATTACAACATAATAAATGTATGTTATGGTCTATATATGTAATCCAGAAAGAACTATTGATCATTTATTTTATGGGATTAATTTAAGACTTTATAGATAACTAGTCCCTCAAATATTTTCATCATATGATGATATGGTATCAAGTTACATCAGGATAGAGAATGAATTATATATGTCATATTTTATCAAAGGAAATTAATAGAATAGGAGGATTATTGTACACTAAGGGAAAATAAATAAGAAGAAGGATAAGAAAAGAATGATAAAACATAAAATATGTGATAATTGTGGAAGTAAAAAATATTTTTAATTTCTTAAAGGTAATTAAATTATGTTTCAAGTTTGGGGATAAGATCTATAAGGCTTATTATAATTTAAGAAATAAATAATCCATTGATATCTGGTGCATCAACTGTAAGGAGATGAGGCACTATTAAAACAAAAACCCCAATCATTAAGGGAATAAATATCAGAGGAGAATGAAAGATAATTTCTAAGTGTATTAAATTAATATGGATGTAGTTTAAATTCCTTAAGTTCTGATAGAAGGTATTTTGATCATAAACCCATTATTTATTTCATTCCGGATCTATGCACACTTTTTTATATTTCATGGATGAAGAATCATCCCTGAACACTAAGAGGAAGAAATGTTCAATTAGGAAATAAAATTATAATCTGGTGATAGTGAGAATATATTAGGCATGATGAATATTTATTACCTAGTTGTAAACAAAATTTTTATAAATATTTTTGACTTCAGCGTAATCTTGATTTTTTAGTATTATCTAATTATGAGAATAAAGTGATTAATAGATCAAACATAAAATATTATGTATTGAACAAGTGTTATTTTTTATAATGAATTTAAATGTTAAATTATTATATAACATCCTTGGGTTTTAGAATTTATGTTTCGGAATTGATGCATTACATTATTATGTGGTGTTTTAATATTATCTTATCTTATTCCTAATTGTTTTTGATTTAGATAGGTGGAATAAATTTTCAATCATTTATCAATATTATAATTCATTAAGGGTTTATTTTCATGATTCGGGCATAAAAATTTACTTTTAGTCATTCATCGTTTAAATAAGAAGTAAGATTTAAATTGATATAATCAATCAAAGGAAAAATCATCATATAAAAGTGGATAGAAATATAGTGAATAAGTTTTCCCATATTCTATATCTGGATGGTGAAAGGGAACCTCAACTTAAAAAAATAGAAGATAAATCTATTGAGTCTTATATATAAAATACAACTAAGATATCAAGGTATACCTCTGAAAACTCATCACAAGTATGGGTTATATAATAACACCCACATGATTTTACAAATATTTAATTAAAAAATATTAATATTCCTAATAGTAACTTAGGAATTATTTATAAAGATTAAATCTATATATAAAATTTTATCATGATTAAGATACATTTATTTTGGTAATAAAAAATTATAATTTTGAATATTCAATTTATTTAAGTGGGATAATTTAATATCCCAAAAATTCAATATGTAATTCTCTGTTAAATAATATTATGCTCAATAACTCATGTTACAAGTAATACTGAACTAAAACTAGTCACTAGATATTGCAATAAACCATTAGTAAATATAAACATAGTATTAAATTATTATACATAAATTATAATATTTTGTTTTAATATATGATATTTATTTATTAGAATATAAATATTTAATATGATATGATAAAAATTTATCAATTCCAAAAAGAGATATTTTTCAAAGAATTATTTTTATAATAATTTATATTTTATCTTAATAAATTTAATTAATCTATTTTAAAATATTATTATAGTGAGATATAATATTTAAATCTTTTAACTACTATATTAACACTCGGTTTGTTAGAAATTGAAATTAAATAAGTTTAATAACACTTAATGTTTAAAGATGATTTTTCTATGAAATATAGTTTTCATTATATGTTTCATTTTCATTTAAAGGATAAATTTATTATTTTTATAATGTAAATTTAAATATATTAAATTCATTTTTGAATCCATCATATCATATTTAGCTTATGGTGAAGTGTTTATATTTTTCTAAAATGGTTTCTTTTTTGTGAATATTAAAAAATACGAATATTACAAACATTTTAATTTTATGACATTATAATGATATAAAATTTACCTGACAGTTTATGAAACCTTTTTGATAGATAAAATATTTTCTTAATATGAAATTTATATCCTTTAAAAATATAATTTTGATGCTTTTAATCTTTATTTGACATCATGAAAATTAAAGTAATGTTTTTATGAAAATAAAATCTATTTTAGGTTCTTTTAGTTTATTTAATTAATTTAGTGGTAAATTTTTTTTATAGGTTCTAAATTAAAATGGGAATCATGTTATTTAAATTAATATAATAAATTTCTTAGAAGTCAACATTATACATTATTTTCATGTAAAATTGTTTTTGTGCTTAAAAATGATGTGATTCAAAAAATAGTTTACATTTTGTATTGAGAACTTATAATAAAAGTAATTTTTGATAATAATAGAAAATGAATATTAGAAAATATATTGAATATTTTATATCATAATATTATTATTTTTAAGGAGTCAAATTTCTTTTTTGTTCATAATTAATAGTAACCATGGTAAAAACTTATCACCACAATTAAGGGTTAATGGGTTAAAAAGCTTAAAATAAATGTTTAAAGGATTAAGATAACACACAAATGTTTCTAAACTTTATTTGGTTATTTTGACCTTAAACACCTAATATTCTTTAATATGAAACTTTTTATCCACTTCACATGAGTAAAACAAATTTATTATATAATAAAGTATCAAGTATATACATGTTTTCACCCAATTAACTTATGAAATGGAACCTCCTCTTCTCACTTATGCACAAACTTTGAACATTATATCTCATAAAAACTATCAAACTCACTTAAAAAATTCTTCCCCCATGTCTTGGATGCATTTTTTTCACCTAAAAACCAACCTAATAAGTCTTAAGGTGTAATCATTAGGAGGTTTTCCAAATAATAGGTATAAATCTTAACTATGTTATTTCATGTCTATTTATTCTTCTACCTCCTTCTAAACTATCACAAACATTGTTATATAAAAAAATTGTAAATAAAATTTATTTTATGTTTATTATATTAATTTTATAACACCTTTTATTCTCTATTTCATTCTAATGATATATGAAATCAACGCTTGTGTCTACGTACGGACTACCATTTCCATATAATGATGTCAATCATTTTCATCATCAGATCATATGGATGGTTATAAATATTTATTTAATGGATATATATTATTTTTATAAAATTATTATTATTTTTTAAAATTAAAATATAATTTACTTTCTTACCATACCATTTATTGTAAAATTATAATGTCGCTCATGCATAAGTGTAGACTACCACCTCTACAAAGCGATGCGATTTTTTTTCATTTCCACATTAGATGGTTGAAAATAATGATATATTTAAAGAATATGTATGATATTTATTATATAAAAATTATTTTGTAGAGATAATTCATTATATAATTTCCGTCCTTTCTAACCACAGGAAAATGAAAACATCACCATGTGTATGTACGAACAACCACCTCCATGAACGACATATATTTTTTTTACATTACCGCCATGGATGGTTATTTATTAAAATTTATACAATGAAAAATTGAAAAATGTGAAATTATTAATATTATATATATTATGGAACCATTTCATAACATATTTTACCACTTTAAATAAATCAATGTATTTTTCAAAAAACTTAACAAACATCATTACATGGTAGATATAAGAAAGAACTATAAAATGAATGGATGTGAAATGGTTATGAAAGGACCTGAAAATAGCATATAGATGAAAAATTTTCTTATGAAATTATTTAAAAAAATTAGTGTACTATTCATATGTATATAACAAATTTGATCTTACAGGAATCCAAGGTAATAGTTTTTCCACTACAATGAGAAATATTTTATATTTGGAAACTAATTTTTTTATATGGTCTATATATTTCCACTTTCATTATATTATATCATGAATTACAATTTCATCCAAGTATTTAAAGATTCAACTCATATTTTCTCTTATAAGTGTTTTTGATTGAAAATTTATCAATGGGACAAGGGTTTATTTTTCAATCTTACTCTTATTTGGATTGTTTATGTTTAAATTCTTGTTGGAAGAATTATATGATATTACCTTCTTAAAACCCACATATTTTCTTATACTGTGGTAATTTTTATGGTTTCCATGTTTTATTCTATATTTTACTCTCTTTGAAACTCTAAATATCCAATTTTTATTCAAAATAAAAATCATCCTTATCGATCTTTTTGAATTTTAAATTTTTATCTTCCATATCCATATTCTTTAAAATTGTTTTATTGAATATTTATATACATTTAAATGATTGGAAAATTTATTTTTATACTAACATTGAATTTAATTATAAATATTTAATATGAATGTTTTTAAATATTTTTAAAAAATTCATGTTTTACTTTCTTTAAAAATATTGAATGGAATGTTCTTTTTAATATATAAAACATAAACTGATTTTCCTCCTCAATTGTTATTATTTACTATATAGACTTCTCTAGAAGTTATATTTTTTTATTTAATGAAAACCATTTTCCATCATACTATTAATTTTTTTAATTTAAATTTAATTTAATTATTTTTAATTGGGTTTATTATAATTTTGGATATGATTTATTACTAAATTTGTACAGAAAAATTAGAAAAGAGTTAAGGATTGTTTTAAAAAAAATTCTTTCCATTTTAAAACTTATTGTAGAAATCAGTTCCTTTGCTTGAAAAAAAATAATATATAATTAATTTTTGGTATTCTATCATCCTTTACTAATTTATATATTTTTCTATATTTTATGATCATCCACTTTCTTATGATCATGTTCTCTATCAATCTCCATTATTCATTGAAAATTATTTTTCTTCGTCTGGTTCATATTCTCAGTATCATGGATATATTAAATATCATGTATAATAATTTGATATTTTCTTAATTATATAGTATTTAAATATAAAGTGTTATCTAAAGGAGTATTATTTATAAAAAAATTCATTTACTAGAGAAATATAAATATTCTTTATTCTTTATTCAGTGAGGATATTTATTAATTGATAATAAATATTTATTATATATTAAATTATTGATTAAATATATTATTAATTCAATGTACATATATATGTGTCTGGTAGAGAATTGTAATATTTATCCCCTCAATATATAGATATGTATCATGAGACAAATATGAATGGGTATTTCTTGGTGTATGTCATCCTATACATTGTCAATGTCTTGGATGATAGGACTTTATAGTATGTAAGATACCTTTGTTGAAAGGCCTTGATGGTATCTAAGATTTTATGGTTGAAAATTTGTGGTGATATATAATATTTCTTGGTTAAGAATATATGATAGTAAAATTGATATGTCCGGCATCATACATTCCATCATAATAAATCCAATTATTATTTTCGATGTGATTATTAAGTATATATCGATGGATATATTTCATACCAATGTTTTTTGATTATATGATATATATATTGATTATTTTCTAATATATATTGTTTGTTATTTATTAATTCAAGATAGATTCTGATGTAAATCTTCCTTTACTGAGTATCTATGGCCAACCTTTATTATTTTTTATATTCTCTAGGGTACAAAGAAGGAATATTAATTTTTTTTAAGGAGATATGAAAACAATTTTGTGGAATATTTTTAATTTCCATTATAATATACAATGAATGTATCAATCTAGTTTTCCAATAATTATAAAATGATTGATCTTTGGTGATGTGATACCTTTTATATTATACAAATTTAATTAATTAATCATCGGCTCTAGGTTTCTAGAGTCAGGGATGCTACAGTAATTCCCATCCTATCGGGTCTTCCTCCCTTTTCTTGTTACCAACAATCAAGGGGTACACAACTATATATAGTCCTCTTACAAGGTGTAATTCCAAACCTCTTCATTTTTTATCCTTCATCTAGTTAAAAACATATAGGTGTAGATAACCATATATGGGCCTCCTACTTGGTATAGGCCCCATACTCTATAGTCTTCCTCATTTATCTGGTTACTAGTAGATCAGAGGTATGATAACCATATTTCGGTGGCCTACTAGGTGAAATACCACAATGTCACTTTTATTCCTTCGTAATTTAGTTATGAAAAGATAATGGGGAAGGAATCCATATATGGACATATTAATAGGTGTAAATCCAAACCATAACATCTCTTATTTAATTACCAAAAAAAGTAGGAAACAAAAATGGCTACTCATACATTAGTCTCACACCTTCTAGGTACCATTTACCATGTAGTCCAATTCACATTACCTTAAACTGTATAGAATTATTCATAGATGAATGAAATTAACATGAATCACCATGGTCCTTATCATATGACCTAAAAATGTAATTTGTGTCCTATTAAGTGGAACCAACCATTATTGTTTTTTAATCCATTCATAGTGATATGATGGAATCCCCTTCATTGGGCCCAATCCAAACTTAACAAAACCACCTGCCTCATTTTGTTGGAGTCCCACATCTTCCTAAATAGTGATAAATTATAGAGTATCTTTATTTATCTCTCTAAACAATAGATTATGAAAATACATGGATAAAATGAGAGATTTTATAAATCCGATGTACATTGTCTTTATCAATGCATGTGGTAAATTAATAAAATACATAAAGGTAACTTGTAGTGTTTCTAATTAAACTGGGATGTTTTCCAAAACATGTATTAAATATATAATAGATTCTCACGATAAGTAATAATTCACACTAAAAGTGTCATTAATCCAAAACATCACATCCTATCAACCAATGTGTAACCCAAGAATCATAGGTAAAGTCCCAATAGACTCCAACCATTAGAAATAGAGTCCACACTAACTCAAAAGGGAATGGTCACACTATTTTTATGAATTAGAGTGGTGAACTTAATCTGAAATCCTTAACACAAAAATTGTTGAAGAGAATCATGAATTGTAAATCAAGTATTGAAACACCACATATTATGTGTTAGAAATAGTGTAAACCTTTCTCGAGTGAAAATATAAAGTATTAAGTCTCTAAAAAATCAATGTTTTTATCATAATTAGATCCTAATAATTTTCATGAGGCTACTCAATATGAGAGGTAGAAAAATATCATTAATGGGAAACTTTATCAAATTTATTAAAATAAAACAAGAAAAACTTAATTTTCATTATATCAATGAGTAGTATACAAAAGATACTCTTAAATTCAAGGTAAAAAAATAGATTAAATATTTCTAACCATGGAATGGTTGGAAACAGTTTCATTATTATTGGACATTGTGATCCAAATGAAATTTAATTTATTAAAATTATAACTGATGTAGGATTTATGTAATGGAGTTCCTGGAAAATTGTATGCTGAATAGTCATGTGGACAACTCATACATGAAGATGATAAAAAAGTGTGTGAATTAAATAAGTCAATTTATATATTTATGCTAACACTAAGAGTATAGTATTTTAGGCTCAATCATCTTCTAAAAAATCATGGATTTTTATAAGGTGGAATTGATCCTAATCACAATAAAAAGAATGCATTTGATTGAAAAATGATTGTACTTATCTATGTGAGTGATATTATAATTGGAGGTTAAATTGAATGTAAATGTTTTTAATTCACAAAATTAATAGAAAGTGATTTTAAAACATCTGTGATAATATAATTTAAATATATCCTTGATATGTTTGTTATACATGGATACCAAGGGAATTTAATTTCATGTCATAAATATGTAAAGTAAGTGTTGGAAATATTTGATTTAAATGATTGTAATGAAGTGTAAAATAAGTAGAATAAAATAGTGATATACTGATGAGTTATAAATCAATAAGTGAACTACATATACAAGGTTTTGATATGATATAATAACCACTTAGATTATAACTTTCACAATATTAAATCGTATAACTCTATTTCAATTAGTTGTGGTTATAATATATGTGGGATAGTGTATAATATCTTAACCATATATAAGAAGTGAACTTATTGATTTGTAACACATCAGTACATCACCATTGTTTAATCTTTAAATGAATCTCAACATGGGAGAACCATGTAAAAATTTCATCTGGAATATTTTTATCCCTACTATATTTATTAATGAAGGGGTATGTGTTCCTACTAATCATAAAAGTATATCATTATAGAGAATATTTTAATTTGGCATACCCTAATTAAACACCACTATATGTAATATTTTTATGTGGGACCAAAAATACGTGTTTCATATTTCCTTCTTCTTACCCTACTAATTATAGTAAATTATTTGATTTTTTTTATTTTATAACTTTATTCATTAATGTTCGTCATATTTATTAAAATTATTATACATTTTATTAAATATCATAAGTGGATCACTATTTTTCATTATTTTCCATGATTTATAGAATTCTTTGATATCTTAAAAATACATTACTTTTCATCAACGTATTTATTTTCCCTTTAAATTAGTTTTTACATTAATTTCCTCTTAAGATGTATTTTTTTCCATTATTTATATTATTCATTCCAGTATTCCACTTCCTTTTAAAGTTAACAAAAAAATTATTTAATGGCCATACTATTGGAACATTTTAAATCTTATTTATTTTTATATATTTATCATCAATTTTGAAAATTCATTGAAATGATATATATATATATATATATATTTGTTCTTTATAATTTTTATCATCGTCCTTAATTTAAATGGATGATATTCTATTATTCTCCTCACGTTTTATTTTTTCATAGTTATTAATGATTTCCCCGTCACTTATTCAATTTAATTTGTTGATATATAATAGTTTTTAATTTTTACAATAATGATAATGATTCTTAATTCATCAATATAATATTTGTTTAAATATTTTTCTTCTAATGAGGATACATTAACACTAAATATATTAAGGATAACTATGAATAAATTCTATTCCATAGTGGTGTGATATGAATTTTCACCAAATACTCAAATATTTCTGACAATATCATTTATCCTAATAAAAAATTATTGAATAGATTCATAAATTTACATCATGGAATATTAAAATTTTCCACTTTAATTTTGTAATTTTGTTATATTCACTTTAGTGTAGTTTTTATAATTTTTTTCATTATTTTCCCATATTTATTTTATAAAATTAAATCATATTAACTTTTTCAATATCATTTCAAATAAAGACACTAGAATAATATTCATGATCATCCTATCATTTTCATTATTTTTCATATCCGTTGGAGTCATATATCTTCATTTATTGAGAGATCTGAATCTAATCATGGAATCATTAGGTACTTATTTACTAAGATAGAATAGGTATGTTTCATTCTATAATTCTATATATGATAATTTTTTCTATCAAAGGTGTTCATTACCCCACTAATGACTAAATTCCAATTATTCATGATTATTAAATGATATTAACAATAAGATATAGAGAATACACAAATAAAATTATGATTTGATAAAGAAAAATCCAATCTAAGGAAGAACATTGATGTTATAATTCTAATTATAGTTCCTAAGTAATCTTAGAATAAATAATATAAAGGGTGGTATAATTATTTTTGATCATTTTTAAACTTTCTACAAAAATTACCTCTACACTTTTAAAGAGAATAGATCATATTTATGTTGTTTAATTCACATAGTATGAACTGATATAAAGAAATAATTTTAATTAAATGATATTTTTATAAGGTTCATCCCTAAATATGGAAAACTACTTCATTTCTATACTTTGTATATTCAATGGAATATATTAAAACACCATTATTAAACTGGAATACAATGTTATTAGGCCGGTATAATCCCTAACCCATAAGAATTGGAA
Source organism: Viscum album (assembly GCA_963277665.1). Taxonomy (NCBI): domain Eukaryota; kingdom Viridiplantae; phylum Streptophyta; class Magnoliopsida; order Santalales; family Viscaceae; genus Viscum; species Viscum album. Next base: position 1,713,760,549 of record OY728138.1, on the reverse strand, counting down.
TCCCTTAAATAATTACAATACCCCTCATGTTCATAATGAAAATTACGGAAAAATATTTCTATTAGTATTGAGTTTCAAAAGCATCAAAGTTAAATTATCTTACATTCTTTATTATGAATTCAAACATTAAAAATAAATAATTTTATCTTCATTGATCAATAAATTCTCCCAAAATACTTTTCCTTTAAGAAATTAGGTTTTATTATATATATTCTCTCAAAATACCTATAACTTCATAGAATATTATCTTGATTAATTCATTTTAATCATTGATTAATATTGATAAAATAATTCATAAATTAAATAAATTTTAAAAAATATGATATATTATTGATTTATTTAAATAAATGTAATGAAAGAAATCTTAACGAAATTTATTTATGAAAATGTAAAAAAATTTAATTAATTAAATGAAAATATATCTTCCATTAAAACACAACCCAACTCATTTTAAATGTCAAAAAATATCTCTATAAATATCTCTATAAATCATAGAAATTTAAATTTCAGTATGTTTCAAAAATATATATCAAGATTTAAATTTCATTTCGATTTGAATTTCGACTCAAATATTCTTCATTAAATTATTCAATTAATTTCTAAAATATATTATATAATAAATCAAAAAATATTTATTCACATTATTTAATGATAACCTATTAATCAAAAAAATAGTTTTATACAAATATCCAGTGATTATATGCTTTATAACAAATGTAATGTGTCTTAATTTTTTAAATTATAGTCCCATGGAAATTGGTTTTTGGGAAAAATTAAATATTCACTTTATGTAACTTCAGTTGATTATATCTATTAATATTCTCCATTAATTAAATGAACATAAAATACGGAAATTTTAAATGTTCTGTGACTAATCACATTAACGATCTAGTATTTTATAGATTTAGAAATGTTCTATCAACATTATTATTTAATTTGATATTATTAATAAATATATATGGATTTTATGTAATTCATAACAAATCCAAACATAACCATAAAAATATCAACACAACATAAAAATATCCCTCAAAAAATTCTCATGCAATGAGTATCTAAAAGGTTTTGACTAGTAAAATCTCATGTATCATTATCTAAAAACAATATAAATTATTTTAATTATATGTATTCTTGTTTTATAATATTCATTTAACATTTTTATCTAATATCATCAATATTTAAATTGTAAATTCCAATTTTTTTAATAATTTGCAAATTTTATATTAAATGTTTTGTGAAAATTATTTTAAAAATTAAAGTATAATTTAAATGTACCTTATGGAAATCTAAATATATTAAATCCTAAAAAACATTAAGAACACAATATTTATCTACAAATTATAATATTGTAATAATAATCACCCAAATTTATCTCATAAATTGCTTGCTCTATAATCTTGAACTAAATGTTTTAGGTTTCTTAAATAAATGTTCTGTGTAAATAAAAATGGTTTGAAAACTATAATATTAATAAAATCATTATAAAACATAAAAAAATATCATAAACATCAACCAATAACTATTATATAAAAAAACTAAATTTATGTCACAGAGAGAATATTTCTTTTTGAACGACATGTGTTTTATGATAATTATGATGCCTCCATATCATCCCGACTCCAAAAAATTAAAATGGAAATTTTATAAGGCTCTTAGAATCACTTTAAAGAAAATTTATCCGAACTATTAAATAACCATTTATGCATCAAATGGAATGTATTCGAATTAATAATTTTTTTGGTGTACTCAAGTTGTCTATGTTGGGAAGTGCATGTTTTGTGCATCACAATTTCATGAAATGAGTCAATAATATTTCACCCACCTCTTAATATAATCAATATATATCCATGTGAATATATGTATCTCACTCTACCTAATTTTTTGTCTTTATAGTGATTTAGTGACAAACAGTTTTTTCATGTTTATTAAAATGAACACACTTTCAGTTTAGTGCATTAAATGATATTCTATATTCATAAAAGGGTCTTCAATCATCTCAAAACTTACAATTATCTTAACATATACTATATAATATTTATAAATAAATAAATATCAATAAACAATAATAAAAAATCAAATGTTCTATTAATTTTAGATTTTTTATTTACAACACACAATATTGAACATATTTGGTATTTAATACCAAATAACATCAATTTTATTATCTATTTCTCATTAAATACTCAAATTATATATGGATTATTATAATAATATAATGATAAAATATATACTATTAAAAAAATAATGGCAATTCAAAATTTCAACAACATAACCATGGGATATTGAAACAAAGCGTGAAATCATAGCACTTCCTATCATCCTAGAACTAAAGGTCAATGAGAATGAAATATATAAAATTTAGAGTACATGATAATATGTTTGTATCAATAATTTAAAGTATTTTGGGGTAAAATATTTCACTATTGTTATTCTCATATTGAAATAGTTTCTAATTAATAAAATAAATGGATCCATATAAATCAATATATAGATAAAGTTCTAAAAAGAAAAATAGTGAGACTAAAATTTATGCAAAATAATAATAAAAAAGATAAGAGTTACATAAAATCACATTAATGAATTGTATAGTTGAAAAAAAGTTACAAGAATAATTAAATGAATGTTATAGAGTTATATATTGATGATCATTACATTCTCATTATATCACTGTTTAATGGATTAATTATATTTTAAAATATTGGGAAATTAGATCAAAGTTTTATTTTTCCACAAAAAATTATATATCATATAAAATTTAATATATATTAATTATATTATTTAACAATAAATACAATGTTTATGATAACATTTAAGTATCACTAAGTAGAAAAATATATATCATACTAAATGCATATACTCAATAGTTGAAGAGAGAAACTATAACTAACAATTCTATATGAATATGAAGAAATTTATATTCTTTAGGAATAACAAAAAGCATTATGACATTTTAAAGCTGATTTGGATATGTCATTAGTTCAATGAGAAAACTTGAGATCCAGAAGAAACAATGAATGAAATGTTCCATCATGTGTCATGATATTGATATATGATTTACATTTAAGAGAATATTTTTCAAAGGAGAATTGTTTTTTAACGTATAATTTTTATAAAAATAAATAAATTTCATTGTATACTTTTATGAAATTATAGATATTATATAAATTCATAGTAATATATGTGGGTGGTAAAGAATGTGGGATGCACTGAGATGGGAGTGAATCAATGCATCAAAATGTTTTCCTATAAAACACATAGAATTCCCATGTCAGTTATTCCATAAAATATTTAAATTCCTAAGAAAACCTTGATGATGATAGATAGTAAGAGATAGAATGGAACCCAAACTCAAGATATATTTTCAATGTTTACTAAATATTTTTTTGGATAGCTATGTCCTTAGTGTTTATTGCTTGTGATCCAGATTCACATATCTTAAATGTACTATAAAAAAGTGTAGAGGATAAAGTTAGAAGATATTATTTAACTCCATAATATTATTAAATGAGTAATACAATTGATTAATGGGAAAATTGGGTGTAAAAAAATCAAAAATATTCTTTAATACTCCTCATGTGTATCTAATGATTGTTTGTTGTTTTTACCATTTTATTCTCCTAAAAAATAAAAAACTTCTCTTAGTAATGATCATAATAATTAATCAGAGTCTGTCTCAATGTTTTTTCATTCTCTTTCGAGGTAAAATATAAATTTTTTATATCTTCATAAATCATTGTTTAACAAAATAAATTATGACGAAATTCTTGAAAAAACACAAATAAAAAAATCTAGGATAAAATAACTTAAAAAACTAAAAAAAATACTCATTTGAATCCTTAATGTCAATATATATCTCAGAGACAATTATGGTTTGATTAATTTCATTCTAATATAATTAATTTTCACTTTCTATTTCTTTTGAAAAATACAATAATTCAATTTTATTTGATATAGAATGACAATATAATGGTTCCTTGAATTATAATTATAGAAGTTAAGATAATTTTTTTGGAATGTATATTAGAATATTTTTTTTGCACTGTGTTATAATAAGATAGATTATGTCATGAAATTATTATTATAATATGCAGGTATGCACCCATAAAATCATCATTAATATGGTAAAAATATAACATGATGTTTCAAATATAATTACTATGTGTATTAGAGAAATAATTTTCACATATATAATACATTTGAACCTCAATAAAAAATAAAGTAAAAATGTTATATTTATTTTAATTATTTTCACATTTGGGAATACTTTATTCACATCTAAATAATTACAGTGTAACACATTCCCTGTTACGGTGGTATTTTCCAAAACACCCAAAGAAATCATTAATATAACTTTTTAAATATGTATTCAATCTCTTACTAATATATGAGCATGATAAAAAATATAAAATATGAAAAATGAATTATATCTCATAAATAAACTACTTAGGAAACTAGGAATATAATGATTATAATGTGAGAGTTTTCTAAAACCAACATTATATAATAGAGTAATCCAGGAAAAAATACTCCAAATCTAGGTGTATAAAATAATAATATGTTTTAAAACTCTAGTTGAGGAATTATCAAATCATGGGTTTTCAACTCAATTCATTGAGTATATTTAATCAACCATTTCTTACTCTATGGAAACATTATTTTATATCAAAAAAATAATTTTTAGCTACTAAAATTTCCTCATATCTCCCTTTCAAAGAAACATCCCAAGAAACTCTTCTGCCCCATTTTCAACTCCTCAGGTGATTGGTAAATATCCAAATTTCATAGAAGTTATAACAATTAATTATCCCCCCTTTTCAAGATATTTATAATAATTAACGAGGAAAAATATAAAGAAACATTAATAGGTATTTTTGGAGATATGTTTCCCCCAAAACACTATATTATATTGGAAGTAATAATGGTTTTGGTGATTATCAATATTTTTTTGACTTATTTATTTACTGAAACATATCCCAAGATAGTTTTTTTATTTTCTTCCATCTCCTATATGAATTAGTATTTAATATAAATATGTATTGACTAAAATGTTTCACCATATTTTCTTAAAAGTTTATCTCACTTTAATTATATATCCACTCATGAATGGATGTGACTTCCACTTTCCTATCTTCATGTTATAACTTAATCCAAATAATTTGAGTTATGGTCTCTTATGATGTTACATATTTATCTTTAATTATTTTAAGTGTGAAAAATATTTTCTTATTTTTATTTTCAAGTAACACATCTTATTTTGATAATTAATTCTTCACTAGAATTATAATTTTGATTTCCAAAATCAATGACCCAATTGGAGTCTAAAAAAATATAATGATTTATCTTTGTCATGCCAGAGGTAATACTCAATAGTTCCTTTAATATATAGAAAAATATAATTCTCTTCCAAAAGATGTAACTCAATTTTGTTACATTGGAATTAATCAAAAAGTGTAATACAATATATGATGTCCAATATTAATATTTTCAAAAAAATTTCTTTTTTGTTATCCTTCAATAGTCTTTTCAGTCTACGCTACTTCTTTATTCATCCGGGGAAAATTTAGTCCCAACAATAATAAGAGTAGATATTTCTCTAGATTATTTCATTAAAATTCACTTCAAAAACTCAAAAACACAATTTTATCATGAATTAATGTTATATTATACTTTATTCATCACATTAAATTCTATTAAAATGCCAACTCATCGATCAAAGACATTGAAAAGTGTTTCTCAATTTAAAAGGAACATTATTCACTAATTTCCACTTTATTCCCAAAAAATAAAAACATTGAAGTACAATATCATAATGAGTGAATTAGTATTTTTTTTATTTGACAAAAATATTTCTATCCCCCATTTATCTCTTAATGTATATACACATTAATTTTTTTTTTCTTATTTTAAATATCATACTCTCTGTTCTTGTCTAAGAACATAAGTTGTTTTCTTCAACTTACACATTCATGGATCTTCCCCTACAAGAATTAATCCCTATAATTATATAATATAAATCTATTCATCATGATCTACTTTCAAGAATGTTTACATAACTTTCATTTAGAAAAATTTTGATTTTTATCAAAAATAATATGAAAATTTTAACTATTTTATGATTTAGACTTAGGAAAAAGTCTCATCAAAATTAATACACTTAATATAAAAGTATCACTTTCAAACCATATGATATTTTTATAGGTTACATTACTACTATTTAACTGATACTAAGAAACCTATTTTTACTAGTCATATTATTTTTTCATTATGATACTACCCAAATTCAAAAATTTCATTATTATAAATATAATTTATCTTCTATTATATATTAGTTTTTTAATATTTTTGTTGTAAAGACTCTTTAATGCCTTTTCTTTCCACTTGTGAAAGTAGGGTTTAATAATTATAAATCCTTAATTTTATTTGAGTTTCAATACTTTTATTAATTTATTTAGTTATATTTTCATACTCCAAATTTATTATAATCCATAATAAATTAGATCCAATTGGTCTAAAGAATTTTTCTTTACTTGACACATCTAATTCATATTTTATATTTTTACAATATTCCTACATTCATTGTTTTATTTTTTGATCATCACTTATTCCTTAATATTCCTATATATTATTCTCAAATTTCAATTATGTTCATAAAATTCTAGGATACATTGAGAAAAAAACATCACATGTATTAATAATATGTTTATATACTTGTTATAACACTTATAACTCCTTCTTTCGAGAATATAACCAAGAAATATACATTTTTCAACTCATATATAATATGTTTTTAACTGTTTTAATTTTATTTTTATGTAATACAAGAATCAAAACACAACTAAGATCTTCAATTTTGGATTATTCCCCAATAATAAGTCAAAAGTAATCTTGAATAAATTTAGTCACCAAAAAACCATTTGAAAATGTAGATAGATATTGTTTTGTCCTATCTACAAAAATATATTGGGGTTTCATTATTCAAAGAAATTATACTTCCCAGATCAATCAAATTCTCATTCTTATTATTTGTTTATATATTATATTAATCCATATATAGAGGATTATATTCATTCCTTTTTAGGATTCTAGAGAAATTCTTTAAAGTATACAATTATGTACTCAGATACCTTTTTAGACTAAAATATGGTTACAATATGCCTTTATTAATTTTAATTAACTCATTGATAAATTTTTTATCTCTCAAGATCCTATAAATTACTCATTATAAAATAAATCCAGGTCATAAATGTAAACTAATTAAAATAATAATTAAATACTTATCTTCTTTGGTGGATTTTAGACTCATAAAATCACAAATATTTGAATATATAAGTTTACATTATCTTTTTCCTTTGATCTCCAAAAATTTATGGCTTTTTTCCACCATCTTCTCCTAATGAGAAACATCATATGAATTTTTACTATTTTTTGAGCTTTAGAATATTTCTTACAAAATCATAAATCACAAGTCAAATCATGTTATTTTCATCATAAGGGATAAGTCTTCAGTGCTATAGTTTATTCTCTTCCTTCAAACTCATGAAGAAATAATAACCATTATTACGTATTTGATATTTTTTTATTTTTTATCCTTTAATGATGATTCATTCATCCATCATTCTTGTAATTATATTTCCATTCTCCTAAAAAGAATATTAATTCCCACGGACATAAGGTTTATATATACACAAGAATTTTCATATTAACCCATAAATAAAAAGAATAGCAGTTGGGGTAATCATCTTCTATATAATTTATTTCTTATAAGGCCTTTCACATTAAAAGTTATATTTTTTTTACTAAGATGAATTCAGATTCATGTTTTTATAAATATCCTTTAAAATATTATTTTATTATTCATGTGTGATGAGAAACCATTATCTAAATTCCTTTATTTTTTACCCTTATATGCATTTTATGATACATCAACCACCATAAAATGTTCATGGACATTCCACTTCTGGTGATATTTTGAGTTTATTCTTTGATACATACAATATGGTATATTACTGAAACACTCATTGGTGGTAAATCCCATTGATATAATCTATCCCATGTTTCATTAAATGCATTAATGTTATTTTGAATATTTACCATTTTTTGGGTTATTGTGTTAATTTCCGACTTATTTTTTTATATTTTCTTCCCCTAAAATTATATAACCTCATTAATTGTGATAATTTTTTTATTAATATATTTAATTATTATAACAAGACATGTAGAGACCAAATATTTATGTACATAAATATTAAATCATTTTATATGAATATTCAATACCTTACATTATGATCCACACCAAAACTGGAAAGGTTTATTTACTTTTGATCCTGTATACATAATCCCCTTATTTAATAAAAGGTATTTAATTTTTCCCAAATATAATTACTCTTAATTATACGCTATATAAATCCTCTTTTCTTTACATTAGGAAGAAAAAAATAAAATAATGGATGAGATCATATTATTAATAAGGGTAAACATTAGAGATATTAATCAATAAAAATACAAGAGAATAAGATAAACACAAGATTTGGAGATCATGATCATAAATTAAAATGTTCATACACAATATATCATAAATCATAAACATGATTAATAGTATTAAAATTTATCATAATAATAGACAATATTTAAAATAGTGTGGAATCAAGAATAATCAGTCATTATCTTTGAGAGGATAACAAAAAACTATGAATGCGGTAAAAAAATAAACATATAACATTGAAAAAAAAGATAAATAGAAATAGATTCACATGTTATGTTAAGGAAATGAAATAAGGTCATATCATGAAATTATATACATAATCAGGTCTGCACATATTCTTATGGACTTGAAAACCAGGTCCATGCATAATATTATAGACACGAAAACTAGGTCCATGCATAATATTGTGAATATGAAATACAGTTTACACATACTATATTTTTCAAATGATTTATATATATTTATCCAATTAATTAAAGGGATATAATAGAACATTCTATTATATAATCTTAATCCATTCATATGTATGCCATAACAACTTAATTTGTTTCATTTCATTGTAACATAACCTATGGGAAATAAAATAGGTTTTGTAAACATTTCATCACCACAAAAAACGATATCGAGAAATAATAATGATGGTATCATAGAATCATATCCTTATTGAGAAATAAGTAACAACAAATTATTTCATTATAGATAAAAATTCATTCAAAATATCACTTGGAACATTTCATGAGAAAAATACCCTTTTCATTTTGAAACCACTTTTTAAAAATAAAAATATTTCTAAAATATTAAGGGAAATTTTTTATTTGAAAATAAAAATGGAAAATTATAAAATAAACTTCAATTTATTGAGTGTTAATGATGGAGGGAAATTATTTCCATGTCATATATGTTTAAACAAATATTCCTTTCACATTTTCAATAAAAATCTTAATGTACATTATTTGGAAAACAAAAAAAATATTACATTGGAATTTTTTATAAATTAAAACATGAGTAAAAATGTATTTAAAAATTAAAATGACAATAACAAATCATTCTACAAAAAATTTTATGGAAAACTTGGATATAAAAGAAAATTATTTAGAACCAAATTCAAAGAAAGTCTATTTTTCTAAAAAAAATCCAATCATTTAAATTAAAAAATTGAGTAAAATTTTACTTTTAAATGAAAAATAACTGAATAACTAGAGGAGAATAAACGTAAAGGGGATTTATCTAAAAAAGGTATCATATATTTTTTTCAATGGAAATTCAAACAAAGAAAATCCCTATTAAAACAAAATTGACACATAAATCCCTTACATAGAGTCATGTCTTTATTCATTTTCATTCAAAAGTCCTATATATTAAATATTTATTTATTGTATAGGTATTCTAGAACCATATTATCATATTTTTTATAATGTATATGATTTAATTATAAAATATTATCACCAATTTATTAATAATTTCTTATTAAAATCATTATTCCATGTGATAACTACTTTTCTTCTCAAGTGCGTTTTGATGCACTTGTCTTGTTCCTTGTACATTGATCACAGTTATATAATCTCTATAATGTTAAGAATGATATAAATATCATATATATTCATTAAATTTTTATATATTTATATTCATCCATAAAAGTTAGATATATAAAAATAGAATATATTGTTAATGAAGACGACATGTCGTACGAATATAAAAATGTCGTTAACACTTTTCTATGGATGGAAAAATAGAAATGTAAACAATATTTCTACTTTAAAGAATAATTCTTATATAATATATACCACATATATCAATTAAATGTATCCTTATTACCATCCATGTAAAGTGTAAATTAAAAATTACTCAAATTTATTTATAGAGCTGGGAGTCCGCACTTTCGCATGAGTGACATTACAATTTTGAAAAAGATGGGAATGTAAGAAGGTAGATATAAAATTATAACTAAATATTAAAAACTATATAATAAATATAATATAGAAACATTATAATAAATATAATAACTTTACATTAAATATGGTGATGTAAAATGAATTTTATTGCAACGTCGAGGTAGTAGTCCACTCATACACATAAGAAATACATTCACTTTACATTTGATGAAATACAACGTGGATAATGGTGTTAAAATAATAATAATAATTTTTTTATATTTTGGATAAATAAATACCTTTTTATGGTAAATACTAAATATTATGAAGAGTAATAATAAGAAATATTCTAAAATAGGCCAGGTAAGATGATTACGTCTTTTTCGATAGGCCCCTTTTAGTTCTATTATTTAGAACATTTGGAATGGACTTTTATGAAGTACATAATATATACCTCATATATGGGGAATATTATAATATTATAGAGTAAATTTTATTCAATATATATTACTCAAGGAGGTGTAAAGAGAAGAGAGAAGGGGTGTACTTTTTTAAGGGATGGAATAGACACACATGGAATTTACAAAAAGATTTAAATATAATTAATTTACTACTCAATAAAAATTCTTAAAAAGATCCATTAATTAACATAATATGTGTGTCTTGTGGAAATATCATCATACAATGAATTTAGATTGGGTTTTATGTCATTTTAAACATTATCTTTTCGATTAACCCCTTCTATAACTAATTGTAACCTTCAGTGTGGTCACAAATTGTTTAATATTAATGGGTTACAATTTTACTCATAAGGTAAAATGTAGATTGTAAATGGAAATATTTTGAGATTATATACCATTTATAATCATATATTCATATTTTAATGTTTTATGATATTTATATAATTCAATAAAATATTTTTTTAAAATAACATTATGGTCATTTTTAACACATTTAATCTACAATGACTTTAAAGTCATAAAGATAGTAATGGAATTATAATGTATCCACTTAAAAGATAATTAATATGTTATATGTAACTAAAAAATTCATCTAACACGATTATTCATTCAAATTTAAGTACTTTTAATATTTTCAAAATCCTTTCTTTCTATAAATTGAATAAAGACCGTGTCGGTGATGCGTGTGCATTTAAGGGAATTATTCCACCACTAAAATTTAAAAATAAACTAAAATGATAAAAAATAAATTAAAATTTAAAATAAAAAAATTATAACTAATCATAACACCATTTTATCCAAATGATAAAATTTTTGTGTTATAAAAAACAAGAGAGTGACATTTTGTATTTATCCTTGTCTAAAATTTAAATACAGGTCACCGTCAAACAAATATTTCACTAAGTATCCATATTATACAATATTAAATTAATATTAATGAAATAATATCATACAATTGGATATAGGAATTTTATAGAGAAATATTAAAGCCTTTTCCCATTGTTTTAACAATATTTTACCTGTTTTATTCTTACCAAGGTATCAAAAATTCACCCAGGTTACTATTCATAATGACCACAACTAAAAATAAATTTTTGTCACAAATTAGATCAAGATGATTTTAAATATGGTTTAAAATTATAAATATTAATTTTTTATAATTGGAATAAGTCCATCTAAAAATAATAATGCAAAATTAAATGAAAATTGTTTTTAGAAAAAATTGTATTTACGCAAAGAACCAAATTTATTGTTATTATTCCATGAATAGTTAAAATCATAAAATGATTGTTAAATTATATTATTTTATATAATATATATATATATATATATTAAATCAACTTAATTTTTCAGTAGTTATTTATTAATTTATTTCAAAAAAACACTTTGTTCACGTAAAAATTATTTTTAGAAAAAAATGTTTTTTTAAGACCAAAAATAAACTTATACAAAAATAAAGATTAATGGTGATTAATAAAGAATTAATTATATCGTAAAATGGTATAGTATACATATTTTAAATTAAGATAAAATTAAAAAAATAATGTGTCCTTTCAATGAAATGAAATGATAGTTTTATAAAAATCAGTATTTTTTACTATTCATTGAAAAATCCATCTATTCAAAAAAAATAAAAAAAGTACACTATGATAATTTGGATACTATTATTTAAAAATTGATATAATTTTTTATCAAATTTAATTTCTAAAAGTGGATTAAATTAATTATAACATTCACCAATAAAATTTAAGAAAAACCATTTTTGAAGAAAACATATTTTTGAAACATAAAATGAATTTACTAAAAATTGTTTAATTATATATTATACATTAATAATAAACATTTGAATTAATTAAAATATATTTATATATATTTCATATTTTCTTTAATATTTTTCATACCCATCAATTCAGTGGTCATGTTATAATATATTGTGGTTCATTTCATGCTTGAAAAAATCTATCAAGAAAATTACAATTTATTTAAAGAGAAATATATTATAAAATCTCAGGGTGTTAAAAGAAAAATCACATTGCCAAAATATATCATCAAATAAAAAGTTCCTTAAAGGATATTTTTTTTATCTTTTGATTTAATTGCTTCTTTTTTCTTTAGTACTGAATATCACTGATTTTCATCAACCATCAAATGATTATATGATTTTTCTTGTATTTTATTTTTTACTTTAGATTATGCACTAAAAGATTTTTCTTCCACACATTATTCTTTTTGTGATTTTAAGAATAATTGATGTAATAATGTGTAAGTATACTTTTCATAGTTAATATATAACTTCGTTTCCCATATTTTCGTCATTCCCATTTTCGTCTATTATACTTGGGGTTTTCAAAGTTAGTGTGTCAAATTTATTTGGATAATTGTAACATCCCTAGTTTCTCGAGGTATATCCACCATTAAGATTTCATTAAACCTATTTTGTTTATTTTTTAATTTATCATTGGACTAGGTTAGTCAGGTAGCTTTTGAGGAAGGAGAGTATATACTGGTGAAATGAACTAATATTCTGGAATGTATGCTTGTTTGAATTAATGGAGTCTGAGTATAAATATGTTAACTGGTATTTTGAGGGTTCTTAAGGGGTTGGATGAAATTGGAGGTGGTTCAAACTATTTTTTTAGAAACTAGAATGACAACTATTTGCATAGGATTTACACTCCATTTAATGGTTTTACACCACCTATTAATGATGTGAGATACTTTATGTGAACCATTTTAGGTCATGAAATGATTCAAGGAATGAAAAGAATACACACCCTGAATTGACTTTATATAAAATTTAATGTTCAATCAAGATAAATGTAAACCAAGGAAACATTTTTTTTTGTGTCGCCTCTAATAATGATATATAAAACATGTAAATGGATTAAAGATAGTATAATTATTAACTTCAGTGGTTTTAAGTATTAATTGTATGTTGATTTATTCCATTACGTCAGTGAAACTCTCCTATATAAAACATAATGTGTTATAAAAGATTTTGGATCCCTTTACTCCCTTATCGATGTCTCAATCACGCATCAGATTTTTGGTTCCATCTTATAATATTCTTCCCCTTTTTCCTTATTGGTGTTACCCATTGGAAGCATTGATTGATCAACAGATTAAGGTAGGTAGTCTAAATTCTAACCTTATGGTCTGGTTTATTATTAAGTATGTGAAATATTGTGATTACATTTTTTTATCACGAAAATTAATTAATTAATAGAATAGGATAATGATAATATAGTGTTAGAATCATCAGTGGATTCTTTTAGGTTAAGATGATGTTTTAACCTATCTTATGGATACCCATTGGGTGATCGAAACCTCGAATTGGAATAAATTGGTTAATGGATTAACGTTTGATAGAATGACATGAGGTTACTTGTGATTTCTTGATATAGAATCACATTGAAAATAGATCATTTTTATTGATATGTCTATTGATAATTGACATATTAATGAAAGTATAACATAAAAACAAAAGGTAATTTACATAATTAACCATTAAGGATTTTGATGTAATATTGTGATATCCATACTGTTATGACATGTTGTTTTTGATGGGGAAATGATTATGTTGAGTGGGATCTAGCCAGTCTCATGATATAATGCTTATACTGAGTAGGATTTGCTCAGTCCCATGTTTTAAGGATTTTATTGATTAGGCTTAACCAAATCCCATGCGGTAATTCATATATTGAAAAATCTCTACCCATTCCCATGTATTATTTTTTATATTGAGAAGGATCTGCCCAGTCGCATGCTATAATATAATATTAAGAAGGCTATTACTAATCCCATGTTGTAATGATTATATTGACTGTTCTCTTTCGAGTCCCAAGATAAAATTCTATATAACAAGGATAAACCATATTTCTTTTATTTTCTCCATGGATACATGGTTGTTGGTTGGAATGGTGGTGCTACATGATCTTAGATATTCTAGCATGGTGTTGAAGCATGTTTCTTATTATATTTTTTTAATTGTTTAATTAATACACTTTTTTCACTTATTTGATTCACTTATCATCCTATTGGTTTATATATACATGGTGGTGTCGAACTACTGATTTTTACTAACACCATATTTGGGAAACCAATTTATACATGAGCAGGTAACATGGATGTAGGTTTGTACAAAGGGAAGTGGATATTGTTTCTAATTGTTGATTTATGGATGGAATAGAGTTTAGAGATAAGACTAACATGGTGTTTGAGATCATAGTCTTTTTTAGTTTATTAGTGTCAATATATCTTTTATCTATATTTTTTCAGTTTTAAACTACATATATACCATCCTTGCATTGCATATCTTATTATTGGTTTATTGGTCTCTCCTTTAATTTCATAGTTTTGTTATATCTGTTTTCTGGTATGTCTATTTCTATGATTATATAGATTTATATAGATTATTTTCGCCACTATATAACTCCATACTAATGGGGCTACAGTCTCCCAACTACATTCATCACAGCCCCGCTGGAAGTCAACATCATCGTGAATGCAAGGGTGTGCACTTGAGATCTCATGACCCAACCATTCTATCCATATGAGAGAGTGATAGATAAGGGGATATTACAAAGGTATATTAGATCAGGTTTTCTTTTTGGTTGCTTAAGTATTTTAGAATGGTAAAAAAGGAGACTTGGGTGTGTCATGAATTGGTAATGAGCATGTTCATGGTAGTAATTGACCCATGTATAGAGGAAATCCAAGTTCTCAATGATGGGATTGTTTTTCAGGATGTTCAATTGTTATAGTTGATGTTACATCACCCTGTGGTGATTCACATGTCATTTAATTCAATTTTTTCTTAATTTTTATACTCGTGGCCTAGTATGGAATGATATAATTATACATGACTCATTATCGGCCCATATTTATATATAATGACACGAATTTTTCATGATAGAGAAATATTTATTGCTTGAGATATATACTTGACTGTATGAATTTTTATTTTAGATATCTATTATATATGGTAAATGAGAATTAATGAACTAGTATGTCATGCTAAAACACATATAATCCATTTTTAGAGAGACTATATGTTTTTGGTTCTTTATGGTTTTTACCTATTGAGGATGAAATTATTTTAGACAGTCTTCTAATGAGTGAGTTTTTCATGTAGATAAAATGAATCCTTGTCATCTTCTAGTTGAGCATTAGGAGAGTGGAAATCAGCATTCTCCTAAAACCACCGAAATATAGATTTATTTTCATCATGAGGATCATATGGATGTTCAGATTTTTTATAACTACTTGAGGGTCATAAGATCTAGGTAAAGGGATATTTTTTATATCGTGCCTTCAATGTATGGGGTGATCAGTGAGTTTCAACTATAGTAGTTTATTACATTCACTAGGGAGGGAGACCCCTAGGTAGTATAGTTTTTGATCAATTCATTCCAAAATATATTCATGAATCTTGAGAAATCCCCTGATAAGAGGGTGAATCATACTGTGAATATAATCTATGGACCTGCTAAGCATTGGTGTGATATTATAGAGTAGGTTGGGAAGTAGGAGGTGTTATCTTGGAATGACTTTGAGGTGAGTTTATTGAGACAGATCTGTCTAGATATTTTGGTGGGTGAGAATGATTTTGAGTTCATTCCTGTAATATAGGAGGCCATGTTAGTGATTTACAAAATTTAACATTTCAAAAATCTACAATTCTTTGAACCATAATTAGTTGTTGATGAGATATCTTAGGTGATATTTTTCAGGACGGGTATATTTATGATATTAGGTCATAAGTGAACATATTTCATCTGAATGACTTTCTAGATATGATGAATTAGGCACTCATCACATAAGAAAATATAAGGGAGGTCCCATGTAGTGTATAGAATGTTTCAACCGATAAAATTGTGGGCTATTCTTTTTTTGGTAAGAAGCACCCCTATGAAATTTATTATGAATGAAACATTGTAAAGCGAAGTCAGGGTAGTGGGAAGAAATCTCAAGACTGTGTTCTATTTTAGTGGATTCAATGTGGTATGTTGGTACAAAAGTGGCATGAGGTTTCATAACACAGTTTAGAATTTAGTGCTTGTGGTAGGATGTTCCACATATATAGGGTTTTATGGGAATTAAATAGTATAATAGTGGTAGGGGTTCTGGATAGGTATGAAATGCAGTAAAGGACTCAACTACTCCTTAGAAGACAGGTAGCTAGAGTTCCACAGGATGTTCAGGTCGAGGTAGGGGATGTGGTGCCCCAGTTAAGGAACAACTTCTCCAAGCCGAGGGAATAAATCGAGGGAGTCACACTAGAGCCCAGTGTAGAGGGGAAAGTTAACATCACACTATACATACTACTTCAGCTATTGTTGATGTAGGACCATCTACCGTCAAAGTTATAATTTTTATATCATCTAACCTTGATTTAATTTTATTTGTTATGAAAGAATAGAATTACATTATATCATCTCATTTTCCAATGGTTTGGGCTTTGTTGTAGAAATATCGAATGGTTCTTTGACCATCGACACACCATTGGGAGTGCAGTCAGAAAATATCAAACATTACAAGGTGTGTTATCTAGAAATTAGTGATTACCATTTCTTTTGTGAAATGTTTTTATTATAAATGATAGGGTTTGAATTGATTCTGGGTATGTATTGGATAGTTCTATACTTGGATCATATCAACCATTACTAGAGGAGAGTTACTTTTTATCCTCCATAAGGAGGTGGAAAATCTAACCAGGGTGAGTGAGATCTTCACACAGGTTATGCAAGACCAATTTAGTTTAGATTAGATTACACCAAAGCTCAATTGGTTATCTTTATTATGAATGATGAGGGAGTAAATAAGGATATATTTCCTATAGTGGTAGACTATTTTTAAGATTTCTCATAAGGGAATTTCATGCATACATTTTAGAGTGTCTTATGTATTGCTTTTTAAATTAAAATGAATAATATTTCCCATTTTAGAGAGAATTGACTTGTTCTATGTTTTAATGGTAGGAACAATAGACGTATGAAAAATTAATGAAATGGGGCGGAAATATGAGCTAAAGTGAACTTTTCGCCATGAGCGAATTGAAGCTGCGCGACACTGTATTATTAAGGAAGAATGAAGCTGAAAATTTTATTGTAGAATGATTACACATCATGTAATACAGTTACACGTAGTGAGTTTTCAAAAATAATTTTCCATGGAAGACAAGTCGTGGCTTCATATCACACTGTGAGAGACTATTAGATGTCGTGTAAGCACATTAAACGATGTAAAGTTTTTCAATAATTTTTTTGGAAATTATATTTCCAAGATTTGCAGCGCTTAAAATTTGAGGTGTTACTTGAGGTGAAACTCCTCTACATGTCCGGTAAGTTTCAACATAATGAAAAATAAATGTGTCACAGCGAGGCTGTTGATAGGTTGGCCAATAAAAGGATACCCTCATCCACCATTTCAAGACATTCTGAGATAAAGGAGGCCAAGCGACACTAATGGAAGGCTGCATAACATGGAGTGATGATCTGGGGTGTCTCTTCAGTATCGTTATTCACCGATTTTCTTCTTCGGGTACCCATGCTACTCGTTCTCATCCTACCTAGCATGGACGAGTAGTTTCATTAGTGTTGAGTGATTTGATTGTAGGGGGAGTGCTTCTTATGGATTATTTCTATTTTATTATTCATCTTTTAGATTTTTGAAACCCAATTTATGAATTCCAAATATCATTATTTTCATATTTCATGACAATTACTATGTTCTAAAGGTTATATTTTCCTTGCATCAATTAATTTCCTTAGTTTTTATATGACCGTTACATATTCTTGGAGGACTACATTCAAATAGGTTTTGGGTTGCCTAATTTTTTGAATTCATTTAATACATTACTATTATAATGGTATAATAATAGGATTAGGGTAGGATACAAAGAACAATGATCCTCAATGACCCAACCCTGACACCAAAACCAAATAAATCAATTTTTAATTAAATCCATAGCATAAGAACCTAAATATCACTAAACCTAAAATATTAATATACTGATTTCAAAACCCAATAATTACTTCTAGTATTATTTTTTTAAATAAAAAACAATTTAATTTTAGTTTTTTTAATTAATTTTTAACATACAATCCATCCCTATGGGTTTCACACTCCAACTTACCATGTACTATATTATTTTTAGTATTTCATAGTTTTATAAATTGTTAAATATGTGTATCCTTGTCGGAATAAATGATGCCATGTAGACTGTCAGTTCTTTTCCTGAATAGTTCTATGACTTACCACACAAGTGAGATATTTAGTTCATGATCGAGTTGATTCTAAGAGAAGATATAGTTTCTACTCTGAATTATAGAGTAACACCCACAAATATTAGGAAGTGGAATGTCTATTTGGGAGATCAGGAAGATAAGGGTTTCATATAGACTACTAAATATCCATGGGGATATCAAGTTGTCTTCACTAAGAAGGTTGATGAAACCTTGTTCTTTTGTATGGATTATCGGTGATTGAACCAGATGATGGTCAAAAACTGGTATCCCCTTCCATGCATCGATGATATCTTCAATCAACTAAGAGGGGATAATATCTTTTCTAAGATTTATTTTATATCAAAATTCCACCAATTGAGGGTGAGACCATCCTAAATATTTCAGATGACTTTTAGGAGAATGTATTTCTTTTATGGATTCATAGTGATGCCATTTAGTTAGGTAAATTCACCGATAGTATTCATGTCTTGGATGAATCATATCTTTTATCCTTTCCTGGATTAGTTTGTGGTGACTTTTGTCGATGAAATATTAGTGTACTCGTAGTCATATGATGATCATTCCCAATATCTTGACATAATCATTAGTACATTATTAGGACCGCATATTTAAACTAAGATAACTAAATGTACATTCTAGATTGATAAAGTACACTTATTGGGACATGTTATATCAGAGATAGGAGAGTCATTGGAAGAAGATAAGGTTGAAACCATGTTATATTGGGAGTAACCCGAGAATGTATATGTGATTCAGATATTTCTCCGTTTAGAAAGGTATTATTGATGCTTTATCCATGATTTCTGTTTTCTGGTAGCACGGATGCCAAGGATAAACATGAAGGTAGTTAATTATTTTTGGTCGAATGATTGCGAGATGGATATTTTGGATATGAATGGTAGGATAAACTTAACACCAATCTTCACATTACCTATTCCATGTAAAGCATATACCATGTATTATGATGCATCCAGGGTTAGACTCAGAGTAGTTATGATGTAGGAGGATCGAGTGGCAACTTATGATCCCAGATAGCTGATACCACTCATGAAGAGTTACCCTATTCCTGATATAGAGTTATCTATGGTGGTACATTACCTATGGTACTAGAGACCCAATATTATGGGTAAGAGGTACGTGGTATACATAGACCGCAAGATACACATGTATATATTTTCTCAACGGGACCTAAACCTTTTGAATATGAGGTGGGTCGAGTATAAGGATTATTTTGATTTAGATAAGGATTATACATCAGAAAAGGGAAATTTAGTTTCTAAAGCTTTGAGTCAGAAGATGTAGATAAAGGTATCTTGGGGGTCTTTTGATGAGTCAAATATTATGGGAATCTTTTTGGACTTCCATCTAGGTGTTTAGGATTCTCATGGATGAGTAGATATTATATAGGAATATATCATACGCATGTATTAAGAAAATGATCATGAAATGGCAGTTACTTGATCTAGAGAGCCTAGTTCGTAGAGAAAAATTATATAGTGGGGAGATGCCATTAGGATAGTCTCTAGGAAATTAAAATTACCTTCTTTTCTATGGTTGGGTATGCCTTAATATGGGATCGCGTTAAGGGAACATGAGAGAGTTACATGCTTCAAGATGGTTGGTACATCCTAGTTTTACAATGATGTAACATGATATCTCTTGATGGTACATGTGGTAAAAAATGATGAAGAATGTGGTATGATTTATGGTGATATGTTTTACTTATCAGTAGGTTGATGATGAGAATCAGAGGCCAGTTGGGATGTTGTAGCCACTACCCATTCCAAAGTGGAAAAGGGATGATGTCACTATAGATATTATGATTATATTTACTAAGAAAACATGTAAGAATATTGCAGTATGGGTGATGGTGGATTGAATGAAGAGTCCATGACACTTATTTTCTATCAGGGATACATTCACTGTTGGTGATTTGGGTAGTCTTTATATATTCTTGTGATATTTCTGTTTCATGGTGTTATGAGGAGTATCATTTCAGATAGAGATTTTCAATTCATGTAGGAGACATCTAATTAGGTTTAGTTTATTAGGAGGTGGTTGGTAACCACACAGAGTTGTCAGATATATTATGCAAACCATCAGAGATGACCTCTAGATTGTGAGGATTGTTATCATGTTTTCCTTTAGGTGTATCCTAGTTTTGGGAAACACTATATCAGGAAATGGTAGAATCTGGAACCACTATGAAATAATTTACTGATGGTGGTAGTTTTTTTATTTAACAACGGTTTAAACCATCACTATATGACTTATCTATAGCTTCCAAAATCCATAGATAATGTTTCTGTCAGCATCCAACTTGCATTAGTTTTTTCCATTTATCAGTGTTTTCTCAGATCAAGAAAGGAACATTTGTTTAGTGGTGTTTTTTTGTATTTAGCAACTATTTTCCCTCTCAAAATATGCATATGGGGTAGTGGTGGTTTAAACCACCACTACCCCCTTGGCATTTTTTGGGAGGGAAACTCGCACTAAACAACTTTCAACCTTATATAGTAGAGATTTAAACAACTTCTATATATCACATTTTAAATAAAAAATATAGTGGTAGAAACTACAACCCTAGAACATAAAAAAAGATATGATAATATAAAAATAGTAATCAAACTATTCTAGTAATAATAAAATAATCATATCATTTCATGTTCAATTTATAAAAAACTATAATAATAAACAGTCTTAATATAATAAGGATAATATCTAAATATAACTTAACATAATTACTGTTATTTTATATTCTTAATGAGTTTATTTTGATGGATAGGTTATAGATTTACATTCCTTTGACCCTCATGCTAAATAAAGGATATAATGGAACCCATGTAGGGTATTTTTAGGATTTTCATAGACTAGTGAACTATGTTATAATCCTTGGATCCCTCCATGATAAATTATATAATTTTAATGTGAAGTAAAATTGGTGGTATCCTTATGAATCAAGTGGAATTTGAAAGAGTTCGAGTGTGGGACTCTAGCTTAACTATCTTGTGTTGCATTTAGTGTTGGGTCTTTTTCTAACCAATGAGAAACCTTGTACTTTTATGTTATTTCTTATTATGTATAAAATTATAATTTTAAATAGTGAGTTATTAATTGTTTATTAGAATTATCTATGATTAGATTTTATATGGGAGCCTTGTGACATGAGTTGATTGAGCATGTGTAATGCACCAGGCTCCAGTTTCCCAAAGTCAATGGTTACTTTATTGCATTAGCATTAGATATAAGGAATAAAATCTCAAAGGGATGAATAGTTCTGTATTCTTAGTAAAATATATACATAATTTTAATTCACATTACAATTGAAAACAAAAAAGACACAAATAATTTCATTTAGTCTACCATTATTCCCCCTTTGTGTGACCTCATATATCAGAAATAATATAATTCGTGGATTCCTGGGGAAAATGAAATATATGTAATGGGTGAGATAAAATTTTCAATAAAGGTAATATTATAGTATAATCTATGAGTAAATATTGCATAAATAATATTACAAGTTAAATAATTGAAAGACATTCCATCAAAATAATCACATAAGCAAGGAAACATAACCATGGATTTTATACTAGTGGAATAATCACATGGAATATAAATAACTGTATTCATAATTATGGAATTCCAAATTCTAGACATATAAAACATATTATCAAGGCCTCAGAACAGAATTCTACACAAATGCGTAAGGCCTCAGACAAAACCCTATCTAGTTTGTCTAATGAGACCTACCAAGACATATAAGGGATATAGAGAGTCCCTCCCATCACTTAATATGATCCAAGAATGGTATAAAAATAGAACATGCATAGTTAAACTGATCATAAAATATTCAATAAAATATTCTATAAGATGTTATAAGATATCAACCCCAATTAAGAATAAGATTCAACAAAGAATTTTGACATATATTAAGATACTATAACAAAATCATTGAAAAACTATTAAGGATAAAGTCTTTTTAAACCCATATAAAAATAATTTTCATATAAAAATTCAATTTTCTTTTAAAAATAACCATTTTAAATACCAAATATTCCCAAATAATGGAATAGGGTTTCTCATTTGAGAAAATACATAAACATTTAAAGGAACCTATAAATTAAATAATATTCATGATGGTGAGGAAGTCATTGTCCCATTGTATTCTATGAAAATAAAATTCCTTTCTTCTTTTCTAAAAAACATTTTTTATAAATAATTCGAAAAGTTTGATTTTGAAAATAAATGAAAGAAATTAAAATTATACATTAAATTACATTTATATGTATTTTATACCCACAAAAATAAATATTTAAAATAATATCAAGAATGTTGACACGGTGAAAAATGATTTTATAATTAAATTTTAAAATTTCAGTGTGTCCCACACCACTCTGAATATTTAAATCATAAAAACTATGAAATAATAAAAACTAACACAAGATTAAATAACATGATAATAAATAAATTAATAACATGATAAGTCAAAGGGTCTATATATATGTCTCATAAAAGAAGGTGGGTGTATAACATCAAACTATGCCTCAATGAAAAGAGATTGAGACAAAGTTATTTACCTTGCACTTTCCATTTTTTTGTAGAAGGTGGTGACATGAATTGGTTTCGAAATTCATGCCCCGTGTGGAATTTATTAAAAAAGTAGCATTGCAAACATGAGGTGTAAAGAACTTACACCAGTGGGGAGTTAACGGGGATACACAAAGGTAGATCAATCATACCAAAATCTAAAATTAAATACTGCCAAATAGTGATAAAAAAAGGGGAAGCATGACCTTCCTTCCAGTAAGCAGTTGAACGAACCATCTCTAGCTTTCCTTAGTCCTAAAATTCCTCATTAAATTAATCAGCAAATCAAGGGAGTCATCAGCCAGCAGAATGTTAAAGTAAATATCAAACCATGAAAACCAAACAGTCTAGAACTTAGAAAATCATGCTGCTGAAGCAGAAAAAGTGACTTCTGTCTCCAAACAAAATAGCTAAACCATATCATAAGCATATCCAAATTAACCTCACATAAAGAAAACAGATCTAGCCAAGGAATATCATGATCAGAAAGAAAATACTCTAATAGCCAAGAACAAGATCCAGCCAGAATTCAGATAAAACCACACAACTAAACTATAATATCCTAAAATAATATTCTAAGTAATTCATAACTTCAAGTCTGGAACAACAATATAAAGAGACCAAAATGAAAGGAAGAGATCTACTCTAATAGTAACTCGCTCATCAAGTCATGCAGAAACAAACTATCAAATATCCCAGGGAGTCATTATCAAGCCAATATCCAATCATGAAAAGAACAAATAATCCAAATCCAATTGAAGAGAAAAAGTGGAAGAACTAGCCCAGACAGAGGTAAATCGGTTCATAGAATAAAAAAATCAGCTGATAATGAAATCATATCCATAATACAAACAAGTTAGCAATAACCACACAAGGTAGAGGAATATGAAGATCCAAAAGTCAACTGCCACATCAATCCATAGTCTCTGAAAGAAAATCATGAAAAAGGAAGACTAAAAAGGGATAACACTAAGATCAAGGATATTGGATAGAAATCATCATCCTGTTGTTGAAAATGAAACGTTTTTTATTAAGATATTGTTTAGCAGAAATCACACCCTGTTGAAGCTCTTGATGGGAAATTTCTTATTGCCTTTCCATTTAATTATTCCAATCCTGGATCTCTAGGTCTATGAAATGTTGTGAGAAGTAATATAAAACAATGCTTGAGGTTGCTATCAAAGGTTTTTCATGGATTTTTCAGTAGATTCCCTCTTAAAAGAATCCAATGATCTAGTCACAATAGTCCTTTCCGTATGTGAATAATCCTTGCGTCTTTGTGTTTTCTTCAGATTTGGAGTTATAAATCCGTCAACATCCACCATAGGTTTTTTTCCTTTCTTGGACAATGATTTTAAATAGGACTCTTTAATTTGGCTAGACCTATCCTCTTCCTCAACTGAGGAGTCACTGGTATCCGAAGCATCAATATGAACCTTACCTTCCTCCTCTTGAGACTTTATGTGATAACTCCATTCCTAAACAGTGATTGGATCATGGAAAACTATTTCCCTATTATCATTTGAAATAGAGGTTTGATTTTTAATGGGATCTTCTTTAGAGAGGGGAGGGATAACAGTGTTGTTAAGGATAGAAGCTACGCAATCTGAAATATGATTTTCAGGGGCTTGGGTTTGATCCAATACAATATTGTGATTTAACCTCATGTATAATGGTTTAAAACATGTTATTAATTTATTCTAGAAACATATACATATTTTTGATATCATATTTTATTATCTTTTATCATTTTATTAATAATATTTCATCATTACCCATGTTTCGGGTGTTAACGCCATCATTTTCATATGATCATTTTGTATTGAAATTCACGATTCTTTTGCATGGGGTATATTAATTTCATCTAACTAATTCTATTAATATCAAAGATATAATATTTATTAATTATATACATTCTTATAATCATTCATGAATAGTTAACTTTGGAAATGAATCACATTGTGTCATAGAGACGTTATGTCATATGTACTCATGATCGACGATATTATTTCAATAATGGTGAAAGGGTAAGAAAGAGGATAATATATTAATTTTTATAGTATAAATATCGAGCCATTATTATCATATATATCCATTATTTCCATAATTTTACCCATCCAACTAAGGTGGTGATGAAAAATAGATTACACCATGACGTGGATATGGTAATCCATACATATGCAAGCATTGTGTTTTCATTTTTAATATGATGGGTAAAAGGTTGAATATGGTTCTCAAATATTTCTAAAATATGTATGATACTTTATTTATTAATTTATCATGAAACCAACACATGAAGGTGAGTTATAAGAAGAAATTAACTTGGATGAGTTGGTAAGAATGATTGTCTCTTCTTCAACAGACTTCCTTTAGATATCTTCTTAATGGATCTAGGGTTAGCCTTTTTGGAATCCCATGACCAAAATAACATGTAAAATAATGTTTTTATGTGAAAGGGGTAGGTTTTGGTAGAGAAATAAGGATAAATGTGGTGTTAAGAAGTGAGTATGGAGGTTCCCTTTTATAATCGAGTTTATGGGAATTTTTGGAAACTCTTAAAATATTAAATTAATATAAATTAATTTTTAATTATTAATAGATTAAAAGTGACTTATTTATAATATAATATGATTATGGGTCTAAATCCTCTTGATAAATATTTTTTAGACTATTTTAGGTCACATTCATTCCCATATATTTTGGTTTAAACCCTTATTTATACCCTTTAACTCTAACATTGACAACATTTGTTTTTACTCCTTAAAGGTTAATATAGTTACTATAATATTTAAAAAGAACCATAAATGAGTCATATATAAACATTCAAACTATATCCAAATTTTTTGGACAAATTATATATTTTTATGAATTTTATAACATTTTAAAAAATATTATTTATTTTAAAATAACATTAATGTCAATTTTGAGAGTATTCAATATTTTACTTTTTAAAAAATATCAATACAAATATTGACATAAAAAACCTCTAATAAATCCCTAACATGTCGAGCTGATGTATAAAATTATTTTTTTACAATAATTATCTCAAATTATATTTATTTTAATATTTTTAATATAATTTATTTGATAATTATATTAAATATATAATTACTACATCATCATTGTGTAATCCTTTAAGATAATTAATTATTTCCTAAAGATTAAAAATAAATTACCATGATAAATATAAAAAATTTATTTTTAAAATTAATATTTATATTTGGATATATATATATATATATATATATTGAATAACCACATATAAAAAATGTAGTACTTATTAGAATCATTGGTATGAAATATTTTGATTTTCTTAGAATAAAATATTATAAAAGGATTAAAGTCATCCAAGTGGATCTAAGAGGCCATAAAATCTTCCCATTTAGGATTTTGGTCGATAATAAATCATTTATTAAAATTAGTACATGTGGTAGGGAAAATATATAATATTTATAATATTATTTGTACCCTTAATTACCTGATTTACCCTTAACTATGGAAATTAAAATGACAAAATTTATTATTTATATTATACAAAAATATAAGGGATAGGTTTAATAAATTTTAACCATTGGATTTAGAATATGGAATTAATTTTTCTAATTTGAAAACATATAATTGGATAAATGTTTTTAAAAATTAATCTCATAGATGGAATGAGAATACATGTTTTTAAATTGAAAATGTTTAAAAGATTAAAAAAAATTATATCCAAATTCAATGTGAAATTTTTTAATATTACCTACGTTGGATTAAATTATATAAAATTGATCTAATTATACATTAAGAACAATCAAAAACACATTTTAACTCTATATATTATTCAGATGAAAAAACACATTTTCAATTAAAATCTATTATTTTGTTTCATTATTCATCAAAACATGAAACTTATCAGAAAAATAAAAAAATATAAGTAAATTTCGATATTCTGATTTAAAAAATAATTTAATTTTTGTAAAATAGAATTTATTAAAGTGTCAAAAAATCAATT
Organism: Viscum album; assembly: GCA_963277665.1. Lineage (NCBI taxonomy): Eukaryota > Viridiplantae > Streptophyta > Magnoliopsida > Santalales > Viscaceae > Viscum > Viscum album. Next base: position 1,713,732,905 of record OY728138.1, on the reverse strand, counting down.
TAAAACAAGTGTGCCATAAAAAAGGTAGTAAAACTGCCTTTAGAGTAAAATTCAATTTATTTTTATATCATGTATAGAAAAATATAGGATGAATTTAAATCATTATAATTAGTATATTATCTATAAATTTAATTAAGATCATTAATTTACAGTAATTAATTTAATTTATTAGGATAAAACACCTTAGGTCTTACGACCCAAGGTTGGCGTATTTGGACATTACATTAATTTTTCAGAATAATTAATACATTAAACAAATAGATACCTAAAGGCTATATTATTTTAGTTTATTTTGAAACTTGGAAAACATTATTCGAATTTGGTGAAATATATTCATCATCTCCCACAAATATCTACACCTTCAGTACCCAAACCTAAAACCTCTCTTTATAACCCAAGGAAAAGAAAACATATAAAGAGGTGAGCTCATTTTTTCAGTAAGGTATTGAAAGAAAATATATAGATATATCTTCAGAACAAGGGTATGAGAACATGATCATGAAATTATAATATCATACCCTACATATATAAAAGCTTGGAACAAATTCTTTACCATTCATAAGACATGAATCATAAGGAAGTCAAAGAACAAAATCCATGACTTCATAAAATAAACATAATAAACAAAATTTTGGATAAAAAATAAAATTGTGATTTTATGAACATGTATAAATATTTGAAGGTTCACTCATTAAATTTAAGACTTGAAATCAGGCCCATTCTTAAACATATAGACATAAAAAATTAAGTCTAAACAAAAAATTATGGGCATGAAATCCAGGTCTATGCATAGAATTGTTAATATGAAATCAAGTTCATGCATAGAATATATACGTCATTAGTTATCCATATTTAACCAATTAAGTGGAGGGAGATATAGGCACAAATAATCTCATAATTAAATCATTATTATGTGTTCCACAAAAACATATATCATTCATCATGTCATATCCTAAGGAATAAAATGGGTTTCCTTAAATATAATTCCATCATAACATAATCCATGTAAATCAACTGGATTTCGTAAATATCATAAAAATAATCAAAATATATATATATAGTAAACTTGAAACATAAAACTATTAAATAATTTCGTCATAGATGGAAAGTAATTTTCATACAACACTTGGAATTAATTCTTGAGGAAAATATCCATTCTTCTTTAAAAATGTTTTATTTTCTTAAAATACCATGATATTTTAAAAGAAAATAATTTATTGGAATATTACCAGGAAATATTGGAAGATAATAATCATGTTAATGTGGAATTATGAAAACAATAAAATCCATTCATGCTGTATAAGTAAAAAAGAAAACATTATTCTCGTACTTTTGTCGGATAAGTCAAAAGTACCTCGTATCAAAAAAGTCAAAAGATTCCTTTAATACCATTTAATAAAAATTCACCAAAAGATAACATTGAATTTAAAAAAAATTATAACATTTTAATTAATATTTGGGAATATATATTTTGGAATAATGGACATGGATGTTGAATATACCCCCAGTAAATACTTCCATATAAACAATCTCAGATAATAATGATATTGTGAAATTATCACTCACCTTTGGTCTATGGTCATTTGTACATGCCTGAACCTCTTATATACGGGTTTAAATGATTTCATTAACATTTTACAGAATCATATTCATTTTTATGATATCATATGTGATCATATTATTACCCATTTGTTAATAACATTATTTCTCATCCTCCGGGAATAATCTCCTTTATTTTCTTGCAAATGTTTTTTCAGATAAGTATTTGATCCTATTCTTTAGTTATAGTTATATAATTTTATAAATGATATTAGTATTATATATATCATATTTATTCATTCTAAACATTTATATAATCATTTTTTAATGAAGAGTATGTAGAATAAATTACATCACATCATTGAGACAATAGGTCGTACAGACACACGAGCGATGATATAATTCCCTTAATTGTTGAATGGTATGGAAGTAGATGATATATATATTGGTCCAGAAGAAACATATTGTTTTAATAATCATATATATTTATTATTTCCATCATTATATGTATCCATGTGTGGTGGTTGTGAAAACTGATTACAACACGACGTGGAGACGATAACTCATACGTACACATTTGTGGTGATTTTTTTATAGGACGGGTAGAAGGTGAAATATGGGTTTAAATAACCATAAAAAATATCATAATATAGGTTATACTATATTTATTACTTTATAATTGATAAAATACCTGAATATTAAGTAGAAGGAGAATTAAGTTTTAGATAATTGGTAGAAGAGGTTACCTCTTCTTCGACGAGCTTCTCATAGATCTCCTCTTAATGGGAATAGAGTTTGTATTTTGAGAATACCATAACCTCTATAATGTAACTAAAGAAGTTTATAAGGTATATTGGAAGGTTATGTCTGATCTTTAAAGCTTAATGTTATGTGATGTTGTGAGGGAAGATGTTTCCTTTTATAATTGATGTGAGGGGCACATTTGGAATCTCTAAAAATATTATTTTATAATAAAATAAAAACCCCTAAAAGTACCTTCAAAATGACTTATTATAAAATATGATATGAGATAAGGTTGTAATATAATCAAATAAATAAATTTTATATATGTTTTTCAGTCAATTTAAACCTTATCCTTTTAAATAACACTTAGTTATTCTATATAGTTTTTAAATAAGCTAAAAAATATTTCAATATTAAAATGGTGAAATATTTACTTATTTGAGGTCAGTAAGACCATAAATGAATAATTTATATAATTTTAAACCATATAATAATTATTATATATTTTTATAATTATTTAATAATTTTTAAATAATTTTATAATACATTATTTTGAAAAATAATCAATACTCTCAATTATGAGACTTTTGAATTTATTGATTTTAAAGAATATAAAGATAATATATTAGCCTCAATTTTTTTATTATATACCTAATTGGTCAAGGAAATCTTGAAAATTTATTATATATACTAATTATTCCTATTTTTTATTTTAGTATTTTTAATAACAGTAATTTGATATTTTCTTTAATAAAATAATTACTAAACCGGTTTTGTATTATTATTTAAAAAATTATTTTTTGGGTAAAAATTAAAAATAAAATACCATAAATAATATAATTCTAATATATTTAATAATAATATTTATAATAGAATATGTATTCTAAATAATCCTACATTTAAAATTTTATATGTGTTAACACATGAATGTGCCAACTTTAACATCACTTTAAATAAAATATTATAAGTGTCATAATCTTTTAAATATGATTCAAAATGGTTAATAAATATACCCTTGGATGGTTATTTCCAAGATATACTTGAAAAATAAAATTTGGCCAAATTTTATACTATTTTAATTGTTATTATCATTTTAATAAAAGTATTTTACTGATTTTTGATCAATTAAATAATTTATGCATCATCAATATATTATCCTCTAAAGTAATTATTTATTTCCTAAAAATTTAAAAGGAAATAAAATGATAAAGGAAAAAATTATATTTCAAAGGATTATTTATAGTCGAATTTATATTCTTTATAACCTATTTTTAAAAATGAAAAAGTTATTAAAATTTGAGAAAAACTTATTTAACTTTTCTATAAATAAAATTTACTAAATATCCTAATATAATCCTAGTGGCTTATAAAATGAACCATTTATTCAAAATGATGATTTAGCTCCAAAATGACTCATCCAGTTATATTAGGACAAGTGTTAGGGTAATTCTATAATAGTATATTTACCCTTAATTACATAATTTATCTTTTTACCAAATTAATAAAAATTACTAAAGTTTATATTCATAATTCCAAAAAATAAAATAAATCTATTCACATAATTTGTAACATATTATTATAAATATATAATCCATTTTTATAAATTATAAACAAAAAATTTTCTTTAATTAATTAAATAATAGTCTTGTTTTGTTTAATGAAAACCCAATTTTCAATGTTAAAACATTACAAATGATTGGAATGTTTTAACATCTAAATGATGGGTAAAAATAATTATAAGGACGAAAATTATATTGAATGATAATATTACAGTCAATATATACTTTAAAACCATTTAATAATATAATTTAACTATATAATTTTTGATGACTTTTTTAATTAAAATTTATTTTATTTTTACTATTCATAAAAACATGAAACATGTTAGAGAAATTTCAAAACATCAACAAAAGTAAATTTTTATATCCCACTTACAAATAAGAACATTATTTTGTTAAATAGAGTATAAAAAATTATCAACAACTAGATTAAAAATGGGTGTTCTTTCAAAAGGCAATACAACTGCATTTTTTAGAAAATACCTCTTTTATCGAAAAATTGAATTTGTTCTTATATAATGTCTATAAAATGTATAAGATAAATCTTAAAAATATTATTGAATTTATTACATATATATTTCTTTAATAAAATCTATAAATAATTTTATTAGTTCATAAACTCACTTATTTGTATTCAAATAGTTTTTAGAAATATATTTCATTTTATTTAAAAAGGGATTCATTCCAATTTATAATTAATTTATCACCAATAAATTATTTATATAAACATATTTAAAGCATATTTTTATAATTAAGTTGTTCATACTCCATTTTATAATTATTGGGTTATAAGGTAGCATAATAATATTTAGTTGATCTCTTAATCTCGGTCTTCTATGAAATTAATTATATCAAAAGATCATGAAATTGCGTATTAAACTATCCAAGAATAGTTTTTCATATAATGCAAGCTAATTCAGTGTTGTGTGTAGAATAAGATTATATTATTCTGTGTACAACACAATACATCAAAGGAATATAAAAAATCTATCTTATACAAATCTCGAGGTGCTACATTCTAACCAACTTGAAATGAATTTCACCCTAGAAATTCATCTTGGTTAGAAAATGATTAATAATTGAATGTTTCATTCATCAAAACTCAAATCATAAAAATGAAGACTAAAACTATCTTTTAAAAATGAATAGTTCAAAAATAACAATTACCTATAATGAATCATAACAATGTCTCTATGTAGGATAACATAGGTGAAGATTTGGGAATGGAGGAAAAGAATAAATAATCATATAGATTAGTGAAGATCACTTATCATAAGTAATTGGGGGATCTAGAGAATGTTAACAATAAAAAACCATAAACTAAAGAAGTTTTAAAGAGTTCATTGATATCATAAAAAATTATGATAATAAAGAACACTTTTACACAATAATCCTTTTTTTAATGTTGAATAGTTTCTAAGAGAATATATACTTACTTGATTCTAGAATATTCTCTCCATTGTTCATTCCATGAACAATTTCCATTTTATCTCTTATTCAATAAAATGAAGTTTAAATTTTCATTCCTGAAGAATTTTAAGATCATACGATCCATAACAAGAATTATAGGTCATTCCATCGATCTTTTCAACAAAAAAAGGTCAAAAAAAGTTATCAAATATGCAAAGTCCACCAATAGTGAGACAATAATTTAATATAAAAAACATAAGTCAAATTTTAACTTACACTTTCTGTAAATTAATAACCTCAAAATCCTTCTATAAACTGAAATTACAAAACATTATATAGAGGCCATCAAAATCAACTTAACATTTATCCCTCATGTCTCATAAGGCAGTTATTGGTTATCTTATTCCAATCATGTTAATACCTTAATCATGTATTCTACTCAACATAAAACCTTGTTGAAAACATGCATGTTTTCTTATTATTAAGTAAAAAAAATTGTAAACTTTATCCATGATAGAATAAAGGACTTTTCAACAATCTATAATCAATTCTATGGAAATCATTATCATCCTATTTACTTATTCATAAACAATATATCTTTATCCAAATACTAGTATCTCATCATCTTTATCATATTAAGGTCTATTTTTCTCTTAATCATGTCTTTTCTAAAAAAAATCATCTTATTACATCAATCACTATTCATGTTTATGAGAACCATTCAGTATATTCTATTAAATCATTATAGAAAATCTTTAGCGGACCAATACATAGATGTTTCATTATTCCATAATACCATAAATTTACTTCCAAAAATTATTTTTGAATTTTAAAACATAAACACTCAATAATTCCACAACTTCATTATAATACACTATATCTATAATAGTTATCATATGAGATTTTATATTGTCTTTCGGCTAAAGATATTGATGACATTGATCACCATAATTAAACATTGAATTTGGGAACTCATTTGCATAATACCCAATTTCCTTTAACTTGAAACAATGACTTTTAAAAGGTGCACTCTTTGGATATTTCTATTTATTCCCATTATTTTGGAAATAAAATTCCCAATGTCCTTCTTTCCCACACTTAAAACATTTATAATCCCCCTTAAGAAACTTTACTCTATGTTTCATTCTATATAATGAGTATAAAGAAAATATAATATTATTTCCTCCATAGTTGTTAGAGTTTCCTTTGAACTGTATCCTTTTTTTCTTATCATAACCATAAGATTTATGGGAAGCCATAGTATCCCTTTTTGTAAGAGAAAAATAAGGAAGGTACATACTAAAAAATAAATTATTTAACTTGTTACAATCTATAGAGTCAAATTATTTTTCTTCCTTGTATTTCAAATAAAGTTCCTCTACAGATTCACTTTACCTTCTAAGAAATAAGTGCCAACATAACATTTTCTTATTCTGAACATTGAAGAATGAAAATTACCTTTTCAATGGTATAGATCCATTTCTTAGAAACTGGGGTATCAGTCATTCATCTAAAAGAAGGTAGAAATTTCATTAAAAATGATTAAAGAGAATGTCATTCCTCCCTTGATCATTTGGAAGCCTAGAAGGATTCATGGAAAGAAGTTTCTGTATTTTATCTCCCATAATATTTGGTTGCTTAGGAGGACAATAATTCTATTTACCATCATATCCAGCTTTAACTTGGTTCCTTTGGGTTCCAACCATTACCTAAAAACTAATAAGAATAGTGTGAGAGGCAAAAATCATACTATGAAAACAACATAATCAAGGGTAAGTACTGTTAATATATAAAATATTATGCTTATTCCTAGGTTAACTATAATCATTAAAAAAATCAAGTATTATAACCATTTATATTGACTTATCCTTAGGTACACCCATAGGAATATTCATATAAATATTTAATGGGATCTTGCTAAAGTTTCTCATCCTAGTTTCCAATTTTTGACTAAACCTTCTCTCTGATACCAACAGTAATGAACCAAGATTGATGTACAAGGAAATTAAATTGATTTTTGTGGAATAATTTATACATTAAACAAATAGATTCCCAAAGACTGTATTAGTTTAGTGCATTTGGAAACTTGTAACATATTCTTATAGTTTTTTAAAATATCATCATTATCTCCCATAAAGATTATCCCTTGATGACCAATTACTAAAAATATTATTTATAACCCGAGGAGAAGAAAACATATAAATAGGTGACCTCAAATTCTCAGTATGGGTATAAGAAGGAAATATGTAGGCATATCATTAGAATAAGGGTATGCGAACATGATAATGAAAATAAAATATCATACTCTGCATATCAAAAATTATGGAATAAATTTTTGATAGTTTATAATACATGAATCATAAGGGAATATAAGAACCTAATCCATGAGATCATTACATTAACATAAGACACAAAATTGTGGAATACAGATAAACATGTATATTTTTTAACATGTATAAATAGTAGCATATTCACTCATTAAATTAAGGACATGTAATAACTCCCTTGAAAAAACATATGGACATGGAAAACTAGGTCCACACATTAAATTGTGGACATGAAATTAAAGTCCACACTTATAATTGTGAATCTAAAATCTGCTTCTTTCCTAACATATATAGCTCACAAATTATCCATATTTTCTAAACTAATTGGGGGGATATATAGGTACCACCCTTCTCATAATTAAATCATTCTTATATGTTCCACAAAAACATAAATCATTCATCACATCATAACCAATATAATAAAATGGGTTTCCATAAATATCATTCTATCATAACCTAATCAATGTAAAAAATGAATTTTATAAATAGCATAAACATAATAAAACCATAATTGGGATTTTATAAATTAAAATAACCATATTAAATAATACCATATTATATGGAATATAATTTTTATGGAACACTTGAAATTAATTTTTGATGAAAATGTCATTTCTTATTTAAAAATGTTGCATTTTCTTAATATACCGTTAGATTTTAAAAGAAAAGAATTTATTTTAAGATATCCTTAAAATATTATAAATAATGATTCATGTTAATGAGCCATTATGAAAACATAAATATCCTTTCATGTTGTATAAGTTAAAAGAAAACATTCTTCTCATTCTTTTTGTTGGATAAGTCAAAAGTACCTCATATCAAAAACAAAAAATAATTCCTTTCATACCATTTAATAAAAATTCAAAAAAATGCTAAAATTAAATTTAAACAATTTTATAACAATAGAATAAATTTTTTAGAATTCGTATTTATGAAATATAGACATGGATGAAAAATATACCCTATTAAATACTTACGTATAATCAATCTTGGATGATAATAAGGTTGAAAAATTATCCCTTACCATAGGTATGGGTTACTTCATACATGTTTGAACCTCCTGTGTAAGGGTTTAAATGATGTTATTAACTTTATCTATAATCATATTAATTTTTAAGATTTCATAAGTGATCATATTATCACCTTTTTAAATAAAATTATTACTCGTCCTATGGGTATTAACTGCTTTATTTTCTTATATAGTTTTTGTCGGGTAAGTTCTTTTTCCTCTTCATAGGTTATAGTTATATCCTTTAAAAAATGATATTATTATAATATATATAATATTTATTCATTCTAAACATTTATAAAATCATTATTTAATTAAGATCATATAGAATGAATCTTATCTCATTGTGGAGACGGTAGGATGTACATACGCACAAGCAATGATATCATCCACTTAATTATGGAACGACATAGAAGTGGATGATATATATATTATTAAAAAATTAATATATTTTTATAATAAACATATTTATTTATTAATTCCATCATTATACCCATCCATGTAAGGTGGTGGTGAAAAAAATGTAACACCATGGTGTGGGGATGATGAGTCGTACATACACATGCGTGGTGCTTTAGATTTTCAAAGGATGGATAGAGGGTGGAATATGGTTGTTACCTAATCATAATAAAATATAATAATATATCTTATACTAGATTTATTAATTTATAATTAATACAACTCATTAATAAGAATTATAAGAAGAAATAAATTTGAAAGAATCGGTAGAGGATATTATCTCTTCTTCAATGAGCTTCCTCAATATCTCCTCTTAAATAAACTAGAGTTGGTTTTTTTAGAATACCATCACCTATAGAATTTAACTAAGGAAGTTTATAAGGTAAATGGGAAGGGGATGGTTGATTTTAAAATCTAAAAGTGTAGTGAATTTTTGAGGTAGTATTTTCCTTTTTATAATTGAGGTGAGGGGCATATTTGGAATATCAAAAAATATTAATTTTTAATAAAATAAAATCCCATATAAAAACATCCAAAACATCTTAGTTTTCAATATGAGATGAGATAACGTTGAAATAACATCATACATTAAATTTTGGAAAAGTTTTTCTATCAATATAAACCTTACCCTTTTAATTAACATTTATTTATTCTATTTAATTTCTAACCAAGTTAACAAATACTTCAAGATTAAAAAGGTGCAATATTTATCTCTTTGATGTAGTTTAGACCCAAAATTAATAATTTAGAAAATTTTACACCTTATAATAATAATTATATATTTTTTAAAATTTTTTATATTTTTCAATAATTTAATAATACATTATTTTGATAAACAATCAATAGTGTCATTTTTGACACTATTCAAGTTATTGATTTTTAAAAATATAAAGATAAAGTGTTATAATCAATTTTTTATTATATTCTTAATGGGTAAATATTATCTATAATTTTTTTGGATATATTAATTATCCCCAATTATATTTATTTTAAAATTTTAGTAACATTAATTTGATATTTTCTTAATAAAATAATTACTACATTAGTTTTCTGTAATTATTTAATTTAATAAATTGTTGGGAAACAATTATAAAAAAATACCTTAATTAATATAATTATTCTATATTTAATAATAATACTTATACTCAAATATTTATTCTAAAAACTTCTACATTAAAAATGTTATATGTATTAAAAAATAATTTGACAACTTTAACATCACTTTAAATAAAATATTTTAACTGTCATAATATTTTCTATATGGATCCAAATGGCCAATAACTCTTCCTTTGGATTTTTATGTTTGGGATATACTCTACCAATATGATTTGGTCAAGTGTTTTTGTCTTTTAATTGTTATTATCATTTCAATAAAAACTATTTTATTAATTTTTTATCAATGAAATAATTACTACATCATTAATGTATAAGCTTTTAAAGTAATTGTTTATCTCCTAAAAAATAAAAATAATTTACCATGATAAATAAAAATATTTTATATTTCAAATGAGTATTTATACTTGAATTTATCTTCTATATAACATATTTTTAGAAATGATTAAGTTATTAAAATTTGACTAAGATATATTTTACATTTCTTTAAATAAAATACATTAAATGTCATAATTTAATACATGTGGCTTATAAAAGGTACCTTTTGTCCCAAGTATTATTTAGGATGAAATTAACTCATCAAATTATATTAGGAAAAGTTTTGGGGTAATTTTATAATATTTTATTTACCCTTAATTACTCAATTTAACTTTTTACCGTATTAATAAAAAATACTCAAGTTTCAATTCATAATGAAAATATATAAAAGAAATATATTTACATAATTTTTAACCAATTATTAATAATATAGAATCATTTTTTTGAAAATTAAAAATATATTATTTTTAGTAATTAATTTAAAATTAATCTCATTGCTGGAATGAAAAATGAGTTTGAAAAGATAAAACATTGGAAAAGATTGAAATATTTTTACTTATAAATTTATGAAAATGACCAAAAATATATTAAATAATAAAAATATAGTCTATTTATACTTTAAAACCATTATATTATATAAATAAAAAATATAAATTATTACTTGGAAAAAAGTAGTTTAAAATTAAAATTTAGTTTATTTTTACTATTTATCAAAACATGAATCTTATCATAAAAATATCAATAATTAATCCAAACTAAATACTGATATCCCTATTACAAATAAGAATTTTATTTTGTTAAATATAATATATAAAATTGTAAAAACAAGGTTTAGAATGGATTTTCCATAAAAACCCGGTAGAACTGCATTTTTAAAAAAATGCTTCTTTTATTTGAAATATTTAATTTATTCTTATATCATGCCTAAAAAGCCTATAATGCGAATTTTAAACATTATATTGGTTATATTACATATATATATTCACTAATAAAATCCATCAATAGTGATTTTATTATTTAATAAACTCTCTTATTTGTATTCAAATAGTTTTTCAGAAAAACATTTCCTTTAATTTAAAAAGGCTTTTCTTTTCATTTATAATTAATTTTTCACCAAATAATTATTTTTATATTCTTGTATAAAGATTATTTTCATAAGTAATTTGTTTATACTCACCATTTTAATTACTAGTTTATAATATATCATAATAATATTTAGTTATTCTCTCACTCTTGGTCTTATGTGAAATGAATTCTATCAATAAAACTTGACATTGTGAGTAACAGAAGACAATAATAGTATTTTTTATACCACATGCTAAGTCATTATTACATTTAGTTCAACTTTATCTTTTTTTGGTGTAAAATAAAATGAATCAATGAAATTAAAAAAAAATCTATCTCATAAAAATCTCGGGGTGTTACATTTTGTTCATAATAATAGTTTTCTTTTTTATAATAAAATTTCTTTTATATTAAATTGATTTTAATATTTATTTATAATTTAATTTCTAACCAATTAATTAATTCTTATATTTTCATAAGTTATTTAATCCAATTCATTATGAAAAATTTAATTACAAGGAGATAATTTTCATTTTAAATAATAATATTAATATTATATCATGGTTTATTTAAGCTCGGTGTTGCGTGAAATCTAAGTTATCAATGAATTTAAATTTCAAAAGATACATACAGTAAAATCATGAGGTGTAACATCTTTCAAACCATTGGAATGTAAATTTATAGAATGGTTATGTGTATTGGGTTTTATGAATATGCCAACGATGTTGGGAGCTATGATGTAAATGTTAGTTGGGTGTTCATGTTGACCATGTACATCTGAGATGTTATCAAATGTATTGTGTGATTTGGTTATGGAATTCATTCCAACCATGGATATGAAAATTGTGATGGACTAGGTTATATTATGAGAGAATTTAAATCATTCCAACCATTTATATGAGTTATATATCATGTAATATCAATATCTACATTTATAGTGGATGTGAAAGAATATGAAGATATTTTTTAAAAAAAATATTTTTTATATGTATAATGATATTATTTAGATGTGAAAGAAGAGATAAATAGTATACAAGATGAAAAATAATGTGAGGATCAAAAAAACTAATGAAAATTATTTATTACTTATAATTAATAACTTCTATTTCCCACTTCCAAACCTTCCTTATTTAGAGTACTTATAGTGTCATCTTAAAATAAGGAGATTACCAACATAGGATTTCATTTTTAACAATGGAATATGGAAAATGAACTTCTAAACAACAAAACTATATATATATCCTTCAATAGGTTGAGTGAGTCCCATTTAATAGATTAGATTGGTTATAATCTCAAAAAATACCAATTACTTAATCTATAAGGATTATGATTTTATAGGTGAAGTGACACAAAAATAGATAAAGGATAAATAAAGTCTATGAAATCCTTAACCCAAACACTTATGTAACAATGTTACAAAATATTTTAAATAGAAATAATTCCATTAAAATTTACATATTTATAACATCTTAAAGTGTACTTTAAAGCCCCCAAAATACATTAACAGAAGCTCTATGGATGGGCTAAACAAATTTCATAGTCAAGGGTTGTTATTCATATAGTATATATATTTAACCCAACTTGTTTTTATTATATTCTCATCCATTAATATGAAAGTAATATATATGAACTCAATATGTATTTTAGAGTACATCTGTGAAGTAGTTTGTATTTCCCATGATTATTGATAGAGTTTTATGTTCTCACATGGTTTATCCATACTAAGTAACATTTACTATTACTGAAGTAGTTTATTCCATTATTAATACTACATTAAGAATAATAATTAGGAAAATTAGACTAAAGCTGATGTAGATTTTTCATCTAATACCATTATGATATTAATTATACTCATTATAAAGAAATATTATGATAGATTATTACTTTAACTAATTTTTAAGGTAAAAATAAAAATAGAGCACAGTTTTTTGTAGTTTATTGACTGATAGAAATTTTATCTCTACAAATAAACTAGTTTAAGGTCCACTATCCAAGAAGATAGTAAATGTAACAATATATATGTTGAACAAACATTAAAAATACAAATGGTATGTCCAAATTCAAGATGACCAGCATGTTAAGTTATCTAGGTAATACATTGTGAATTACTAAGTTGAAGTCAGAAATAAACTATAGATTTTGAAAATGAACAATAATATGTTTAATTTCAAGGTGTACTAAAACAAACCAAAATCTAAAGATCCTAAGAGTGATTTATATAATGTAAAGTTCATAATAAAACCTAGAAAATTAACCAAACATATATATTTTTTTATAAAATGTAATATAAATACAGATATCCCTACAAGAAAGCACAAAATTGTTTTTGAATCACCATATTGGTGTTATTATGTCATAATTATAGTCACATATCATATTTTAATCCAAAGTGACCCTAATAACTACCCAATAAACTTTTATTTCCACCCTCTCTATCTCTGTCTCCACTCCCTACTACTGGAAACTTCATAACTAATATGTTGTGAATTAAACAGTGTTTTATATTAATATTTAAACATTAAACCATCAGAATTTTTTTTAATAAATAATTCCAACATTGTGTGATTTACCTACTCACTATAATCAATCAAGGAATTATCACTAAGGATTGATACATTCATATTTTTATATAATTCAATCAATTATTTCTATAGATAAATGACCTATTCATCTTGAATATTTATATAATCCCCCTATTATTGAATTGTAATTTGCATTGAAACGAACTCCCTCTGAGAATCTCGAGTTTGGGAGTAACTATAACTAGGAGTAGATTCTTCTACAATCCTCAGTGACCTTCCAAATACCTTAGATGGTAATGTTCCAAAAACCATCCTTATCACGTGACGCTGATTCTCTTTCCCATGGACTTCACCATCTGGATCATCCTGGGAGACCAAGAATAACTGTGTGGGATTTTTATCCCATAATTATTTTACTTTTACCTATAAATAAAATATCGATCATATTTTAATAAAAACATATTAACATTGAAAACTAAAAATAACATATTACAATGAAAAATAAATTCATTCCCCCAACTTATTTGGCGATCTTATTAACATTAATCAGATCAGATTTTGTATGATGATCCAACAAATTATCTATTTGGTAGACATAGTTCCATAAATTCTTGGACTGCATTAAAAAAAATAAATAAAATATTAAATATATTAAACTAATAATGTTATCATATAAATATTTAAACTAATAAAACTTTTACCACATTTGAGTTGTTACTGAAGAAAAAATTGACCTGACACTATGTGGGTGATTTGTTTAGCTCTACATGATTCAATTTTCCTTGAAATATACTAAAAAAAATAACATGTAATTTAATAATAATTTATGGAATTTCATATACATTTCATAATCATGTATATATAAAATTATATTAACATAATAATATATATGTCAATACCATGTGCTTCTCATGATTATGTATATCAACAAACACATTCCATTTCTCTCAAGGTACCCCATTAGGTAACTTATCTTACTACATCTAAGTGTTCAAATACTTCCACATTAGGTAACCCATTTCTTTCAAGGTTCCTACTACTGAGTGGTCAAATATTTCCCCATTTCTCTCTAGGTTCCCCATTTCACTAGGCACACCTTATATTTCTCTCTATGAACCCCATTTCTCTTTAGTATTTTATTCCCCATTTGTTAGCTTATCTCATTTTAAAATCCATCCAATTCTTACAAAATATTTTCAATTTCCACTTTTTTGTAATAAAATTAGCTACAGTAAAGTAGAATAACATTTATAAAAATATATTAATTTTTAAAATATTATAATTTAATAACATAATGACATTCAATTAGACCATAATGTATTAAAATTACCTTTATTTGGGAGTAAAATACTTCATTTTTTCAATATTTAGGCACATGACTCCAATCTATATTGGTAATCAAATGGGTAACTGGATCTTCCCCTATAAATCCTATAGTTAGGAAAAATAATTATGTGACATCATTTCTGGGGAACCCATAACTATCAAATGGGACAACTATCTTTAATCCATTATGATTCTAGACATATGAACTATTCACATTTCCCTATATAGTGACATAATTTTTATATTTTATGAAAAAATATTTATTAGTACAAACTAAATTCAAATAACTTTATTAATATTAAAATTTTTACATGTAATTGTCACCCTATAATATACTCATGAAGAAAAAATAATGATGAAAGGTTCCATCACTATTGAACCTACTAAATGGGGAGATATTGTCTCGGATGCGGATGGGATAGAGAAGGGTGTGCTAGACACTCACTAAATGGAGGGTGTTAGAGACACTGAAGGGGGATAATATAGGGTTTTTCAGATACTATAGGTAAGGATACTGATGGATCATAATCTTTCAGTGTGGTTGACGGAACATTAAATATGATTTGATTCTAATCAGTGAAAAGTTTATTTATTGTCATTCCTATCATTTATTAAAGTAGAATATGTTTCAGAACATATTTTTCGAAAAAATCCCGGATAAACAAAATTATAAGTGATAACATATGAACAATACTGACAAAAAAATATTCATATTTATGATAATTAATTACTATACATATGACTTACTTTGTTGATAAATTAATGTATGATATCACAAACAGTCATTTTAAACAACAATCACATCAGTGTCATACTTCATTACTTCATCTACCTCATCCAACCATGCAAGACTAATATTTTCAATATCATGATGGACAATTAAATTTTTTCTTGATGTTAATGGGATTCAATGGTAGATTTTAATTCTTCCACATCATCACTCAGATCATACATTCCTCTTTGTTTTATGTGAAAAACTATACTCTACAATTCATCAATAATATTTGTAATATAATATACCATTTTATCTTTTGTTGAGAAGATAAAAAGATCATCAAATTCATGGTTATTGAATTCCATTAAAAAATTCCAAATGTTCTTTTAAAATAATTTATCAAACCACACATTAAAAAACAATTTGGAAATATAACTATTTCTATAAAATTACTTTTAAATGTAACAAACCCCTCTTTAAATGAAGTCAGCTGGTCTCAAGCACCACTTTTTTATGATCCAAATTTATCATTTTAAAAACATTTCAACATACCATGAGACTTATGGTCTCAAAACCATTTTAAAAAATATTAAAGTTAAAATACCTTCAATTCCTAAAACATGCCCCTAAAATAACACACATTCATTTTAATGGAAAAAATGGTGTCAAACAACAGTTTAAATAGTTAATTACCATTATAAAATCCACCATGAATTTTAAAAACCACTTTGCATTTGACCTATTACTATGCTAAGTCATTAAATAATTTAAAATCCATTTTAATATAAAAATGTAAATTTATGAATGTTATTATGTTAATTATAAATATAAGGTCTGAAAAAACTAAAAATAATGTAATATTATAATAAATATACACAATTACCAATGAATGATATAATTGAAAATTGAGGAATAATAATTGAAATGTAAAAAATGCATATATAACTGAATAACTAAAATCTAATCTGTACAAATAGTAAGTCAAGAAAATCACATGAGGTGAAATAGGGGAAAACTGATTGACATTAATAATAATCTAATAAATTTAGAAGAGACAGAATATAATGAAACTAGGTCAAACTGATAGTATGAAAAAGAAGCTATATGATATGGAAAATGAGAAAAATTAACATTCTAGTAGAAAACTAGAGAAATGATAAGAGATCTCATTGGAAATGTGTAATTCATTCTACTATAATTCCAAATAAAGATAATATATTTATTAGGAAACAACCAATTATTTCTTAGAGGAAACTAAAAAATGAGATATGGTATAGGCCACTAATATTACAAAATAATATCATTACAAACATTGTTTAAGAACTGTTATAATGAATGAGAATACAAGAGGTTTTGGTTTCATAAACAAAAAAATATATGTATTCAACTTACTCAACATGTAAAATAATTCAAATGGAATGTTTCATGAAAAATAGAAATTGTGGAATTAAATAAAACTATGAGATCAATTTATTAAATGATGAATAATAATTAAACATGATGAATATCTATCATTTCATACTTCACTATGCATAACAAAGTAGTAAGCATGATAAGAAAGTATATGATAAAAATAATGACTATTAATTTAATTAACATAGCATGATAAAAATTTAAAACCTATGAAATATTAAAAAACATATCATTTAACCAAGATGGGTTTGCGGAAAACATTTGAATGTTTGAAAATCTTAGTCTTTATATAGTACACCGCAACCCATACTATTTCCAGGTTAACTCTATATAGAAATGAGGGGAATAAGGGGGATACCTACTAATTTAATTGTAGATTATCTCATTAAGACCTCCATAAGAAGTGATATTTTACCCAAAAGTTAATCTCACCCACCAATCATGATATTAAATTAGGTAAACACTATTCAAACATGAGGATAAAAAAATTATAGAATAAAAACCTACTGATTACCATAGATCCACCTAGTTAAAGAATATGTAGTTGTTATCTTGGAATGAATCCAAGTGATTAGAAGCTCATATCCCATGAAGACCTCCTAGAAGGGATGTTTCGTGAGAGAAGAGGCTTTATTTGGAGAGGGTGAGGGCTTGGGTGCTCAGTGGAAACTAGTAAACCAGAAATAGAGAGGGTGAGGTGTAGCGGAGTGCCGACAAGGTCTAGGGTGAGGGTTCAGGGGGATAAGGGGAAACTAGAGCACTGATGATGGATCTGGATTAGGGTACTCAATCGATACTAGAGCACCAACGAGGGCACATGAGGAGGTGGATTTTGGGAAACCTAGGTTCCAGTGATGGGGGAAAATGTAGTGGAATACGGGATCAGGGTAGGGGGTTCTCGGGAAAGAGACATGGGGTGGTTCTTGGTGGAAAATATGGGGGGATTGGGGAGAAGGGGTGGGGGATCGGGGTGAACGTTTTTTTAGTAAATGGAAAAAATTTATTGGTGGTTATTGAGAAACCAATGATAAATTATCAAAAAATTTAGTAGCAGTTTATTAAACACTCACAAATAGACCAACTCTAAACATTGAATTTGGTGTACTGTGCCATGGTTTTCAGTCCATTTGAGATAGTTGGAAGTGTCAGTCTAGTTGTGCACCGATTAGCCCTTTCGTATAGCTATAGTTCCATACAAGATGTGTTTAATGTGTCACATATTTAGATATATTATGATAAATGTTCTCATTTTATAGATTATGAGGTCAATGAGCTTTAAGCTATTTCTTCCTTTTAAGATTACTTGATATAGATGATGGAATGTGGTGATAAGTATATATGGGATAAGACTATACCGATTTTTATGGTGTAGTGGTAGCATGGGAATTTTTTGGAATAGAATTGGGAGAGGGAGTCAGATATGTGAGCATAGTGGCCAGACTTGTTCACCATAACTCTATAGTGATGCTTGGAGAATATTGGGGATGAGTTGTTATATGTTGGGAGGTTGTAAGGTCCTTTATTTCTCTAGGTAAGTCTGCGATGGTGTTTTCATTATTCCTTTTTTGTTTGGGTTTTCCTTTTTCATTGGAACATGTTAGTCAGGTTCATTTTGAGAATATAGACCATTTGTTGGAGATAATAATCTATAGTTTAAGGATATGTGTTTTTTTGAATTGATGTAGTCTAGGTATAAAGTGTTAAATGGGATTATAAGGTTTTTCTGGGTTTGAGAGGCATTTGATGTGGTTCAGACTCTTTTATTAGAAAATGGGTCAAGAGCTTTTTATAAGGGATTTACATTCCATGTAAAGGTATTATATGAAATGTATATAAATTCATGAACATGTTGTGAACCATTATAGTTCATGAACTAATTTATATCATGAATATAATAGACACCGTTAATATACTTTACATGAAATGTAATGATCGATCATGATAGATTTAACCTAAGTTGATGTGTTTTTTGGTGTAACCATTAATAAAGAAATATGCGATGTGTAAATTAATGACACACCATATAATTCCTATATCTGGTAGCTTTAACCCTACCATGCATATTGATTTATTTCATTAAATTAGGGCATCCCTCCTATCTCAACTCTAAGGTGTTCCAAGAGATTTTGGATCCCTTTCCCCCCTTCGGATGACCAAATCACACATCCAATTATTCATTCCTTCTTGAGATCTTATACACATTCTTCTTTGTTGGTGTTACTCATTGGAAGCATTGTTTGATCACCTGATTAAGGTAGGTGATCTAATTCCTAACGTTATGGTCTGGTTAATTTATAATTATGTGCAATACTATGGTTTTTCCAATTCATCATGAACATTAAATAAATAATTGAATTTGATAATGATAATTTTGTGTTGTAATCTTTTTTGGACACATTTTGGTTTAATTAATGTGGTTACCTACCTTATGGAAACCCAATGGGTGAGTGAACCCTTGAATTGGAATGAATTTGTTAATGGATTAAAGTTTTTTATCAAGACATGAGGTTGCAGGTGATTTCTTGATATAGAATAATCATGGTAATATTTTATTTTCTATTGATATTTCTATTGATAATTAATATTTTAATGAAAATTTAATATAAAGTAAAATGATAATTTTCATAATTAACCATTGAAGATTGTGATGTGATATTGTGATACCCATTCCTCTATGAATTGGTGTGTATGATGAGTGTAATTATTATATTGATTAGTCTCTTCATAGTCCCATGTTGCAATTATTATATTGAGTGAGATCTATCTATTCCCATGTTGTAAAGCATATATTGAGCGGGATCTACAAAGTCAATAGTTGAACTTATTTTATAGCGGTCTTGGCCCAGATTTTTGTGATTGTTTCCCTGGATATGTGATCATTGGTTAACATGGTGGTGCTATATTATCAGATATATTCTAGCATGGTAATGAAGTAGGATTCTTGTTATATTGTATTAATTGTTTAATTAATACACATATTTATCACTTATTAAAAGCACTTGTCACCAGACTAGTTTATTTAGATACTTTGGGGTTGACCTACTGAGTTTTACTCACACAGTATTCGAACCGTAGTTTTGGTATCTGAGAAAATTACATGGATGCAAGTTTTGGAAAAATCCAAGGGAGCTTCTTGCTGATTATTAATTGATGTATGGGCTGAAGTTTAGAGATAGGGCTGAAATGTCGCTCGAAACATAGGTCTTTTTATAGTTTATTAGTATCATCCTGTCTTTTATCTTTTTTCTTTTTATTTTGAAATTAGATACATACCATCCTGGAATTACATCACTTATTATTGGTTTATTATTTTCTCCTATTATTTTCTAATTGTATTATATATGGTATCCTATAGTTCTATCAATCTGATAATTTTTATTTATATTGCTTATTTCCATTACTATGTAACTCCATATGTGTGGGTATATTCTCCCCAATATATTCATTAAACCCATACTGCTAGTCAGGAGCCTCTATCATATTTGGAGGTTTTCTTGAGGTCACATAACCATCCCTTATTATCCATGTGAGAGAGTGTGTTACAGAGGGACATTACGATAATCAT
The DNA here is from genome assembly GCA_963277665.1 of Viscum album. Classification (NCBI taxonomy): domain Eukaryota; kingdom Viridiplantae; phylum Streptophyta; class Magnoliopsida; order Santalales; family Viscaceae; genus Viscum; species Viscum album. The sequence continues at coordinate 1,713,711,821 of OY728138.1, read as the reverse complement.
CAAGTTTCTTTATTGAATTGAAAACACTCCCTTATGATTTTAGAAATGATATAATTTTAATAACATAGTTTTCCAATAAATTATTATCTTCATACAACATTTCTAATTGATTTTTAACCTCCTTCTAATTGGTAAAAAAATTCCCCATCTTAATATCAAGCATCACATCCATCTAAAAATTAATGGACATTAAATCAGGGATCCTTATCTAGAATTAGACCACCTTTTATATATCCACATTAAAATTTGATTTTTTTAATAGATTTATTCAATGATTTATCCTCCCTCACAATTTTTAAATTATATTTAAGATAAACTGTGAGTATCATTCTCAATTATAACACATTCATTATTTATTTCTATTCATAATACTCTTCTCTACATCGTTAATCACTTGAGGATTCATTAGTGTGATTAGATTATTCCATGAAATCTTGAGAACCTTCGTCCACCCAAATATTTTGTTCCTCTGAACATTCATTTATAACTATATGACCCTTCATTATTAGATAAAAAATAATATTCTTCAATTAATCGTACATTACTTTAGATTTTGATAATTTTCATCTACTATGAACAATTGTGATCATGTTTCTCTATCTTGATGATCTTTTGGGTTGATCATCTTTATACTAATCTTGATTCTTATGAGGGTAATTTTTATAAATTTGTTCAATATTTATTTAATTTAAATTTTTAAATGGATTTTTACTTTGTAATTTAGCTTTCCTCTTTTCAAAACATTATATAAAAATGTCAGAAATACATTTAAGTCCATGCCATCATTATAAACTACTGATTCTTCTTCCTGATACCTTTTGGATTCATTGAAATTCAACTCTTTTAAGGATTTAAATCAATTATTATTCTCTAATTTTCCTTTCTTCGTCAAAGAGGGACCTCTTCTAATCTAATATAATGCCATGATATTATTGATTATGTGAATTGTTAACTAAAACATTTTTTGAACCTCATGGGTAGGTATTTTATATTCAAATTTGTCCAATATTATTCTCATCAACTTCTTTTCAATTTTGGAGTCTTTAAGAACTCCTATATAACATAGGATTGAGATGTAAATTTTATTCTTCTATATAATGAATTCATCTATATACTCATAATTAGATATCCATAATTCTTTAAATTGTGGGTAACATATTTTAATTCAACACTCTATATCCTTCTAATCTCTTTCACATGTATCATAAATATTCCTATATAGTGCTTTATTATTGATAACCCATAAATCTTGTGTATTATATCTCAGTGGGTTCTGAGATTAATATATTGTATGATATCTCACTATTTTCAATGTTCTTCCGATATTTAAATGTATAACATAATTTTATTTCAATTTAATAAACCACATTTTCTCTGATTTTAAGAATGTTCAAAACTAATGATATAAGATATAGATCCATAATCCCTTTCCCAAAAATAAATATTTTACCAATGACCATAGGAATAATATTTTTTGATACAAAATTCATATTTTTCATGGATATTCATCAATTGAAAATATATAAGTAGTATATAAAAAAATCAAATCCCAATAAAAAGACCCATAAATATTTATTTAATTATATATTATGGAATATTTTTAAGGGAATACCTTTCTCTAATACAAATTTAATTCCCCAAAAAATGCATGGGATAAAATGAGAGGGTAAGAAAATTAGTGCATCCAAAAATAGTCCCACAAAACATAAAATATTATAATGCTTATTAGTTCATAGGACTATTGAATAGTAATGAAAATAATAATGATGAGATAAAGTAAAACAGATATAATAATACATGAAAAAAATATTTTTACATAGTTCACCAGATCTATTTATCATTTTTTGTGTCATTTTTGTTTTTTGGTTATGAGCCTATGTGATTTGTACTTGATTTTTTATCCACATGATAAAATTATAGAGTATTTTGGTATCTTATAACGCCCAAAAGAATGAAATTGACAATACAATATATGAAAATCAATTTGAATAAAAAGAACTATAAATGATCTTCTTAAATCCTTATCAAGTACCTTAAAATAATGGATGTTATATAAACATGTTTTATCTCAAAAAACATGATAGCTAATTATGTGGAATGAAACCAATAATGTATGGTTATTTATCTCAATTATTCCTCACACTCTACTAAATTTATCTTTTCTTTTGGAAATTCATAAATCATTGTGTAATATAGTAAATTATGGTGAAATATTTTTTTAAACCTAGATGTAAAAAATGATGATCAAATCACTTAAAAAATACTTGAATCACCCATAAAAATCTTCAAGATACACATATATTTAATAAAAATTATGGAATGATTAATTATTTATGTTTAATTTAATTTTTTCCATTTAATTATCATAAAAACTATATAAATTTGTTATGGAAACATAGAGAAAAACTATAGAATGATTCCTTAACCACTAATTTATGTATTTGAAATAATTTTTTATAGTATTTATATTGTATTATTGTTATATACACCATGGTGTACCAATAGAAACTAAATATCGAAATTACCTTAATAACACCTAGTTGCGTACACATTTAATATACTTTAATATACTAAAATTAGTTATGATACCACAATATAACATATATTGGGTATTAATGTTTTAATTTCCATATATATAAAAATATTTAACATTAATCATATATCATTGTGAAATAAACAACTATTGTTTCATGATTTTCATGTATTTGAAAACATTATTCATAGAAATTGAAATATTGTATAACATGTGGAATCCATGTTTCAATAAGTTGGAGTATGTGTTTGATTTTTTTTTGCAATAAATTTTTCAAATTCCTCAACATGTTAAGGAATATTTTTTACACTTTTTATAGCTAATTTGGTATAATGGTTAAACATAGAATAACCATGATGTTGGGTGTGAAATTAGAATCTCTTTAAATCCATCCTAATGCTAATCACCTGAATCCAGTGTCTACATTATTATACAAGGGATAAAATTCTGATGGAACAATCATTTCCGTAGTATTAAAGGTAAATATTTACTCATAATACCCATTTTTCACTGAGGATAAAATATATAACATAGTAATGGAATATATTTTGCATCCTGGAACTCATTCAAATAATTCCTCTTTATATCATACTAAATGGAAACAAAATAAGAGTAATCTAAAATTCTTTATAGGGGTAATGTATTATTCAAGATATCTTGAATCATTAAAGAATAAACAATATTCCAAGGCAAATAACTGAACACACATTCCATTTAATCAATAACTTGAATATTATAATTAGATAAGACACAATCAATATTTCATTTTAAATAATTGAATACAAATTTCATTTATTCACTTGATTACAAAATTAATCTGTAGATAATATCAATGCAATAATCTCATGGAAAGTAAAAAATGGATTCTTAATGAAGTAAAGGATTAATATTTGACGTCGTGATCTCATAAATCATGATTTCTATACCATAAATACCTTTTACGATATGGTTTAAAACTATATGTAAAAACCAATATAATTTTGATATATTATTTTCCTCATGAGACCTACTGATGCATCGAGGGGTATATAATTTCAGGCCTCACCCTTCACTACATGTCCAAATCATTCCTTATATATTGAATGATTGATTTAATTCATGAATAATGTCTTTTCCACAAATATCTGTATTGAGTAAATAATAAGGATTTATGAAATATTTTCATAGTTAGTGAAATAACATTCAAAGCAAAAACTGTATTAAAAAATGTAATTGAGTTTAGTAAATAGTCATATACATGATAAAAAAATAAGGGTTTTTGAGATTAATTTACTGTATAATTAAAAATTATCACGAGAAATTGATTTTCTCAAGAAGGATTTAACATCAACAAAATTAATTAAGAAATTAAAGGTGACCATTGGTTCATCAGGAATATAGTTTTGTGAAATTAAATCATTTCCTTTAGAAGAAAAAAGTTAATTGAAGCTGAATATTAAAATAATATTTTATAAATTAATATTCTTTGTAAGACCATTGAAAATTTTTATAATAAGTTGAATTTCCTCTAATGGGTATGGCATTGGAGAAACTCATTATTGTCGTATATGTTAAAAAAGTAATCCTTTTTAATTTTTTCCAAAAACATAAATTTCAAAATAGTATACATATTACATTCAAACCATTCATAATAATTCAATGATAACATAATATTTACTTAATAAATCATTTATAAATAAATAGTACTTTTTAAAAAAATAATTTAAAATGTAGATATGGGTGAAAAATATGTATGTTTTAAAGAAAAATAAAAATAAGTTTTATTTTAAATTTTTATTTATTGATTAAAGTAGAGAGGAGAAGTTGATAAAAAACTGAAGTTCTTTAAATATCTAATGGATAAGAAAATGGTTGAATCTTGTGAACTATAAATGGTATAATTACTTCAAAAAGGGTAAATTCATTCCCAAAAGAAAGTGAGATTATATAATAGATTCTTACCTCCTTGTTAAATTTAAAATAATAACTCATTGAATGAATAAACATCCACTAAAACATTAAACACCATAAAAATTTTATTCATATTAAATATATAATGATTTTTTTTTGAGAATATGAAGACCCTACCCAGAAAAGAAGGATCCCTTTATTGATAAAAAAAGATAGATTTCACGAGTCTGAAAGTAGTAGATTTACATTGATCATTCTTAAGGATAAGAATTAGTTCGTCTCGTACTTGATCCTCCCACTGAGATTCCGGACCATTAACTCCTTTACCAGTAATCCCATCCACCAAATATTTCACCTCTTGATAAGCATGAGTGACAATATTCTCCTTTGAGAAGAGTAGGTCCATGCACCTTGTCCATCTATTGGCCAACTTCTAAGAAAGATGAAGAGAACCTATCTGAAGAGCCACAACCACGGATGTAGAGTCACATTCGATCCATAATTTTTTCCAACCCCTCTGGTCAGCATGTTAAATAGCCTCCATCACTCCATGCATCTCTACTTCAAGAGCAGAAGGAAAGCTACACAAGCCATATAAATATCCAAGAACGTACCATTTGTGATTTCCAAAAACTACACCAAAACTTGATCGACCTGGATTACCTCTCGAGGCACCATATGAATTTTCCTTAATCCATCCATGAAATGGAGGATTACATAATAATTCAATCATACCAATAGGTTACTAGAAATTACCTTTAACCCCAATCTGAGATAGGACATACCAGTCATGAAGAGAGTTCACACAATACCTTCCTCTTGGAACAACAACGTCGCGCGCAACAGCAAGAAGACCTGCCAAGGTAGTCTCAGCGTGAAATGAATGCTATTCATGAAGCGATTTGTTCCTATAAAACCAAAGAATTTAAAATAGTTCCTCAGAAACATATAATATAATATAGGCAACCTATGGTGAGAGATTCAGCTCAGGCCAACGCTTCATGAAGTCACCAATTGAATTGGCATGGGGAAAATCAACTTTAAAGATGCTAAAAACTGCTTCCCACATTACTGAGGCCACAAAAGATGTGAGGAATAGATGATTTATGTCTTCCCTATGCTGATGACTCATAACACACCTTGAGAAGAGGTAGATTCCACACTTTTGAATAAATCCATCAGTTGGAAGCCTTTTGTGAGCAAGCCTCCATGCAAACATGGCCCGAGTAGGCCTGAGAAAGCCCTTTCTCAGGAAAGAAATCCATTAAAACCCAGGCATGTTACTAATAATGTGCTTGTAGAAACACTTAGGTGAAAGGATCCCATTAAAAACCGGCTCCCAATAACAAAAATCACAATGAGAAGAAAAACAATACTGCTCCACTATGTGACTAACCTGGTTGGAAAGACCATCCATGCATGCAAGTTGATCATTAATTGAAAAATTAGAATCCAGATTATATTTTTCCCTAAAGACCATGTCCTCCAATCTGTTACTAGTCCAATTGCATTTCCAGAAGAGAAGAAAAGAGTCCCTCGAGACCAACCAGCAGGAGTCAACATCAATTCTGGAGAAGATGCTCTTGATGGAAGGCCAAACCGAGGAGGAAAATTAATTGAAATTCCATGTCTTAATCCTATGCAAGAACTTGGCCCTGAGAAATGATAGAGCCTAAGAATTTGTATTCATAAGCCTCCATAAAAAACTAGCCTGCATGTAATCATTGAAGCATCCAAGATTCTTGATACCCAAGCCCCATTCATCGTAAGGCTTACATACCAAGTTCAAAGAGACTGTTGCAAGCCTCCTCTCAGTGACACCACCGATCTAGATAAAATTATTTATAGAGACAATGACAATATTGAGTAAACTAATCGGCCATTTGTATACCATAAAAGAGTATACAAATTTTAAATTGTTGCTATATTTCACAACACACACTCTTCCTTCCATGGATAATGATTTTCCCTTCCATGTCGATAGTTGTATTCTTATCATGATGGTAATAGAAGAGAAGTAACAAGCTTTTGGTCTCCCCCAAAACATAGGCACCCCTATGTATGTGAAGGGAAGATCACCCACTCGAATCCCCATCTCTCTGATGATTTCATTCTTCCTTGATGAAGAGAAGTTCCTTCCAAAATAAACAAACTACTTATTCTAACTAATCTCCTGTCCAGAAACCAACTCATAATGGAGAAGAGCCCTCTTGATATTCCTGATGTTGCTCTAGTCCCCCTGAGTAAAGAGAATAATATTGTCAGCATAGAAAAGATGACATGGAGCATCTAGCCCTCTTCCAGCGTGAATGGTCTTCAGCTTCCCATTGCCATCCATAATAGTTAGAATTCTGCTGAGATAATCTTCAGCAATAGAGAAAATAAGAGCTGATAAGGGATCACCCTGCCTTACCCCTCTTGAGCATTCAAATTATCCCTATGGGGATCCATTGATAAGGACTAAATCATGGGCAGAGCATAAAATAGAATTGATTCAACTGATGATGACACAAGCAAAGCCATACATATCAAGGACCCTACAAATAAAACCTCAATCCATTATGTCAAATGCTTTCCTGATGTCCACCTTGAGAGAAATATTTCCACCCCTGACGGGACTTTTGAGGAGATTTACACAATCTGAGGCTATAATTAAACAATCCTGAATCGATCTCCCCTTAATGATGCCAAACTGGTTTGAAAAGAAAATCTTACATGCAATACTTGAAATCCTGATGGCAAGAATTTTACAAATGATTTTGTAAACCGTGTTGACCAGAGCAATGAGCCTGAAGAGGTGAATTTCATTTTCATTATCCACTTTCAGAATAAGAGAAAGAAACTGAGCATTCAACCATTTTGGTATATACCCACCCCTAAAGAGTTGAATTTCATTTTCATTATACATGGTCATATTATAACATTTTACCACCAATTAATTAAAAATATTTTATTATTATAATTATTTTATATGTTAATTGCCTTGTTTTTTCATGCATGTTTTAACATAGAAGTTCTAATAATTGAGTATATGATATAGATAAATCATTTAAATAATTATATTTGTGTTATAAATATCATATTTACTCATTAGATTCATTTTTAGAACCATTCTTTAATGTTGTAAATAGAAAATTAATGGCATCCCTTTGGGGAGGTGGTAGGCCGTACGTACGAACGATAGATGATATCGTTCCCTTAATGGGTGGAATGATAAGGATATGTTTGGTATATTATTTTTTATGAAGTTATATTATGTCATAATTATCATAAATATTTATTATTTCAATCATTATGACTATCTATATGATTCAGTCATAGAAAAAAAATTACATTGGTTCACGAGGTAGTAGTCCATTGTACACATGAGTGATTGGTTTGGTTCATATTTGATGGACAAGGAGATAGATAAATATTATACTGTCATCTAAATAACATCTAATTATATGTTATATAATTTTATTATTATATTTAAAATGTCAAATCATAATTTAAGGTTGTAAAAAAGAAAATAAAGTTATTTGTTATGTCTATTGCCTTCTGTTGGAGAAACCTCCTTTGGATCATTTCTTAAAGACCCTAGGGTGGGTATTTGGGGTTAAAAAGAGATCTATAATTTAGATAATGTTTTATGAGAGATATTTTTATATCTCAAGGCCAAGAAAAATGGATTTAGAGTTTTAGTATGTGAGGGTAGGTAGTACCCTTTTATAATTGAGGAGGAGAGAGATTTTGGAAAATACCCGAAACTATTCAATAATTGGAAGTAAAACTCACCCAATGTACCTAAAAAAATAATTAATAATATATTTTTGGGAAGTTACGGTCTATACCAACCTATATGACATAAAAATATACATGTTTTAAACATTTTCTTCCCTTATCCTCTGTGATTTCTAACTTTTACCATTTTAATTTTTACCCTTGTCACTAGTTTTTTTCCTAGTTAATTTATCCATTATAACTTATATAGAATGATCCTTATTATATAATTTTAACCAATTATTCTAATTATTAATTAAAAATTAACAAAAAACAATATAGGTGTTTGAAAATTAATTTAAACAGAATCTCATGTAACACACAAAACCTCATTTTAACCTTAACCACATTAATAAATTTTTTAAGGTTTTAACAAATCATTATAACCAAAAAATAAGTCGAACATATTAAGTAATATTTAGTATGTTGACTTAAAATATGAAATCCATTTTTTAAAATTCAAGTCAATAAATTTACAAATTTTAATTTAAAATAAACTCGTAAAACTTGTCAAAAAATAGATTTTTCATGAAAATAAATTTTTAAGCATAAGATGAACATATATTGACTAAATAAAAAACAATAATTATTATTTGTATTTAAATTAATATATTTAGAAATATAATATATTAATTTAAATTATATAATTCATCATTAATGATTATTTTAATTAATTAAAATGGATAGAGACTGTGCCCTTTAAAAAAATTAGTTTTCAGAAAGTAATTCTTTTTCTAAAAAATAACACTTTTACCTATTAATGTTCATATTAATATTTATATAAAGTTTTTAGTTATTAATTTGTTAATTATACATATTTTTACACAATATTATAAATAAAATTGGTAAAATTTGAAAAATATAGTTTTAATTTTTCATAAATGCTTATTTCATAGGGGAAATTTTAAAAAACCATTCTAGGATTATTTGGCCAAGTACAAAGTCGGTATCCATCATATCAAATTAGAATTTTTTCCATGAAATTTTAAAATGTTCATTAGATAATTTTTTTATTAATATATAATGTTCAATTATTATAGTTTAGGCAGAGGGTTGTGTGTATCACAAGGTATCAAAGAGAATAAATTTATTTTAGAAGAAATATGTCATAAATTCATAGGTTGCTACATTATTCCCTCATACAAAAATTTTATACACAATATTTCATGGATATTACCTTGTAAACATATGACGATAGTTATTATTCAAAACATCCTCTGGTCCCAAGGTTTCTTCCTTCATTTTATGATTTATCCAAAGTACTTTTACCAGTCTAGTTGTCTGATTCCTCAATACATGCTCTCTATAATAAAGAATTTTTATTGACTCTTCACAGTATGATATATCAGTTTCCAATTATATTTCTTCATAGGTGATCATAAGAACTGGTTCTAGCATGTAATTCCTTAACAATTATAAACATAACACATCATATAAATAAAAGAGGCTTGTTGGAATCACCAATCAGTATGTTATAGCTCTAATATATTCCAAAATTTAAATGGTTTTGATGTACTTGTGACTTATTATTTCTTTATTACAGAACATTGTGATAGACTTATATAGAAATACTTTCTATAACATGTTTTATTCATTTTTTAAATTCAAAATATTTCATTCTATATTCAACATTACTCTTTTCATGATTTTGGCCATTTTAATTTGCACTTGGGTAGTCTTTACCTTTGTCCTAGTCACTTCAACAAGTTGTGGGCCTACCAGATTACTTTCACTAACATTGTCTCATAAAGATAGAGTAAAAATTTTCTTTCCATATAATTCTTCAGAGGGAGAAATTTTGAATAATTTAATGGAAACTATTGTTATAGGAAAAATATACCAAAGGTAAATAATAATTCAATATACCTTGAATGTCAACTGAGTATGACCTAAAAATGTCTTCTAATGATTGAATATTACTTTTATACTATCAATTAGTTTTAGGATGGTAGGGGAACTAAAAATATTCTTATTTTCAAGATCTTTCTGATCATTCATTTATACTTTTTGATGTAAAACATGGATCATGATTACAAATGATTGAAATATGTGCACCTTTATATCTTACAACATCATTTATATAGACCCTTGTGAGAAAATCAAGAGGTAAATATTAACTTATAGAAAGTAAATGTTCATATTTGGTTAGATTATCAATAATAACCCATATTGTATAATTATTTCAAGAAGGTATTAGTAGTCTTATGAATATGTATGTAGTAATTCCAACCCATTTCCATATATGTATATGAATAGGTTTCATGAATCTTCTAGGATGTTGTCTCTCATCCTTAACTTATTAATAAACCAAACATCTTGACTCGTAATAAACAATTTCCCATTTTTTGTTTTCCCACAAAATATGTCCCCTCAAATGCCTACACATCTTGGTTTTACCAGGGTGTATAGAGAAATTTGATCTATCAGAATCATCCAAACATTCACTTCTTAGAACCACTGAAGACAGAAGATGTAATATATTTTCAAATTTCAGAACTCTATAATCACAAATAAAGTCTATCATCTTCCCCTAAATCATAGATTTAATTTTATTCTGAAAATTTTCTTCATCATATTATCAAATTTTTATCATTTCCAATAAATATGGTTTCACAATAATTTAAAAAATTAGTGACATATCCCATTCATTAATAATGTCAATAACCAATTTTACTAGATCTAGTAAAATGAGATACCTATCAATCCACTTTGGGTTCATAACTATATGATATTTCTTACTTAATGAATCTGCTAACTTAATTTCCTTCTATAGGTGGTAGTGTATTGAGAAATCATAATCTTTGAGTAATTTGAGCCATATATTATTCCTCATGTAGAACTATTTCGGTGAAAAGATTTATTTTTTACTATTATGGTCTATGTATATCTCACATATTTATCCATAGATATTATGTATGGAAACCTTCATAGAAATGATTATAGATATAAATGGAAGATCATGTGGTGGATAGTTCTATTAATGATTCATTTGCTACCTTAATTCATATGCAATAATTTTATCATTTTTTAATGACAGAATTGTGTCCCTTCCTCAACGCCTCACTATATATCATAAACCCATCATACTCTGATGGTATAGTTAAAATTAAAGAATTGAAAAATATCCAAATAAATTCATCAAAACATTATTTACATTCCTTTACATATAAGATTAATACTTTTACATGTAAGCTTATTTAACATGATATCTAATTAGAAAAAATTCAGAATAAATCACCAATAGTAACCTACCAAATCATTGAAAATATGTACCTTTTTATGTTCCCTGATGTTGGACGTTATATTACTACCATTGTCTTCACATAATCAACTGATATTCCATCATTTGAGAAAATATGTAAAAACGAAACCTTAGAAAGCCAAAAATCCTAGTTACTAAATTTCCCATATAACGCTTTTCTTCTGGGAGTCTCATGAATGATCTACAAATGACTACCATGGCCCTAATATCTCTTAGAATACACCAAGATATCATCACAGAATTCTACAATAAAATTATCAATATATTCTTTTAAAAATATATTCTTTAGGTCCATAAAAATAGTGGGTTCTGTATTCAATCCAAAGAGAATTACTATAAAATCTTAATTTCCTTACATCATTTGAAACACTGCATTTAAAATTTATTCCTTATTTACTTAGAATTTATTATACCCATACCGATGTTCAATTTTTGAAAAATATTTATAACTATGATTTTGATCAAATAATTCATCAATGTGAGGTATAGGGTAATTGTTCTTTATCATAACATCATTTATTTCCCTATAATAATTGAAAACAAATCATGGATCCATCTTTTTTTCATAATGGAAAGAATAGGGGATACCTATGGTGAAATAGTGGGGAGAATAAATTACATATCCTATATATAATCTTGTTATTTTTTTAACTCCAATAATTCTATAGTGTCCATTTTGTAGAGATTCATTGATATTTATCTTACATTATGGACTAAATTAATGGAAATCTCAACTTAATGCTCTATGGGAAGTCCAAGTAGTTCTTTATGAAATAATTCAATGAATTCCTACATAATAGGTATATCCTCAATTTTAAGATTAAATTTTCCATTTATAGACTTTTTTCTATACTTCCCCAAGAATATCATTTAGGAGAGCCACTTGGGGTAGATATTGATAGTACCTAGATGATTATGTCTCCACTCTCAAAATTTAGAATTCTATAACTTCATTAAAAATTGTAATTTCCATTCCCTTGAAATTAGTTTTTTCATCTTATTTTGAAATAAAGTCCTTACCGATGATTATATAAAATTCAACCAAAGGTATAATTTTTTTTTGTAGATATAGAACATTTATTTGTTATAATGGGGACCTCCTAACATATCTTTTTTTCTAGTAAGACTTCCACTTGATGTTTTTATTTACAACTCCCTTTTTATGTTTCTATGAATGTATATAATTTTCATTAGAATCATGGAATATATAAAGAATACGATGATCCAGAATAAAATGAATAATTTTCGAAATTTGAGGATATGATTAAAATACCTTCCCCCAAATAATTGGATTTATCCACGTCTACTATAGTAATTGCTTAAGCTTGTCCTTATCCCACTGGCCACTTCTATCGAATGTTCTCTTGACATTGGGGGAATTGGTGTGAATAACACCACATTTTTTTATAGTTCAAGAAATAAACATCATTGATTTGTTTCTCCCCTTGTATTTATAAGACAAATGAACCTTTTCACTGAACTTTTAACAAACTCCCATTCCCTTAAAATATCTTCTAGGATGTTTCATTCCACATTTTTTACATTATGAAAATTTCTCAATATCATATTCTTCTTTGAAATATTACCTTTTTCTTAGTGTTCACATGACCTCTTCATCTCTTTATTCCCAATGAATATATATTAAATAGATAATTATTTATTTTTTTTATGGTGAAAAAAACTATTTGATCATATCATGAAAGATTTTGAGATACAAGTTCCTTTTAATTACTTGAAATAATCCCTTCAATGAAATATTTAATCTTGCATTATATATTGCGTATAAAATATATATCATAGATAGTGAGTTTTGTAAAGGTATCCTCATAATATGAAACACATTATCCTTTATTTTCCTTTAATTTAAGGACCTTTATCCTCATTTTAGTTTGTTTGTCATGCAGGAAATATTTTTTGAATAATATTTCATTAAAACATTTCCATTCAATGTGTTTTATTACCAATTCCTCCCTAATATTATATATCAATGAACACTATCAATCTACATGACCTTTGAGACAATATTCATCAATTACAACCTTTTCCTTTTCATTATATCTCATTGTTAGAAAAAAACTCTAAATGGAATTATTACATTACTCAGGTACCATAAGATTAGTAATCCTAGTGAATTATTAGGGATTTAATTGTATATAATGATCCAACATCGAATAATCAAATTATGGAAAAATAGGTTTCTCCATTTGGGAAAGGTTATTTTTCCAAACCTAGTTATGCTTCCCAAATATATCCATGAACTTATCAGTTCCAATAAAAGTTATATCATCTTTCATGGTAGGTAAATAAAAATAGTCATCATGTGTATTGATACAATTCTTTTTTCCTGGATCCATCTCTATAAAATTGAATATAATAGACTAGATCATGGAATTATGGATTTTAAATACCAATTTATAATTCTAAATATGGTGTAACACTTAACAAAAATTGATAGCTTTTTCATTTTTAATATCAAAAACTTAACCTCTGTTTCTATGGGGATATCTGTATATTAAAATCCTTCATAATGATTTTTAAAGAAAATGATAATTATAGTAATCATATCCCTTGGGTGCATAAAACCAGAAGTAATTTAAGGCCTATTTTCATTCACAAGGTAACAGTTAATCCAAATTCCAATTCTCTCTTTTCAAATTTATTACCCGTAGGTACAACTGTTTCAGAATCATGTTCAATTTTAGTTTCTCGACAGTGATGTATTTCCAGTAAAAAATTATATCATATCTTCCTAACAAAAACATTAGTATGTTCTATATATAATTATCCTTAAATTATTCCATAGGATTATTTTTCCTAATTAATTATTTCCTTAATCTAGTGCATATGGTTTGAAATAAAACTCCTCTATTACTAACTTTTACTATCTATACTCCAGTATATCTAAGACAATGTCTACTTTATTACATTTTCATAAATACAGGGTTTCAAACCTAAAAGGGAAAATTAGTTTGGTAGTATTAGAGATCCAGATACGTACATGATCCCATTTTACCTTGGGGTAAAATAGTAAACATATTGTTGGAAAACATTTTGTATCCTTCAACTCATTCTAGGAATTATCTTTTATACCCTAGGGAAATGAAACAAAATAAGGGAAGTTCCAATATTCATTAAGGGTTACATATAAAAGATGTTATCATGAATCAATAAGGAAAAATAAGTATGGAAAGGTAAATAATTGAACACGCATTCTATTTAGTCAATAACTTTACTATCATAATTAGATAAGGCATAATCATAATGAAATGTTAAATAAATGAAAAACATTCCATTTTATCACTTGAGAGCAACATGCATCCATAGATAATATCAGTCAAACAATATCATGGATAATAAATATTGAATTATCAATGATGGAAATGCTTAATATTGAATGTAATGATCTTAGACATCATTATATCTATACCATCAATACCTTTCACATTAGGGTTCAAAACTATGGGTAAAAAACATTTAATTTGGGAAATTGATTTGTCTCGTGAGACCTAAAGATGAATCAAGGGACTATATAATTCTAGTTTCAATCCATCACTACAAAACAAAATAATTCATTATATATCAAATCACATTAAATCTAACATAATATTCATTATCAATAAATATCTAAATAGATTAAATAATACATGTTTATTAATATTTCCCTAGTTAATAAAATAACATTGAAAATAAAAATCATATATAATAAATGGAATATGGATTAGGAAATAATCATATACATAATATAATGAATATGGATATTTATGATAAGTATAATGTACAAAGAAAAATTATCAGGATAATGTGATTATATAAAGATAAATTTAACAATCACAAAATTAGTCATACAATTATATGTAAGAATCAATTCATAGAAAATATATATTTTTTCAATAAAATCATGTCCTTTGGTAGAGTAAAGGGAATGGAAGAGTAATATTGAAATTATAATTAAAAAATATTTTTCTTTGTAAAACCATTGAAATGTGTAGTAGAAGCAACATTTATTAAAATGGTTATGGTAGAAGGTAATTCTTTTATCGTCATATATGTTAAAACAAAATTCCATTTACCTTTTTATTAAAAACATACCTTTTGAATAATATTAGAAATATTATTTTAAAAAACGTTTGAAAATTAATGGACAACATAAAATTTTCATCATAAATTTTTTGAAAAATTAATTAAAAATTTATAAAACAATTTTAGAGAACATAGACTAAGTGAAAAATATGTCCATTTTAAAGAGAAATAAAATTAGTTTTTATTTTAGAGTTTTCATTACATGAATCAAGTTCCAAAGAGAGTAAAAAATGGATTAGAACATTGAATCATCATAAATATATACTGAATAAGAAAATGGTTGGATCCTTTTAAGGATAAATTGTATGAGTCATTCAATGATAGTAAAAGTAATTCAAAAAGAAAATGAGATTGTAAAATATGTTCTTACCTCTTTTGTAACTTTCAAATTATAAACCCTTGAAAGAATAAAAAGATATTTAAATATTTATCATCATGAATAAATAATTATTCATTTTAAATAAATCATAGTGGAATTATTTACACCACATAAAATTGAATATGTGCATATTAACAAATATATCTCAATAAAATGAAAATTGAGATGAAATCTATTACCACACACTTCCTTTTATTTGACCCTAATTTAACCTCATATATAATGATTTTAAAAATTTATTAATTGAAAAAAAAAAGAATACGTGGAATTATATTATCATATATGATCCTATTGTGACATTTTACAACTTATTTGTTAATAATATTTTATTATTATTAATGTTCTGGGTGTTAACTTCCATGCTTTCTCATGCATGTTTTGTTATGAAGGTTCCATTTTTTGTAAAGTATACACATACATAATCTCTAGAATTATTATAATTTCATAAATAACATATTTACTCATTTGATACATTTTTGGATCCATTATTTAAATTTTTACATGGAAAATTAATTGTATCACTTCATGGAGATGGTAGGCCATAAGTATGAATTAGAAACTATATCATTCCATTAAAGGGTAAAAGGGTAAGGAAGTGGATGGTATATAAATTTTATATAATTAATATCTTGTCATATGTATCACATATAATTATTATTTCCATAATTAGGACTATCCATGAATGTCTGGGTTCAAAAAAAGATTACATCGGTTTGCGAGGTGGTAGTATGTTGTATACCCGAGTGATGGATTTGTTTCCCATTTAATGGAGTAGGAGACGAATTAATATTATAAAATCAACATAATAAAATCTCATTATATTTTTTATACTTTTGTTAGTATATTATATGTGTTAAGAAATAATTTAAGGTTGTAAAAGAAGAAATAAAAAAACATCTTTGTTAAGATTATTGGATTCTCTTAAAGAAACCTCTACTATATATCTTCTAAAGAAACATATGGGTGGAAATTTGGGGAGAACATAATCTATATAAAGTGTAAACATATTTTTGGGAGTTATTTTGGTTATTTAAATTAAAGAAAAAGGACTTTTCTTGTGTAAAAAAGTGAGGGGAGGGATTTTCCATTCATAATTTTGGTAGAGTGGAATTTTGGGGAATACCCAAATCTATTTAATAATGGGATGTCAATATCACTCGAAAGGACTCAAAAATTGATAAATAATGGTTTCTATAAACGTCATGTTTAATCCACCCCTCCAAAACATAAAAATTAACATTTTTTAAACATTTTATTCCCTTATCCTCTTACTTTACTTACTTTTACCATTTTAGTTTTTAACACGGTAACTAGTAATTTTAACTAAGGTATTTTAACCATTAAGTCATAAATAAAAATATATTTATTATATATCTAGACCCACTGATTATATATATTAAATCCTATTTTTCAAATACAAAATCTTGTTTGTGGAAAATAAATTTTAATAGTTGCGCTTGTAATATGAAAAACCTTTGTTATTGTCTTAGTGTTCTTCCTTGTTGGTGGATCCCACTACAGGAATGTGCGACCATAGATTGTTTTATATGGTTCTTTAACTATATTAGATTGGATAAAAACAATTTATATTGTTTTATAAGATTTTAAAAAAATTAAATGGCATGATTGATTGACTGATTTTTGTGTGTGTGGAAATGGGTTTTTTGAAAAAAGACAGTTTTCTACATGTTTTGGAAGCAGAAAAGGGTTTTTCAAAGCATTGTGAAATTGATTTAGGAAATGGTTTTCAAATTATGATATTGATTAAATGATATAAAAAATTTATCACATGGTAAGCCTTTCATACTTTGGTGGAAGTTGTAGTAATCCTTCTCATTCATTGATACTATCATGGGGGGTCCCTCATGGGGTGTTCCTCAACATGCAAGGCCTGCTGTTTGAGGGACTTGTTATACACTATTGGGAGGTTCACTTTATGGGGTGTTCCTATTCTCTATATATTCAATGCATATTTCAAGAGGCTTGATGCACTGTATTGTCTATGTATTGGTATGCATGTCATATCTACCCTACACTAGTGTGGTCCTTGTCATGGTTTTACCTATTCTTTTGGATTATACTATTTTAGATTTTAATTCCATGGATTGATATGATATGTGATGCATTCATTATTTTGGGATGATTGGATTTCTCTAATTTATGAAATTATTTGAAAAAAATTTACCTTCTTTATTAGTAAATGTGGTAAAAAGGTGAAATTAAATGTTTTTCATTCATTTTATATAAAAACTGTCAAACTATTTTTCATTAATTATTCTATTTAATGATGATAATTGTTTTGATTGTTGTTAAAATAATTGATATGAAACACCGGGGTGGTATTCTATTCATCCTGTTAGATCACATCATACACACCCCTTTGGAGGTGCGTAGACCTTTGTATGATTTTTAATGAACAGAAATAAAATGTGTCATAGTGGGGAAGAGAGGTTTCTACTATCTGATTCTAGGTATCTTCTGCTGGGATGGTGTGAGGTTTCCCAATCTATCACATGGTACACCAATTTTTGGTTTTGTTATCCTTTTCAATTGGACTTGTATTTTAGATATCATTACAACTTTTGAGTTGTATAGTTTCCACAATCTTCTTTTAGTTATGAAATATATTTATCTTTTCTGCTATTTATCTATATTGTACATATATATATATATGTCATGTTTTTTATTCAATTTGGGTGAAAGATGTCCCTTTGTTAGTTGTTTGATGTCCGTGTGGTAGTCGCCAGCTTGTGCGGATCAGGAATGTGTAATGACCCGGAAATTTCAAGGAAATTTTTTTCTTAAATACTTTGGATTTTTATGAGTCTTTGGCTTCTGAAGACACTTGATTCTGAGGCCCGATGTGCCTGGAATCAATTTCCGAAGTTTATCCCAGGTACGTTCAGTAAAAGAACAAGCCTGTTTTTCTATCTTTTGAACCAGTGCTTGGAATTGAAATATGAGGGCACTGATAAACTCGCAGGGACGATAATTACTTAATGGGACCTTTACTACAGTTGCATTTTAAGAGGTTTGAGAATTATTATTTGGGGATTTAGTTTAAAATATATAAAATTGTTGGAAAATTTTTATTTTATAACATTGGAAAGTAAACCCTCCCATGGGAAGTTGTTGGTGGGGCACACAACCACCCAACTTCCCATTTGTGGATATATGATAGGTGGAGCCCACACAAGTCCCAACCTTTCATCTCCCATAACCCTCTTTAAACTTCAAAAATAACTCCCTTAAACCCCCCCATTAAACACCCTTGTTTAATGTTGACAACTCTCCCAACATTTATGAGATCTTCCACCTCTTCTCTCTGTCTTTAATTAATTTCCAACACATTTAATTAATGATGTGGTTTGAATGTTTGACTTTTAAATGTCTTGTGTTAAATAAAATAATAGGGTAGCTTATTATTTTATTTTGGGGGAGGCTTTCATTGTGTGACGAAGAGTTGGGGAAAGCTCTTGAGTTTTTGGGGAAGAACATCGACCCTCCGATGAAGAACGACGACTTCTTCGATGAAGAACACCGATTCCGCGAAGAACGAAGACGCGCCATCCATTCTCTTCTCTGCGACAAGTGAGAAGATGCCTCTTCCTCCTCATATGCACTCCGACATCGCCAACAAATCCTTTCCTCGCGTCGCCTTCTTCTACGACGCCTGACATGCGATGTCAATTATCGAGGTAGGGGTTATGTTCAACTTTAATGGATTAAATTTTGTGCCTCGGTTCATCGTTTTATAACCTTCACTGTCTCGGCCTATTGATATCGCTTAATGTGGAGGGTGCGGGCCGAACAAACATGGACCGATGACACTTCGTTTGATCTTGTTTAAATTTTATGGAATCGATGATCGGAGGCGGAACACGGAAGAGGCCGGCATCGCAAGGGCCGCCGTCGCACACGCAAAGAAAACCATGGCCAAGCAGGTCGTGGCGGAGGAAGCACATCGTCGTTGCACCGTGCAGGGAACCTGGTGGAGGAATATGGCACCGTCACACCGTCTCTGCGCAAAATAACGGCGGCCTGCTTCCCCGGCCTCTTCGGCGGAAGGACCAGCCGGCCGGGTAGAGAGAATTAGCGGCTCCAGGCGGGCGTCGTGCTGGAAGAGCCGCAGCCTGCCCGTGAGGGCCACTTGCGCCAGAAGGTCGGACGGCTCTAGCTGGCTAGTTACGGTGGGTGGCACTGCTTGGCGCCGCCGGTTTAGGCAGTCAGGCCCCCCCCCCTCGGACCGCTCGACCAGCAGGCCGATCCTGCCGGGCCATTCTGGGCCAAGCTGGGCCGGGCTTCTCCACTTCGGGCAGAGCCGCACCAGTTTAGGATAGGCCGCGCCCCACAGGCCAAACCACGCATTTATTCGGGCCGGTCTGACACCTCGGCTAGGTCAGAACCGTCAAAACTGGGTTAACCCGACCCGCTAGCCCACTGGGCTTAACGGGCCGGACCCGTTATTCACTTAAATGTGAATAACATAAAGACTGCGCGTCCGATCGAGGCACCGTCTGCAGCACTAGGACCCTATCGATGAGGTGGCCCTTTTTCAATGATCTAAGTGAGTTTTGGAAAACTTTGGTAAATGACTGGGTTTCGAACAATCATATTTCCAACCAGGCCCCTCGAACAAAAAAGCCAATATCTCTCAGACCGGGCGTCCGATTGACGCGCCGTCTATCGCATTGAGTTCATTTTAACAAGTTAGAACTATGGGATACATCAAATCTGTACTTAGTGATAGTTAATGTATCGACCCCTTTACTCGAGGAGCAGACCCTCCCAGAATCGAGTACCCTGTGTGCGGGAACCCTAGAGCTGGTTGTGACTGCGATGACTACCGTGCTGGGATCCTCTGTGAGTTCTTCGAAGATGAAGATTGTACTTGGATCCTACATGGATTCGGCAGTGATGAAAATTGTACTATGATCCTCTGTGGGTTCGGCAGCGATGACGATTGAACTTGGATCCTCTTTGGGTTCGGCAGTGATAGTTACTGTACATGGATATTACGTGGGTTCGGCAACGACGACTTCTGTACTTGGATCTTACGTGGGTTTGGAAGAGGAGATGATTTAAAGGCTACATCTAATCATCTCCCACCCTTCTTCGTTAGTAGTATACCTGTGTGAGCTAAGTCTTGACTATTCAATCATTATCATTGGTGTGATTGAATTCTTTCTTGTGTGGACTGGGTTGTTCATGGGCTTGAGAGTTGGATTCGAACTGGAATTTATGACTTATGTATATGTATGGTCATATACCTAAGTAGAGTCGGTTGATACTTTGTATTTTTATATTTCATTTTTGGTTTATCCTTTTTGGATTCTGGGAGACCTTCGTGGGTCTCGGGGTCCCTACTGAGTATCATATACTCACCCCTACACGGGATATCCCCGCACTATGTTGTGTTGGATGCAGATGACAGACATCACTGATCGAGGTGGAGGCTTGTGGAGCTAGATGGTACCTGGGTGTGGACCACTAGACGGGACATACACTGAGTGGACGACCGGACCTGAGGAGATGAGGAGACAATCTGTACCCACCATTCAGGTGGGATATCCGTAAAATGACTTTGTGGTTGCTACTTTACTTTACTGCTATTGTACTTTTTTTCAGTTATATTGTACTTTCAGTTGGGTTTGTATACTAGCCCATTTACTTTTCAGCACCTACTTCTGTACTCATTTTACTTAGTGCTTACTTAATTTATGTACTCTTTTGTGTATTTTTACTTTTATAAAGGCAATTCCTTCCCTTTTTATCGGGTTTTACCACTTTGGTACTAGTCACCATCCCCTGGACTATGGAAGGCGGGCTTCAGGTAGTCATGGCATGGGCCCCGATGGTGGGTCGTGACAAATTTGTATCAGAGGGGTCGGTTCTACCACATAACTCAGGACTCTGATCTTTTTTCTCTGTGAAGCAATAATTTTAAGGGTATTGAGTGTGGTTTTCAGTCTAGGGAGTCCATTGTTGGTGTGGCGGCTGACGTATCCATACACCAGGACCCTGACTCTTGATTTCCGACTTAGTGCACGAAAACACTAATCACATGTGTGTTTCAAAAAAATTCTTTGTGATTACTTTGTGTCAGCTCACAAGGTATACTATATTAACCATGGCACATCTGTTGATTTTCAGGATGGTCCCACGAAGGCATCCAGCTAGGGTTCCGAGCTACGTTTGAGATGGCAGCCCACCGAGCGACGAGGCCTCGGTGCAAGGCCCCATTATAGTGGAGGCGCTAGCGGTACAATTACCCGCTAAGCCACCGATCCCACCAGCCCCAGTAGCAGAGAGTGCACGTCACCTGAGTGCGTTGCACGGGTTTCAGCGACAGAGGCCGCCCAGGTTCCGCAGAGAGATGGACCCTCAGGCAGCCAAGGATTGGCTGGAGGATATCGTCAGAGTCTTCATATTGGTAGGGACACCATCAGACCTTATGGTGATCATTTCCATGAGTCTCCTTCACACATCAATAGGTAGATGGTGGAGCCTGATACTCCAGGTGCACGATGAGGCATTACTACTTCGGACGGACTTCAAGAACCTCTTCCGCTCGGAGTTTGTTCCATCCACCATCTCTGATGTGTGCATGAAGGAGTTACTACAGCTGAGGTAGGGCGGTATGACAGTGTCCCAGTGCTTGGAGAGATTTACCGACCTCTTGCGCTACTCCACGGACATGGTATGAGACCCATTATTTCACTCTCGGACCTTGGAGCAGGGACTGAGGCATGAGATCATGGCTTCGATGGTCTCCCTCAGCATTCCGACATAGGTAGGAGTACTAGAACGAGCCCATCATGTGGAGAGCTTTCTTGCTGAGCTGACGCCAGTAGTGAGACCCACCTCAGGGCGACACGTAGCGGAGTCTTCTGCAGCCGGCAGTAGACAGATGTTGCAGAGGTCCAAGCGGACCAGGCCATCAGGTGGGGGACCTGAGGATACTGGTTCGGATGTGCGGGGCACACGGAGCAAAGCCAGCCATATGAGGGGCAGGCAGTGCTATGCATGTGGCGGTTAGGGCCACATGGATCGAGACTTCCCGAACCGTCATGCAGATGAGCATCAGACAGTAGAGAGACCTCCCAGAAAGAGGTAGAGGTTCGACTGTGGCGGTCCATACGGAGCAGGCGGATGAGGCAGAGGATCTGGTCGAGTAGCAGGTGGTGGATGATGATTCGAGGCTCTACTACCACCACCACCAGGGAGACCACCCCAACCATAGGGAGCTGGAAGACAGGGGCAGGCTCAGCTCTAGGTAGTCGAGGACTACGACCACGACGCGCTTGAGATGATTCGAGGTACTAACTGTGTCTACTCCACCCTTTCTGTAGTTCTTATATACATAAGAGTGAGTCATTCTTTCATTTCTCTTGCCCTTGTTCGGAGCTCGGATATTCTGACGGAGCCGTTGGCTCGATCCTTATGGATAGAGAATTCTACGGTTGTAGACTCGATGATTACACACTGGTGCCGGTAGTGTGAGCTTACTCTAGGGGGTGAGAGCTTCGGTTGGGAACTTCTTGTAGCAGCGTCGAGGCCTTACGACGTCATCTTGGGTATGGACTAGTTATCTATAGTTCATGACCAGATTGACTATATTAGGTGAAAAGTGCAGTGTGTCCGCACGGATGGGAGTAGGTTCACCTTCACCAGCGATAAGGGTGCCTTTGCAGCGTAGGATAGACTTACGTAGAAGAGAGGGAAGTCGATTACACATCAGTTGGCTAGTCTCATCCTAGGAGCGGTTGATGTGCGGAGTACGAGTTTTCCTGTTGTGGTGGATCAGTATGCATACGTTTTTCCTGACGACGTTCCAGGACTACCTCCTCACATAGAGGTAGATTTCTACATTGACCTGTACCCTGGGACAACACCGATATCTACTCCAGCATATCAGATTGCTCCCACCGAGCGTTATGAGCTATGGGTACAGCTAGAGGACTTGTAGGGAAAGGGATTCATCTGACCTAGTGTGTCACCCTGAGCTTCTCCGATTTTATTCTCCAAGAAGGAGGATGGGAGCTAATGACTATGTGTCAACTACCGTCACCCGAATCAGGTGACTGTAAAGAACAAGTACCTAGTCCCGAGGATTGATGACCTCTTTGATCAGCTCAAGGGAGCACAATGGTTCTTGAAGATAGACCTCGGTTCAGGCTATCATCAGCTCAGAGTTCGAGACGAGGATGTGCCGAAGACGGCCTTCAGGTGTCGGTATGGCCACTAAGAGTTCTTGGTTATGCCCTTTGGCGTAACCAACGCACCAGCAGTGTTCATGAGTCTCATGAACAGGATCTTCCATCCTTACCTCGATCGTTTTTTCATAGTCTTCATCGACGACATACTGATTTACTTGACTACTAAGGAGGATCACGCCTACCACTTGCGGGTTGTACTGGACACACTCCGAGAGCACCAACTTTATGGTAAGCTCATGAAGTGCCAGTTCTGGATTCGATAGGTTCCCTTCTCGGGGATCGTCATCTTATAGGCGGGAGTTTCTATGGATCCTGTGAAGACCGAGGTAGTAATTTCTTGGGAGCCACCCAGGATCGTGACGGAGGTGCAGAGTTTCCTAGATCTATATGGGTACTATAGAAGATTTGTGCCATATTTCTCCAGAGTTGCAGCACCGCTTTCAGCTTTGATGAAGAAGGGGAAACCCTTCGTGTGGTCAGATAAGTTCTAGCAGAGATTTTAGGAGCTGCGACAGAGATTGACCAGTGCACTCATCTTGAGGCTACTGGAGGAGGGTGTTGGGTATGTGGTTTACTACGATGCATCAGGGACCGGACTCGGGTGTGTCCTGATGTAGGAGCGTGAAGTGACTGCCTAAAGTTCACGGAAGTTGAGGCAGCACAAGTAGAACTACTCTACCCATGACCTGGAGTTAGCAGCAGTGGTCCTCGCCCTGAAGATGTGGCATCACTATCTGATGGGTGAGCACTTTACCATCTACTCTGACCACCAGAGTCTCAGGTAAATTTTCTCGCAGATGGACCTAATCCTGAGAGAGCGGTGATGGCTCGAGTATTTCCAGGACTATGACTTTGAGATAGTTTATACTCCTAGGAAGGGGAACATTGTGGATGATGGTCTCAGCAAGATATCGGGCATTCAGCTACTTGGAGAGGCGACGGAGCAGTTATCCGCTTTGCAGATATCCTTCGTGGATAGAGATGGGGAAGATTTTCTACAGTACCTCATAGTTACTCCTCCACTAATTCAGTGGGTCAGAGAAGTACAGCGTGGGGATGTTGACTGTGAGATGCGATGTGCTCAGATTTCCCCTGGGCAGTTGCCTGATGGATTTTTTGAGGGAGGAGAGAACGACATCCTCTTTAGGGGATGTACCATGGTACCAGTTTCACTACAGAAGGAATTGTTGAGGGAGTTTCACACTTCCCCTCTAGCAGTATATCCCGGAGTCGCAAAGATGTAGTAGGACCTCAGATGAAAACACTGGTGGCCGAGTATGAAGAAGGTTGTAGCAGAGTTTGTGTAACGATGCCTCACTTGCCAGCAAGTGAAGGCAGAGCACCAGGTACCAGCAGGCTTGGTACAACCTTTAGATGTTCCGGAGTGGAAGTGGGATGAGATATCCATATATTTTGTGACGGGGCTTCCACGTACTTCCAGGGGACGTGACTCTATCTGGGTGATCATCAACCAACTCACCAAGTCGGCCCACTTCCTTCTGATCAAAGAGCAGGGCATAGTAGAGATCTTGGGATGCCTCTACGTTCAATACATCGTACGGATTCATGGTATTCCATTGTCTATCATCTCTGAGAGAGATGCTCACATTACTTCTCGGCTTTGGAAGGGGTTGCAGGAGGCATTTGGGACACAGCTACGCCTGAGCATTTCCTTTCATCCTCAGGCGGATGGCCAGATGGAGAGGACCATTCAGACTCTTGAGGACATGGTCTATGCATGTGTCCTTGACTTTGGATGCAGATGGGTGTATCACCAACCCTTGGTGGAGTTTGCGTACAACAATAGCTACCACTCCACCATCAGGATGGCACCATACGAGGCACTATACAACCGAACATTCAGATCACCTCTGTACTGGAATGACCCTGGGGAGTCAGCACTTGTAGGACCAGAGATGGTCCAGGCTACGACGAAGAAGGTGCAGATTATCCAGTAGCAGATGAGGACTGCACAGAGCAGAAAAAAGTCCTATGTTGATAGGAGACGGAGACCACTGGAGCTTGAGGATGGCGAACACGTTTTCTTACAGGTCTCACCTCGACGTGGATTACGGAGATTTTTCCGGGGTGGTAAGTTATCTCTGCACTTCATCGGGCCTTTCCTGGTCCTCAGCAGAGTAGGCAAGGTGGCTTACCACCTAACCATTCCACCTCAGTTTCACTGGGTGCATGACGTCTTCCATGTATCTCAGCTAAGAAGATACGTGCACGACCCGACCCACATCATTGATCATGGGGAGATGGACATCGGTGAAGGGGATACATTCACAAAGGTCCCAATGGAGATCGAGGATCGACAGGAGCAGGTCCTATGTGGATGGTAGATTTCTCTAGTGCGCATTCGTTGGTAGCACAGGAACCTCCAGGAGAGCACATGGGAGCGAGAGGCTCAGACGTGTGCAGAGTACCCTCATTTGTTTCCCTAGTTTATGTTGTAGCTTTACGGGGACGTAAATCCCTGAGGTGGGAGTAATGTAAAGACCCATGAATTTTAAGGAAATTTATTTCTTAAATACATTAGAATTTTACATGTCTGTGGCTTCTGAGAACACTTGATTATGAGGCCCGGTGTTTCCGGAATCAATTTCTGAAGTTTAGCTCAGGTACGTTCAGTAAATGAATGAGCGGGTTTTTTTATCTTTTGAACCGGTGCTCCGAATTTAAATCTGAGGGCACCGATGAAATCGCAGCACCGATAATTGCATAATGGGACCTTTACCACAGTTGCGTTTTAAGCGGGTTGAGAATTATTATTTAGGGATTTAGCTTATAATAAATAATATTGTTGGAATAATTTTATTTTATAAATTAGGAAGTTAAACCCTCCAATGGGAAGTTGTTGGTGGGGCCCACAACCACCCATCTTCCCATGTGTGGATATATGAGACGTGGTCCCACATGAGCCCCAACTTTTCATCTCCCATAACCCTCTTTAAACTCCCCAAATAACAACCTTAAACCCCCCATTTAACACCCTTGTTTAATGTTGACAACTCTCCCAACATTAATGATATCTTCCACCTCCTCTCCCTCTCTTTAATTAATTTCCAACACATTTAATTAATGAAGTGGTTTGAATGTTTTAATTTTAAATGGATTGTGTTAAATAAAATAATAGGTTAGCTTATTATTTTATTTTGGGAGAGGCTTTAATTGTGTGAAAAAGATTTGGGGAAAGCTCTTGTGTTTTTGGGGAAGAACACCGAACCTCCAATGAATAATGACGACTTCTTCAATGAAGAACACCAGTTACATGAAGAATGATGATGCGTCATCCATTCTCTTCTCCGCGACAAGTCAAGAGATGTGGCTTCCTCCTTGGACGCACTCTGACGTCGCCTATAAATCCTTTCCTCGCGACTCCATCTTCCGCTACGCCTGACGTGCGATGTAAATTATCGAGGTAAGGGTTATGTTCAATTTTAATGGATTAAATTTTGTGCCTAGGTTATTTCATTGTATAACCTTGATTGCCTTGGCCTATTGCTATCGCTTAACGCGGAGGGTGTGGGCCGAACAAACCCGGCCCGATGACCCTCTGTTTGATCTTGTTTAAATTTTATGGAATCGACTATCGGAGGAGGAACACGGAAGAGGTCGGTGGCGCAAGGGCTACCGTCGCACACGCAAATAAAACTGTGGCCAAGCGGGCTATGGCAGAGGAAGTACGGCACCGTCGTACCATGCCGGGAACGTGGTAGAGGAAGCCGGTGCCGTCACGCCGGCTGTGCAGAAGGAACAACGACTCTCTTCACGGGCCGCTTCGAGAGAATGACAGTCCGGCCTGTCGGCCGATCTGGTGGAGAGAAGCCGCGGCGCCAGGAGGGCGCCGCGTTGGAAGAGCTGTGGCCTACCCGTGTGGGCCGATTATGCTATAAGGTCGGCTGGATCTAGCCAGCCAGTTAGGGAGGGCGGCACTGCCGGTTTGGGAAGTTGCCCCCCGGACCGCTTGGCCTCCGGGCCGTGCCCCATGGGCTAAACCGCGCATTTCTTCGGGCCGGTCTGACACCCATGCCATGTCGGACCCGTCAAAACTGGGTTAACCCAACATGCCAGCACACTTGGCTTAATGGGCCCGGCCCGTTATTCACTTAAACGTTAATAACTTAAAGACTATATATCTGATCGATGTGTCGTCTGCGGAACTAGGACCATATCGATGAGGTGCTCCTTCTGAGATACTCTAAGTGTGTTTTGTACAACTTTGGTAAATGGATGGGTTTGGAACGAGCATATTTCCAACCAGGCCCCTGGAACGAAAAATCCAATATTTCTCAGACCGGGCGTCTGCTTGACGCGTTGTCTATCGTGTTGAGTTCCTTTTGACGAGTCAGATCTTCAGGATATGTCAAATCTGGACTTCATGACATTTTATGTATCGACCCATTTATGTGAGGAGCGGACCCTCCCAGAATCGAGTACGTTGTGTGGGGGAACCCTAGAGCTTGTTGTGACTGCGATGACTTCCGTGCTGGGATCCTCTGTGGGTTCAACAACGATGATGACTTTACTTGGATCCTACGTGGGTACGGCAACGATGATGACTGTACTAGGATCCTCCGTGGTTTCGGAAGCGATGGAGACTGTACTTGGATCATCTTTGGGTTCGGCAATGATGGTTACTGTACTTGGATCCTACGTTGGTTCGGCAGCAACGACTTTTTTACTTGGATCCTATGTGGGTTCCATAGAGGAGATGAATCAGTGGCTACATCGAACCATCTCCACTCTTCTTTGTGAGTCGTATACCTGTGTGAGATGAGTCGTGACTATTAAATCATTATCATTGGTTTGATTGACTTCTTTCCTGTGTGGACTGAGTTGTACATGGGCTCGAGAGTTGGAGCCAAACTGGAATTTATGACTTAGGTATATGTATGGGAATATACCTAAGTAGGGTCGGTTGATACTTTGTGTTTGTATCTTTCCATTGTGGTTTATCCATTGTGGATTCTGGGAGACCTTCCGGGGTCTCGGGGTACCTACTGAGTATCGTATACTCACCCCTGCATGGGCTATGCCCACACTACGTTGTGTTGGATGCAGACGACGAACAACACTAATCGAGGTGGAGGCTTGTGGAGCTGGACGGTACTAGGGGGTGGACCACTCGATGGGACGTCCACTGAGGGGACGACCAGACCCGAGGAGTTGAGGAGACCATCAGTACCCACCCTTCAGGTGGGATATCCAGAGTATGACTCAGTGGTTGCTGCTTTACTTTACTTTTGTTGTACTTTTGTTTCAGTTTTACTGTAATTTTAGTTGGGTTTGTATACTGGTCCATTTACATTTTAGCACTTACTTTTGTACTCAATTTACTTAGTTCTTACTTCAGTTGTGTACTCTTTTGTGTTTGTTTACTTTTATAAAGGAAATTTATTCCCTTTTTATCATTATTTATGCCTTTGGTGATAGTCTCCAGCCTCTGGCCTATGGAAGGCGGGCTTGGGGTAGTCACAAAACGGGCCCCGAGGACGGGTCGTTACAGAATGCCCTTCAGGTATGTGGAAATTTCAGTGGGATACAATTTTGAGAGGGTATCCAGGTTGGGTTTCCTATATTTTGGTATCATATGTGGACTTTCTATAATATTCCTTATCTGGGGATGTTTGGTAAAATGGATATAAGGTTTCTGGAACTTGAGAGGTAGGTTGAAATGATTTCCTGGCCAAATCTTTCAATGATGAGACTTTATTCTCCCTATGATGTTGTGATGTGTCTCTCATATTTTATGTTCATAATCTTAATATCAATTGTTTCTTCTTATGGTTTTCTGGTTTGAACATTAATTATTATATTGTAAGATCATTTATATTAATCTAGTCTGTAGGAATATGCCTCCAATATGTGGTCCATGATTTTATTAGGAGGATACAGTGGATTCTCCTCAAAATACTCTTATTATAAAAGATAATCCTACCGAGGTGATCATGTGGGAAGTTCATAATTTTGAAAAATTATACAATAAGTCAAGACCATAAAAAATTAAGGTTCAACTATGATTTGGATGAGAATGGGATCATTCACATTAGTTCTTAGGTTAGAATCCATCGTCCTTTAAGGGTATGAATGAACTTCAAGAAGTAAAGGATACATGTGACAAGATTTATTAGATCTTAAACATCCTCTATATTCCTGAGATTGTTTTGGCAAATTTTGTGGTGTTCATACTTGAGGTTCCTAACAAGTGACGGTGGGATTCTATTGTATAGGAATATTGGATTGTGTGATTGTACTAGAAGGGTTTGAAGTCTCTCTTATTCCAAAAGTTTTTTCTAGAGTCATTGATTATTGAGAAGGATCTGGGTTACTCTCTTTATAGCAGGGATAACATTCGGTGTTGGTGTACAACAATTGGTTTATTGATCTAGACCTTTGCTTCCAAGAGGTAGAAAAGAAGGACCCTCTAAAGGATTAGAAGTACCTGTAGGATATGTGAATAGATATATGATCGTATGTATTTATGACAAATCATTAGACCTACTTGGAGATGATAAACATAGAGATGATATCATAGATGAATATTTTAGGAAAGGTTGGTTATTCTTACCCTTCTTTTCCACCTAATTGAAGAATCAGCAGAGAATAAGAGAAAAGATGAAGGGTCAAGATCCTTGATGGAATGGTGGAGGTGGTTCCCACTGGCAGGCTTCCTATGAACCTTTTGTTATGTCATGTAGTGTTCCACTAACATTATATTAGTGTGGATGGTCTAGGAACACCCAAAATTCACTCCTTGTGTATTGAAATATGTGAAAAAATTGGATGTAATGTTAATCTTAATTGTTTCTATCAGTATTTTTTTACACCTCATTATTGTAATAGATCATCAAATATAATGGCAATTGCAGCACCATCATAGGCATTAATGACTACAATGCTATATCTATATGCCTCTATGGAGATTCAACTTCATGCACATGATGATTTCTAGTAGAGGTAGATATAGTTCCAGTGATATGAATAGGCACAAAATTTATTTCATATTTAATAGTGATTTCTTTATTTGATACAAGTTATTCCCACTAGTTTATATCTATCCATTTTTTTGATATTTTTAATCATCCAACAAAGCTCATTTCCTCATTTATGGAGTTAATGATACCCCTTGGCAAGTGGAATGAGTAGGGTTTTATGTCCTTGTTCACTATTGATGGTTGATGAATATTTAGTCTAGGATTTAATCCTTCTAGAAATAGATTTGTTTGACATCATCACCAGGATATATTGGCTTATTGCTTATCATTCTAATATTGATTATTACCATATGCATGTTTCATTTTCTATAGCTGGTGGGATCTAATGGGTATTTTAGAGAGATTGGGATCCAATGATTGTTTGTATTGGACCCTCCCACCCATAGATTAGGTTTTTTCCATTTTCTTTAGCAGTTCAGCCTGATGAAGTTTCTTATATTGTTGATATTCCCATTTTTGTTACAGATCTTCCCAATTTTTTCCCATATTGTTTCTTTAGTCTTCATATACATAGGTTGATAGATTTTATGATTGAACTGTTGTCGGGTTCATAGCAGATTTCAATACCTTTTTATCATATGGAACTAGTGGAGCTAAAAATGAACCAAATTTAGTTGGATAACCTGGTGTTGAATGGTTTTGTTCACTATAGTGTGTCACCATGAATATCCCCTATTCTCTTTTATAAGATGATAGATGGTTCTCTTAAATTGTCTGTAGACTATCTAAAGTTGAATTAGTTAACGATTAAAAATAAAAATCCTTTTCTCCATGTGGATGATTTTTTTGACCAGTTAATGGGTGAAAAGTGGTTTTTGAAGATTGATCTTTGATCAGGTTATCATTATCTATGTTTCTTGAGTATTATATGTCAAAGATAGATTTTAGGATAAGGTATGACATTTATGAATATGTAGTGATTCCATTTTTTTGAATAAAAACCCTATATTTTTAGTGGCTTTGATGAATCATATATTCTATCAGTTTCTAAACACTTTTGTGGTAGTGTTCAGGGATGATATTTTGGTTTACTTGAGATCTGAGAATGAGAATGAGAACCATTGGAGTTTTCTTCTCAAAATCTGATGGAGTACCCATTTATATTGAAATATTTTTAAATTAAATTTTAGTATCAAATAAGTTAAGTTCTTAGGAAATGTGATATCTAATCATTTCTGATCAATTGATCTTGGGAAGGTGATGGTTATTTTTTCATGGGAAGAGACCCAAAACATTTTTGATGATGAGTGATTCCTTAGTCTTACAGGATATTATCAATGGTTTATAAAGGGTTTCTAAAAGTTGGAATCATAATTAACTAATCTTACCAGAAAAGGGGTAAAATTCTTCTGGGATGAAAATTTTTAGTCTTCTTTTGAGGAGCTAAAATGAATTCTGACATTAGCTCATATCCTGATCTTAACTGAGCTGGGTAAGAGGTACATAGTTTTTTGTGATTCTTTTGGTGCTATATTAGGATGGGTGCTTTTGTATGATGATCATGTATTGGCTTAAAAATCTCCCCAACATCAATCACATGAGATGAATTGACCCACTCAATATTTAGATCTTTTCGCAATTATGTTAGAGATAGGTTCACAGTCTTTTCTAACCAAAATAGTCTAGGATATATATTTTATTAGAAATACTTGAATCTAAAAAATAGATAATGGGTTTAATACTTGCAGAATCTTGACATCAGGATCACCTACAACCCGGGGAACAGTAATTTCATTGCATACACTCTTAGTATGAAAGTTCCATTATTTTAGATATATATTTTAGATTTACTTCAAGGTCTCGTAGGAGTCTCTTGGAGGTTATGGGTACTCAATTCATGTTGAGAATATATTATCACACACAGAATGAAGGGATGATATATCATGCTATTCAGATCCTAGAGGATATTCTTTGTTCTTTCATCTTATATGGTTGTGGATCATGGGATAGACATCTAGTACTATTTGAGTTTTTTATAACAAAAAATATCATTAGTCAATTAGAATGGCTCCATTTAAGGATTTTCATGGTCACCAATAGAGATTAACACTTTATTGGGAAGAGGTGGGAGAAGCCTCTTTGGCAAGACTAGATCTTTTTTAGGATATGTTAGAGATGATTCAAGACATATGCCGATGACTGGATACATATCAAAGCATCCAAAAATAGTATACAGATCAGTAGTGTTGTCCATTGGAGTTTTCCATTAGTGACTAGGTTTTCCTAAACTTTTATCCTTGATTGGGTCAATGTCGACTTAATAATTAGGAAAAGTACGATTCAGAGTATGTGGGACTATTTTAGATCATTGATCTACTTTGGAATGTTGCTTATAAATTGGAAATTCTATTTTATTTGATAGGAATTCATGTTTTTAACCATATATAATAGTTTATGAAATACGATACTTATCCCTCTCACATTTTTATTTTGGAAGATATTGAGTTGGAGACAAATGTTTCTATTATAGAGCATCTATTAGATATTATTTAATCTCAAGTTAATGTCTTTAATGGTATGTCAATCCCATTGGTTATAGTGTAATGGATTCATGGATCATATTCTCATGATATTTGGAAGAATGAGTCATTTATGAGGGGCCAGTGGTCTCACCACTTTTTTTAACATCATTCATCCACATAACATCCCATGGATGGAAATTACTATAGTTAGAAATATATAAAATCTTGTTTCCATGTTTTAGGTAATTATTTTTTCCATTTTCATTTCCATATTTATTTGGGTTCATGTTGGAACTCCCAAAAATAGAGAAAATTTACCAGGGAAAATGGCCTAAAGATTGAGAATATATGTTTTTTTGAATTATTGGAGTCTAGGTTTAAATGTGTTTAATGATTTACAGGTTTCTCCCCATGTTCATAGAATAACATAGATATATTTTGTATTTTTAGGGGAAACTTGCCTTTTTTGGATCTATAGGCGAAATACATGTCAGTTATTGATCAACGGAAATATCTCATGAACCGATAGAAGGTGTGAATATTATACACCATGAATACACATTACATGTTCTGTAATACTTAAATTAGGTTTTTAATAAAAACATGATGTGTTTTTCAGTGTACATGGGTTTCATAGATTACACGATGTGAAAAGCAATTACACCCCATTTAATTGTCATGGGTTGTGGTTTTTAGGGTATTGACCGATGATGATAATTTCACTAGGCAAAAATCTCACCCCCTCTCAGCTTATGAGCTCCCCCAACTAATTTTGGAGTCTTTTTATCCTTCTATATCATTTCATTTAGTGATTGGTCATCATTTTGATTGCAGTTCATTTCTCCGGTGATTAATCCTTCTATTTATTTGTTATTGTTTATTTTCGTATCACCATAAGGTTACATTGTTGGATCTGTTCATATTTGATGATAATAATCTTGATCCTTTCTAGATATATGGTGTGATATTACTCAATAATCTAACCCATGCATTTTTTGTGGTGTGTCATATGTGTTTTTTTAGGTATGTTTAGTTTTCCCCCTTCTACGACTATTTTTAATGAATCAATTATGAGATGTGAGGATTGATTCTTGGAAAAATAAAATATTTAAATTCTTTCTTTTTAATAGATCCCATTTTGGGAATGTTCATCTTGAGTTTTTGTTAGTTTTTTCTACCTCTAGCCTATGTTGGATGAAATATATTGATCAATTTTTTTAAATTGATTTATAAATTAAATGGCATGATTGATTGACAAGTCTTCTTGTGTGTGGAAATTGGTTTTTTGAGAAATGATGGTTTTCCCCCTGTTTTAGTAAAAGAAAAGGTATTTTCAATGCATTGTGAAATGAATTTATGGAGTGGTTTTCAAATAATTATTTTGATTAAATAGTTTGTAAAATAGATAACATGGGAAGCCATACATAATTTGGTGGAAGATGTAGTAATAGAGCTAATCCATTGATATTGTTTGGGGGGGTCACTCAAGGGTTGATCCTATTCTCCCTAGGCCTCTTGTTTTAGGTACTTGTTATATTCTGTTGGGAGGTTCACTTTATAGGATGTTCCACTACTCTCTAGGTTCAATGAATATATCTAGAGGCTTTATGTTCAATATTTTCTATGTCTTGGTTCAAGAGTCACAGATAGCCTAACCTAGTGTGATCCTTTTCATGATGTTACATGTGCTTTTGGATTGAACTATTTTAGCTTTTACTGCCATGGATTGATATGATATGTGATGAATTCTCAGTTTTTAACTGATTGGAACTATTTGATTTATGAAATTCTTTGAAACTGTTTTACCTATATTATTTGGAAATATGGGAAAAGTGGGAGAATAAAATTTTTACCTTGATTTTGATATAAAAATTATTAAATTATTTACCATTCATTGGTTTCATTAATGCTGAGAATTGTTCATATTATTATGTAGAGACTTAATATGGGACACCTGGGTGAGATCATGTTGATCCTATTAGCTCACACCTTGTGCACCCCTTCGGCAGTGCATAAAACATGGTATGTATTTCACTAAAGGGAAATGCAAGGAACCACATTGAGGTAGTGAGGTTTATATCAGCTGATTCTAGGTAGCCGTTTTTTTATGTTGGGAGGTTTCCTATATTATCACATAGAGTATAAAGTTTTGTTAGGTTGTCCTTTGTTATTGGACTTGTCTCTTAGAGATTGTTTCAAATTTTAAGATGTATAGTGTCCACTGTCTTCTTTCAGTTATGGAATATATTCACCTTATATGTTGTCTCTCTCTATTATACATATATATTACATGTTGTTACTTTATGTTAGAAAAAATCATTCCCAATTATATTTTTTTGATTATCAGGTTCTAGTATCTATACCAAGGGGATATAGAACTCCCTTTGGGTTTGTGTAAATTCAGGTTGGGTACCAGTTTGATAGGGTGTCTGGGTCGGGTTCGCTACATGTCTACCCACTTCATGAAAATCCCAAACCAGATACCCCAAATAACACACATTTAATGGACATAAATACATATAAATATGGTTAAGTAATAAGAAGACCACCTACCTTGAACATGGGATTTATCCCCTTCCATTAACCAAAATATCCATCACTATACCAGACTGTGCTATGATCCACCATTTTTCTTAACTTGAAACTAATGCCACAAAACATTATCAATAAATTATAAACATTTATAATTTATTTCTAATTTAAACCAAGGATACATAATTTCCAAATAATCAAAAATTATTATCATGATTTTATGACCATTACCAATGACATTGAAAGGTCTCATTCATCTATCAACATCAAAAAAATCTAAAATCTAAAATCAAATTGATATAAAACCCTAGGAAACTCACTAATAGTTATACCTCTATATAAATGTTATGAAATAGGTGGTGTTCATCCTCATTTAATTTTCATGGGAGTCCACACCATAAAGTCACAACATTATAAGATTATTCCACAATATTCTAGTGGATTATTCTTCAACATCCTAATTAAAACCCACCAAAAACTATAGAGTGACAAAGTGGTGGGTAATAGGGGGAACACAGAAGAAATATATTGTTTCAATGATGAGAAACATGATTATATTTCCTTGAACTCGTAAGGGATAGGGAATAAAATATGGAGGGTAATAGAGACCCCCTGCCTTAGTTCCAACCGATTTAGGGATAAGAGCTTCAATTGGTATTTAAAAAGGAAGGGGAAGAATTACTATTTTACCCTCATTTAGAAAAATATTAACCAAACACTACCAGTTACCTAGTCAGGTTGTACTATATACCCAGTCCCCTACCAACCACATAGTTTATCTCCACCAATATAATGGTGGGGTTATAGGGGTATTGTCCCACTAGAAGGTGGATTTCATAACCAATAACCCAAGATAATGTTCCTAGTGGCCTCTATGTTATAAAATTAAGATTACAAGCCACCCAACCCTGCTCCAAAAAGTAGGAAACATAAAAAACTCCCCAACTTGAGTAACAACATATCCTAAATATGTTCATGTTAAAAAAAATCAATCTGAATGATAATTATCTAATCACCCATACTCAGATACTCTAAAATCAAAATTCCATAAAATCAACCATCCTATAATGATGTGTTTCATTAAAATAGTGATATTTTGAGATTTCTATTATTTTTTATGGATTAAAATCTTACTATTTCGTCAATATATCTTAGAGGTAAGATTTAAGGTGGTGTTATATTATCATGGTTAGAGTTTTCTAATTAATTATCAAAGGAATTTAATGTGAATAGAAATAAAGTGGGATTGTGACCCATCTATATCAAGTTAAATATTTTTCATTGAGTTTTTAGTCTCATTCTATTGTATATTTTATAAGAAAATTTATTTTTTATAGGAAAACATTGTATCTATTAGGATACATTTAATTATACAATGATTTAAAGGATAAAACGTTCTCATTATATTTATTATAATGATTATAGTGGATAGTGTGATAGTCAGCTTTTCAGATCATGCTAATGTGATGTAGATTTATGTAGAATGGTGAACACTGGAAATAATTATGTTTCCTATGGTTGTATTTATTTGTAATTTAGGTTCGTAAATTAATTTATCTTAACTTGTTAAAATTTATTATTGAAGAAGGAATAATGAAAAATACCAATTTTTTTGCTCATTATAACCTATGAAGAGGGTTTTTTGTTTAAAAAATTTAAATGATGTTAATTCACTAATGTCCTTCCCCACTCGATGAATCCATAAGAAACCTAATACACATTAGTATCATTGTATCTTTATAAAAAGCACATATCATGACATTATTTTCTAAAAATCATGAAAAATCCATTTTATTACATTCTTCAAAGTCCCAATCGGATTTTACATAATCTATGAGAATATTGACAATAAATATAACATAAAAACATTATAGATAATGATTCAAAAACTCAATAAAATAGTCGTAATACACTACCAATATAATATTTATTTTATCAAAATAATAATGAGTAGAGTAATATTTTTTAGAGTACTCCAAACCTTGGTGTAAAGATCAATAATCTATTAACCAAATTTTATCGAGGGCTACTCAATTCTCCATTGTCAACTCACTTCAGGAGGGATCATTATAAAATAAAAAAATTATAGATAAAAATTTAATATAATTTATATAATTAAAATGGTAAATTAAAAAATTCAAATAATAATAATAAAATATATAATTAATGTGGCTTGGAGTCTAAAAAAAATTAGTACAATAACAAATGTGGTACCCAGGGAAAAAATAATTCATGGAATAAGAATTTGGTTGAGGGAAACAAACTCAAAAATATGAAGTAAAAAATTTCATGTTTTAATGAAGAGAATATATAGAAATGTATATGCCTTATACAGTTTTTATGACCATTATAAAAAGATAAGTTAGTTATTATGAAATAATATGGTCATTGGAATAATAATTTACTTAATATGAAAAATACCTATTAAAATAGAATATTTTTATTAAGTATTTATTTAATAATTAAATTTTAATTTGATAGAGAATGATTTTACTAAAAAGGATATAAAATTTGGAATTAAATAAATAAATTATGTAGTTTTATAATTTTGATAATTCTGTGAGACAAATCAATACTATATTTAATATAAAAAAATGGTATATGCATAAAATGTATTTTATGAATTTATTATGATATAAAAATTATATAATGACTTGAAATTATCAATGAAATTACATAGTATGTGTATTATATATTAAATTAATTATTCTTAAATACTTTACATAACCTCCCAAATATACTGTAATATTCAAAATATTAATCTTATTTTATTATGTTAAAAAAATTATTTTTGATTCATTATTATGTATTATTAATTATTTACGAAGAATATCAAAATTTATTGGTTTAAATGTATGTAAAACATATTTCATAATAAAATATCATGGTATTGTTTTTAAAACTTATAGTTGGTAAACAATTTGTGTATTTTAGAATAAAAATATTTTATTATAAATAAATCTCGGTTCTAACTAGTAAATACAAATTTTTCTTCTATTTTCACTTAAATATTACTCTATATAATAATGGATCTTCATTAATAATCCTAATGAAAGTTTCACCTCTCATTTAGTAACACAAATATTTCTTCAAGGATATCCTTATACCTTCAAAGATTCTCTATGAAATTTGAGGAATAATCTAAGTAACGTCAGGGTGACCACTAAGTAAGTCATTTTATAACATGATTTATTATTTAATAAAATAATATAATTATATTTTCTTACATTACTATGAATTTATATATTGTATAATATAATTAAATTAAATTATTTTCTTGATGTTTGTTTATGATTTTTTGTTAATCTTATTTCATGAGTTCATAATGTTACAAATATTTTTTTTCTATTTCTAGTAAAACCATTGTATATAATTACGTATAATATCAATTATTTATACTATTATATATATATATATATATTGATAGGGGAACTTTATTTATTCTGAGAAAATATATATCTAGTCTAGCCTTTATAAGGACTTGAATAAGAGTACTTATTATATCATAACTAGTGAATCTTTGGCACAGATTCTAATTGTATTAATAGTTCTTTATTAAAGATTTTTTATCCCTGATGTGAATCAAATATATGTATTACATATATATAATTTTATAATAGTTTATTCTATATCTGTATTTACCATTCCATATATAATGCCTTATAAAATATAATTTATTCAACATGATAAATTTTCTACCAACATATTTATCATCACGGGATTATTCATGATGTCCTTAATAATAATTTCAAAAGATTCCTTTAAATTAGGAGAACACATTTCTCAATTATTATCCTTTTCATTAATGTCTATTTCTTATTGGGAAATATTCTTCATGTAATAGAATATTTTGGTATATTTTTCCATATTCCAACACCAAATTCACTTTAATGAGGGTTTAATAAAATGAATTTTTTAATGTGATGAATGTTTAATTTCTTGTGACCATGTAACATCATGAGTTTTTAAAATAAAAAATATTTAATATCGCATGTGACATGAAACACCAAGCCTAAAATAACCATGATTATTTAAATATAACTATTATAACCTATCCATTAAATTGGAAATTATTAATAGTATTATGAAATATATATAAATTTACTATTTTATATAAATGTTTTTATAAATTTATAGTAAATGAGAACCCAATTTTTAATAAAGACATTTTATTCTTCAAAAATATGTTTTCTTCAAACATTAATTTTATTGATTTTTGAGAGAAATTATTATAATTAGTTTATTGAAATTATAGAAATTAAAAAATGAACACTGTTTTGGAAATCTTGATATCAAAAATAATTTAGGTTAAAATTTTCTTATTTAAAAAAAATAATTGATTTTTCAGTAAATGGTAAAGATTAACGATTTGTAAAATACATCTATTTCATTTCATTATATAATGTAATTAAAAATTAACATTATATTTTATATTTTATCTTAAAGGTAAATATAAAACATTTTATATCTTAATTTATTTAATTTGAATCATATATTTTCATAATTTTAGTATATGTTTATTTTTAAGTTTAAAAACATGGGTTTCTACAAATTATTCTTATGTGAATAAAATTTATCAATTTTAATTACTTAAAATAACCCATAAAAAATATATATTTAAGTGAAATTTATAGTTTATATATCCATTTATATAAATTAAAATTCATATAATTTATATAACTATTTATACTGTTAATATAATATCGTCTTGTGTATGGAAAATGCATTTTTTTTAAATGGTTTTCAACACATTTTTTAATTTTTATTTTTAATTTTATTTTTATGATTACTTGAATTGAATTTTATAAAATGGATTACATATTTTTAATCATAAGTATTAATATTATTAAATAAAAATATATTACTTTTTTCATAATTAACATTAAAAACAGTAAAAATAAATTTTCGTAGTTAATGATAAATTGGGTTCTGTGTGTTACATACTATTGTGATAAAATTAATATGACATAAAAATATAATTTTCAGTCAATAAATTATATTTTATATTTATAATTATTTTTTTGAAATTATCTAATATATATTTTTTATTTTTCATATTAAAGGAAAAATTATCTAGGTAAAAACTGCTAACCGTGGTGGAAACAAAAATGGTAAAAGAGTAAAACTATAAAGGTAAATGGAATAACATGTTTCAATTATTTTTTATATTAGATGTGTTTATTGATATTATAATCACCCCAAAACATAATATATCATTTATTAGTCACATTTTTTATGAGTGACTTTTCCTCATTGAAATGTTTTGGGTGTTTACAAAAATGTCACTACTTCTCAATTATAAAAGATAATATATTATATTATTTAATTCCCAAAAAA
This sequence comes from Viscum album, assembly GCA_963277665.1. Lineage (NCBI taxonomy): Eukaryota > Viridiplantae > Streptophyta > Magnoliopsida > Santalales > Viscaceae > Viscum > Viscum album. Next base: position 1,713,670,364 of record OY728138.1, on the reverse strand, counting down.
GACATTTTTTCACAAATACCTACTAAAAACCATAATTAAATACATTAAAATGTCTTGGATTCCTTATTTTTCTAATAGAACCCTCCATGGAAGGCTTTTATTTCAATCTTAAAGAGGTTTTCTAAAGTAGAGGTATCGTTCTCAACCGATCATTTTGTTCTATTTCATCTTCCACCTCATTAAATTATTATTCACCCATTAATATATAATTAAATAATTAAATCACATATAATTATATTTTATTATTTCAATTTCATAACCTACATCCATTTCCTCTTCCGTTAAATGTTAATGAAATCATCATTCATTTGTATGGGGGATTACCCCCTAGCGAACAAATGAAATTTATTTTCCATCATATCCACACATGAATATTTTTTTCAATGGATTTAATGTATATATATTATATGAATAAAATATATATTATTATAGAAAAATAATACATCATATATTTTCTTTCCCTTCCATTCATTGAATGATGATAGCGTCGTTCGTTGGTAAATGGGTATTACCACCTCCATAATGTAATGTGATTTGTTCTTTATTACCACATCACATAGATATAATATAAAATTGTACATAAAAAAGTTATATGGTATTTATTATATAATTATCATTATGTAATTATAAAATAATACCTTCCTTCTTTCAGCAAAGTTAAAAAAATTAAACGTTACTCAGGCTTACGTGCGACCTACCATCTCTATGATTTTAACATAGCCCATTTTTCATAACCATATTTCATGGGTTGTTTTAAAATTTTAATTGATGTATAAATTTGATAATTATTCCTTGATTTTTATATTTTAGATGATGAAATAATAACCTCATTGACCACAGTCAACCTACTAAATCCATTTTTGACATATGAGGTGAGTATCATTAAAACGTCCAACATAAAATTTATTGATAAAGTAATTGAATATGACATGGTAATAAATTAAATAAAAATAATAATAAACTTTATAAATTACCTTAATCAAGTTAAAAATTAATAAATATTTATTATTCATGAATATAAAGAGCTTATGTGATGAATCATACTTTATGTAAGCGATATGTCTAAGAGACCCTTTTCTTAAAGTTATGAATATTTTATATCTAACTAACTTTTTCTCTCTATTTAATGTTTTTTAATTATTATAAATTTTGTATATATGTATCTCACATATTTTCCTAGATTATTATTTGTTCATTTTATGTTGTAATACCTTCTTTATGTTGATTTCCCAAATTCCGTTATTATAAAATTCAATTTGATTAGGATGTGAGGAAACATTTTGAAACCCATTTTCTTTCCATGGGAAATTATTATGTTTATGCATTATGATTGTCTTCATTTTTATGGAACACATAAAGCATGGACATGTTATGATATTATTACCAAGATATAACTCTAACTAAATGGGTAATGTTTTTTTCTCATGAGATGTTATGTATGGAATTATGGAGTAAACCTAATCCATTATGAGATTTTCCACCGTGTGATATTATCTAGGGGTTATCCTTGAATCATGTTATTACATGTAATATATTAATAAAAAAATTGATTTTTTATGATCTTATTATACTATATTATTTATGTTATGATTCCATGTGATTATACACGAGAATTCTCATTTTTGATATCATGTTATACCTTTGAATAACATGTTATGTTTAATTATCATGCTTATTCCCTTACTATGATTTTTAGTTCACCCATTTATTTTATGTATTAACCAAGTTTATCATATAAAATTTTAGGATATTAAATGTATTTAGTATCTAATTAAGGATAATAGAATAAGGATATCATTTTTTTGTTACTTTTCAGCACATTATGAACCTAGTATTCCAATATAATAGGCCTCACGGTCCTTTTTTGGTATTAATGGGTATTTATGCTGAAACTCATTCAATAATTTTTTAAAAGGCATGTTTCAATATATATGGTATCAAATAAAATTATTAGTAATTTTTTTTTGTTTTTGTATTATTAATATAATACTTTAGTGGAACCCTAGGTATAATTCAAAGAATTGGGAAATATATTGAAATTCTAGTGAAGTTTATCATTAATGGTTCTCATGAAATTACATCCCTGTCTAGATACTATAAGTGGATGTGGCTCTAGAATATTTGTACATAGTTTAAATAATTCAATAATGGAGAATTTTATTTGACATGATCATCACCTGGTGCATGAAAATAGGACTTCTAACACACTTATTTTGACACTCCTAGGGGATATGTTATGAAAATTGACCCAATTTATGAACCATTATGATAGACTAGAAAAACTTATTTGGTTATAAACCATAGTAGGAAACAATTCAATGTATAACCTAGATTGAAACCTAAAGAATCATATTTCGGATATTCTTATAATTTATAATTTATTCCTCATATTTTTATAAGTTTCCTTTTTTATGTTTATTAGATAATGGTATTCTAATCTAATTTCTATTTTAGTTAATGATTTAAAATATGATAACTCATGAAAACAACCCATGTGATAGGAAATAAAATTATTTCTCTAATAATATACCTAACCTTAAGGGATTAGATGATAATAACTTCATAGAAGTATCGAAGAATTATCTCAAGTTTTGAATAAGATCATGAATCATGTGGAACACGCTACTCCTCCTAAGAAAACGTAATTGGTAGTTGAGTATTTTATGATAAAAATGCCTCATACTATGGGTGGGTATTCATATCCAATCATCATAGGACATTGTACTAACTCCATTTAGAATATATTCTCGATCATCCAATGCATAGAGGAAGTGAATGTTGTACTATTTGTTTATCACATTGAGGGATAAGCTGATCGGTGGTGGACACTGATCATGAACACCAATTCCAAAGAGGATATTAATTCCATGGAATAGTTATAATTGAAGAAAATATATTTCAATTAATATTTTTGTTAAATTCTAAATCATAAAAATTAGATAGAGTTCCTTAGATAGAAGAAAACATAAGATGGTTCTATTAGGCTATTTGAGGAAAAATTCATAAGGCTTTCATGGTACGCCTTTAAATTTTTCATCAATAGAAAAATTAAGGTGGAATGTTACTTTATTATGTCAATGTTGAGTCTATAAAAAGCATTAGTGATTTATATTTTTGAGAAATATGAATATATTTTTCATAGTTATCTCAAGGTAGATACAGTGATTGGTTACTATAAGTGGTCTTGTGGGAATAGAAAAAAATGTAAAATGAAGTTTTTATTCGGAGTACATATAGATCAATCTCATTGATCAAAGAAAAAACATAATTAAACTTTTCAAAAGTGTGGAAATAAGAAAACTAGAAATAACCAAATGCTATCTAAGAGATGATTCGAATGTGGAAAAGAGAGGAAATAGGAATATCAGTATTGATGGGAATTGAAGAAACCCAGTAATGTGGAATAAGGGAAGATAGTTAGAATCAAAACTCATTCTGTTGTGTAGTATTTAAACTAAAAAGAACATAGGCATTATTTAATATAATTAACTAAACCAAGGGTTGTTAGAGACAATAAATGACATCAACCTCTATGTCCAGGAATGTAAGGAAGGGCATATGTTATCACTACTACTGAGGTGGATCCAAAAAAAGTGGTGGTGATAGGTATGCCAGTTATTCAATCAATAATAAGTAACATAATTTTTTGATTCTGGTTCCACACATTCTTTCATATTTTTCTTTTTCATTTGAAATATTCAAAAACTACCTCAAAACATGGGGGTTAATTGATCAATGAGATCTAAAAAAAGAGAAAATTTTGGATCCAACATATATAAAACCTCACTAATAAATGTTTTTTGGACTGAATCGTCCATACAAGGGTTATATACCTTCATTTAGTAGAGTTTTATTATATTTTAGTAATGTATTTGTTGTACTTATATAAATCCAACATCAACTAATGAGAGAGGGAGATCACTCTGCATATCCCAATACATCCTATGATTCTATACAAGTGTAAGGAGGATAAAGGATATTCCCTATAATACTATGATCAAGTGTGAATATTATTTAATTCTAAGTAATAATATGTATCTAAAATGATAAAAAAAATGAGATAATCATGCTTGGAGAAATTCCCATTGTGAGGGATTATATTGATATATTCCCTAGAGAGTTGTTTGATCTTCTTCCTCATCGACATGTTGAGTTCTCAAAAAAACATATACATGGATCAATTCCATTATTTAATAATCCTGATATAATAGTCACCATTTAGTTGGAAGATATGATAATGATGTTTTATGAGAATCTATAAAAGGGTTTTATACACCAGAGTGCTTCATCAGGGGGTTCACCAATCCTCCCCATAAAAAAGAATAATGTGTCAATGTACCTCCATATTGATTATTGTGATCTCAAAAAAATAATTTCAAGGAAGAAATATCCCCTACCACAAATAGAACACTTGTCTGACCAACTTTGTGGGGCCCATTATTTCACTATGGTGGACCTTCATCCAAGATATCGGTAATTAAAGGTAAAGAATGAATATATTCCTAAAACATCCTTTTGAACAAACTATAGAAACTAGGAGCTTTTAGTGATGCCTTTTGGACTCACTAATGATCCAACAATCATTGTAGTCTTAATTAAAATATTCTTTAGATATTACCTCAAAAAAATTAGTAGTCCTTATAGATGATATTCTGATATAATCAAAAATTAAGGAGGAGTATGAGATGTATTTATATATTATGATAAATACTTTTCTGAAAGATAATATATATGTAATTTATAGTAAATGAAAGTTCTGGATGAAGTAATTATCATACTTAGGAATATTATCACCAGTAAAAGGATATCAGTGTACCTTCTAAGACAAAAGAAATTGAGAACTATGCAAGACCGACATTTGTACCTGATATATTTAGTTTTAAAGACTAGTGGGGTATTTCTAACAACTTGTGGGAAATGTTTCACAGTTTTCAAACCCACTAACCATGATAACATGGAAGGGAGTGAGTCTTTTTTGTATTATTTAATGTAAAGAAATTTTTTATAAGTTAAAAAATAGGCTTACTATTTTACTAGTCCCCACATTTCCCTCGAATGGGGAACTATTTGTGGTATATAGAAACGATTTAAAGAATTTTTTTGGCTATGTAATAATACAAAACAATAACGAGATATCTTGTGACATAAGTTAGTGGAATGTTCTTGAGAAATATTTTCCAAAACATGACCCAGAGTTGGATACAATGATGTTTTCAATGAAAATCTATTGTACTTATATCAATGGGATAAAGTCTAAAATATATAATGATTATTAATGACTCAAATATATATATATTCATATAGAAAGAGTTTAATATGTTCCAGTGAGGATTGTTAGATATGATCAAAGTCTAGGACTTCGTAATCTATTACCGTCATGGGAAAGCAAACAAAGAGGAAGATGTAGTAAGGTGAAAGGATTCAAAAATTTTATCAAAGATGAGAATTTATATGGATGCAGTCATATTAGACATGAAAAGGATGGACTTGGGAATAATGAAGTAAGAAATATCATCATTCCTTTCTCAAATTATTGATCAACCATTCGCTCTAGAGAATATAATGGATGCTCAAAAATATGATGGTGAAATTATAAATTATGTGGAAGCTATAATAAAAGGGAATCTATAGGTGTTCAAAATTGATGAATAAAGAGTTTCTAGATTTGTTTCATGACTATTATTACCATTAAATACTAAGATAAAAAAGGTTTTGTTGAATTATAAACATAGCTCAAACTTATCTATCTAGCACAAATATGTATCAAGATCTCTGTGAGCACTTTTAGTGATAAAATATTAATAAGAGATCATGTAATATATATGAAATTTTCATGTATTCTAGTAATTAAAAGATGAAAATAAATATTCCAAGGGATTGATGCAACTATTATCCTTACATACATGGAAATGAGAAAACATCACTATGGGATTGGTTACTGGACATCCAAATATTTCAAGAGGAAATAATTCCATGTGGGTTTTTGTGGAGAATATTATAAATACTACTCACTTCATTGAAATTAATGAGGAATTATCACATGATATATATATGTATATCATAGTGGTTTTGAGGCTTCATAGAACACCATTGTCTATTTTTTATGATTTAGATATAATATTTACCTCCATGTTCTAGAAGATTCTCCAACATGATCTTAATACTAAGTTGAAATTAAGTATATCACATCACCCCAAACTAATGGAAAATAAGAGTTTACTATTAAGACATGGGAATATATTTTGAGATCATGCACGATGGAATTCAAAGGAGTATGGGGTCAAAATCTTCCACTGGTTGAGTTCTCATACATTAATAACTTTTAATCATGCATCCAAATGGAACCTTATGAATCCCTTTAAAACAATTAATGTTTCTATAAATAGTGCATATTACTATTTTTTTCAAATACCATCAATTATTTTCATTAAATTATGTAATAAAAAAGTACCATTATAAATATTATTTCATATTAAATTTTCATATTAAAAATTTTGTGCTCTATGTTTTCCATTTCAATAATAAATTTTCATTATTAGGGTATAAGTTTATTTTTATTCTTAAAAATGGAGTTTTTTGAAAACTATTTTTAAATGCATAAATTTTATCCTCTTAAATTAGTTAAAATAATCCATAATAAAGAAATATTTAAATGAAATATATATATTATATATATTTTTTATTAATTTAAATTAATATAATTATTTTTACCTGTCATATAGTTATTATAAAATCATCTTATGCGTAAAAATGAATATCTAGATAAAAAATTATGACACGTTTTGTAGGTTTATTTTTAAATTAAATTATACAAATTATATTAACAAAATTTGATAAAATGGATAAAATATATTTAATAAAAATAAATAGTATAATATATTTAGGTCAAATTATTTTTTGGTAATAACTAATAGTAAAAACAATAAAAATAAATTGTTGCAACTAATAGTAATCCATGGTTTTGTGCATTACATTCGCTTATGTTAACATTAATTTTCTACATATATTATTTTTATTTCATAAATTGGGTTTTATATTTTGAATCAGTTGGTCTAAATTATCTAATAAGTCTCATTTTATTTATAATCTTAATGAAAAACATACATAGGTAAAAACTGCTTACCATGGTGAGAACTAAAATAATGGAAGTGAGTATCCATAAAGGTAAAAGGGATAAAATTTTTACTTTTTTTTGTTGGATGTGTGTATCATCCATATCATCCATTTGAATCATCATTTATCAATTTTTTTAGAACATTTTTTTGAGTGACTTCCTGATATTGAATATTGTTGTGTATTTACAAAAATGTCACTCCTTCTCACTTATAAATGGGAAGCTCCACTTATATTTCCTTCACACTTAAATAGAATTTTTGTTAAAACAAGAACAATAAAAATAAATTAATTAATTAAATTACCACATCATATAATCCTTTTATTTATTAGATAACCAACTGTGGAAGGCTTTTGTTGAAAACTAAAAGAGGTTGTCTGAAGAAGAGTTATTGTTCGTAACCAAGGGTTTTGTTTTATTTCTTCTTACACATCCTTGAAATTTTATTCAAACATGATAATATAAAAATATTGGTATCTTTCATATAATTATATTTTGATATTTTAATTTTATAACCTACATCCATATCCTCATCCATAAAAAGTTAAATGAAACCATCATCCATGTGCACGATAGACTACCGTCTCGGGAAATGATATTTTTTTCCCATCATCACCTCCCACAGATATTTATGATGATGTATTTAATAGATATATATTATATTAATGAAATATATATAATTATTTAAAATTAATATATGATATATTATCAAAAATTTCCATTCATATGAAGATGATAATGTCGTTCCTGTGTACATGCAGATTACCACCTCTATGAAGAGATGTGATTTTTTAATCATTACCGCATCACATGGATGGTATATATAAGTATATTTAATGGAAATAATATTGTATTGATGAAATAATTATCATTTTGTAAATATATAATAATACTTACCTTCTTTCTATCATGATCGTTGAAAAATATAATTGTTACTTATATGTACGTACGGCCTAGAATCTCTTTGATTGTAACATTGTTCATTTTTTGTAACCATATTTAATGGTTATATTTCAAACTATAATTTATGGATAAATATTATAATTATTTCATTATTTTTATTCTGTAGATGATGAAATAATGAACTCATTGACTATAGTCAACCCACTGAATGCATTTTGGGAATATGATATGAATATCATCATAACAGTTGGTGGAAAATTAATTAATTAAGTGATTAAATATGAAAGGATAATAAATTAATTAAAAATAATAATTAAATTGAGAATAGATATTAATAAATAAAAGAATTAACATAATTTTATTATTTATGAAGATAATGACTCTACGTGATGAATCAGACCCGAGATAAGTGATATTTCTAAGCCACTCTTTTATTCAGGTTGTGACCATTCTCTCTCTAAGTCACTCTATCTTTATCTTTAAAGTTATGTAATTTTTCACACCCATAATTATGCACCAATAAATGTTTTGTCAAGTATCTAATAATCATAAAGCCTATGAAAATACGATTCATTTTTTTTGCATGAAAGACTTAGAGGTGGAATTCTAGAAGAATAATGGTTGGGCTTGGGCTTTCATTTTTATTAGGGTGAACATTATGAAACTTGTTTTGCACCTTTTAAAATATATTTTTATTCTAATTATTTAAGGTATAATTTAGGAAAAAAATTAACTAACCAAGATAAACAACCAGATATCTCAGCCAAGGGAATATGTGGGAGTCACCTTAACCATGCCATGGGAGCCAGCTAACTATCTAGCCGATCAATGAGTCTGTGAGAGAGCATAACTTTCACGGTGAGTGCACAAGGAACATGTTGGTGTTCCTAGGTGAGATGTGAAATGGGTTGAAATGATTACTAAGGGAATAGGTTCATGTGTTTTTGGTTCTGAAACCACTTTTAGCTCGATGACTGGATTATACGATGAATAATATTAAGCACTCACTGATCAAGCATAAAGTTGATGTGGGACAACAGATATCATAGGAACTATTCATGTGTTAAAAACTTAGTCATCGAACATGGTCTTCATGATGTGGCTATTCCCAATTGTATGATCAACTATACCCATCGTCTTCAACCTCAAAAAACTAATCCCATTTAACATCGACACTCCAATTCTTGTTGTCCACTATGACCTTTTGTATACATAAATCAAGCCTGATATAACCAAATCATCCTCGATGCCCCAAATCCATGCATGTGGATTTTTTTCTCATAAATACCATTACATTTAAGAAAAAATGTATCAAATAAATAGAATTAATCCATCAAATTAAGCTAATAAATCCTTTTTTGAAGCCACTTCATGATGTGGAATGGATTATGTGGTTGATTAGAGACAATCAATGATCCATCCCGAAAACATGTGACATTGAATAGAGAAATGTAAATAGTCACTACTGAAATGTCATGAACATCATAAAATTTTAAATGTGCACTCACATAATTCATTATGGATCATAATAATCATGTATCCACCATCGTGATAAAGTGAAACTAATCATTTGAAACTAGCTAACCTCCTCTGCCTCAACACCGTGCATGCTTCCATTATTAGTACCTTATAGAAAATATCTACCCCAAAGATCCAATTGAATAGAATTTTATCACATGATATTATTGAATCCATCATGATTCATATCATGTATTATGTGATCAAGGTGATGATTATAATGTGATTCAAGCTGATGTCACCGGGTTTTCCTAATGAACAGCTTATCATTCCCATCACAAGAGCCTTATTCATTTGGATTTTTATTCATTTGTTCTCATGATTAATTTAAGAGTTCATCCGATAATATCCCACAATAAATAACATGAATCCATCTTCAACTATATTCTTTCTAATAACATGAATTATAGTCATGTTGTGGTGATTCACGTCTTGCATACATGTAATGTTCAAAAAAATAGCCTGCCAATAAAACCGATCATGAAATAACATGATTCATTCCTAAAGGTCTATATGGTTTCTGGGTTTGAGGTATGATGCTCATTTTAATCCATTCAGATTTCATTATGGCTTCACAAAAAAGAACATAACTCCTTATCATGAGATACTACCATCATTATTTCATGTAAAGCTCTCTACTGCCTCATGGCAGTGCACATAATACCGTCGCCATGAACTGTGGGAAGAATTTTTGATGACCACATTCTATATAATCCTTTTCGTTCTTTTAAAAAAATTGAAAATATATTTGGGTCATATGAAGGAGAGATGATGAAGGGCTAAGTGGGTAAGGGACATATATAGGGAAACAAATTATATATTTATTTCATAGGGACTTTCTATGTAATTATGGTGTCCATAGAATGATGCCCTCAACATGATCACTTTATTTTATGAACATCATATGACACTATATTTTGAATCCCTAGTCTTGGACACTCTTATAAGACTTCATGATAAGCATTTATGTAGTCACATGATTCCTCACAAGTATTGTGACTCCTCTATGAAAATCATTGGGAGGGAGGCCATGAAATGAATATGCCATGAAAATTTTTTACATTCATATTAAAGTAATATTTATATCCCACGCAGGTCCTTGTAAAAACAATGAAAACACCCCTAGGAATGCATATAAACCTATGGGCATACACTCTCTTTTTCGATGATAACCCTGGGAGGTTCGACCATGATGTGAACCCTTGGCCATGTCCTCCCCCTATGAAAATTATTTTCCATGCATACTTAAACATGATACACTTTAAAAGGTTTCATCAACGATAGTATTTTATTTCTTTTTTAGGCTCGTGATCATAGACATGTTTAGAATACCCCATCATGTGACTCTCTTAAGATGATGCTGTAAAAAAACTCCCTTGTCTTGTAATTACCACATGTATCCTTGGACATGTTAGATATAGTCAAAAAATTACCTAGGAATGTCATCCCTAGTCACGTGAATGTACCTAGACATGTGAGAATTATCATGTGACATCCCACAGACTTTTCATTTTGTGATGCGACAACCCATGGACAAGTCAGGATGATTATGTGAAGACATCCAAGACAAGTCAGGTTGATCATGAAAAGACATACTAGAAAATATAGGTTGATCATATGAATGAATATAGGATAAGTAAGGTCCATCATTTAATGAAATCCCAAATAATTTTTGTTTATCATGTAATGCTATCCTAAAGAAGTCATGTTGATCATGAGAAGAAATACTGGACAAGTCATCCTGGTCCTGCGATTGGCCCTGGACATATCTAATTCAATTGTGTGATAAATCATGGACATGAAACCATTGATCATGAAAAAGGCCATGTAAAAGTTTGATTTGGTCATGATAAAAACAATCCTCATGTTAGGAAGACACCCTTGGATTTGAATCCCATGTCATAATGACAACCTAAACATGCCAGGAAGACAATCAAGACATATAAGGATTAAAATCAAGAATTGTTTGGTAGATAGTCAAGACAAGTTAGGAAGAAAATAAAAACGCATTGTGAAGATAATAAATGCATGTTGGAAAGACTATAAAAACATTTTGGGCATAAAATCAAGACATTTCAGTCAGACATGTCTACTTTATCTGGAAGGAACACTTAAAAATACACCATGAAAAATTCTGACCGTGAACCTTCGGTCGAGTCCCCCTTTATAAAGGGATTCTCCTAAGGGTTTAAGGTTAAAAACTCATGCAACCCAATTTTTTTCATGATCTCAAACATGTTATCTATGTCATACCCTACATATTTGATAGAACTTCCATGGTAATCATCTCTCTTTATTCCCCAGGGGAAAAATAATGAATATGGAAAAAATGGATTCCATTCTAGTGTAATTACCTAACATTCCAAAACCATAGGGATAATAATAATCCCTTTAATTTTAATCATATATCCTAACCCATTTTTTATTTATGAATAACTAAAATATGAGAATTATAATTCCTATACACACAGGATACGTTTAACGTCTTCATAAGGACCATTCTCTAATGAACATCCACCATAGTGTAAGTACCTTCTTGTACAAAATATTCATAACTAATTAGACCAAATTCATCCATAATTCCACCTTCCTTACACATACATCAACAGAATATTGGTAAACTTATACAATGGAATCCTTTCAAGAATAATCCCTAACCATGCACTCAAGTACCTTGAACCCATGAGTGAGTTAAAGATGAAGTGAACTACAAGAACTATGATTCTTATTATAAACAGTATATGTAAGATTACTTTATAAGCCCTGAGATCCATATTATATTCTCCACAAGATAGGTAAGCATACCAATCTAAGAGAAACATTAACATATAATTCCCAAAAAAATCTCTCCTATGATGTGTTCAATCCTCCATAATCTCTTGTTTCTAACACTCATCATAAATCACATGATCTTAGAGACCAGAAATAATTTTACAAATAGAATTATATGGATTCCCCATTGTAAGCCCTTAATTGGGAAATAATCTTGATTACATCTCATATTCATTCAAGGGGTCATACTCATGATGAGTCATTTTAGGGAATCCTTACATGTTTACTTCCAACTCAAAGACTCTATTATCACGTATTTCAAAACGAAGACACCCTTAACATGAAATATATGGAATTTTTTTCCTGTATTAATAGGAAACATAAGATGAATCCTCCAGGGTTGATCCCTATAATAACATCCAAACAATATGATGTTTAATTGAAAGTTATAGTTCTATCAACTAACCTTAAACCCTCTCAAATAAACTACATGGGTTTTTATTTCTATTCTCTTTGGATACATAGAATACCTCATACATATTCAATCTCATCCCCAAGGTACCAACAACCTTCCTAGATAGAAATGAACCTCGTAGATCCTGAACATGGATATAAACTAAATCATCATAAATTAAGAGTATAACAATGGATAACCTATAAAACACATATTTTTTACAATAAACACATGGTTTTAATCAATTAATTATCATACGGGTCACTAGAATATTATAGGGGTCATGGAAAAGATTTAATTAACATATCTTAATCTATGTGAGAGTACCAAAATAGTTAATAATTACCCCAAAAAGTTTTTTTTTGAGTCTGACCTCACATCTTTTAGACCAATGTGATGTCCTAATAATTGTTGGGTTTGAAATCCTAATTGACCACTTACCTTCATAAATAAGTTTTATTCCATTTTATGGATGAAAAAATCATTGAATGGTTATATTAAATGAAAAATATAGTAAACCCAAAAAATATTATTGTGCAACCACCATAAATCACCCACAATCGAGCATCGAAAAAGACCATCCAATTTTGTTGGGAAAATAATAGTGAACCTCATGAGAAATTCATTAAATTTATCATCCCATTCATGGTTAAAAATGATAGACTACCCAGTTCCCATTATGCCATTTTGTACTTAATTTTTTAGGTAAAAAATGGTTAACATGATGTGAAATAGAATCAATTTACCAAACCTATCATAAAATAAGGTACTATATATTTATCCATTAACTGTGAAAGTAATTTATCAAAAATTTACTCTTATATATTATACTACACTAATAAGATGTATTGTTTCTTCTCCAAAACTTCTTAGATTACTTATAATCTGAATGGAATTGTTAAATGTTCTAATATATTTCAGATTACTGGAAAATATGGTAATGACTGCAGAACACCTTAAGAGATTGTGAAAAACTGGGTGACAAAATGATGATTGGAATCATCTTCCATGGAATCTTTGTCCCCAAATCCTTGATATACACTATAAACAATGAAAAACCTCCAGTTCTAGTTGGTAAATTTATTGGACTCGATGTACAGACTCAATGGTTCCATCCTGAATTTGGAATCATCTCATTAAATTCTCTAGAAGATAAATTCACATAGGTCTTATTTCCCAAGGAAGGTCACATAAGATGAGGTGGAAATTTTTTCCACACTCAACCAATTTGGGAGCTTATCCTTAGAGCAAAACAGAAAATACCTTTCCAACCTATGGGAGGTGGATAGGGACACTCACCATGTTAACACTACTACTTAGGAGATTTCTATGAGGGCTTTGATCCATTCTGGTTATCATCATCGACATATGTCCATGATCCCACAAGGATATGTATAGGAGTTATTTTACCACCCCAACCATCCAAAATGGGGCATCTGATATGAGATACCACTGGGGTATTCAAATAAAGTAACTCTAGTGCAGTATTATATACTTGTTACCACTAATCTATCTAATACCCAATTGTGTATCCTGACAGTGGCCCATAATTAATCATATATCATCATTATCCAAAATCCTATATCTTCATCATAGATAGCTTTGAAAATTATTGAATCCATGGGAGCACCCCATACCATAGTGCTGGGGAAATTTTTATCATATTTTACCCAAGGATCATCTTTAATACAGGCTCTAACACACTAAATAGTACAACGGGTGCCAACCCACCAAATAGTATAGTGGGAACTAACCCATCAAATATTAAAATGGGAATTGACCAGTAAAAGTGTACAATGGGAACCAACCCATAAAATGGTACAACGACTTCCAACCGATCAAATTTTATAGAAGGTGAGGTACCGTTAAATAGAATATTGGTCACCAACCAATCAAATGAGATACTCCATTGAAGGGGAATATAATCCCGCTTATGTCTTGATAAATTTGATATTAATTAAATCTAATGACTTCTCATAGGATCCATAAGAGTACACTCCAGAAACTTATATTCATACCCAATTGTATTCATTTGAGTGACAACATGTTGTCCCACATTTTGTCTCCAAAAAAGGAAAAGAGGGGCTGAATGGCATCTTTCATGCATTTGAAGAATGTATTATCAAATGTTTCGGAGTTTCAGAGTACAATATCAATAGTTCATAAATCCATTGGTAATAGCGTATTTAGTCTCCAGGGTCGACAATGAGACTCCCATAATTAGTTACATACACATCCAGTGATATAGGAAATGATGCATTCATGGCTCCTTCCAATCCCCCATTAAGGAAGAAAAAGATATTTATGTGGAGGGGCATATGACACAAATATAATGAGATAATATGGATGTATGTGAAATAATTGAGGTAATAATCCATGGATCCCTTTTAAGGAATTATAGATCATCTGTTTTCTAGAGAGGTCTCCCTTTAAGTGAAGTTCCCATGTCCACAGGGTTGGGATAACTTCCATATTTACCCCCCTCATAGGGTCTTTTCCAGAAAACATATAACCTCATATATTGCTACAATTCATCCAGGATATTTGGGTTCCTTTAATCCGTGGGAAGAATCTACGTCCTCCATGGACCCTAATACTTCAATGAATACTCGTCGACAAGTAACAAGTAGGGCTCTGAACCCCAGACTCAAAACATATCCATTTTACCAATCCAATAGAGGTATAGGTAGCATGCAGGAGAAGATGTGTGGTATCTTATCTCTTTTTGATAGATAGTGAAGTGTATATTTGTTAGATTTGGTGTCCTAGGACCAAATATTTTTACATTGATTACATGAATATTCTATTTATTGCATGTTAATAAAAATTATTATTACATGTTGTTTATAGTTCTATAAGACTCTAATGTAATAATTTCCTACAGTATATAGTGCGTTGATAAGGTCATAATAGTTCCCCACTATGATGAGAACCTTAAAGTGTTATGAAGATATTCTCAAATAATGTTATCTAGTTGGATAATGTACTATAATGGGACATATAGTACATAGACTATCTGGTGAGAGTACTCATAAGGACATGAGGATTCTTCTAATGACATTTTCACTTAGTAATATCCAATATGGGAGATTATGATAATATAACTATTGGTGAGAGTTATTTATGTTTTTTTGTCATCAGATATTCCTATCTATGAGAACATGTAATGGTCCTCAGACTTTAATATTACTATTTATTCATGGTACAAATTTCGTACATATAAGTATTTCTCAAACTGTGATGATAATAGTTCATGGAGAAGTTGGATATGTTGGGTGCATCACAAGTGACATGCCATTAATGAATATTCCAAGGAAGTATTTTCCCTTCCATATTTATGGAAGCTGATATCTCTACCCTTTGATTGGAATATATCCATCACATTAAATTTCATGGCCATGGTGTAATGACATGTTTATTTCAGATAGTCAAAGAATGACATATTTAGCATATAGGTTGGTGAAACATATGTGAAACCTTCTTGATGAGATATTGTCGTAAATGGATTATATTACATTGGTAGAGTTCATATGGGGTGGCCAAAATTGCGAAATTAATTTCTTTATCTTGGGTGGCTTGACCCGTTTCTACAAAGTAATCATGGACTTTAGGCAATCCCACCTAATGATAATGAGAAACAATCCTCTAGGGTCACAAACTGAGTGTTTCTATTGATTTTGATTAAATTATATTTTAGTTAAATTTTTTGAATAAATATTATTCTCATATCTAGGTAATAATTTCTTTCAATTTATATTTATTGCATAAATTAAAAAAAACATTTATTTTTCAGCTTGTGAATAAAATATTATTTTATTTATTGAATATTCTAATAAAATTTTATTCTCTATATTTTCAATAAAGTATTTATTTATAAATAAAATATTTATATTGTTGTTCAATAAATTATATAGGAGTTTGAATGGGCCAAGCCCTAGTCTGGTAGCAAATATTAATTAACAAGACCCTTATATAAAATTTTTTATTAAGGAATTTGGTGTGGGACACAAAATAATAATATTATATTTATTAATATGTGAAATGAAGTTTATTAATTTTAATAAATGTTATTTAAGGGACTGTATACAATTAAATTATAGTTTATCTTAAAGTATAAATCTATAAATAAATGTATATATCATTTGGGTAGAGCATCCAGAAAATTGAGAATAGAGTATTGTTTTTTATAATAAATTTTCTCTCAACTATTCCTTAAATATCCCTCTAAAAAATGAGATATGAAAGATATATTTCTTCATGAATTAATAATTTTCAACCCAGAATGAAAAATACAAGACATTCAATTTTTTTTTGCAAGTACTCAGAGATCGAGTGGTCTTACTTAGAGATCATAGGAGCACATGTTGATCACTGCTAGAGAGATTCTATCCTTAGATCCTAACAACATAATGAATGAAATATAAAAGGGTATTTTCATATGATCAACATCCACCAATGAAGATATTTACTATGACCAAGTATTTATTTATTAAAATATTAAATAAATTAATTATAAATTTCATATACAATATCTTCACTCTTGGATTTGGGAATCAATTATTAAAAGAAATTTTAATATATCACCAACCATTTCATGCATCCTCTACTCCCAGAACCATAAATATTCCTTCCAATAAAAACATGTACCTATGTACCTTGATAATTCAATGGAGGGTGATTTGATAAAACATTAAACAATAAGGAAGCTGAGTGTGAAATGGTTGACCAGCCATGAATATTACTTCCCCTACCACCAATGTATTGGTCACACAATAGAGGTTTGATATATAATTAAATACTACCTAGATATAAAAGTAAATTAAATCATAATAAAGTTATTGGATCTTAAAACTAATGAAATATGAATAAGAGTCATACAATCTCCCCTAGAAATGCATCCCTCTTTACAGGTTTCACCATGATATTTCCTGGTCACAATACATTAAACTTCATGATACATCTTAGTCATATAACATTAACCTTCATGATACATCCTTGTCATATGATGTTAAAAAAAATATCATAGTCTCATGTGTTAAACATTATGATATGTCATGGTCATGTGACACTAAACTATATGATACATCCTTTTTTCATGATGTTAAACTGGACAATATTTCCTTATTTCGTGATGTTAAACTGCAATAAATGTTCTAGTCAGATGAAATGAAACTGCATGAAATGTCATAGTCATATGATGTTAAAATTCATAACAAAATCATTTCCAAATGACGTGTAACTCTGTGAAACACATAAAAACCATATGAGAATAAACAATGAATTATTTAAATCAATGGAGTATATCTTTAGCTTCAATTAGAAATTATAGATTCCAGTAGTACCACCAATAATGTAAAAACATGATCACGGTAATATAAATAAACCAATACCCCTAAGTCACATGTTGAAGGTGTTACCCAAAATTTCACCTCCCCATAAAGTCAAATCTATGAATCAAGGACACATTATCAAATACATATATTATAGAGGGTTGTCTTATATCCTTGCTTCCACAAAAAATCCGATTGACATGTTTTAGTGACCACCAGTGAGAGTGCACATATCCTTTCTGACTCAAGAAAATTCATATCACGAAGATCAAGCTAAAGCCTCATTTGGGGATCTGACATTTAATTTTCAGTTCATGATTATCCAAAAAGACACATCAAAAAATTACCTTCTTATAAAACCTTAGATTCATATACATGAAGTGGTAACATAAAATTTTCATCAATTCTTGAAATACCCCATATGTGGGAAGGATCACATACAACATTGTGATATTTTCCCATTAAATTCTTGTGATTCCATAAACATTGGGACAAGGTTGTATAAAAAGTACAGAAACCAATCAATGGTGGATGATGTTATTTAGGTTGCATCCCCAAATGGCTTAGAGACAACCCAAGTGAATCCCTGTAGTATTCTTGGTAGAAACTATGTGCTCCCCATAAACATGATTTATGAAGCATATTTAATTCCATTAATCCTTCATGAGCCCCATTCATCATTGAAACATTTCCATGTGATCGAATTCACATCAACTGGAAGGGATGAAAAAAAAGTTGATCAAGCTAATGAATTTTCCAGATATAATAATTACATCATAGAATCATTAAATATTGATGATTCCCCTAATATATTCCTTATAACACAAGTTTTCTAGTATCTTCCTTCCCCTAGTGGCAACATAAAATAAAGTAAGAATACATAGAAACTATTTGTAGAGACTCTGGTATTTCAGGACGACAACATCTCTTCCCATGGTCTCACTTAACTCAATAGTGATAGAGATTCTCTTCTATTACCAACCATATCTAAAAATGAAATTGTATAATGAAATATGGATGAAGAAGAGGATGACCTCAGGAACTCCCCCTCAAATTTGAGTAAGGCATCTCCACAAAAATCGATGAGGTTAGGCAGGTGAATTTGGGAACAGTCAAAGACTCATTACCAATATTGATTTTTGCCTCCATTACTCTCAAAGAGTAGGAAATGTGTATTATATTTTTAATGATGTGATGATACATGTTCTCTTTGGATTATATATAAATTAACAGGTTGAACCCTAATGTGTCTATACATCACCCAGGCATACTCAATGACCATAAAGGATTCGAGAATCTAGCCAGGAGAATTCACCCATCTCATGCTGCTAATTCATATTATAAATTCTCTAAACTGAACATTGTTCTATTTCTAGTAAGAAAGAATCCAAATTTTACAACATATTAAATCCTTATCACTTTATTCTAAACTTCACTAAAGAATTCATGGCCTAAAAACATTAAAATTCATAAAATTTTATGTCCTTAGAACATGATGTTAAACTTTATAAAAGAAGTTTAGGATATAATAATTGAACAACATAGTATCCCAAGTCCTAGAAGAAAGACTCTAAACTACACGACACCTTTCATCCTTACAACATGACATTAAACATCACAGATTTCTTTCTTGCCAAAATTCATTAAACAGCATGGGAGTAATCCTTACCACATGATGTTAAATTGCACAGAGAGGTCCAACTCATAGAAGATTCTCTTCATATGATCCAAACTTGTAAAAAAACATAATAAAGCATTTATGTACATATGTGTGAGTTAGATCCACATAGGGAATCATTATGTTTAAGAACTATATATGACCTAATTCCTGCCACCACAAAATACATATTAATGGCCAAATCCCAAATCCTGGGTCTAGCTGCAATATGTGTCCCTAGTCGTATGACCTAAAACATCAAGACATCATTAATACTCACAACACAATGCTAAACTAAAAATATTAGTTCTTTTCACATGACCCTAAAAGGAAGGGCCCATATTGTCACAACCCCAAGACATTAAACTGTATGAAAACATCTTCAACACATGATGTTAAAATGTAGTCTTACCTTATGTACCTAGAATTGGATTCCTTGGGAAACCAACTATAGGATCCTCATGTCACTAAAAAGGGATGCCTCTCATGATGTGGTCTCTTGAATGAATGGACCTCATTTATGGGGATTAATGTTTTCTTTTTCACATTGGGTAACCTTGAACCTTACCACATGATGTTAAAATGCATGGTTGACATCCATCTCATTCGAAATTAAAATTCCCATCGAATTAATTATGGATTAATTCTAATTCCATTGAGATATGTAGATATACCTGGATCTAATACCTTTTCACATCCACTACATGATAAAAATTTACCTATCCATTCTCTTAATCACCAATGTGTGGTGAATGAAAAATTTTCCATTCAATGTTTCTCACACTGAGAATAGATCATCAGTTCTTAAGAATTTAGGTATGGGCTTCCTAGCATGAACAAGACATATCAGTTTATTTCAGGGTCATTATGGTCCAAGATGCAATAACATAAAATGAAAACCACACATCTTTACCACACTATGTTAAAATTTAGGGTTAACATCTCTTATATGATGTAAAAATGCATATTGTTATGGGATTCCCCATAAAGGACCACTACCCTTGGTGTTGGTCTCCCATAAATCCTCTACTCATGAACTATGATTTTTTGAATTACTTCAATCATATGATTCATAGAGATGTTCAGATACCCAATCCTAGGTCTAGACACAACATCAATAGAAACAATAGCCGCTCTGCATATGGGTTAGACCTATTTGAAGAGTTTACCATTCAATAACTATGTATATCTTGATTACTTTTATAAAAGTATAGGTAGTGGCACCTAGTTCTCCAATCCTATGTCTAGCCATAACAATCAATAGTAAATATTTTCTCTTTGTGTATGGGTTAACATATGGGGAGAGTTTTTCATTCAATAACTATGTGTGGTTTGATTCCTTCCATCAATAGATATATAGTGACTCTTCAATCTCCAATAATTGTGCCAACTATAATAATAAATAGAAAAATCCCCCCCCCCTACATAGGGGTTTGGCCTGCATGGAGGGTATTCCATTCAATTAATATATGTGTCTTGATTCCTTCCACCACATGATGTGTAGTGATGCACGAATGTCTAATCCTAGATCTAGCTACCGCATCAATGAACCCCACCCCGACCTCTGCTTATGGGTCTATCCTACATGGAGTGTTTCATGTTCATGAACTATTTGTATCTTTATTTCTATTACTATAGGATACATAGTGACACCTAGTTCTGCAATCCTAGGGTCAGTCGTAACATCAATGGGAAAATACCCCCTCTATATATGGATCATACTTGTATGGAGTGTTTATTTTCAAGAACTTGTTTTTATTGATTCCTATTACTATAGGATATATAGTTATGTCTATTATTTAAATCCTCGGTCTAGACACAAAATTAAAATTACCCCCTCCTTGCGCACATGTTATACATTTAGAGGAAACATTCATACAAGAATAACATGTTCATTTATTCCTATTACTGTAGGATACATAATTACACCCCAATATCCAATCATGGGTCCAAAAACACACAAAGGATAATAAAAATGATCCTTATGAATAAGTTCTAGACCTATAAATGTAACTATCTAATAAGTATATGTGTATTGATTCCTTTAGTCATAGGATACAAAGTGGAACCTAGACTCCCCATTTTAGGACCTATCATAGGTTAAAATGACCCACAACCATGTTCCACAATGAAATTAAAGTCCATGTAGATGAAATATTCCAAAATAAATTGTGCACCACCATGTATTCCACATCATGTTCTCATATGTTTTTTAATTGACTGCCCAACTTTCCCTTGTTTCTCACACCAAGAGTGGTTCATTTGAGCTTAGGGAACCTGTAAATCCACTCTAGCCAGACCAACCAAGATGAGTCCGAGATGGGGATACATGCCCTTTTCACATGACATTAAACTTCATGAAAACATCCAAGTTGCATGACCTTAAAAGGTATGACATGTAGACCATCCTGAAAGACCTAAAATTGATTATAATTTTCCATCATATCCATGACTCTGTTATAAGGGTGAATTATTCACCTCAATACCAGAATTATTTATCAAAAAACATTATCACTATGTATGAGATTGATCTATGTAGAGGACCACTTAAAAAACCTTTATTTTGGCACTCATTGAGGGAATAATTAAAAATCCCCATCTCCCCTTCATACGCGTCTGATCTACAGAGAGGAATCTACTTAAAGAAGTAGATTGAGGCATAATTCCTACCCTTACAATATGAATGGGGAAACCTAGGGAATCCCAGACAAAAAATTTGAATATAACTATGTTTAAAGAGGTCTGATTCATATTGACACACTCTTCCTACACATGAGTCTGATCTGCATAAATCTTTCTGGGGCAGGAGATAAATATGAACAATAAGGCCTCCATCATATAGCTACCCATCAATGATCTTGTGCATAGATAAAATGTGTTTCCCATATCTAAAATATCTTCACCAATGTAAAGAGTACCTAGGGAAATCTCTCAAAATATTATGTCGGTTCTCAAATCCTGACTACATGAAATTAAATTTCAAGGAAACATCCTTATTGCTTGTTGTTAAAACTGCATGACAGATACATCCCCACTACATAAAGTAAAAATGTGTAGACCACCACCCCTCAACATTCTTTATCAATGGACCACAAAAGAATGATCCTGATCAACAAGATTATGCAGTTCTCCTATTTTATTTTAAGCACATCCACACATAAATCACAGGTCATGTATTGAGTGCCTTGGGTTCCTACAAAACATTCACAACCGATGGAAAAGTGAAGAGATATATATTTTTGTCCATGATAGAGGAGGATATCTACAAGGGATTTGAACAACCAATCCGATATATATTGGCCCAATGTGAAGGGAATTCTGATCATTTTGAAACTTGACATCATTATAGTGGATGTCTTCACCTTAGAGTGATTCATGATCATTTTCACAATGATTGTATCAAATCATTACTCACGACCCAAGAACCTTAACCCATGATCGACAACATTTTAATCACATATTCAAATGGATGTTGGAGTATTCATGATCATTGGTATCCTAATTTGGATATTGTGTAACATTCTTCTCATACATGGTCTACGTTCATCATAACCAAAAATCCATGAACATTGATCAAATATTTATGACCAAAAAAATTAGAATTTGATGGTCCAAATATCAATACCATAAACTAATACTGAAGAAGACATAAAACATGATAGGATAAAAACCCTCAAAGGAAGTCCAACAACAAATCAAAGTCTCTAAATGCTAAAATATTCATCCCTAAAGTTTAGGAAAATGATAGAGCATAAATGAACAAGGCATAAAGCTCATAGGTAAAAATATTTGGCACTAGTAAAAGAAGAGATATAATCACTGAACCCCCTAGTCTAGTAAAAATATAGATTAAGGATTTTTCACATAGCCTCACAATGATACCATGATCAATAGAAATCGACACATCTTATAGTGTTCTTGAACACTTCTTGAATATTACATTTTCTATAAACCAAGTTCATTCTATTGATGTTTTAGTTGGAACAACAAATTCCTTATGTTGGTATACTTCTCTTGGAATGATACAGAGTATGGGCTCCCTTTATCCTAGTTCAACCCTATAGAAAATCATTAACTGGGGATGACTATTCAAAAAATACCACATTAGTATTCTTTAGATAATGGTAACCTAACAAAGATCTTGTGCCTAGATGATTAGTCATGGAGATGAGTCTCCCCTTAAATACAGGAGTTATTATCTTTAACCCGTAGAATATTGGCTTCCACTAATAACAATGGTTGGCCTGTACCCACTAATTTCCACCTCAAGTTAGCTCAGATATTCCTAGACCATGATTCAGAATCCCCATAACAAGACTATTCTAGCTTATTTTACATCCATGATGTTAAGTCAACATTTATTATACCATTTCTCCAAGAAGGAATGAGATGATCCATTCTTGAAGCTTTTGTTTACATACACCATGTGACTCAAAACCACCTAGAGTAGGGATTGAGATTCTGAGAACAAAATCCATAGGAGATAGAACCCTCCTTTTATATCCTTCATCACACTTCCAACTTCATTATATATAGTCTTGAGACATCAAAAAAAATTCATAGTCTTTGAAAAATAGTGGGGATACCATCTACTTGACCATTCATGTAAGCCCTATGGGACCATGTATAAGAGTATATGACCTGCCAACTAGAGTAATCCCTTTTTTCAAGAAAGGAACTCTAATCCTCATGCTCCTTGATAAACTGCAGTGTAACGCATCGCTATAGGGTGTTTAGGGTCATTCCCAGTATATTTTCCCCATTATTATAAAAATCCCTTAAAAATACCAAGGATGAACTCAAAACCTTACCACATTTTAGATCATCTCCATTATGTTTAACCCATTCTATATTCATTACTTCAAAGTCCTATAAATGTTATTTACATGACCCATATACCAAATATTCATGTGGTCTCGATATCCCTCTCATTTTATCAAGTCCTTGAAGCAAGTCATTAAACTGCATGGTGCCCTGATTCATAGAATAAATACTCTAAACTATACAGTGTTTCAAATCTTGGATGAAATACATTGATCTACATTCCATTTTTCTTCCTTACAACATGATGTTAAACTCTACATAAGACATCCTCATCACATGATATTTAACTAAATTTAATATGTCCTTTCCACATGATGTTAAACATCATAAAATATTTCATTAGTGTATGATGTTAAAATATATAGAATATGTCTTTACTACATGATGTTAAAATGCATGTTGAATGTTACTTTGTTGATAGTTCACTATGCATGAGAAGATGGTCCAAGCTAGAAGATCCCTAAACTACTAAATAATAGTGCCATTGTCTAAAAGATAATAAAACAACCAATTGAAAGAGACATAATGCTCACCAGGTTTAAAACATGGAATGATAAGCTTGGGAGAATGTTGAGTCTTTTTTTATGGATATTCTATTTGTGTTATCCAAGAGATATTCAGATCTTATAAAAAGAAGAAGGCACAAAATTTGTTATGTTGAAAAATAATAATAGGGCATCCTAAAAAAATATGTATATGCCCTATAATAATTTCCCATTTAAATAAAAGTAAAAAGTTAGTGCTGAAATGAAGAGATACAAATATTTTAGTAATCATTACCAATCCATAGAAAAAATAAATCTCTACCCACACGGTCCACTTATCTGGGAAAAAATTAGTATGCATCACTATTTGTTGGGACCTACCTCAGGGTACAAAGTTCTCTCATGCCTTACTCTTACATGATATATTTTCCTTCTAGAAAGACCTTAAACTGTCTAGGTTATCCTACACTATGTGGCCTAAAATTTGGAATGAGAGACATATCCATGAAATATATCCACTGAAGAATGGATATTTACCCGGGATTTTATCATAAAATGATGAAATTACCCTTTATATATATGTACTATATTTATGTAATAGAATCCATCATATAAGTATTCATTCATGATCCTATGTTCCCTATTCCTGAGCATGATTTTTATGGGAGTCATTCATCCTATAAATACATTTGGCTTGATTCCCATTCCCTTGGGATAGGCAGCGGTGTCCATGCCTCTTATCTTGGATCCATCCAAAAATCTATTTTCGTACCAATCATTTTCCATCCTATAATGTGTACCTAATATCCAATTTAGAGTATTTATGCCCCAATTTAAGGCTACTCTCTATATTGGATTCAACCAAGCACTTAATGTTAAGTTTCCCTTTTTGATAGCTCCTAAAGTCCCTAAGTAAACACATTTTTGACATGTATTCTCATAGGGATCAATATAAAAGCCTATTATATATTCAAATATGTGTAGAAGTGATCTACCTTAACCTTAGAATCATAATATTTTCATTCCAAACGAATCTCATTCTAAGGGGATAATTTTTTTGGTAACCATGATTTCACACCAGGAACATTTCCATCAGGGATTTTAGATGTATACATTCTATTCAAATATGACTCACATTTTTTCATGAATGAATAATAGGTGGATTTATTGAATAATAATGGTTGGGCTTGTGATTTAATTTTTATGAGGGTATAAATTATGGCCCTTATTTTCTACTTTTTACATAGACTTTTGTTCTAAGTATTTAAGGTAACACATAGACAAAAAAATTATCCATACAAGTTAACAATTAGGATAGATAAACCAATTTAATATGTGTTAGTCACCTAAAATATTTCCTAGGATCCATCCATCTAGCCATCTAGCTGAGCGGTGAGGGTGTGGGTGTGCATTTCTCTCACGGTGAGCGCCCATGGTGTATGAAAGTTTGCCTAGGCGGGCCATCCAATGGGAGGGTGTGACTTGTGAGGGAGTGTGTAAGTGTTTTATTAGTTCGAAACTCACTATTGGATATAAATATATATGATATGGTGAATAATATTATGCACACAATGGCTTAATGTAATTTAGATGTAATACGAGAGATATCACTGGCATTGTTCATGCATTAAAAACTGTCACAAAAAACAAGGGCCAGATGATATGGCTAATCTTGGACATCCAATTAGATGTGATCATCATCTTAAAGCTCACAAATACTAACCCAATTAATTTCAGTACTCTAGTGCTGATCATTCTACATGACCATCCATATCCGATGGTCAATATCAAGATAGACAAATCATCTTCAACGTCTGAAATCCATGCATACGCCTTTGTTTCGCATGAATGTTGTTACCTCAAAGAAAAAAAGATATAACATGAAGCCAATAAATCCATCACATGAAGATGATCAAGCCTTTATGTGAATCCATAAAAATATGTGAAATGGATCACATGATCAAATAGAGATAGCCAGCAAGCCATCATGGGAATATGGTACGTTGTATAGAGACATGTATACCATCACCAATGATATCACATAAACCACATCCACTATCATATTAAGCACTCACATGGATCAAAAAAATCTTATATACCATCATGATCATGTAAAAAATCATGCAAAACTATCCAATCTCTACTACCTCAACTCCATACTTGTTAAAATTGTCAACACTTTGAATAAAATATCTATATTTAAGAACTGAATGAAGGGAAGTCGATCACACAAGATTCATGAATCCATAATGATACATATAATGTATTTCACAATACTACTTATAATAATCAATTCATCCAAGCGGACATCATCAGGCTAACGTAAATAACATTGTATCTTCCCTATCGCGAGAGACTTCTGCTATTTGTGTTTTTTCATTTAATCTCTTGTTGAAGAATTCAATTGTTCATCCAATGATATTCCAAAAGAAATCATGTGAATACATATATGGTTATATTATCCCTTATGAAATTAGGGATATTCAAGTATAGGTGATTCACGCATTCCATACATGCAATATTCAGAAAATAGATCCTTTGCATAAAACTGATCATGTGATCTCATGAGTTAGTCACAAGTGTCTGTAAGGGTTATGTGATTGAAGGATGATGATTATTAAAATACATAGAGACATCACTGATGATTCTCATAAATCATAATATAACTATTTGTCATAAGATACTACAATAAAGTTTTATATGAAGCTCTCTAACACTTTAGTCAAGTGCATGTGACACCCTCGTCATGCAAAGCAGCCAGAAGCTCAGCCAACATTAGAATATATAAAACCCTTATACCATTAAAAAATAGGATGTACATGATGTGGAGTGGAATGAAAAATGAGTAATACATATTGTAAATATAGGGGGAAGAGAATCAACTACAACATTTAAAGGGATTTGTCGGGTAATCACGATATCCATTACATAATTTCCATCACATGATTGCATGATTATATGAACATAATGCATTTATATGATTTTAATAACTAAACATGGACACCCTCATAATCCTTCATGAAAATAATTAATGTGGTTGTGTGATTATTCACTAGCTTCATGACTCTTTCATGTAAACCCTAGGGTGCACTACCATAAAATTAACCATCATCCATGCACTCAATATTCTATGAAATCCTTTTTCCATGAATTTGAAACTAATATGTAGTTACCTAAAGATTCCTTTTACATGAAAGGAAAACAACCCTTTGTATGCATATGAACTTGAATTCATGTAGTATCCATCTCCCTAGAAACCCAAGGAGGTGCTTCCATGATGTGAACCCATCTCCATGCACTCCTCTCATAAAAATTATTGACCATATGGATATAAACATAATACCCTTGGAAATGTTATTCTAACCTTATAAAGTGCTCTCTTTGTCATTAACATTATCATTTTCATGTTCATGAGCCCCTATCACGTGACTCTCTTATGTTAATGTGGTCACATAACTCACTGGTCTCATGATGCCCCCATATGTCTTTAGATATTTCATCACTAGTCTTGTGAAATGTCATTGACATGTTAAACCGAGTAACATGAAATGACCTAGACATGTCAATATTTTCAAGTGATATCCCATAGAAAATATAGTTTTTCATTTGATAGCTCATGGATAGGTTTGGATGATCATGAAAATAAATCCAAGACAAATCAGATTGATCATGGGATGATATCCCAAACAAGTTAGTTTGATCATGTGAAGACATCATGGACAAGTGATGTTTATCATGAAAAGACATCACAGACATGTTAAGTTGATCATGAGAATATTTCCAAGAAAATTAAAATTGATCATGTGAATATACCTCAGAAAACTCAGCCTAATCTCTTAGAATAACCTGTAAATTTCTTCTTAAATCATGAGAGGCATCTCAAGCATTTCATCTTCAATCATGAGAATTTCCATGGACATGTCAGCTTCTGTCATGAGAAAAACATTTGATATGTCAAAAACAAAACATTGGACATGTTTATCATGCAATAACAACACCCTAAAATTTTTTGGAAGACAATAAAAAAATTTAGGTAGACAATCAAGACTTGTTGAGAAGACAATCAAGACATTTCAGGTAAAAATCAATACATGTCGGGCAGACAAGTCAACTTCGTCTGATAGAAACACTTGGACATACACTATTAAAACTCTCTTCCACAATCCTTTTATTGAGTACCACTTTTATAAATGGAGTTTAATAATTTTGTTATTGTTAAACACTCATGTAGATTTATTTGAGACTTTCTTCTACATGGCCCCTCCATGTTATACCCAACAAACTTGATATACCTTTCATGGTCATCATCTCTTTTTATCTATTAGGTGATAAAAAATGAATATGTAAAATTTCTTTCCATTATGGAATAATTCCATAAAATTCTCATACATTAGGAATAATAATAATTACTTTGTGTGTAATCACCATTCCAAACCCATTGGAGGGTCCGAAATTACTGATATATGAGATCTCTGATTCCTATCCAAATAGGACATGTAAGACGTATTCTAAAGGCGCGATCTCTAATGGGTATCCACCCTGGTGTATGTCCCTTCATATCCCAAATAATCTTTACTCATTGGAATAAATTCTACCACAAGTATTCAATCCTTCTAAATTAATTAGTGGATGAGAAGTGGACTTATACACAGGCATACTTTCAAGCGTAATTCGTGACCTTTCCCTCAAGTTCTTCACTCCCATAAATGGGTTATGGACAAACTGAACTATAAGAATTCTTATTTTCCTTATAAATAGGATATGAAGGATTAATTTCTATATACCAAGATCAATACAATATTCTCTACAAGACTTTTATGAATATACCTCTTAGGGAAACATTATTGTTTAATCCATGTAAAAATTTTATCCCATAAAATGTGTCCAATCTTCTGTTATCTCTTATTTCTCACACAGATCATGACTCACATGAGCATAGATACATGAGATGATTTTACCAATATAATTATTAGGAGGTCCTAGTGTGGTCCCTTCATTGGTATATTAGCCCAATAACGTCACATCTTCAATCAATGGTACATACTTCTATTAAGGTAGTTCAAGGATAACTTACATGAACAAGTCCTCATCAAGGACACCATTGTTTTATATTTTAGGAAACAAATCCTCAAACATGAACTACCTGTACTATAATTCCTATCTTAAAAGTATACATAAGATGAATCTTCAAGTCTTGGTCCCTATATTAACATCCTTATCACATGATGTTTAACCACAAGGTATAGTCCCAAAATTTGACCTTATACTGTGTCAAAGAAACTATATGAGTTTTGATTTTTATTCTCACAGGATATATAATAAGCCTAATAGAGGGTAAATACCATCCCTAATACACAATCCACCTTCTTAAATGGAAAAAAACTCTAGATATATCGAACATTTCTATACACTAAAGCATCATTAATGGATAAAAGAATATTAAAGAACCTGGGACACAAAAATTTGTTCCCATCAACCCATGGTTTTGATCAATTCCTTAGCCCAAGGGTAACTAGTCTCATATTGGTTACTATTAATGATTTAACAAATATATCTTAAATCTATAATATATTATCCAAATATGCAATAATTCTCTCCCAAAATGGCACGATGAGATTGACCTCCCATCATTTCATCCAATGTGAGTTCATATGCGCCATTAGGTTTGAAACCCAAACTAACTTCATTCCTTGGAAAGTAGGTTTGTTCCTTATCATGGATTTTGTAACCATTGATAGTTTTTGTAAAATTCAATATTATGGTAAACGTTACACAAACGATTGTGCAACCACCCTCAATCACCCATAATAGAGGGTCAGGTGAAACCATTTTAAATATTTTGTAAATAGTAATTCTTATAAATTCTATATATATGTTTATAACCTATATACTTTACTTATTATGTATTCCTTTTCTGAGGTAATATATGAATTACGTTCATTTATAAAATTACATTATTATGAAATTTCATTTGATTATGATTTGAGGTAATATTATGCAACCAATTTTCTTTTTGTGGTAAATTATTATGTTTATGCTTTATGATTAATTTCATTTTTTAGAACATTTAAATCATAAACAAGTTATGATAGGTGTTCCCAAAAGGAACTAAAATTCATTGGGTAAATAGTTTTTCTCATGATATGTTATTTATGGGATCAGGAAGTAAATCTAATACATTATTGGACCTTTTCACCATGTGATATTGTCTCGAAAGTTATACTTGACTCATGTATCTTTCATGTTATATATTTCTACCAAATTTCCTATGTTACTATGATATTATGATACCATGTTATTTATGTTGTGATTTCATGGTATTACTAATGAGGCTTCTCATTTATGATTTCATGTTATAATATTGACTCACATGTTATGTTTCCTAATCGTATTAGTTTTATTAATGGGATTTTTATCTCACCCCTTTATTTTATTTATTTCACCAAGTTATCCTATGAATTTTTAGGAGATAAAACTATTTAAGATATTATTTTAGAAAATAAATAATGATATCATATTTTAGTTCCGTTTTGATGTATTATAAACCCAATCTTGTAGAGAAAGTAGGCCTCAAGATCCTTATTTTTTATTAATGGGTATTTATGTTGAATATTAGGAAATTAAATGTGTAAAAGATTTGGTCACTATAAATCAGGTATAAAATTTTATTTTTAATATAGTAATATGTTTGGTACAATTGTATATGATCAGATCCCCTAAAATTATATATCCCCCAATTCATTATCAAAGGATTAATCTCTTGTGATACTATGATGTCTTAGCTGTTGGATTTAACTATATGATACCTTATTGATGAGACTTGGTAAAATTTTTATGATAACATGGTGATAAACCATGGTTGTATGTTTATGATACCTTGGTGATGAGTATTACTAAAATATTGATGGTAATTTCATGATGAGCCTTGGTATTTTATTTATGATACATTAGTGATCATCCTTGGTAAGCTTTTTTCAATAACTTGGTGATAATATTTGGTGATATGATCACGATACCTTAGGGATGTGACTTAATAATATTTTTATGATATCCGTATTTAATAATTTTTATTCATTTATTATTTATTTTCCTTGATGATTCATAAAATCAATATTATCTGAATATTTCATATATTACTTACCTCCTATGATGGATCATTCATTGTTCATGCTCTGTGAATCTTATATTATAATCTATGTCAAATTATTACATTACTAAAATTTTATGATAACTCTTTAATTACTCATGTCCCTTGATAACCCCTCAATTGTTTATGTTTCATGATCTTTGATGATGTATCCCATTATTATGGTTATTCAATTCTTTAACCTAGATTTTATGCAGTATTCATTATTGACATGCTATCATGTCTTTTTGATAACCTTGTAGTGATATAACATCATAACATTTTATATATTTTCCATT
This sequence comes from Viscum album, assembly GCA_963277665.1. NCBI lineage: Eukaryota > Viridiplantae > Streptophyta > Magnoliopsida > Santalales > Viscaceae > Viscum > Viscum album. The sequence continues at coordinate 1,713,637,882 of OY728138.1, read as the reverse complement.
TTTATAGGAAATAAATAATATTATTTATAGTAATAATGGATATATATTTCATGAAAGTTGGGATGTTATATAAATTATTATTATTAAATTTCATTTCATATAATATGTACTTGGTTTCCAATGACACTATACTTATGATTCTATAAAATTAAGTACATTTATTTGTTAAATTTTATAAAATAAATGCATTTTATCCCCATATATATAATAATGGATATAGGTATTCTCAATACATATTTTCAAACTATCCTTTGATTGGGGGTGGGTTCCCTAGAATTCACACATATCCCGTACTCATGGGTTAAATTCGATGATTAGGAATTTGTTATAACTCATATATGTATTTATTTTAATTATTTTTCTAACAAAATAACATGGATTACTATAAACCTAAACTTGGTCATCACTGACCTATGATATGTTCCCCTTAATCATCAAAGGTTACTAAAAGGTAATAATGGATAAATCCATTATATGTTAAGTCATTTTTCTTTGAACTATAAAAATAATAATGATAATCGTACTACTCTAATGAAAGATGTTACCTAAATGATACGAATTTACAACATGATTAAAATAAGTATTTAAAATAAATAACATTATAATATAACATTTAAAATTATCATATGAAATATAAATGAAAAAGGAAGAGATAAACTACCTAAATAGAAAATAACCACTCCTTGGGAATGACTCATCATCACCTCCCACTAAACATTTTATCCATGATCTATATGGTTAACTCAATATTTTGACCCACTTTGAGATCTATGTTTAAATTTTTCAAGAAAATAAAAATAAAATCACAAATGAATGAACACTAGAATACACATGTCAAGGTTGATTGTATCAAAAAACATAATAGGATTTCAATAAAGAATTTCCCATAATTATCAAGCATAAGTAAACCAAAAAAGATCAAAATTTTAATTTAAAATAATTTCAATAAAATTACATACCGTAAATAACCATTTTTTTAAAATCATTAACATGAACCACTCACACATGATGTGGTAAGTGATAATTAATTTATATGAAACATAATTTGAATCAACACATTGTAAAACTTCATAAGAAAAATAATATATAATATAGGGAACATTCAACATAACCAATTCAAGGAATGGATATTCGGTTCTTATAAGTATAAAAAAGAATAAAACATAATTTAGGACCCTAAAAAAGCCACATTATTAAAACCATGGCCTGATCCTTTACTTTGGGACACTTGCTTTAGTCTACTATAAATGAACCAAAAAACACCCAGACCTCCCAATCTAATTCATCTTTGGTGAGTTTTATAATAACCCAGCTTTTATTTACACGCTTAAACTATATTTATTACAAAAACATTACTTTATACAACATAGAAGATTGATATGTCTTGTGTACTTGGGGCTTAGGATCATTACATAATAACTTAAAACATGAAACACCCAATATATTTATTGAAAACATCTATTACACGACCACTACATTCCCTCATACTTCACATTGCATAAGATAACCTGAGGACATACATAAGAAAAGGGTGATCCATAAAGCCCAGTAAGGGAATAAACATTGAATAACATTAAGAATACAATATATTTTAGAAAATAGGAATATCAATGGAGCACAAGAGAAACATGAACATAAAGTCATGATAAATAATGTTAATCATAACATGGAAATGTGGCAACAACACTTAACATGGGATTAGAATGAAACAAGGCTCATTGCACATAGAGCATGAGTAAACCCTCATTGCACATGAAGCACAAGTAAACCCTCATTTTACTTGAATTATAATGATTCAACACTCATTTCACAAGACGAATCATGATACTATGCATTACCCAATGCATTGGAGCGCTATCAGGGCACACCCTTAAACATTTCCCTTCATGTATAAGTGTGCCACATAGATCATATAACATAGAATCAATCAATATCTTAAGTTATTCCAAGATTAAGTAATGAGGAATAAATACATGAATGTACCATTCAATATGTATATTTTTACAAAGGTGAATACCCTTGATAGAGACATGGGTATGGTATTAACTACACAATGATCTTGGTGTCGTAAAATACTGTGCAATTTCGGCAGCATAACGGGCTGACATAAGGATTCATGAAAATGGTTGATGAGAAAAAAAATGGTCTCTCATAATATGTACATGAAATGGACAGTAAGGGGATCATATTGATACATGTTTCAACAAACATAATGGAATTTTTATGCATAATATAAAATAATTACTTGGATGTAAAAGTGGAGAGAGAAATCGTTCACGGAATTTCGGCATGGTAACAGGTGTAGATGGGAGTAATTAATGAGAAATAAAGGGGTATCCAATCATCCAAACATAAATAGGAAAGTATGGGGGAGGTAAAAATCATACCCCAACATTTGTAATTGAAAACAAAAGAGCATAACAACTTAAAGAAAATTGGACAAAAATGAGAAATAAATCCCATACTTGGAAGTGTGATCCCAAAATATTTAAAGAGGCTTTAGAGAGGCCTATTAGGAGCTTAGGGAACCTTAGGAGGGTTCTATAGAGAGGAGGGTAGAGGTTGGACGAACTCAAAGGCTTTGATTGAAGAGGATGTGGGAGATTGGGTGGGGTTATATATGAAAGGATAGGGAATTCTTTATTTTTTAGGTTTGGGTCACCACACATTAAACTAATCAATACCACAAACCAGCCCATAGTTTTTGACAAAGGGGACAAGGAAACAATATTTTATAAGGCCTATGGTCGAAATTATTAAAATAACAGGGTTTCTTATGTGGAGGTAAGTCACACTCTCAAGGAAAACAATTTAAAAGGACAAAATATTTTATAAGTCTTGGAGGGTCCACTAAAGCGTTGTAGAATAAATCAAACATATATAAATTTGCATTATTTTAATTGTAAAAAATATATTGACCAAAAAATAATGTTTTTATTATTTTATTACATCAATATTGGGTCATTATGATGTCATAAAACACATTATAGATTTAAACTATATTTAATTTCTATCCCAAAATTCGACTGTCTCAGAAAATTATGAAAAATTCACCATTGCATAATTTATACATCCTAATTAGAAAAATAATATTCATTTTATCTAAATAATTTTCTAAATATGTCAATTTTTACTTTTAAAATAAAAATAGATATTTATCGAAAATTCATGGGTTTTAAATAAAATAGCTTTAAAACCTTAATAAAAATTACAATTGCATTCATAAAATTATATGATAATTTATTTTTAATAAAAATTAATTTGTTAATCATAATAATATTTTATTAAAATTTTATTTAAATAAAAAATCCATTAATTCATCAAAATATATTTCTTAGTTTAATATTAACTACAAATATTATTTACGCATTTAAAAACTATATACAAGGTGACAATAAAAAGAATGTATATTCTATATACAATAATAATGTTCATAGTCATAGTGGTAGGGTCTCGTTACATAACTCATTATAACTCCCGTATAAGACCGAAGGATAAGGTGTGCGATGGTGACAGACTCTTGGGGTGGCTTAGATAACATTTCTCGGGTGGTAATCTCTATTAACTTCCACTTCACCAGTATTCGGTTCTACTAAAACTTAACATGTTCAAGATCAGCATGGGATTGGTCAAGAATGAAGCGCAATGAAGCCACCTTCTTTCCAAGCTCTGAAAAATGGGCTTCGTATGGGTAAAGTCTACTGGATAAGGCCATCGCTTCCTTTGTCTGAGTAAATTGGATTAGTTAAAGCCTTATATTTATACTAATCATGTGATCACTGTTCAACATCTATATTAGCCACAGTCACAATTCATAACGGTATTTTAAATTCTAGAAACATAAAACCAATGAAGTCCACAATTTATATAACCATAATAAGACATTTAATTAGATCAAGAGTAATTTCCATTAATGAATGTTTCGGTCGTTATAATCTTCCGCAATTAAGAAATTTCATCCTCGAAATTTCTTTCTCTCACACTAAAAAAAGGTGGGTAACATTGCTTCATCACTTCCTATGATACCCATGTCACTTCTTCAAACATGATGTTTTGCCACAACTCCTTGACATGAGGCATTGTATTTTTTCGTAGATCATTTTCTCTATGATCTAGGATCTTCATTGGTTGCTCCTCATAAGAAATATCATCCACTAGTTGTACTACCACTGTAGAGAGTATATGTGAAGGGTTTGGTATGTACTTACTTAATTGGAATACATGAAATACATCATGTACTTTGTCCATGGTAGGTGGAAGTGCTAGTCGATAGTCCACAACACCAACATGATCAAGAATCTCGAATGGGGTGACGTACCTAGGACTTAACTTACCTTTATTTCCAAACCTCGTGACCTTATTCCATGGAGATATGTGTAGAAATACTATGTCTCCAAATTTAAACCCAAGGTCTCATTGACGATTATCTTCATAACTCTTCTGTCAACTCTGGGCTTCCTCGATATGCTGCTGAATGGTTTTCACCTTCTCTACCATTTCTTCGACCATTTTTGGTCCTAACAGTTTACGTTCAACGACTTCATCCCAACATGTCAACATTCTGCACCTCTTCCCATATAAGGATTCATAAGGTGCCATTCTGATACTCGAGTGGAATCTGTTATTATAGGAGAATTCAACCAGAGGAAGATGTTGATCCTAACCTCCTTTAAATTACATTGAACATGATCTTAACATATCCTCTAGTGTCTGCATAGTTTGCTCAGATTGGCCATCAGTTTGAGGATGATAGGCCATACTAAAGTTCAGTTCAGTACCCAGAGCATGTTAAATACTCTTTCAAAATAGATATTTTAATCTTGGATCTCTATTGGATACAATCTATAGTGGTACCCCATACAACCTTACCACATCTCTGATATATATCTGTGCCAGTTGATTCAATGAGAAATATTTTCTTATTTCATTGAATTGTGTATACATTATAAGAAGATCCACAACAACCTGGATTGCATTGTTGCCTTTGGATATCTTCATAAGTCCAATGACAAAGTCCATGGTGATGTTCTCCAATTTCCTGGCTGGTATGGGCAATGGTTGCATCATCCCTTTAGACTTCTGCCTCTCTGCCTTCACTTACTGACAATCTAGGAACATGTATTCATACTTATCGATCACTTTATTCATATTATCCCACCAATAATTATCTCAAAGATCTTGATACATCTTTTTTTTCCTAGGTGAATAGAGAAATTTGAACTATGAGCATCCTCTAAAATTTCCTTCTTCATCTCCGGACTTGATGGAACGCATAGTATTTTCCAAAATCTAACAATTCTTTCTTCATTAACATTGAACTCTGAGAATTTCCCTTTTATGATAGCTTCCACTTTCTTCAAAATTCACACATCATCCTTTTGAGAATCCTTTAACCTTTCCAAAAGAGTCGTTTGAGCAATCATTTTTGAAAGGATTGATGATGTTACATTCTTTATGATTCTCATGTCCATCTTCATCAAATCTAAGAAGATTTGATACATTACAATTCCCATAAATGATATTATCACTGAGTCGTTTCTACTTAGGGCATCTCCCACCTTGTTCGCTTTCCTAGGGTGGTAATGGATTGAGCAGTCATAGTCTTTGATCAGCTCTAACCATGTTATTTTGCGCATGTTCAACTATTTATGTGTGAATATGCACTTGTGGATTTTGTGGTCTGTATATATTTTACACTTCTCCCAAAAGAGATAATGCGACTAAAATTTTAAAGAGAAGATCACAACATCAACTCTATATCATGTGTTGGATAATTCTGCTCATGAACTTTCCATTTCTTGGAAGCATAGGCAATGGATTTTTCGTTTAACATCAACACACAACCCAAGCCCTTCTTCAAAGTGTCACTGAATACCAAAAAAATTTATACACTTATGGGTAATGTGAGCATGGGTGTAGTGATAAGCCTCCTTTTCAACTACGTGAAGATTTGTTCATATTCATCACTCCATGAATTGTTTACTCCCTTTCGATTTATCTTGGTAAGAGGGTTGGAAAATCATGATAAATTTCTCACAAATTGCCGATAATATCCAGCTAACCCCAAGAAGCTATGGATATCCCTTACCAATGTTGCCCTCGACCATCCCTCCATTGCAGCTACCATGGAGGGATCCATAGATATCCCATTTCTTGTGATGATATGGCCCATGAATGAGACCTCCTTCAACTAGAACTCACACTTGTTGTACTTTTCATAGAGATTTTCTTTTCCCAAGGTCTCTAGTATAGTTATCAGATGCTCCTCATTATCCTTCTTGGTTTTGGATTATATTAGAATATCATCTATAAATACTACCACAAATTTGTCGAGGTAATATCTAAAGACTCTATTCCTCATGTCTATGAAGATTTCCGGAGCATTAGTGAGTTCAAAATGCATTAGTATGAATTCATATTACCCGTATCTTTTATGAAAAGTAGTCTTGGGGATATCTTCCTTCTTCACCCTTACATGATAATATCCCTACTGAAAATTTACCTTGAAAAAGTATTGTGTTCCACACAACTAATTGAACAAGTCATCAATTAGTGGGAGAGGATACTTGTTCTTTATCGTGATTTTGTTAATCTCACGATAATCGATGAAAATGTGCATTGACCCATCCTTCTTCTTGACAAAGAGGACTGGCTCACCACATGGTGAAGCACGTAGGCATATAAACCCTTTATCCATATTCTCTTGTAGTTGTTTCTTCAGCTCCTCATGCTCTACAACAGTTATTATTCACAGATTCTTGGATATTGGAAACTCCCCAGGTATAAGATCAATTGAGAATTCAACATCTCTTTTAGGAGGAAGACCAGTCAATTCCTCGGGAAACACTTCAATGAGTTCCCTCACAATAGGCATGTCTTCAAGGATGGTTTCTTCCTTGGACTCAATCATCTGATCCAGATATTAATTTTCATAGGGTAGTAATATCCATGCAAGAGATGATAGAGCTAAAGAATATGAATCCTCCTCCTTGCACTTGTACATAATCGGGGGTCGATTCTCTACATGGATAGTGGTTTCCATCTCACAGCAATTCATGTTGGCTCTATATATGGAAAGCCAATCCATACTGAGAATTTCATCCAATTCCACTAGAGGGAGTATGAAGAGGTTCGATGGGAAGTTCAATCCAGAAATTATTATAGTCGAGGAGTTATATTCATGGGATGAAATGATTTCCCCATTTTTCGTACTAACTGACTTCTTTAGTTCCATGATTTTTGGTGGTGTTGGTATTGTTCTACTAAACATTCAGGATATAAAAGAATGTGTATAACCTGAATAAAAAAGTATGTTCTCTATTCTCGAATGAAAAACTATCATACCTTTCACAAATTTTTTTTGGGTTCACTTCAGCGGTAGTGATGGCCAAATCTCTCCCTTGCGTTCTTGGAGGTTATTGGTTTCCTCCAAAAACCCTTGTCTTAGGGGACTAATTTCTATGATGACCTGGTTCCTAGTAGTTAAAGCAATGAATAATACGTTGAGAGTCAAATAGATCATTCCTCTCCTCTGTCACAACCGTGGGTTTTTATTTTAGGTAGTTAACAACTAGGTTCCCTTATCTTCCGCACCTAAAGCATTTCATTTCCCCCTTTAGGCAATTTATGGGGTGCTTCATTCCACACCTTTGGAAAATTGGGTGTTAGATCTTCTTAGCACCATTTGATTTATCCATTGGACTTCTAGTATTGAAGTCCACCATACGCTTCTTATCCCCATGATACCCCTGATATTCTATGATCTTTATCTCGACCTTGATGGAATATCAGACAATTTCCTCATAGCTGTTGAAGTCACAGATCGCATGTGCTTTCCGTAGGCTGGGTTTCAGCCCACTAGAGAAGCGGTCCTTTCATTCAGGGGTAACAAAAATTCCATAGGCATATCATGGAAGCCTTGTGAAGTTTTCCTCATATTCTCCAATAGATTCTTTTTCTTCTTTCTTGAGGGCAAGGAAGTCCCTTTCCATCTTAATCCGGAGGGTGTGCTGAAATTTTTTATCAAAAAAAATCTTCTAGAAATCCTTCCATTCCAACTCCTTGATCTCCCCCTTAGGCTTTGTATTTTTGATCAATTTCCCCCAATGATCAGCTTCACCCTCCATAAGATATGCATCAAGAAAACATTCTCTTGTTCGGAACATTTAAGTATGGAGAAGATCTTTTCAATGGAGTTGATCCATTTTTCAATGATTGAGGGATTGGATGATCCATTAAAAGTAGGAGGCCTTTTCCTCATGAAGATCTCAATAGAGACTTGTTCTTTCTTAGGGAAGAGGGATTGAACTTTCTTCTTGACCCATGTTTCTATTAAATTTATGAGTTAACAGAGAGAAAAATCCTAACAAAGTTCGTGATTCCTTCTCCCATCAGATTGGGCATCTCATTAGCCCAATCATCACCTTGATCTTCATATCAGTTGTTATCCTGAGTCCTCGTATTTATCAGCCATTGGCTAGAATAAAATAGAATTTATGGGTAACACATAAAGTGTAATACAAGGAAAAAACAGATTACTTTATAAATATTTTTTATTTCCTTAACTTATGAATATATTGGAATCATTCTATGTTATCCATGATCTAGTTCCTAACATATATTCTTAGGGAATTTTTTTTAAGTCCATTAATAATGGTTTATACTATGCTTGTGAGTTTATCAAAGTATATCCCCTGGGAGTGTCATAACCAAGAGTGAAACAAGACCCATTTTTGTGCACCAGTTCCCGTTCATGTCTAGCTCAAAGCGGTGTTTTTGGGTTTCACCCCTAGGATACATTTGTTCGAGAGCCACATCTACCTACTCGTATCCAGGCAGGGATGTATTTTCTTGATAAACCACTTACTTAATACTCACCAAAACTTAGGTATGTTTTTATTATTCTTATTCTTGTCTCTAAATATTTTCAAGGGATTTCTAATCCTAATCCCAAAAATAATTAAACCTATCCTCAAATACCAACTATAACAACCCTGATTTTATTTACAAACTTAAACCTGATTTATTACATAAACATCTCTTGATACAACATATAATATCTAGAGGTCAAGTGTCCTTTGGGATTAGTATCATTACATAGAAACATAAAACATGAAACACCCAACATGTTTATTGAAAAATTCTTTTACATGACCATTACATTCCCTCGTACTTAGCATTGAATAGGATAACCTGAGGACATGCATGAAAAAAGGGTGAGCTATAAATCCCAATAAAGGAATTAACATTGAATAACATGAGGAATAAAATACATGTTAAACAATAGGCATATCAATGGATCACAAGAGAAACATGATCATAAAGGTATGATAAAGCATGATAATCATAACATGGAAATGTGGAAACAATACTTAACATGGAATTAGCATGATCCAAGGCTCATTGCACATGGAGCATGAGTAAACCCTCATTTCACATGAAGCATGAGTAAAAACTCATTGAACTTGAATTAGAAAGATTCAACACTCATTACACATGATGTATTATGATATTGTAATTTACCCAATGTATTGGAGCGCTATCAGGGCACACCTTTCTTAAACATTTCATGTCATGCATAAGTGTACCATATGGGTCATATAACCTGGAATCAATCAATATCAAAAGATTTTACACAATTAAGTAATGTGGAATAAAAAAATTAAAGTACTATTCAATATGTATATGTGCCTAAAGGTGAATACCCATGATAGAGACATGGGTATGGTATTCACTACACAATGATCTTGGCTTGGAAAAATGCAGTTCAATTTCGACAGCCTAACGGCGTGACATAAGGATTCATGAAAATGGTAGATGATATAAAAAATGGTGTATCATCATATTTACATGAAACGGACAGTAAGGGGATCATATAGATACATGTACCAACAAACGTAACGTAATTTAGATGCATAATACAAAATAATTACTTGGATTTAGAAGAGGAGAGAGAAATCACCCATTGAATTTCGGAAAGGTAACAGGTGAACGTGGGAGGAATCAATGAGAGATAAGTGGGTATACCCTCGTCCAAACATAAATAAAGAATTATGGGAGTGGTTTGAAATCATACCCCAACATTTTTAATTGAAAACAAAAGGTCATAACAACTTAAAGAAAAAAGGACAAAAATGGGAAAGGATGAAATCCCTTACTTGGAAGTGTGATCCCAAAATCTTAGAAGAGGCTTGAGAGAGACTTCATGGGAGCGTGGGCCTTGGGAGGATTATATAGAGTGGAGGGTAGAGGTTGGACGAACTCCAAAGGCTTTGAATAAAGTGGAAGTGGGATCTTGGGGGGGGTTATATGAAAGGAGAGGGGATTCTTTATTATTTGGGGTTGGGTCACCACACATTAAACAAATCAATACCACAAACAAACCCATGGTTTATACCCATTGTTTTTTTCAAAAGGGGAGTGGAAAAAATATTTTAAAAGAAAAATGGCCGAAATTTTTAAAATTATAGTGTCTATTATGTGGAGATGAGTCACACTCTCAATGAAAACAATTTAAAAAGACAAAATGTTTTATAAGTCTTGGAGGGTCCACTAAATCTTTTTAAAATAAATCAAAAAAATCCAAAATCAAATTTTTTTAATAATAAAACATATATTGGCTGAAAATAATGTTTATATTATTGTATTACATCACTATTGGTTCATTATGATGTCATAAAACACATTATATATTTAAACGGTGTTTAATTTTTACCCAAAAATTCAACAGTCTCAGAAAATTATGAAAAATTCCCCATTGGATAATTTTGATGTCCTGATTTCAAAAATAATATTCATTTTATCTAAATAATTTTCTAAATATGTGAATTTTTACTTTTAAAATAAAAACCAACATTTATTGAAAATTCATAGGTTTTGAAAAAAATAGCTTTCAAACATTAATAGAAATTACAATTGCATTCATAAAGTTATACGATAATTTATATTTAATAAAAATTAATTCAATAATTATAATAAAAATATTTTATTAAAATATTATTTAATTCAAAATTCCATTAATTCACCAAAATAGATTTCTTAGTTGAATATTAACTAAAAATACAATTTGTGCTTTAAAAACTATTTACAAGGTAACAATAAAAAGAATGTATATTCTATATACAAGAATAATGTACATATTCATAGTGCTAGGGTCTCATTACATAAGCCCTTATAACACCCACATAATATCAAAGGGTAAGGTGTGCGATGGTGACAGACTCTTAGGGTGGCTCGAATAACATTTCTTGGGTGGTAACCTCTATTAACTTCCACTTCTCCCGTAGTCGGTTCCACTCAATATTAACGTGTTTAAGATCACCTTAGGCTTGGTCTAGAACAAAGACCAATGATGCCACCCCCTTTTCGAGATACAACAAATTGGCTTCGTATGGGGCAATTCTACTAGATGAGGCCATCACTTCCTTTGGCTGAGTAAATTGGATTTGTTAAAGCCCTATATTTATACATATCATGTGATCACTGTTCAATGACTTTATTATCAATGGTCAGAATTCATAATGGTATTTTAAAATCCAAAAACATAAAACCAATGAAGTTCACATTTTATATAACCAAAACCAGATATTTAATTAGATTAAGAGGAATTTCCATTAATGAAAGTTTGGGTCGTTAGAAGTTTAATTAATATAGATTTGTTTTATTCATTATACATAAAATCACAAAAAACCAATTCTTTATTTAATAATGAATTTAACCAAAAAATAAATTATTTTACCATCCATAAAATTCAATATAATTCAATCCTCTAAAAATTCATCTTTCCTTAACACCCAAAAATCTAAAATTCCAGAAACCCCCATTATCATTCTCAAAAAAACATATTTTACATTAAAATTAATTCTTAGGTAAAACATTTAATAATTAATGTATTTAAATTATAATTACAAGTTTGATATTAATTTTTCAAAATACTAATTTTGGAACCTAATTTAAATCACCATATATACCCATATATATATAAAATTCCTCTAAGAAATTTATTTCAATAAAAAACTCAATTAATGTTTAAGGTAGAGAAATAAAATAATGAATATTTATCTAACCTAGTGAACATATATAATATTAATTAAGTATCCCCTTGACCATGAAATCATTCATAAACACCTAATAAACCAAAACCCCCAAATTTCCAAATTAAACTACCCAAAATATAGAAGAAGATATGTCCCAAGTCCAGAATACTTACTTGGTAGTTCTGTGTTGTTGTCATATCCCAAACCTAGTGTGTTCACCTTGAATCTTCACCCTAAAACAACCCCTAAAAAACCACCTTATAGAAATATTTTTTCACATACCTTTATAAAACCCCCAAATAGTGAAAACCCTATATGAGGAAATAAGCATGGGTGAGAGAGTAAATAGTAAAAAAGGGGCGGAGAGATGTAGAAGGCTCAACATACATAGTTTTATGATTTATCTTATTGGAATATAAATAATATATAAGAAGAATAAAAGGTGTAAGAATGGGATTCCCCCCTGATTACATTACACACACAAAACAACTCACATGGATCATATTTTAAACCATTTAATATAACAATAATAATAAATATAATAATAGTAGTGGTAGTAGTAATATTAAAAATAATACAGTAAAAATAATAACAATAATAAAAATAAATCAATATTCTTAAATATCCAATTAAAATGTCTAAATTGCTAAATCAAACAACCCAATTTTATACCTTGTAGTCCCATATAAGAGTAATTTAATACAATTAGAATAAGAAATTAAAATATGAAAACTAAAAATTCAAGAAACTTTCCATGCACACATGGTTAGTGATCTTTTCACCAAACCATGTTAACTTTGCTATCTTATTTCCTTCACCTCGTATGATTACTATTCATGGTTTAATAATATTTAACCTTAGTCATTTCATGTATAATTTCATTCTAAATATTTAATTTTCATCCAACAAATGTATTTAAAAATATATTTTATTTTTCAATAATAATCATGGTGTTACAGTATTCCCACCATATAAATTATGATCTCCATAAGTGAGTGGCTTAACACATCGATTATATAATGCAATACTCATTTCTAGAAAAACATCAAGAAATACTAGTTTGATTTATAATAGTGATTTAACCTATTAAAATTTAATTAACTATTTTATGTAATATCTTTTTAGCATAGATATCCCCACCATAAATAATTTTTTATATTCCATCAAAAAACCACATAAAAAACTACTACTAAAAAGGAAGATATTACATCGTATCAAACATGATTCATGAAATAACCACTTTAACTAAATCCAATGGATTTTATTTAATAAAAGGGAATAACATAAAGAAATATATAAACTCATAAGTCTCTATACTTTTTTCATTTCATCTATATTATAATCATCTTCCTTTATAATGAAGGTCAAATTACTTTAATCCTCTAAACATTACAAGTACAACTACTCAGATAAAAAATTACCAATTTTCCATTATAATGTCATTATTAAAACTATTATCCCTCTAGGTTTATAAGGGCATGATTCCAAAATAGGAATATTGGATTACTCAACTAATAAATTTATAACATTCTATTCACCACATTAAAATTATATTCTGTGGTCTAAAATTTGGAAATCCCAACCTGGACTATCATTTCAAAGCTTATCACAACATCTTTCGACCAAAAACCATCTTTTATGACTATAAAACGTAGATAGGGGTATAATTTACTCAAATAATTATATTTTTTACTTTTATAGATAAAATGAAGACCCAAATCAAAATTAATGGTCATTAAATATTGAATTTCTATTTTCAATTTATCTTAAGGTCTCTCACGCATCTAGGGGGTTTAATTAAGATCTTAGAGATATTTTAAGGTCAAATGGGACCATTATACAACATAAAATAGATATGATCATACTAATGTGAAAGTTATTGTCTCATATATATATCATACATGGTTTTTATATAATGTTAGCTGACTATATACTTAACTATGCACCTTTGACAGTCTCACCGTATATGTTTTCAAAAAATTCACTGTTAAACACATCAAATTTAATAAAAACCACATAACTGCTAAAAATACCAGGTTAACACCCAATTTTCAAAATTACACCCTCAATATTTATTCATAACTTTCTAACACATAAATATACCCAAATTGGATTAGATTCTATTTGGTTAGGTTTTTTAATCATCACCGTTATATGCATCATTTCATAGAATAATTAAACTCATATCTTCTAACCAATACTGACATTCATAATTCATACTTGATTATCATCAAAACATAAATCAATAATCCTATTTAAGAATTTTATGCATGAACCAAACTTAATTTACCAATATTTAATCCAAGATTCCCTTAAACAGAATAAAAATTATATAATTAGCTATAAGTTACTTGTAATCCCATAAAACTAACCAAATCAAATAAAATTCAGAACCCCTCAATTCAAACCATTTTAAAAATTAATAATTTTATAAATAACCTTTTTCTCCAGCTAATATCTCCCAAAAAATCCTATTTACTTATAAACATTGATTTATAACTCAACCATATATTTGAAAATTCATTCGAGTTTATTTAATTAAAAAAAACTATAATAATCCATAAATATTATTGAAATAGATAATTTAACCCTAAAAATAAAACTAACTTAATTATCCTAATGTAATATAATTCAGAAAATGATTAAATAACCAATCCAATTTTAATTCAAACCAAATAGGATATAAAGTAACCAAAATTAGTAAACTCATGGAATTTGCTATCCATTTAATTTCATTACATTTAAAAATCAACTATAATTTTTAATTATAAACCTTATTATTTCATAATAAAATAATCAAACCACATCCCTAAAAAATAATATAAGTGTGCACTTCAACAAAATTTCACAGCATGAAAATAATTTACCCATAATATTTTGAAATTAAAATTTAAATTCAAATACATGTCGGTAAAAAACATCACTAAAACTCCACAGGGGGTGAATTTACTTCGTGAAATTTTCTTTTCTTAGAACTAACCACTTTTTGTTTTAATAAGTTTTTATATTTTATTAGTAAAATATTTCTATGGAAATAGATACATAAAAAATTACTGAATAGAAGAGATATACAATGGTTTGGGTAATATATATCGCCAGTAAAATCCACCAATTCTCAACACCGAGAGCTTGGTGATTTTTACTAGCACGATTCATTTTTCTTGGGACTACCTGAATGAGTGTAAGCAGTCATAACAAGGTATAAAACTAGAAGATTTTTTAGGATCCAATAAGGATTTGCAACTACATCCTTCAATACTCTAAATAAAGAGTGATGACTTCAATCAATAAGAGAGAATAATAAAGATTAAAAATAAAGTACATTATCACAATATAAAATTGATTATTGATGAAGAAAAATCCCTAAAATATAAGTATCTTCCAAGAGTAGATTTGGTGGTCCTTTAGTTATAAAATATAATATTATATACACAAAATCTATAGAGAAGTTTCAAGTACTATATATCATGTTTTGTATGAATTGGGTATCATTTTATGTCTATGTACACATATCTATATATTTCATGTAGTGGAAACCTCTTTTATTTATATATCCTCTTTTGAATTTGAACATTAATCAAATTTTATAATACCAATGTTCAAGAAGATAATCTAGTAGAAGAAAAAAAGTGATAGGCTCTTAATTTGAGTATACCCTTATTTTTAAAATATGGAATGATCTTCCATAGCATAGATGACATAAATATTCTTTATCATATCCTTCCATTCTTGGGAGAAAAAGGCTATGTCCAAATAGATAATTAATTATTTATAAAATTACTTTTCTGATGTACATAAAAGCATAAGTTGACCTATAAAAAAGTCACACTAATATTAACGAGTATAATCATAACAATCTTATAAAATAATTATTTATCTTAGTAAGATAAATGTCTAGAAACAATGTTCTCATAAGATAATTCACTATGAAACTTTTTAAAAAAACTCACCTTAGTTCTTTGATATCCACCCCATTTAAGATTAATAATCTAGATTTATTATTTGATTTAGATAATTCTATTTCATAATACAATTTCTCAAATTTTTTAGATAAATGACCTCTACCAATTTCTTTATCTCGGTTAGATAATTCATTTAGAAAGGTCATCTTCATAAGATAAAATTCTTTGACTAATTTTCTATATAACTATGATTTATAACCATGAATTATGTAAAAGATAATGTATCTTATTCATAATACAATATACTTACGTATTATGATAATTTTTATGTGAAGCACTCATAAGATAAAATCCTTTAGTGAAGACATGATATTTTTTCGCAAATACAAAATCATCCTCAAAAGATAATTCTTTTATATATAGGATAATCTTATTGTAGAATATAAATTACTTCAAAAATAACTGAATTCTAGAATCTATAAATATAATTTCATAGAACTTTAAATATAAATTATATTGTCATATTATCTATATATGATTAATTACATTATAATTTATTCATAAAACAACTAAAAATCCTAATGAATATTTAGACATAAAAAGGCGAAATGCTTATGATAAACTTGTTAATAAAAAACAATGATTTTGTAAGTCATAAAAATAGATAAATTATTGAGATCTATTATATTAAAATAATTCATTCTAACAATATCCCCATTTTTAGGATCATAATACCCATAGACATATTATAAACAAATAAAATATTTAATTTCTAAATTATTTGATTGGGGACATTGTTAAATGTTTTGTTCCTTTATCCATCAAAAAGAGGTTGGACTTACTTCCCCCCTTAACTATATTTGGTATTTCTTATCCCAAAACATTATAATTCACACAATAATTTCATATAGACTTACTTCTCCCATTTTTTGAAGTAAAAAAGAACAAGGTAAGAATATATCATTTATTATTGTTCACGAACATGTGTAAATAGAGAGAATATGAATATAATTTATCATTAACATGTAAAGAAAAGATAATATAATATAATAAAATAGAATGTAGAGTAAAAAAATCATAAAAATTGCAATTATATAATCAAAAATAAGAAAAATCATTTAAATATAATAGTTAAAGAAAACATTTAATAAAAAATATTCTAAGAAAAGTAATTATTTAAAAAAATTGGAAAAAAATTAAATAAACTTTATCATAAATTCAAATTTTTTTAGAAAACAGTTGAAAATAATAATATTTTATGAAAATTTATGCAAGAAAGTTGATCGGTCCTTTAGATTTTGGTTCATTGGATGATTTTCAGATGTTGATTCTGGAAGGGTTTTCATTGGATCGTAGGTAAGAAAGATGTAGGTAATAGAGCATCAATACATTCTTCATCTAAGCTAAGAGATCCTTTGAGGATAACTCTCTCATGGGGTAACATCCTTAATTTTCCCAATAAAATTATTTTATAGGATTACTAGGAATATGATAGAACAAAATGATCTATTATACATAATGGAAACTTAATTGATATGGTATTAGTGGTTTTCGAGCATTTAATCCAGATATTCAAAATCTCTGTTGAGTAAATATCAGGGGGATCAAAGATTTTCTAAAACCATTGTGATGTGGTGGCATGAAAATTTGAAATGGAAATTCCCAAGTGATTTCTGCTACATAAATAAAATAATGCATCCATACACATGTCAATTAATTTCACTACATAATTATTATTTTTTTCATGTAAGGTAGAAAAATCATTCCACATATTCTCATAAATGTTTCCAATATAGTTGTACAAAAAAACTTTCATTTTATAATTGAGAATATTCATATTTAACACTTCTAACTAGTTATCAGAAAAACTCACTAAACATGTGGAAGGGTCCAAGATAACTGGTACTATGTGAGAGGTATCAACAATAACAATTTCTTCACCTTTAGAGAATGTGTTATTCTCTCTAGGTTAGGAAAAGGTATATTATTCTTTTATAGAATAAAAAGATATCGTGTTTCTCACTAATATCTGAGCCAGGTGTGATAACTTGTCTTCTAGTAATGAATATTTATCATCAAAATATCCATATATCACCCCTAATCTAGTGACAATGAAGATCACATCATATTTTCCTTTTAAAGACACTTCTTTAATCAAGGGAACATATTCATCAAGTAATGAATTGAAATATATTTGATATTGATCTGTACTAGTAATGGTTCTTCAATAAATAATATAAATAGTCCTAATTTCTGAAACTAAGGTATTCTAAACATATTGAAAATGTATTTAGGACTAATCCCACATTGCATAGAGGCAATCCCAAATTGTCAAAAGTGTCCAGAAATTGAGATATATCTTAAAACATTTGTTACATCCCATCTTGGTCTAAACTCCTTATATCTAGTATTCTATAGATTGTTTCTTTGAAAATTCTTTAGAAACAATTGTATCATAGTTATGAAATCACCAAAATCACCTTTAGAAACAAAATCTATCTAAGCTGTTGGTATTTTCATGTTATGATTGAACTAAATTATGACTATTTCCTGAGGGTATCAATAGCCTCCTTCAAAAAAAATTGTTGAAGATTTATAACCTCTTCATATGTGTTAATAAACTCACTTCTCAAAAAGTCTATTCGAGATAAAAACTCATCAATTTTTGGATGAATAAAAGAATCACATGCTTCAATGTTTACAGTATAAATGTTATAACTATTGGTATTATCGTAATAAAAAGTATGCGAAGATACATCTAAATTAAATTATACACCTAGGTTTCTATCTACTAAATTACATTATTCATCTTATTTAACTTCTCCACATTAGGTTACTCTTCCACATGAGATAGTTAAGAATCTTGTTACCTTAGATTCCTCTTGTATTCCAACAATGTAGCTTCTCCAGATTCCTCTAATTCTTCATCTTCTAAACCAAAAGGAATCAGTAAAGATAAAATAAAAACAATCTCTCTTCAATATTAGATTTATCTTAGTAGGTAAAGATACATAGAATAATGGAATGACTCAAGTATCTAAAGATATGGGCATTTCTTGATAAATACTAACCAACCATATAATGGTTGAGGCCAATCTATCTTTCTTTATAAAAATTGTTAAAGTAGGAGGCTGAATGACATCAACTACAGGTGTGTTCAAAGCCACTTTGTGTGCTCTGTATTACACCTCTGGTGTAGCTTCATCCATTATATCATAAAAAATATGAATCTTATCTGATATTACAACTTGAAATCTACATCATAAATCATTAAGATTCATAGTGTAAAAAGGGTATTCGACTGCTACACTTAATGTAACTTGTTCTAATACCTCAGCAGTAACTATTTCATGAGATGACTCACTCCCTACATGAACAGGGTGTACTTCCAAATATTATTCTATTATAACTATTAGTATCTTCTTGAGTGAAAATCTCCAGAAAATGCCACTACACGTAAAAACTCTAACTCTCAAATTTTTAAACCCTTGACAACAAGAAGTAGTGGTATCAACCAAGAATACATGAAATTTATGAAAAACCAATAATTAACATCCTCCAAAATGTATAGAATTTGACATAATTTTTTTGAATTTGAAACATGTACCTCATTTCTCAACGTTCCAGATTTACGGTATTTGATATCAAGGACATAAACAACAAAGAATAATTTTGAAACAAAAATTTCTCAATATCACTATTTCTCTGGGTGATTTTCAATGGAATAAAAATTACTAGAATTTTTATTTTATACATTTAGTTAATTTATGGAATCTATCTAATCATTTTATATTCCAATAATATTTTTTATTATTTTAGGAGGGCTAACTTCACTGATAGTGGTAAGTCATGTATTGACAAAAATTTCATTCATGTGGTCATCTAAAAACCATATCCATTACTACTAAGGAAATCAAAAAAAATTTATGATTTATGGTGATTTTAATTAGATCTTCTGAGCCACCAAAATGAAATATGATGTTCTCACAAAACTCACAAAATTACATATAAAATATAATATATACTCCATTATCATCGAAGATGTACTCCCATACTTGAAGATTGATAACACTTTTGAGTATAATATATATGGTATCAATCCAACTAAAATAAATTGCTCTACCTCTAATAAATTTCATCATGTACAATGACTAATTTGAGCGTCATGAAGCTACATTGTTTGATTTTTTGGTTTTTTCCCTGACTGATGACAATTTGATGATTTCGGGGATTATGGAAGAGTGGGTTTGAGAGAAACAACATGATAGATATATGTGTCATAAAGGGTTGATGTTTTTATAAATAATAATAATTTCCTTTCTTTATTTTCTAGATAATAAAGGGTTACACATAGTGAAATTAAGGGTAATTATTACAATTATATGATAGGTTTCATACAAAAAAATTTCTAAATCAAAATTGTTTTTCTCAAAAACAAAAATTAAAATAAAGAAAACTTGGATTGAATAAATACATATTCTCACCGGCCAAAATATGAAAAACAGTACACTAAATAAGATTAAATAAAATTAAGAAAACCTAAATCAGATTTTAAAAAATCAAATCCATCAACATTAATTGTATTAGTATATATATATATTATTATATTCTTAGTACAAACAAATTATAAAGAGATATCACCTTTTAAAGAATGATCTCTAATGAAATAAGTTTATAAATAATTTTATTCATTATAAAAAATTTATAAGTTTCTTTGAAATGTTTATAGAATTATTTTTCTTTCATTTTATTGTAACATGATTTATATAGAAGCAAAAATCCAAAAGGGTGTGTTTCATCCATTTTACTTGAGTACATGAACATTCATCACCAATATTTTAAGCTTTGTTGGTTGAAAATACAATGGTGTGTTTCTTATTACAAGAAAATGATACTATAGATTTACATAAAAATGATAGGTTCCTGATGTAATTTTCCTATCTAGACTACAACCACTAGATGTTGGGATTTATGTTTAAAGTTATATTAAAATGAGTTTTTTTGTAAAAACTAAAGAAATAGAGTTAGTTCTTTTTTATAACACCATAAAGTTAAATTGAAAAGAGTTAAATGAGATTATTTTTTATTGTATTGAAATATAACAT
The DNA here is from genome assembly GCA_963277665.1 of Viscum album. Classification (NCBI taxonomy): domain Eukaryota; kingdom Viridiplantae; phylum Streptophyta; class Magnoliopsida; order Santalales; family Viscaceae; genus Viscum; species Viscum album. The sequence goes on along the minus strand of OY728138.1, from coordinate 1,713,616,840 downwards.
AAATACTTACTCAAAAAAAAATTTCTAAATTTAAAAGAGATAATGTAAAATGTAAATAATCCCTCTATAAAACTTCTTATCAACTAGTTGTATAGATTCATCGAATTCAATTTTAAAATTGGAACTAATAAGAGTTGAATAATCCCTTCCATTTTCAATTCCATGCATCTTAAATAATTTAAGTATGAATTTTCTTTTATTTAATGAATTTAAAATTTCAATTTGATAAATTTGAAGATGATGGAAATAGTTAACCTCACCCTTAGTGTTCATTTAATGTTATTTTTGTTTGAATTTTGGAAAGTCTTTATATATTTTTTTCTGTTTTTGATCAAAAAATAACAACATGAATATATTTTTCAACAATAAAAGTAACTTTTTATGATGTTTTATTGAAAATATTTGGGTCTTCCAATCCAAAATAACAACCATTTGATGAAATAAAGGAACATAATATTTCATTCGAGGATCTTGGTGCTTATTTAAGGATACAAATAGCTTTGGTATGTTTGAAAATAAAAATTTTAATTTGAAGGTATTCAAAACCATGAGATTTTTTACTATAAACATCCTCAATTATAAAACCATTTAAATAAACCTTTAACATCCATCTTATATAATTTGAAATTCATAAGATACTGATGTTCTAGAGGGATTTTAATGGATTCTAATCTAGTTGTAGGGACAAAGGCCTTTTCATTATCTGTTCATTCATCTTTGTTATAAAATTTTCAATCTAACATATCCTTATTTCTAGTTATCATGCCTTGATCATCCTATTTTTTCCTAAATACCATGTAAGTTCGAATAACAGGATAGTGAGAGGGTCTGTTAACTAGCTCTCATACCTTATTATTGTTGATTTTTTTAAACGCTTCATATATTTCTAAAACAGAAACCTCATCAGCTATGTATTATTCTATGGTTTTAGTTTCAATATAAGATAAAAAGGAATAAAATTATACATGGTTTGATACACTCATTTTACTCTTAACTCCATCATCTGGATATATTATTATAGTCTCTATATAATTGTATTTATGTTTTATAGGTTATCTAGGAAATACATTTTCTAATCCATTATTATTATTCCCTTCTCATTCAAATTGTTCTTTATCCTATTCCATATCATCATCCACTTTCTAATAAAAAGTGGTTCAATTTATAGTTTTTTTATAGAATCACCCATGTCATCAATATGTGTTTTCTTATGATCAAAAGGATCGCATTCCTCAAACTTATAATGATAAGATTCATCAACAACCATAAATTATTATTAAAAATCATATATTCTTTGGAATTAGTAGAATAACCCTAGAAAATTACATTATCATCCTTTGACTCAAACATACCAGGATTTTAGTTAGAATTCAAGATATACATCGTACATTCAAACACTTTAAAATATTATACATTTGATTTTATATTATTGCATAGAATATATGGTGTTTTATTTAAGATAGTCCTTATTATAACTCTGTTAATAACATAACATGTCACGTTAATATCTTCAACCCAATGTGAGCTTGAAAGTTATATTCCCATAACATAGTCATAGAAATTTATTACAAGGGATTGTTTCTATTTTCAAAAAAACCAATATATTATTGTGTCCTGGGAGTTGAAAAATTATATTTTATACCATTCAAAATGGAAAATAACTAAATTAATTATTCTAAAATTATCATCCATGATCACTTATTTAAGAAAAAAATTTATCATTTTCATCATTTTCCACAAGTATGATAAAATTAATAAAAATATTGCATGATTTAGTTTTAGGTCTTATGAAATAAACCCATGTAAATTTTAAAAAATCACCAACCAGTACAAAAAAAATGATTTTAGACAGAAGAATGATGTTCTAGAAGGTTTAAATAGATCAATATGGATGTTTTCTAAGGTAAGAAAAGTGGTAGCCTCATTTATTGATTTAAAATTTGTTGTGTGTTTCTTTACCATTTTATATACATCATATAATTTCTTTTTATCCCATTTAGGGTTCATTAATTCTGATTTCAAATTTTTATTACATAATTTTCTTAATGTGTAAAAAATGAAATTTCAAAGTATAATATGTCAAATTAGATATTTTTGAATGTTATAATTAAAATAATTTAAATTATTTCTGTGAAAATTATTTAGATGCAATGTATAGATATTTTCAATTTGTTATGCCATGGATTTAAAAGATTTATTTTTAAAATCTAACAATGCATTATTAGAAAAAATAAACTGAATAAAATTATTCACTAAGTTGAGAGATACCTATCAAGTAGTGTTTAAATACTTCCATATAAAGTTCATTATTGATGAGGATTGACTATATATTTCCCACAGATCAAATGTTGACTATATTTCCATTTTAATTTTCAAATAATGTGACATGGCCTCCATAAATCATAGATAATGAATGAAAGATAGAGAAATATCCACTTATATTCCTTAAAAAACCATTATCCATAAACCTTTTTTCAGTTTTGTTTGTATGGCTTATTCCCGAAAAAAATTGAGAAATATGGTTTTTTGGTAAACATATACTCTTGTGTCCAACAATGTTAGATACAAAATATTTAATAACCCAAATCCATTTATATTATGAAAAATTAAAACTAAAATTTTAATATTTTAGAGAGATAATAGCTTTAATTTTTCCACATACCGACATATTTCTTATATAGTATTCATTTTAAAAATTTCTAATTTTTCAATAGTGAAAGAATGTAATGCTATAAATATTTTTATTTTAAGTACTTGGTAAAAATTGTGTCTTTATAATGCTTGGTTTTTTCAATCTTGTTTCTTATACTTTATTTTTATGTATTGGGTCTGTTTTTACCAAGGACATTATTTAGGTAATCATCCCCCTAAGTAAAAAAAACATTCAGAATCCATTGAATTTTTTACTTTTCTTTTTAATTCTATTATTTTGTTATCATGGGATGTACATTTTGAAATAGAATCATCGAACATATCATTTATTAAAAAAAGTAATTTATTTAAAACTTATTTTTCATTGAAAATAGAATCAAATGATTTTAATAATTATTTTATTTTTATTTAAATACTCATTATATGAATATAAGTAGAGAATTTTTTTAGTTTATCATAATAAAAGGTGTTAGATTCAGATTTAGATATTGAATAGTAAGAAGAATGTAACTCATATTTTTATGCCATAAAGCACATGTTTTCCTTCCAATATGAATTTAAGTATTTTAATTTAAGAGAGAATCATTACTAGAGTCCTATTAGGCACTCTTATAGCCTTTAGAACTTTCTTGGAACTCTTTTTATAGCCAAAATTCCTGAAATACTTCTTGTTTGACTTCTTATTGTTATACAGTTTGGGGTAGTGTGGCTTGATGTGCCTGAGTTTCATTTACTCATAGTATCTGACCTATTTAGTGTTTCCATTATACTTCTTGTTCTTATATATGTTTTTTAGAAACCACTTCTCTTATAGTAAATCTTTTTTGAATTTTTTGGAAACATGAGCTAGCTTGTAATTTGATTCTAGATTTCTTGAGTTATCTTCTTCTCCAAATGATTAAAATATTTTCATATTCTTATTCTTGTTTCGATATTTTGAAGTTGAAACCTTTAGGGTGTCATTTTCTTTTTTTTAAACATTTTATCCCCAATTTTTTCTTTTTTTCTATGTTTACATCATAGGTGTACCAATAATATCTTTTATTTTTAAATCTTCGATAGTAGTAGACTGTCAAATGGAAGCTGAAATTCCACTCTTCCTAAGTGGTATAATTCTATGTAATTTCATAGATTGATCTAGATAAGGAAAATGTGTTCCTAAAGAAGAAACATAATTATTAATCTCAGTAACCCTTCCATTTAGCTGAGTGATCCTATCTCCTTCCATAATCCATTTGTTATCAAACATTATCATAGAATTATTGTACCAAAGAGATCTCACATTATTAGTTTCTTCCTAATATGCTAAATTTTAGTCCACATTTCATGACTTTTAACACATTGAGAAACTATTTTAAACTAATATAGAAATAGTACACATATTATCACATACATGGATTTGTAGTTCAGGTCATATCTAACTTCTATGTTAGAATCCCTTGTTTCATGTTTATTATTCGGAATTTCATATGTCTTTACAACCGTTAGATAAACATTTAGTCCCAGATGTTTTAGGTAAATTATCATTTGGTCCTTCTGACATCCATAGTTTTTTCCATTGAATTAAGGTTATCTCACCATATGAATGCCTTGTCTATTTTCAAGAACAATATCCATTTTAAGATGATCTTAAGACATCAATGTTTTATAGTTGAGAACTAAAAAAGTCACTTCCTTCATAACAATTTTTTTTCAAAACACTATTGCACTAAAACTCAAGTGGGGGGATGATTTATTAAAATTTTATTTTCTTATAAACACCCACTTTTTAGGCTTAATAGGATATTATAATTTCTTTATAAAATCATATATTATAAATAAATAAAGATAAATATTGAACACGTGAGATTTACCATGGTTTGGGGAATAGATATTATAGAATCTCGAGACCCACACTCTAGTATACGGTGCTAAAACATTTTATATATTTCTTAATAAAAATTAAATGTAAATATATAGTCTATGTAACATATAAGGATCTTTCTTTTTCTAGGTTTTGGAGTAAAAGGATATACCATAACAACATATCATAGTTAATTCAAATTATCTCTAAATATTTGTTGTTCTTCACTCATGTTATCTCCTTAATGATGTCAATATCCTTTGTAACTTCTAATTATCATGTGAAAAACATTTTTAATTATAGGGTGAGCAAAAAATTTTCCAATAATTGGTATTAAAAACAGTGAAAACCCCCATTTCTTTGAAATACTTTTGCTCTCTTTATATATTTTTTTATAAAAAATAAAACATTTTACATAATAAATATGATTAAAATATATAGATTTAGGGGTTTCTAAATATTTTACCTTCTAAATTACTTTATAAAACCATTAAAAATATATTTTACTTTGAAACCCCAATTTCAATTCAAAATTTAATAACCCTTGAAAATACATGGATTTATCATTACTTTTTTAATAACATTAGTTTTAAAATAATATTTTTTTATGGAAAATAGTGATACTTAAAAACCCTTATGAAATAAATGACGCCTCTTTTTGAATCACCATTAGGATAGTGTCTTCTTGAGGTTGTGGGTTCACTCCTCATTCCTCGTTATCAAATTTGATAGCCAAGTGTCTTGTTATATAAAAATAATTTTTGATAGAGTTTTCTATTTTAATTTAATTTCCACTAAAACATCCCTTTAAAAACTATTTATATTATTTTTAAGAGAAAATAATTTTATCTCACATAATTTTTGGTAGAATATGTTTTTAGGAAAACACCATAAAGGTTAGAAGAAATCCTTTTTCACAATTAATAATTATAATAATACATATAAATATAGTATAAAAATCAGACATATTACAAAATATTAATATTATAATAGAATATGGACATATCTATAATTATGGTTAACATACATATGTTTAAAATTACATTTTATGTATAATATTATAATTACAAAATAAATCTGAACTTGTAAATAATTTTATTGAAATAGAAGAACATAAAATGATAAATTTATCATTTCAAATTCATCCTTGAATTAAGAAAATAAAATTTATTTTTAAAAGGGATTATTAAATTTGAAAATTAAGGGTTTGAAAATAATAATTTTCTTTATATAGGTTTTTTAAGAAAAATTTCATATATATAAGAAAATTGGTTTTCTTGAAACTAAAATTTCTCTAAGAAAATAATCCCTTTAATAGAATGGATTTTAGAAAATAAATATTGAATGTTGTTAAAATTCCCTTAAATATAAGATTGAAATTTTCATTTACCATTATATAATAGTTTGAAAATATAAAATATTTATATAAAATAATAATAATTTTACAATACAATTCCATTACATAAAATAATCAAAAATAAATATAGTTTTTTAAACATTGAAATTAGAATTGCCTTACATATAAAAATCATGGAAAATATATATCCATTGGATAAAATTATTGTATTTGAAACATAATCATAAATAAATTTCTTTAAAAATAATGTTTTCAAGAAAAGTATCCCCTTAAATAAAATAAAAATATTTAAAAATATGCTTCCCTTTTATATTTGAAAAAATCATATATATAAACATTTTTAAATAAAATTATAATTCCATTACCGAAGTGTTTTTTGAAAAATAATAATCATAGTTTTGAAGATACATTTTCCCCTTACCTAAAACTAAAAACAAAATCCAACTGCACATGGCTACTACCGTCCTTCGAAAAGAAAGTGAAAACAAAGAAGAAGGGAGATTGGGCCAGGTTCTTCCAATGGGTGGATATGAACTTATCTCTATATATCTATAATTATATATATATATATATCTTTTTAATAACATCATTTTATTCTTGAAAATCGTTTCATGAAACCAAATAAAGATGGAATTTTATTTGAGGGTACTCATATAGACTCTCATGGAATTGATAATAGTATACCTATTACTATATTAAGAACTACACATGATGCTTCATGATGTTAGAGATCATGGATTTTAGGGAAAGATAAGAAAAACCATTAATAATTAAAGAGAATATATATATATATACATATATATATTTCATTGCTGCTAGTACAAACCAAAAGAAACCAACAATGTTTTTTGAACTACATGGTTGCTTAATATTATTACTGTTATGGTTATAAATTTCTATCTACCATGTTATTTCAGCCATTCCATGATTCCTTATGAAGAAAAGCTCCCCAATATTGAAAACCACTACTGAGGGGACTTTGAAAGGGTCTAACCTCTTATCTAGTAGTTCTAAGGTCCCTGTTTTTTCACCTCAGGGAGCCAATAATGGTGGTAATAGGTAGTATACGGATGGAATACTTTTAGGTCATCCTATGGGTGATATCTTGTTCAAAAAGGAGGATAAAGAAGAGATGATGAAACTACTAGGTTTAGTGTGTAGAGAAATACAGGGATGAGAATGAATCATATGGATTTGATTTTCTTGATCATATGGTTGTGATATAAATTAATATTTTTAACATGTGTGAATAGTACCCATGGTGACTTTTCTCACATCAAAAAAGGTGGGTCAGATGCTTTTGTTTAATTTAACCCATCCTAATGCGCTAGAAAATGTAATTAATACAGTCTAGTCCTAATTCATGTTGGCGTCGACCTGTGTCGGAACCTCTATCATTGGGCCACCCCACATGATGGTTCCACCAATCCACCCCATGTCCTCTCCAATTTTTTCAGGCATACTAACTCAAGCCATTATGTGGCTACTCCGGCTATCTCTCCATCATAGTTTGACCTTGCTCCCCATTAAAGGGTAGTAGGTCCAGACCCTTATGGATTTCAATGGATGGCAAGCATTTATGTATACTAAGCTAATTTAAAATTTATTTATCTTCAAAAGTATACTATAATCTACTATTTATTTTAATTTTAATCCATTAAATTAAGATATAAATATATTGTTTATTAATATTACTAATAATTTTTATTACTAAACATTATCACCAGAGAAATAGAAATAAAATTTACCATAGATTAAATTTATTTTATATTAAAAATAATATTTTGAATACTTTGAATTTCCATATTAAATTTAATTTACATATATATAAATAATCATATCCATTTAAAATATCAACATAATATATATTTTCTCTTTATTTAATTAAATAAATTTAGTTAAAGAATTTAAATATATAGAAATATTTTTTTAATAAAATATTTCTCAATAAAAATACTATTGATTAGAAAATAAATAAACTGTTTTATAATTTAAATTTAATTTAACATATAACAAAAACATATTTTGTTTAAATAAAATCAATTATTTTCATATGATATAAGATTAAATCATATATTTTGTTCATATTATAAATTATAAAATAATCCATTTATTAAGCATTAATTAAAAAATATGATTACAATTTTGGGGATGTTACAGATATCCATTAGTCTACTCCACCAAATGAAACTCTTTGAGCTTAGGGATTTTCATTATCACCAGTCCTTTTTTGTGGTGAGTGATTGACTAAGTGAAAGTAGGAATCACTCTATACAAAATTAGGTTCTTTGTTTTAGGCTCCTACAATTATTTAAAACAACAAATAACAAAATAGGGCCTATGGGGTGATCACTTCAATTTAAAAGAGATAATAATGAATATTACAAATGAAAAACATATTTGCAAGATTAAAATGAGAGTATATTTATTGATTTTGATAATCCACCTTTAAAGGGGTGAGGTAGAACCCTTACAAGGCCTGTAGGCATAATTATTACATGGACTATAGGCCATAGAGAAATTCATTGCCCATAGGTTTCAAAAATTGCATACAACCCAAACTAACTACTTGGAACTACTCCTCCCTAGAAACTTCATTGTGAAAACAACTCTCCACCATCGCGTGGCTGTTCGTCTAGGATTTCCCATGAATGAACATGCTTGTACCAATGGAAGGTTCCATACCCTCGCATTCTTGCAATCCATTTAGCTTCTGCTATGGTGAAAGATCCTTACTCCTCCTCCATATGAATCTTGTTCCTTGTAGCTTGTCTGGTTTGCAACTACACTTAAGCTGGCCCGAAGGCCTTGAGGTGGCCCGAAGGCCTTGCTGACCCAATGTCCTGGGTGTCCTTAAGGCCTTAATGGACTCGGGGACTAGATCGGTGGCCCAAAGGCCCAAACTACAGAATATTCCAGGCTTCTAAAGTTCCAAACAGTGCCTGCTATAGTTCCTACTAAAGCACCTATTACAGTTCTGCACCGTTCCTGCTATTGTACTGCTACAGTACCCCCAAAAATTAGCCTCCACTTGGATATGATACTGGGTCTCCTGGATGCACTTAAGGAGTCCTCACCATTTGGACTGAGGCTCATGTGATGATAGTATATCGGCAAAAATCCAAAGATGATGTCTATCTTCAAAGAGAATCTATGGAGTTCCTTCGGTTTCAAAACAAAATATACATAGAAACTATAGAGAAACTTCAAGTATTTTATATTGTGTAATGTATAAAAAAGTTATCATTTATTTTCTACATACATGCATCTATATATTTAATTCAGTGACAACCCATTCTATTTATATATCCTCTTTTTAATTTTAACATTAAGCACACATGATAATCTTAATGGTAGAGTAAATAATCTATTTGAAAAACTTATGTGATAACATCTTTTTTATTTTGTGTACTTAGTTTACTAATATGGAATGGTCTTCCATGGAATAAATGAAATAAATATTATTTATCGGATCATTTAATTTTTGGGAAAGAGACGGTTTCCAACTAGAAATTTCCATAATTAGATAACTTGTTTTTTGATAAATTTTAAAGTATAAGTTGTCATTTTAAAAAGTCACAATAATGGTAAGGAGTGTAATAATAATGATATTATTTAATATAAAAAGACATTAGTAAAATAAAACTATATAAACACTATCCTTTAAGATAATTCACCATGAACCTCCGTATGATAAATAACATTGGTTCTTTGACTTCTTGTAATGGACCAGACAATGACTCAATAATTAGTTTTCCAAAAACTCAGTTCCATCAAATAGTTCTACTGAAATAGTGGCACCGGTCAGGGTCACACACTGAAATGGTGGCACCACTGACAGTGTTCCACTGAACTGGTGGCACCGTGATGGTGGCACTGTAACGGTTGCACCATCGTATTGGCACACCGAAACAGTGGCACAGTGTCGGTGGGACTGTCACGGTCGCACCATCACGGCCGTACACTGAAATAGTGGCACCCCTAACGGTGGAACTATGATGGTGGCACCATAACTGTGGCACCCCTTACGGTGTCTCACCAAATGGTGTCCCACCCTTGTTTCTTTTTCCAGTTCCTCTACCACAATGTATCTTTTTACATAAAATTGTTTTAATACCCAATTAAGAAGACATTAAAATTCCATAAATGAAATCTAAAATCCCCTAAGATCTATGAGACCCTTGACCTCCAAAAACGTGTGGCTTTTCCCTTAGTGCCACACCCTTTTCCCATACTTTCCCAATTCTGCCCCAGTTACATGTTATCCTCTGATTAAAGGAAACCCCTTTAACTCAAAACCGTTATGGACACCTCTACGAAGATAATTATTAAATGACAATTAATTAAAATGTTTGTAACTAACCAACCATGTGGAGAAACCATGATCTGCCTTTAAATCTATTCAAAATTCATATCCTATAACTCTAGGATATCACCTTTTATCACACTGGATTCGTTCTTTCTTCTTGGATAGTCTCTTTCCTTCCCATAGTGCTTTTGGAGTCCCTCATTTTGAGGCAAGTTGTGTACCTGTGCTGGATCCTTTCCTATTCACTTTTGGAGTCCTCAGAGTTCCTCCCCTTCAAGTCGTGCATCCTCATTTATTCGAGCGAGGAGAAAAACATTGATAGTTGATCATCCAGGTATGGTTCTTATTTCTTCTCTCTTTATTGTGTATCATACAGAGTGGGTATGATAATGGTCCTAAAAGGTTGGATGAAACCAACCCTTAATTAAGACAATAAATTTACATTTAAATAATGAAGGGTCATGTTTGATGATGTTGTTGTACTCTTTTACCCTTGATTATATGTTGTGAATTGTATAGGATTATGTCAGCTGAAAATCATGGCTGTTGGTAGTCTTTCCTAGCGCACTAATGGACCCATGTCCCCTATGATTATTGAATGGTTGTGACATGGAAATTGGTTATTCACATAATGTTGTATGGTTAAATTAATGTCCAGTGAACAACAATCCTTTTGTGATCACCCCGGTTAAACAAATATAAAGAATATACTTAATGAATGGAATGTTAGAATCTAGAAAACTGCCTTACTCTATCTTGGTAACATGTGTGGTTGTTCTTATTGATTCTTTTGGGGGCACAAGGATGGGGATGGGGTCCCCTCCTGTTGTGTGGTTGTTGTTTTGTGGATCTGAGACTATGTGGGGCCGTATGTTGGGGCTCAGTTTGGTTTCAGTACTTCAAGGGCTATCATGGATCCCTTTTATTGTTGTGACTTTACAAGAGAACTGGGTTTGAATGATTAAATTGGTACTTGGCTGTTTTTACATCCTTGTCTTGTGGCAATTCCTGTTAGTTTCCTGGTAGTGAAGAATTATTTAAATGGAATCACACAAATTTTAAAACACAAATGGGTTCAATGAGGAATTAGTTTCTGGGAATGAGTTGTGACTTCATTGTGGATGTGGTGATTCTTATGAATAAATAGTAGTGAGGGTGTTTATTTATGGGATTGTTTTATAACCCCTCGGTTGGGAAGAGTTCTTGTTTACCTATATGTATAATTTAGTTATTATTTTTCTTATTCACGGCCCACCCAAGCTGATCACTTCATGACGAACATCCCCATTTCATGGGGGAGGATGTTTTTCCAAATACTCTTATGAGTGGATGGTTATTAGCTCCTATTCTTCTCCCTTTCCTAAGTAGCTCAAGATTTTTTGGGTAGGATGTGATAGCCTAAGGTCCATTATAGCCCAAGATTCTCCGGGCAGACTATGTTGTGGTGGTTGGCCCAGGTGTGTGAGGGCAGGTTTTTTCCCAAGTGTCTTCGGGATGTGGCCCAGGTGTCTTCAGGTGTGGTGGTAGTTGTTCAGGACCAGGTGTCTTTGGTATTAGTGGTATTTGTTCAGGCCCAGGTGTCTGTGGGCTTGGTTACTTGTGGATGTTGTGGCCCAGGTGTTTATGGGCGGGATGTGTGGTTGTGGTAGCCCAGGTGTGTGTGGGTGGGGTATAGCAGTGGGACTGCGGTGAGAATGGCGGGGGAGGTCTGATGTGTAGGATGTCCTCTATAACCAGTGGGAATGTAAAGACCCATAAATTTCAAGGGAATTTTTTTTTCTAAATTTTATCTGGGATTTTATGAGTATGCATTTTCTGACGGAACTTGATTCTGAGGCCCGGTGTGCCCAGAATCAATTTCCGAAGTTTAGCTCGGGTACGTTCAGTGAACGAAAGAGTGGGTTTTCCTAACTTTTGAACCGTTGCTCGGAATCAAAATCTAAGGGAACCAATGGAAACGCAGTTCTAGTAATTTCTTAGGAACACCTTTTCTGGAGTTGTGTTTCCTTAGGAGGTTATGTTAAAAATGAAGTGGTTTAATTAAAGAGTGAAATAAAATACGTGCTGAAATTTTATTTCTACTCTATGTAATTGTAATCTACGTATGGAAGTTGAGGTGGGACCCACTAAATCCTAACTCCTCTTGATAGGATATTAGTGAGGTGGGCCCCACACGAGCCCCAACTTTTAAATTTCCTCAACCTCTCTTAAAGTTGGCAAACCCCCCCCCCCCATTAATTTTCATCTCCTCCACATTAAAATACATGCCAATAAAACGCCTCATTAATTCGACAACACACATTAATTAATTTGGTGAATTCATTTTTAATTTTGAATAGAGTTGGCATGAGTAATAAAATAAGGAAAAGACTTATTTAATTATTGTTGAATCGTTGTGTGGAGATTTTTGGAGAGGATAGCTCTGGTCTTAAAGAACTTCATCTTCTTCATGAAGAACGCTGAGTCTATGACGAAGAACTCCATCACCGCAAGGGGAGATCGTCGTGTTGTCTCCTCTCCACTCTACAGCCGGTGAGAGATGCCTTCTTCGGATAACGACGACGCACCACATCCTTCATTGGTTGAACACCGACGATGCTTACGGAGCCTCGTTCCGCGACGCCGTCTTCCGCGACATCATTTTTTTCCCGCGACGATCCTCGTTCGACGACTTCTTCGAGGTAGGGGTCTATTTTTATGAAGTGTTAATTATTTGTGTTCTTCATTAAATATTTGGGCCACATCTTATCAATTTAGTGGGAGGAGGTTGGACAGCCTAAACATGACCGATCCTCCTCCCCCTTTGTGGTTGTATTTGTTGCGGCTCGAACGAAGGCGGCGCGGTGCAACGGCACCGCATGGAAACAAGGAGGAATGTGGCGAAGAAGGGCGGTGCCGTCACGCCGTGCCATTGAGGCCGAAAGAAGCCGCGGCCGTAGTCGGGCCGTAGAGGAGGGGCATGGCACCGTCGCGCCACGCTGGAGGACAACGAAGAGGTCGTGGCCGGAGTGGGGCCACGGCGGAGGGGCGCTACGCTATCACGTCGTGCAGGTCGGACCAAGGCCGCGGCCTTTGGCCGCAGCGGAGCAGGGGAGGGCGGTCGGAGCCGCCGGCCGCCGGTGCTCCGGAGACGGGGTTGGATGGTCCCACGCGGCACACTAGCCGGCTGTTACAGCTGGCCAGATCCAGGAAACTGGGGGTTTGAACCCCCGGTCAACGCAGTAGGGCGGACCCCCCCCTGTGGGTCCGCCGTTCGGTTAGAAGGGGGTGGAGGTTTCCCCCCTTCCGCACTCACACGATGCCCGGGCCGGGCCGCGCCCTGATGATCCAGACCCGGAACCGGACCTGGGTTGGGTCGTCCGGTTCAGGCCGACCCAGGTGGTCTCGGGTCGGGTCGGTCAGGACCCAAAACCCCCTAAAAACGGACAGGTTTGTTAAAACGCCCGTAACATGGGATACAGACCTCTGATCGATGCACCGTCAGTTGAAATGTGATCCTTGGATCGATACAGTCGTTTCTGTATATTACACTCAAGGTTTCGAAGAAATTTGGATACGGCCGGGTTGGTTCGAACACGAAACCAACCGAGCCCTCGGAGCAGAAACGCTTATAACCTGAGCTCCGGACGTCCAATTGACGTTCCGTCAACTTTGTTGGTTTCCTATTAGTGAGACGGACCTTTTGGCTTACTCCTCTCGATGTTTGGATGTATTTGGAGTACGGTTGGGTTGGTTTTGACTTAAAAACCAACCGGGTCCCTGGGACGAAAAAGCCAATAACTCTCAGACCGGGCGTCCGATTGACGCGTCGTCTGTCATGTTGAGTTCCTATCGATGAGACAGAACTTTGGGATACATCAACTCTGGACTATGTGTCAATTGATGTATCGACCCCTTGGCTCATGGAGCGGACCATCCTGGAAATGAGCATGTTGTGTGCAGGAACCCTAGAGCTAGCTGCGACTGCGGCGATGATGACGACTGTACTGGGATCCTCCATGGGTTCGGCCGCGACGTCGACCGTACTGAAATCCTCCGTGGGTTCGACGATGATGTCTACTGTTCTTGTATCCTATCTGGGTCCGGCAGTATGTGACTACTGTTCTTGTATCCTACGTGGGTCCGGTAGTATTTTACTCTGTACTTGTATCCAACGTGGGTCTGACAGAGTGGCTGGTCTAGTATCCTACGTGGGTCCGACAGCTTAGATGGTCTAGTATCCTACGTGGGTACTATCTAGATGAATCAGTGGCTACATCTGATCATATCTATCACCTTACGAAGAAGTATACCAGTGTGAGCAAAGTCCTGAATTTCAATCATTATCTTCAATATGATTGACTTTCTTTCCTATGTGGATTGGGATGTGTTTTCTTGTGTGGATTGGGTTATACTATCATGTGTGGATGTGATCGAACTGGGGCTCAGATGTTGGAGCCGAACTGGAAATTGATGACTTAGGTATATATATGGGCATATACCTAAGTAGAGTTGGTTGTTATTTCGTGAATGTATCTTTCCTTTTTGGTTTATCCTTCATGGATTCTGGGAGACCTTCGGGGGTCTCGGTGTCCCTACTGAGTAGCATATACTCACCCTTGCACGGGCTATTCCTGCACTACATTTTTTTGGATGCAGACGACGGACATCGCTGATCGTGGTTGAGGCTTGTAGAGTAATTTGGTACCTGGAGGTGGACCACTGGGCGAGATGTACACGGAGCTGACGGTTGGACCCGAGGAGCTGAGAAGGCTATCTGTACCCACCCTTCTGGTGGGATTTCCAGTGGACAGCTCGGCATTACTGCTTTACTTTTCAGTTGCTGTAATTTCTTTTCAGTTGTACTTTACCTTCAGTTTGGGTTTGTATTCTGGCCCACTTACTTTTCCACACTTACTATTGTACCCAGTTTTACTTAGTGTTTAATTCTGCTGGCATACTCTATGGTGTTTGTTTACATTTTAAAGGCAATGCCTTCCCTTTTTTTTGGGATTTACGCCTTGGTGCTAGTTCCCAGCCCCTGGCCAATGGAAGGTGGGCTTGGGGTAGTCACGACACAGGTCCCAAGGACGGGTCATGAAAAATTGGTATCAGAGGAGTTCGGTTCTACCGCAGAACTCAGGACTCTGATCTTTCTTCTATGTGAAGAAATCGTGTTAAGGGTATTGAGTGTGGTTATCAGTCCAGGGAGTCCAGTGTTGGTGTGGCGGCCGATGTATCTGTACACCAGGACCCTGACTTCTGATTTCCAACTCAGTGCACAAAAACACTGATTGCATGTGTGTTTCATAAGTTTTCTTTGTGATTACTTTGTGTCAGCTCACCAGGTATACTGCTTTGACCATGGCACACCTATTTCTTTTTAGGATGGCCCCACGACGGCAGCCATCTAGTGTTCAGAGCTTTGTATGAGACGACAAGCCACCGAGATACGAGGCCTCGGTGCAGGGCCCTTTTACAGTGGAGGCATCGACAATACCTCTACCCACCGAGCCACTGATGTCACCAGCCCCAGCTTCTAAGAGTTCACGTCACCTTAGTGCACTGCATGAGTTTCAGCGTCAGAGACCGCCTAGGTTCTTTGGGGAGACAGACCCTCAGGCAGTCGAGGATTGGCTGGAGGCTATTGTATGAGTTTTTTGGTTATTAGGGACACCATCTGACCTCATAGTGATCCTTACAGCGAGTCTCCTCCACACTGAAGTAGGAAGATGGTGGAGCATGATGCTCCAGGTGCACGACAAGGCATCACTCCTTTGTACTGAATTTGAGAGCCTCTTCTGCTCAGAGTTCTTCCCAGCCACCCTACATGCGATGCACATTCAGGAGCTACTACAGCTGCAGCAGGGCAGCATGACGGTAGCCTCGTACTTGGTGAGAATTACCAATCTCTCGCGCTATTCCATGGACATGATACGAGACCCATTCATCCGGGCTCGGACCACTGAGCAAGGACTGAGGCATGAGATCAGGGCATCGATGATCTCCCTCAGTAGTCTGACGCAGGCAGGAGTACTGGAGTGAGCCCGTCTCATAGAGAGCTTTCTTGCTGAGCCTACACCAGCAGCGAGACCTACCGCAGTGCGGCACGTAGAAGAGTCTTCTACGGCTGGCAGTCGACGGAAGTCACAGGGGTCCAGGGGGACCAGAACAGTAGGCGGACGACCTCAGGACACTGGCTCAGAGGTGCAGGTCACACGACACAGAGCTAGTCTTACGAGGAGCAGACAGTGCTACGCATGCGGTGGGCAGGGCCACATGGCTCATGACTGCCTGTCCCTCCATGTAGAGGAGCAACAGATGGTTGAGGGGCCATCCAGGCAGAGGCAGAGGTTCGACCATGTCGGTCCGCAGAGAGCAGGCGGGTGAGGTACAGGATCTGGCCGAGCAGCAGGTGGTGGACGGTGCTTTGAGGCTTTACCACCACCACCACCAGAAGGTCCACCCCGACCACAGGGAGCTGGAAGGAAGAGGCAATCTCAGCTTCACGCAGTGGAGGCCTATGACCACGGCACACCAGAGATGATTCAAGGTACTATCTGTTTCTACTACACCCTTGCTGCAGTTCTTATAGACATAGTAGGGAGTCATTCTTTTATTGTCACTGCCCTTGTTCGGAGCTTGGGGATTCCGATGGAGTTGTTGGCTCGATCCTTATGGCTAGAGAATCCTACGGGAGCAGACTCGATGATTACACACTGGTGTCGGTAGTGTGAGCTTACACTAGGAGGTGACGGCTTCAGTTGGAATCTTCTTGTAGTGGTGTCGAGGCCTTATGACATCATCTTGGGCATGGATTGGTTATCTACAGTCCATGCTCCGATTGACTATATTAGGCGCAAGGTGCGGTGTGTCCGCACCGATGGGAGTAGGTTCACCTTCACCGGCGAGAAGGGAGCCTTAGCAGCATAGGATGGACTCACACAGTGGAGAGGATAGCCAATCACTCATCAGTTGGCTAGCCTCATCCTAGGAGATGTTGACGTGCGGAGTCCGAGTTTTCCTGTAGTGGTGGATCAGTATACTGAAATTTTTCCTAACGACGTTCAAGGACTACCTCCTCGTAGATAGGTAGACTTTTATATTGACTTGTACCCCAGGACAACCCCGATATCCACTCCATCATATAGTATGGCTCCCGCTGAGCTTCGAGAGCTACGGGTACAGCTGGAGGACTTGTAGGGAAAGGGATTCATCTGACCAGTGTTTCACCCTGGGCTTCCCCGATATTGTTCGCCAAGAAGGAGGATGTGAGCTTGCGACTGTGTGTCTACTATCGTCGCCTGAACCAGGTGATCGTGAGGAATAAGTATCCGCTACTGAGGATTAAAGACCTCTTCGATTAGCTCAAGGGAGCACGGTGGTTCTCGAAGATAGACCTCAGGTCAGGCTATCATCAGCTCAGATTCCGAGAGGATGACGTGCAGAATACGGCCTTCAGATGTTGGTATGGACACTATGAGTTCTTGGTTATTTATTTCGGTGTAACTAATGCACCAGCAGTTTTCATGAGCCTTATGAACAAGATGTTTCAGCCTTACCTAGATCGATTTTTCATGGTCTTCATTGATGACATTTTGATATACTCGACCACTGAGGGGGAGCACGCCTACCACTTGCGGGTTGTACTGCACACACTTCAAGAGAAGCAGCTTTATGGTAAGCTCTCGAAGTGTCATTTTTGGATACGTGAGGTCCACTTCTTGGGACACATCATCTCTGAGGCAGGATTTGCGGTGGATCCTGTAAAGATCGAGCCAGTGCTATCTTGGGAGCCACCTAGGAGCGTGACGGAGGTGCAGAGTTTCCTTGGTTTGGCTGGATACTACCATAGGTTCGTGCCAGGCTTCTCTAGAGTTGCATCACCACTTTCAGCTTTGACGGAGAAGTAAAAACCCTTCGTGTGGTCAGATAGATGTCAGCAGAGCTTCCAGGTGCTGAGATAGATATTGAAAATCCCACCCATCATGAGGCTACCGGAGGAGGGAGTAGGGTACGTAGTCTACTGCGATGCATCAGGGACCAGACTCGGGTGTGTCCTAATGCAGGAGTGGGATGTGATCGCCTATAGATCACGACAGTTGAGGTAGCACGAGAAGAACTACGCTGCCTATGACCTGGATTTAGCAGTAGTGGTCTTCGCTCTGAAGATGTGGCGGCACTATCTGATGGGTGAGCGCTTTACAGTCTATTCTGACCACTAGAGTCTCAGGTACATCTTCTCGCAGAAGGACCTCAACCTGAGACAGTGGTGATGGCTTGAGTTCCTCCAGGACGATGACTTTGAGATAGTCTATACTCCTGGAAAGGGGAACGTAGTAGCTGCTGCTCTCAGCAGGAGGACGGTCATTCAGGTACTTAGGGAGGCGATAGAGTAGTTAGCATCTTTTCAGATATACTTTGTGAATAGAGCTGGAGCATCCTTTCTTCAGTCACTCACAATCACTCCTCCACTTCTTCAGCAGGTCAGAGAGGCACAGCATGGTGATGTTGACTGTGAGACGCAGTGTGCACAGATATCCTCAGGACAGGCACCTGATGGATTCTCTATGGGAGGAGAGCACGTCGTCCTTTTCAGAGGACGTACCATGGTACTAGCTGCTTTATAGGAGGAGGTGATGAGGGGGTTTCACACTTCCCCTTTAGCAGTACATCTAGGAGTGGCAAAGATATACCAGGATCTCAGACGACAGCACTGGTGGCCGGGTATAAAGAAGGTTGTAGTAGAGTTCGTTTCTCGATGTCTCACCCTCCAGTAGGTGAAGGCGGAGCACCAAGTACCAGCAGGCTTGGTACAGTCTTTGGAGGTCCCGGAGTGGAAGTGGGACAGGATATCTATAGATTTCGTGACTGGACTTCCATGTACTTCTAGAGGTCACAACTCCATTTGGGTGATTGTCGACCGACTCACCAAGTCGGCCCAATTTTAACCCATCAGAGAGCAGGGCTCAGTGGAGAGCTTGGGATGCCTCTACGTTCAGGAGACCGTATGGCTTCATGGTGTAAAATCATCTATTGTCTCTGATCAAGATGCTCACTTTACTTCCCGGTTTGGAAGGGGTTGAAGGAGGCATTCAGGACGCAGGTACGTCTGAGCACCACCTTTCACCCTCAGACGGATGGTCAGATAGAGAGGACCATTCAGACTCTCGAGGTCATGCTCTGTGCATGTTTCCTCGACTTTGGTCACAGCTGGGAGGATCACTGACCCTTGGTGTGGTTTGCATACAATACCAGCTACCACTCCACCATCGGGATGGAACCATACGAGGCATTGTACGGTCAACCATGCAGATCACCTCTATGCTGGACAGACCATGTGCAGTCAGCACTTGTGGGACCAGAGATGATCCTAGGCACGACGGAGAAGGTCCAGGACATCCAGGAGCGGATGAGAATAGCTCAGAGCCGACAGAAGTCTTATGCTGACCAGAGGTAGAGACCACTAGAGTTTGAGGATTACGACCACGTCTTCTTGTGGGTCTCACCTCAACGTGGATTACAGAGATTTGGCTGGGGTTGCAAGTTATCTTTGTGCTTCATCAGACCATTCCTGGTTCTCATCATGATAGGCGAGGTGGCTTATCGCCTGGATCTACCACCTCAGTTGCACCGGGTGCACGACATCTTCCACGTATCTCAGCTGAGGAGATACGTGCACGACCCAACTCATATCATCGACCATGAGGAGCTAGACATTGATGATGGGACGACTTTTGCGGAGGTCCCGGTAGAGATCGAGGATCGATAGGAGCGGGTCCTACTTGGGCGGTTGATTCCTCTAGTTCGCATCATATGGTAGCACGGGAACCTCCAGGAGAGCACTTGGGAGTGGGAAGCTCAGATGCGTGCTATGTACCCTCATTTGTTTCCCTAGTTTGTGATGTATCTTTAAGGGGACGGAAATTTATGAGGTGGAATTAATGTAAATACCCATAAATTTCAATGGAATTTTTTTTCTAAATTTTCTTGGGTATTTTACGAGTACGCAGTTTCTGACGGCACCTGATTCCAAAGCCTGGTGTGTCCAGAATCAATTTCCGAAGTTTAGCTCAGGTATGTTCAGGGAACGAAAGAGCGGGTTTTTCTATCTTTTGAACCAGTGCTCGGAATCGAAATCTGAGGGCACTGATGGAACCGCAGCACCGGTAATTGCGTAGGAACACATTTTCTAGAGTTGTGTTTGCTCGGGAGGTGATGTTAAAAGTGAAGTCGTTTAATTAAAGAGTGAAATAAAATATGTGCTTCAATTTTATTTCTACTCTGTGTAATTATAACCTACGTATGGAAGTTGAGGTGGGACCCACTAATTCATAACTCCTCTTGATAGGATATTAGTGAGGTGGGACCCACATGAGCCCCACATTTTCAATTTCCTCAACCACCCTTAAAGTTGGAAAACCCCCGATTAATTTGTATCTCCTCCACAATAAAATACATGCCAATAAAACGCCTCATTAATTGGACAATGCACGTTAATTAATTTGGTGAATTCATTTTGAATTATGAAAAGAGTTTGCATGAGTAATAAAATAAGGAAAAGCCTTATTTTATTATTGTTGAATTTTTGTGTGGAGATTTTTGGATAGGAGAGCTATGGTCTTGAAGAACTTCATCTTCTTCGCGAAGAACACCGAGTCTACGATGAAGAACTCCATCACCGAAAGGGGAGATCGTCGTGCCGTATCCTCTCCACTCTACAGCCGGTGAGAGACGCCTTCTTTGGAGAATGATGAAACACCACATCCTTCATCGGGAGAACACTGACGATGCTTACGGAGCCTCGTTCCGTGACGCCATCTTCCACGGTGTCATTTTTTTTTTCCGGCGACGATCCTTGTTCGACAACTTCTTTGAGGTTGGGGTGTGCTTTTATGAAGTGATAATTATTTGCGTTCTTCATTAAATATTTTTTCCACCTGTTATCAATTTAAAGGGTGGAGGTTGGACCTCCCGAACACAACCAATCCCCCTCCCCCTTGGAGGTTGTATTCGTTGCGGCTCGAACGAAAGCGGTGCGGTGCAACGACACCACGCAGAAACAAGGAGGAACGCGGCGAAGAAGCATGAAACCGTCGCATCGCGCCATTGAGGCTGAAAGAAGCCGCGGCCAGAGTCGAGCCATGGTGGAAGGGCGCGGCGCCGTCGCACCGCCCTGGAGGACCACGAAGAGGCTGCGGCTGGAGTGGGGCTGCGGCGGAGGGGCGCGACGCCATTACGCCGTGCCGGTCGGACCAAGGCCACGGCCTGTGGCCGCGTTGGAGAAGGGGATGGTGGCCGGAGCTGCCGGTGCTCAAGAGGCGGGACTAGCTGGTCTCGTGCGGCACACTGGACGACCGTTACGGTCGGCCAGATCCAGAAAACCGGGGGATTGAACCCCCGGTCAACGCAGCAGGGCAGACCCCCCGTGGGTCCGCCGTCCGGTTCGAAGGGGGTGGGGCTTCTCGCCCTTCTGCGCTCACACAACACCAGCACTGGGCCGCGCCAGCCGGGTCGGTTCGTGCCCTGATGGGCCAGACCTAGACTCGGGTCGGGTCGACCCGGCTCGGGCCGACCCAGGTGGTCTCAGGTCGGTTCGGTCCGGGCCCAAAACCCCCTAAAAACGGACAGTTTCGTTAAAATTCTCGTAACATGGGCTACAAACCTCTTATGGATGCATTGTCAGTTGTGATGTGATCCATGGATCGAGACGGTCTTTTTGGTATATTACACTCATGGTTTTGAAGAACATTGGGTATGGCCGGGTTGTTTCGAACATGAATCCAACCGGGCCCTCAGAGCGGAAACGCTTATAACTTGAGCTCCGGACGTCCGATTGATGTGTCACCGACTTTGTTGGTTTCCTCTTAGTGGTACGGACATTTTGGCTTACTCCACTAGAGTTTTAGATGCAGTTGGAGTACGTTCGGGTTGGTTTGGACTTAAAAATCAACCAGACCCCTGGGACGAAAAATCCAATAACTCTCAGACCGGGCGTCCGATTGACGCGCCGTCTGTCGTGTTGAGTTCCTATCGACGAGACCGAACTTTGGGATACATCAACTTTGGAAAACGTGTCAGATGATGTATCGACCCCTTGGCTCGTGGAGCAGACCCTCCTGGAAACGAGCATGCTATGTGCGGGAACCCTAGAGCTGGATGCGACTGCGACGACGATGATGACTATATTGGGATCCTCCGTGGGTTCGGCAGCGACGATGACCGTACTGAAATCCTCCGTGGGTTCGACAGTGATGACTATTATTCTTGTATCCTATGTGGGTCCTGCAGTATGTGACTACTATTCTAGTATCCTACGTTGGTCCGACAGTATTTGACTATGTACTTGTATCCTACGTGGGTCTGACAGAGTGGCTGGTCTAGTATCCTACGTGGGTCCGACAGCTTAGCTGGTCTAGTATCCTACGTGGGTCCCAACTAGATGAATCAGTGGCTACATCTGATCGTATCGATCACCTTATGAAGAAGAATACATGTGTGAGCTGAGTTTTGACTTTCAATCATTATCTTTGATATGATTGACTTGCTTTCCTATGTGGATTGGGATGTGCTTTCTTGCGTGGATTGGGTTTTACTATCCTGTGTGGATGTGATCGATCTTGGGCTCGAATGTTGGAGCCAAACTGGAAATTGTTGATTTAGGTATATGTATGGGAATATACCTAAGTAGAGTTGGTTGTTATTTCGTGAATGTATCATTCCTTTGTGGTTTATCCTTCGTGGATTCTGGGAGACCTTCTGGGGTCTCGGGGTCCCTACTGAGTAGCATATACTCACCCCTGCACGGGCTATGCCCGCACTACATTTTTTTGGATGCAGACGACGGGCAGCACTGATCGTTGTCGAGGGCTGTGGAGCAAGTCGGTACGTGGAGGTGGACCACTGGGCGGGACGTACACGGAGCGGACGACTGGACTCGAGGAGATGAGGAGGCTATCTGTACCCACCCATCAGGTGGGATTTCCAGTGGACAGCTCAGCATTGCTGGTTTACTTTTCAGTTGGTGTACTTTCTTTTCAGTTGTACTTTACCTTTAGTTTGGGTTTGTATTCTGGCCCACTTACTTTTCCGCACTTACTATTGTACCCAGTTTTACTTAGTGTTTACTTCTGTTGGCTTACTCTGTGGTGTTTGTTTACTTTTTAAAGGCAATGCCTTCCCTTTTTTCTGGATTTACGCCTTGCTGCTAGTCGCCAGCCCCTGGCGTATGGAAGGCGGTCTTGGGGTAGTCACGGCATGGGTCCTGAGGACGGGTCGTGATAGGGAAAGTGGTGTGGGGTACCCAAACATCGATGTGTTATTACTATTATTTTACATGACTTGCATTATTTGGGGAGTGTGCCTTGGTGAGGTTGGGTGGATATTTTTCTTACTAGGTGCTTTGGATATCTCTTTTTTCTCACAGGGCATTAGAATGCCTCCTGACTTGTGCATGAAAGCTTTTGGTAACCCCTACTGAGTATACCAGAATACTCACCCTACATATAAAAAACATCTTTCAGGTTTCCCAGAGGACATGGAGGACAGTGCCAGACCCTACTAGTTCGGATGTTGGGACCGTTGACGTTGCTGCTTTTCTTTTCTTTTGGTGTGTTCCTTTGGAGTTATCTTGTATTTTTTTTGTTTCACTTTTTATTGGAACATGTATATAGGAATGGATTCTTTTGGATTTACATTTACTTCCAGTTTTGGTGTTGTTTGGGATTTACAATCTTATCTCCCAATCCTACTAAATAAAAGGGTAATGCATTCCATTTTTCATGTGATTATATACCCTTGGTGCGATTCTCCACTCCAGTACCTATTATAGGTGGGTCTTGGGGTCATTATCTTTCCTTCAACTTGAAGAAGGAAGGGTCTGGAAATCTTTTGTATCTTCCCTCATCTTGGTGAAGGCGGGTTATGATAGAATTGTATCATAGGAAGTGGTTCAGTGATAGGATGTAAATCTAGGTTAGGCATAATGAGTATTTCATGGGATGGTAGGGAAATAGTGTTAGGAAATCATGGTGCGTTAAATAGGTCAAGAAAGACTGGCTAGGAAATGGGATTTTAGGGCCCCACGTGATCCGAGGCTAGGACTCGAGACCTACCAAACGACTGAGTGTGGCTACACTGATTTCAGGGAAGAGACCCTAAGAAAGGTACATGCATCATAATGACTTGTTTTATTATGTGTTATGGGTGTTTTGGGAATATAAATAAATAAAAATATTAATAAAAATTTAAAAGAAATCCTCTACACTACTTGGGATTAGGCATTCCTTGTTTACCATGCAGCTATGGAACCCAGACAACAACAACGAGTAGTACGAGAAATCGAGGCCTAGGAGGCTAATTTATCTGATCGGCAGAGGGCAGATCAAGAGGTGGAAGGGAACTAGTGGAAGAAGATACTTTTTTCCTTTCATTGACAGACCCTCAGGATATAAAACCCTGAGATTTTATGAGAAATATTATTTTTAATTTATATAATGTCTGGTGTAGTATGATACAACAAAATTAGATTTCACTATACGCAACACCATATTAGCTTGTTGTATACGCAAACACTATTCTTGGCTTGTGTTTCACGCAAGAGCGACCTTCCTCAACAACGTGTGTTGTACGCAATACTGAGTTTCACTAAACAACGATATATTTTTCTAATATTATTATGAAATAACCGTTATGAATATTATAAACTAAATTTTTAATTTTATTACATAATAATTCAACTTAAACATATTCTAGAACATGGTGTTAGAACCAAATAAATTTTTCGGGTAAAACAAGTATTTTTCAAAAAATACAGTTTTGCCACCATTTGATGGCAGACCCACTTTAAATATAATTTTTTACATGTTTATAAGTTCAATTAGACAAAATAAACTTATTCATTACAATAAGGATATAATAATTTACTTTGGATAATTTTTTTAAATTTTTCTGTTAACTTTAATATTTTGATGAATAGTAAAAATACGCTAATTTTTTCTTAAAAACATCTTTTTTCATCAAGATAATTTATATCATTAAACTATAAAATTTAATGGTATTAAAGTATAAATAGAATATATTTTCACCCTTTAAAATAATTTAATTCATTATCATTAATTTTACATTGAATTCATAGGTGAAAACATTTCAATCTTTGGAAATGTTTTAACTTTTAAACCCCCGTTTCTTAACAATGATATTAATATTAAATTAATTACGGCAACTTTGGTGTTTTGAATTTTAAAAAATGGATTTCATATTTTAATTCAGTGGGTCTAAATTATTTTAATAGTTTAATTTTATTTTTTTCATATTATGAATAGTAACTACTGTAATTTTTATTTACTAATGTTAAAGGAAAATCTGGTAATTAAGGGTAAAAATAAGATTATAAAATTACCATAACACCTGAAAAAATTCTATTGGATGAATAAAAGTATACCCATATCACCTAAGGGTCATAATAGATTCATTTAATGTAATTTTGACCATAAAAAGGATGTAATTATTATTAAAACCAAAGAAAGTGACAACAAGTCACTCTCTTATATCTTATAAGTGTAATAATTTTGATTTTGTGATAAACTTTATAAAACTTAGAACATAAATAATCACCATAAATATAAAAGAATTATATAAATCATGTAAATTTATGTAAAATTTTTAGGGATTAAATAATTATCATTAATGGTGACACAATAGTGATGTAGAAATTATTTTATTGATTGAAATATCAAATAAATGGTTTCAAAAACATTAAAATAAATAATATATTTACTATTTAATGTGCTCCAAGAATTTTTAATAATAATATTACATGTTAGAGATCTATTAAATATTTTGTTTCTAATATATATTTTTTTTGGATTTTATTTAAATTCAAATTATTAAATAGTGTCAAAATTGACACTATTGATATTTTATAAAAATAACATATTATTAAATTGTTTAAAAATCAAAAAAAAATTAAAAATTATAAATTGAAATTTATATGGTCTAAAATGCCATTTAGTATCCAATTATAGACAATTCACAACACATAAGTAATTATTTAGAACAATTTATAATTTAGAATCTTATTACGACAAATAAAATTAAACAGATTAAATAAGGATAAATCAAAATGAAAGGCTTTAAAATAATATAAAAACAAGTCAAAATTTTTTTGGTTGATTATATTACAACACTATCTCATCTCATATTCAAATTGAGTCATTTTTGGAGGTTTTTAAGTGGGGTCTAAATTTATTATAAATTAGTATTTTTGAGTTTTCCAAAAGTACCCCTCTCCTCTCTGTTAAAAGGGCACCGCCTCCCTCTCCTATTCACAACATTTTGAGCCTTCAAGCTCAGAAAAACCCTCTCAATTTCAATTCCCCACTTCCCTATTAATATAATATATGTCCTGATTTTCTTTAAAGACCAACTATTGTGCCCTAAGAGGAGGTTTAGAAGAGGCATGTCAAAGAATAGGTAATATCCTTTACCGATTCTTTCAAAATTGTTTCTTCTTCTACTACCTCTTCATTAGTTGTTTTATTATAAAGTAACAACATAAGTATCACTCATATACTGATATGTTATTATAAATATGAAACAAACCCATTTCACCCTCTATACATCCTACAAAAAATGAAATCATTACGCGTGTGTATGTACGACTTACCGTCTCCACACCGTGGGGTAATATTTTTTTCTACCACCACCATACATGGATGGGTATAATAGTGTAAATAATAACTATATATTATTATTATAACATGATACTAATTCTGAGATATTATATCATCCACACCAATTCCATTCAATAATTATGGGAATGAAATCATCGCTTGTGCGTACGTACAGATTACCGTCTCCACGATACGATGAGATTCATTATCCATGTTAACCATTCAAGAATGATTATAAAGTATATATAATAAGTAATCATGAAATATATGAAATAAAAATTCTACTGGATATATGTATATATATTTCATTTTCTTCCATTCAATTTAATAAGGAAACGAAAACATCGTTCCTGAGTACGTACGGCTTACCATCTCCATGAACAGTGTATTTTATTCCATTTATCGATCTATTATATATATAATATATTCTGAACATATATTATATATAAATCATTTTTTAGAGCTTTTATGTAATTAATAATGATCTAAGAAATCATATTAATTATTACAAGTCCAAACTCGTACGATAAATTAAACGATTTTACACAAAACGCTGCTTTAACTTGGAATTGACAAATGAAAGGGTAATATAACGTTGTAAGTGAATCATATATGATATCATAAATATTATCATGGTTATTTAATAAGTTAATAATATGTTTAAACCCACTATACAGGAGTCTCATACACATACAGATGAAGTTGGACATAAGGTAAGGGATTATGCCGTCTCACTTTTATTTCTATGAGACATATGCCTTAATCAATATCTATTTCTTTTGTATGGTGTTTATGCTTACCATGAATATTTTATAATATTTATTATGAATCATATGATATTTACTTATGAATTTACATTTCTTTATTTTATGACATGTATGATTACACCAATCATAAATGGTACGGGATAATTATTCCAATCTCGTTCTTATCCAAGATTGTTTATTCGTAAGTATTTACTGGGGTTATGTTTATCATAAATGTCCATGTTTTCTCAAAAAAATTTCCTAAAATTTTTACTATTATTCCATGTATTTTTAAAGTCATTTTTACCGATTTATGAATTCTACCACAAGGTAGGGGAGGGATCTTTCTTTTTTCTACCATATGATGTACTTTTTTACTTTTTCTGAAAAAGTAAGAAGAGAATATTTTTTTAACTTATATGGAATGAACAGATTTTAAAGGTTCATAATAATATATTTTCTTGAAGATTCCTCTACAATATTTCATTTTTCTTTTCAACAAAATCCGTTTCTTTTAAAATTTCATGGCATTTTGTGAAAAGAAAATTATTTTGAAGAAGAAATGATATTTTCCTCAAAAATTCATTTCAAGTGTTTTATCAAAACTATTTTCAATATAAAATGACATTTTTTTAATATGTGTATGTTTCAAGTATAATGTATCTATATTTACATGGAATTATTTTTCATATGATTAAATTATATCCATTTGTTTTATATGTATTATGTTATGATGGGATGATGTTTATGAAACCCATTTTATTATTTGGGTTATGATGAATGATTTATGTTTAATTTTTGGAACATGTAAGAATTATTTCATTATGAGATCGGTGAGACCTATATCTCCCTCAAATTAATTGGGTAAATATTTATATCTCATGACATAAAAATGGCTGTAACAGCAAGTAAATCAAGTTCAGTAATACAGGGCCAGAATGGTAAGTAAACCCGGTTTAGTAATGGAATGTTTCCACTATGATGGCCTTGGTAGTAATTCCTTGGCTACTATGGAAATTATATCATGTGATTAATGGTTTTCCAAACTTACATGTTTTATTCCCATGCTATTTTATCATGATTAATGTTCATTTGTGATCTATGCCTTATGTACTGCCAATATTTATGTCATTACTCAAGATTTTTATGTTATAGGTTCATGTTTTTACGTTCAAATGTTTATGGATTGTTTTCTGTTCTCCATTATTACCCTTACTGAGAATTTGAGCTCACCTATTTTATGTTTTATTCTCCCCATGATATAACAAAGTCTCTTAAGAAAGAAAACAAAATGGGGAAGATCTTTATGGGAGATGTTGAAGATATTTCACCATAATTAGAAGATTATATTAAGAGTTTATTAAGACACTAAACTATTATGGTCCTTGGGTGACTGTTTTTGTTATGTATTAAGTATTCTGAAAAATTAATTTAATTTTTAAGTACACCAAGCTTTGGGTATCTATAGTTGGTATCAGAGGAAAGGTTTAGTTAACCTTTGGAAACTAGGATGTGAAAACTTTAGTGGGATCCCTAGAGATATTTCTAAGGTATGTCTAGGGATGTCCATAAGGTTAAGTATAAGTATAAGTTACGGTCTTATAATTATGATAAAGATCATGAAGAATGTAGGATTAAAACTAAGATGTTAGAGATTGAAAGTACTCCCCTTGATTATGTTGTTTTCCCAGTATGATTTTTTCCTCTCACACTATTCTTTGTGCGTTTTAAATAATCGATCAAAACCAAATGAACCATGTTAATGATCAATGCACTGGGAAATGAAACAACTGTCCTTATAAACAACCAAATGTTATGGGAAATGGAGTGAAAAATCTTATTTCTATACTTACACAAGCTATGAATCATTCTGGACTTCCAAATGAGCATATAAAGGAACAATATTCTATTGAATCCTTCAATAGGCAACGTCCACCTTCTTTTAGTGGGTCTTTTGATCCACTTGTTGTTGAAAATGGAGTGGTACCATTGAAAATATATTTTCCATACTTCTTTGTTCAGAACATGAAAAAGTCATTTTGGTTGTTTACTATTTAGAAGGTGAAGCAGACCAATGGTGGGCACTAATTAAGAATACAAGGCCCCCAGATGAAATTAAATCCATGGAATGGGATGAGTTCAAGAACTTGTTTTTAAATAAGTAATTCCCTTGTATTCTTCAAACAAAGATGGGAAAGGAGTTCCTTGAGCTTAAGGAAAAGGATGATGAATCTGTTGGTATATATGAGGCGAATTTTACAAGGATTTCAAGGTATGCATCTGGATTTATCATCCAACCTGAAAGTAAAGTTGATTGATTCTTCAGTGGCTTAAAACCAAGTCTTCGAAGGGCATTATCTATAAGAGACTTTAGTAGATATGAAGAAATTGTGTGTTGTGATATCAAGGTAGAACGGGAAGTTGTTTTTACATATCTATCTCATGGTTTTGACAAGAAACAAAAGATGGAGTTCAAGGAAAAATCACAAAATAATGTTGAAAATAAGATGAATGTTTCGTTATGATCAAAGTGTGGAAAGAAGAATGGTAGAGATTGTCTTAAAGGAACTAGAAAATGTTTTAAGTGTCTAAAAGAAGGTTATCGAGCAACTGAGTGTCGAAGTAATGGGAAAACGTTAGCTACCGATGTTAATAGAAAAAAGACTATAGAGAACGCACCACCAACACTTCAATACTAAAAGTGCAAGGAAATGGGGAATTATGCTAACAAATTCCCTAATCCAAGCGTTAATGATGATCGACATCAACAAACTCTTAAGGAAAAGGACAAAGGGAAGTCGCATGCGATCACTATTGGTGATTTTGAATATGACAATGAAGTTGTGGAATGATTAAGTGTATATGTAACAGGATTCTAAAATAGTGTTTTGGAATCTCATTTATAGTATTATGGAATATTTTAATATCTCTGTATTGGTTTTCAATAATTGTATAGTATCAGTAACCATAAAAAGTGATTGAAATATTTTTTTAAAGAAGATGATATGCGTATAATGAAGGGATATAGAGAAAATAATATGTTTGATAGTATTAATGAGCTCGTGACTGATATAAGGACAAAGTGACATCATCGTTGGAGTATATAGAAATTTTGGGATTTTGGTATGTGGAAATAATAAATATTTCACAACATTCATGTTTTCACTAAGGTTATATGGTAATTCATGTTCCAAGAATACATGATTAAGGTATTCATATGTTTTGGATGTGACCAACAAGATGTATGTTATGATATATGGGGGATAAATGATGGTATTCACATGCTTGGTAGATGAAATATCTAGTAATATTTTTTTATACTATGAGATTGGACAGAAGTATTTTGGATTAGACTAAAGATTGGAATGGATTAAGTTAGACATCAGATATTATTTTCTAAGGCTAGAACTTTTTGATCTTATTTCTGAAATGTTATTATATTATAGTTTTAGAAAAAGGATAAACCGTAGAACGGGCGACAACCCGTCATTTCAGACAAGGATGTGGGAATCGAACCCACAACTGAAGTACGACATGCCTTTATCACCTACCACTGGACTACAAGAAGTCCTTGGTTTGTTGAAATTAGTTTTATTTTATTAAGTGGAGTGATATATGAAGTATCAGTCCATTTATGCAAACATAAACGATTAATCTCACCATATATGGACTTATGTATATATAGTAACTTGTGCTAAATTTGTGTTTGAGAGAGATGGAATAAACAATCATTCCATTGCATGATCTGCTAACATTTAAAGAAGGATAAATTTGACTTCATTTTATTAAATAAGAGATGAAGTGGAAAATTATTCATGGAATGACCAATGATGATATTACACTGAAATCAAGTAAGTATTTATCCTTATGAAAAAAATCATTAACTTTAGGGAAATGATATTGAAAACCAAAAACATTGTCCTATTACCCTCATATCTGATGAATCAGATGGTACCATAGATCATCACAAATTTATGGCTTTGTGATTGTTGGCTTTTTCATAGCCATGTTCTCTACCACTCTCCATCAGAACTTGATGGTTAGATTTCTCTTCCATAAACATATTTTCACCTCTATTCTCTTATGTAGAAACCCAGTGATGAGTTAATTTGGGTAACCATTACGTTTCATACTTTAGTATTTAAAATTAAGTTTTAGTATTCCTTTTTACAATATGGGTTTATATGAAATAAACTTTCAAGTAGTAAACCATTTATAACCCCGACGAATTTCGAAGGTGAAATTCATTTTAAAGGGGGTAGAATGTAACTCCCCAATTTTTTATGAGAAATATTGTTTTTAATTTCATTGATGCATTTTGTTGTCTGATACACCAAGATTAGCTTTCACTATACACAACACCATATTATCTTGTAGTATACGCAAACTCTATTCTTGGCTGGTGTTGCACGCAAGATCGACTTTCCTCAAAAGTGTGTGTTGTACGCAATACCGAGTTTCACTAAACACCGATATATTGTTCTAATATTATTATGAACTAGATGTTATGAATATTATTAACTATATTTTTAATTTTATTACATAATAATTCAACATACACATATTCTAGAATATGGTATGAGAACAGAATAAAATTTTCAGGTAAAATAAGTATTTTTCAAAAAATACAGTTTTCCTCCTTTTGATGGCGTACCCACTTTAAATCTAGTTTTTGACACATTTATAAGTTCAATTAGACAAATTAAACTTATTAATTGCAATAAGGACATAGAATTTTAATTTGGATAAATTTTCTATATTTTTTTGTTAACATTAATATTTTGATGAATAGTAAAAATACGCCAAATTTATCTTAAAATTTTTTTTTCATCAAGATAATTTATGTGAATAAGTTATAAAATTTAATGTTTTTAAAGTATAAATAAAATATATTTTTACCCTTTAATATAATGTAAGTCATTATCATTAATTTTACATTGAATTCATTGGTAAAAATATTACAATCTTTGGCAATGTTTTAACTTTTAAAACCCATTTTCTTAACAACATGATTAATTTTAAATTAATTACTGCAACTTCTGTGTTTGAAATTTTGAAAAATGGATTTCATATTTGAATTCAGTGGGTCCAAATTATTTTAATAGGTTACCTTTTTTTGATATTATGAATAGTAACTATGGTAATTTTTATTTACTATAGTTAATGGTAAATCAGGTAATTAAGGGTAAAAATAAGATTATAAAATTACCATAACACCTAGAAAAATTCTATTTGATGAATAAAAGCCAACCCATTTCACCTAAGGGTCAGAATAGATTCATTCATGGACTTTTTACTATGAAAATTATGTAATTATTATTAAAACCAAAGAAAGTGACAACATGTCACTCTCTGATATCTTATAAGTGTAATAGTATTAATTTATTGATAAACATCATAAAACTTAGAACATAAATAGTCAAAAGAAATATAATAAAAGTATCTATATCATGTGAATTTATTTATAATTTTTAGGGATTAAATAATTATCATTAATGGTGACACAATAGTGATGTAGAAATTATTTTATTGATTGAAATATTAAATAAATGTTTTTAAAAATATTAAAAAAAATATTATATGAACTATTTAATGTGATCCACTAATTTATAATATTGATATTAATTTTTAGTTATATATTAAATATTTTTTCGAATATATCTTCTGTGTGAATTTTATTTAAATTTAAATAATTTAATAGTGTCAAAATTGACACTATTGATATTTTATAAAAATAAAATATTATTAAATTGTTTAAAAATAAAAAAATATTTAAAAATTATAAATTGAAATTTATATGGTCAAAAATATCATAAATTATCAAATTATGGACAATTCACAACACATAAGTAAGAATTTATAACAATTTAAAATTTAGAATCTTATTACCATAAATAAAATTAAATAGATTAAATAAGGATAAATAACAATGATAGGGTCTAAAATAAAATAAAAACAAGTATAAATTTTATTTGTTGATGCGATTACAATGTTATATCATCTAATATTCGAATTCAGTCATTTTTTGAGGCTTTTAGTTGTGGTCTAAATTTATTATAAATTAATATTTTTGAGGTTTCCAAAAGTTCCCCTCCCGTCTCTTATAAAAGGGAACCTCATCCCTCTCTTATTCCCAAAATTTTTATCCTTCATGCTCATCCAAACACTATCCATTTCTTTTCTCCACTTCAATAGAAACATACTAGAGGTTCTGATATTCTTCCAAGACCAACTTTAGTGCCCTAAGAGGAGGTTTAGAAGAGGCGCGTCAAAGAAGAGGAAATATCCTTTACCGATTATTTCAAATTCTTTTCTTCTTATACTTCTTCTTCATTATTTGTTTCATTATAAATTAATAGCATAAGTATCACTAATATACTGATATGTTATTATAAATATTAAACAACCCCATTTCTCTTTCTATCCATCCTATGAAAAACGAAATCATTGTGCATGCGTACGTACGACTTACCGTCTCCTCGCCGTGGTGTAATATTTTTTTCCCGCACCACCATACTATGATGGGTATAATGTTGGAAATAATAACTATATATGATTATTATAACATAATAATAATTCTGAGATACTATATTATCCACTCCAATTCCATTCAATAATTATGGGAATGATATCACCGCTCGTGCGTACGTACCGATTACCGTCTCTACAATGCGATGAGATTCATTCTCCATGTTAGCCATTCAAGAATGATTATAAAGTATATATAATAAGTAATCATGAAATATATGATATAATAATGATATTGGATTTATGTTTATATATATATATATATATTATTTACTTCCATTCAATTTAATTAAGGAAACGAAAACATCGTTCATGCGTACATACGGCATACCGTCTCCATGAACAGTGTATTTCATTCCATTTATCAATCTGTAATATATATTATATATTATAAATATATATTATACATAAGTCATGTTTTAAATTCTCTAAGTAAGTAATCATGATCTAAGTAATCATATGAATAATTACAATTCAAAACAACGTAGATAAATGAAATGATTTTACCCAAAATGTTTCTTTAACATGGAATTGACAAATGAAAGGGTAATATAAAGTCGTAAGTGAATCATATATGATATCATAAATATTAATACGGTTATTTTATATGTTAATAATAATTTTAAACCCACTATACGGGACTCTCAGACACATACAGAAGAAATTGGACATAAGGTAAGGGATTATGTCGTCTCACTTTTATTTCTGTGAGACATATGCCTTAATCACCATCTATTTCTTTTGTATTGTGTTTATGCGTCCCAAAAATGTTTATTATATTTATTATGAAGGATGTGATATTTACTTATGCATTTAAGTTTCTTTATTTTATGACACGTATTATTCCACCAATCATAAATGGTAAGGGATAATTATTCCAATCTTGTTCTTATTTGATATTTTTTATTCGTAAGAATTCATTGAGGTTATGTTTATCATCCATGTCCATGTTTTCTCAAAATGTTTTCATAAAATGTTTAATATTATTCAATGTATTTTTAAATTAATTTTTACCCTTTTATGACTTGTTTCATAAGGTATGGAAGTAATCTTTCTTTCATCTACCATATGAGGTACTTTTTGAATTTTCAGGAAAAAGTATGAGGAGAATGTTTTTATTAACTTAAACAGCATGAACAGATTTTTACATTTCATAACTCCATATTTTCCTGAATATTACTCTACGGTATTTCCTGATTATTTTCAACAAAATCCATTTCATTTAAAATTTTATGGCATTTTGTGAAAAGAAAATGATTTTCAAGAAGAAAGGATATTTTCCTCAAGAATTCATTTCAAGTGTTTTATCAAAATTATTTTCCATCTAAAATAACATTATTTAATATGATTATGTTTCAAGTATAAAGTCTCTATATTTACATGGTGTAATTTTTCTTTTTATGAAATGATATCCATTTGTTTTATATGGAGTATATTATGATGGAATGATGTTTATGAAACCCATTTTATTCATTAGGTTATGATGAATGATTTATGTTTATTTTGTGGTACATGAAATAATGGTTTCATTATGAGATTGGTCGGACCTATATCTCCCTCCAATGCATTGGGTAAAGATTTATATCTCATGAGATTAACGTGGCTGTAACAGAAAGTAAATTCGGTTCCATAATACAGGGCTGGAACGACAAGTAAGCTCGGTTCAGAAATGGAATTTGTCCACTATGATGTTCATGGCAGCAATGCCTTGGATACTATGGAAATCATATCATGTGATTAATGGTTTTCCACAATTACATGTTTTATTCCCATGATATTTTATCATCCTTAATGTTCCTTTGTGATTTATACCTTATGTATTGCCATGATTTATGTCATTACATAGTATTTTGATGTTTTATGTTTAGGTTTTTACGTTCAAATGTTTAGGTATTGTTTTATATTCTCTATGTTTACCCTTACCGAGCATTTGAGGTCACCCTTTTTATGTTTTATTTTCCCCAAGATATAAAGAAAGGATTTAGGTAAGAAAAGAAAAAGGGGGAGATCTTTATGGGAGATGTTGAAGATCTTTCACCATAATTAGAAGATTATGTTCTGAGTTTCTAAAGACACTAAACTATTACGGTCCTTGGGTGTCTTTTTTGTTATGTATTAAGTATTCTGCAAAAGTAATGTAATTTCCATGTACATCAAGCTTTGGGTCTCTATAGTTGGTATTAGAGGAAATGTTTAGTTAACCTTTGGAAACTAGGATGCAAAAACTTTAGTGAGATCCCTAGAAATAATTCTAAGGTATGTCTAGGAATGTTCGTAAGGTTAAGTATAAATATAGGTTATTGTCCTAGAATCATGATAACGATCATGAATAACCTGGTATTAAACCTTTGATGTTAGAGATTAAAATTACTCCCCTTAATTATGTTGTTTTCCTAGTATGATTTTTTCCTCTCACACTATTCTTTTTGTGTTTTAGATAATGGTTGGAACCCGAAGGAACCGTGTTAATGGTCAATGCACTGGGCAATGCAATGACTGTCCTTATGAACAACCAACTGTTATGGGAAATGGAGTGAAAAATCTTATTTCTATACTTACATAATATATGAATCTTTCTGGACTTCAAAATGAGCAGAGAAAGGAATAATATTCAATTGAGTCCTTCATGAGGCGGTGCCAACCTTCTTTCAGTGGGTCTTCTAATCCACTTGTTGCTGAACAGTGGATCAGTACCATTGAAACGATTTTTTCCATACTTCATTGTTCAGAACATTAAAAATTCATTTTGGTTGTTTACTATTTAGAAGGTGGATCAGACCAGTGGTGGAATCTAATTAAGAATACAAGTCCCCAAGATGAAATTGAATCCATGTAATGGGGCGAGTTTAAGAACTTGTTTTTCAATAAGTACTTCCCTTTTATTCTTCAAAAAAAGATGGAAAATGAGTTCCTTGAGCTCAATCAAAAGGATGATGAATCTGTTGGTATCTACGAGGCGAATTTTATGAGGATTGAAATGTATGCATCCGGCCTTATCATCCAACCTGAAAGTAAAGTTGATCGATTCTTTAGTGGCTTAAAACCAATTCTATGAAGGGTATTAGCTATAAGAGACTTCCGTAGCTATGAATAAATTCTATGTTGTGCTATCAAGGTATAACTGAGAGTTGGTGTTACATATCCATCTTAGGGGTTTGACAAGAAATGAAAGATGTAGTTCAAGGAAAAATCTTAAAACAATGGTGAAAAGAAGACGAATGTTTCATTATGCTCAATGTGTGGAAAGAAGCATGGTGTAGGTTGTCTTAAAGGGATAAGAAAATGTTTTAAGTGTGGAAGAGAAGGTCATCAAGCAGCTGAGTGTTGAAGTAATGGGAAAAAGGTAGCTAATGATGTGAATAGAGAAAAGAGTACATAGAACACACCACCAACACTTCAATGCTACATGTGCTAGGAAATGAGGAATTATGTTAACCAATGCCCTAATCCAAGGGTTAATGATGATCGACATCAACAACCTCTTAAAGAAAACGACAAAGGGAAGTCACATGATGTCAATATTGGTGATTTTGAATATGATAACAAAGTGGTGTAATGATTAAGTGTATATGTAACGAGATTCCAAAATAGTGTTCTGGAATCTCATTTATAGTATTATGGAATATTGGAATATCTATGTACTGGTTTTTAATAATTTTATGGTACCAGTAACCATTAAAAGTGATTGAAATATTTTTGTAAAGAAGATGATATGCGTATAATGAAGGGATATAGAGAAAATAATATGTTTAATACTATTAATGAGCCCATGACTGATATAATGACAATGGGACATCATCATTTCAGTATATAGAAATATTTGGATTTTGGTATGTGGAAATAATTAACTTTTGAAAACATTCATGTTTTCACTAAGGTTCTATGGTAATTCATGTTCCAAGAATACATGATTAAGGTATTCACATGTTTTGAATGTGACCAACAAAATATATGTTATGATATATGGGGGGTAAATGATTGTATTCACATTCTTGGTAGATGACATTTCTAGTAATATTTTTTTATACTATGACATTGGACAGAAGTATTTTGAATATGTCTGAAGATTGGAATGGATTAAGTTAGACATTAGATAGTATAGATTAAGGCTAGAACATTTTTATCTTATTTCTGAAATTTTATAATTGTATTGTTTTATAAAAAGGTCAACCCATAGGACGGGCGACAACCCATTGTGTCGGACAGGGTTGCGGGAATTGCACCCACAACAGAAGTGTGATGGGCTATTATCACCTACCAATTGTCTACAATAAGTCCCTGGTTTGTAGAAATTATTTTTATTTTATTATGTGGCGTGATATATGTAGTATCCGTCCATTTTTGGAAATATATACGATTAATCTTACCATAGATGGACTTATGTATATTTAATAACTTTTGATAACTTTTTGTTTGAGATAGATGGAATAACCTATTTTTCTATCCCATGATCTGCTAACACTTCAAGAATGACAAATTCAAATTCATTTTATTAAATAAATGATGAAGTTGAAAATTGGTCATGGAATGACAAACAATGATATTACACTGAAATCAAGTAAGTATTTATCCTTATGAAAAAATTCATCAACTTTAGGAAAATTATCTTGAAAACCAAAAACATTGTCCTAGTACCTTCATATTCGATGAATCAGATGGTACCTTAGATCATAAAAAATTTATGGCTTTGTGATTATTGGATTTTTCATAGCCATGTTTTCTAACACTCTCTATCAGGACTTCATGGTTAGATTTCTCTTCCATATCAATATTTTCACTAATATTCTCTAATGTGGAAACCCAGTGATGAGTTAATTTGGGTAATCGTTATGTTTCATACATTAGTTTTTAAAAATAAGTTTCATTATTCCTTTTTACGATATGGGTTTCTATGAAAGCAAATTACAATTAGTAAACCATTATTAACCCTGATGAATTTCGAGGGAGAAATTCATTTTAAGGGGATAGAATGTAACACCCCGAGATTTTATGGGAAATATTATTTTTAATTTCTTTGATGTCTTGAGTTTTACGCTACAAAAAGATTTTATTCTGTTATACGCAACACTATATTATCTTATAGTATACAGAAAAACTATTCTTGGCTTGTGTTTCATGCAAGAGCGACCTTCCTCGATAGAGTGTGTTGTACGCAAAACCGAGTTTCACTAAACAATGATTTATTGTTCTAATATTATTATGAACTAGGTGTTATGAATATTATTAACTAAATTATAAATTTTATTACATAATAATTCAACTTAGACATATTCTAGAACATGGTATGAGAACAAAATCATTTTTTGGGTAAAATAAGAATTTTTCAAAAAATACAGTTATGTCGCCTTTTGATGGTGCACCCACATTAAATCTTTTTTTTGACATGTATATAAGTTAAACTAGAAAAAATAAACTTATTCATTTAAATAAGGATTTATAAATTTACTTTGGATAAATTTTAAATATTTTTCTATTAACTTTCATTTTTTGATGAATAGTGAAAATATGTTAAATTTTTCTTAAAAACAAATTTTTTCATCAAGATAATTTATATGGTTAAATTATAAAATTTAAGGGTTTTAAAGTATATATAGAATATATTTTTAACCTTTAATATAATGTAAGTCATTATCATTAATTTTACATTGAATTCATTGGTAAAAACATTTCAATCTTTGGCAATGTTTTAACTTTTAAAACCCGTTTTCTTAACAATAGGATTAATTTTAAATTAATTACTGCAACTTCATTGTTTTGAATTTTTAAAAATGGATTTCATATTTTAATTCAATGAGTCCAAATTATGTTAATATGTTACTTTTTTTGATATTATGAATAGGAACTACTGTAATTTTTATTTACTATAGATAAAGGTAAATCAGGTAATTAAGCATAAAAATATGATTATAAAATTACCATAACATCTTCCAAAATTATATTGGATGAATAAAAGTCGATAAATATCACCTAAGGGTATTAATATATTCACTTAATGGAATTTTTACCATGAAAATGATGTAATTATTTTTAAAACTAAAGAAAGTGACAACATTTGACTCTCTTATATCTTATAAGTGTAATAATTTTAATATAGTAATAAACATCATAAAGCTTCAAAAATAAATAGTCACCAGAAATATAATTAACTTATATACATCATTTGAATTTATTTATAATTTTTAGGGATTAAATAAATGTCATTAATGGTGACACAATAGTGATTTAGAAATTATTTTATTAATTGAAATATAAAATAAATGGTTTTAAAAATAATTAAATAAATATTATATGAACTATTTAATGTGCTCCAAGAATTTTTAAGAATAATATTACAATCTAGGGATCTATTAAATATTTCTGTTCGAATATATCTTCTATTTGGATTTTATTTAAATTCTTATAATTGAACAGTGTCAAAATTGACAGTATTGATATTTTATAAAAATAGCATATTATGAAATTGTTTAAAAATCACAAAAATATTTAAAAATTACAAACTAAAATTTATATTGTATTAGACTTTATAAAGTATCCAATTATGGACAATTCACAACACATAAGTATGTATTTATAATAATTTAGAATTTAGAATCCTATTACCAGAAATAAAATAAGATTGATTAAATGAGTATAAAGAAACATTATAGTGTTTAAAATTAACTAAATACAAGTATAAATTTTATTTGATGATGAAATTACAACCCTATATCATCTCATCTTAAAATTGAGTCATTTTGGAGGTTTTTAATTGGGGTCTGAATTTATTATAAATTAATATTTTTGAGATTTCTGAAAGTTCCCCTGTCCTCTCTTATAAAAGGGAACCTCCTCCCTCTCCACCTCACAACGTTTTGAGCCTTCAATATCGGCCAAAACCTATCCATTTATTTTCTCCAATTCCCTAGAAACATAATATAGGTCTTGGTCTTCTTCAAAGACCAACGTTAGTGCCCTAAGAGAAGGTTTAGAAGAGGCGCGTCAAAGAAGTGGTAATATCCTTTACCGATTCTTTCAAATTAATTTCTTCTTATACTTCCTCTTAATTAGTTGTTTCATTATAAAGTAATATAATATGTTTCAATAATATACTGATACGTTATTATAAATATTACAAAACCCCATTTCACTTTTTATACATCCAACAAAAAACAAAATCATTACGCGTGCGTACGTATGACTTACCGTCTCCAAGCCGGGGTGTAATCTGTTTTTCCACCACCACCTTACTTGGATGGGTATAATGGTGGAAATAATAACTATATATGATTTTAATAACATTTTACTAATTCTGAGATATTATATCTTCCACTCCAATTCCATTCAATAATTATGGTAATGATATCATCGCTCATGCTTACGTACATATTACCATCTCTA
Source organism: Viscum album (assembly GCA_963277665.1). Taxonomy (NCBI): domain Eukaryota; kingdom Viridiplantae; phylum Streptophyta; class Magnoliopsida; order Santalales; family Viscaceae; genus Viscum; species Viscum album. The sequence continues at coordinate 1,713,575,376 of OY728138.1, read as the reverse complement.
CGATGCGATGAGATTCATTCTCCATGTTAACCATTCAAGAATGATTATAAAGTATATATATTAAGTAAACATTAAATATATGACATAATAATTCTACTGGATTTATGTGTATATATATATATATATAAATTTTATTTACTTTCATTAAATTAAATAAGGAAACGATAACAGCGTTCAAGCGTACGTACAGCCTACCGTCTCTATGAACAGTGTATTTCATTCAATTTATCGATCAATTATATATATTAGATATTATGAATATTTATTATATATAAATATTTTTTTACTCTATAGAAGTAATTAATTATCATCTAATTAATCATATGAATAATTACAAGTCAAAACACATATGATAAATGAAACGATTTTACCCAAAACGCTGCTTTAACATGGAATTGACAAATGAAAGGGTAATATAAAGTCAAAGGTAAATCATATATGATATCATAAATATTATTATGGTTCTTTTATAAGTTAATAATATTTTTAAACCCACTATAAATGAGTCTTGGACACATATGGAATAAATTGGACATAAGGTAAGGGATTATGTCGTCTCACTTTTAATTCTGTGAGACATATGCCTTAATCACCATATATTTCTTTGGTATGGTGTTTATGATTCCCATTAATGTTTTATGATATTTATTATGAAGAATATGATATTTAATTATGCACTTATGTTTCTTTATTTTATGACATGTATGATTCAACCAATCATAAATGATAAGGGATAATTATTCCAAGCTCATTCTTATCCAAGATTATTTATTCGTAAGTATTTACTAGGGTTATTTTTATCATCAATGTTCATGTTTTCTCAAAATGTTTTCATAAAATGTTTACTATAATTCCATGTATTTTTAAATTCATTTTTACCCTTTTATGAATTTTACCACAAGGTATGGACGGAATCTTTCTTTTGTCTACCATATGAGGTACTTTTAGACTTTTTTGGAAAAAGTACGAGGAAAATGTTTTCTTATATTATATGGCATGAAAAAAAATTTATGGTTCATAATTCCTAATTTTCATAAAGCTTCATCTACAAGATTTCATGATTATTTTCAACAAAATCCTTTTCTTTTAAAATTTCATGGCATTTTGTGAAAAGAAAATGATTTTGAAGAAGAAATGATATTTTCCTCAAGAATTCATTTCAAGTGTTTCATCAAAACTATTTTCCATATAAAATGACATTATTTAATATATTTATGTTTCAATTACAATGTCTCTATATTTACATGGTGTTATTTTTCTTATGATGAAATGATATCCATTTGTTTTATATGGATTATGTTATGATGGGATGATGTTTATGAAACCCATTTTATTTTTGGGTTATGATGAATGATTTATTATTATTTTGTGGCACGTGTAAGAATGATTTCATTATGAAATGGGTGGGACCTATATCTCTCTCTAATGCATTGGGTAAATATTCATATCTCAACTGATAAACTTGACTGGAACGACTAGTAAATCCTTTTCAGTAATACAGGGCTGGAATGGAAAGTAAATCCAATTCAGTTATGGAATTTGTCCACTATTATAGCCTTGAAAGAAATGCCTTGGCTAATATGGAAATAATATCATGGGATTAATGGTTTTCCAAAATTACATGTTTTATTCCCATGCTATTTTATCATCATTAATTTTTCTTTGTGATATATGCCTTATGTACTGCCAAGATTTATGTTATTACTCATGATTTTGAGGTTTTATGTTCATGTTTTTACCTTAAAATGTTTGTAGATTATTTTATGTTCTCCATGTTTAACCTTACTGAGCATTTGAGACCCCCCTTTTTATGTTTTCTTTTCCCCAGGATATGAAGAAATGTTTTAGGTAAGAAAACAAAAAGGGGAAGATATTTATGGGAGATGATGAAGATCTTTCACCATAATTAGAAGATTATGTTTCAAGTTTCGAAAGTCACTAAACTATTATGGTCCTTGGGTGTCTATATTTTTTATATATTAAGTATTCTTAAAAATTAATGTAATGTCCATATACGTTAAGATTTGAGTCTCTACACAAGAAGTACGAGGGTAGTGTTTTGGACATGGAGATAGAGAGCTGGCTCGAGGAGCTAGTAATAGCTTTCAACTTGATCTGGCCTCCGACGGAGTACTGGGTTTTTCTGTCTGTAAGTTAGATGTGGGGAGCCACACGTCAGTGGTGGATGCCCTATCTTTGGGAGAAGAGGGAGGCTGAGGTTTCGTAGACTAACTTTGAGAGGGAATTCTGGGTGGAATTCCTCTCTTCCACGATGTAGGTAAAAAAGAGGTCAGAGCTACTCTCCCACAAATAGGGGCACATGTCAGTAAGGGAGTTGGGGATCATGTCCAAGGATTTCCTTCATTTTTATTCCGGCCTTTTTTCAGAAGAGGAGTCTCAGGAGAGACATTTAAAGGAGGATCTCCAACCTTTTCTTCAGTATAATGTTACTCCCTTCACCTTACCGACATAATTTCAGGCCCAAAAGAAGGTAGAAGTGGTGAAGAGGATGCACACGCTTGGAGGAGTGCTACAAGAGGGGATCCAGTTGGGATCATCAAAGGGGAAAGCCTTTTGTAGGATGCCTCTAGCGTTAGGGCCTTCTAGGTTTTAGCCAGGGGGGAGTAGGCCCCAACTGTTCCAATTTCAATCTCTTGGTACTCACCATTTATTTATGAGACCCGGACCAAGATGCTCCATTTGTGGAAGTTGTGGGAACCTTTGGAATCAGTTCTCAGACCGAGTGTAGTACAGTGAAGGTGGGCAGGTTCAACATCCACCTCAGTTGTAATTTCCAGCTAGGCCCTTTCAACAGCAGCAGTAGAGACAGTGAGCTCCCGCTCCTCCGAGATCAAACATTGTGGGAGGAGTCCGACCTCAAGGACTTCAACCAGTGCATGGTCGGGGAGGAATTCGATAGCCAAGGTGAAGAGGAGCTAGGCATGGGAAGTTTCACGCTGTAGAGGAAGCAGTTCCATCAATTCCATAGTATGATCATCTAGTTTAGTACTATTGCTTATTCCTTGTTTGATTCAGGAGCTTCACACTCCTTTGTTGTACCCTATCTATCCCATGCTTTGGGTCTAGACATAGAGAGACTTTCTGTACCCCTAGTTTTGAGTATGCCAGTCAGAGGTCAGAATAGCCTGCCTCGTGTTTTCCAAGGATGTAGACTGATGTTGGGACCACATCAGTCTATTGGGGACCTTATTTTCCTACAGATGCAGTCGTATGATGTCATTTTGGACCTTGAATGGATGTTCTTTGTGTGTTCCATTATCGAATGAATCTGGATAAGGTTTGTGTTTTCATATATGGGTGGTCGGCATGTGACTTTCGTCGGTGATAGAGGTTTCTATGAGGGAAGACGACGAGTGGATCACTTTATTTCCTTGTTAGTCGAGATGTCTGTGGAGTCAGCGGACTTAGAGATGGTGGAAGCATCAGGAATTATCAGTGAGTTCATGGATGTCTTCCCTGAAGAGGTGGTGACTCTACCCCCTTGATGTGATGTTGATTTTGAGATAGATTAGCAACTAGGTGACCATCCGATTTCGATGGCTCCCTATCAGATGACACCTTCTGAGTTGTGGTAGTTTCGGATTTTGGTTGATGATCTGATAAAGAAGGGTTTTTTATGACCAATAACATCACCTTGGGGTGCTCCAGTGTTGTTTGCAAAGAAGGAAAATGGTGGTCTCAGGTTGTGAATAGACTATCGGAGACTGAATTAGGTAACAGTCAAGAACCGTTACCCTCTCCTAAGGATAGATGGCATTTTTGATCAGTTGAAGGGGGTAGGATTATTCTCCAAGATCGAACTGTGGTCAGGATATCACCAGTTAAGGGTGAAGGAGGTTGACATCTCTAAGATTTCCTTTAGGTGTTGATATGGTCACTTTGAGTTTGTTGTCATGTCATACAAAATTACGAACGCACCAGTCGTGTTCATGGGATTCCTGAACTCCATCTTCCAGGAATATCTGGACCGGTTTGTGGTCATGCTTATTGAAGACATCCTGATATACTCATGATCAGAGGAGGACCACGCCGAGAAGTACACTTCCTTGGACATGTGGTGCCTGAGCAGGTGACAGAAGTGTAACCATCAAAAGTTGAGGTGGTTGTTTCTTGGTAATCACCCTAGAACGTGACAGAGGTTTATAGTTTCATGGGTTTTGTGGGTTACTTACAGAAATTAGTTCCGAACTTCTCTTGAGTTTCAGTGCCCTTGATAGGCTTGACCAAGAAATACCAAGATTTAATATAGAGCGAGAAGTGCCAAGAAGCCATCAGTTATCTGAAGGGGAAGCTGGTTAGTGCCCCAGTACCGAGGTTTTCAAATAAAAGGGGACATTTGAGGTTTTTTGTGATGCTTTTGGACAAGTCTTGGGGTGTGTGCTGATGTAACAGCAGGGGTGATCTTGTAGGGGTCTAGGCAGTTATGTCCCCAAAAGCGTAACTATGCCACCCATGATCTGGAACTTACAGCGGTTGTGTTCGCACTAAAGTTGTGGTAGCATTACATCATCGGGGAGCACTTCATGGTCTTCATAGATCAAAAGATCTTGAGGTATATCTTCTCCCAGTGGGACCTGAACATGCAGCAGCGGAGGTGGATGGAGTTTCATCAGGACTACAACTTCAAAATATTTTACATTGAGGGTACGAGGAATGTGGTGGTTGATTCCTTGAGAAGGAAGTCGTAGAAGGATGTGGTTCGAGAGTCGACAGATGCTTGTAAGGCTATGGAGGAGTTGGATGCCCTACTCCTAGATGCATGGGTGGATGATGTAAAAGGTTGTTTGTTTCAGATGACAGTACAAACCTCTCTATTGTAGTAGGTGGAGGAGTCTCAGTGGAGGGATTGAGAGACTGAAGTGAGGCGTGATCGTGATAGCTTGGGTGATTATCCAAGTGGATGGTTAGAAGATGGGAATAATTAGATGTTCTTTCATGGAAATTATTTTTCCCTATGGGAATGCGTGGGATAGTTCTTAGTGAGTTCCACAACTCAGCCCTGTTGGTACACTCAGGAGTTTCCAAGATTTACTGGGTCATGAAGGGCCAGTTTTTGTTTCCTAGGATGAAGAGTGTAGTGGTAGGGTTTGTGGAAAATCACATTGTGTGTTAGCAGGTAAAGGCTGAACATCATGTCCCAGGAGTTCTGTTATAACCTTTAAATGTCCCCAGTGGAAGTGGGATGTTATCTCAATGGATTTTTTCATAGGACTACCTAGGGTTCATGGAGGTTGTGATGCTATCTGGGTAGTGGTAGATCGGCTGACAAAATCAGCTCACTTCTTGGCAATCAAAGAGTCAAGTATGGTGGATGCCTTAGCATATAAGTAAGTGGATGAGGTGATGCGGTTTCATGGAGTTCTGAGGTCAATAGTCTCCGATCAGGATATCCAGTTAATTCACATGTCTGGAAAGGTTTACAACATGCATTTGGCATCCAGATATGCCTTAGCACTACTTTACACCCCCAAATAGATGGTCAGATGGATTGCACCATCCAGACGTTGGAGAATATGCTACAATCATGTGTTTTGGACTTTGGAGGATCGTGGGTATGACACTTGACTCTCATATATTTTTCCTACATCACTATCTATCACTCTAACATTGGAATGGCTCTATTCTATGCCTTTTATGGGAGTCTGTGTCACTCACCCGCATGCTGGACAGAGGTCGGGGAAGCAGGTGTTCTTGGCCTGGAGGTGGTGTAGAGCACGACAGAGAAGGTTCATCGTATACAAGAGAAGATTAAGGTGTCACAGGACCGGCAGAAGTAGTATTCCAATCCTAAGAGGAGACCCTTGGAGTTCGAGGTCGGGGACCCCGTTTTCTTGAAGGTCTCCCCTCAGCATGGGAAACAGAGGTTCTGCAGGGGGATTAAGATTTCTCCCAGGTTCATTGGACTCTTCAAGGTGTTGTGGCAGGTCGGCGAAGCGGCTTACCAGCTGGCGCTACCAACTCTGCTACTGAGGGTGCACGGCATCTTCCATGTGTCTCAAATCTATTTGTATCTACAAGACGATTCGCACATCCACAACTGGGGGGAGTTAGATATCGAGAATGATGCGATGTTTGTATAGAGACCAGGGAGGATTGAGGATTGTGAAGAGAAGGTTCCCTGTGGATAAACCATTCCCTTGGTTCATGTGTTATGGAGGCATGGTGGGATCGAGGAGAGTACCTGGGAATGGGAGGCACATATGCGCGCTTAGTACCCGGAGTTGTTTTGAGTTTGTCCTATTCTGTTTTGTACTTTTTGTGATGTGGTGTTTGACCTTGTTAACTATGAAATGGATTTTTTTTCATGTTCTCTGGATGCGTGTGAAGAGTCCGTACTGTGGGGAGGGGAGGACCTGATCCCTAATCAAGAAGCATTAAACTAGATGTGGTTAAACCCATGTCGGTGAGTCAGTGTCTCCCAAAGCAGATAGTATCTTGACATGGAGGAAGGTACTCCCTAATCCATATGTATAGATGGTATGACCTTTACAATTTGTGTGATTACTTAAGGGATAGGTGTTCCTAGATGTCGAGGAGTTTTACTCTTGAGATGTATCTTTCGTGGTGGTTGTTCGAACCCCTCTCATTTCTTCGGGTCTAATTTTGAATCTTGAGGGAGATAATAGTTTGAGAGGTATCTGATGTAATGGCCCAGAGAATTACTCATTAATGATTTTTCCAAAAACTCAGTTTGATCAAATGGTTCCACTAAAACAGTGGCACTGGTCAAGGTCGCACACCAAAACGGTATCACTGCTTACGGTGTTGCACCGAACCAGTGGCATCATAATGGTCACACGCCAAAATGGTAGCACCACTTACAGTGGCACCATGACAGTGGAACTGTTATAGTGGCACCGTTATGGTCGCACACCAAAATAGTGGCACCATTTATATTGTCATTGTGATAGTGGAACCGTGACCATGGCACCTCTTACGGTGTCTCACCAAACGGTGGCCCACCCTTATTTCATTTTCTAGTCCTACTCCCACAACGTATCTTTTGAAGTAAAAGTGTTTTAATACCCCCTTTCGAAGCCATTAAAATCCAATAAATGATATCTAAAATCTCCCAAGAGTTGGGAGACCCTTGACATATAGGAACGTTTGGATTTTTCCTCAGTGTCACACTATTTTCCCATACATTATTGTTCCACCCTAGTTACGAGTTATCCTATGATTAAAGAAAATCCCTTTCACTCACAACTATTTTGGAAAATTCTCCAATGAGAATTAATAAATGAAAATTAATTCCATCATGTGTAACCACCCAACCGTGTGGAGAAACCACTATCCACCTTTATATCTATTCAAAATTCATATCATGTAACTCCAGGATCTCACCTTTTATCACACAGGATTCATTTTTTCTTCTTTGATGGTCTCTTTCCATTCCTTGGTGCATTTGGAGACCCCCTTCCTGAGGCTAGTGGTGTGCTTGTACTGGAGCCTTTCTTGTTCACTATTGAAGTCCTTGGAGTTCCTCCCCTGCAAGTCATGAATCCACAGTTGTTGGCATAAGAAGGAAAACATCAATCTTTATCATCCAAGTAGGGTTCTTACTTCATCTCTCTTTACTATGTATCATATAGGGTGGGTATGACAATGTTCCTATGGGGATGGATGAAACCAAACCTAAACATAGATAATAAACAGGATTTTAAATAAATAAGGGTCATGTTTGATGATGCTTCTGTACTCTTTTACCCTTTCATATATGTTGTGAATTGTATGGGCTTATGTCCATTGAAAATCATGGTCGTTGGTGGTCTTCCCTTGCACATTAATGGACCCCTGTCCATGTGATGATTTAATTCTTGTAACATGGAAATTTTTTATTCATGTAAAGTTGGTTGGTTAAATGGATGTCCAGTGAACAATAATCCTTGTGTGATCATCCCTATTAACCAAATAGAAATAAAGTACTTAATGAATGGTGTGTTAGAATCTGGAAAAATCCCTTACTCTGTCTTGGTAACATGTGTGGTTGTTCTTCTTGATGATTGTGGGGTGACATAGATGCAGATAGGATCCCCTACTAATGTGAAGTTGTTGGTTTGTAGATCTAAGTCCATGTGGCTCCATATATTGGGGCGTGGTTTGGTTCTAGTACCTTGAGGGATCTCACAAATCCCTTTTGTTATTGTGACGTTATAAGAGAACTGAGTGTGAATGCTTAAATTTCATATAGAATGTTTTTCCTTCCTTTTCTTGTGGTTATGCCTAATATTTTCTTGGTAGTGAGTAAGTATTTAAATATAATCACTTGAATATGAAAACAATAATTCTTTAAATGGGGAATTTTTTTGGGAATGATTTGTTACTTGGTTGTGGCTATAGTGCTTCTTATAAATGAATAGTAACAATGGTGTCTGTGTAGTGCTGGTTTTGGATCCACTAGGTTGGGAAGAGTGCTTATTTACCTATATGTATAATTTATTTTTTATTCTTCTTATTCTAACCCCACCCAAGTTGAGAACTTGGTGACGAATAGCCCCATTTCATGGGGGAGGGTGTTTTTCCCAACACTCCTATGAGTAGCTGGTTATTAGCTCCTTTTCTGCTCCCTTTCCCAAGTAGCCCAAGATTCTTTGGGTAGTTTGTGAAAGGATGAGGTTCATTATAGACCAATATAATATAGTAAGAGTATGTTTTGGTGGTTGGGCTAAGTGTGTGCAGACAGGTTGTTTCCCAAGTGTCTTCAGGATTTGGCTTAGGTGCCTTTAGGTGTGGTGGTAGTTTTTCGAGCCTAGGTGTCTTCAAACATGGTGGTTCTTGTTCTGGCCTAGGTGTTTGTCCGAGTGGTTACGTATGGTTGTTTTGGCCTAGGTGTTTGCGGGAGGGATGCGTGGTTTTGGTAGCCCAGGTGTTTGCGGGTGGGGTATGGCAGTGGGAGTGCGGTGAGAATGGCGGGGGAGGTCTGACACATAGGATGTCTTCAATAACCATTGGGAAAGTGGTGTGGGGTACCCAAACATCGATGTGTTATTACTATTATTTTACCTAACATGCATTATTTGGGGAGTGTTCCTTGGAAAGGATTGGTGGATATTATCCTTGCTAAGTTATTTGGTTATCTCCTTTTCTCATGGTCCATTAGAATGCCTCCCAACTTGGGGACAAGAGCTTTTGGTTTCCCCTACTGATTATACCTATATACTCAACCTACATATATAAAATTTCTTTTATGTTTCTAGGAGGACTTCAAGGACCATGATGTACCCTACTAGTTTGGACGTTGGGACTATTTATGTTTTTTCTTTTCTTTTCTTTCGGTACTTTCCTTTGGAGTTCTATTGTGTTTTTTTCTATCACTTATTATTGGAACATGCATATGGGAATGGATTGTTTTGGCTTTACTTTTACTTCCACTTTTGGTGTTGTTTGGGATTTATTATCTTATCTCCCAATCCTACTAAAATAAAAAGGGTATGCCTTTCATTTTCTATGTGATTATTTACCCTTGGCACTAGTATCAACTCTGGGACCTATTGAAGGAGGGTCTCAGGGGCCATTATCTCTCCTTCAACATGAAGAAGGAAGGGTCTAGGAATTTATTGTCCCTTCCCTCATCTTGGTGAAGGCGGGTCGTGACACTTCTGCACCTCATAAAATAAATAATCCAGATTTACTATTATTGTAGGATAATTATACTTTGAAAGATAATATCTTACTATCCTAACATAAATCACTTATACAATATTCATAATTTTCATAATATAATTAATTTATGATGGTCTTCTTCATAATAAAAAAATAATTTGAATGGTTATCAATATAACTATGATTTATTACCTTAAATTATAGATAAGGTAACTTATCATCTTCATAAGATAATCTACTTACATTGTAAGATAATTTTTTCTGCTAAGATATCATAAGATAAAATCTTTTATGGTAGACATTAGATTTCATTAAAAGTACAGAATCATTTTTACAAGGGAATTTTTTTATGCATAAGATAATATTGTTATGTAATATAAATTACATTGATATAAAATGGAATTGAAACTTTTAAAAAGTAAATTTAGTTTAACATTTTGGTTAAATTATATTTTTTCATTATCTATGTAAGATAAATTCCTTTTATAATTTATATATCATACAACTCATAGTACTTAAAAATAGTTTGATATCAAAAATGAAACACTTAAAATAAACTTTTTACGAAATATACATGGATTTTTTGATTCATAACAACACATAAAGTACTAAGACATGTAAGAATTAAATAAGTTTTTATAACTATAAGTACCTAAACATATTAAATCAATACTATAATCATTGTGTTTAAATAAATTTTCACCTCAAGTCATTGGAAATTAGTTTAATTTAGACGATTCATTACTATGGTTTTAAACCAGTTTTCAATTCATTAATTCATTTTTTTCTTTATACACATAATTAGAAAACACCATTGGTCCAGAATAATTCTAAAGTATATGAAAACATATCAAAAAAAATTAATGGGAAATAAAAAAAATTTAAACTCAATTTATAGGAAAAGATTTTATTAAAAACTTAATTCATAAATATATTACCTAAATAATTATATATATGATTTATTAATGTTATATAATTTGATATGATATAGTGATGTCATATGGTTGGGTATTCATGATACAAAATAATATCATGTACCTTGGTTTGATATTTAATTTCATAAAATATAGTAATATAATATGACATTGAATTACATATTTCATAAATTATGTAATATCTAAATGCAAATTGTTTTATTATATCAATAGTTTAGCATGATTGATATGGGAAGTCAAATGATAAATGTTAACATTTAGTTATTCTTCTAAATTTTACACCATTTTTTATTTTCATTTCATATGATAAAAATTTTTGGATCATTAATAGATCATTTAAATGATGAACACAATGAATGAATCATTACTCAAATGTTATGTAATTTTTAAGTAAATGAATAAAGGATCAGGTTCTATCAATAATCCAATATAAAGAGGCTAATTCTGTGATAATTTTCATAGAATCTCTTTTAATTATCCCTAGAAAAATTTCTCTTCCATTCGACATTTACACCTGAGGTATTTCCTTACCATGGTTGAAATAAGAATAAACTGCAAGTATTGGGTGATTCATCAACCAGTGAATACCATAAGGGGAATGTGTAATTGGAACACTTCAGTAATATTTTTCAAAGATAGGAGGCTTGGCCATCTTTGGTGTACAATATGATCTTCATTTATTTTTTTTTCTTGGATTTAGTTTCAATAACATGGATGATATTGTATTATGGTTTCTTATATCTTTCAAAACATCAATAAGTATTATTTGATCCTAATAATCCCCTAATTTTTATATATAAATTCTAAGATAATTTTGAATATGTTTATAAATTATAAAATAATGAAAGAAATAAAAGTGTTTATGGTAAATTATGAATTATTTGTAATCATTGTTCTGAAATTTTAAAATTAAATGGCCTCATTTGAAAAATTATTTGACCATATAAAAAGGAGTTTTGATAATAGATATGATCAGTGAAATATCTATAAATAAATCTCAGTTATAAATAATTTATAATTTTTTTATTTATGAATAATTCATAAATATTTATCTCATATTTAAATTCATGAAATATTCATTTATTTAACATTATTGATTATCTAATCATATATATATATATATTGTATTTTTAAAGGATTTTAATTTCATTTTAATGTATTTAAAATACTTATTAAAAATTATATAAATGCATTTATGGAGTAATATACTAGGTATGATAGTTGATATAGTTTTTTTCTATATCAACTTTATATTATTTTTAAGTTATGATATTGAATTTAAATTTAAATTATAGTTTTTATATATTAGGTGTTAGAATTATGATGGAATTAAGGTATATCATGGGTAATGAACCTTGGGTAGTGGGACTTTATGTCATAATGCTTACTAAAAAATAATACTAGGATATGTCTTGAATAATGGGGGGTTTTTTTACCTAAATCACTATTCTTTCTCTTGATGGGATTTTTAATTTCATATTATTATATGGATTTATATGATTGGTTTTTATTTACAATATTCATGTGATTCCTTAAGATATGTGTAAATTCAATTGGATTTAAATTTGGGTTAGTAACACAAGCCTTGACTTATGTAAAGATTGACACTTCAATATGGTTTAAACATATTGATTTTATAGAAGTGATATGTATTTTAAACGTAATCATTAGATGAATTCATTCATGTAAATGGAATATGTGATATAGTATCATGAGATAATAAAACCCCTTTAAAAAATAAGTGTCATATTCCTTCCAAATAAAATATGTTTCAAGACCACAATAATACAAATAGTTAGGTTATAACAAAACTTGATGCCCAAAGATTATCTTGTATAAGGAAACCAGATATGGGTGACCTTACTAAGATTAGGTGCATATATCTGTTATACTATTTTGATTACACATAGCGTGGAAACCCTAAAAATATTATTATTCAAAAATAATTGAGTTCTAATAATATATATTATGGATTAGGAAAATTATTTTTTCACTCACCTATCCCATATTTATATATGATATAATTGACAGGATTATTTTTCTAAACATCTATTTGACATGAAAAACACCAATGAGACCTAAAACCTGGTGAAATATGGATATTCAATCCCTAATGGATATCATGTAATAAAAAATGGGTCATCATATTAGTTAAAACAAATTTCATAAAAGTCCTTATTAAATATAAGTAAAACAAGATATTGAAATAATAAAATATTTTGTTATATATAAAATGGAATCATCAACATTAAATAAAACATTGTGATCAAAATTTGGAAATAATAGTCTTAATGTTGTTAATTTACTATAATAGTACTGAAACATATGGATCATTCTTAATCAATAAGTAAAATTCTATCTGTTAGGGTAACCGCTGAATGAGTGACTGAATAGTGAGTTAATTTAATGAATATATATAGATTCTTAATATAATAATTTAAAAGATTATATTGATGTATCAGATCTCATTGTTGTTTCCATGGATACTGATTAATGAAATAAACATGATAACATATATTTGTTCAAGGTGATAAATAACTTAAATAAGGTGTTATTAGAAAATAAGATAGGCATGAGAGGTATAAGGTTTTAAAGGAATTATATATCTGCAATATTTCTTAAGGAACATTTTTCTCCACCCATGTACATAATATGACTGGGTAAAATAATGGATTTGAATGGTTTTTTCTCAATTAAAATTTGATATTTCTCCAAACATCATTATATAATCATCACCAAAAGGTTTTCATAGTTTATTGTAAAATACAATATTATTGAATTAAATAAATTTTTACATGATCTCTAAAATATATTGAGGATAATAAAAATAGAAATTTTATGTTTTTGATCAATTTTTATGTTAATAGATAGGTATGGTGGATGTTAAAACTAGAAGAATAATTAATCATTTGGAAGGTTTTATAGTGTGTTTTATAGTAACTAGTAAAAGTTATTGAAACCAAATTTATGGGTTTGGAAGGAGGTGTTGTGATTAAAAAATTCAAATCATGGTCAATAGAAGACGGATCTAAATATTAACAAAAAATTTAAAACAAAATATGTAGAGACTATACATCATTTATTAATTCAATATAAATAAATTATTTTATTTTAAGGGTATAAGATACTAAATATACATAAAAAAATTTGTTTTTACAATATATAGAGTTTAAATTTTATAAATATTTGATGGTTAAATCATGAAATATGAATTAAAAAGGTGGAAAAAAATTTGGTAAATCAAGGAGTTGTATGTGATAGATTATTACTTAAAAACTAGGATGAATTTTAAAATTAGTAGATATATATTTATGTCATTTATCTTATATGACAAGATAAGTAATTAGTATATAAAGATTTGTGATGAATAAAATGATATGATGTCTTGATTCAAATTCTATATGATTCAAAATACTATATAACATTTTCTCCAATTATATAAGGATAAAAGAATTTTTATCTAAGTCAATAATGTTTTAAAAAAATGTTATTAAAATATGTGGGAAAAAGTTCCCAATACACAACAATTGATTTTTTTTAACATTAAAACATAATTTTAGAAAAAACATAATACAAATACATAGAATAAAATATATGATATGTTTTTTATGTATTAAATAATCCCAATTAAGTAGGTAAATGGTATTCTAGAGATAATAATTTTTTTTTGAAGACTAGTGGAAGTATTTTTGGACTTAAATAAGGTCAAAGTGTAATAAATAAAATATTATACTGGTCAGATTCAAAGTGAATAATAGTTTATATCCTAAAATATTTTAGTATATGTTGGGAAATAAAGATATTGTAAATTGTAACTTTTTTGCAAAAATTTTCCCAAATAATTGTTTGAATGGAAAAGTAATAATAATTATAATGATGATGAAATTAGAAAATTTTCTAAGAAGAAAAATGATTTTATATGAATTATAACATTGACATTAATTTTTTTTAATAATTATGTAAATAGTTTAAATTTTGTAATTTGATTCCTAGACTCTCCATTTTTCAAACAATATTTATTCATAGATGTTACTTACTAACAAAGATTATTATGAGGTTTTATCTGATGGCCTCATAAATACATGGAATGTATTACATAGATATATAATGAGTTTAGAAAACTGTTAATGTTAAAAAAATGATTCCTTAGCATTCTATCTTATAGGATATGAATATATGAGTTTTTATGTATAGTTTTTTTAATATTCATAAATGATTTTATTAATATCAAATATATCATATTTTATAAGAGTTAGTCTCTAAAATGTCATTCTTTCATCTTCATTGTATATATTCATGAATTAAAACTATATTTAACCTATTAAAGTATTAATTTTAGTTACTATTATCTAATATTCATCATGGAGTATTATAGGTTATGATGAAATGATAAAGTCATCTTGGATTGTTTTCTTTATAGCTATATAAAACATTCCATTGAGATAAAAAATGAGTTTCGTGAACATGCTTACCCACCAACTATACCACATGTTGGGTCATACACTTTGTCTTTGTAATACTATGAGTGCGTATTTCATATTCAATATCTATATGTAAACATAGATAAGATACCTTGGATGGAGAGATTTATATATTTATACCTTACTTAAACCATCCACGATCCTATGATAATCAAGAGATGATATGGTATGTTATTGACCATGAAATTAGTTATTGTTTAACCAATATGATATCAATAATAACAATTAAAAAGTATGGAATCTAAGAAATCCACTGGGATACACTAAAGAGTGTATCATCATAAATAGATAAGAAACATATTAGAGGTTTTTATCTACTAGGCAGGTGAATGATATGTGGTAACCCATCAGTGTTAATGACATGTGATGTGTCCATCCATCTAGACAGTCTATACTCATGGAATCAATAAGGTATGAGTAGTTATACCAGATTTATACAATTCAATTAATTTGGAAACTTTATTTCTTATCGAATTATGAACACTTGTACATGATATAGTTGTTGAACATATGTAGTGAGATTTTTTTTCTAGATATCACATCAGATCTAATTATAACTTGAGTAGTGTTGATGGTTCATTAGGGTCCACATTTTTCTTACATTTATGGATTAATTAATTTATAATTTTTTTCATAAAATAAAATCCCATGAATTTTAAATTCTTTGTATACTAAAGGGGGATTAGGATCTACAAAACATGGATAAAATTTCTAAATGATTTTTAGACTTTACAAAAAATGTTATTTCATAGATATTTACAAAGTATCTCACAGATGTCATATTTTATTAAATTAACAATATCTTTCAAAATGAATGTAGAAATATCAAAAACATTTTTTAGGTATGTTTTCTAAAGTTATTTTATATGATACAATATATGGTTGAATGGATCAATGTCTATGAGGCTTTAGTGATGGTGAGAGATTGATATAGATATACACTATATCCTTATAATTATGATTTAATATGTAAATATAGTAATAGATAATATTGGTATGTCATGTGGTTTGAAATTCATGAAATAAATTCGTATTTTAAACCTTGGTTTGGTATACTGTTATATATGATATATTGATAGTATAACACTCTTCATTTCTAACAGATTTTTTTAAAAAACATGGATTCCATAGAGAATATATTCACTTTATGGTTGTATAATACATTCCATGGTTAATGAATAAATGTTTCATGGATTAATTATAAAAATATCTTGGTGGGGTTCGAGGTTGAAATAAATGGGGAGTGACTATGGTTTCATCTTGAAAAATGAAAAATGGTTGGGTGTAAATGTTTTGGTTTATCTATCGGGGTCATGGTTCATATAAAGTTTCAATTTATATTCAATAAATTTTGATGTGATGGCCATAATTTAAAATAGAATAATAAAAATTGAAATAGCAATGGAATGGTTTGTTTTCTCTACTTATGGTTTTTTAATTTCCAAAATAAGTTCAATAAATTAAAAATATCATCATTATTTCTAAAATGCATATTTAAGTAGTTTTTAATGATGTTGGTTGATGTATACCATGTGGTCTATTGAATACCAACCCTTAATAACCCTCTAATATATCAATGGATATTTTATGTTCATGTTTGATCTTATGGATTATATTAAAGTGAGAGAAGTTGGAATCCAAGCTAAGAGTTAGATTTTGAATTTGAAATTCAAAATTAAATGGAGGTTATGGTGTTTTCTTCTGATGAGATTGTATTACAAGAAAAAATATAGTAATTGAATAATAAGAAAATAAAGATAAGTTTTATATAGGATCTTTATGATTTAATTCAATGAGTTATAATGCATGTATTTTAATATTGATGACCATTTTGATGAAAATATATATTGTTATGGGTAGTACAATGATGTTTTGAAAATCCTATTACAGTTTAAAGATAAAAATTTAATTACTTAATCAAGATATCTCAGAATAAGATTAAATTATAAGTTTTTTTTATCATGGTTAGAGTTTTTTAACTAATTTTCTAAATCATTCATTGCATATTGATGTAAAGTATTGTTGCTACTCATTTATATAAAATTAAATATTTATCTTGATATTTTAAGACTCTTATTATTACATCTTTTAATGAATATCATTTTTTATGTGGGATAAAAACTAATCTTTTAGGATCTATTTTATTATAACCCAATTTCAAGGATAAAACCTACTCTGAATATCCATGATAATGATTCTAGAGGATAGTGTGTTGGTATGTTTTCAAATCATTCCACTAATGTATCCATTCATTTTGAATAATGAACCTTCTAAATGATTTTTTCTAATGTGGATATATTGATTAGGGATTGAGGTTTATAAATTAAATTATTTGAAATTTTTAAAATTTAGTAGTAAATATGAAAATATTCAAAATATAAATTGTTTCGTTCATCTTAATTTATGACGAGGGTGGTTTGTTTGAAAATTGTAAAATAATTTGATTCACTGGTCAACCCCACCACCCTAAGGGAATCATTGAGGAACCTAATACACATTTTTGTCAGTGTATCAATATAAAAAATTCCCTATAATAAAATGAAGTTCCAAAACACATTAAAAATCTATGCATTTAACTTATACTTAGGTATAATAAAACTCCATCTACTCCCTGATCATGTTTTTTATAGTATGTATGGGGATATATCCTCAATTACATAATTATTATTATTATATTTATATTTATTATATAATTTACATGAGGGCCCTAATTTTAAAGGCCACAATACGTTTGAATCCAAAGAACCTATAGGCCTTCTTTTTTGGAAGTCCCACATGACATGCATGGGGAGAATGAATCAATGTGCCATCATGTTCCTGCCTATATGACTCATTCCCCATCTATGATCTTCAATAGAAATTCCAATTCTCATCCCACGTGATCCCATTTCACCCCCTCTGGAAATTCTAATCCCATATCTATCTCTTAAATAAATTTTTATGATCTAAATCAAGGACAACATTCCACCACCAATATGAGTTCACCAACCTATAATCTCATGTAACGTGTGGGAGGTAATCAACTGTCCCACAAAAGAGAAAATGAATTGAAGTGATCAAGATTTTAATCCCTTCCATCATGATACAAGACACTTGTACTGTATCACTTTTATTTAATGTTAGATGCAAGCCTAGGACCGGGTTTATGAAAAATAAAACACAATAAAAACTTCATAGATAATAAATCAATAACTCAAAATACTAGTCGAAGTATACTCCCAATGTTAGAGTTATTTAAACACCACAATAATGAATAGGGTAACTTTTTTTGAGAGAAATCCAATCTTTGATATAAATAAAAACACTATGTTCAAAAAGTCTCATTAAGACCATATCAAACCCTCCTTATCAACCCATGTAAAGATGTATCATCATAATACAATATAAAATTAGAGATACAATTTTCCATAATTTATATAATTAAAAATTGTATAATAAAAAATAAAATTTCTTTTTAAAATATAGAATTCATATGAATCAAATCCCATAAAACACATTTTGAATATATGAAATATCATACCTATGATAATTAATATAATTCATGGAGAAAAATGTTTTGGTTGTAAATTAACATGAGAATAAGAAGTGTAAATTTTAATATTTGTACAGGGAGAATATATAGTAGTGTATATGATTTATGTGATCATTATATGACAATTGAAAATGGATATAGTATTAATTATAAAAATAATATGGTCATTGGAATTGTAATTTGGTTGTTATTAATAATTCATGTTACACCAAAATTGATTTTTATGCAATTATTTATTAATTTCATTTTACAAAATTAGATATTTATTTTTAAAAAAATTAATATAATATTTTGTAATTAAATGAAAATATTAGGTAATTATGAAATTTTCATAATTGTTTGATATAAATAAATTTTAGACCTAATATTAAAATACAATATACATATATAATATATTTTATGAGTTTATTATAATATAAAAATGATTTAAGACCTTGAAATTATCATTTTAATTGATTAATTTTTACATTCTTAATGAAATTAATAACTTTTAAATATTATATATTAACACCCAACCATAGAGTATTTTTTTAAAATATAAAATAAATTTTATTCTTTTAAAAACTATTTTTGTTTCCTTATTATATACTGTTTATTATTTATAAGGTATTTTCATTTTGAAATTTTTATGTGTATATAAAACATAGTTTTACTTAACAAAATAACATGAGGTTGTATTTAAATAATAATGTTGGGAAACAAATTTGTGGATTTTTAAATATCAATATTTTATTGTCAATATTTAATGGTTCTAACTATAAATTACAAATCTATTCTCTAAATTTCACTTAAATATTACCCCCTTTACTCAAGGATCTTTTCTCTTAATCCACTTATTAAAGTTCTCCTCTCATTTCCTTACTCAAATTTCTCTTCAAGAGGACCCTTAGAATTTAAATATTTTTCTCTAAAGTTCTAGGAATTATCCAAGTAAGGTTGGGTTTACTCCCATTAAAATTCATTATAATCTTGATTTATTTTTCTAATAAAATATATTAATTTCATTTTCTTACATTTTTTATACTTTATATAAAATATATTATTGTTTATTTAAATTATTACTCATTATACATTTTTTAAACTATTTCATTTTACTCCTTTAATGAGTTCATAAAATTTCTCAAATAATTTTCCCTCATTCAAATAAGGCCCTTATATATAAATGAATGTTTGGTATGGATACTGCTAGTTTTAATAGTTCTTTTAAAAAATATTTATCCCCCACATGAATAAAATATATAGATTGCATATTGGGGGATTATCCATAATTGGATTTATCATTCCCTATTGTAATCCCATGTACACTATCATATATTCGTAAGAACAAATTTTCTACCAATTCATTTATTATCATTGTCTTATTCATGATCACATTGATAGTCTTATAATAATAATCCTTAGAATCAAGAGATCATATATCTCAATTATTATAAAAATTATTATTTTATATTGATTAATAGGTAATTTTATCCCTGGGATAAAATCATTTCATTTAAGAAATAAATATTCTAATTCTCAGTTCAATGGTTTGTTGGTAGTCTTTGATGGTTTCTTATGTGTCATAAATGATTAAATTTATGTGGTTATGTATGCAATTTTCTTTTATAAAATAGTATTCTGTTTTGGAAAATGATATGTGATGGGTGGGCCTAGAATTATATACTCCCTCAATCCATTAGGAAATGATTAATATCTATGGAAACTATGATGTCTTGATAGTTGTACATGAATATATGATTCTTTATTAATGATCCTTGGTATACTATTATGATACCTTAGTGATGAGCCTTGGTAAGATATTTATGATACCTTAGTGATGAGCCTTGGTAATATATTTATGCAACCTCAATAATGTGGCTTAATAAGATATTTATGATACTTTCATGATGATACTTGGTAATATATTTATGATATAATGGTGAAAATACTTGGTAAGGTGTTTTTGGTACATTGGAGACAACTCATGGTAATATGATCATGATTACTTGTTTATCAGACTTAGTAACATGTTTATGATACATATATTCATGAATTAATTGTACCTTTATTATCAAGGATCCTTGATTATTCAGAAAATGATTATTCAATTGGTAATTCACGAATTGCTCACCTGCTATGACAAATTATTAATTATTCATTTTCAATGATGATTATTTGACCATCTATGTCAAATTCATAAATTACTTAAATTACAAGACAACTATTTCACTCCAAACCCATTTTTCTAAATTTTTTACAATCCAATTTATGGTTAAGTTGTATCTTCACAAACAACTAGATTCAAACAGAACCATTATATTTCAAAATTTAAGAACAAGTTATAAATCAACAATATATCCAAAATTTGAAATTCATATAGATTCAAACAATGATCTTATGACCACTGAATCACCTCTGGACCTGAAAAATAAAGAAGTGTGTGACCTAGAGTTGTACCCTCTGATAGTGTAGTTCACCACATCACCTCCACATTACCAGAATGAGAACTTCTAATCATCATCCCACCACAGCTTCACACCACCATCACATAAGGCACTAGTATGTTGTCAATAACTGCTTATCAGAATCCATTATCACCATTGTAAAGAATTCATCATGGCACTTAAAAACACCATTCTTGATGCCAGAAAACATAAAAACAGAACACTTAAGTACTCTATAGCCTCATGGAGACTATATGACACTCAAAAAACATATACTAGAATCTCCTTTAGGACCATAAAACCTTACCAATTTGAAAGGAGAGTTGGACTAGGATGTCAAAAAATATTTGAGTGCATGGATTCCTCAACAGAGAAGCACAATAGGTACTATATAATCATTATAAAGATATATAACTAGAAGGATACCACACCCCACCATCATAACACTAAACCATTAATAGACATTTGGATTAACCATCACTAAAAACACAACCTCTCAGAATAAGAATGATCCCAACAACTCTTCACCAATCCAAACAAAATTTTTCATAAAAAAAAACAAAAACCAAAAAATGAAATAAAACCCCAAAATAAAAGAAGAACACATCACTGGGAAGAAAAACCAAACCCAAAAAATAAATTAATAATGAATAATAAGAGTTGAAGAAGTCAAAACTGAAGAAGAATATGAACATACGCCACTGCTAGACCCCCTCAAACACCATCCTAAGTAGACAGTAATCCCCCATAGATCCTAACCAAAATAGGGTCAATCATTATGGGTTTCCTATAAAGGAAAGTGGTGAAGAACAAAACTCTAAGCTACCACCCATGCTAACCCAAACTATCTAAAGCACTGGTACATAAAACCAGAGTGGAAGTCTGATGTGAAAGGTCAAGAAAAAAGAGGGTCAGTGAGTGGAGAACGATATATAAACTAGTAAGAAGCATTATTCAAAATAAGTATGAACAAAGAAAGAAATGGAATATAACTCAAAACCAAGAAAATTGATTTGTGCCATCTCCATAGAACCGAACCAAAAAACCATATATGTAAGGGAAAGATGAAGATTCCGGAGCTCCGAAAGCATGAGAGATTGAGGATACATCATTTTATCCTTACATCTTGAAAACTCTTTCACTGCTCAAATTCCATGATTATCCCTTCTTTGTTTATATATCATTCTCAATGATGATTTATCCAAAATTTATCATTTTATCATTGTTTCATTGTTTTTTTATGGAATAAACTTCATTGACATGCTATTATGTCATATTTATAACTGTGTTGAGATTTTAAAATCCTCACTTTATTTATGTTTCCCAATTTTCTAGGAAATAAAGAATATGGTTAGCAGTAAAAATGGATAACGATATCATAAATATTTGAATTTTGTGTAAATAAATGTTTTTCAAATTACATTTCATTTAATATATATGTGGTTTCAAAATTAAATAGACTTTTAATACAAGGAAAATAAATAAATTTCATTATTAAATATAATAAAACATATTTATTATAGCACTATATTAATACATGTGTGTTTGACATATCTTATTCTATATATTTACAGTGTCCTTGTATGAGGGATTCCCTGTATTGACACACACATCCCTTACCCATGGGTAATCTTTGATGATTTATCATATATCACAAATGATTTATGTTAATCATGCATGTACTGATTTTATGTTTCATTTTAACAACCTAAAATGAATTATCCTAAACCCAAACCCAGTATGTAATAACGTATGATGCATTCCCTAAATCATTGATGGATGCTAAAAAATTAGTGACGGTTGAATCCATTTTGTCATCAAATATTTTTAGAAAAGAACAATAAAAACATACAAATATTATGAATAAGGTCATTTAAATGTGATTGATTCAATATAAAATTAAAATAAGTATTCCTCAAACATAACATATTAATATAACCATTATGATTATCTTAATGAATAAAAATTACTAAAAATAAGATAAAATAAAAGGCCACAATAGACAAAAACCACTCAATGGGCATGATTTCCAGTACCTCTCACCAAATGGTTTGTCCATGATAGATAAGGTTGACTAAATAATTTGAACCACATTGATATCAGTGCATCAATATAACTTAAAACACAAAATAAAAGAACAAATGCATTTACTTGGGAATATACATGTAGAGAGTGAGTAATTCAATACTGTTGGTTTGATATATTTAAAAAAATCATCCCAAAATTCTCATTCATATGTAAACCAAACAAGATAAAATATTTTTTTAATAATAATTCATTCTAAAATTAAAAAAAAATTAAAATCATTAAAATAACCCACTCATACATAATGTGGTAATAAATTGAACATTACCATGAAACATTTTTTAAAGAAACTCGTACTTAAAATTTACATGAAAAAAAATATATAAAGGTGGTAATATTCAACATAATGAAGTAAATTAAAGAGAAATAGGAATAAATGAAAATAAAAAAAATAAAACATGTATTACAAATATATTTCAATGGATTAATAAGTAAACAAAATGGACCAGCAAATTACAACCCAATCATATTTTCATTGGAGTTATTTCACAATGGGTGAACCATTTTGGTTTCTATGAGATTAAGAGGTAACTGGGAGAACCCCCAATGACTCAGGATTGGTTGCTCCTGATGGTTGATTGTGGAGATTGACTTCTTTCACAAGAATTTTCACCGAGTCATTGTCATTCTTAACAAAAGTTCCCAATGTTTCCCTCATACATAATTGGGTACAATCCTACATTCCAAAGGAAGTAAATTGGTTAGGGATTCAAGCTTAGTGATGCTTCAGGGCTCACATTGGTTGAGAGGATGGGAGGTTAGGCTCATCGCACCATTTTGTACAAATTGTTTCCTACTCTAGGACTCCCTTTAGATTTAAGATATGTTCACGAATCTCTTCTTAAACCCAATACAAGACCGGTTACCCTAATAAAACAATTATAGGTTAATTATACTTATATAAGAATGATAATTTAATTAATGAACCCATATGTATGTATCCAAGTTTCTCCATCTATTTCCAGGTAATGATTACCTAATTATGTGTTTAATACATTTAAAAAATCACATTAGAATTAAATTCCATGAAGGGAGGTTGTTTAATATTCCTAGTAGAGGATTTATCCATTGTGAGTCATCCTACATATCTCAATTATTAATTGAATAAAAAACCACATAGTTTGTTAAACCCATTCAATTTAACAACTTCTAGATGGAAAACATGTCTATGAACTGAGGAACTAGATACTTTATCTTTAGTCACTAAGATACATCCTTCGTATCTTGGTTATGGTAGGAATCAGAGTTAACACAGTTTGATCATACCATTGGGACTAGACCCAAGTTAGATTCCATTATATGAGGAATGTTCTTATCATGTTATTCATTAGGTCTTATATGCATGGATTTCCCCAGTTGGTAGAGATCTTGTTTCCCAATGAGGTGTTCATTGTGGTTCCCTAATCTCACATGGGATATTCTCGGTGCGAGAAACAAGGTTATTAAAGTGGTTGTTGTCATTACATATGGATGTAGGACTTTCATGCTAGGATGAACCCTGAGAAGTTCGATATTTATCTGGGGCCTTGGTTAAACATATTAGGTATTCGTGTTATGGAAAGAATCAGATTCATCATAGTTTAGTTGATTTCTCATTCCACTTAGAGATGAGATAGAGTGACCCAACCACGAGATTGATTGGGTCCTGATGGTTGAAGTGTCATAAATATAGTGGGACTCACACTGAAGTATATGTTTTTTAATGTGTGGACTTATGCCTTAGGAAGGTCTTCTATATATCCTAGTTGTTTCATGAACAAAAATACTTGTAGTTCAATTTACTAGAGAATACACTCTGAGGTTTCCCTTATGATTGGGGCATATTATCTTGTTAATTGGGGATTATGCATTGAGACTTCCCTATTGATTGGGGATTACACACTAAAGATTAACAAGGTGATCAAGTCCTTAGATTCCATTATCTTTTCAAATGTTTATGGTATGAGTGACATGGTCATTATAACTCCATAATACCATGTGATATATGATTGTTATGGGAAACGAGGAATGAAAATTTATCAATTTTACTTCTTTTCGATGTGGTACTTATGTATAAGAACAACCCTTTGGAGGTTTGATATGGACCTCAGACCTTAGGAAGGCTTCTTACATATCTTGGTTATGGAAGGAATCAGAGGTCTCTTAGTTCACTTAATCAGGGATTACACACTATGATTTCCCATATCATTGGGTCTTATACACTAAGGATGAACAAGGTGATCAACTACTAGGATGCCCGAGAGAGGTCTATTTATCTTCCTAACTTTCATTGATTGTCCACGTGAGATGACTCGGTTATCTTCATGTCATGTTTTATAATGTATGCCTGACATTTTAAAAGGAAATCATCTAATTTAGATGACTTGTTCTAAGAACATTGCATATACTTGATGGCTTGTCCAAAGGGATGTTGCATGATCCAGCTGACTTGTCCCAATGTCATCACAAAATTAGACTGACACTTATGAAGGTCATCGTGAGAGTAAATATGACATGTCTCAGAGGATTTTGCATGTATTTACTAACAAGTTTAGTGGGAATTTTGAGACTTGTATGGAATGCTCGTATTGCATTGCAAGATCCATTTCACATTATTTGTTTTTACAGTGAGATTCATTTAATATGAACAAGCGACATTATATAAGCTATGTGACATTTCTGAAGAGCACTGCAAGACTAGGATGATGATCCTTGAGGGATATTCAATATCTGGTCAAAATTCCTAGGGTATGCTAGATGACATGCATTGACATGCCTAGGGGGCTTTGTATGATTTGAATAGTATACCTGATTAGCATCTTATGGTATGAGAAACATGTCCTGGGGTTTTCTTGTATCTTGGATGATTAATGGGAATAACAAGATGATTAGTGTTTATATTTTTAGCTTAATTAACCCATATTTTATTTCTTGTTCTATAAATTGTATTGAAAGTTCCTTATATTTGTTCAGTTTCATATTATTTTAATTCTCAAGTGATCGAGAATTTGTGATGGATTTCCTTAGTAATTATTAACATAAGCCCTTTGTGTGATAATTGAGTGATCACACAATGTTTTTTTTCATGTCACATGATTACATCAAGGTTCTTCGGAACTTTACTTTCTAGGGAACTTTCTAGTTGTGAGATCCACCACTCTAAGAAATCCACTCTAGTGCAGGTGTGAGACTCCTAGAGTTCTTCTCTACATAATCATGATAAGTGTAGAGGTCAAGAGTCAAACAACTTTTTTAGGGTGGGTGGGAAATTTATATTTATTTCCACCTTGGTAGTTTGGTGATATGTGTGGCGTATCTAGTCTGAATATAGGAAAGGGTCGAAAAAGGGCCCCGACATCATGGGTCTTCGCAAGTCACTATCATTGATCATTCTGAGAGCACGACATGATTTTCAGTGACTGTGAGTCCTTCCATCAATGTGTCCTTTATTATATTATTTATAATTAATGGGGACAATTTTAATCATCCATGAATGATGAAGGACTTCTATATTATCATATTGACATGTCCAAGTGCTTTGAGAGATTAGGATGCCTATTGAAAAAGGCTCTGCAAGATCTCAGGTGACTTTTCATAGACATTCCATGAGACAAAGGTGATTTTTCAAGGGGCCATCGTGAGATCAGGTCATCTTGTCCAGGGGTCTTTTGGGACCATGTCACAATCATTCTTATTGTATTTTAATCATTTTACGACCATGACATCTCTCACCACCTACCTTTTTATTCCCTTTTTTTATTTGAAAATGGTCAGGGATTACATGAAGTTGAATGATTGTCATTGAGGAAATTTTCTCTATTTTTTAGTGATTGTCCATGTGAACAACAAAAGTCCTATGTGCGTATGTGATAATTTTAGGTAAAAATCTATATGTTCTTCTTTAGGGATCCAAAGGTGGAGCACAAGGTCTCTTGGTAATACTTGAGGCCTTTTATGTGATGATGTCGAAAAGATGATGGGTTTTCATGAGATGAGGCAAAAATGTCGTCAAGGTCTCATGGTTCCCTATAGACCATTAGGGGAACGTTTCATGATGTACAGCAACCATGAGAGGCTCTTTCCTCATCCAGTTTATTTCCATTGTTTTATTCCATAATGTCTTATGGGTCTTGCAAGTTTTTTTGTATGTTGTCAGTTATTATTACCCTTTCCATTGGTGATTAATCACATGATAATTACGTTAGTAAGAAGCCTCTGAGGTTTAGACAATTTCCTCTTAATTTGGAAGGTTTTTCAAATGTTCTATTATGAACTTTCTAATGAAATATCATGTGGAATGGGGGAAGTCATTAGGTCTCCACTTCCTGCCAATTAGTTTTCTAGAGAGCCTTCGTAGGAGTAAGAGGACTTGTTGAAAGGTGGTACACAAGGTCCTCTTTAGGCTATTCATTGTGAGTGGACTCTTTATGCGACCTTATAATTGTCACACAATCTTCATTCCTTTGAAGGCTAATACAATCCATAGGTATTGACCACCATTGTTTTACTTTTTTTGGGAAAATAATACCATTTTCAAGTATTTCTTCCTTTGTGAATTTTTTTATTCTCATTTGGTAGTTTTCAACAAATTCCCCCATCAGGATCGACATACATGGGGACAAGGACATGGTTATCAGGAACATAAATTCGCATTAAGACTTTGGTAGTGTCCTGAATTAGTGTCCTGGGTGACATTTGGTTTATTAGGCGGTGCTTGTTATTTCATGAAATGTCCTATAAATTGGGGGTGGAGAGCCATTCATTTCACTGGATACTCACCCTTAAGACCACTCTCAATTTTCCAACATTGTATACCTCCATCAAAATACTATTCAATAAGATTGGATCCTAAGACATCATCATGATATTTGTTCAGTAAGACCATTTTTTCATAGGTTCTTGTTTACACTATTTGTAGGCCATTTTTTGGTATCTTTTTTAACTTCATCAATGAATATTGTGATTATCTTGAAGAATTCATGGGATTAGTTGGCACAATCATATGATCGATCGAGTATCCTATGATTTGTGTGACCATTATTAGGTCCCATGATCATGAGTCTTCATGGGGTCATGTGATTGTAAGATTTCTTATAGGATTATAAAACCCATGAGACCTTTTGGATTCAAGAGATATGAGATCCATTTGGAAAATTTGAAAATGTCTTATAAATTCATGTGGTGTTCATGAGACCACCTTAACTTTTATGCCATTGTTTTTGAAAAAAATCATTTTATCTGTTTAACATATTCCACTTACTTATCTTCAGCTGGCTTACAGTTCCTACTGATCTTCTCTTATTGTCAACAACCAAAGGGCTATGATTTCTAGGAATAAAAATGATGACCCTAGATATGTTGTGGATTCAGATAACAATGTTTTGAAGATGTTCCTCTCATATAAGCTCTTGGATTACCCATATCACATTGACTACCTCTATATGGGTTTGATTTTTTAGATTCTATCACCATTACTCTTCCATATTTCAATATTCCTCCTCACTGGGAATCATCTTATCTCAACTTTGTTTAGATGAAAATTGCTAAGGATGACTAGTTGGTTATGTCCTGACCTCAAGGTTCAACTTATCTATTGGAAAACTATCCCATGGGCCTAAATGGTATTTATTTAGCTCATAAACCAATCGATCAGAGTTATTTGAGTATGTTTTCTTCTTAATTGAACAATCCAAGTAGTGTATGGAGCTTAAAATGGGACTTTGTCCAAACGGTAATTTTTATGATGAATGGGAACAATCATTCTAGGTCAGAAAAAGTTGTTTGGAGTTTGTTGATGATTAAAATAGGGTTTTTCTTTTAAATCTATATGGATCTCCCAATTCATCATTTATCTCCATACTGACCTCCTTCCAGAGATGATCACGCATTAGTTCCCTCTAACCAAAACATTCCATTTTTTCAATGGTGATGTGGGCATAAGCCTATAGGAAATAAATTAGTTGGGTGGGATTCCACCCCTTGGAGAAATGTTGGATGAGTTCCATCTAGTCACATAGGTCTAGGATGATCTTTTACAGCGTTCGGAATTTTTGAGAGACATGCATTTCAGGGTTAAGAAGAATATGGGAAAGGAGTTGACTATGCACCCACTTATCTCTTTTCATGATTTTATCAATATTTATCATTATATCATTGGAGTTAGAACAAATATTATTCTCCCTTATCGGTGGCCTTCCCAGCAAGTACACATTATTTATGGATCATATTGATCCATTTTAGAGGCTAGAGATCATACCTCATGGGGATATTTTGTGAACTTTGAGATCACTACGACCCTGAGACTGGAAATATTTATGGATATGATCCTGAATGGGTGTCTCTTCCTTAATGGGGATACAAATTTAGGAATATGAGTTAGTATTCTTGTTATGGAAGAGTTACTGGTGGAGGTATAGTGCCTCAATCTGACATTGTTGTTACTCACATGCCTTTACTAGCTCTTAGGCTATGTCCTGCAAGGTATCACCCCTTACTGAATTAGCAATCCTTTCCAATTTTTGTTTGTAAAGATAGAGGATCACTTTA
Source organism: Viscum album (assembly GCA_963277665.1). Taxonomy (NCBI): domain Eukaryota; kingdom Viridiplantae; phylum Streptophyta; class Magnoliopsida; order Santalales; family Viscaceae; genus Viscum; species Viscum album. The sequence goes on along the minus strand of OY728138.1, from coordinate 1,713,545,771 downwards.
ATTGATATGAATATTATAATTCCATAAGTATCCCTAATGCTTCATACCTTCCCATGCTATTGATATATCAGGAATTGGGACCACATCTCTAATCACTAAAGAGGTTAAAGATGCACTAATCCAATTTAATAGATTCAATTTTAATCCCTTCCATGCTTTGGTTGGGATGATTATTGATAACCACATTGGTTACCTTGATGAAAGGTATTATATGATCTATCTTCAGGGATAGGTTCTCGCAGCCAGAGTGGATTATCTATTCATAATCAATTGTTATGATCCTTATCAATTCGCTCATCAGTTTGGCTGTATTCAAAGGATATACCCTCATACTTTGGATAGTGTTATAGGAGATCAACATACTAGATCCATCCACCAATTTTGGATGATCCTGTAATGTGTTGATTCTGAGGATGGGATCATACTTATACCTTTGAAAGATCTTACCTTCCTTACCCAGGACAATTCCCAATCTTGAGTAGCAGCTTACCCGAATAGTGTGATAGTCCAACTAGTCTATCATGTGGAGAGCCTCTTTGCCTTGCCAAACCCTTTGTTTGTGGAGATGATAGAATTGATTGAATACATGTGTGAAATGTCAAGGAAGTGACCTCATTTCAATGATTACTTCCTCGACGGTGGATTAAAATCCACTTAGTAGGTTATTCCTCCATCATAGGCTACTAATGACATGCTTGTTGATGGAAGAGCATGTGAGGATTATTCTATTATTTTCTAACTAACTCAATTAGTTATTCCTCTCCCTACCATCCATTATTTATCAGTCATGGATGCTCAAAATCAATATAGGTTGATCTGGAAATAGATTCATGTCTTTATTACTAAGGCTCCCCTTGAAAAAATTTTGATCAAGGGGACCATATCAATTTGTTGTTTTATGACTCGAGGGATTGTGGATTTGACCAGAATCCATTATATGAAATTATCATGAAACTCATCTTGACTTGGTGAGGTCTAGTCACAAGTGAAATGTCACAAGTGAAATATATGTGCATGATTTACTATATGAGGATCCCATTTCTAGGTAGATCAGGGAGACTTCAGAGACATTGGAATAGGGTCATCCATTGGAATATAAACTACAAGCTTGGAAGGATGTCTTGACTATGTAGATATGGAGATATGAAATGATTATTTCATGTCTATGGTCTGATATTTCAAATCATCCTCATTGGATACTAGTCAAGAGAGGGTCAAAGAGCTGACCAATTTGGTTGAGACTCTCCATCCTAGGGTAGAATTGGAAGAGATAGGGAGAGCAGGACTCCAACATTCAATTTATGCTTCTCATCAGACACTTGCTATCCTTTCCCTCATAGTGGGTAGAATTTTACCATTTCTTGACATTTTTCATGCTCTAATTTTTTTGACGAGACTTTATAGAGACTCTAAAATATAGATATTCCACCCCCCCCCTTTCATGCTATGAATCTGTGAATTTTTTGAACTTTTAATATTTCTATCTACTGTGTTTTCATCTATCGTGTGCATGACATATAATTGTTCTGATATAATTTCAATCACCAATGATACCCATACCTTACATTATATTGAATGAACATGAATTCCTGGATTTGAATTTTAAAATTATAATAGATTCTATTTTATAGATGCTAGTGAATGGTCTATAACCTAAGATTATGTATTGATAACCTGTTACAACTATATTGAGATCACTTCGTTTGTAGAAAGATCATATCTGTAGGATAAATGTCATGGAGGGAGAGTTCCCAATCTTTAGATGAAGCCGATAGGATTGTTTAGAGAATATTTAATTCTTCTAAGTCCATATGGTATTCCTTACAAGATTTTATAGACTAAATTCCAATTATGCTATAATTTTGAGTATTTTTAGCTTGGACCTAATATTTCTTTTTTTATGTAATTTTAGATCATACATGATATATCTTTAAATTAATTGACTTTTAGTTTGGACCTGATGTTGCATTAGTTTAGGGTCTGTTATCTTGGATCTGATACTGCTTTAGTTTAGGGTATTTTAGCTCAAACATGATACAACTTTAGTTTAGGGTTTTTATCTCAGACCTGATATTTCTTTATTTTAGGTTCTTTTACATCGGTCCTGATTCTGCTTTATTTTATGGTCTTTTATATCATACATGATAATGATTTATTATAGGTTCTTTTATCTCAGACCTGATATTACTTTAGTTTAGGGTCTTTTATATTGAACTTCATATTGCTTTAGTTTAGGGTCCTTTATCTTAGATTTGATATTTTATTAGTTTAGGTTTTTTATTTCAAACTTCATCGATGATCATGGGATATGGTGCAGAAATGATAGGAGTGACTCAAAATGCACTAGGGTGTTTGGTTGTATAGTAGAGTTTCTACGGGTCGCAAGGGTCAAAAATCCCTTTTGTAGATTGATTCATTTTTTTATGACCATATGTGCATATGCATGATTCATACGAATACATGAATAGAAAATAAAAGGGTCTCTTGAAGTCGGGTATCATTTTTAGGGGCTATGAAATATTTATGGAGGTACTATCAGTTGAGGGTGGAATATAGGGGATGCAAGGTCAGCTTGGATAGTTGGAATATGGGTGATGTAAGTAATACCCCAATAATTTGAGTCAGGAATATGAGATGGGGAAAACGTGTTAGGTATGTCCCATGAAATTATGAGATGTCAAGTTTCTCCATGGTGTTTTAAGGGCTCGCAAGGATTTAATCTCTATTTTGGAAAGTAGGATATTCCCTTATTTGATGGGTTGGGGCCCTTATGCATTTTTAGCATGGTCAATAAATGTATGATCTCCACTCCTTTATGAGGGCTATGAAAGATTTGTGAATAATCATAAATTCAGAGGATGAGGTTGGGTAGGGGAAGGCAGCTATCCAATAAGGTTTTTGACACCCTAGGGTATTTATATCTTTAGTTATGAAGCTTGATCCCTATTCTCTATAGTTTCAAATCATGAGGTGTGGGCCATCAAAGGTTTGAGAATGGAGTGTAACATTACGAGCATGTGAATTAGTACAAAACACTATGATGTAACATTTAGGGTGTGAAGTCCTCTCAGATAATTTGGTACATAGACTATATTTCATGGTCTAAAATACTCGGGTTGGGAGGATGATATGGGAAAATCATAATGGGAATAGTTCAGACACTATAAGGTGTTGAGTGATGTCGTTGTGATGTCATGGCTCACAAGGATTAGAATATCCTTTTTTAGAGTGACGCATCTGGTTGATAACCATAAGCACATATACATGAGACATATGAATACATGAATAGTTATGAAAAGGGTCCCTAGAAGACATTTATCTTTTTCCAATTGATATAGAAGGTTTATAGTGATTTGAGGAACCCCAAATCATGAATTTTGATTTATGGAAAATGTAGTATTTGAGAAGGTTTAGAACACCCTAGAGGTTGTTCCACCACTGAGAGAACATTTTCTCATATAAATCTAACGTTTTTTATATTTGGGTTTTCAATTAGAATAGATTTTATTTTATTAGTTCTATGGATTTGGCCTTATGAGATTTGTGCCACATTCATTTTCACCCAGAGTTTTTCCTAATCTTTGGAGGTGAAGATTTTAGCGAGTGAGGAATTGAATTTTTTTTATCCACCATTTGAGGGTTTCATCATAAAAGGTCTTATGTATCTTTAGTTAGTAGTTAAAATCTTGTGATTTAGACCATTATAGGCTATAGTTTAAGGTCAAAAAAATATTACAAAACTTAATCCAATTTAATGTCTAGATGCACATGGAACGATGTGAAGGATGATACACAATGGAATAATTAAGATACCTAGGGTCAAGATCACTCCATTAGCCTTTTGAGTTGGAGATGAAAATGTTCTAAATCATGGATTGAGATTATCAAATCAACAGTAATGATATGGGATAGTTTTACTAAGATTATTTTAGATACACTAAGGTTTTGAGTGTTTCACAGTGATGTCAGGTCTCACAAGGATCAAGATTTCCTTTTTTTAGAATGACACATTTGGTTGAAAACCATAGGATCATATTAATGAGCCATATGAATACATGAATAGTCAATAAAAGGGTACCCTAAATCCAGTTATCCTTTATAGGGTCCATGGAATAATGGAGGCAACATGAGGGACTTGATTCTATATGTATGGTATAGGTATTGAGGTGCTTAAAAGATAATGGATGCACCTCATAATTTAGTTGACCAGGGTAATCCTCTTTTGGTCATTTGATAAGGAATGAAGATGGGTGATGGCCTTAGTGTAGTTCAATGTCATGAGGTATGAACACACTCTATAATGTTTAAAATCATGTGGAAAGGACATTTTCTTTGAAATTTAATTTCTTTTAGTAAGGATGCTTCCATATAGTTTAAAATCATGTGGTAGGGACATTAAAACATTTGTGAAAGAATCAAAATGTTGTAGATGGGCCCAAAGGTAGAATTTCATGTGTCACTATGTGTCTCATGAAAATAAGAATCAATGAACACATATTCCTGGAGGACCATGTATTTTAACATCTTGAAGTATGGATCTGGATCCCCAGACACGAAACAGTAATAATGCAGCTAGGCCCATGAATTGAGTGATGGGTGTCACAACATATCACAGGGGATGGGAATCAATCCACACATAGTTCTTAATAAAATTATCTACATGGGTCTGACGCTTACACAAATAGGGGGTTTTTATATTTTTTTATTGTAACTGTGCATGATGGTGGAGATTTGGGTGTTACTGCATATTCTATGAGGATAAAAATCAAGTCACATGTGGTTCTTGAATGGGAAACACTCTATGTAGGTCTGACGCATAACTAGAGGTATGGATTTTTCTTTTTATTATTGTAGTTGGTCCCGTGATAGGATATCCAAGTGTCACTATGTATCTTGTAAGGGAAGTAATCAAGCCACATGTAGTTCGTGATAAACTATTATGTTTAACATTATGTGGAAAGGATGATGATGGATTGACGTGAAAAAAGAATAATTCACAATAAGGCCCATCGGTGGAAGTGTAGGTGTCACTACATACCTCATGAAAATGAGAATCAATCCACACATATTCCTTGTAAATAGAGGTGTGATATAAGTACAACACCAACCATAGTGGTTCTCTCGGGCATGGTCCATATAAGTGTGTAGTTTTGTGACAAGAAATGAACATTAACCATGATGTTTAACATCATACAGTGAGGACTCATGGTACCCCTTTTTATGGTCTCTCATTTAGGACCAAGATGAGCCTTTCAAAAGCTGATACACCTTTTTCATGTGGGGAATCCATTTCTATTACAAATAAACCATGTGAGATATGATCAGTGTGAGAAACCATGAATGACAAGTGTTCCTATCACTATGAAGATGCATTAAAGATTTAGATAGGGGTATTTTGTATCACGCAGAAGTTGGACCAAGATATCAGAATGAGGAGTCCCTATGTATCTCATCAGAAATGAGAATCATGTTGTATATAGTTCATGGAAACCCATACAGTTTAATTACATTCAGAAAGGACATGTTCAATGTATTTTAATTTCATGTGTTAAAAACATGGATCACCTGAAATTAAAGAATCGGAATATTATGGGATTGTGTAGTTTAAAAACATTAGAAAGGAACTTGGGTCACTCAACTTGAATAAATATGGATGTCATGGGCTGGTGAAATTTAACATATTGCGTCGCATATGAGAGATGCAGTGTAGTTTTACTTCTTACTGGCAGGATGCACTGATATAGTTTAACATCGTGTAAGTAGGATGAACACATACAGTTTTACATCATGTAACTAGGAATAACTCATACAGTTAAATATCATGTAACTGGGATAAATTATGGGACTTATACTAATGTTGATTCCCATTGTAATATCTAAGAGAAGTATTTCTTGAGAAATCTCATGTTGGTGGGTGGTGTGACACATTCCCCATTCATTGTGTCCAATGAGTAAGTCCCATTTTGATAGAACTAATGTATGATGTAAGATTCATCCCATTTGGGTTCTAGCTTCAAGGTCTTTTTAACTCATATCATTGGGCTTCTGAGGACCAACACTAGTTACCCTTATAGGAATGATCGGAGGTGAATGTTTTTATTGAAGGATCATGCAATGCAATTATGATGGGCCTTGAGGTTGTGAAATGTGCACAAACTATTCTCATCCATCCATTCCAATTATTCCAGTCACTTTTGTGATTTTTCATCATATGATATCAGTATAAAAATGGCTATTCTAAGTGAAGGGGGTTTGACTTATATGGGTAACACCACCTCAGTCCCATAAACGAGTGATTATGGTATTTTCTACGTAGCAGTACGTGTGGTGGTACGGTAGGCCCATAAATCATGGAGGAGAATGTCCGAACAAGACTTATTATCCTTTTTCACCATCTTCTAGTGTATATTTTATAGAGTCTTATTGAAGGCATATATCTGTCCATTTTCCACTACATGATAGTGAGATGAGCGATCAGATTCAATGTTTTACTCCTGGTATAGTTTCTTCAACTCTGTTGAGAATAAGTTGATGTCGTTCTCCATCAGTATAGTGTGAGAGACCCTAAATCTTGTGATGATATGAGAGTTTAAAAAGTTAATGACATTCTTCATTCCAACATCCTTGAAGGGTATTACCTCAGTCCATTTGGAGAAGAAGTTGGTAGTTGTAAGGATGTACTTGAACTGCTTAGCTGTGGTTGGGGGATATGGCCTCACAAAATCATTTCCCCAAATACAAAATAACTGAGAATATTTAGTTTTATATAGAAATTATTGGGGTTAATGAATTATATTTTCATGAATCTGGCATGCATGGAATTTCTTGATGAATTCCATTCAGTCGTGTATCATGGTCTTCCAATAATATCCCAACATCCTCAGCTGGTGGGAGAGCATGGTTCCAAATTGTTGGGCACTGCAGGATCCTACATTATCTTCTTCCATAATGGTGGAAATATATCCTTATGTTATACATATAAGGGATATTATGTCAAATCCATTCTTATATAGGGTATTCTTATCATTTGTTTCCACCCTATAGAGTAAATTTTGATGCACGACACCGAATTTTTTCCCTTTCAGCTCGGTCCATTGGAATAGTCTCGTTTTGGAGATAATCGATTATGGGATCCATCCATACATGGGTGGAAATTGGTTTATTAGGATCCAGATTAGATTTAACCTAATTTATTTCTTCCATATCACAAATTATGGTCACCAAGACCATTCTTATATGTGTAATATGGATGATTAGATTCTTCTAATATGGGTGGGCTAGGATGATGGCTGCATTTTCCAATGTGTTGACTCAAGCATTATATGATTGGGGAACATTATGAAATGCTGGATCAAAAGGGAATTCATCCATTAGTTACCTAATGTAGCTAGTGAGAGGATGTAATTCCTCATTTTTAATGGCATATTTACCATTGATTTTCATTATCGCTAACATTGAGTCCCCTTTGAAATTCAGGTATTTTATTTTCATTTGTAGCATCACTTACAGCCTAGTAATGAGGGATTGGTATTACACCTCTTTATTTTTGTAGAGTTTGGCCAGTGAGGAAGAGTAGTGAAAATTTTCTTTGTCTCGAGAGACAAATACAATCCCTAAGACAACCTGATTGAGCACCGATTTTTCGTGCTCATAGGACTCTTGGATGTGCCCTACAAATATATATCCCATGCCCAGAGAGTATCATGGGCATAAAAGTCCTCTTCATCTTGAATCTTGGTGTCCTCTGGTGTATTTTCCATGGGAGTATGTGCGTCCAATAAATTAACTATGGATTTCCCTTTAATTTATTATTGTGATACGGACTGAATGTCATATTTATGAAGAATGACCGCATATTGGGCCAAGAATCCAATCAATATAGGGAATCCAATTATGTACATTAGTGGATCAAAATGAGATACTAGATAGAAATTGTGGAATTATAAGTAATTCCTTAACGTTTTTCACTATGAAGATGAGTGAAAGTCAAGTCTTCTGAAAATCATTGTATCGGGTATTAATACCTATCATTTTCTGGCTAAGGTAGTAGAGACAATTATTATTCCCCATGCCATTTTTTTGTCTGAGGAGGGTTCCTTGTGATTGTTTCATGGAGGCCACATATGATATGAGTGGCCTTCCTTCCACTAGAGGCATCTGATCCAGTGGGTGCAAAAAATATTTCATGAAGATTTCAAAGGCTTCTTGTAAATCATCATCCAATTTATATGAAAATTATTTCTCCATTATCTTGGTGAAAGGGAGATAATTTTTTGATAGGATGGCTATGAATCTCTAAATTTTGGTGAGGTTCCCTTGGATCCCCCTTAGTTATTTGATATTTCTAGATGCTGGAATTTCAAAAATAGAACTATTATTCACTATATCAACCATTATGTTGTAGTTTCATATCACGAAGCCAAGGAAATTCAGTAAATTTTCCCTGAAAGTGTATTCTACCAGATTCATCTTCAAACTATGTTGTCACAGTTGGTCAAAGATTTCCTAGAGATCCATAAAGTGATCATATCATTATTGGGATTTAAAAACCAAGTCATTGACATATAATTTAGATATCTTTGCCTAGAATGTCATAAATATATGGTACACGGTGTGTTGGTCTATGGTTCTATCATTCATCATGCCAAAAGGGCATAACATGATAGAAAAATATCCCCTGAGGTGCTCTGAAGAATGTGGATTCATCATCTTTGGGGGTCGCCAGGATATGATTGTACCTTGAGTACCCATCCATGAAGGAAAGGGCTTGGAATCTAGCTATTTCATCTATAAATAGTTCTGTTTTATGAAATGGGTTTTTTTCCTTTGGTAAATGTTGATTAGGGTCTCTAAAATTGATGCAGATCCTAATCTGTCTATTCTTATTTTGGATGAGTAAAATGTTTTCAATCCATATTGGGTGTCTCAATTCTTAGAAAATGTTTTATTTGATCAAATTGTTGACATATGCCTCTACATTTGTTTAATTTAGAGGGGTGCATCCTCCTCACTGCCAAATTGAAGCTTCAATGATCATCAGGTAGTAAAATATGGTGTGCAGGCACACTTGGATTCAGTTTGGGAATTTATGTGTAGTTCTGAGTGAAAATATATCAATGATTCTTCATAAATGAAATAAAAATATCTTCCCCTTAGAGGTTCATGGTAGTTCTAATCAGAGTAGTTTTTATGTCTTATTTCATTCCAAAAATTATCTAACTATGTTTTTCGATGGTGGTGGATATGCCTTCCTTGAATACTCGTGGGGACTTCCTAAGGTAATCCCTATATTCTCCCATATTTAAATATTTGGAGACATATTCGGATGAATATGGAAATCTAGGGGATTATCCACCACTATTAGGGTGATAAAATCCATGATAAGAGACAATATTATCCCCTATTACCTGATTCATTGTAGAGAGATGATTAAGATGATTGAATTTCACACTATCACTTGTTAAAGAAGGGTCTTGGACCTATGAGACTAGATCTGTGACCTCGGCCATATTTATAGGGAGAGCATAGTTGTTATCGAGCATATTCCATGGATTCAAAGGGGTAGTGACAAAACCTTTGGAGGTTTCAACCTATATATCATCATATTACATTGGTATTTTTCACCCTTTCTTGTATAAATCTACTTCAGCATATATGGATAGGCAAGCCTTGAAGGGGAATTATCACCATGTAATATGCTGAATTTTCAATTGATGGGGTACTGTAGGCCCTAATGGAATGTTCAAGTTTTCACCAAATGGATATGGAGAGAGGTCCTTCCAAGAAAAACAATATATGTGGTGTCTTGCCGGATAACCATAAACATAGAATTTTATGTAAGATCCACAAACTGACCATCAATATTGATCTTCCGAAGAGGTATTTACACATGTTTATCATACACTTGAATGGATATCTTTATGGGAGATAGATCCCCTTATTCATATCCCAAACATCATAGGATTTGGATCAGGATGAGCTTGATCCCAAATCCATTATCAATTAGGTGACTTTGGATGAAGATATTATTGAGTCTTCTTAAAACATATAGGGGCCTAATGTGTCCTTAAAGGACCCATTCCTGATCCTCAGTAGTGAATGAGATGGAAAACTGGAAATTTGAATACATGGTTTCCAATCAATATAACTTATCTATATCAACTTTGATCTCGAATTCTGGTGGGATCTGGAGGGCTTCAACAAGTTCCTCCATATGTTCGTTTGAGAGACATAGTGTATCCAGGATTGGGAGTTTGGCATGTCGAATAGCCACCTATTTCATAACATTGTAATTTTGTTCCAAAGGTTAACACCTTACAATATGAGGTTTCTCTTGGGCATGTGGTTCAGGATCCGAGCCATTTCAGGTGGATAGTATATGTACTTGTGAAGAAATAGAGGTAATATCTTCTACAAGTTGTGCCGATCACACCAGTTATCCTCGTTTCCTGGGTTGATTGGATAATTGGACCCGCACAAAATAGTCATGAAATAAAATTGGGTGTTGATGAATATTGGAGGGTTTTGGGGAACCCCCCTGCCACTTTTGGGCTTATAAGAGTGCTTCCTACTAGTCTCTATTTCATTTGTATTCTCCACAGGGGAAAGATCAGAATATTTTATCCAACCAAGCCTGCATTGTCCCATGTATCTCCGGTTCTGATGTGTGAAGCCTCCCATTCCCTAGTTATGTGCAAGAAAATCATATTCTAAGGAATATTCATCATTTAATAAAGGGTTATATTAGTTTATTACATTTACAGAATGAAATATGAGCTCTTAGTATGATGAGTATTTTGTTTGGTGGGGTGGTGCCCATGCTACAGATGTTGTTGGGAAAACATCTGCAAGAGTTATGGCCTACTTTAAAGTAGAATATGAATCTTAATATTTTGTTTCTTCATTTTTTAGAGGTCAGACCAACCTTTTGGAGGAATATTTGATGTTTCCTCTTTGGGTGGTGGATATTTTGTGGTTATACACAGTTGGGCTCTCAGGGTGGAATTACCTCGAAAAATTGTTTTTTAAGTTACCCAATTATTGAACTTCTATGAATATCTAGATAGAAATTTATACTAATCATCTTATTATTATGGATACTAAATGGTTACGTTGGTCACATTCTTTTATCAGTTATCTAACACCACTTATCCATAATTGATCATGTCCTGAAGGACATCTTTGAAGATAAAACAATTAGGTATATCATCACCCATCCATCTGTGTAAAGAGAAGTAATTAGAGTGGTCAGTTTGGATTAACACAACATGATTCTTTGGCTGTGGATGTGTGAGAAATTTATTTTCAATGGATACCAATAAATAACTAGGGGCTTTTTCGTTTTTAATGGATTATACTTTGTTCATACGTTCTTTAAATTCCGCGTGACCTAGATTTCTCTATGATTCTGGTCGAGGGAGATTTTGTGGTTCTTGCCACTCAAAATGAGGTGTTGGGTGGTTTAGGTCCTTCCTAGGTCTTTGGATGAGGACCACATTGGGTTTGAGAGTGAGATATGAAATATATACTTTTCCTAATACTTTATCCTATGATGTGGGAATGAGTCGAGTCTTGTATCAGGTTCAATGGATGGCCTCCTTGGGATGTTTTTCCATTACATTGAACTCACAGGAACAAACCTGGATAGTTCAAGGTTATCAAAGGTTTCTATAACTCATCCTAAATATTTTCAACACATAGTTTCAATAGTTTCTCTTGCGAGATAGGGATGGTGAGTGAATTGGTTAAACCTTTCCATCTAGATATGAAGTCATACAACCTCATGTTCTCACTTTTTTTAGGTTTTTAGGATGATGATTGTCATTTTACTCATCATGGATTTTATTGATAAAGGAATTTAGGCCAAATATATTCCCATCCTATGATATATCCTAATGGAAAACAATAGTAACAAAAAAAGGTTGTATCTATTAGATTTTTTACAAATAACCTCATCTTGGTTGCCTTTTTTTTATCTAGGGGAAATCATTGGCCCACATCAAGATACAAAGTGTGTAAGAGGTTTTTTAGGATCACTTACACTATCAAAATTAGATAAGGTTTGATTTATAAAATTGGGTGGAGGTAAAGTGTCATCCATCCATTCAGAATATGGATTCCTCTTAGGTTTCATAGGTGCGCATTTACCTTCCAGGGCTTCCATTCAAGTGTCAAGGGGCTCGATGAGATTATGAATCTCTGGGGGAACTACTATATGAGGTGCCTTCCTTCATACGGTGTGGGTAGGGGATGATGAGATGGTCCCACTTCCATTTATCACTAAGTCTTAATTTTGCACAAGATAGAACAATCCCCCTCATTATGGAGAGTTTTCAATGCAATGGAGGGACGTCATGATCATTTTCAACTTCCTCGTTTATGTAGACTGGTTGTTCAGATCCAAATCCAATATGATGCTTAGATGTTGATCTCATTGATTGGTTGTCTATATGAGGGATAATATTCATCTCTTCCTAAAGATGACACCCAATGGGAATGTTACCCCTGAGTAGCTCCTTGTTGAGTTGTCTGAGAGTTTGTATCTTACTATCATATTGTGACAAATATTCCTCCATATAAGGAAACTAAACTCTTATATATGATCATAGGGATGTATCTACACCTTTCCCTACTTATTTATTAGTATTCGATCAGTGAGGTGGCAACTCGGTGGTCATAGGTGCCAGGTTTTGGAGCATTCTTTGGTTCCAGATGTGTGCAACATCATTTGGTGTATCCAAATAACCCTCCTATCAGGGAACATTTTACATATTGTGACCTTATGCATATTTATCTTTATCAATGACTATAATTTTTATAGATATAAAATTTAAAAAAATTATCGGGCAATAGTGGTTGTTTCATTAATTTTAACGAAACAAGATGATTCTATAGAGCTTTATTAGGGTCTTTATTCAAACCCTTGGCCTTATTGGGACTTTTTGGATTGTGACCCCAGTATGGTCTGATGGTCTTTACCATACACTCCTCCCATCTTGATTTGTTAATAGTGACCTCGAGGGAGTTTTTGGTCATGATTTTCAAGTTTTCCCTAACCATCAGAGGTTTTTCTTGCAATGAGAGGAATAAGTGTGATGATGATCGTTGATTATTTCCGACCAACCTAGGGAACACTGATTCTCTCTATGGTGATGATGATGATGAAGAAAATACCCCCACCCCTATAGGGTAGGGGTTATTCATGGATGCAATTGGCATTGATTGTTATTGTTGTTGAGGATTCAAAGAGTCCTATCAGGGATTTTATAATTCCTATGATAAACATGAAGATAAAAATTCCCCTAGCCCAATAGGAAGTAGTTGATGTATAATCACTATTGATGTCTCCAAGGTCCTCTCATGGGATGATTAACTTGGTGATGGTGATTAATATTGAAATTTCTTCAGACCATGTGGCTTTGGTTTTCTTGTATTTGTTGTCAATGTATCTTGTATCATCTTATGAATTGATGATATAAGATGTGGAGGTAGCGGTAAATAATCTCTTATCCTAGTGAGATGGGTCTACTATTGGAAAGTTGATAGGGTAGATTCTATTGTAGCCTATTTGATGAGGCACAACTGTGCTCATGTGGGAGCAAGGTGTGGTGGCTTCCCATGATGAGAACCATTCATTATTAGAAGTTTTCTAGGTGATTTCAAATTCGGTATCCATGTCTAAAATGTATTCTTATTATTTAAAGGGGCCTAATTTTTATTCATTTTGGATATCCTATCACTCAATTTATGATATTTTTGCATGGTTTAAGTAGAGGAATTCCATTATAGTGTCCAAATGGCTTGAACATTACCTGGTCCCTTGATTTTTCAATAGGCTATAACATTGAAGGAAATTGTATCTCAGGGGTTTTTCTTTTCAAGGGGAGTGGAAAAGTGTATTTCTCTATACTCTATCCATCCTTGAATATGGATACATATGGTGGATTCATATATTAGATACAAAAAAGTTTTGAGGAAATTGTTGCAACCGTGTTGTAGATTTTTGATGTTCATTTACAATTCTGGATCTCGAGCCGTGGAGATAACATCCAAATCCAGTTGACAATAGAGTATTTTAATGGTATAAAGGTTACCCTTATACCCTGTATATGGGATTTTTCTATCCTTAAACTCCTGATGATTACACCACATATTTTTGCATAGATAAGGCATGAACTCCTTTTATAGTTAATTTGAGATCCCGTAGCTGGAGGTAGTGAGGATCTATAACCTGATGGCTATGTTGTTTCTGGCTAAGTCTCTTCATATGTCCATTTCATCCTCCTCTTTATTAGACTTATGTGATTCCATCTGATCAGACAATAAGAGATTATTCTTAACGTTGTCTGCCAATGAGAGTGGAGTTCTACTGGAAGTTTATGGGGAACTGTATACCATTAACGGCAATGTTTCTAGTACCTCTCTATATAAAGTATTCAGATCTCTGAACACCTCTCTATGAAAATATTTATGATCTTTGAACACCTGTCTATATGAATGTCTTTTCAACAATGGTATGATTTCCTTATACATGGTAGATATCACCATGGGGAGTTTGACCATGGTGGATGCTAGGAGTAGTCCTTGCAATCCATCTCCACGCTAACATGAGTTGAATTTTCATAGTATTGAACATATTCTACTTCAACATTTGTGGAATAGTTTATGGACCCTTGTGGTGTTGTTAATGTGTATTGAGTAACCTCAAAAAAACTATAATATATCACATTATAAGTATGATTCATGCCTTATGTTGTATCCGAAATATGTTGACCTTTCTTTTTTATTTGAACAGGGATATGAGCTTCCTGTATGACATTTTAAGGAACATTATTATTACCGTCTAGTGCTACGAGGATTTGAGCCCACTGCTAAGAATCTACTGGAGTATGCTGATGAGCTATATCATTATTTACACAAATATGAGCCTATCCTGAGGCATGTTCCACTCTCACTTTTCAAGCCATGATCTTGATGTGAGTATAAGCCTAATCCTTAGCCTTTATAATATGTCATTGGTCATTCATTGAATGAATATGAGCCTTCCCCAAGGAATTTACTTCTCTCACTCGGAGAGCCCCAGTTGAATCAGGAATATGCGTCTAGTCTAAATATGAAATCCTCATCATAATATGTCGTTGGACCATTATAATGGGAGAATGGATATGAGCCTTTACATATATTGCCTCCGAAGGATGGTAGTGTAGTCATTAATTGGCATAAGTCGAAATATGCACCTTTCTTCCACAATCCACATGAATACGATAGGTAGATTCACTAATATGAGTATGATACTATCCCATGTATCATGTCATTCTCACTTGGTTAGCCCCGACTATAATGGGGATATGAGCCCGATCATGGGTATTTGGTGTATGTCACTAGACTTATTGAATATTAATATGAGAATGTCCCATGGCATGTGCCACTGTCACATTGTAATCCCCAGTCAAGAATGGGGTATGATCCTGATCATGGGCTTCTATTAGATGCCACCACTTTTTGGTTAGGCATGTTCCCCCATCCTAAGGCATGCACCTCTTTCACCTGGTGATCCCCTGTTGGAACAAAAGTATGAGCCCGGCCTGATGCATCATCCTTTATTGGAATATACTGATAATCCTCCTGGATAGTGGAAAGAATTTTTAATTTCTATCACACAACCACTTGTTCACAATGATCAAATTGTCAAACTTTCCTGGCTATAGGGATATGAGTATGTGTCATCCCTTGGTTTTCAATGTTGATGGAATATACTAGCAATTTTCTTCAACTATTGCTAAAATATATCATCATTTTAGCAATGTGTGTGAAGGGATATAAGACTTCACATTTTTTATCTCCATTATACACTGGTAGATGTCTTTGATTGAATAAAAAATATTCACCCACTTCTATCCTCCTAGAGACACTAGAATATTTTGATGGAGATCAGGAACGAGGGTAGGGATATGTGCCTCCCCCATGCCTGTTGTGGAAGTATGCCCACTTACTTGTTTTGACCGAGTAAAGATATGAGATTTCATGTTGATTCCTACTAGAATATGATGGTAGTAATCATCAGCAAGAGTGGGGATATGATCCCTCTCCTAAATATCCAATCCCTTCTTCATCTTATTATCCTACCTTATTTACCATGAATGGGCATTAGAGGAGGAAGTGTGTTAGATGGTACCCTTAGTAGAAGACTGGTGGGTACTAGCTAGATGATGTTGGTGAGGGTGGTTAGTAGGATCCCTCCTAGGTGGCTGCTAAATAGAAAGGGATCCATATTTGGCTTCCTAATCCACCATCATGAGATACTAAATGTGAAAGTTTTCGCACATTGGGAATAATGTCTTGAAGCGATTTGTTGTGGTGTCAAGGGTCACTAGTTTAGAGATAGTTTTCCAAGACGACATGGACTCTCTGTTTAATTTTCATAGGGATCCTCATGGGTAGCTTCCATGGTCAGGATCATACCATGTTGGTGGTACTCATGAACCATCATGTTTTCCCCCTACCATTTGAGTTGTCAAGTAGATGATATTGCTTTGCAATCCACAAGGGGGGTTCTCATAATAGGTGATGAAAGGATCAATAACTAGATTAAGAAGACATTGTATCATCTTGGGATGATGTCAATGAAATAAGTATCTGCAATCATACAAACAACAAGGAGCATGTTTACCGATCAGTACAATGTCATAGGCATGATGCGCTCAATCAGATATTCATGGTTAACACAATATTAATTTTTTTAGATCGAGATCAACTTTTCACATGGACTTATCAATGTGAGGATGGAATTATAGGAACCCCGGTTATAGAGGATAATCTTTAAGATTCATGTCAATCTTACTGCTTTGTTTTTGTATGATAGCAAAGAAAAGTGGTATAACACATGATTAACCAATCATTTTCGGTTAAATATTTTCATGTTAGGTTCACTATTTTTTCAACAAATTAAGAAGAAAATTTAATGGCTTGATAGATTATAACCCAAACATTTTTTTCATTGGTGTTATTTCACATCAGGTTCAGCATTTCGGTTTCGATGGGACTAAGAGGTGATTCGGAGAACCCTCACTGAGGCGGGTTTGGTTGGGCATGATGGTTTATTGTAGGGTTTTATTTTTAGCAAAATCATTATCATTGTGTCATTTTCATTATTAACAGAAACTCCCAATGGTTCCCTCATTCAAAACATGGTACAAACTTACTTTTCAAAGGTTGGTAGTTGATTGGGGTTTCATACCCCATGATTCTTTAGGAAACGCATTGTCCGATTAGATGGGAGGTAAGACTCGTTTCACCCTTTTGGGGGTAAATTTATGCATGCTCCATGATACTATTATATATTTAAAATATGTTTGTGAATCTCTTCCTAATATTGATATGGTACCTGTTACCTTAACAAAATTATTAAAGGTTAATCATCTTTATATAAGAAAGGGATTATCATTAAAAAAATCCTTCTATATGTATATAAGATTTTACATCCATTTCCAAGTAATGGGTAGCTACTTATGTTATGAATCCATATAACCAAGAAAATTGGAATTTTATTCCTTTAATGGAGGTGTTTTAATATACCTAGGAGGGGATTGATCCCTTGTTATGCATCCTACATATCCTAATTATATAATAATCGAAAACCACATAGTTCGTTAAGCTAGTGTACTTTAACATCTTTGGGAGAGGAAAAATGTGTGGGTATTGAGGAAAAAAATATTTGAGCTCAATTATTGTGGAGACATCCTATGTATCCTAGTTATGGTAGGAATTAGAGTTATCATAGGTAGATCATTTCCTTGAAACTGGACCCACAATACATTCCCTTGTTTAAGTAATGTTCTTATAATGTTACCCATTGGAGATTACATGCTAGGATTTGACTAGCCAATAGAGATCCATTATTCCAATGAGGTTTTAATTATGGTTACCTAATCCCATGGGATATATGTTCCTTGTAAGAATAAAATAAACTAAAGTGGTCAACATCATTACATATAGATGTGGGACTTTCATGATGGAAAACGCATGATATGTTCAATATAGAGATTGTTCCTCGGAAGATAATCCTACATATCCTGGTTATAAAAGGAATAATATCCATCATAGTTTAGTTGATTTCTAAGTTTTTTGAGGGATGAGATAGAGTGACTAGATCATGGGAATGATTGGGTCCTGATGTTTTTAATTTCATAGACATAGTGGGACTTACACCGAAGTAGATACCCATTTGAGATTGAGCTAAGACGTTACGAAGGCATCCTATGCATCCCATTTATGTAAGGAACATATTTCTCATAGTTAACTTTATTGGGTCTTACAAACTAATATTTCCCTTATTATTAGGGCTTAAACACTAAGGATAAACAAGGTGATCAAGTCCTAGGTTTCCCTAGCGGGGTCTGCTTATCTGCATGACTTGCATTGATGGTTTATGGGACATGCCTTGGTTGTCGTTCTATCATTTCAGATAATGTCTTTATGAAATATAAAAGTAAATAATGTGTTCCAATTGACTTGTATGATTTACATTTCATATACTAGATGTAATGTCCACGGAGTTGTTTCATGATTCTTGCGACCTACCTTGATGTCATTGCAAGAGATTGCTAACACATGTGGACTAAATCACGATATTCAATATCAAATGTCTCAGAGTATGTAACATGTATTTTCTTTCATGTATGTAGATAATTGTGAGACATTTCTAGTTTTCTTGGAGGGTGTCACATGATCTAGTCGATATGCTCAGGTGTTTTCGTGAGATTCAGCTAATCAAAACTAGAACCATTATATGAGTCGCATCAGAAAACATGTCTTAAGAGAACTACAAGACTTGGATGACAAGACAAATGGGATTCACTAGATCCAAGTAGAATATTTGGGGTATTCTAGATTACTTTCTTTAACATTCCTAGGGGAATCTTCATGATCTAAATAGTATACCACAGGAGTGTCGCATGATCTGAGTGATGTGTCCTGGTGGTGTCTCGCATCTTGGATGATTCACGCGAAGTGTATAAGGATCAAAATTTATGTTTTTAGCTAATTTAAACCATATTTTAGTCATTTTTTAATTATATCTATTTTCAGTGGAATATATTTGTTCATTATTAGATTATTTTATGTCTCGTGTGATCTACCAGTTGTGTGGGATGTCTTTTGTATGTCCTTTCAAAATTCCTTTTCATTATCTATGAGTGATCACCCAATGTTTTTATGCATATATCAGGATTACATTAGGTTCTATCTATAACTTTACCAAATAAATAACTTTACAGTTATGATATCCTCCACTTTGAGAAGCCTTCTCTAGCACTGGTATGAGACTCTAAGAGGTCCTTCATGCGTAGTCGTGGGAAGTCTAAGGGTCAAGAGTCAAACCCCATTTTCATATTGGGGTGTGGTGTTTATTGGTTTCACCACCCCAGTTGTTTTGTACTTTTTTTGGAGTATCTATTGAAAATCCATGATGGAGTCGATGGAGGTTCCTAGTTCCATGCTTCTTCGCAAGTTGTTATCATGGATCGTTGCATGGTGCCACCAAATTTTCAGCGACTATAAACACGTACTTTATTGGATTATTTCCAATTAATGGGGATATGTTGATTCATGTGGGTATGCCTATGGACTTACATATTGTCACATTGAAATGTACAAGGACCTTAATGATATCAAGAGGCCTATTGAATAGGCTTCATGTGATCTCGGGTGACTTTTCTCGGACATTCCGCTAGACAAGGCTTGTTTGTTTAAGGTTTGTCACGAGACTAGGACTGCTTTTCTTGGAGTGATGAAGGATTGTGTTGTAGTCATAATTAGCGTATCACAAGAGTTTTATGACCTATATATCTCCCAAATCCTCAATTTTTATTCCCTTTGTTTTATTTGATAATGTTTAGAGATTATATGAAGTTGAATGAGTTTCGTTGAAGAAATTTTCTCTATTTTTTTGTGATGCTTCATGCGACCAAAAAAATCCTATGGGGTGGGTGAGAATTTTATGGGAAATGCCATATATTTGTCTATAGGGACTCAAATGGGGAGATCAAGGTTACGTTTACATACTTGAGGCCTTTCACATGATGAGGCTAACAAGCCAGTGGGTTTTTGTGAGACAAGGCAGACATGTTACCAGGGTCTCACTGTGTCTTGTAGACAAATTGAGGCACATCGCATGATGTTCAATGATCGCGGGAGGCTCTTAACTCATCACCTTTGTTTTCTTTGTTTTATTCCACAAAGGGTTGAGGTTCTTATGAGTTTTTTCAGATGCATTCAATGATTATTACCCTTCCCATCGGTGACGCATCGCGTGATCCTAATGTCTGTAATTAGCCTATATTGTTTTGACCCTTTCCTATTATCATTGAAGATTTTTTGTATAGTTTTTCATGAACATTACATGAAAAATCATGTGGAAAGAGGGGACTCATTCTCCTACTATCGCATTGCCACCAGTTCTACGGAGATCCTTCATAAGAGCAGGAGGACTTTTTATAACAGGATCTATGGGATATGTGCCTAGATATGCTCTCGACATGGAGTCGTAACATGGCCTTATAATGGTCACATGATCATGACTACTTTGAAGTTTCACACAATCCACATGTCTCACCCACCTTCTTCTTCCTTTTCTTTTATTGAGAAAATAATACCCATATTCATGTATTTCTTCCTTTGTGAATTTGTCTATTCTCATTTTCAAGGTGTAAATAATACCAAAAAATGACACACTACACCCACCATAGATCGATCCTTAAAATGAAGGCACTTGATACATTCCACCAAAAAGGAACCAAAATATACACCACGGTTTCATAGAATAATTCATATCAGGTGAATGTGGTTAATATGTAATGTATTTTTCATGGATTATATAATCCCAATAACCCAATTCATGGTTTAGTAATGAATATAACCCAAATAAATTACTTTATAATCCACCAAATTCAACATAACTCAATCCCTTAAAAATCATCAAATGTTAACGCCAAAAAATATATACTTCAATAAATTCCAATTATCATACTTTAAAATGAAACATAATTTCCAATTAAATACCTTCTCATGAAAATCACAGGATAACTATAGTATTTAAATTATCAAAAAAATGGATTTAGAAGAATATATCGGAATCATTGTATGGTAACACAGCATAACACACCGAACTTATCCATATAAATTCTTAAAATCCCATTAGTAATTTATTTCAAGTAAATAAACACTCCAGATACGGTTGAAGCTAAGGAATGAATGGAATTACAATCCACTTGTGTTGATGAGATTTCAAATATTTAATTAACAAAAACCTACACCATAAAATTATTCATCAATACATAGTAATACAGAACCCCAAAATTTTATAATTAAACAACCCAAAATTTAGGTGTAGATAAGATCCAAGAAAAAAAACATTTCTGAATAGTTGTACAATGTTGACATGTCCACAAACCTAATGTGTTCACCTTACATCATCAACCTAAAACAACTTATAAAAGAATACCCTTATAAAAAAAAGTGTTTCTCAATGTCTGAATGAAACCCCAAAGTTATGAAATTTTAATATATAGAAATATACATATATAATAGGAGTAAATAAGAATGTTGGTTGAGGTGGATTAGAGAGTGATAACACTCACCTTACCCGACTTGATGATTTAGCTTGGGGGTAGAAGAATGAGACAGATGAAGAAGAAAATGGAGGAAGAAGAGGGTTTTCCCTTGATTTCATGTCAAACACATCACAAATATAGGGATTTACTTTTAACTCATTTAATATTGTATTGATATGAAATATAATAATAAGAAATATAATAATAATTATTATAATAATAATTATAATACTAGTTTTGGGGGGTACAATAACATAAAACAAACTCACACACTTGACCTTCCCTTATACAAGGTTCCTTATTAACCACCCCACCCCCACCACCTAGGATGAGAACCCAGAATAAAGACTTTACTTATAAATTTATATAATCCAAAATACCCATATAATAAATATTTTAAAGGCCCATTAAACCTTTCATGTCGTCCCATTAAGTATAAATTCATGTACCCTCTATTAATGGAAGCCACCCACTATTACACATGTAAAGTTGTAATAATAATAATAATAATAATAACAATAATAATAATAATAATGATTAATATTATATTTATTATTATAAAAATAATAAAAATAATCCATATATATTAACTATCTAATTAAATCTACTAAATTCCTACATTAAACATACTAATTTAATGCCTTCTAGTCACATGTAAAAAACTTAATTATATAATCAAATTTAAATTAGTTACTTAAAAGATGAAATTAAAAATTATATAGAAATTATATACAATAATGTTTCATGAACTTAACCCTATGAACCCTACTATCATATTTCCTTCACCTCACACTATTATTGTACATAATTTTCAAATTTTATACCTTCATTATTCCTTGAAAAATTTAATTCTATAATTTTAATTTTCATCTTATACTTTATTTTAAAAATAAATAATTTTCTTATTTAATAATAACTATGGATTTATCATACACCCATCATATAAAATTTTATCTCTATAAAAATTATGATAATATTAAATAATGACTCACTTAACCCATTTATGAAATAATCCAAAACCCCATTTCTAAACCTTGTTAAGGAAATCCTGAAAGAATCAAACTAGTGGTTCAATTTGTTATCTTTGAATTAATTATTTGATTTAAAAAAATTTAAACTAAGATCTCCCCATAATAAATAATTTTTTATATTTGATAAAAATAACATATAAACACAATCTAATATTAAAAAGGTCACTATTACATCTTATCCCACCCATGTCATGATATAACAACTAGAACTCAAGTAAATTGAATCATTTTAATAAAAGGGAATAACCCAAATTAATCTATATTCCCATAAGTGTCCATGCATATTCTAATTCTTCATGAGGATAATCATCATCATTTGTAAACAAGGTCCTATAATTTTATTTCCCTCAACATCACAAGGACAAAATAACACCTTAACAAATTATCCATTTTACTATTTAATATAATTACTAACATTATTATCTTTTTAAGGTTATAAGGGAATGAATCTAAAATATGAATCATTTTTTACTCAATAAATAAAGTTATATCCTTCTCTTTAACAAATTAAAATTCATTCACAAGGTCAAAAATTAGGTGATCCCAATATAGAATACATTTTTAGAGTCTTAGAGACCTCTTTTGGCCTAAAAATATCTTTTATATGTATTCTATATAACTAGGGGTATTTTGTTTTGGCATATATTATTTCATACCTATTAGAGATAGAAATAATTCATAAATATATATTTATGTTCATTTGAAGATAAATTTTAATTTTTAGCTTATCTTAAGGCCTCCAAGTAATATAGGGGTTTCATCTAGCATTTTGGAGGGATTTTAATGTCATTGTAAGCCATTATACTATATTAATGGTTAGAGTTAGAATTTTGTAACTATTTTCCTAACATTTTGAAAGGTATTAACTCAAATGTCACATCATGGATGGTGAGTATGCACAATTACTTATCCACACACCTAATCATGTAACTCTTTCTATCTCACCTTGAATGGTTTCCAAAAAATCTCTCCTAACCACATGTAATTCATTAAAAACCACATAATTAAAAAAAATTCTTGTTGAAGCCTTTAAAACAAATTAAAAATCCAAACATCCTTCACATGATTCTAAGACATAAAAATACCTAAATAAAATTAGTTCAAATCATTAAAACTAAATTAGGTTAATTATTTTAAGATTCACCATTCCTTATCTCATTTGACTCTACAATTAAATCTATATCTCATAGACAATAAAATGTTTTAAAATTCACATCTAATTATCATCAACCTAAAACATCAATTATACTCTCCAATAATTTTACCCATGATCCAAAGTTACTTTTCAATTATTTAATCAAGGAGAACCTAAAACTGACTAATTGTCCCAAAAAAAGTATAAGACATGATTTAAAGTCAATTTTTCAAATTGATAATCAAATTTATATGAAATATCCTTCTTACCCAAAAATAAATATACTTCAAAATTCATTACACTTAACATTCACTCTTTCTAAACACTAAATCCATTATTTAACTTTCACATCCAAAAATACAATCCAATCATATAAAATTTAGAACCTCCACAATTAAAACTAAAAATATAGTTTAAAAAAATATTTTCTAAATACATATTAATATAAAATAATATCTCAATAATATAATACGATTTAATTTTCAACACTAAATTTTTAAAAAATCATAAATTTTCAAATTATTTCATATTTTTCTCATTAAAATCTCAAAAAATCAATCAAAACAAAAAAAATTGAGAACATGTATTATATAAATTATTCAATTTCAACTCAAACCATTTGTAACCTAAACTAACCAAAATATATCAATTTCATATGTTCATGTCTATTTAATTTCAGTACATTTTAATAATAATTAAACATATGAAATTATATACCTTTTTATTTTTTTTAATAGAATAACCAAAATAATATATAAATATTAATATAATATTATAATTTGACAATATTTCAATCCCAGGAAATCATTAACCCACCCTCAATTGAATTAAAAAATTTAAATTTAAATACATATATAAACTTCTAAAATCATGTTTATAATCATTCTATTTAATACTATTTCAACCATAACTCTTTGAAAAAATAAATAAATTTGTCAAATACTTATAATAGTTATTAACCAATTACAAAATAATTATTCTATCATTATCCGGATACATATAATTTAAAAAAATAACCAAGTCAAAATATATCTTATTTAGATAAAAACAAATCAATTTTTTTAAATTAAAATCATGTGAAGTTAAACTAAATTAATAAGTACAAAATAATAAGCATAATTAATTAAAAGATATATTAATTTATGAACTATAAATATGATTCATTATTACCATGTCATATAAGATGATATAGGGATATTGAATATTATTACATTATTATAACAATTCAGGGTGGGGGTATAAAGAAACAAAGAAAATGTACAACACATAAAAATACTCAGGTAGACTCGAACTCAAGACCATTTGTAAGACCCCTCAAAGGTGAAACCACTAGGATATGACTCTAAGGGGATTACAAGGTATGAAGTTCATTATAAAATGTCATATCATATTCCATAATCTGTTATATGATTAGATATAATATTGTGATATCATATCACTTTGTCTTACCAATATAATAATGTTATATATGGTTATATCACTAGTGTTTCAATATATCAATAATATGATATGAATGATAAAGGAATTTAAATAGTTTAAATTATCATTTGGGTATTCATCAATACTAGATATCATTTATTATTTTAATTTAATATGATAAAATATTTGGGAGAATGAATAGATCACTTAAATTTTAAACACTATGGTTTAATAATTACTTTAATGGTATAAACATTTATGTAAATTCATGTTTTATTGAGGAGAATCAATGAGTCCTATATATATAGGAAAAAGCTATGATAATTGTTGGTGTATCCTTATTTGTTCTCCCAAGACAATGGTTTCTTGTCTTTATTCCTTTATACCTAACATAATTGCATACAATGATCGAATGTATAATCCCTCCCAACAAATTAGGTATTTCGTCAAGCTATGAAACCCTAAGAAGTTGAATTCCGTTATATAATTATTTGTGATTGTTATCATACATGTGATTCAAGATGGGAGGCTTTATCATTTTCATTTTACAATATGTTCTTCATTTATATTATGCATAGTTTCAGTTTCAATAGAATGGATGATATTTGATTGTATTTTATTATACATTTCATTACTAAATAAGTGTTATTTTATTCTATAAAACCCATAAATTTTTATATAGAAATTATAATAAAATTTAATAAGTTTTTATAAATTATTGAATAAGGAATGTCATAAAATTGATTCTATTACATTATTAATTGTATATAATTATTTGTTTGAAATGATCAAGTTAAATGTTCTTATTTGAGAAATTATTTGAACCATATTAAATGGAATTTTGATAATTCATATTATTAAAGTTAAAATAATATTAAATATATGAGATTTTGATTATATAAAATGTTTATATAATATATGAATTGTAAATATAAATTCCATATAGAATTATAATGTGTTGGAGTTCATATTACAAATAAATATAAAGTGTATATATTTAATTATTTGTGTAATTTATATATATTATTCTCAATTATAAAGTATGTATACTTTTTTATTTATGAATTGTTGGTAAATTTTTTCCACATTTATAAATTTATAAAATATCTATTTATTTAGTATCATTAACTACATTATACATAGATATAAATATTTTATATTATAATGGACCAATTCTTTAGTTTAAATGTGTTTTAACTACTTTATTAAATTATTATACATTAATTTTAGGAATTATATGCTAGGTATGATAATTAATTTTGTATTCTTCAAACATAACTTGGGATTACTTGGGATTTATGATCTTTAATTAAATGTTCAATTGTAGTTTATACATACTTTTTGTTATAATTTTGATGTATTTTTAGTCTCACTTCAGCTCTAAAGCATTGGTAGTGGGGCTTTTTGTGAGGCTTCTCCCAATCCTGGGAGCTTATGCTCTATATAGAAAATTTATAGTTAGATACTTGTAAAACCATGATTTCTCTAAAGGGGATTTTTGATTTCATATGATTCTAATACCTTATATGAATGTTTTTTAATTACCTTATACATTTGATGCATAATAATATGTGAAAACATAATTGGATTTTAACTTGGGTTTATAACACATGATATGAATTGTGTAAAGAGTGACACCTATATATGGTTTAGATATATAGAGTTAGTGAAATATATAGGGTTTTAAAAAATCATATGAATCATACATACACTCAAAGGGAATAAATGAAATTAGATAGTTAGATAATAAATACCATTTTAAAATACCAAGGGTTAGATCCATTGAAATGAGAAAACACTTCAATTCCATGATCATATAAATGGGTAATTCATGCCAAATTTAGATTCTTGTGGGTTATCTAGTGTAAGAAATAAAGGTTATGGGTGGACTTGATAGGATTAGGTACCCATATATGGCATAATATTATTGGCACACTTATCTTAGAAACCATAATAAGATTAGGATATTAGAGAAATGGAGGTAGAAAAATCCATATTATGGAAGAGGATAAAAAAAATTTCATACAACTATCTAATATTCATATATGATATTATTGATATGATGATCTACCTAAATAGTTAAGTGATCTGATAAGTATAAAAGTGGACTAAAACCTAGTGAAAAATGGATCTTGTACCACTAATTGGTATGAAGTAATAAAAAGGCTAATCATTTTTGTGGGAGTATACTTAATAAAATTACTTATTAATTGAAAGTAAAACATAATACTCACCTGACAAAAAATTCTGTTATTGAGAAAATGGAATCATATCTAAATATAAAATTAAGATAATTATTATAAAAAAAATATTTTAATAGAAATAACATTTAGGATTGGTAGATAAACCTAAAAATCATTCATAACAAAGAATAAAATTTATATGTTTTAGATCATCTCCTTCTTAATAAGTATACTGGTAAAGTCATTGAACTAATAGATCAAGATTCTTTTAATCAGAATTTAAAGGATAGTTTTGATGTATCCACTATCCATATTGTGTATATAGAGACTAAGTTGAAAAATATAAAAGAGAACATCGATGTGTTAAAAATTATACATATGATTAAAAGGATCTATCAAGAGGGATATAATATTGAGAGGTATGAGGTTTTAATAAAGAAATATAAATTTAATATGTATTAATGATCTATAGTATCCACACTTATACTAAATATTAATGGTTTCATCCATGAATAATAGATCATTGTGTGTTTTATATGTCTTGATCAAGTTATGAAATTCATTATATAATCTTTAATAGAATGTTTCTAGAAGTTTATTATAAAATACAATATAAATGGGTTCAATAAAATTTTACCCAATCTCAAAAATATGCTGAGGGTAATTATGAAATACATAGGGGTTATACTATCAAATTTTTTATTAATATAGAAATAGGGTAAAATTTCAAACTGTAAGAATAAAAAATCTGTAGGAAAGTCCAACAATGATGTATGGAATGATTTATTAATTTTATTTTTTTTGAAAAATATGGATTTATTAATGAATATAAACCCTCATTAGGCCTAATAATTGTCATTATTTACTATAGATATTTCCTTGTCATGTGGTCAAGTTTAAGGTTGGGAAATAAAATTCTGAGCCTATTCATCAATGGATTGATCTAAGAGATGGTGATACATAGAGGGATACCTTATATGAGTTCTGGTAGCAGATCATACCAAGGTATAAGGGGTCTATTTTATATTAGTTAACCAATAATTGGTTAGAATACATTATAATGAACCATTCCATAAGGTTTTAAAAAAACCAAGATATAAAAAATTCTAGAGAATTACTATCTAGATAGAATTTTCATTTCTGGAAATAAATTAATGGGGATAGTGTTTTAGATTTTTGTAATGTTTATATGAAGTATTTAATAGTGGAAGAATTGACATGAAATACCTGGAGTGAAATTATAGGTGTGATGAAAATGGGAAATTTTAGTTGGTGGTAGTAATAAGACATTGGAACTCTAGGGGTATTCTGTTGTAACTTCAGTGGGCAAGGTAGTGGTACTATTCCACTACCTTTTCCACCAAATTTTAGTTGAATCCCATTAAAATTATTATGGTCTCACCATATGTATCATAATGGAGACTATACATTTAGTGGTGTGAGATAACCCATTTAAAAGTTTGGGAATTCCCATATTTCAATGGTACCTCCCTATGTATAAACAAAAGGGGCTGTTCAAGTATGTTTATTCAGACCTACCCTATCCTTTTTTATATATCCTTTTACACATTATTAGTGTTTAACATAGGAATGTTGTTCTAGGTGAATTAAGGTAATATCTTCATCCTTATTCCCCCTTTCTTTTGTGATCTCTCACCATCGAATTAGTGGATTGGGGATTGACGCCAGATTTTTATATATAATGATGATGTCCAATTTTTATTAGAGGAATTTTATTTTTTGGGGTAATAGGGGTCTCAATAATGAGTATCAAATGTCATTTCTCACCATAAAAAATACGTATTACTATTTTTTTATTGTCTAAAATTTAATGGAGATTTTAGTTTTAAATTTCGGGATTTTACCTATTTTATGAATGGGTGTATAGAAAGAGTATTCCACACTTTATTTCTTGATATTTTTGCACTATATCACAGCTCGACGAATTTATCATATTATACGACATTTGTATTAATTATGAGTATTAATTAAAAATTGTATATAATTAATTAAATATTAATTTTGATGATCTAAGAGATCGTGGGAATTAGTGATGATCAAGGATAGATAAAATAAACATTTTTAAGGGTTTAAATCCATTTAATGAAGTAGGTGATCCCAAATTATATGACTTTTTTCTGAAATTTCCTATGTTATATGATGTTTAATCTAAGGTAAATGAGTGAAATTAACCCAATTTAGAGATACTATTTTTTAGTGATAACAGGGAAATATGAATGAATTATTATGGTTGTGGTGGTGATCCCATAGATGTATCGTTGGAAAATAATTTTATTTACAACCTTGGATAAGCATTGTGATTGATGTAATTAGTAAATTACATTAAGAAGGGTGTCTAGAATTGAGTTATGAATCTAGTGACCTAGGGAGGTCTATGTAAAATTGTATGATGTTTCATATAGAGTGATGGGATATAAATGATTCATGTAAGGGACTTCTTGAGAAACCTTATGGGATTTTGGTTATCCAAGAGGGATAGTTGTTTGGCTTAAAATATAATTATTAAAAGACCCCTTTAAAGGATTATTCTAACTGGAAGGATTTATATAGAGGATATATTAGAGGATCTCACCCCTGAGAAGAAAGTTTTATTAATTTTTAAAGGATAGTGGGATTTTATAGTGAGACCGAGAAGCTAAGTCACCATGTATAAGGTGAATTGTTATATGGAAAAGAACTAATGTCCTTGACTAATTGAAAATGTATGATCATGATAGATTAGTTACCAAGGGTGGAAAATTAGTATAATTTTTAGATGACAAATATATTTTATGATCATTGATATATATATGAATATTTATTTATGTCATGTGGGACAACATCACTTAAGAGAACATGGATAAGAGCAATATATAGAGCCTAGAATTATCATTCATTAACAAGAGTATCCAATTGAATGATTTATGTGGTGGTAATGATAATGGCAGATTGGGACATGGTGATTTAGATGCTAGAATAGGTTTTCCATGAGATGTAGTGTTTATTAGTATAGAGAGAGAATAGTGTAGGTCATTTACAAGGATTATGAGTATAATTATTATTTCTAAAAATTTTATTGATGTGATAGTCGACTAACACTAGGGGTAAATTAGAATTCCAGTGCTGTTATTTTGTATTTGGTACAATAATAGAATTTTTATGTTATTGATGATAATGGAATTATTCTATGAATTGGGTGTGTTTCTAGATAATGGTTTAACATATTATATTTGGAAATGTGTATATTATAGTATATATATTTTATATACTGTCATATTTAACAATATATATTTTCATCATGTAGTTTGAAATATCATACCATAAAAATTGAATTTTTCGAGCCAGTGGTGTTGTGTTGTGGTCCCAAAACCATATCATTCACAGCTAGTTCCATGATCTGATCTTTCTTTGATTAAGTATTTTTATATACAGTTTTACTAAAAATCATTCCATGGATTGATAGTATTTTCAAACAATTACCAAAAAAATCATGTCTTAAACTTGGAATATTTCCATGTAGTGGTTCGACCAAATTGATCTAGATTGGGTTTTATTACCAACCCATGATATTGAGGAATATTCTTCATGTTGGGTGCTCTTATAACTTTATATTGTTAGAACAGTAATAAAAATCCTGGAAAAATAAAGATCAACATATTGTCACTAAATATTTGGTAATGTATTCCCATTTATGAATTGAAATTCCACTTCCATCGTAATTCCAACTCTGGACAAAGTAGTCATGGTCAAGCATTATAGGGTCTTGGTAGGTCTATTATTACATTATATATTGATATGTTATATATGTGAGCAATTAAATTAATAATATATATGCATGAATATATATACTAGTTTATATTAGTTTCCCCATTAGTGGTGTCCTACTGTGTTTTGTGCTCACTCCATGCACGCATACCTTGATGGATGTTTTGACATAATAGTCAAGGAAAGTTCCCTAAAACAAGTAGGAAATCTTGGATAAAAAATCTAGGATGAGGAAAAAATTGTAATTGTTTGGGGATAAAAGTGTATTATTTATACTCTTTTAATCAATACTATGCATGTTCAGTGACTCAGGCATTTTATTTGTGATGTATGACTCATATCTTATAACTTGGATTTCATATATTATTTCATGGTATATTATTCTTTTAATAGATGGATCTCTATTTTAATTCATTTGTTTTAATTTTATATTATACCTATTATAAGTATTAATCTATTTATAGGGTTTTTTATATTGTGATATTGAAGTTATAGTCCCCCTATGGGATTTTATTTGACCCTTTTCCACTAGTCAGAAGCCTGTGTCATATAGGGAGGCATGCCTACAATATTTATCACTCCAATTCAGGTTTTGTGGGTCCTTTGGGATAAAAATGTTTAAAAAAATTATTAGTGATTTTTTTGGTTTTTATTATGATTTGAGCCATGGAAAATAGATCTAGGACTTAGGAAAACATTCTATGGAAGCTTTATTTATGAATAGTCAGTAGCAGTATAGGCAGACATCCAAATTTTTGGGGGTTGGGATTTTGGTTACTATTTTAAACTATTATAGTTTAGTTTTGATTAGAAATTATAATTTTTGTGGTTATAGTTTATGGTGTTGATCTTGGTATGAGGTCGAAATAATTGTGCATACATGAATCATATATAGCATGTAAATCCACATGACATGTGTTGGATAATGTTTGATTAAGAAACTATTTTTTTAAAAGTAGACTTTGTATATTAAAATATTTATTAATAAATTATTGTTTTTTTCATAAATAACTTATTGGGGATATTACTAAACTAAACATGGTTGTGACAACTTTATTTATATGCATCAATTAAAAGATATTGCATAATAATACACACATGTCTGCAATGTCAATGACATTATAGTGGGTGGTTGGGTGTGTGGATACCTAACTGATGAGAAGATCCATATATTAGTGTTTTATAATTTGGATTATCCTGAGTTATATGATAATTAATCAAGATTGACTAATTCATGAGATATGACCTATGCGATATATTTGATCTATAGGTTTAGAAGGAGGGCCTAGAGATGATTATATATTCCTTAAGATGGTGTGATTCATGTGCTCTAATAGAGTATCAAGGCACTTTACATATATATTCTTGAAATTGTTTGTGGTATATAATGTTATACAGGGATATAGGGGTAATACCACACAGAGGGATGCATATATAGTTAAAATAATGAGTTTATAACTTTTTCATATGAATAAAAAATATGTAAAGTGTGTTTTTGGTGAACATTATAGACATGTGTATTACCTTTGGTATACAGGGGAATGGAGGAATGTATAGTGTTGTATGAGATATGTGATTAACATGTGTAGGATGCGTGGAAATTAAATTAAGTGTGTAATCCCCTGAATGATGGGGTATAGATAATGAAAATGTCAATTAAGTTAAATATCATGGTATCATAGTAGTGTATGCTTGCCAAAAAATGAGGTTCAGTAGGAAATTTTGATAGATATTCACCATTGTGAGTGGATATTCAAATTCTTCTTATCTATAGGGATATATGAGTAGGTTTACCTATGGAATACAAGGTATATAGAATACAAACCCAAAGATCAGATTTTTTTATGGTAATATTAGTGACCAATTAGGCATGATCATCTTGGGATAATATGTTAGGCATGATAATTGGGGGATGATGAGGCGTCTCTTGAAGAGATGTTACATGATCAAGGTGATAATTCTTTAGCCTTCATAGTGCATAGATTTGGATATATTGGTATGTCTGTTAGTTACCTTAATAAACTTATTGGTTGAAGGTCCTTAAGAGGTAGTGGTGTGATTTTCATAACATCCAAGACTCTTTGGTTTCTCAAACTTCATAAAGATATGTAATAAGATCCCAATTATAATTGAATAATGATCATAGTTGGAGTGATTTCATGAATGGGATGGACTATTTATTGGTGAAAACACATCTAAAAAATATAAAAAATGGATAAGGGGGTTATCTATTTGATGGTAAATTGTAAATTAGTCAATGCATATATTTCTTTGAGGATGGTTACATGAAAATTGACTAGTGTGAACAGGTAGATTTGGATATCCTTAGTGTAATAGATAATATATCCATTGTATTATTGTACAATGAACATGTGGTCATGTTGTTTATAGTTAAGCAGAATCAATCAGTGCATGTGAGTTACATGAGTTGATTCTTCAAGAATGTATGATGTTGTGTGATGGAAAATGAAATATATGGAACACCAAGACATCATTTTCATTGATTCATTTATAATAAATTGTAAGTTTCTTAACCGTAGTTGATTAATACTTCAAAAAATATTTATGAAATATTTATTGAATGATGTGTAGTTTATTATATGTGAAAAATAAGGGTTGTTTGGCATTGAATATGGTAGTCGATTTATATATACATCATTCGAGACTTCGATGTTGTAGCGACATGTTGTACATATTATTAGAGAGTGATTTTGTGGGGAAATGTGATATATATGGACACTAGAGTGAATATTTTGGGATTGGTTTATTAGTATATAATGAGTGTGAGTCATGAGTGATATATTATGGGAGATAATAGAATTTGGGTAGGTCAATCCTCGTTTAACATTGATTAGGTTAATCCTATGATTGGGAGTAAAAAATCAATGGTTGGAGAGTACAAAACATACTTGGGTGAAATAATTCTATATTATAAGGGTGGAATTCATGGAAACCCTGGTAAGTAGTGGTTCGGGTTTTATGTCGGTGCTAGTATGTAATTTTGTAAACAAAATATTAATTTTTCTGGTGATCACTAGTTTTGAATATCGGTTTGTGACATCTAGGATATATTAGTACATTTAATAAATAATGAAGAAAACTATGAGACTGGACTGATGTGGTGATCTAAATTACAAATTTTCCGTACCTTTGGGAAATTATTATGACCTTTTCAAGTGATAAAAACATTTTATAATAGTTACAGTAATAATTACGAGAATTTGATTTATTGGTGTGAATAATCAAGTGATACTCATGTGTAGATACTTTTATATTTACAAATTGTTGTTGTCAAATATAGGTGTTTAGAATCAATTATAAATTATTTAAATATGACACTTTGGTTATAACATCATTGATGAGGAGAAAAATCTAGTTGCTTTCATATATTATAGGTTGATGAGTTTTTGGTGTAATGTGGTGTGGAATAGTATCACTAAACGATTTCACCCATGAATGAATATGATGAAATATAAATATACTTGAGAATATTATTTGAGTAATGAATATTTTATATGATAATCCAAAGAATTATTATTTTATAGAATAAATATATTATCTATTTTAGGTATAATACTTACATTGTTGTTACCAATGGGAGTCTTAAAATGGTGCAATTCCTATGATCTCGAAAACTAGGATAGTTCATTGGGGATGCATCACTATGATTTTTATGGATGAGAAACATTATGATAGAGAGTTTGTAATGACCCACACTATGGAGTGTTAGTGGAAATAATATATTCTGAATTCTAGTAGAGTGGAATCCAAATGGAATTTTAAATTTTAGATATAGTTCTGTGGGAAGAGCTTTTAGTGTCTCTTAAATGAATATAAGGGGGATTTGCAGGTGCAAATTGGTAAAAAAACATTAGAAGTGAAATTATAGGTGTGATAAAAATTGTAATTTCTAGTGGGTGGTAAAATTAAGCCACCAAAACCCTGGTGATAGTTCATGAGAGTTTTAGTGGGATTGGTCATTGTACTTCACTACTTACCTTTTAATAAGAAGCCTTAAAGAAGGCCATTGGGAACCTAAAGGTCTCACTATTAGTATAATAAGGGCTTCTTGACATTTTTTTGGGAATTTTAGTCCTTCATAAAAACTATGGGTGTGATTTTCTTTTTATGGTCTCCCCACCCACATTTTAGGCAGTAAGGGCATCTGTGGAGGGTCATTCAGTTGGCCTATCCGCTTTTTTCTTACCTTGTCCCCCTTGATAAGGGTTTTATTTGTTGTTTTTGTTATTATAATATTGACATAATATATCCAACCTTATTCTAAATTTGATATTAATCTAAAAAAACTGATTTAGAAACTAAATTAATCTTTTTGGTCAATGAGACATTATTTTACTATCAATCTGTCATCCCGTAAAAGACTAAACACTCAAGATATAATGGGATTCCGTCCCAAATAAAATAGTAAACTTAATGGATGGAAAACACATACTCAAATTAAAGGAAATAACAACAAGAATATAAAGTAATTAATAAATCTTCATAGACATACACACTTCAATATCAATCCTCAAATTTGAACCAAAATGTCAAAGTCTCAATGGAATTATTGAGTCAACCCTTGAATGTACTATCTACTAATGTATTTATCCTCTATTTTCCCTTCTATCTCAGTAAGCTTCAAAATATATATTCCCCCAAAATGGCGGTCACTAGTAGAATAAATATTTTAGTCACTACTATAGTGAAACAAAGTAAATTATAGTGTATAGAGATAAAATTAAAATTTTACATGGAGTATTTACATCCTTCATAAAGCTACTAGGTCCCCCTGGAATGAATGAAACGTATACTATTTTCAATTTCATGTATCTTAGAGATCACAATGGATTCCTTGCAATATTTTTGGCCATGGATTTACCATCTTAACTCCCTCTAAAAAATTCATGGAATCAAAGAGGTGATACGGCATGGAGGAAAGTATCCCAATTTCTATGGTTCTTCCATTTAAATACCCTATATGCTATAGTAGATCCAGTATGGCATAAAAAACAACCACCTCTATAAACGGATATGGGATTATTCTTATATATATACCATTAATCTTTAGAAATAATTTAACACAACAACACTATTTATTAAAACTTTTATAAATTATAAAACTTAGATATGATCTTATGTATCAGTAGGGTGTAATGGAATAGGTTAAGCATTAATCTCTAGCTAACATCCTAGTAGCTTTATATAAAACCTCATTTATCATATATAGCCAAATATTCCACAATTTTACATATCTCAGGTTCATATGTGTGGTTGTGTGACATTTGTGGTAGTGGTATGACTAGTTATTATGAATCACCCATCCCTTTTTATGGATATGTCAAAAAAACTTATTCAAGAATAAATCATACTTATGCACAGTGCTTATAGGTGAAATCTTAGATATCTCAGGGACCCTCATCTAGAATATTTCAAATTAATCCATCCTAATTTATTATGTATTAGGTATAAAAATAATATATATCAGTTTCATTCAATAAATTTAGGTTCGCAGTCAAATTCTTCTGAAATCATACCAAATTAGAAAAAACACCTTTAATTCCAAAATAATTTTTTTTCTACAAATAGATAAAATAAATATAAATTTTTAAGCGAAATCAATTATTCAGTTATAAAAATATAAATATAAATTATATTTATCAAATTCCCTATGTAAAGCATTGTTTATCCCCCAACAAAAACTAAAAAATAAAATCACCATGAATCTACACTCTAAAAAGGGAAACAATCAATCTAACGTAGTAATAAACATAAATTCATAACTATGAATTATGAAATCACTCTCATCAAATTAAAAGGTTTTCTAAACATGACTCCTACATATTTTAAATTCAAGGATCATCTCCTCTTCCACTCACATTATTCAAAATTTCATTAATATCATTTCCACTAATGTTTTACCACACTAAAAATTTGTTTCACTCGTCACTCAAGATCATGTAACATGAGTAATTCTCATTCTCAAGTTTATTAACTCTATTAAAAGTCTTGTATATAATATACATTTTTTACTTATATAACAAACAAAAAATATCTAGAATAATTTTCATTAAGGATTTAATTAATTGGAGGTTAAAGATATGTGGAAAATAATTTTAAATTTTGATTCAAAGATTAGAAATATGGGTAACATCATAAAATAAAATTCATAATATTCAATTAAGCACAAGGAAGTAAACTAACTCCTTGGATTACCATTTAAATTAAATAATCTCCACTTTCCTCTCACTTTCCCCATTGGATCATAATATGAACATTAAAAATATTGAAGATTTATCCACTATCTTTTTTTTCATTCACTTATTTTTTCTAATGGAATATGTGATAGAAAACGTCTCACAACCTTGTAAGTAAATCCAATTAGAACCTCTATCCCCACCATCATTATTCTACCAAAACTAATTTAAATATTTATAATGATAAGGTGGGAGGTTTATCTAGTCAAATTTCAATCCAAGGAATACCATTTTCTCACTTTTTACTTTATTTCTATTATATACATATTTTTCAAAATGTTGTGGATTCTATAAAGAATAATTAAAAACAGTTTTAAACTATTCCAAAAATAATCAAGAGGAAAAATAAATTTCTTCACTTCATCATAATGATTCTACCCTTTCTATGAAATTATTTATGTACTTTTTTAATCTATATTCACATCATGCATTTATATCAAATAAAAATGATAGGGAGGAAAATTGGTTAATAATGTGAATTTCTATAACATAATTTTATGGTTTTATGGCATTTAAAATAATCAAATGTAAGGTAGGAATCAAGATAAAATGTGTGAAATTATATTCAATTTATGATAATAATTATTTTAATTTGGATTAAAATCATATATCATTGATAATATAAATAATAAATTTATAGTATAATGAATAACATAGATATATATTAAGAAATATGGTGTAATTAAAATATTTCAAAAATATTAGAGTACCTCTCAGGATTAGGAAAATAATATTAGTCCAATCAAGTAATGGAATGGAAATAAATAATTATTATACTTAATGAAAATTTCTAAAAATCAATTTAAGAATTGAATTCCTATCAGTAATAATTTCAAAATAAATCAGCATGAAACCTTCAAAATATCCAACTATGTTTATATTATTTTTTATCACGATTAATCAAATGTTTCTAACATGTACAAATATTTATTTTAATTGATGACTTCTCATGTATTAGTCATGAAAAAAAATTAAAATGTGTCCAAGCATCTCTCAGCAACACTTGAATTTCACATTTTCCCCAATGTGTAAAAAAAGTGGAATACTGGAAGTCGAATTTATAGTTTAAATTCATAATGGAATGTCACCAAAATATTTTAATGAAAAGAAAAATATTCTCAAAAAAATATTGGTGATGTAACTTAATCCCAGGAAGGGGTTTATAGAAGTGATATCCTTGTATGTGTGAGTTTTACCATTTAATGAATACAAAATCTTTACACAAATCATGTTTAGATCAAGAATTATCTATCAAATGAAGTATATAAAGAGAATTTTTTTCAAAAAAAAATTCCTTGTATATTAGTCGCCGAATGAAAATAAAGATAAACAATAAATTCAAAAATGATATATAAAAATATAAACATAATAAAAAAAGAAAAAAAAGAACACAATAGGATTAAACTAGTAGAGGGGGTGTTATAAGGATAATAAATGGTATCCCTAAGCACTACATCAAGATAATCCTAAACTGGTTTGGGGGGTAGATGATAAATCAATGCTGATTTAAAATATAGTGGAGATATATTAGTGTATATTCCTTGAATTTGTGAAGAATTAGAAGCAGTGGTCTAGGTATCGATATATGGGGCATATGGAAGCTCCTGGAATGACATAGACGTTGTTTTGGTGGTTATATGGGTATATAATTGGGATACCAAGGTGTGCATCATAAATCTTTACATTTAAATTCCTATATACATTAAGATCTAAATGAAAGCTGATAGTGGCATCTATGGGAGAATCCTAGGTTTTTATAGGATCTTCTCTTGAAGGATTCCATTGATAGGTATTCTCAAAAATATTGGGCGGGGGACTACTATGGGTATAGTGTATTATGGGGTGGTAAGGATCAAATTCATCGGTAGTAATGAAGCTAATAAAGGGGACTTGGGTGGTCTACAATGGGGAAGACATTGAGTAAGGCGTCAGTGTTGATGTCAGTAGCTCCTCAAAATCTATTCCCATTCCCTCACAAACATAGACCATAAAGGTAAAAATAAACTTAAATGTCATGATGAAATATTGGTTCCACTATTCCTATGGAAAGTATTGATAAAATGGAAAATAAAAGTCTAAAACTGAGTATGTTATAGGAGATCTCCAATGGGAGGTGTTCATATATAAACTTCTCATTCACACATCATTAGTGAAATCAATATTGTACTCTGAGACACATAAATAATGATCCCCATCATCTTTTAGTAGGCCTATATTGGACATTAAATGTAAATATAGAAATCCATTATATAAAAGAGAGGTAAAAATATAGGATCTAACAAAACCATCTAGATTCCAGGCCAGATGGGTGACAAAGTTAACACCCATGACCCCCCACTACTGCATTCATTGGCCCTCAAAATACATACAAAATTAATGGGAAATATTCTTCTTTTTTGGCCAACAGATAGAAAAAATTGTTTTCACATCCCATTAGATCACTATTCCATGAGAATATCCATCTTCTAGATAGAAATTAGTGATGACTCTATTGATATTTTGCAGAAGATCCACCTTTTGAGGAGTAATTTTGGTCTTACAAGTAAAATACTTAGTGTTGAGATCAACTATAAGAAATTACAACATTTTTTACACTTGATCACTATTAGGATCAAGATAAAATGACTCATATGTTAGTGTTCCTACAAAAATTTTGCAATAGACACCAAGTACAACAAAAAATTCTAAAAACAAAAAATTTCAATCTCACCTGACCTACCAAACTATAATTAATTATTCACCCAACTCCAATGTTATTGGGAAATCAAACATAAATTCATTAAATATTTATTCCCTTATTTGAATTATTTTTTATAGGTGCATTTTATTTTTGGACTCCTTGACATTGGATTACAGTCCTGTCTATAAAATAACTTCCACGTACAGTGTATTGTTTATACGATGTATCTTACTCTTCAATTGTTACAAAAATATGAAATTATCACCATATTCATATCATAGGAACTTAGTAAAATGATATTGAGATATGTTCATTAAAGGGGGATATATTTTTCTAGGGTTTGTAGTATGTGGGGGTGATTTTTTTGGGTTGTGGAATTGGTAGGCTGTGAGGACTAGGTCGAACATTGTATGGTATCAAGGGTAGGTTTAGAGGGGGATTGAATATGAATGTGGGAGGACTAGTGTGGATTTAGGATGAGGGTGAAGATGATTTAGGAGTGTATAATGATATAGATAACTTTATTAACACTATAATAAAATATTAATTCTATATTGGAATGAAAAGAAATATGGTTTATAATGGTATCATGGTTGGTTATTTGAGAAATATGAAAATAGGGGATGGGTGATAGTTTAAGTAAAGTGGATGGAAAAGGTATTATAACCACTTATAGGGGGTAAATAAATACATAAATAATGTATAAGATCATCTTAATAGGACCAATAATTTATAAAGAAATATTTATAGAGTCTTTAGGTCATGATTTAAGAGAACATACAAGGAGGATGTGTGATGGGTTACTATATATTTATTTTCGTTAAATGTGTTGTGGTTTGTCTTGAAATTTTTTAGCTTAAATGTATGTCAATGAATTTTAAAATTTCAACCTTCTCAAGTACTGATTCATATAAAACTCTATAATGGGGAAGGGAAACATAAGAAAGGATAATCTCATATGCTCAGTATGGGAAAAATGGGAGATATCAATGGTAACGTAAGAATAACATGACACTAAGGGTATGATAAAATGATCTTAACATTTGAAAACCATTACCTTTATATCATATAATATATTTTTGAGTTATGGAATAATGCTTGGTCATTCATAAGACATTAATCGTAAAGGATTAAAAGAACATGATCCGTGAGAGTGGGACATTGGCATAAGACATAGATATCTAGAATACATATAATCATAAAAAATAATTTCCATATTAGTCAAGAATCAATACCAAGACTATCATAGTGGATGGGTTCACCCCCAATTCCATCATATTAGTCATGTTTCACTCACAAGGTTATCATTTTTTATAGAACCCCTCACTGAACTGGACTCACTTCTTATCCTAATTCTATTTATCTCATGAGATATCAATCATTACTCAATGAATTAGGGGGATATATAATTATAGGATAACCCATCACATAATAAAAGTCATATATATAAATATGTGTGTGCCACAATATCATGAAACATTATTCATATCATAACATGTGAAAAAGAAATGGGTTTCATAATAATTTCATCATGGAAGTACCCATAGAAAAGAAACTGGTTTCATAAATATTTCTTCAATTCCTCAAACATAACCCATGAAAAAGGATAGAGTTTCATGATCCAATTTTCATTATAATCATAAATCATCCATAGGAAAAATTATGATGGTTTAATTGGATCATATCCTCAATAAAAATTATGTAACATTAAAAGGATCTCATGTTAGGCGAAAAATACATTTAAAATATCACATGAAACATTTAATGAGGATAATTTCTTTTTCAATTTTATGTAACTTACAGAAAATATATAAATTTACCAAACATTAAGAAAAAAAAATTCCCGGAAAATAACGTTGGACGCTTTTAAAGTAATTTTCAAATCATTAGGTAGTAATAATAGTTGAAAATTTTGTTTATTCCATGTATAATAAAATAAATATTATTTTAAATTTTTCACTAAAAAGTTAAAAGTGTCACCTTTGGAAAACAACCAGAATATTCATTTCGAAAAAAAATTCTTAAAATTAAAAAATTAGTAGAAATTAATTTACAATGTAATAGGATAAAATTAAAAATATTCATGAAACAATTTTTAGAAAACATGTATATGTAAGAACACGTATTTTCTACCAAAGAGATAAAAAAGTCAGTTTTCCTTAAAAATATTCTTTTAGTTTATTGATTACTCAAAAGGATAAAAATGAAAGAAAAATATTTCATTTCAATAAATAACTATATTATAATAAAATTAATGACTATATTGATATTTTTATCATAATATTTTATCATTAATATTTTATTATAAACAATCCTGATAAATAATGATATTAGAACATAAAAACATTACTTGAGTTTCACTTGGATTCTAAGTGATATATCCTCCGGTATAATGAATTTAAATTAATTTAAATTATATTAAATAATTATTTTCATATTTATAATGTCATATATGATTCTTTTATAAAATTTCATCACCCATTTATCAATAATTCCTTCTTAAAACTGTTATTTCTTAGTGTTAATTGTTCCATTTTTCATAAGATTTTTGGTTCAGTATTTCTGGTAAATATAAACTGATCATTTTTTAATAATGATCAGGATATTAATAATTATATAAATGTCATATATATTCATTATATATATATTTATATTTATCCATAAAAATTAGAGATAGAAAAATGAATTACATTGTTCATTGAGATGGTAAGATATACGTATTAATGAATATTGTCTTCACCTTTCAGTGGATAAAAAAATTAAAATAGTAATTATACTTTCCAAAATAATTATTATACCTTATAAATAATATTTATTCATCAAATTAATCCTTATTACCATCCATGTATATATGAAATAAAAAAATAACATCGCTTCATGGAGGTGGTAGCCCACATGTACGCACAAGTGAGGTAATCATCTTCCAATGAATTGGAAGCTGAGAAGGTACATATTATATTATCATTATAGAAGAATAATAATTTCATTAATAAAATATTTAATCATTAAACCCATCATAATAACCATACATAAAATATGGTGAGAAAATTGATTTGTGTCAGTAAATGGACATGACATGTTATACGTATGCACGAGTGATACTCTCACTTACC
This sequence comes from Viscum album, assembly GCA_963277665.1. NCBI lineage: Eukaryota > Viridiplantae > Streptophyta > Magnoliopsida > Santalales > Viscaceae > Viscum > Viscum album. The sequence continues at coordinate 1,713,502,580 of OY728138.1, read as the reverse complement.
ATTTGATGGGAAAGATGATGGATAATGGTTTTTTCATTATAATAATAACATTTTAGAATATTTTTGAAACTTAATATATTATTTTATTATAGACAAAAAATATTTATAAAAGATAAAATTCGAATTAAAAAATAAAGAGATCGGTTAAGGTGATTACCTCATCTTGGAAAGAACTCATTTCGAGCCATCTTAAGGGTCATAGGGTTGGTATTTTGAGAATAAAATCCCCATATACTATGGATAAGAATATTTTTAATATAATTTTTTATCTTTTTATTGATATAAAAGGCTTAAAGTGGTGTAAAGAATAGAATGGAAGGGCGCCCTTTTATAAGTAAGGGGAGGGGCACTATTAGAATTTCTTAAAATACTTAAATATAAAAATTTCATTCTATTTATAAATGATTCCAAATGGATAGATATTGGAATATAAGGTATGATTGGGTGTAAATACCATAAAATAATAAAATTTGGATATGCTTATGTGATTTTCTAGGCATTATCATTTGGTTTAAACCTACAGTTAACTTATTTAAACATTAACCATGATAGCGTCTTTGTCACACTTGAAGGGTTAAAATTTTTACTCTATGTTAAAAATATAGTCATAAATGGAAAAGGCATTACATTTTTAACTGTATATTATCCACCTTTTCCCCCTTAATGATTTTATTTTTTTAAAATAATTTATTATATTATTATATTCTTAAAGTATCATTAATGAAATTTTGGACACAATTAATTTAATTTGACACTAACAACACCAAAAAAAATAATTGTAATATAATAATTTAAAAAAAATTATATTAATAAATAAAGTTCATTTATAAATACAAATCACTCAAATTATTTTACATTTAATGTTTTAAAATTCAATTTTTATATTAATGTAAGAAATATTATATCGGTGTTGCATAAGATATTAAAGTAATTATAAAATTAATAATAATTAAAAATAATTTACCATCATAAAAATAATTTACATTTTCTTAAAATAATAATTATGATTCATTAAAAAATTTATTTTTCCACTATATGAACACAAAATATATATTTCAAAGTCTGTGAGTGACATTTTGTATTTTTCACTACTTTAAATGTTATATAAGTCATTTTTATGGCAAATTGTCCCTTAAACAATTAAATTAATATAATATGATGATAAGTTGTTAATTCCCTTCATATAAAAATAATAAAGATGAAAAATTACGACCTTAACATTTAGTTTTAGACTTAGTTAACCTGATTTACCCTTTACCAAGATAATAAATTTTAACATGGTTACTATTTATAATTCCTAAAAATAAAATGGATATATTTAAAAAATTTGGACCTCATAATTCGACATATTGAATAAATTTTTCACAATTCAATTTTTATAAGTGTCAAAAAATCAATTTAATATATGTGTGAAAAACATGATGAAAAAAAATTTATAAAAAAATGATTTTAAGCCTAAAACTTGATTTGTTCATATCTCATGCATAGATATAAACTATGGATTAATGTTAAAACATTTTATTAAATATATAATATATAAATTTAAAAAAAATCAACAATAGTTATTAATTTAATTTATTAAGATAAGAACACATTTCACACATAATAATAGTTTTTAATAAAAATTAATCCTTTATTTTCAAATGTTTTTTATTTTCATTTATGATTAACTGATAATAAATGAATTAACTTTTATCAATATATTTTTTATAAATTAGTTAGTCGTATTCATACATGCCAATCAAAAAGGTTGTCAAAACTATCATATTAAATAGTAATATTTTAATACAATATCACTAGTTTTTAAACTAAATGTTGTTTGTAAAGGAAGATATCAAAGAAATGAAATTTAATTATTGAGAACTATATCATAGAATCCTGAGGTGCTACATTATAACCCAATTAAAATTAATTTATCCCAATAAATTCAATTACTCTAATGCAAAAAAAATACGGATATATCAGTTTCATTACATCCTCGGGTTCCCAAGTAGCTTATTAAAATTTAGGATTCCCCCCTAGAACATTAACCTTGTGAGTAGAATTTTTCAGTATGAATTTATGTATAAGGTTCATGATTTTTATTATTATTTCTCATAGGAAAGGTCATGCTCTAGTTGTACAAACTCTATGTTCTGTAAAAGTGAAGGATCATGTGTGTACTTACTCAAAAGATAAATATGGAACACATAATGACATTGAGAAAGGTTTGGTGGAAGTGCCAATAAATAATGTATTGTCCCTTCTTAGTCAAGAATCTTAAAGGGTCAAATTTACTTAGGGCTAAAATTTCCTTTATTTATGAATCTCATAACCCTATTCCATGTGTAAATTCATAGAAATATGTTTTCATTGACCATGGATTCAATATTTCACCTATGATTTTCATCAAAAAATTTATGTGGACTTTGAGCTACCTGTGGGCAATGCTGAATAAATCTAACTTTATACACCATTTCATAAACTATATCAGGTATCAATAGCTTTGTTTCTCCAACCTCAGCATAGTATATTGGATTTCTACAATTCCTTGCATATTGTGATTTATATGGATCCATATGAATGCACAAGTGAAATTAATAGTTATAAAGAAACTCAAATAGAAGAATATATTGATCACAAACACAATTTAAATCCCTAGAACAATATCTCAACATATATTCTTGGGTTTTAATGGTTCTATTAGACTGACCATTTTCATAAAGATGATAAGATATACTGAAAATCAACTCTTTATCCAATGACTGAAAAAGACTTCACATGAACTTTGAGGTAAACCTTAGACCGTGATCATATATAATAGAATGTGGTACTCCATGAAACCATAACACATCCTTAATATAAATTATATCATGTTGAATAAGATGGAAATATTCTCTAATAGCAATAAATTGTACTAAATTTTTAAAGTGATCGACTATAATCAAAATAGAACTATGGCCTTTAGACATTTTTGGGTAGTCTGAGGAAAAAATCCATAGTGATGTTTTCCCATTTATATTATGGTATAAGTAATGGTTGTAACATCCCCTTAGAATTTTAGCTCTCATCCTTGACTTATGGACATACCAATAAATGAGATACATATTTCTCAATATCAATCTTCATGTTATCCCACTAGAAATATGCTTTAATATCCCTATATATCTCCACGATTCTGGGATGAAAAAGAACAGTGAACTAAGAGCCTCATAAAACATATCCTTCTTCAAATTAGGTATGTATGGAACACAAACATGGTTCCTAAACCTTACCATTCTATCAAAATAAATTTTTAATTCTGGAACATTTCTGAACATATTTTATTATTCAATATCTTCCTTATATGCCTCATTAATTATCACATGGATAGATGGTTGAAAACAAATTTGATAAATATAAGATCTACTCAATTATTTCAATATTTACATATCTATCTTTTGAATATCAATAAATATTGGGTCATGATTTTTATTATCTTTTTTCGACTCAGACCATCTACAACCTTGTTCACATTCTTATGGTGGTAATATATTGGGAAGTCATACTTTTTAATAAAACTCAACCATATTATTTAGAATATATCATATATTTTTTAGTGAATATATAATTTAAACATTTATGAATATTATATATATTAAATATTTTTCCCTAAAGATAAGTCCTCTATACTATTAATGAAAAAATTACCACAGATAATTCCAAGTCATGCGTTCGGTAATTTTAACCATGAACATTTAATTTTCATGAACCATAAGATATAATTGTATCATTATACATGAGAAATATTCCTAGTACCTTCTTTGATGTATAATTATAGATTAGAAACCCTTCTCTACTTAAGGGTAACGTAAGCATATGGGCATCGATTAACCTTCTCATCAATTCCTTTAAATTTTCATCGCATTCATCTATTCAAAGGAACTTCACTCCCTTATGAGTATTCTTGGTGAGTATATTAGATATCCATGAAAAATTCTCAAACAACAGTTGATAGTATCCAAAAATATCCCAGGAAAACTAACATTCTCAGTCACAGTAGTTAGTCTCGTCCAATGTTCAATAACTTATTCCTTTAATATATCCACTAATATACCCTCTCATGAGATAATATAAACCAAAAAAAAACTTTTCTGTAGCCAAAAGTCACAATTTGTAAATTTTTCATACTCTATGTCTTTCCATAGGGTCATCAGTATAGTCCTCATGAGATGTTCAGTCTATTATCTTCCCATTGAATATATAATAATATCATCAAAAAATACTACCACAAACTAATCAAGTTAATGTCTATTGATTATGTTCATTAAATTTATAAAGATAGTGGTCGAATTAATAAATTTCAAACAACATCACTATATATTTATAATGTCCATACCTTATACATAATTTTTTCATGGGTATATCCTCTTTTTTGACCCTCAATTAATGATATCCAGAATAAAGATCAAACATGAAAATCTATTGTGCTCTATGTATTTGATTAAAGAAGTCAACAATATGAGTCATATGATACTTATTATTGATGGTGATATTTTTAAGTACTATATAATCAAGTAATAGTCTCATTGATACATCTTTATTATTACCAAAAATAATCGGTGCACTATAAGGTGACACGCATGGCCAAATAAATCCATAATCAATGGAGATGCTTCTTCAATTCCTAAAACTCTATACAGTTCATTCTTTATGGATTATTTCAAATAGGTGTGGTAGGATATATGAGTTATATTGAGAAATCAACTTCATGATTTTGTGGAATATGAGAAAAATATTTTTGAAATACATCAACAACCTCCCCCACAATATGTATATCATAAATGTTTAGTTTCTCCCCAACCATATGATATAAACACCCATTTGGAATAAAAATAAAGATCCATAAAATGGATGAACTTTCCATTATTATTTATATTTATCATTTCAATAATATATGATCATAGGTTGGTTAAGAATATCAATAAATGTGTAACTTCAATGAAAATTGATGTTTGATTTCTGTTAATACAGTTGATCGATGACCAAAATAATATTTAATTCAATAATAGGGAGAAAAATGATATTTTTACAAATAAAATTTCCAAAAACATCAATTAGAGAAGAATCATATACTTGTGATGTGATCATATTACAATTATGGGTTTTCAATACTAATTCAAATTTTAATAATTGAGGTTGTACCAAGATACCCTTATTAAATTCGTTATAAATAAAAGAGTGGGTATTTATTGAATTAAATATGATATTGTAATTCTATAATGGATGGTATGTGTGCCTTTTACCACATCATTTTCATACTCCACATAAAAAATAATAATCTAATAAGATTTACCTTTATCTTTAAGATAAAAAGGTTTCTAAATTTGATCATTATCATTAACCTTTAGATTTTAGAACTGGTTAACATAATGCCCATACTACTTGTATTTGAATCACTGGACTATGGGTGGTTCATTTTTTGGTGATTTTCCAACATTGTTGTAAAAATTCTACCCATCACTTGGATATTTTATTTCCCTAGGACCTTCTTTTCCACATATAAATTATTTACCAGTCCCATTAAATATTTTCCGACATGTTTCCTTCCATGCATCAAGCATAAAAGAAAATATTATCTTCATCTCTCCATGATTTTTAGATTTACATATGAATTCTATAATTCTATTATTATAAAAACTATGAGATTGATATGTAACTCCAATCTCCATTTCCACCAAGAAATCACATAGAATATTTTATTTATATCTATTGAAGTCTCTTAAAGCTAAGTCCCATTAAATAATTTCTTTTAATCTACTATTGAATTGATCAACATTATTTTCAAGTTTGATGAGAATACCAGAAGAGTACATTGTAAGTCTTCTAAAAGTTATCTCGTTTGTACTAATGAATTCATCATCCTTTTTATTTATCTTAATGATTTTTTTCTATATTTTCATGAAAATAATATGAGTAATATACTTAATAAATAATAATCTCTTAAACTCCTCCCATATTGTGAAGTCAATTTCCTCTAATTTCCTTGTGTTATTGATAATATTCCACTATTAATCTAAGTCTCCTTCCAAATGATAGAAAACCAAAATAACTTTTTCAAGTTATGAATACTAGGGAAAGAAAAATATTTTTTTAGTGGTACTGGTATATTTCTTAGTAACTAGTTGATTCTAATACCCATAAAAATATGTTTTTTATTTCCTCATAAAGAAATCAATAGAATGTTTTCCCTCATTTTGTCATTTGGAATATTAGTATGATTCAAATATTGAAAAAGTTGAGTAAGAATAGAAATGATGTTTTTATTCCATATCCAATAACAACTTGGTTGTCAAGTGGGAATTCATTACATTGTCCTTCACATATAGTGTCAACATGATTCATTTTGGTTCGATCCACTGACTGAAACAAACAATAAAAGAGGGACAAAGAATAATCATAGTGGGAAACCATTTAATCTATTAAAATAATTTATAGGATGTATAAATAATTATACCTTATTTTCAATAAATGGCACCTTATATTTAACTTTAGTCATTCATGGCAATCATATATTCATATCCATCATAATAGTTTGTAAAGAAAAAAATAAATTATTCAGAGAATATCCCCTAGGAGTGTCAAACTAGTTGAATAGTAATGGAACACTCACTATAAACCAGAATGATGGATTAGATATACTCAACCAACTATTTTGGGGGTTATTAACCCTATTTTAATCTATTACAATACCACTTCCACCTATAATATTCAAATAGGGATGTTTTTATAACAAAAAGACACTCTTTTATTTACCAAAACATAGGATGTTCTCCTATACATAGGATTATCCTATGAGTAATCACTAAAGTTTTCTTATCCTATTTCCCAAAGGTAAATAAAAATTACTTTGATACCAAATATATTTGACCATTCTTTTCATACGCAAATATTATATCTTATTGGATTAATATCCAATACATAACAATAAAATGAACACTAGAATCATATATTTTTATATATAGTATCATTTGAAACTTGGACACATAAGTAACTTTTTCGAAATATGTCTACATAATCTTCCACATAATTATTCTCAAATATAACCCTTCTTATAAATATATTAGATAAAAATGTTCTACATATCTCGAGGAAGGGAAACATAATAAAGGGTGATATCAAATTCTTAGTAAAGGTTAACGAGGGAGATATCAATGATCACATAATTATAATATGAGCATAAGGGTGTGAGAATATGATATTATCATTGGAAAACCATACCCTGAATATCATAGATCATAATCTACAGTCATGGAATAAATCATGGTAGTTCATAAGGAAAAAAACATAAATTAATAAAATAACATGATCTAATAGAGCATAACATGGAAATAATAGATATACTTGTGGAATATATATAACTATAGAAAATCATTTCCTCAGTAGTCAAGCCTCACTACCAAGACTATCATAGTGGATTATTTTTACCTCTCATTCAATTATATTAGTCATGGTTCACTCCGAACACTACTATAGTGTAAAAAGTCCCTTAATTAACTGTTTTTACTCCCCATACTAGTCCTGTTTATCTGAATAGATATCAATATTTACCCATTTCATTGAAGGGTTGAATAATTCTTGGTCCACCAATAAAATAATGAAAACATAAATATGTGTTTTATAAGATCATAAAATATTCATCATATCATAACTAGTGAAAATGAAATGGGTTTCATAAACATTTTATCATGGCATAACCTATGGAAAATAAACAGGATTCATAAATATTTCATCAATTCATCATAGCATAACATATAGAAAAGTAATGAGTTCCATAAATATATTTTCATTATAATAAAAAAAATTAGTATTGTATCATTGGATCACATCTCTAATAAATATTAGAATACATCAAAGTATATCATCTTAGATGAAAAATAACTTCAAAAGATCACTAATAATATTTATTGTGTAAAATACACATTTCAATTTGAAATAAATTATTTAAAATATAAAAAATGTACCAAATATTAAATAAAATATTTAATTTGAAAAGAAACTTTTAAACTTGTAAAGTATTTTTCAAATAATTGAGTTTTCTATAAGGTAGTACGTTTTTTTTTCAGTCCCTGTATTCTTAAACAATGATTCCTTTCATATTTTTAGAAAAAATTTAAAAATCCATATTCTAGAAAATGACAAGAAGATTAATTTTTAAACCATTTTTTAAAAATTCAAAAATTGGAGAAATTACATTAATTAGTAATAGGATATTATGAATAATTGTTTAAAACATTTTTTAGAAAATGTGGATATGTGAGAAAATATATTTTTGACTGAAGAGAGAAATAAACCCAGTTTTCCATATAAATATTCTTTCACCTAAAAATGAAAAATTAAAGAAAAGCTTTTAATATCAAGAAATATTCAAATTATAATACAATTCATGATTTTATTGATATTTTTAGAATAATATTTCATCATTGAAACTTAATCATAAACAATCTCGATTAATAATGAGATTTTAACATAAATTCGTTACATTGATTTACACTTTCTTCGATATTATTCTATCCTATAGTATAATAAATTTAAATTTATTATAATTTTATACCAGAATCATTAAATACTTATAATATCATTTATGATCCCTCTATAACATTTCAACACCCATTTATCAATACTTCCTTATTATAATCATTGTTTTTAAGTGTTGAATATTGCATCATGGAGGTGGCAGTCCACATGTACGCATGAGTGAGGTTATCATTTTCCAATGGATTGGAAGGTAAGAAGGTATCTATGATATTAAAAATAATGGAGAATAATTATGTTATAAATATATTATGTTAACATTAGATCCATAATAATACCAATTCATAAAATATGGTGATGAAAAATGAATTATATCCCTATGTGGAGACAAAAAGTCATACGTACACACGAGAAATACTTTCGCTTACCATTTGATGATAAATAGGATATATAATGTGGTTTTAATAATACTAATAAAATTTAATTATATTTATGATAATTAACTTATTATTTTAATGTAAATACGGTATTTTTATATTAGGTAAAAGAATAGATAAAAAAGAAATTGATTTGTTAAGGTGTTTACCTCTTCTTTTAAAGAACTACTTTAGATCTCCTCTTAAGGATCCTAGAGTTGGTCTTTTAGGAAAAAATATCTATAATTTGGAAAAGTATGCTTATAATTTACTTTGGTAGGTTTTTCTTGATCTATAAGTCTCAAATTTGTGTAAAGAAAAGAATGGAGTGGATTCATTTAATAAGTGAGGGGAGGGGCTCTCGTAGAATTTCTCAAAAGTTTAAAATATAATATGGTAATTTTATAGACAAATTATTCTAAATGGATATATATTAAAAATATGATGTAGGATTTAGTTAAAAATTCATAATCCAATAAAATTTGGATAGTTTCAAGTGGGGTTTTAAAAGTTATCCTTTATTTAAACCCCTTAGTTAACTTATTCTAACCTTAATCATGGAAACATCCTTTCCACTCATAAAAGGGAATAATTTTACTTGTAAGGTAAAAATTGGATCATAAGTGTCCATGTTATGAGATTATTGGCCATATATTCTCAACCTTTTCCTATTTTTGTTTTTATTTTTATATAGTTAAAAAAATTATTATTTTCAAAAAATATAATTATTATCTTTTTTGACGCAATTAATTTAATTTGAAACTAAATACACCAAGAATAATATGAAATTCTAATATAACCATTTGAAACAAAACCAATATGTTATATTAATTAAAAAATTGTGTAACTCTATAACTCACTCAAATTATATTACTTTTAATATTTTTAAAATCATATATTTTATTTATCTATTAATTTAAGATATACTATGTTTGAATTATGTAATAATTTTAGGTAATCATATAATTAAAAAATTAAAAATAAATTACCATGATTAAAATATGTTAATTATGTTTAAAATAAATATTTATATTAATTCACAATGTAATTTTGTCCCTATGTTGAAACATAATAGATATTTAAATGTAAGAGAGAGACAATTCTGATTTTTCATTTCTTTAAATATTATTTATTTCATTTTCATAGAAACGGGTAGTGTCCTAACCGAAAAGAAACATAGAATTATTCTCTAGATGTTAGGGCACTAGGACTTAGGTGCACCTCCCCGTATGCCAAATGCTTTTGACAAGGAATGAGGGTTTGATAATGTGATAATTGGGGCGACAATGCCCTCTTGTAGACATAATAATAATGGTCCATATCTTTATAAAAAATCAGATTAATGACTATAATAGCAGAAGTAATTATAATCATAGAAGAAGAATAATTAAACAGCAACAGTAATAAATAATCCCAAAATTCACAACACCTTTTTTAGGGAAAACATGCCAGAATAGTTCAAACAAAAAAAATATACAAGAAGGGTCTAATTTGGCCGACCATTAGTACATATATATAAATAATGAAAAATATCAAGGAACTCCATATCGATATAGAGGACACACTTGTTATACTTCCATCTATCCCATGAAGAAATTATAGCCATCATCCCTACAGTCCCGCTCCCAATCCTAAAACCTTACCAGATCTGAAAAGCATAAAGGCTAAACACATCCCAAATGGACTGTATAGGGTGTGATAATGAACTTAGTAGGCCACCAAAAATATGTAATTTTCATATATCCATAATTATACATGTGTATTAAAATTATAAAAAAAATGAAATGAACACAGACATGATAATTTACCCACTTTCCTTATTCACAATAGCCGCAAGGAAGCATTACCTGTGTCATAAATCATAGTTATAACTCTAAAAATGTGCCCAAAAATATAAATATAGTATACAAAATATGTTTTAATATATATATATATTTATTTATTTATTTATTGGTAAAGCTCCATGTCTTAGTTCCTAGGCATCCCATAAAAAATATCACACCAAGTGAACCCTAGGTTCCATCAATAAAAATATCACCTCTCACCTTAGTCCATCCAATCAAGTATTCAGATTCTTAACAGCACACCAAAACAATAAGTCCTAGGTCCCTCAGAAAACCACTCAAAATGTCCGCATTGGATCAGCATCCAGACTTCCTGTGGCATGAAAATATACATACTCTAATATATAATCAATCACCATCATCTCAACAGCCATATATCCAAGGAACATGTATTTTTTTACTCTAATAATATATGACCATCAGCCTCAAGTATAACGGTGAGCCTCATCCCCAACCCAATAGCCTCAACACCATCAAACGATGGTCCATCACCATTCACATGTATTTATATGGTGATAACTTCCAACATAACCAATACTCAACAACATCCCCTATGCTAAAAAATCTATGGAGGCCTCCGGCCACAACGAGTGTTCAAGAAAACATCTACTAAGTCCTATTTCTTTGCGCACTAGTCTAAATGCATGTTTGTAAAAAATGCGGAGAAGAAATCACTAAACATACCAAATCCACATCATCTATCACCTTATTCCCCTATAACTGCATTACCAAATCATGATTTTAAACAGCATCTCAATTCACACGGGATGTGACCTCATCCTAACAACCTTGTGAGAGTGAGACGTTTTGAGGATGGTTTATGGAACACCATATCTAACCATAGAAACACAACAACACAAACAAAAACTTAAGCTCATTCACCTAAAGCACTGCTACTCAGCTTTCGTATCACCATCACCCATCTCAAATATGAATATTGTTTTTTGTTTTCTTCATCCATCAGTTATTGATTCCTCACCTTTATGAATGAAGTTAACCTAAATATGTTTACCTTCACCATAATGGTGTTCCATAAACTATCCTCAAAATTCCTCACTCTCACAATTTTATCACCCACCATAGTAAGTTAAAAACAGCATAAGACTATGAACCTTTCAGTATAATCCATAGAAAATGTGTCTCTTTATTGTTGGTTCATGAACTCACAGGATCTATCCACCCTCAATATCTTAGGGGAAAATTCCTTGAAGATTATAGGATATAAATTCTTAAAATCTAGTCCCTCATGTCGTACTTCCTGTACATGTACATCCCACCAACACATAGACTTTCCTCTGATCATATTAATAGCTAGTTTCACCCTATGAACTATGGGCTGCTCAAGCTTCTTGAAGATAGTCTAAACTAACTTGATCTAGTTCACTACTACTTGTAGTCCACCCTCACCCAGAAACAATGGTGGGTTCTTATACTAGAACTCATGATTCAAATATTCCATGGATCAATCATCTCCCTGAGTTTTTCCAGCAATACCTTACATGACCGGAACCAGGCTCACCCTGAGCTATCATCAATATTTGGCCTAAAATATGTCCTCTATTTTGTATTCCCTGCATGTATTTAAGACTATACATGTGGATAATGATCATGCTAAACCTCAGTGGACTCATCTCATGCATGCTAATGTGGAATCATATCACAACCTTTCTAAAAAATCACCAGAATCCGTCTTGGTGGCATCCCAATGAAAACCAAATAAAATGGTCAAATATACATAACAATATATCTATATATATATATCATAGATAGGAAAATATATAATAGGGATAACATCTCACCACACTAACACTCCCCAACTGCACCCATATCCCATGAAATTTGGCCTCATGGACCCTTACAACCCACAAAAAAGTTAGGTATCACAAATCATCTAACCTCGTGGCCCCTTTCCTACCCATAATAGAGTCTAGAATTACATACCATGTATATAAATCTAGAGTAGCATAGTAGAATTCCACCAAAAAGGCTATACCGGAAAACACTATTTGGAATTATTGTTAACATTTTTAATAAATCACCCCATTTATCATCCATGTAACACTGAAAGTCTCTATGTTATTTCTCTTTTAAATTTAACGTCTTATATAGATTATATTACATGAAAAAATGAGTTTAAAACCACAATATACTATCAAAAATTAACATGACTATTGTATTAGTAATATGACCATTTGGAATATCAATCTGGAAAAAAGAATAATAATGTCACCTATGAAAGTTTATTAAAATATAGGTATCTCATAAATGAAAATATGATATATTTATAACATATAATAATTAAATTATTGTTTTAAATATAATAAATTAAGTGTTGGTATTTTAATAAAATGAAAATGTTTATTTACAATTTTATAATTAACATAATAATTTAATTTTTTTCAAATAGTAGATTCATAAATTAGTTTTTTCATTTCATTTTATTATGATATATTTTTATGAGACCTTAATTAATTTTTCAAAGTGTCAAAAAATCAGTTATAATTTTAAAGTCGGTATATTTCGAATAAATGATTATTTTAATTAAAAATAATATTTCTCATATATATAACCTTATTTTCAAAAAAATGGATTTTATTTTTTAAATCTATATGTTGAAAAATTGTTTGGTTGAATTTTTGGGATTTTCTAAAATAGTTGAATTTGTGTTTAATAGTGAAATACGATAATTTATGGTACTAGATAAATACATGAAGTATTGATTCATTGATGATATATGGATGATTAAATGACCAGTAATTAGAACTCAAATGCACTAGATAATATTTCAGTTACAATAATCAATACTATTGATAGTTTGGATCCTAAAAGGTATTCAAATGAATAAAATAATAAATAAACACCCCTCTCCTCTACTATAAATACCACCCCTTCCCCTCACACCTTATTAGCCTAGAAGATTGTCAATATTTTTTCCAATTACCATCCCAATAATAATCCCTATGTCTAACAGCTGATGGTCTCAATAACATACTAAACCCATGTACCTTAAAGATAATTTTAAGGACAAGAATTTGAAGAGGTAAAATCCTCTTTCATTTTCTTTTAATTTAATTTAATTTATTTTATTTTATTTTTATCTTATTTAAACCCCTATATAAAGAGGATTTATAACTCCAGTATCACATATATACTCTATTTTTTTTATTTTAATGTAATAATCCACCATTAAACCTCTTATCCACTCCTTTTATTCTAAAAATGTAAACATTGTCTATGATGTGTCGATTCACCGCCTTCATGGACGTCAAGATTTTATTTCCCATTAACGGTTTCTAGGAAGTCCATAAAATCATTATTGGGGATAAACCATACTTTTTATACATATTATAATTTATATAATGTTTTGTAACTAAAATATAAACATAGTATCAAATAAAATGATATATGTTCATGATGTTCGAAAAAACTACAAAATAAATTAAATCATTTTCATCAATATTTTATATAATGAATCATATTAGTACAATATAAAAAATGATATATAATGCCATTTTAAAAAATTAAATTTAATAAATAACATATAATTTTATTTCTAAATAATTTTTCTTCTTTAATAAGAATTTCATTACATGATTACAAGTGAACTAATAATGTAAAACCAACAAAAACAACCCTATCAAAATGATGAAATAGAACTATATAACTCATAAAAATTACCATAAAAGAACTTAATAAAATTCAAATAAATCAAATACAGATAAAATAGTTTATGAATTTAGTAATTAATGAATATAATTTGATTATCCAGGAAATTTATTTCAAGTGATGAATGATTTCGGACACAAGTTATATGTTTCTCATCTCACTTTTATTTTTATGAGATATACCTTATTGAAAAATTTGTTATAGTGTGTGTTTTATATATACTTAGATCTGATGTATCATATAATTAATCTATTTATATTCATGTTATTAAAATTTTATTTTTATGATCATTAGTTTTATGGGGCATACAGTTTGACTCTTTTCAAAGTGGTAAGATAATTCTTAACCCAATTTCTATTCTTTTGTTTAAACATCTACTTCCTTGATTATAGAGTAATAATATTATTCATGAAAAGAATTTTGAATATCATATATTGTATTTTAGGAAAAATTATGTGGATTTATAGGGGATACACATATTTTATTTATTTGAATAATGTGCACTTTAATTTTTTTAAGGGACTTTCATTTAAAAATTTATTTTTTGAACATTCCCTTAAAAGTATATTTTACTTCCCTATACATGTTATATAAAATTGATTCAAAAAATATTTTTAATTTCATCCTTTTTTAAAATTCACTTTTCAATTTTTTTTAATTTTTACAATTTCATATTAAAATAAAATTTTTCTTTTGAAATTTCACATCTTTTTAAATAAATGATTTCAACGTAAAAAAAACGGGGAATTTCTCTTAATAAATTTTCAATGATTTTGTTAGAATATTTTCAACTACTTCCAAAAAAATGATTAATACGCTTAATTTATTTTGATTGCTTATGATACCATCTAACATATTTTACTGAACGGTTTATAATCATTTTGTCTAGGGATGTAATATCCTGATATGATTCACCATATTTTTCTATATAGTTTATGATTATGAGTAAATTATTTACATTTCATATGCTAGTTTCAATATGAATTTATATATTTAATATGTTTTTCCCATTTCATATGAGGAATACCTTGGAGATCTTCTATATTCCATTGATGCATCAAAAGGTGTCATGGGAAAAACTAAACTAGGATTTGGTCACGGCCTTACCCACTTATGTATAATTCTTGACTAAGTCTAAATGGTATGTTTATGATGTCCCACATTTGTAATTCCATGATTATGAGATTATTTATTGATAATAAATGTGATTATTCCACTAGTATAATATCTATGTTTAGGTTTCATTCTTATGTGATTATTTATATGGAAATATTTGATCATCTTTTATTCCTTCCATATTATACTGATGATTATGTATTAATTTCATGTGTTGTTAGTTATTCGCCTTGCCTTGTTTCTCATTTTATCTTCCATTGTATACTTACCCTTACTAATCATCTTAGCTCACCCCTTAGGTTTTATTTTTCCCCAAGATTCCAAGATGTATATTATAATTGACATGCAGGGATAATCTATAAGAATATAGGTGTTTCCAATTTTGTTACTATTTTTTATTTCATTTCAAGTTGTAATAAAATACTTAGGTTTGTATATAGTTTTCCAAATATAATAAACTATTATGTTCTTTGGGATGTGAACAATTTTTCTTAGTACCAATGTAATAATGTAATGAACTAGATTTGAGCTACTGGGTTTTGGGTCTTTATAGTTGGTATCAGAGGAATTTTGGTATAAAATTTGGAAACTAGATTTAGGAAAAAAATGAATAGGGAAATATAACCATATAATTGACTTTGAGAATATTTTCAAGATAACCAAGACTATTATTTTGAGATTATTTATACATTATGTTTTCTTCTAGTTTTAAAATTTCTGAATCTAATGTAGTGAATGAAGTTTTTTAGAAATGATGATTAGTGGAAGGAATGGAAACCGTATCATTATGAATATTTTATTTAGGGATTTCCCTCCAATGTAAGATAATGTTGTTTTAGTTTAAGCTGAAACTAGAGCTTAACAAAATATAACTATATTAGGAAAAATAACTCATGATATGATAAAAAACCTTGCTTGAATGGAATAGCATGATCTACAATTTGGTGTAACAATGTTTGACTACTTCATTCAAAAACAACCTCCATTATTTGAGGGGACTAAAATTCCATTTGCAGTTGAGCAATGGATATGTTCCTTAGAGCTGATATTTCTTTATTTGGGAAGTAACGAAATGGAAAGGTTTTTATAATAGTTTATCATCTTCTAAGAGATGTGGAGCACTGCTGGTCATTAATTAAAAACACAAAGGAGGAGGAAGAAATTGAAAATATAAGAGGGAAATATTTTTATGAAATTTTCATAAAAAAATATCTTCCTCATGAACAAATAGTGGACATGTGGAGAAAATTATTGAGTCTAAGATATAAATAGGATTAAGAGTTTTCTGTTTATGAATATAACTTTAAAAGATTATAAATTCAGTCTTTGGATTACATATGTAATCTGTGGTGAAATGTTGACCATTTATTTTATGGTATTTAACCAGTTCTATAAAGGGAACTAATTTCCCAATCATTATCATCATATTATAAAATAGAATAATGTACCATCAATATAGAGAATGAAATTTCCAACATAAATAACTATGAAGGAAAGAAAGACAACAAGAGGTATGTTGAGTGCTCTAGAAAACTAAATAAGGTAAAAGGGAATAAGGGATGAATAAAATTTCCAACTTACAATAAATGTTGAAATAAAAATCATGTAACATGCCTATTTGGAATTGCAGTTTGTTACAAGATGTAGGAAATGTGAAATTATTCAACTGTAATAAGATGGGACACTATGAACATGAATTTCCTAGACGTCAGGGGAACTTTCCCCAGAAAATTGAATGGGAATAGGGATATTCTTATCCAGTCAAAAAAGTTGAGGTTGAAGTTCCTACTGATGTGGGTATAGGTACTTTAATCATCTCCTTAAATATGTCTAAAGATTTATTTTATTTTGGATCATCTCATTCTTTCATATCTTCTTATTTTTCTATAAAAATTAGATATTTCTAATTCACCTAATCAAGGGATTTTTCATTAAAAATACTAGTGGGAACTATATTTCAACAAAGATATGCCAATTAGTTCATATTATAACATATAAATATTCTCTAATTTCTATTTTATTATCATAAATCTAGTTTATTTTTCTATAATACTCTGTATATACTATATTTAAAAATATAATTCCAAAAATTAAATTCAATGAGAAGGAAATTATGATTTGTGGTGAGGATTTGGAATTTCTCATCTTTAGATGGGAGAATTCATCATTTGAATCACATATGGATCCTTTTCTAGTAGCTCAGGTAATTATATTCTTGGATAAGAAAAAAAGATAAAATATATTGATTAAAAAAGGGATCTTCATATTAAGTATGTACTTGTTGTACATGAATACATTAATATATTTCAATATGAATTACAAGGACATCCTCAATATTAGGATTTTGAGTCTTCTATTCATTTAATCCCAGATAAAAGACCTATATCTATTATTCCATATAAAATGTCGACAAAAGAGTTAATCTAGTTAAAGAAACAACTATAGGAATCATGTGATAAGGGACTTATAAGACCTAGTGTTTCACCTTGGGGAGATTCTATTCTTTTTTTAACAAGAATATGGATCTATGAGGCTATTTGTTGACTATATAAATTCAATGTTATTATGGTAAATAAAATGTATCCTCAACCTCTCACTGGTAAATTCTTTTACCAACTTCATGTATCTCAATATTTTTAGAAGATTTATTTTCATTCGGAATATCATCAATTGCATGTAAATAAGGAAGATATTCCAAATACAACAATTTGAACTTGGTATAGGAATAACAAGTTTATAGTAATTAAATTTGGACTAAAAAATGCAACCTCTATTTTTATGGATCTAATTAATAGTGTATTCAAGGAATATCTCGATAATTTTTTGTGGTATTTATTCCTACTGTCTTGATGTAATAAAATATATATAAGGACCATGAGAACCACTTGTGGAGTATTCTAAATACTCTTAGATAAAAATTGTTATATGGGATTTTTATAAAGTGAGAATTATGGCTTAAAATATTTTCTTTTCTTGGCTATATTGTCTCTAAATATGGAATCTCAGTTGATAATGTAAACACAAAGGTTGTCCAAGAATTTCTTAAACCAATGAACATAACTGATGAATTTATTTTCATTTGTTTTGAAGGTTATTATTAGTGTTTGATTCATAATTTTACCCAATTATAAAAAATGTTAACCAAGATTACTTGTAAATGGGTTAAGTTTATTTTGATAACGGAATGTACAGAATTCATTGAATAATTTATGAGGATATTTTTGAATGAACTTATGTTGAATTTACCATTGGTAAATGGTGGATTTTTTATTTATTGTGATGCATTGAATAAATGAATTTTTTATTTCCTTATATATAATGATCGAGTTATTGACTATGCATCAAGTTAGTTGAAAACTAAGGAACAAAACTATCCAACCCATGATATTGAGTTAATATGTGCAACATGTTTTCTAAATATATGAAGAAACTATATCTATGGTGAAAGATGCAAGATATATATAGATTACAAGAGTATTAAATATATATTATTACAAAAAGAATAATTCCTGAGGCAAAGATGATGGCTTGAGATACTCAAGGATTTGTATTTTTTAATACACTACCACACAGGAATGGATAATAAGGTATAATATGCATTGAGTAGGAAGAATCATATAGTTATGAGAAAAATGATGATTTAAAGGGAACCAATGTATATAGATCTTTTAAATATGGATTTTTCAATTATCAAGAAAAATGAAACATCACACATTTTTCAAATAAATTTAAAACCATATTTTTGGAAATTATAAAAATTTCTTAGTCTAATGATGATAATTTCCAAAAAAAATTAAATATGTGAATGATGGGAAATTTGTAAACATTATATATAAAGATGGCATTTTTAGATTTGGGTATAGGCATTGTGTTCCCTTTACACCCGATCTAAAAAGTGAGTTATTAGATGATGGTCATTGCTCAAATTTCTCGATACACCCTGTTAGCACTAAGATGTATTATGATTTGAAGGCCGATTTTTGGTGGGATTATTCGAAGTGGAAAATTATTGAGTATGTATTAAGATGTTTAGTTTTTAATAGGTGAAGGATGAAAGAAAATATCCTAGAGGATTCATTCAACCTCTACCCATTCTTATATGGAAATGGGAGGACATTACTAAGTATTTAGTCACTGGATTACCAAATACTCCAAGAAAGAATGATTCAATATGGGTAATTGTTTATAGAATTACCAAATATTTACATTTACTCACTGTATGGGAGTACTTTCCATTATAGTTCCTTGCATGAATCTATATTAATTAATTTTTATGTCTTTATGGTTCACCACTATCCATTGTGTCTGATTGAGATCCATTTTT
Organism: Viscum album; assembly: GCA_963277665.1. Taxonomy (NCBI): domain Eukaryota; kingdom Viridiplantae; phylum Streptophyta; class Magnoliopsida; order Santalales; family Viscaceae; genus Viscum; species Viscum album. The sequence goes on along the minus strand of OY728138.1, from coordinate 1,713,482,721 downwards.
TACATCGATATTCTAGAAAATTCTTCATTAGGATTTGGATTACAACCTTCATTTGAGTACTACATATCACTCTTAAACTGATGAACAGTCTGATGGGAATATTTAAACATTAGAAGACATGTTGAGATCATTCTAAATTAACTTTAAATGTAAGTGGGATTATCATTTACCTTTGGTGGAATGTTCCAATAATAATAGTTTCCATTCAAGTATTCAAACAGAACCATATGAGGCATTATATGGAAATAGATATCGTACTCCATCTATTTGGGATGAATTTGGTGAAAGGACGATTGTTGGACTGAACTTATTGAAGAGAAAAATAAAAAGTTAAAGATTATTCAGGCTCATATTAGAGTATATCAAAGTAGGAAAATATATATATACCGATAATCGGATGAAAGATTTGGAGTTTCAAGTGGGAGATCATGTATTCTTGTAGGTATCTCCATGGAAGGTTGTTATATGATTAGAAATAAATGGAAACTAATCCCTAGGTACATTGTTACTTTTAAAATTATGGAAAGAATTAGATCGTTTGATTACCAATTATCAATGCCACCATGTCTCTCTAAAATTCATGATGTGTTCCATATCTCTTTGTTAAGAAAGTACATGCTAGAACCAACAAATGTTCTCACTTATAAAGAAATAGAATTTGAACCTAATTTATCTTACAATGAATATCCAGTCTAGATTATAGAATCTAGAGAATAAGTGTTGATGACTAAAATGACTCAACTAGTAAAGGTACTTTTTAAAAATAATAAAATTGAAAAGGTGATGTGGGAACCAAAGTAAACCGAGGTAATGAACTTCCCAAATCTTTTTATGGGGTGAAATTCTGGAAATGTCAACAATAAAATTTTTAAATGAGGATATAATGTAACACCCCATGATTTTATGGTATGTCTCATTTAAATTTAACATATTAGATTGCCTAGGTTTCATGACAAACCTTGGTTAAAACTATGATATACTATTAAATATTAACATGACTATTGAAATAGTAATATGACCATTTGAAATTGTAATCTGGCCAGTAGAATAATAACCTTACCTACAAAAATATAAATAAAATTTTGGTATCACATAAATTAAAATATTATAAATTTAAACCATTGAAAAATATAATAAATGTTTCAAAAATGATAAATTATGTTTTGTTTTTTTATAAAATGTAAATTTATATTTAAAATTTTATAACTAATAAAATAATTTAAAATAAAATTTATTTTCATAAAATACATTCATAAATTAGTATTTTTTGTCTTATGATTATGAGATAATTTTATGAGTCCTTAAATAGTTTTTCAAAGTGTCCTAAAATCGACTCTATTTTTAAAATCAATATATCTTGAATAAATGAATATTTCAATTTAAAATTAAATTTATTATATTTAGAAAATTATTTTCAAAAAATGGATTTCATTTTTATAATATAAACATAAAAAAAATTAGGGTGAATTTTTGGTATTTTTCAAAAATACTTGGATTCTTAGTGAATAGTGAAATACTTTAATTTACATTTTTAGTTAAATTTATGAATTATTGAGTCATGGATGATGTATGGTGGATGTAATCACCATTAGATCAAACTAAAATTCACAATTTAAAGTTTTTAGTCAAAATAATCAATATTATTGATAGTCTCAAGCTAATATAATAATCTAATGAATAAAATAGTAAAAAAACACCCCTCTCCTCTACAATATATACCACCCCTCACCACTCTTTCTCCACACACCATAAGAGCCTTGATAATTGTATATATTCCTCCTTATTTCCTTACCAACCCTCTCCTTAACATACAAGATCGTTTATTTGCAATAATAGACCAAACCCAAGTTTCATAAGGATGTTCTTAAGGAGAAGAAATTCAACTGGTAAAATCCTCTTTTTTATTTTAACTTCTTTTTTTCTTGACATTTATTTTTCTCTCCTAAAATCCCTTATCAAAAGAGGAATTATAACTACAGTATCAAATATATACTTTAATTTTATTTTTGTAATGTAATAATCCATCATCAAACCTCTTATCCTCTCTTTTAATTCTAAAAATTAAAACATCATTCGTGTTGTGTCGATTCATCGCCTTCGTGGACGATGAGTTTTCATTTTTTGTTAACTATTTCTGGGATACTCAGAAAACCATTATTATGGATAAACCATATTTATTTATTCATATTATAAGTTATATAATGTTTTTAACCAAAATATAACCATGGTATTGAATAAAATCATATAAGTTCATGATGTTCATAAAAACCGCCAAAATAAATTAAATCATTTTCATTAACATTTTATCAAATGAAACATCCTCATAAAATATATCCAAATTAAATATAATAACATTTAATCTTTTATATTTTCATTAATAACATATAATTTCAATTATAGTGAATTAATCTCATTTTACACAAACTTTCATACATGTTTATAAGTGAATCGATCATGTAAAACCTAGATAATGAACACTTCCAAAACAATGTAATTAAACTTTATAACTCATAAAAATGTCCCTAAAAACATAATAAAGTTATAATAAATAAAATACATGTATAATAGGTTCTGGATTTAGTAGTTAATAAATCTATTTTTATTATCCAAGATGTTAATTATAGTTCAGAATCCATTCAGACATAAGTTAAGGGTTTCTCATATCACTTCTATTTTAATGAGATACGCAATATTCGTCACTTATTTCTTATGTGGAATGTCTGTATACTATCACTTGAGGTATCATATCATTAATATCTACATCTTCATGGGATTAAATGTTTCATTTGATGGTCATTAAGTTTATGGGGCATACAGTTTTACTGTTTTCAAAGTAGTAATGGGATTCTTAACCTAATATATATTCATTGGGTTAAAATTCTTCTTCCTTGATTATTCCCTACTAATATTGTTCATGAAATTAATTTTGAATATGTTTTGTATTATTTTCAATTTTTTATGTGGCTTTATAGTTTAGTCACATATTCGGTTCATTTTGTTAATTATCATTTCAATATTTCTAAGGGACTTTCTTTTTAAAATTATCTTTTTAAAATTTACCTTAGAACTCACTTTTTCTTCTTCATCTATTTTCTCTAAAACAATTTAAAAATATTATTTTCCCTAATATATTATTATTTTTTAAGTCATTTTTACTATTGTATACTTTTTAAAAGTTCATCATAAAATAAAATATTTTCTTTTGTAATTGCATCGCCTTTTAAATAAATGATTTCCAATAAAAAAGTGTATATATCTCCCGAATTTTTCAATTATTTTTTTATAATACTTTAAAAATTTTCAAAACCCTCTGTTAAATATTATTATTAATTTATTTTTATCACTTATGAAACCATATACCATATTTTTTTGAATGATTTATGTTAATTTTGACTAAGGATATACTATCTTGATACCATTCACTATATTACTCTGGATAGTTTATGATTATTGGGAAATTATTTAACTGTAATATGATAGTTTAAATATTAATGTATAAGTTGATTATATTTCTCCCCATTCATTAGAGGAATTCAATGGACTTAGTAGGTGTTGTGAAGGTCCCCTTATATTCCCATGAAGCATAGGTAAGTCTCATGAGACAAACTAGTATGAGTTTTTACTGAGGCCTTACCAACTTATATAGACTTCTTGGAAGATTCTTTGATGGTATATTTATGATGTCACATATTTATCATTCCCTCATTATTAGAATAGTTTTTGATAATCCATGTGAATGTTTGACTAGTAGAATATTCATTGTTAAGTTTCATTCTAATGTGATTATTTATAGGAAAATATTTGATCAAGTTTTATTTCATCCATATTATGCTCATGACTAAGTTTTAATGGAATTTGGTGTTAGTTATTCACTTTTACTTATTTTTTATGTTAACTTTCATTGTATTATTACCCTTATAGATCATCTGATATCACATCTTTCTTATGATTTATTTTTTCCCAGGATTCCATGATATATATTATAATTGAAATACATTGATAGTCTAGAATAATATGGTTGTTTCTAATGGAGTTATTATGTGGTATTTAATATCATGTTGTAATTTAATAATTATGTTTGTATATGGTTTTCCAAAGATTTTAAACTATTCAGTTTGTTGGGATGTGGATACTTGTTCATAGTACCAAGGTAACAAAGTAAGGCAATGGCTCTGGGCTGTTGGGGTTGGGGTCTTTATAATACTTACCTACATTTAAGAGATTCCTGCTAATATATCACATACCAGTCTCACTAGGAATCAAAAACCTTGTCCCGCTAAGTATAATACCACCAAAAAAGATAATCAGTAAAATGATTTTTAGATTCTTTATTGGAACTTTAAATAGAAATCCCCATCTTAGGGAAACCTAGATTCTATGATATTTGTACTGGCACATAAACATGTCAAATCACCATATGTTTCTATCATGACACCTAAAAAATCCTCCCATACCATACTAGGACAATTTTCAAACAACAAAATTCAATAACATCAATATCAAGTGTGCCACTTAAGGTTGAAATCAACCAGTAGTAAAAGTGTAGAGTATAACATCAATTTTCCACCCATGGAAACATGGTCTATCCCCCATGAATAGTGCTACAGACACCAAAAAATGAGCCATTAACCCTTTTCTAACTTTATCCGAGTCTTTAGTCTACAATATCCCATATAGTAAGGCTAAAATGGAAAAGTAACTATTATTATAGAATTTTTAGTGTCCTCACTAAGAATAAAATTAAAACGGTGCTCTAGGACGGTTGGCCATTAGGCATTAGGCTCACCTCCCCATATGCCAATAGATGTTGACTAGTGGAGGGGGTATAAAGAGGTGATAGTGGGGAGACAATACCCTATATTTTTGATAATAATAATGAACCATATGTATATAAAACAACAGATAATGGACCATAATTGAAGATTCAATAATAAAATCAAAGGAAGATTCATAAAATAGAAGCAGTAATAAATAATTCCAAAGGCACAATACCATTTATAGATAAAATATTCCATAATAGGTCATAAAAAAATAGACAAATAGGGTCACTCATTTCCAACCATATTAGTATATAAATAATTCAGGAAAGACAAAAAATAACATCAACTCAATACAGAGGAACCACCTGGTCCCATACCATCCATACCATATAAAAGGTACAACCACGATCACTAAGGCCCAACTTCTGAGCTCGAAGCCATAACTTATCTCAAAAGAAGAAAGTATGAATGTGTCACGAAGGGTCCATGTAGGGTGTGAAAATGAACTCATTAGTCCATCACCAATTTTTTCATGTCTTACATCCATAATTATGTAGGTTTATTAATAATATAATAAAATGGAAATGCACACACACATAATAATTTCCAATTTCCCTTGTGCCCAACAGCCTTAAGGAATCATTACCTACTTTGTCCATTGTCAGCATAACTATGAAAACATTCCCCCAAATATATATATATATATATATATATATGGAATAAAAAAAAATTGAATATGTATTTGTAGTGGAGAGGATCTATAGATTAGTGCCTAGGAGTACCCTGATGAATATCATACTAGGTGAACCCTTAGGTTCCACCAATAAAAATATCACCTAAAACCACATTCCATCCAATCAAAAATTCAACATCATAATTGCATTCCCTAACAATAAGCCTCAAGTACCTTATACCTTTACTCAAATTTCTTTGTCAGCTCAACATCCTGACATCTCGAGAAAATATTATATATGTACCCTAATATATAATCAATCATCATCAGCTCAACAACCCAATGTCCAAGTCATGATGGCATATGTCCTTTAATAATCCAAGCTCATCATCATCAATTATAATGGCAAGACTCTACCCTTAACTGATGATCTCAAAACCATCAATCGATGGCCATCACAATCCATGTGGATTTATATGGATATATCTTGAAAAATAATATAAGATAAACACTATCTTATAAGATAAAAAATATATGGAGGCCTCCACCTAAAATAAGTGGTCATCACCACCTAAATTGAGTCATTTCTCTGTAAACATGAATCTAGTGGAGATTTGGCCTAAAAAAGTGATCATAAATCACCAAACATACCTAATCTATTTCATTTGGCACATTGGTCCCCTATGAACACTTTGATAAATCTTAATGGTCAACACCATATCAAATCACACAGGCCATTACCTCATCCTAATGACTTTATCAACTTAGTCTCAATGACCATGTAACCTCAACGTGGTGATCAATATTTCCCCATGTGTCTCGATCCAAGCCCTCAGCCTGACAACCATGTCACCTCAGTCCATGATATCAACATCACCCCAATCCTCAAGATATTCCTGTTATGTTCCCTGGAACCAATAAATCATTATAAAAAATTTTAATTTAATTTAAATAACACAATCAGTCTACCCTTTTTTGTTTCCCAACCCCCTTACCCATCTTAGTGTACATATTCAATGGACAGGGAATGCTTAGAGGCATCCCACCATAATAGTTTAACAATTTCAAAAAATATATTATTATGTGTCTCTGACAAACTACCCACTTGGTCTTATATAGAACAAAACTGTAAATCCTCTATAAAATTAAAAATAACAATATAAGAAATCTACCTTATACTTATAGGAAATCTCCCATCTAATATTGGCCGCTAATTAGAGCTAAAATGAGAGAAATTGAGATTTTATAAAAAATCCCCAAAAATAGGACAATATATATCACATGTATTTTTAATTTTGTATGGTGAGATAAATAAGAAATATGAGTTAGTGGATTTAATAATTTTCCAATATTCTTCTAATAAGACTAATGGCGTTCAATTCAGAGCTTGGATAAAGGAGTAAGACAAGAGCCTTGTTGGGATAGAAATTAGAACTCCCCACTGATTTTCATGTTAAATCGAGTAGGAGTAAGAAAACCTAAAGCGGTGGGAGGGGTTGTTTTTTTATTTCACCCCTTTAAATGTCATGTATGGATTGGTTAACTGTGTGCCAACCATGAGGTTCTCACTCTCTAAGATCCACACTACAAATGGTTTACCAAACAATGTATAGAATGTGTTATTCCCATATATTAAATATATATATATACCTATCTTGGACATGCTCCCCCACCTTCATGGTTTGAAAAACTATTTCTAGTTCCAAATTGGTTCACATAGTTTCTCCTTTCTAGCTGTACAGTTTGAGAAAACCATGTGCCTTTGTTTGTGCCTTCTCGAAACTAATTTTTTGGGGCCCGATGAACCCGAAACTCATCAAAAATAGAATGGAATTTTATATGGATTAATCCACATCTTAAAAGGGTAATTGTGTTATAAAAATATTGTAATTAGTTTCCAAATAACAAAAATAATGTTAGCCCATCCATCAAACTCAAAGATTCAAAAAAGTTTGGGAAATTCAACCCGCTCAAAAACAGAGGATGTTATAAAAATTTTCCATTAAAAATTAAATTTATAGAATAAGGTGATAAGGTTATAATTAACTTCATCCAATAATAATTAATATGAAAAATTGTGACCTAAACATTTATTTTAATTCCACTTTAACACGATTTATCTTTTATCGATGTGAAATATTTGACCAAAATAACTATTCAAAATGCTCAAAAAGAAATGGTAAAAATATAAATAATTTGAATCTCCTTATTAAAAATATTGAATAATTATTTCAAAATTAAATTTCTATAAGATTCAAAAATTTTATTTAAAATAAGTTTTCCAAAGGAAATGAAAATAGTTTTTTTAGAAAAAAGATACGTTTCAAAGAATTAAACTTGAATTATTTTTATCTCATTTATAAAAACATTAGATGGATGTTAAACTAATAGATTTAGTATATAAAATATAAATTTAATTGAAAATGTTTACCAATAGTGAATATTTTAATTTATTAAGATAAAGACATATTGCGTTCATAAGAATATTTTTATCAGAAAAACAACTCCTTTATTTTCTAATGATGTCTAATTTCATTTATTATTAATTAATAACCAATGAATTAATTTTATCCAAATTTATTTTATAATTTGGTTATTCTATTGCATACCCTTCAATATAATGGCTCGAAAATAAAAATCACGTTAAATAATTATATTTTAATAGTATATTTTGATTCATTTATCTTCAATTTTGAGTGTAAATAAAGCTATCAAATAAATCAAATTTAATTATAGAGTACTATATCATAAAATCTAAGGGTTTTAAATATTCCATTAACTATAGAAATATCATAATTTATTTTCAATTTTTCCATTGATTAAGGTATCAGGAAATAGTCCATAAGATATTACATGGATCTTTATACTATATATAATTAGTTCCCTAATGTTTTATCATGGTGGGGTTGCCTCGGGCTTACTATGTTATGGTGCTGAGATCTCCAGAATTGTTGAATGGTCACTTTTCTATGCATTAGGAATCTATAGTATGATTATTGGATTTCACCATGGGAAACTCAAAATTTCAATAATTTATTTACCTCAACATTCCCCTTGTGGTGTGGTATCATTATTATAGTGTTGTTCACATTTACTTTTTCAAAGTTATGTCTATCTCTATATCTAGTCTCTCCCACTGCCTCAGCAAAATTCATTCTTTTATCATGGGAGGTCTTAGAAACCAAATTGAGAGTCCAAATAGATCCCTTTGGATCCTCAATTACTGATTTTATTACTCTAGAAACATTTTCTCTATTATTTAAAAACAAAAAATACACCAGTGGAATAGAAAACATAACTGTGTTTCCTCCAAGACATCAATTTATTTAAAGTCAACATCCCATCGTACGATGGCCCATTGTTCAAAGTTAAGTGAAACAATTATCCTAGCTCTATATTTTTCAATTTATATATTAAGATGATTTCAATTCACTTTAAAATGTGGTTCTCTATCCTTCTAAATCTCTAAAAAAACCATGTGGGAATACTTTAATGAACACGAATAGTCCCAATAATTTTGATCTCATGATCCCTAGAAATAATAAAAAATGTAAATTAAATTATATTACCTTGAATCAGGGTTGTATATCTATCTTTATAATATGTTGATCATGTAATAATATTATCTTCTATTTTTATATTTCATCATTTGAAAAAGTATCCCTTTAAATCATTTCTATTTCATCCAATTCCAACAAAATCTCCCTTCCAACTTCATCTTATCTCTAATTCATAGCTTTTACCACCCAAAATGATTGGTGGAAGAGATCCACTATGAGGTAGAATATTTTCCAAGACACATTCATGAATGTATAAAACCCCCAATGATGTCTTATAGGTTATTTGATAATCACACTAATCATTATCGAGTTTCTTTGACAAATCCTTTCAACTTGATCTTATGGTCTTCTCTGGAATCTATTTCATCTATCTATTATATAGATCCACTTTTCATCTAGTTTACTGATGATATGAGGTTATCTAATTGTAATAAACTTAATATTTCTTTGACACTTCTCTCAAGATATAACTGTCAAAATGATTTCATATTTCACTTATAAATATATTTAGAACCCTAAACCAAGAAAATATGTTCTTCAGAAACGTGTTAACCACTTTTGGAGTTTTAGTTATGTCATATTTAGCTTCAAACCACTTTGAAAAATTTTCAAAACAATCCAAGAATCCTTTGTGGCTGAAACATTTGGTAAAAATACCATTATGTTAATTCCCCATACATCAAAAACCCCAAATTACAATATTGGTTGATGTGGAATTTCATCCCTTTTATAGATATTCCTTAAGCCTTGAAAATTGTCATACACTACCATAAGGCTCATTTTATCATAGTATAGTGATTTCTAGAAAATATACACTCTATGAAATATTATATATAGTAATATTTAATCTATAGTATCCTCCAATTGGGTACTAGTGAAAAAACTAAATCGCATTCTCAATTTCACATTCTGGAATACGTCCCCTTGTCATCCCATCACCACACAACATAAATAGTAGTAGATCACCTATAAGTATTGATAGAAATTAGATAAAAATATATTTTTTTTATTGGTAATATAAGTATGGGTATATTTTACCAGTGAATAAGTATTTCATGATATATTCAAACCATTTTCTCATTATGAGGTCTATTACAAATAAATTATCCTAAGTGAACTCATATCATATCACCAAATATTTATCAATAAATATATTGAGTAATCCTGTAATTAGAATATGTTTGACAAAAATATTTTTAGAAATCATTTTATCCTAAAATATAATCTCAAACTCCTAAAATAAAGAATATACCTGATCAAATAGGTCTAGGAATCCGTCTTTGTAAGAAAATATTTTAATGTTTCATGATCAATATGGACCATCACATTGGAGTATATAAGGTAGGGTTTAAACTTGTAAAATTCAATTACCAATGCATCTAAATTCTTCCCTTAGTGTTGTAATTATGTTTTTATTCTTACAAGGTCCTTCAAGCATAGTAAATTGATTAAAATATTATGTTTCCTTCTTTATAAAAGTATTTAACCCACTGTTTAATCACTAGTATCATAGATAAACACAAAAGGCTCTTCCAAGTTTAACAGTATCATGATGGGTACAATAATTCTTTGTGTATTAAATTACCTATAAATTTCCCTAATCTTCTCATAAAATACTATCCCTATATATTTCTCTAGAGGGGAATGACGAGTCATGCTATTTGAAATAAATATTTAAAAAATTAGGTGCAAAAACCCATATGGACTAGAAAACTTTAGATCTCCTACACTATCTTCATCTCTTGAATATCCTAAGACACCTTTATTTTTATGGTATTATATTAAATCAAATACTTTAAAATATGGTTTCCAAGAATAATGTTATTTTTCACCATGAGATGAGTTTTCTCCCAATTTAGCACAGAGTAGGTCACCTCGCACCATTCAATTACCAAGACTAGGTAATTCAATCATAAATAAAATGAATTAATTAACTCCAAAAAAATCCATTCAAACATCAAGGAACTCCACCATTATCCCATGAAAGATATTATTCATAAACCATTTATTGGTGGTGGGTGAATTACACAATCCAAATGTTATGTTTTGGAAGTAAACATTTTTATATAGACATGTAAATATAATCTTATCTTGCCCATAATTTACTATAAAAAATTGTTAATACTGGGAATAGCCATATGGGAAATAATAATAATAATTCTTGGAAAACCTCCCCAATATCTATTTAATGAATGGAAGGGGAAATGATCCATACTTATCACATTATTAAGATTCTTGTAATCAACACAGAATCTTTATCTTGTTACTATTCTAATGGATATAATATAATAATATGTATTCACTATAGTCACACCTCAATTATTTAGGACCATAAGGAAAATTCCCACCCATTTTTTGTCTGAAATAGGGTAGATAATTCCATCATCTAGCAACATTAACATTTCTTTCTTCAATACCACCATCGTACGACGATTTGGTATCTATTGGGGTTGTTGTGTCAGCTTTTGGATTTATTCAAATCTTCCTTTATGAGTGAAAATTTAGGGTTTGATTCCTTTAAAATATTTAATTCTCATAGAAATTATATTTTTCCATTTATTTATCAGTTAAATCATCAATTTCTTATATTATTTTTAGAGGGATTCATTTATAATTACTAGAAATGTCTCACCTTATCCGAATAATAAGTACCAAATATTAATAGGGAGTTACTTTAGTTATAACTTTGCTTAAATCACAATAAAGGGAGTTAATTTTTGAAAATTATACCTAAAAAGTTTCTAAATAATGTATAAAACTTCCTCTCTATCCAGATCTCTCTTAGAGTCTGCCATTTTCTCAAATTATTTTTCAGTAGAAACTTCTTTCTCATTATATTTGGTCTCTAAGAATCTAAAACCTTGTTCAATGGTAGTAATAATATTAAAATAGTTTTGTTCATCTATATGTTTATCTATATTATTCCGATAAAACTACACATATTAATCTCCCATTCAGAAAATAAAATATACTAGGTTGGATTCAATGAGTGATTTCCCAGTAGAAAGTAAATGGTGAACATGAATGATCAAAACCTATCATTCTTCCTCCATCTCTAGAATTAAAAATTTGGGTGGAATTATTGACATTCCAACCTTCACTAAAAATTTCATGGTATGTTTGAACTTATGATTTCTTTATATCCCATTTAATTGTTTTATCTTCTTGGGTTTCATGGGTTGGTGTTCCATCATGTACTAGTTCCCTTATCTCAATCTACTATTCCACTAGTTTTTTCTCTCAATCTCAATGTTATTTTACATGTACCCATTTTTTCTTATATCTTCCATCTACACTATAAGGTGATACCCTTAAAATCTTCTTTCATGACCTTCATATTCCCCATTAATACTTAATCTGGTCCCTTGTTTAACTTTTTAGAAACTTTTACCAATTGTGTATTAATATTTTATACATACCCTTCTTAATTATGCAAGTAATTTTTGTACATATTTTGGGTTTACTCAACTTTACTAAGTTATTTATTATTCTTCTAAATATATTTTTTCACCATATACTCAAAAAAGGGACAGGATTATTATAGTTGTGGTTGGAACTAATTCTCCTACAAAAACCACAGTTGTGTATTCTAAAATTTTTAGATAGTTTATCTATTTACATATTTTCTTCAAGGGAATCCAAAGTACTATGAGTATGAAAATCATTATTCCCTCCTTTATCTTTCCAATCATGATATTTGAGTAACTAGCCCCAGCCATTGTTTGAATTTTTTTATAATAATTTGAATCTAGTTATAATTTTCATTTTTTACCTCACCTATATACTTGTCGTGTACTCCTTATTAGTAGTCTTGAAAGAGATAGTGACCACACCACATATCACATATAATTTTTTGATTATTATTGGAGGGTTCTCTTTGATTATAGGTATCCAATAGTGTTTCCATTTTCTTAGAAATAGCCTCAATCTGAGTTTCCATCTTGGTTATCTCCTCCACTGATGGACAACCCTCTTGGTGAGACATCACTCTCCTTTAAATTGAATAATATTTTATTCAATATCATCTATAATGGAATGTCTTTATATGGGGTATTATGCATTATTCATCCTCTTTATGTTGAATTTAATAGATCCTGGGAGTTGTTTTTCATCCTAAACTAGACTTTTTGTATCTGTATCCCCATTTTGAGACCATGATGTGGGAATCTTTATTGTATCCCCTTAAAATGATATTATTCTTCATATGTGGATTAACATTCATTTTACAAAAAATATTATATTTCTCTTATCATCTTTACAATCTTTATCAAAGGAAAATAGTTTTCTAAGAATTTCTAGGGAGATATCTTCTAATTTTATGATAGATTCGGATGGTTGTGACTTCAACCAATCCATGGAACACCCCATAAATGAAAATGGAAAGTCAATAAGAGTAATAGTTCCATATAAGACTCTATTATTCTTACATTTGTCTCAATTATTTAGAAATTGGATATATGGTCATCGGGGTCATCATTCAACATCTCTATAGATTTTCCAATGTTTTGAGTTATCTATAGAATGTTATACCATAAGTCAAAGTTGTATTCTTATATTTTTTATTGGTAATGATTAAATAAGTCCCATCAATTGATGGTGTCCCAAAATTCATCAAATTTATCTTTCTTGGATATATATATTCGACCCAAATGATATTGGATATATCCACCATTTTTTAGCTCCCAGTTCTCTCTTCATTATTACACTCATATTATAAAAAAATACCTAAATTCTAGGTAGAATTCAAGGGTTTCATTCAAAAACCAAGATCCATAATCTCATATATGGAATTTATATCATAAAAATGAAATCTAAATCAATAAATTAAAAATTCATTGTTTTCAAAAAAGTGAATAAAAATAAATATATAAAAAAGGGAATAATACAATGATCAACTAATACTAGATTATTTGGATAGTTTTGTTGTAATGTCCCAAAAAATTGTTCAAAAAATATGATGTGTCCCCAGGAATCAACATCCCCTTGGGGATTTGAATCAGATTTTATAATTTATAAACATGGTTCCACAAAACCTAATGCTAAAAAAAATTAGTTTTAAAATTATGAATCATAAGGTCTAAAACTAGGGTACAAAGGATCCTAACCTAGTGAATTGTTCTTGATTGTTGGTTCATGAAAATGGATGGATGAATATCGGTTGAGATAAAATATTGAGGAATAGTGATAGATAAAAAAAATAAAATCGAGAAAAGATAAAAACTCATATTGATTAAAATTAAAAAAAATAATAGATATAATTGATTTATTTTAGAGTGTTTTTTTGTGTTAATTTTTTTTTGAGAAAGATGAGCACACATGCTCTTAAATTGAAAAAGTTGAAACATTACATGAGAAAAAATAGGGAATTTTACATTTTTACCTAGTAAGAAGAGGTACCATGTCATTAGGAATGGTGTTGATGTGGTTGCCCCTCTCTTCTAACACCCCTTTGCTTGCAAGTCCATCTGCAATGTGATTCACCTCCCGGAAGGTATGCGTGATTAAGTAGTTTAAGGAAGAGAGTTTATCAAGAAAATTCATCCATTTACCTGCCATATTCCAAGACAACCTTTTCTGAACCATCCTAATTGCATGCACCACTGTGGCCGAGTCGCTCTCAAACCAAATGTTGTTTCAATGCCATTGGCAAGCGATATCCACTGCACTGATGAGAGCCATAATTTCAGCTTTCAAAGCTGCCTTGTGCCCGCACAGACCATAGTTGCATTCCACCACCTCCCCGTGTTGATTCCTAAAAATTACCCCGTAGCATGAAGGTCTGGGGTTCCCTTTGGAGGCTCCATCCGTGTTGCATTTTAGTCACCCATTGAATGGGGCAGTCCAAATCACATCCATCATGCCCCTTGCTTTGGGATAGTGGCCTGCAACATTTAGTCTTCTGAGAACCATGAACTCCTTGACCGATGAATCACAGTGTTCATTAATCTGTGAGCTATCAATTTTTATTTTCATAAGGTTGCTGTGAATAGCAATGGCTTTATTAAATCTTGCATGTCGATGTAAAGAGTTATTGAGGGCCTGACAAATAGTATGAACCAGTTCAGTGCAAGACACATGCAGCAATTCAATGATCTGTTTTAATTATGTAACATTCTAGATAAATAAAGAACATAAAATTTCCATATTTATCAATATTTTGGAATTAAATATTAATTTTTAATTTAAAGGGGTTTCTATGTTCGATGACGTACCTGATACACAACAATGGGTTTCTTTGAAATCTTACATTGCAGACTAATAATATAATATTATTATTTTAAATGTTAGTTAATGCATAGACATTGTATTGGTGGGAATAAAAAAACTAACTACAACATTATTATTCATGTATGTTAATTTTTTTTAAATTTATCCAATAAAAGTTAGAGTCTTAAATGTGAATGAATCTAATTTTAAGCATAATTTACTTTAAAAGGTTGATTTACCACCTTTCAATTGAGAACCCTCTTTAAATCAAGTTTTAGTCACTTTTATATGTCTTATTTGGAAAAATAAAATTCTTCTTTATAATGGGGACATCAAAATTTACTTTGGGTAATTATTTTGGTATTTCTCTAAATAAATTCATTTTTATGAAGAGTGAAAAATACTGTATTTTAATTATAATCTTCTTTTAAATCTAATTTATTTTATGGTTATATAATCTTTTTAATTAGTTTTAAATTGTAATTATATTATATTTTTATCATTTAATCCAATGGTGGTCATTGGAATTAATTTCACTTGGAAATTGGACATAAATAAGTGTCAATCTTTTGATATATATTGTTTATTAAACACGCGCTATTTGTTTGGACAGCGGGAATTATTTTTAAATTAATTAATGAAACATGTATGTTTTGAATTTTATAAAATAGAAATAATTTTTGAATTCATAATATCAAATATATCTTTGGCTGATTTTTTTTTTTATTTTTCAGAAAAAAAAATCATTTTTTGTTGAATAGTGAAACCCCTAAGTAGTAGTTAAAAATAGACTTTCTCATTTAAATAAAATTTTACCACTTCTATGAATTGAATTTTGAAAATACTACATACATGGTTGTTATTAGTAAGTAAAATTGTGTTCAATAAGATGAATATAATTTTTTTGAATAGTAACTTTTGACTTTTATTTACCTCGGTTAAAGGTAAATGGGGTAATTCAATGTAAAAAAATATTATAATAATACAAAATTACCATAACACTTGTCCTGACTTTATTGGATAAGTCATGGCCGACCATGGGAATCCATGGGTCGATTTTGGGACCCCATGGAACCACATAGGAGTGATAATGAACCTTTAGATTAATTAATTAAAAGTAAAGACAAAAATGACACAAACAAATATCTTTTAGTAAATTAAATTTTACATGGGGTTATATAAGTTATATTTTAGACTTTAAATATTAATTGTAAATATAATGAAATTCCTACATAATTTTATTTTTTTATAATTTTTAGACATCAAATAAATAAAATTAATTATGACACAAAAATGATATAGTATTTACCTCATTAATAATTGATTTAAATAAATAAGATTATAAATATTAAAATAACATCCCAACCCTTTCCAATTCTTATTGGATGAATTTATTTCTACCATGATTCATCTTATCATCGTCATTAATTAGTTTTGGACCTTTAGAAACCGAAAATCATTATATAAAAAAATTATATTTTCACACTTTCCTAAAGAACCCATCCCCCCCTTATAAAAAGCCCTCACTTCTGCCTCATTCCTCACACTTCTAAAGACCCTTGGATCATCCAAAACCTACCCAAATATTCTTTCAATATCCCTCTCTTCTTCCTAGAAGCATTACCTTAGGAATAAGGCAATTCAATAAGTCTTTTTGGACCAAACCAAAAGGAGTTATTCAAATTAAAGGTAACGATTACTCTTAAATTATTTTATTTTATTTTACTTCTGAACCCCCATAAAATATTTTTATTTATTTATTTTATAACAACACCAGTTTCATAAATATACTAGGTTTTTTTATAATAAGTATTCGAACTACACTTACACACACCTCCGTCTAATGAGTAAAGAACATACTGTTTCTGTGGACGACAAACTACTGCCTCCTGAAACGATGATTGTTCAAATATCTCCAACCACCTATCATGGTGGACATTATGATGGAAGTATATTTATATTTATTATATTTATATTTATATTGTTTCTAATATTTTTTATTTTTCATTTATATAATACCTTTACGGTTTCCATAGTCGGTAAATACGATAATCTCATTTGAGGAAGTGCGGACTACCACCCCCTCAAAGTGATATCACTTGTTCATGACTTATGTGAAACGTATAAAGGGTAGAGTTAATGAAATTATATATGATATTATACTGGAATTATAATATACTTATGTATCATTAAGTTTCCATCTCATTACAATACGAAATAGAAATGGAAGTAGCATTCATGTGTATGTACGACTTACCGTCTCCATGAATGGTGCATTTCATTTCTTATATCCAAATGTTATGTACTATTATAAATACATTTATATACTGGATTTATATGATATATATTATATATAAATCATGAATATCATTCTGGATATAATGATATTTTGACAACATGATCAACTTGTATTTATAAGAAGCCCATTTTTTACTCAAGTACCAAATATCGACAAAATGACCATTATTAACATAAATGATTACATAATGTTTATAACATGGTAATAATTGATTTAAAAGGAATTATAAACTTGAAAAATGTTCTTAATTAATTATAAATTAACTTTATTTTATTATTTAGGAGACTAAAGAAAGAACCGGTCAAGCCGGATATGAGGTAAGGGGTTTCTTATCTCACTTTTAATTCCTCTAGATTTCCATTATTCGCCACTTATTTATTTAATTTGGTGTATTGTGTACTTCCATTTGATATATATTATCATGAATTTATTTATATTCATGGTATTATGTGATTCAATTTGTGTTTATTAACTTTTACTCATACAACTCGTTTGATTGCAATGTGGTAAGGGGTTTTCATCTCACTTCTTATTCCCGTGAGATTCATGCTATATTTCCATTATTTACTTTTGTATGGTGTATATAATGTCCATCATTATATTCCTTGTGTAATATAAATTAATTTATGGGTAATTAAATCTTAGTTTTATGATCCTTCTTTTATATGGTGAATGCTTCATAAATTCCCAAATTGTTAAGGTAACCTTTCGCCCTCCTCTTTTTTAAAGTCTTCTTTTTGTTATATCTTTTAATATACATCTTATAATGTTGGGATATGTTATTATATATCCTTAATGATGTAAATTTTATGCAAATGTGATGATATACCCTTTTCTATCTCGTCAAATTATATTTCTTAATTTTAAAGTGACACCGTTAGGCTGTAGAATTTTTGTAAGGGAACTTCTTAACCCAATTTCAATTCTTTGGGTTAAACTTATAATTCTTGATTATGTCGTGTTATAAATATGTTTGAAATACCTCTGATTACTTCCCACTTAATATCCACTTATATTGAGTGTATTATTATTTTTCACATATAATTATGTAATTGATTTACTCTTAATCTAAGGATACCATCTTTATAAGGGATTTCGTCTCAATTTACATTCCCTTAAGACATCATTGTTGTTATGAAAAAAATCAATTTTATATGGTGTATATACTACCCTTTGGAATATTATATCATGAATATCCTTATTCTCATGTTATTATAAGTTTTTTTATACTAATCTTAAATTATGTTTAGTCAAGTGTTTCTCAAGTGTTACGAGACTCTTTAACTAAAACATCATTTTAAATATTTAAAGAATTATTATTCTAAATATATATCATTAATGTTCATGTTTTCAAAATGGTTTTTAGTATTTATATATATGGAAATTAATGTTTTGAAACATTAATTCCTTTAAATTCTTCAAAGTGGAATGGAACATTTTGATTCAAAAATATCTTTATTAAATGTTTTAAATGGTTTTTAAAATGGTTTGATTAAGAATTGATTATGTCAACATCTTGAGATGATATACTGTAATTGAAATGTGGAAATGTTATTAGTGAAATGTTTATATTTACAATATATTATGTGTTATGATTTTATAATGGAACTTGGACATTTGATAGGTGGTTATGTGAAAAACCAAATGACGGGTGGTGTTGTGATAAACTAGGACGGGTGGTTATGTTATAACCTCTAATGCATTTGGTATAGAAGTCGTCCGTATAGCTATTCCATTTACTGATATGTGTGGAAATTGACCATATGGTTATTCCATTTAAGCATGTTTATGTCCCAAATTACCTTTATATGATATATGTTCTTTATATGGGTTTTATGGTACTCTTTTGGTTACAAAAGGGTAAGTAATGATCTTTTATTCAGTGAAGAGTATTTACTACTTCATAAAGGTGAAAAGTATTAATTATGATAAAGTATTCATGGTTTACTTGTGGTTTTAAAAAAACTAATAGTTTTCCTTCTTTCTGTATCCCTTACTGAGCGTTTTATGCTCGTTCAAAGTTTTTGAAAAAAAATTCACCGGATATAAAGTGGAATAGGGTCAAGGATGGGATCAAGGAAAATCCATGCTGTCTAAAACATGGAACAAGACATGACACTTTTTTTTAAGAATTTTAATTTTGTGAAAAATGTGGGAACTGAGTATAAGTGTCTACTTTTTAACTTTTTGGATTTACTATAACAGTTATGACCTAATTATCAAAAACTCTAAACCTTAAAAGATCCTCGATGTGAATTATTCATTGAATTCCAAATTATGTAATGTTTTAAGGATGGGTCCTTACAGTTGGTATCAGAAGTTGGTTTAAATAACTTTAGAGGTTAGGGAGTAATTTAAGCCTGAGTGACATAGCCATAATGGTTATCATATCAGAAATATTCATAGTTATTTTAGAGGTGATAAATGGTTATTACATTTGGTGGTGCAAAATGAAATGTATTAGAAAACCTTTAAGGATAAATTAGGTTATGTTTATATTTGAGTAATTTGTTTATTTTTTTCTGTAATGTAATGAAATTGTATTGTTTTTGAAAAAGGACAACAAGCCAACTATGTGTTAACCCATTGCATCAGACAAAGATGCATGAATTGAACCCACAAGCAAAGTGATATAGAGTTTTATCGCCTACCACTGGCCTACTTGAAGTCCCTAGTTAGTATGAAAAATTATTTTTTTAGTTAAATGATTTTATGGATCATTAATTGTTTGACCTTATTTTATCAAATTTATATCCTTAGTATAGGAACATGATATGGTGATTAAGCAATAAAAGTTATTTTGGAAGATGTTCTCTATTTTGGGAACACTATACAATTAAGGAAAAGAGAATACTATGGGATCTCATTTGTGGAGTAAAGGTTGAAATTTTATTTTGTAAGAATCTACTTTTTTATTATGAAAATATGGTGATTTTGTTTATTTATAGAAATGATTAATCTATTATAGAGAATATGTGATTAGGTTAATTACACTTCAGTATAAGAATTTAAAAGAAGATGATGTTTTTGGAGATAAATGTTAGGATTTACTATGGAAGACTATGTGATATAAATTCTTCTGAGTTTTGTGTTTCAATTTTTGTTTTGATTGTTTTGATTAATTTTAAGGATAATTTTATATTTAATGGTCTTTATTTAACTTTGGGTACTTTTATTAGATTTTGGAGATTAAGAGTAGTATTTCTTTTTATAATGGATTACCCTTTTAGGGATTATCTGATCTCATACTAACCAATTTTGGTTTTGGTTAAAATGTAAATATAGAGGAAATATATGGGTAATGTTTTTTGGATAATTTTATTCTCTATAAATTTATTTTTTCACTTTTTATGTGTACAAGTCAAATTGAATACTGATCGTTTTGAAAAAAGAAGATTTTGTGGTAGAAAATTTAGTAAAGGATGAATGTCTACATGAAAAGTAAGTATGTGTCTTTATGTTCATAGTCAGACTCATAAATAAATTCCTCAACTTTATAAAAAATAATATAAAACCAAAAACATTTTCCATTTAGTTTTCCTATTGGAAAACCAATGAATGTTTAAACCATCACAAATTAGTTGTTTTCTTGTTTTTAACTTTCTTCTAATCATGTTTTCAATCACTCTGCATCAGAATTTAAACTTATTTTCTCTTCCATATCCATGTTTTCATGGAATCCATGTATGAGTTATCTAAGGTGACCTTTTTACATTTATTTCTTTCTTTAAAAGTGATAGTTTTATTTACTCTTTTTCTGATGTGGGACTTTCAATGATGTTTCCAAGCCCAATTTTAAAATTGTGAGGACGCGATTTCAAAAGGGGGGGGAGGATGTAACATACAAGATAAATAAATAATATACAATTTTCATATTTATTAATATTTTTGAATTAAATATTTATTTTTACTTTAAAGAGGTTGTTATGTTCGATGACGTACCTGATACGCAACAACAAGTTTCTTTGAAATCATACATTGCACACTAACAATATAAGATTATTGTTTTAAATGGTAGTTAAATCGTAGCCATTGTATTGGTGGTAATGAACATAACTAACTAAAATATTATTATTCATGTTTTTTAAATGTTTTTAAATTTATCCAATAAAAGTTATAGTCTTAAAATGTGAATGAATCTAATTTTAAGCATAATTTACTTTAAAAGGATGGTTTACCACCTTTTAATGGGGAACCCTATTTAAATCATTTTTTTGTCACTTAAATATGTTAATTTGAAAAATTAAAATTCTTCTTTAGAATCTGGACATCAAAATTTACTTTGGGTAATTTTTTGGTATTTTTCTGATAAAATTCATTTTTTTAATGAAGAGTGGAAAATAATGTAATTTAATTCAAATATTCTTTTTAATAGAATTTATTTATATAGTTATATTAACTTTTTAAGTGGTTTTACAATTTAATTATATTATATTTTTACCATTTAATTCATTGGTGGTCATTGGAATTAATTTCACTTTGAAATTGGACATAAACATGTGTCAATCTTTGGATAGATATTGTTTCTTAAAAATAGGCTATTTGTTTTGACAACCTGAATTAATTTTAAATTAGTTAATGAAACTTATATGTTTTTAATTTTGTAAAATAGAAATTATTTTTTAATTAATAATATCAAATATATCTTAAGAATAATTTTTTGTATTTTTCGGAAAAAAACATCAATTTTTTAGGAATAGTGAAACCACTAAGTAGTTGTCAAAAAACATACTTTTTCATTTAGATGAAATTTTATAGCTTTTATGATTTTAATTTCAATGATCCAACATACATGGTTGTTATTAGTAAGTAAAATTTTGTTCAATAAGATGAATATAATTTTTTGCTGAATAGTATCCTTTGACTTTTATTTACCACGGTTAAAGGTAAATAGGGTAATTCAAGGTAAAAAGAATATTATAATAATACATAATTACCTTAACACTTATCCTAACCTTATTTTATCAGTCCTAGAAGACCACCGGAATCCTTGGTTCGATTTTGGGACCCCATGGATCCACTTGAGAGTGATAATGACACTTTAGATTATTTAATTTAGAGTAAAGACAAAAATGACACAAAAAAATAACTTTTAGTGATGTAATTTTTACATGGGGTTATATAAGTTATATATTCCAATATAAATATTCATTTGAAGTCTAAAAATATTTCCTATATCATATTATTTTTTATATAATTCTTAAAAATAAAATAAATAAAATTAATTACGACGCAAAAATGATGTAGTATTTACCTCATTAATAAATGATTTAAATAAATAAGATTATAAATATTGAAATAACATCCAAAACCTATCTAATTATTATGTCATGAATTTATTTAGACCATGATTCATCTTATATTCTACTTTAATTAGTTTTGGACCTTTAAAAATCGAAAATCATTATATAATAAAATAATATTTTCACACTTTCCTAAAGAACCCCTCACCCCCCTTATAAAAATCTTTCACCTATAACCCATTCATCACACTTCTAAATTCCATTTTATTTTCCAAAACCTACCCAAATAATCTCTCAAGATCCATATATTACTTATAGAAGTCTTACCTTCGGCAGAAGGAACTTTAAAAAGTCCTTATTGTTCAAACCAAAGAAAGGTACCCGAATTAAAGGTAACAATTTCTCTTAAATTATTTTCTTTTATTTTACTTCTCCAACCACCTAAAATATTTTTATTACTTTATTTAATAAAAACATAAGTATCATAAATATACTAGGTTGTTTATTTTTTAGAATTATTCTAACTACACTTACGCACACCTTTGTCTAATGGGTAAAGAACACATTGTTTCTGTGGACAACGAACTACTACCTCATGAAATGATGATTGTTCAAATATCTCTAAACGCCTCTCATGGTGGCCATTATGATGGCACAGTATTTATATATAATATATAATATATTTATATTGTTTCTATTCTTTTGTATTTTTCATTTATAGAATACCTCTATGGTTTCCATAGTGGGTAAATATGATAATCTCATTTGAGGAAGTGCGGAATACCGCCCCCTCATAGTGATATGACTAGTTCATGCCTCGTGTGGAATGTAGAAAGGGTGGAGTAAATGAAATTATATATGATATTATATTGGAATTATAATATAATTATTCATCATTTTGTTTTCATTCCATTACAATATGAAATATAAATGGAAGTAGCGTTCATGCGTACGTATGGCTTACCATCTCCATGAACGGTGTGTTTCATTTCTTATATCCAAATGTTATGTACTATTATAAATAAATGTATATAATAGATATATATGATATATATGATATATAAATCATGAATATAGTTCTGGATAGAATAAACTTTTGACCACATGAACAACTTGTAATTATAAGAAGTCCAATTTTGACTCAAGTACCAAATATCGACAAAACAGACATTATTAAATTAAATGATTACATAATGCTTATAACATGATAATAAGTAATTTAAAAGTAATTATAAACTTGAAAAAGTTTATTAATCAATTATAAATTAACATTAGTTTATTATTCAGGAGATTAAATAACAAACGGGTCAAGTCGGACACGAGGTTTGGGTTTTCTTATCTCACTTTTAATTCCGTGAGATTTCCATTGTTCGCAACTTATTTATTGCATGTGGTGTATTGTGTACTGACATTTGATATATATTATCAAGATTATATTTATATTCACGGTATTATGTGATTCAATTAGTTTTTATAAACTTTTTTTTCATACGACTCGTTTGATTACAATGTGGTAAGGTGTTTTCATCTCACTTCTTATTCCTGTGAGATTCATGCAATATTGTCACTATTTCCTTTTTTGTGGTGTATTTAAAGACCATAATTTTATTAATTTTGTAATATAAATTAATTTATGGGTTATTTAATCTTTATTTTATGATCCTTATTTCATATGGTGAATGTTTCATAAGTTACCAAATCATTAAGGGAACTATTCACCCTCCTCTTTTTTAAAGACTTCTTTTTGTTAGGTCTTTTAATTTACATCTGAAAATGATGGGATATGTTTTTACATATCCTTAATGAGATAAATTTTATTTCCAAGTGATGATATAACCTTTTCCCTCTCATCAAATTGTTTTTCTAAATTTTAAAGTGATGTCGTTAGGCTGTCGAATTTCTCTAAGGGAACTTCTTAACCCAATTTCAATTCTTTGGGTAAAACTTATACTTCAAAATTAAGTCATGTTATAAATATGTGTGAATGAACTCTGATTTTTTCACACTTAATATTCAATTATATTGAGTGTATTATTATTTTTCACACATAATTATGTAATTTATTTATCCTTAATCTAAGGATACCGTCTTTATAAGGTATTTTATCTCAATTTACATTCCCTTGGGACTTCATTTTTGTTATGCACAAATTCACTTTTATATGGTGTATATTCTGCCCTTTGTAATATTATATCATGAATATCCTTATTCTCATGATATTATAAGTTTTTTTTTATATTGTTCTTCAATTAAGTTTAGTCAAGGGTTTATTAAGTGTTACGAGACTCTTTAACTAAAACATCATTTTAAAGGATTTAAAGAATTATTCTTCTAAATATATATCATTAATGTACATGTTTTCAAAATGTTTTTTAGTAGTTATTTATATGTACATTAATGTTTTAAAACTTTAATTCTTTTAATAGCTTCGAAGTGGTATGTGACACTTTGATTCGAAAATATCTTTATTAAATGGTTTAAATGGTTTTGAAAATTGTTTGATTAAGCATTGATTATGTCAATATCTTGAAATGATATATTGTAATAGAAGTGTTGAAATGTTATTAGTGAAATGTTTATATTTACAATATTTTATGTGTTATGATTTTATAATGGTACTTGGACATTTGATTGGTGGTTATGTGAAAAACTAAATGACGGGTGGTGTCGTGATAAACTATGAAGGGTGGTTACATTATAACTTCAAATGCACTCGGTATGGAAGTCAGTCGTACGGGTATTCCATTTAGTGATATGTGTGGAAGTCAACCGTATGGTTATTCCATTTAATTATGATTTTGTCCCAGGTTACCTTTATATGTTATGTGTTCTTTATATTGTTTTTATGGTAATCTTTTGGTTACAAAAGGGTAAGCAATAATCTTTTATTCCGTGATGAGTATTTATTACTTCATAAAGGTGAAAAGTATTACTTATGATAAAGTATTCATGGTTTACTTTTCGTTTTAAGAAAACTAAAAGTTTCCATTCTTTGTGTATCCCTTATTGTGCTTTTTATGCTCATCCCAAGTATTTGAAATGTTTTTCATATGAAATAAATTGGAATAGGGTCAATTATGGGATCAAGGAAAAGGCATGCTATCTAAAACATGGAACTTGACATGACTCTTTTTTCATGAATTTTTATTTTGTGATAAATATTGGAACTGAGTAGAAGTGTCTACTTTGTAACTTTTGGGATGTAATTTAACAGTTATGACCTAGTTCTCTAAAACTCTAAACCTAAAAAGATCCTCAATGTGAATTGTTCATTTAATTAAAGATTATGTAATGTTTTAAGGACGAGTCCTTACAAATTAATTTTTAGAATACTATAAGAAACTAATTCACTTGTTTGATCAAAGTTATAACTTCCATGTTCCTCTTGACTACTCTCACGAAGCTAACCTAATAAAAACAAAAAAACATTAAATTAAATCTAAAAATAAAAAGGGATAAATAAATTTTTCTCTCACTCCCTCATTCCCCTCTATCACATTGGTGTTAGTCCTCTTATTGTAATCACATTCTACTAAAATAAGGGATTATATTGAATTATTCTCAATGTCACATTAATCTCAAATAATTACTACACAACCCATATTAATAGTTTAGGTTAATTTACTATCCTATTACACCTGATCCACTATCACAAATAATACTACATGATCGTGATGGAATGTTTTTTCCATCATAAATAAAATAGTAAACATACATAACGGAAGACACATACTCAGATGAAGGGAAATAATGTCAATAATAGAACAAATTGAATGAAAATTCATTTCCATACACACTTAAATCTATATCCAAAATTATGAATAAAAATATTAATTTCTTAATGGGATGTCAGAGTCACCTCTTGAAAGTCCTCTCTCTTGATGCCTTCATCTTCTAGTCACCCTTTTCCCTCAATGAGTTTCAAATTCTAGATTACCCGAAAGTGTGACCACATATAGAATAAATAAGTTATTAAACACCATTAAATAAAAAATTATATTATTTAATGGAGAAATAGAAGTCAAATTCTCCAGGGAGTGTTCAATGTATTCACGATGAAACTGAAACCATATGGAATAAATGAAAAATATATACTTTTTAAATTTTGATTATCCTGGAAATCATGGAACATTCCTTTTGATATTTTAAACCATGGTTTGTACAACCTCAAATCCCTTTGAATATGTCAGAATTTTAGAGAGGTGTTTCAGTGTGAAGGTCAGTAACTCGAAGTCTATAGATCTACCATTTTATGGCCCTCTAAGTCATGGTGGATCCAATGTGGTGTGTATTGTCCCTCCTATAAAAATTAATAACGAGTAATTCTTAAGTATACCCTTACTATTTATAACTAATATTATTCACCATCATTATGGCTATACACTTTTCCAAATTCCCATCCATGGAATGAATCTTATATATCACAACTGTTTAAGGGAATATATTAAATTGCAAGCTCTAAACAACTTCCTAGTGGATAAATATAAAACTGAACATAAAATATATCGATAAGACTTCAAAAATATTATGTATAATAGTTTAAAGTGTGCATCATCATATAATCCTTTTCAAGGAAGTATTATATATTTTTTTTGTTTTTGTGTGAGAATTATTTTTTGTTTAGGTTTTAGGATTTTTGGTACTAAGTATCTAGAAGATACACTAGGAGAAAATAATTTGGTGAGGATACACCTTCACCATAGAGGCCTAGTATTAGTTCAATGGAATTTATATTAATATTGGAAGTTCATATGATGTAAATAAAATGAATTGTTCTGATAAAACAATGACATGTAGCTGGGTAGAAGTTACCTTAGTAGAATCCAGAAAGAAGTGCAGCATAGTGACCAAGTGTGTAAATATATTAGAGGGGATATCTATCATGTAAACAAAAATTGAAATTACATGTTATATAAGAATTATTGATATTGACATAAGGGAAGTTCAAGACATGCCACAAGTTTAGATAATGTGGTCAATATGAATAATTTACAACAACACAAGGGTCAAAAATGTTAATATCTAAGAGTCCTTAATTATGGTTTAGTGGCGAAGTAAATATTGTGTATGAGTCATGTGGATGAAATTAATGGAAATGTAAAATATTTAGTTTTAGTTAGAAATAAAATTATATTTTTTTATCAACAATAAAAAAATGAAGGCTAACAAAAAGTTCCCTATGAAATTCAAAACCAATTAATTTGATTGGCTTGTTGGTCCCTACAATGAATAGTGGTGTGAATCCACCTTTGTGTTTATGTTGTCATAGAGAATAAATGTAGTGGGAAGAATAATGCTTCAGATTACCTATAGATGAATGTGGGAGTTCACAATCCAGAAGTATAAAATATCAAAATGAGAATAATTGGAAGATATATTTACGATCAGGACAACATCTCACTACTAATGGGACATCATAGTGGTGGAACTTACAACATGTGTTTTTATTAGAGTCATTGGTAGAGTAACATCCACTAATATGATTAGGATAATATAATATTTTTTATCAGTTAAACATAGATTAATTTTGTTCATTAAATGAAATAAAGTTTTTCTCCTATTGATGTGGGGAAAAGGTTTGAACCATGTCATCTTGGTATCAAATCATGGTGGTATTACATCTGGTGAGTGGTTTTTCAAGGACTCAAAAGAATTTCAATTGAAAAATAGTGATGTTATTAAGGTATTTTGGTAATATTGAATTTCCTCCCTGATGGGTTAGTCCATTTGAATGTACCATTATTGAGGAGACACTTAGAGTTTGGTTAAAATATTGTTGTGTTTATATAGTTAGACTAGTTAACTAAGTTTCTATATGGAAGTTAACTTGGACGATAGAAGTGGTACTAGGGTGTTCTGTGTATATTAAAAATTAATTCATGATGGTTGTGTCTAGAGGTATTTTAATTTATCATTATGGGATTCAAAATTTATTTATAGGATGCTTAAGAATTCTAAATGACCGCTCGTGATCCCAAACGGTTTTTTATTTTATTGAGAGAATTTTTTTTCAAGAGGATCGCATTGAAATGGGTTAAGCCTAATTTGATTTTTCAATGGGAGGTTTTTAATTTTAGAGAATATTATTTTGATACTCTTATAGAGTTTTTATGATCTAATTGATAGTGGTTTAGCTAGATGTGAGGTGTTATGAAGAACTATAAGGTCGTGATAATTAGCACATAGGTATTTTTCTATAAGGAGTAGTTAGGATATTTGGTGCATGGCCTAGAATGGTGGTCAATGGAAATCAGTTTGGAGTTGAGGTATTTATCATTTTGACCAAAATATCCACTATGGAAGGTTAATTTAAAATGCTTTAAAATCTAAAAGTTATGAGTGGTGGTTTCTATGATTCTTAGTGTTTTCTAATGAACTTGAATCTGGATAACTATCTCAAGATTTATCATTAATAAAAATTTATAATATATCAATATTTTTTGTTCCAAAAGACTTGAGATCATTGGTGAAGTGGTGATTTCTTTTTGAAAAGGAACAGAAGTAGGAAGTGGAATATTCCATGATCATTAAAAGATAGCTTGTTAGATCTCCTAGAGAAATGGAAGATGATATTTTAACAAAATGGTATTCATGTGGTGGGAATCATGGTTATGATTTAATATGGAAAATAGAAGGAATTATATTTGTTAGAAGAAGTAAACTACCATATGATGGATTCTGTGGCATGGTTTCCACGAGAACACATAAGTGAGAGGATGTAGGGTGAAAATACTTGGTCACTACAAGTAACTTGGTATAAAGAGTCTTTAAAAAAGTGAGTGGTTCTCTTTCTATGAAAAGAGGATACACTTTACAAATCTTATCCTCGCTAATTACTGATATTTTTCTCTTATATCCATTGAATATTATACCTTCATCCGAAAATAAACACAATAGTTAAAATACTGTAACTCAAAGAATAAAATTTATTATTTTTAGGATATTCAACATGAAGATCCATGGTGGAAGGAAGTGGACTAGATGATGGTCTATGTAATGAGAAACTTAGGAAGCAAAAACGAGTTATGAAGATTTGATGGAGGTGTTTTCCAATATTCATGAAGATAGGAAACTTGAAAAAAAAACATTTTGTGTCATGGAGTGGATGTTCAAACCTCATTGAGAAGTCTATAAATCATTTTTAGGATCCATGTTGAATTAATTACATAAAAATTTTACATGATTTCTTCATTTGGTGGCAAGTTCTAGAAATGGCAATATTTGATGTTAAGTTCCAGTGTATATATGGATTATACTGACGGTCAAGGATGTTTAATTTCTATTTGGGGTAGTAATTTCTAGATGTACTTTATATCCAATAGTAGGATGTGATTTTTTTCACTCATCTGCAAAGTCATGGGAAATCTATTATAACCATGATAGTAGAAAAAGTTGGGCATCCCCAGTTCTAGGTGTATTCTCTTTAGAAAGGGAGGTTATGCTACTTTGGTGGTTTCCATGGTCAATGGAAATGATTATGAGATGGTATTCATAAAATTGAAAGATTATATAGTAAAGTAAAAGGATCATAAATGTATTAGGACTGAAGCTAAAATATAGTGGGAGAAAAGGACATCACATGCCTTAGTAGCACTGGTCAAGGATTTAGTGGGAATTCATAATTCCAATGATATACAGCTTTTGATACTTAATAGTTATTGATATAATATATTTTAAATTTAATAATAGGAGTTCAATTTACTTAATATCTCTTATGTTATAAAATATATGTGAAATATAGTTTTGTAAGTAGACTATAATGGTAGGAGTAAGTCCATAGACATGGTGCACAATTCATTGTATTAATGGAACTTCAGTGAATTTATAATGGTACTAAAGCCTATTTTCTTTGGAGGGAAATTACATAGAGTCACTTAGAAGGTTTATTAATTATGAAACAAAAGACCATAGTAAAAAATGGAGGGGTATCTCATCAATGTACACCTGTATGGTTTAAATAATCCCAATAGAGGACTATACAATCACTACAAAGGGTAAATAGAATTTTGGGGGTTTAAAATTTTTTGAAAGGCATAAGAATAGTTTTTAAGTGGTATATTGTTGGGAATAATCTATGAAAAAAATTCTAAATTGGTATATTTTTGTGTTTTGTCATAAGAAACGTTTTTAGGTAAGTTTTATGATTTCAAGAAGTTAATCCTTCAGAAAATACATTGGGGGAAATCAAATTGAGATAATATAAATTCACTATGGTGGTCCAGATTCAGTTCAATATAATTATTCTACGGAGTTCCAATTCATCAGATGTGACTAAAAAAATTCTCAGAAGAAGTAGTGGCTTATAGCTAGGTAGAAGTTAGCTAGGTGAAAGCAAGAAAGAAACACAATAGGGTATCCGTATGTAGGAATGTAGAAGGGGGGATGTCTGACAACTTCACCATGAGTTGGTGTAAATTTTTCACAAGAATTAGTAATTAGAACCAAAGGGAAGTTTCACGTGCTGCACAAGTTCCATAGGATGTATTGAATGCATAGAATTAAAGGAAACATGGGGATTACTAATGAAAATACATGAGATTCATTCCTCACAGTTTAGTGAAAAAATAAAATGATTCATAAGAGTCTTATAGATTAATATAAAAGTAATATACATTGTTCACCAGGATTATGTGGTCCAAGAAGATTTTTTTTGTAGGAAATTAGATGTTATTGAGGTCTTCGGTGGAAGAAGATAGATCTTCTAATGGGATCACATCTCACCACTTGGTGGTCATTATAGTGGCTGAACATATGATATGAGTTTTTCACTAGAGGAATCATTAGGATAAGATATTTTATTCTAGGTAGGATACTAGAAGATAGGTTATCCTTGTAACATATATGAATTACATTAAATTAATCAAATAAAGTGTGGCTACACTCTAATAGATGCAAGACTAAGGTATCAACCTTATAATCATTGTATTGTGTCTTTTGAATTGTGTAACTCATATGTTTCTTTTTTTCTTGTTTTCTTATCTTGAAACGAAGGCCATGAGGTGATCGGAATAAAGGGAGTTAGAATAAATGTAGTGGATGGGATACATGTACTTCAAAGTTTTAAATACAAAATCACGGGGTTTGTATCAATTAGAAGACATAACATCTAGTGTTCAATATTCTTCATAGATCCCAATACCTCCCACATGTAATCAATCCCATTTTGTGGCCAAGTGAAAAAAACTTATGTAGTAATGAAATATTATGTATGCATAGTATTTCTTGGACAAACCATTCATATCTCAAGGAACCATCTTCTAAAAATTTATAAATTTTTACTTCCTAGATTCTTATGTATCATTTATAAAACCTTATATATCAATTTCATTTGAATATTTTAGGTTGTCATCCAAATTCTTCTAAAATCATTAAAATGTTTCCCAAACATCTTTATTTACAAAATAAATCACTTTCCTACCATAAATATTCAATGAAATAAAAATAATTAATAATTAATAATTAATAATTGAAATAAATGATAAAATATCATTTCCAATTAAAGTCATAATTTTCCTCGGAATATGTATTGGGCGGTTCATACTTTGTTTCTTAGGGTTTTGGAATTTTATATGTACATGGTGAGTTTATCTAACTATGAAATTTTTTGATGAATTGTGAAAATTGATAATTGATTATTTATAACTAAATAAATATTAAATTTGATAACCTATGATCTTATAAATGACTATGATGATTGAGGATGGATAGATTAAAAATTGTTAAGGGTTTAACTCCATTCAATGAGGTAGTTAGTCCTTAATTTTACTTTTATTATATGAAATTACCTATATAATGAGATTTAAAAATGGTAGAATGTGAGTGAAATTGAATAGAGTGAGTGATGGTGTAAATTTTTTAATAACGAGAAAATAAGTGTGGAATATGTGGGTTATTTTAATGATCCTATACACATACCCTTGTAAGATGAGATGTTTTTTTATTCTGGCTAACTGATGGGATTAAAATAAATTAAAATGGGATAAGGGGAGGGTGGTCAACATTAATATTTGACTCTATTAACTTATGGTGGTCATAAATAATGGTTCAGGACATTCCATTAAGAGTTATTTTTTAAGGGTGAGTCAAGTAATTTTTTTATTAAGAAACCTTATGAGCTTTGGGTTATCCAAGAGAGGTAACATTTATCATTGAACTATAAATATTATTGTATTCCAAATATAACCTTGAAAATTTACACAAAGATTAAACTATTTAATATCTCCCCCAAGGATGATAAATTCACCTTGGATATCAATCGATAGTGAGATTAAATAATGATTCACAAAGGATAAGTCTCCATGTGTAAGGTGAATTGTAAGATAAATAGGGATTAATTCTTTTGACTTAGTGTCCCACGTATGATCAAAAGTAACGATCTAAGAAGGATGGGATATCAGGTTGATTTCTAGATGATAGGTTTATTTTGTAACATTAGACATTCATGAATATTAAATAATTGGCTAAGGTTTTTTATAAATAAAGTGGTCCTTGATGAATTTCATGGTTAGAACCTTGGATAACAAAACCCCAAAAATAGTATTGAATTATGTGACATTTGTGATGAGCTTGGAAATAGTAGCTGAGTGAGAAATTGATGATATTTTAGGATGAATTCCACTCAAGGTGTGATGAGTAATTATCTGAGAGATAGTATCTAGTAGGGCATCACCCCTTGTAGTACCTAGTGTATTTTTTTAGGACACTAATAGGTGGGGTATGTAAGTATACCCGAATTTTACTAAGTTTTAGTTTTCATTATTTTATTATCCCTTATTACAAATTGAACCTATATCCTAGTTAATCAATATTATTATAATTATGCACTTCTGAACATTATCATTGTTTTTAATGTTGAGTTAACAAGAATAATCCCATAAATATTTAAATGGTTACTCAATATGATAGCCTAATCTATACCAAATTTAATTTAAAATATATGACCTAGAATATTCACTAAAATAATGGAGAGTGAATACAATAGAATGAAGTATGTTTTTATCCAAGAATTATAAAAGTAGAATACATAATATTACACTAGTGAGGTGTGAGATAAGGGTGGTGTTCTTTCATGAGCCCCATAACTATGACTACCTCCCTATAGTTCTTTATCCTTCTTCTTAATGATAAAATTCTTTATATTGGCACCACAAATTCTTTAAATTTTATCTTTTAATCTTTGATTTAACCTAATATTTATCATATAACAAGGTGTAAAAACATGAAGAATAATATATACTTCTAAGAGACTCCAATTATTTGAATGTATTCACAATTATAATGTGAACATAAACCTCTTCTTAAGATATTTGGGATTATCTATTCATTCATGAGAACAATAACACATGAACATAACCTCATTCCTCATCACAAAGGGTCTCGACAATCTGATCTCAAAATGTTTCAACATACTCTATCCCTTCACAAATTAATCTATTTCTTCTTATTTGATACTAAGAAGACAAAAAATTGTATATATCTCCAAATTTTATTTATTTTCATCTTACTTTTGTATTCATAAAATATGTATCGTAATATGAGTTGAGACTCTCTCCTCCCTTTTTAAATCATAGTAGAAACAAAAAAAATTAAAGTCACACATGAATTCTATTCCTTCTCCTAATATTTATATTTACTATGAAGTGTGAATATTTTTCTTTAAGTATCCACAAATCCTAGTGATTCATAACTCTTTGAAATCACACCACATAAAGCTTTGGATATTCATAATATTAAAACATAAGATTTTACATTTATGCACCAAAAGTCTCATACATTTCAATCATTATGAAATTTGAAAATATTTAAACCCTTTCTTTAATATCTATTGCTCTAAAAACAATTATGAACTCGAATTTTGACACACAAATTTATCATGAACCTCTTCTTTAAAACATGAATTATTATTTCATGATGCATTCCTTTCTTGTATAACATTTCAATGATATTTTTTATGAAGTCTAGAATATACACTTCATCAAATATATTTTTATAGATCTTCAAAATAAACATATATCACCTAAATCTCTGTTTATTATAGAGAAATTCCCATGAACATTACTTTCAAATTCCTAAATATCTTTATCACTTCATTCATTCATCATAGCCACTCCATGCATGATATTTGTGGGATTTACCTTTTTCAAAGGGGATACATACATAATCATCCATGATTAATTTGATTAATGTATTAACCATATGAAGCATCTAGTCGATGCATCAACCGTATGAACCATGCGATCACTGGATTGATTGCATGGATAGTGGTAAACATATTGATCATGTGATTTGAATGTGTGAATATTTTCTATTATTCACAAACCACTACTTAATAACCTTCTAATTACTATATTTTCCTGATCATATTGTATTCAATCTAGCAATCCATTCATTGTTGGATTCATCAATATTATCATTTCATGGAATTGAATCATTAGAACTCTCTGGCATGAACTCAATATAGGAAAATTCAGATTCCCAAGGTAGAAGAAGATGAGAGGGATTAATAATAAAAAACATATAGTTCCATATATTAAAAATATGTATTATTCATATAAGTATGAATCCCACATAAAAACTTCATTCTTAAGGTATATCCTTAATAATCCCTCATGAACTTAAATCTCACTAGAAAATACTAAATGGGTATTAGTTCTCTCCATATTGCCTCTCGTGTTTCCCCACACATGAGATGCTATAAATCAACCACCTACCGCATACCAGCTTTCCTTCTCTACTCCTGACCTCTGCTCCATGTGTTCGGCCAAATTCATCCATTCCTCTCTATAGTCTCGACCAATATTGGAACATATTTTCTCAAACTTGGACTAGTTTCATGAGAGTTTATATGGGTGGTCTAGCTAAGGTTTGGAACAATTTCATGGAAACAGAAAAAATATGATAAATTCTTTTTTCAAATAGATATCCAATCATTCACATTTGTTGACCCTTTCCAAATAATTATAGTAAAACTAAACTGTAGAAAAAACATTATAATAGAAAAAATTAAACATCAATGAACCATTTATTTACTATAAAATTTTCAAATAATTACTATTATTCAACAATATAATTTTGAAGTATCTTAAACATTATACACACCTCGCCATAATATAATTGTAGAACTCCAAAAACACCAAACTCTTATTCCTTTTAATTACCCCAATAACATTTTATCACTTTCAACTTCTATTTTATTCAAATCCATCCAATAATACACATATTGATATAATCATTCACACCAATAATAACTGATAAAAAATAAAATCATTAAGCACAGTACCTTCACCCTTGATTGTGATTGTAACGATAATTTTTGACATTTTATGTTGATGTGATAATAAAATGATTTTATTGACATACTGTAATGCCAATCATGTAACCTAATATTTGATAGAATGATGGATATGTGTATATTGCTGATGATGCAAGGATTCCATGGAAAGATCAAGTTACCATCTAGTCTTTTGATATTTTATCCCATAGACTAGTCGTCTTTTTAACCAATTGTTTGATATACTATCTTCTTATACTTAGAATGTTTTTATCTTTTAGTTTGATTTATCATACCTTTTACTAGGTTTTTTTATCTATGATAGGTTCGATATATTAATCTCTAGAATATGAATTTTTCAACTAGTGGAATGACTTATTATTCCTTGAATTGGGAATTTTTTCAGATTAGAATTAAATATTATTCCATGGACTATGATGTTTTTTCATCCATTGGTCTAACATTTATTTTCCTGGACTAAGAAATTTTTTAGACAATGGTTCTACTAAATTTATCCATGTTAAGTCTCTTTACAAACTGGTATTACCAATTAATATTCCCTAGGTTATTTTTTTCAAACCTACTATTAGAAAACCATTTGTAGACATTGTGAACTATCTTAGATCAATGAGGTTCTAAAAAATGTTTGTAAATTCATCACACTTATGCCTAAAAACTATTATTCTATTTAAATATCATCCCTGGTTGAAATTGGTGTGATAAATATTATCCAAGGCTTGGTAGGTGAAATATAACTCAACATATTGATGTTCAATTTATATTAAAGATTAAATTTTATATTGTACATGTATTCACATATACATTGGTTTATTTTAGTGGCCATTTAGTAGTATATTATTGAGATTTAATCTCATAAACTATATATAACCTTGGTAGATGTGCATACCTTATGTTAACGTACTTGATAGGAAAGGGCTCTAACATAAGTAATAAATATGTGATAGATCAGTGATAATGATGAGATAGTTCTGAGGAATGGTTGAGGTATAGTAGTGGTGTCTCCTTTATATTCGTATTTATTTTTTTATATATAATTTTCATGATAATCCCCCTGGGATATCTCTTTTGTGATACATAACTCATATGTCAAATCTTGGGTTTCATTTATAATTTCATAGTGTATGGGGTTTTTTATAGTTTGGTAGTTTATTTAATTCCATTTTTTGAACTCTAATGTTATACCTATTGTCAATATTTATGTGATTTATATATTATTTATTATGGAAATACTGATGGTATAAACTCTATGAATTATATTCCACTCTCAATACTAGTCATAAACATCTAGTGTATAGGGAAGCGAACTTATGGTATATAGCACATCATATCAATTCACATGGGCTGGTTCCTTTCTAGGAAAATTATATAAGTAGAAATTTCTATTTTTTTATTTAGGAGGAAAATAATCTTTAATTACACTAGCAGTTTGTTTACATTGCATAGTTTCCAGATAGTTGATGAAACCTAAACTTTTTAATCATGATCCTAATATTGGTAATCGTTATGTGTCCAAGGAAACATGGGATTTTTTATGTAGGTATATTAGGATAGAGTGTATTTTATCAATTATAAAGGTGGTGTAACAGTAGTAGTTTTTTACTATTAGATAGGGAAATCTAGTGTGTGTGAATTTGTGGTTCGATTCACTAACTTATTACATTACACTTATAATTTCCCTGTCAATTAATAGATAAGGATATTACATTCTAAGATATACTTATTCCTTAATATAGAATTTATGGTTATCCATTTCACCATAAATAATTTTACATATGTGATGATAAATGAAGAGGTGATTAAGAATAACTTTTCTCAAACATATGTGATTGTATCAAAGATTCATCATATTATTGTAAAAAGTGGGAGTGTAGAGATTAGTTCTTTTTTATGAAATTTTAACTTGTGATGTGTTCATACAATCCAAAAATAATCCTTATAGAGTTTTTTTATATATGAAAATTCTCAACATCCAAATAAATATTTTGACATGGTCTGTTTTCATTATGGTGGTAATTGGAATTGATAGTTCTTATATCTATTAGATATAAATATTGCTAGTATTATATTGGTAGATTAATAGTTGATAAACCTCATCAGTTTCATGTACCATTATAATAATAGTTTTTTCATAACCTTATCTGTATTATTTGAAATGATAATGGGTTGAACCACCTGTGTAGGTTGGTGAAAGGTAAATAAAACTAAGATATTTTACTCACCCAAAGGGACCTCGAGGAGAGTGGGGATAAGGTTGAAGTAGAAATTAGGGTAGATTAGGAGGAATATTTGGATGAAAAAAATTTCATTCAATATAATTACATACCCCATAGAAATCATGGGAAATTAAGGGTATTTTATATTTTATTCTACATTATATTTTTTATTAATATATATTGATACATCTAAATCCTTTTTTAAGTGATTATTTCATGGATTTGAACTCAAGGTTTAGAATATTAATAGGACACTATTTTTATATACCCCTATAAGAGGATAGGCTAGGTTTTGAAAAATATTATAGTGAATATGAGCAGATGGTGGGGAGATAACAATAAACTTGGGGGTTATTATTTTTATAGATTCATCCATATGATGTTATCGATTGAATTAATTTATTATACTTTATGATATCCATATATATTTTTATCGCTTTTGGCTTATTTTCACTAACTTAGAAAGTTATCATGTGAATTTCATTGGTGAGAAGGATTATTAGAAGGGTCATTAACATATGGATCTATTCCCATCATTATTGGTTGATTTTATATTTTTTTAGAAAGTATTCATAAAAAAATATGTTTCCAAGGGTTAAGGAAGAATTATTTAATGTTTTTGTTCAGATTTTTGTAGAATTAAATCCTCAGAATGAGATTAAATTTGGTATATAATTTCATCTGAGTATCTCTCCTATATATATGTCACATATTGAATAGTTATTATAGGGAACTCATGTTATTTTTTCCAAGTTTAGTGGAATCTTGTTGTTTTGTATCTATTTTCAACATTTGAACCATGTGATAGTGATGAATTTATATTATTTTCCAAGGATTGATTACTAATTTAAATATTTTTGGAGATGTAATTTGTTTCAAAAGGTATATTTATGGTTATAATATTAGTATATGAGAGTGAAGAAAGATAATAATATAAATTCGTCATTCTAATATCATTATGATAATTTTAATATGTTGTAATGTCCCTTGGATTTACAAATTCACTCAATATATATTTTTGGTTGATGCATTGGGTGTTTTTTTCCTAAATTGGTTAGTTTTTTTAAAGTTTTCTTTGAGGATATATTGGTATTATTTAGGTTAGTGGAAGAACATGTATAACATATGATAATGGTTTTGGGATTTCTTTTTTAGCATCATTTTCATGGTAATATATTCATGTGAAAGTTTTGGATGTGATAAGTTGGTTTTCATAGACTTATTATTTTTCAACTAGTTATATTTGTGTTCCTATTGAAGATAAAGGTATTTTTTTTCTTGGTAACATCCTAATAATCTGTTATAGGTGTTATGATCATTGTCACATGAACTATAAAAATATTGTTGATTCTTTTTCTATGAAATCATAGGGGCTAACAAAGGTCATATCTATTAAGGATCCTTAGTTTATATCACTCAATATTCCAACATAATTTATAATATTGTTTTATTTTATATTTAAAAAAAAGTGAAATGGGGGGATTTGGTGAGTGACTTTGGAATAAAATGAAGTAAGATAATTAATTATAGACAAAATTAATCGATAAAGAAATGATAACTTAAAAACCAAATGAATGATTGTGATCATTCTTATCTACCCAAAAATTAATATTGAATCACTATACCTTATGATAAAATTAATTCAATTATTATTCTCTAATTTGTTAAGCATATATCCCTTTGGAATAAAATGTAGCCACAAAGATTCAAGAAAATGAACCCTAAGTAAACTTTAGGACTTCCAATCACGGTGACCAACTTTTATTCTGATACAAATGTTAACTTATGATCTATGGATAATTAGTTTAGAACCTCCACTCTATAAAGGATAATTTATTTATTATGGGTACTATATTTTAATGTTATGATTATATGTCATGTTGATTAGACTTAAATGTTAATGTATTTCAATCACAAATCACATAACCCCAACCTCATGTCTAATAGTTTTTGTTTTAGTGATTTAAAAATTAAAAAATAATTTCATTAACCATAATTTTATAAATTAAAGGGAGTGTAGAGAACCAAAATAACTAATTAATGGGTAAATAATAGGATAAATCATAAAACAAACTACTCTCCCATGGGTGGAATTGATATGATTGAAAAAAAATTCAAGGGTAATAATATTAAAGTCTATAACCCAATTTCATATCTACTAAAAGATTCCAGCCTCACGAATAAATGAAAAATATGAAAATAGGATAAAATATTGTTTATTGAAGATAATGTTATATTATAGAAATTAATGAAAATAAACATGTTGAAGAGGAGTATATCCTTATTGAAAGTGATTATTTCAACAATAATTCATTCTTCCAAATTAAAAAATGTGTGGAAAAGAACCAATATCTTCAAAAAGGGTCATGGAATGATTAACAACAATTCCAATGTGGTCCACACATGGTGTGAGGGTAACTGAGTCATTGATAAACTTTCTTTTGTTGGCATCCCTAGTCTAAACCCTATTTTCTTACAAAATATGCAAAATATGATGCCAGATAATGTTAATCTGGTGAGGGGATTCCCTTGGTCTTCATTATTTCTAGCCACCTTTGGTCCTTTATATCCTTGGAAACTCAGGCTTGTCGTCTCTTATTTTTAACTTTATTATTCACTTAATAAATATTTACATGATTATGATGATTGTGGGAAGACATGGTTTTGAAATTTTAATAAGGGTATATGTGGAATTAAACTCCAATGTTTTTTCAATATTGATCCTCATTTTTTAACTAAGATCCCACATGAACCAACTATCATGCCAGTTGAATGGAATTATAGAAATTTATTCCTTTAACATCTAGAAAAAAAC
Source organism: Viscum album (assembly GCA_963277665.1). NCBI lineage: Eukaryota > Viridiplantae > Streptophyta > Magnoliopsida > Santalales > Viscaceae > Viscum > Viscum album. The sequence goes on along the minus strand of OY728138.1, from coordinate 1,713,441,660 downwards.
ATCCCATTACATGTAAATATAAAAACTTTACGGACTAAATGGTGAGATATTTTCCAATATGTCATATATAGTCCAAGATTGACTCATGAACTCTTTTTTCCCATCATACATGGGATCAAACTATAATTGTATACATTTAAATTTTATCCCAATTGATTTAAAATCCTTACAGAAAATTTCAAGTCAAAATTTTCAACATATAAAATATTATGATAGAAATTATAGAGAACGTAAAATGGTAAAAATATATTTGTCATGATATATTCAAATTCAAGCTCAAAATAATAATTTTCATTAAATATTTAAATAAAGATTTATACGTTGAAATTATATCAATTATTTTAAAAAATCAATAAAAACATAGTTTATAAACTCCCAAAGGTTATCCTTTTTATTATATGGAAACAATTATCCAATACTGATATATATTCATAAAAAACAATAATTTGATAATTTTTAATATTTTTTTATAATATAATATCTCATATCCTATCTATGAAAATAAATTTTAATTTTAATTTTTTCTCTCACTTTAATAAGATTTTGACTTCAAAAATAAATCCATGACCTAATCACAACTTAAATCAATTAAAAATTAAATTCACTCTTTACTCAATAGAAATTTAATCTAGAGTTATTATCATACATAGAAAATGCATGAATCTCCATAGGCTTGTGAATCTCATTTATCCAAACCACGATCCATAAAAAAAATTAAATCTTGATGATTTTTTCAAGGTGAATTTAGTTTCTTTGTTTTGGTAGGTAAAAACATTAAAAAAATTAAGGATGAAAATAGGATATTAAACTGTTAAATACAAGCGCATGAATATTAATGTGAAAATATAAGAAATATACCTCACTCAATTCCTATTATAAATGTAAAACACCACACCCCATTGAATATAATGGACCATGAGTCAAAAATGAATGAAATAATGGATTTATTCTTAATTATCCCTCTTTAATTCTTCTTAATTTTTTTATAGAATATGAGATGAAAATTTATTGTAGGGAATAAATTATAGATCATTCACATAATCACAAAATGGAATTCAATATTATCTCTATTTTATATTTTCAATTATTTAAGATAATATGATGATATAAATGAAGTGAAAAGAAAAAACTACTCATGCCCATATCTCTCTATATTGCACAGAATAGTGAAACACGCCCAATAGTGAACTACTTCTCAAATAACACACGCTAAGGGTCGTTCCCCCTCACTCAATGTGAAATACTTAGAAAAAAATATTATGAGTGAGGGAATATAGGAAAAATCCACTTGTAATGTGACTTAAATCTATAAGGAAATTCATGACGTCTAAGTGTTAAACAGGGATTGATGTAAAGTGTAGCTCTCATGTAAAAATATGGATTACAAATAAGTGGCTCAATCCTATAAAAAAATTATGAATGACAAATAAATGAAATTAAAAATTTATATCTTTAACACAAAATAAAATTTTCTCTTAATAAAGTGATGGTATTATGAATACTATGTCAAAAAAGGGTTTATATTTCCTTATAATATAATAAAAATAATTTAGGAAAATGTTTCATGGATATAGATTTTAAAAATTAATCAATCTCATAAAAATATTTAGAAAACAAATTCCAGGGAAAAAATCACATCAACAAACATTTAAAATACATTAATTTTAAAATAATGTATAATATTTTTAAATTAATTCATTTATGAATATTCATTAAATATTATCATTCTAAAAAATGGAAAACAAAAACCCCTAATCATATTGAAACTTCATCACACTTAAATGAAACTACCCATTTGAATTAAATCAAAAAAAAGCAAGTGTTGGGTAGGAATCAAAAAATAGGAATAAATATAACTTAGTTTATTTCTCATCTCTTGGATTTGAGTTAATCAACTAATTATCACCATCTTCAACCTGAAAAATAAAACAACATAATTATTAAAAATTAAGGAAAGTAGTAATTCAAAAAAATTACATATAAACATGGGTTCTCCGTTAACAGGTGATATATTTATACTTCCTCCATCCATGGTGTATTGTGGTAAATCCCAATAAAAAGTTAGTAGGGGATATTTGAAATAAACCACCAAATTTTATTTCTCCGATTGTTTTTGAGAAAACACTAAGAGTGGAGACCCATAATAAATGATTAAATTAATCTCACTATCAGAATAGGAAAAGAGAAGAAGTAAGATTTGGAGGGAGGTAAAATAAAGAATTGTTACTCATAGTTAACTTTAATTATGTCCTCCTCTAGTATATTTTTATTATGATGTGTAGGAGTCAGCTACATCGCCAAAATCTATTTAAACTCTTCCTATTCTACTTTAACCCCCACCAATTAGTTAATTTCTTTTGTAACATCTTGGAATGGTTTTAAAAGTTAAATTTATGTATAAAAATCATGAGTAATATCATTTTATAATAATATTTTATAATGATTAAAAAATAAGTAATTATAATATACATGATCCCCAAGATTTTAATTAGATTTTTTGTCAACTTGGAAAACTCATGTAACTTCATTATATGTGAATTCTGGTAATATATTGTCTGGGATGATGGTTAATTTATCATTATCAACATCACTCTCAAGGGAAATAATATGTTATGGTTCTTCAACTAATAATGAATTATATTGAATTCAATTTGATAAAATTATGAAATTAAAAATAAGAGAATCTCGTATTTAGTCCACTCCCTTTAACTATTCAAATTCATGTATTGTTTCTTCTTAAAATACCTCTAGTAGTATTTTATAATTTTACAGGAGATAAAAGTTTTTTTATTTTAGTTTCAACCAACCTGATATCTTCTTCAAAAGTATGAGGGATGATAAATTTTTGTTCCTCAACCCACTCCTAGTAGAACTATAGAATGTATTTTGAGAATCCTTTAAGATCCTTGTCTAATGCTTCTAAAACTATTTTCTTTAGGTATTAAATTAGGTACCCAATGAACTCTTTGAATACCTCTTCACCAAAGTTGGATTGGCACAACCATTAAATATTACATAAAAATAGTTTCATAGCGTCACTAATGAAAGGGGTGAAGTAAATTATGATTCTATTAACTTGTTCTATTTTTTGTAAATATTAAAATATTTAAAAATTAAAAAAAATATCTATATTAAATGATTCACTTAGATCCCTAACAATGGTTCTAATTTTATGATTGTTGTTTCATGCTCCCTCAAGATATTTATTATTTTTTATTGAGGGAAGCATAGGGTTTGACCAAGGTTGTCATTCTTGAGGATACTTAGTTTATGTCTCTCAATAATATAATTTAATTTATTAATTTTTTGTAATTTTATATTTTATCAGTAAAGTTAAATATATGATTTTTTGAGTGGTTTTTAATAAAATAGAGTAATTTAATGATTTCGAGACAAAAGTAATCGACAAAGAAATAATAGTTTAAAAACATAAAAATTATTAATTTTGATTAATTTTATATACCCCTACATTAATCATTAATCATTATAACTTATGATAAAATTCTTATAATTATGGTTCTCTAATTTTTTAAACCTAGAACCTTATATAAAGAACACAATAACAAATATTGTGAGAAATATACTCTTGGTTAACATCAGGATTTCTAATCATTGTTTCCTACTTTTATTATAGTCAAGAAATATAACTTTTTATTAATTTTAAATTACTATAGAACCTAAAATATATAAATGATAATTTATTAATTATGGGGATTATATTTCAACCATATGAATTGATCCCAAGTTGATTAGATTTTATAATTAATGTTATTCTCTAAAAAATCACACAATTTTGACCTTGTATGTGTGAATCGTTCAAGTTATATAAAAATTAAAATATAATTTATTTAACTATAATTTTATGAATTTCAATGAGTTCATGGATACAAAATAATTAGCAAATGAGTTATGAAATAGATCAACTAAAAAAATAACTACTCTTCCATGGGTGGGATTTTAATCATTGGGAGGATTCACTTAAGAAAATAATTGAAGGAGTATAACCCAATATCTTATCTAGTCATAAATTTTATAACTAATTATAAAAATAAATATGTTAAAATATAAGAATAGATAATTTTTATTGAATAGGAATTGAGATTAAAATCCTAAAATCCAAGGATCCAAAAGTAGAAGATTAGTATGAGAGCCCTCTTGGAAGAGATCTTCTCATAATCCATCCTTTTTTAAAAAAAAATATAGAGGTGTAAAATATATAATATATTCAAAAAAATCCCTCATAAATTTATTACCAACTGACCAAAAGAGTTAAAATATAATTAAATATATTTTGGTAGGGTTTTAATTTGAAATTCCAATAAAGGATCTTTTAGAATATTGCCTTTAAATTTTACTCTGCATTGAGATTCCATTTTGACTGAGTTCTCACAAAAACCATTAGTCACTATAGTTATATAGTATAATTTAATTTTGAAATTTATTCATTTTAGATCTAGAAAAATTTCATCTCATTATATGTATTAATGAAAAAAAATTGGACCCAATATTGATGTATCATCTAATCTATCCAATTTAGTCCATCTTTAATTCCTAGTACACTTTTCTCTATATCAACCAAAAATTATAAGAGTAGAACATTTTTTAATTTCCTATATGACATGAAAAAATTAACCTAAAAGAACAATGAAATATATTTCTTTAAATTTAATCTATTTGATATCTTGTGGAACACACAAACATGTGTCTAACTGAACTGTTATATATAATATCATTATAACCTTGACGTTAAATTGGAGGGTTTGAATATGACTAACTAGATTATGAAAATTAAATGGTTTTACAATTTATAAAATAAGTTCAATGGATATCTATTTATTATAAATAAAATAATATTTATTTGAAAAAAAAACTATTTTCTAATAAAAATATATTTTTCTAAAATGTGGTTCCATTGAACATTGCATACATACCTTTAAATTTGTTTTTAAACTTTTTAAAAAAATTATCTAAAAAATAAAATTTATTTTTTAAATCAATATGTAAAAATTATCTTATATTTATTTTTTAAAATTTTCTAAAAAGATTAATTTTTTGGTTGAATAGTGAAAAATACTGGTTTTTATTGAAAACAATTTTTTTATTTAAATCATTTAAAGGATCCTTTTTGATTTAATATTTTTCTAAAGAATTTTTTTTTAATTAATATTAATATAAATACAATAAGGGGTAGTAGAATCAATTTCATATTGAATTTTGACATTAAAACATTCTATAAAAGTTTCTCTTTGGAAACCCACTTTTTCATCAGGTATATTGATTTAATTTTATATTCAAATTTTCCACATATGTGAATAAAATATGGAAAAATGGATTCCTTGTTTAGAATCAGAATTATTATTACTACATAATAATATCAACATATTTTTTTGTCTTAATGAATAGAAAAACTAGTAAATATTAATTATTATGGTTAAGGTTAAAAGATGTTTATTGTGTGGTTAAAATAAAAATAAGAGGGTAAAAATGACCTAAAACCATTATAATAACTATTGTATGGCCATATTTATATCATTATCACCTTATTATTTAATTTTATGAGTTTTTAGGATACATTTCCATGAAAGTGACCTATATAATAATTTAAGTAATGAAAAAGACAAAAAGACATCATCTTCGTTTTAAATTTCAATTATGTGTTAAGATATATGAAAAAAAATCAATGAATATTGGTGGTAATTATGATATTAATAAAATTATTTACATGAGAGTAATTTATTTATAATTTTTAATAATTATATAATTAATTTAAATTCTTTCACAATACTAATACAATAATTATTTAATTAATAGAAAAGTAAAATAAATGATACTAAAAATATTAAAATTAATATATATTTAATTAAATATTGTGTTACATGAATTTTTTGATAAATATATCGTTTTATATAAGTTTGGAAAGAATATATTTTTAATTCCATCATATTATTTATATTTTTAAATTAAAATTAAATTAATAGGATAAAAATTGAAATTAACATTATTATATAATAAATAATATTTTACTAAATTATTTAAAATTTCAAAAAATACAATATTATACCAAGTTTTTCTAAAATGTATAAAAATACCAAATATGGTCCATCTATGAACACATTTTTCTTTTTTGGCAACTATATTTAACTTTAAAGATTAAAAAAACTTTGTTTTTATGGTTAAGGTTAAAATAATGTTTTTGAATGTTTCATGCACCTGTGTTAAACTTAATTTTATACACAACGAGAATTTTTATTTGATAAATTGAATATAATATTTAGTTACAGTGGTTTTAAATTATCTAACAGGGATCATTTTATTTTTAGTCTTATTGGAAAAAATACCAATTTAGAAAAACTAATTACCAATGTGAAAACTAAAATGATAAAAGTGAGTATACTTAAAGACGATAGAGTAATATATTTAAAAATATGTTTTTGGTGGTTTTGTGTGTATTTTACATATATTCCCTCCAAAACATTAAATTTTAAGGCACTAGGTGTGATAGTGAAATCCCATTATTGAATAGTTTTGTCTATTTTAAAAAAAGGCAACTCGTCCTCAATTATGAAGGGCACCTCCTCCCCTCCCTTATTCACAGATCATAAGACATTTCTATCAACCAAAACCTATAAATACCTTTACCCAAAATAGTTGTCACATTTTAGGGGTTCTTTTATTCACAAAATACCATCCCTATGGTTGTTAATAAGAGATCCATAAGATTTTTCTCTAAAAGAAGATAATAGTCTTAATAAAGCTCATTATTTTCCTTTTTTTCTTTTACAACCTTAAATTATTTATTGAAAAATACAAAAATAAAATTACAGCAGTATATCTTATATATTGAGATATTATTATGTTAATGTTATAACCTATATTCATATCCTCTTCCATCAAATGAGAAATGAAATCATCGATCGTGTGTATGGTGGACTATCACCTCGCGAATGGATGTAACATATTTTCCATAATAACCTCTCACGGTTGGATAAAATGATGGATTTAATGTATATATAATAATTATAATATAATGACACTTTTTAAATTATTTTATAATAAACACCTTCTTACTTTCCTTTCTATTTAAAATACAAAAACATTGCTAATGAGTATAGCAGACCATGAACTCATGAAGCAATGTGATTCTTTTCTTAATTATGCTTTACATGGAAGGTAATAATGATAAATTTAAACAATATATTTGAAATATATAATAAAATATTTATTATATAAAATTAATATATCACCCACTTGTTTACCCTTTCACCCATTAAAGAAATGATAATGTCACCCGTGTGTATGTATTGTCTACCGTCACCATGAGGAGATATGATCCATCCTCCAAGTTAAAATTTAAATAATGATTCAAAAATGTATATAATAAAAAATTATATTTAAAAAATTAATATCATTTTTAATATATGTAACTATATAATATTGTCAAGAAATGCAACATTCATTTTAAAACATGCATGAGAAAACATGGTAGCTAATGCCCTAAACAGTAGTAACAATGAAATATTATTAACGAACAGGTTGTAAGATATTATTAAAGAATCATATATGAAATTATAAATATTAATATGGTTATTTTATAAGTTAATAATATATTTAAAACCACTATACAATAGGTCAATGAGTGATTAACTAAATGGAAGAATTAGGAAATGGATTTTGGCTCAATTTCCTTTCATTGAGGCATATTGTATTGTTATGAACCTAATTTATTGTATACAGTGTATATACATTAAATATTAAATGTAATATCATGAATCCTTCACAATTCAAGGTATTTTAAGTTTCAATTTTAATTATTTCATTCATGTGGATTTGACCTGAAAATTACGAAGTAGTAAGGAATCTAACAACTCAATTTCACATTAGTGGGTTATATTACTTTTTTGTTGTCTTGATATTATTAGATTATGTGTGAATTACTTTTTATTATATTATGTTGTATTTAAACTTTTTTTATGTATTTCCATTTGATACACATAATTTATTCATTGATTAATTCTCACTTTAATTTATTCATTGTCTTTTTGGGGTATATATACTAATCAATGAAAAAACACTTTATTTAAAATATACTACCTTAGATAAATATTTTAATTATACCATCCTTTTTCTTTCTATGGGCGGTTTATGATTTTTTTGACCAAGTAAAGTATTAATGTTCCTTTAATGATTAGTTTTTGTAATCATTTACTCTTAAATGAAAATTTTTCTTTCCTGTGATCAATAGAAATTATATTTCTTCTATATATCCATATTATTTTTCATGTACAAGCTTAATAATTAAACTGTATATTTTTTCTATATAAGTTATTTTACTCTCAAATTTTTATTATTGACTAGGGAAATTATTGTTAATATGTATTCCTTACTCGATATGAAAATTTATTGATAAGGCATATTAAATACGAATTAAATCAATCATTCAATATATGAGGAATGTGTTGGACATGAAGTTATGGGTGGGGATTGGTTATTGATATCCCCTAGATGCATGAGTATTCTCATGAGATTAATTAGTTGGATACACTTATATAAATTGGTTTCTTCTATATACCTACCCATCAGTTAAACTATCTTGGTAGACGGTCCTGATGGTAATGGTATCAAAATGCCTAAGTTTATGATATCCAAAATTAAGAATTCATTTCACTTAGAAATAATTTATTGTTATCCATGATATTTTCACATTGATATTATCTCTAAATGTACTTCATTCTCATTTTATTGATTATAATTTATGTTTTTTCATTTATTTACCATTCAATATTCATTATTCTATATCTAATCATGATATACAAGTTATTGAATAAATGGAATGTGTGTTCATATATTTATCTTTCCATGTTTATTATTTCATATTAATTATGATTTATTTATTCCTGATAGATTTCAAAATATATAAACCTTACTAAGTATAAGAACTCACCGTTAATCAGTTTTTTTCCCAGGGATCTAGGAATTTTGCTATGAATTATATTAAAGTATATGCTAACTGGAATAATGATATTCTCATAAAATAATTATGTAGTAAATATTGTTTTCAAATTTAATATGGGAATCATGTATGTTTTCGGTTTATCATGACTACAAAACTATTCAATCCTTTGGAATGCGATGAGTTATACCATATGAAAAGGCAGTAAATTAACCACCATCTCTAGGATACTAAAATTAGGGTATTTATATATAGTATTAGACAAAGATTAGTTGAAAACAAGGTAAATGGATTTAGAAAAATATATATTAGGAAAAATAACCTTGTGATTGAAATTTAGGATAAGTATATAAAAACAACCTAATCTTTTAGGGAGGAAGATATTATATGGTTTTCTTAGATATAAACCCTTGTCTAGATACTACAACTACATGGTGTTATCTTAAAACTTTACCTATGGTAAATAACTATGAAAATGGCACATTGTGAATCGACACAATCATCATTGGGTGCATGAAAATGGTCCATAAATGCACACCTGGTTTGAAACTCCTGGGGGATATTGTTAGGATAATTCACATTTTCCTTACAAACCATTATGAAAGATTTGAAAATATAGATTTCCCTAAATAAACTCTGTTTATGATTCTTATGAGGATAGTTTTATAATTTTAGGAACCATTATAGGTAAATAAGTCTTTGAATGACTATAATTTTAATGCCAAAAATACCCCTTCATAGGCATTATATGATGGAAGCACCTTATATACATTTTTTTAATTTTAATAGATTTTTGAGGTATATGTAAACCTTATGATTAACTTGTTTTATAGTGAAAATGTTATTTTAGAAATAAATAATTTTTGTAGATACAAGTTTAAGGTACTTAATAACCTTAGGGTTAATATGATCAATGATGTGAGGAAATAATATTCAACTAAAATTATTTTATTTTGTGGTCAGAAAGGTTACCCATAAAACATTAGTGCTTAAAATATGATTTGATGATTAATTTTATTTTTAGAGTGATAATCATATTTTTGGGAACATTATAGAAATTATATTAATATAGTTTTATAAAAAGGATAACCCATCTGCTGGGTGAAAACTCATTGTATCTGGTGAGGCTGTGGGGCTAAAACCCACAATCAAAGTTCGATAATGGTTTTTCACCTACAAATAAACTACATGATGTTCTAGTAAATATGTCATTGTTTTTATGATGGAAAAATATTAATGTCAAACCAATAGTCTTACTATTTATGTTTATATACTAATGTATTATACTAACTTGTGCAAACCATTTTGGTTTTGGTAAATATTTAGAAATAGATAGAAAGGATTTTCACTCATTTATGGATCTAAATATATGTTAAATTTAAAATTTAGTACTTCAGGAAAAAAATAACTTTTTATATTTATTTCCTGAAGTAAAACATGAATTGTAAATTGATCAAATCAAAACCAAAGTATGAAAAATTGTTCTTATGAAATATAAATATATCAAGTATATTTATTTTTATTTCCATATAGTAAAAGAATTGCTAAACATTAGGGAGATGATATTGAAAAAAAAATTATCATATTTCATTCATATCATATAAACTAATGGTCATTTAACTTATCATAGATTTTTTGTTTTTTGGTTGTTAAAATTTTCTTGATTATCTACTTTATTGTGATCAATAACCTTTATCACTATCCATAATTATTTATGCTTTTCTTCAATGCCCTTATTTTCACTTCGCAGCAATGTTATTCTAAATGGAAACCTATTTATGTCTTATTCCCAATGAAATTTTTTATTTCACATAACATTTTTTAACATGATTTTTTGTTAACCCTTTTTATAATGTGTTTTTTCAATGAAGTAATTTTTAGATGGAAACCCCTTGGTTTTTTAGCACAAGTTCAAATTGTGAGGACCCAATTTATTAAAGGTGGGAATAATTTTACCCTCTGAAATTATAAAATAATAAAAGTTTTTTATAAATTTTTTTTCATGAAACATTGATCTTAAACAACCAGTAAGATATATATCTTTAAATTTAATCTCTTTGATAACTTTTGGTACATAGAAATCCAATTATAAATGAAAAATAATTTAATATCCACTTATAACCCAGCTACTAAATTTGTGGGTATGAATAAGAATAAATAAATTATGAAAAATATATATTTTACACATTTATAAAATAAGTTTAATGTATATTTATTAATTATAAATAAAAATAGAATCATTTCAAAGAAAAGAAATGTTTTCTGAAAAACAGTAATTTTTCTAAAAGGGGGTTTTCTTTCACTTAGCACACATTATTTAAAATAACATTTAAAAATTTTAAAAAATAGATTTTAAAAAGTTAATTTTAGTTTTGAAATCATCATGTAAAAATTATCTTAGATTTAATTTTTTATAATTTTCTTAAAATGTTAATGTTTTGATTAATAATGGAGAAGATTTGTTTTTATAGAAAAATATAATAATTTAAAGCTATTAAAGGTTATATTTATATTTAAATTTGTTTAAAAAGTAAAATTGGATCAATTATATCATATTAAATAATTTTGTGTTCATTGGAATCAATTTCATACTAATTTATTTATTTAAACATTCAATACTTATGAGAATTTTCTCTTTGGAAACCATTTTTTCATAACATTTATGGGTTTAATTTTATATTAATTTTTTCCACTTCAATGAATGGAACTTGGAAAAATTGATTCCATAATTTTAATTATAATAATTAATATTATAAAATAATTTCGACTTAATTCTTAGTCTTAATTAATAGTAAAAATAGTAAAAATTAATTACCATAGTTAAGGTTAAAAAAAGTTCACTGTGGAGTTAAACTAAAAAGATAAGGGTTCAAAATGACATAAATCTTGTATAATTAATAATTTTTGTCCTTATTATAAGATTTAAAATTTAGGGTCTAGTTTTATTAGTTTTTTGGGACACTTTTCCATGAAATTGACCGACATGATAATGTGAGTAATGAAGAAGAAAAAACATTCCCTTCTTGATTTTAAATTTTAATTTTGTATTCAAAAAAGACAATTATCAAGTTTTCAATGAATATTGATAGTAATTTTGAGCTTAATAAAAAAATTAAAAAATTTAAGTTATTTATAATTTCAAATAATTATATAATTATCTTAAATGCTTACACAACGTCGACGTAGAAATTATTTAATTAATAGGAATATAATTAATGATAATAAAAATATTAAAATTAATATAAATTGAATAAAATATTAATTTCCAAGAATTTTCTAGATTAATATGTCATTTTATAATGGTTTTAAAATAATAGATTCAAATTCAATCATTTTTTATATTTTTAAAGTCAAATTAAATGAATAGTGTATAAATTGACAATAATGTTATTCTATAATAAATAATAATTTATTCAAGGATTTATAATTTATAAAAAGTCATATCCTCTAAAAACTGATTATTTAATTTTAATAAATATCTATTATGGTCCATTTATGGACCAATTGTTCTTTTATAGTTACTATATTCACCCTTAAAGAGTAAAAAAACATTGTTACAACGGTTAAGGTTAAAATGATGTTTTTTCATATTACGTACACTTGTGTTAAAATTGATTTTAAAAACACAAAGTAATTTTATATAATAAATTGGATTTAAAACTTATAGCTAGTGGGTATAAAATATCTAATAATCCGCATTTTATTTTCAGGATTACTACATAAATTACCAAGTTAGAAAAACTAATTACCGTAGGGAAAACTTAAATGATAAAAGTGGGTATACTTAAATGCTAATAAATAATAATTTTAGAAAATGTGTTTTTTATATTATATATGTGGCTTGACCATATATTCTATCTACTCTATTATTTGTTAGTTTTTAAGGTACTTTGGGTGGGTGTGACGTCCCATTATGGAATAGATTTTGGGTATTCAAAATAATACCATTCCTTTAAATTATTAAAGGGAACATCCTCCCCTCACACAATCAGACATAGTAAGAAATTAGGCTTAACCAAACCCTAAAAATATATCTTCCCAAATTACTTCGAAACATTTTATATGTTCTTTTCTTCCCAAAATATTACCCTTGGTTACTTAAGAGGTGATCCAAAGAATTTTTCTCAAAGAGGGTGTAATCATCTTGACGATACTCTTTGTTTTCCTTTCTTCTTTTAAAACTTTCAATTATGTATTAACACTTGAAATATAATAAAAAGGTATCTTGAATATAATGATATGAAATAATGTTAATGAAATAACCTATATCTCTATCATTTCCTATCAAATGGTAAAATAAATAATCCATTATAGGTAAGGTGAACTACCACCATGCAAACTAATATAACCAATTTTCTATAAACACCTATCACATTTGGATAAAATATTTTATTTAATATTTATAATGATATAATTATACTTACTTAATTATAATATCACATGTAACTTCTTACATTCAATTACATTTAAAATGTGACAATGTTAACCAAGTGTACATCGGACTACCACCTCACGGAGCGATGTCGTTCATTTTTCAATTACTCATTACATGGATTGTAATAAGGATAAATTTAATTAATATATGTGATATATATTAAATTATACTGATTCTAAGAAATTAATATATCATCCACTTCCATATGATTTCACCCGTTAAAGATATTATAATTTCGTTTGTGCGTATTTATAACCTACCATCTCCACGGAGTGATGTCATCCATTCTCCATGTTCATATTTAAATAATGATTTTAAAAGAATGTATACAATGAAAAAAAATAGTTATTAAATTAATATAATTATGGAGATTATGAAACTATATAATATTGGTCAGAGTGAGTGTCTCAAGAGGGGGTAAATTGAGTACCCAATAAAAATATATATTAAAAAAAGTATTAAATAAAATACCCTAATGTGTTAAGAACAACCTAGTCATTTAAAACATAGTATTGATATAAGTTTCAATATTTTAAAATATTTATCAATTATTTATTAGGTATCAGCTTATATAATTATGAAAACTGTTTTATCTTTTGTAATCAATTCACTCAATCAAACCCTTATATAAACACCAATTAAAACTAACAATCAAAGTTTTTGTTTTATTTAAAGTTTAAAACAAATTAAATTATAAAGCTTAGAAATGAAATAAACAAAACACACTGTAGAAATGAATAAATGAGATTCTATCTCAATCCAGTACTTAATCCTCTCCCCTTTGAAATCACTTGTTATGAAGAAGATTATATAATAATAATCAATGATCCACAACCTAGACCTGGTGTACAATAGAAAACTTTTTTAGGCCTCACAAGGATCTCTTCCATAATACCTATGGGAGAAAATCAACATATTGGTCATAACCGGACCTCTACCACAACATGATGGGAAATAGGTAAAGAGAGTGTTTAGAAGATATATAGTGTCTTCCAGTTTACATGTATGAGATAGTTTGTGTTTCATAAAAATATAGAGTATACACACTGCTCATAATGTAAATGAAAATAGACAAATAGAGCAAGTAAAATATGTAGAAGATATTTTTTTTCTATGCATTATTATCTTTAAATATTATGACTCCTTGAGTGTGGTTTGAACTGAATGTCAATTCGGGTTTCTGAAATTTTCTATAGAACATAGTGTCGTAAACTATTTCTTGGAAGTCTATAGAAAGTAGTCCAGATTTTCAATGCACCTCACATCGTCTACAATTGATCACTGGTAAATATTATTTTTATAAGTCACAATTCATTCCAAATAAACTCTATTCATGTTTATGTGTGTATTTTATCATTCAGTTGTTATGAATGTATAGGTCTATTATCCCAAGAGAGTCATCTTCATCTTTTAATAGCAGCAACAGTATGTATAATCATCTTGATCCTCTGCTCCTCATACTCAGGGTTGACACATTATTTAATTCATCTCTATAAAAAAATTAAGAGATATCATTAAAATAAGTTTCAGCATTAAATTTGACAAAAAATTATTTAGTGATATTTAATTCAAAGTAAACTGAAATAGTGGTGGTGAGTCCTTTGAATGGTGAGATCTTTAGGCAATGATTCATCCTAATGGTTACTCGGGCTGGTGGTGAGTTAGAATCTGGTGGTGACACATGTTGGTGGTGAGACATTCCATTACGTTACAAAATTTCCACTATACTAGAAGTTCATAAAAAATAGTGACTTGGGTTTGGAAGTGACTTTTATAGTGACCCTATACTTTTACACATAACATTACAAGATGTTATGCATAGTTATACATCAGAATACAGGCCAAGGATCATGAAGATCTAATGTCTTTGA
The DNA here is from genome assembly GCA_963277665.1 of Viscum album. Taxonomy (NCBI): domain Eukaryota; kingdom Viridiplantae; phylum Streptophyta; class Magnoliopsida; order Santalales; family Viscaceae; genus Viscum; species Viscum album. Next base: position 1,713,426,404 of record OY728138.1, on the reverse strand, counting down.
AGACTAGGTACATAAAACTGAAAATATAAAATATTTCTTTATTTAATTTTCATATTGAGATCCTTACTTACATTGTTCTCATACATCGGCATAGGATAACCAAGGGGTAACATGAACAAAGGGGTGAACTAAAAGCCCAGTAAGGGAATATTTATAAGAATAATGATTTAGCACATTGGTTAGGAAGCATGAAATAATGATATACAAAGGAATATAACATAATTGAACATATAAAATCAAAAAAATTATAACTTGAGATCATATAAAAATGGAATCATAGTAATTAGGAAGAAACATAAAACATGAATTTAGCACGAGTCAAGGCTCGTTTCACTTATAGGATGACAAGTCACGGTTAAACATAAAGACTGTTGCATATGGTAGTATGAGTAAAGGATAACCACCAAGACAATTTCACATAATGTATCATGAGACTCAACTTTAACCAATTCATGGGAGAATTAATTGGGTACACCCATCATAACATGTTCATGAATATACTTTCCACATAATGAATTATACACAATCAATCATATATAAACATTAGGGAACCCATGGAAAGAAATGGGTATCATAATCATGTCATAAATATTAATTTAATTGGATTATAGTTAAAGTATCCATGAAGTAAAGGAATTATAACATACATAGGAATTTATCATGGTAATTTTTGTCAAACATAAGTGATAACATGTAAAAATATTATTAAAGAAATTTTAGCATTAAAATATTTTAGTGCAGTTTTAAGGAAAATACTCATGATCATTTAAAATTGAAACGGGAATAATCTTTTATATAAAAATAAAATTGAAAAAAGAATGTTTTTATAATATACAAACTGGTTTTAAAAAAACAATTGTTGATTAAAATATATGGTATAGTGCACTTGAAATTGGGTAAAAATTCTGGAAGTTTCCTCAAAATGGGTTTGCTTATCAGGAAGTATTGAGGAGGGACTCACATAAAAGCATGTATATCAACAAAAAATAATGAAAAGTGGATCATTATATATGATTTTAGATATATATTAATAAATTATAGTATGTACATAAATAGAATATAGGACTATTTTTGGGTAAAAAATGAGTAAGAATAACCTGAAGGAATAATTGAGGTTTGGGAAGAATCCCTTACCATAAGTCTGATGGTGTTTTTTGATATTAATGACCAGAATAATCATATTAGGATCATTAATTAATAATTACAGAACCTATTTTACATTAAATTTATTTATTATATCCTTTTTTGAGTTCATTCATAACCCTTTTTATTAGTTTTGAGGATCAATTTCATTGTTTGGGTCCATTTGTTTCATGATCGGTCTGATTATATAAATGAATGGATAATCATGTAAAATGAATATGATTATCTATAATTGGATTTATATTATCAATAATACAGAATATTACATGGTTCTAAATTTCATTTGGATACTTTGAGTGATTGTGAATCATTATATAAAACATTAGTGATAACCTTTTGGGTTAATTGGTAGTTTTTAATCACAATGAACTCATTTTGTCTTATAAATAAAAACCATGTATAAAAGTATTAAAGAACCATAGATGAGACATAATATATATATTATATCCTCTTCAACCATAATAATTATTTCATGTATAGAATTGAATATGGTAATGGAAATTGAAAACCCATCATCATTGAATGTGGTAAATTACACATCTCAGATAGTGTTATTAATACTAGTATAAAATAAGGGTAAAGAAGAGATGATAATAAATTAATTAATTTTAATAAAATAATTACAGTAAATATAAGGTAATGGAGTTTTAATAACATTTTTATGTGGAGAGTTAAAGAAATAAATGAAAACAAAGTAACTTGAAGGGAAAGTAAAAGAATTTAAAAGAGAAATTTACCTCTTAAATAAATCTTCCTTGAGAACCTCTTAAATAGAGAGGATTTGGTCTTTTTAAAATAACAAGGGATGGTAGACATGTGGTAGAATCTTGTGGAGATATTTTTGTAGAATTTTTATAAGTATTGTATCTTGAGAGGTGTGATTAAATGAGGGTATGAGGGGTGGAATTTATAGTGGAGGGGATGAGGTTTTCATAATATTTTAATTATTAGTTTATTATTTTTCTATAAGACAAGTAAAAGTTAATATTTATTGAAAAAAATTATTAATATGTAAATTTTATTTCCAAAATAAGGTTATCACATTATTCATTACTCAATAAATAATGTATTTAACATATAATGCATATATACGGTAAATTACTGTATTTTACTATTCAACAAAAATTCAAGTATTTTACTAAAATCCCAAAAATTCACTTTAACCGTTTTTTGATGTGTAGAATCCGAAAATGAAATAAATTTTTCAAAAATAATTTTATAAATATTATTAATATAATTTTAAATTAAAATCATAATTTACATAAAAATTACGTATTTTAAATCTATAACTGATTTTGTAATGATTTCAAAAATTACATAAGGTCTTCTAAATTATCTTAAAACCATAAGACACAATATTTTTAATTTATGAAAAAAATTTATGAAAAAAATATATTTTTTAAATTAATTAATTATTTACAATTAATTATTTATGACTTACAAAAATAATAGTACTTTTACTGTGGTCATATTATCACTTATAATATGCCTAAATTTTATCTATACATTCAAGGATGATATTACTATTCTTTTGGATGATTTACTATTCATAATGGTTATATTAATATTCCTATAGGTAGGTTAATATTCACCAAAAAATTATGTTTGTCTTATCAGAATCCAAACATCTTACTGATCGCAACCATGTATGTCATATTTTTCAATGTCAAGACACGGAAGTGGAAAAATTATGTTTTATGGTCACATAGTATTTAGTACCATGATATTTCATTGTTTTTCCAAATGTTATTATACTATAAGGAATAATTATATGTTGGTAATTTCCCCTGATTAAACCTTTTTCCATTATATTCTTCTCCCTTATGAAATTTCGCACTCAAAATTTTGTTTTACATACTAAAGTGAAAATAGATGGGGGTTAGAATACATAGCTAATAAGTATAAAAAGGAAACATTAAACATAAAATTATAAACTCTTAATTGAATGGTATATCCTAACTTATTATTCCCTAGGGTTCAATATAGGTTATCCATGAACTATTTCTTAACATATATTCTTATAGTATTTTGTTATTCCTTTAGTAATGGTCCATACTAAGATCATGAAATTTAACAAAGCATATCCCCCAGGAGTGTCAAACCAAGAGTACAGTAAGGCTCATTTTTGTGCACTAATTCTTGTTCGAGTCTAGATCAATGTGTTGTTTTCGAGGTTTACCCCTAGATACATATGTTCTAGATCCACCTCTACCTGTTTGTATCCAAACAGGGATGTATTTTCTTGGTAAACCACTTACTCTATACCTAACAAAATTTAGGGATGTTTTCTTATACTTTGTATCCTCTTTCAGGTTATTACTGAAGTGCTCTATTCCTAATTTGGAAAAATAACTACACCATACTCTATTACCAACTATAGTGAGCCTATCCTTTTACACATAACATTACATGATTTTATGTATAATTATACATCAGAATACAAGCCAATGATTATGAAGATCTAGTTTATTGGAAGATTAGGTACATAAAAATAAAAAACTAAAATGTTTATTTATTTAATCATTATATTGAACTCCTAAATTCCATTGTTCTCATATATCGGCATATGATAACTTGGGTATAACATGAACAAAGGGGTGAGCAAAAAATCCAAGTAAGGGAATAATCATAATAAAAAGGCTTTAACACATTGGTTAAGAAGCACGACATAATGAAATAACAAGGAATATAACATAATTGAACATATTAAACCATAACATTTATATCTTCAGATAATATAAACATGGAATCATAGTAATGTGGAAGAAACATAATACATGAATTTATCATGAGTCAAGGCTCATTGCACTTAGAAGATCACAACTCAAGGTTAACCACCAAGACAGTGGCACATGGTAGCACGAGTCAAGGCTAACTGCCAAGACCATTCCACATAATGTCTCATGAGACTCAAATTAACCCATTTCATTGGATCTCTATCATGTCACGCCCATTATAACATGTTCATGAATACACTTTTCACGTAACAAATCATACATAATCAATCATATATAATCATAAGGGAACTCGTGGAAAGAAATGGGTATCATTATCATGTCATAAAGCATAGTTTAATGGGATTATCATAAAATTATACATTAAAGAAATAAATTAGAACATATATTGGAATATATCATGGTATGTGATGTCAAACATAAGTGAAGAAACATAAAAACAGTATTTAATAAATTTTAGCATTATAAAATTTTAGTGTGGTTGTAAGGAAAATATTAATGAGCATTTAAAATAGAAAATGGTATAATATTTTATATTAAAATTGAAGTGAAACATCAAGGTTTTAATAATATAAATAATTATTTTATAAAAACAATGGTTCATTAAAACATATGGTAGAGTGAACTTGAAATTCGGTAAAAATTCAGGAAGTTCCCTCAAATCGGGTGTGCTTATCGGGATGTACTGAGGAGGGAATCACTTAAAAGAATATTTATCCCCAAAAGATAATTATTAATGGATCTTGATACCTGAGTTTGGACATATAAAAAAATTATAAGATTCACATAAACATAATATAGGATTTCATTCGGGTAAAAAGAGAGTAAGAATAACCCGAAGTAATAATGGATGTTCAGATAGAATCCCTTACCTTAAGTATGATGGTGTTCTCCACTTGATGTTAATGGCCTAAATAATAAAATTAGGTTCATTAATTAATAATTATAGAACCTATTTTACATGTAACTGGTTTATTATAACCTTTTTATGTCCATTCATAACCTTTTTGATTAGTTATGAGGATCAATTACATTGTCTGGGTGCATTTGTTTCATGATCGGATTAACTATATACATGAATGAATAATAATATAAAATGAATATGGTTGTACATAATTGGAGTTATATTATTTATAATACAGAATGTTACATGGTTGTAAATTTAATAATGTTACTTTTTGTAAAGATAAATCATTATATAAAACTTTAGTGATAACCTTTTGGGTTAATTGACAGTTTTTTATCACAACGAAAACATTTTGTTTTATAAATAAAAACCATGTGTAAAATAATATTTTAGAACCATAGATGAGGAATAATAAATATATATTATTGAATTTTTCGACCATAATAATGGTTTCATGGCCAAAATTAAATATGTTAAAGGAAATTGAAAACCCATCGTTATTGAATGTAGTAAATTAACACATTTCGGATGGGGTTTTCACTACTAGTATAAAAGAAGGGTAAAGAAGTGATGATGATAAATTATTCCATTATCATAACAAAATTACATTAAATATATGTTACTAGATTTTTCATAACATTTTGATGAGGATAAGTAGGGATGTAAAAAGAAACAAATGAACTAGAAAGTAAAGTAAAATAATTGAAAAGATGAATTTACCTCTTAAATTAATCTTCTTTGAGAGCCTCTTATGGGGAGATTATTTGGCCTTTTGAAGAGACCAAGGGCTGTTGGATGTGTGGGTGGAGATTGGGGAGATATTTGGGCAGAATTTGGACAAGTTTTATATCTTGAGATGTGTGAAAAAATGATGGTGTGAGGGGTAGTATTTACAGTGGAGGGGAGGAGGGTTTTCCTAATATTTTAATTATTAGTTAATTATTTTCCCATACGATAGGAAACTATGATGATTACATAACCAAAAATATTAAAATGTTCATGTGATTTCTAACCCAAGGTGCATATGTTATCCATGACTCAATAAATAGTGTATTTAACATATAATGTATATATACGGTAAATTTCCATTTTTTACTATTCAACAAAAATTAAAGTATTTTAGAAAAATCCCAAAAATTAACCCTATCCATTTTTCAACATGTATAATAAAAAATGAAATCCATTTTTCAAAAATAATTTTTTAAATATTATTAATTTAATATTTAATTAAAATCATAATTTACTTGAAAATTACTGATTTTAAAATAATAACTGATTTTATAATGATTTCAACAATTAAATAATGTATTATAAAATTATATTAAAACCAGAAGACATAAAATTGTTAATTTATGAACAAATTTTAGGGAAATAAATTTTATTTTAAATTAAATAATTAGTTGTAATTAATTATTTATGACTTAAAATACGAGTACTTTTACAATGGTCATATTATCACTTATAAGATACCTAGATTTTATTTATACATTTATCAGTGAGGTTAGTATTATTTTGGAAAATTTTCTATTCATAAGGGTCATATTATTATTCATAAGGGTGGTTTAATTTTCACCAAAAAATAATTTTTTCCTTATTAGACTCCAAACATCTTACTCGTCGCAATCGTGTTTGTCAGATTTTCGAAATTCAAGACACAGAAGTGGAAAAATTATGTTTAATGGTCACATAGTATTTAGTATCATGATATTTCATTATGTTTCATAATGTGATTATATCATAAGGTATAATTATAAGATTATAATTTTCATTGATTAAATGTTGGTTTTTTACAACTTGTCCCTAATGGAAATTTTTTTTAACACTTAGCGAAATTTTGGGTTCAACGGCGAGTCATTTTCTTATAGCGAGTATTTCCCATAATTTGCAAAAAAAATATTGTCATTGACTCATACCAAATTTTGATTTTTTCCCATAATTAAACAAAATTTCATTCTATCCATGAGATATCCTTGGAGGTGTCTCATCCTTGGCAGTGACTTAACCATGGTGGTGATTCATCCTAGGCAGTGACACAACCACAATGGTGAGCCTTTTCCATTCTTAGAAAAATTTCATTAAATATAAATTATAATTTAAATTGTTTTCATAACACATAAAAATATTTAATATCATAATAAACATGATTTTTTTCATTAAAATACGGGTTCCAACAATCTCAACATGGGTGCTACCAATATCCCCCTTTTTGATGATCACGTATCATGGAATTTTATATGCCTATAATAAAGTTATATCATGATATTTTAAACATATGGTATCAAATATAAAGAAATTAAACATGGAATTATAAGTAACTAGATAGTAAAAAATATCAAATAACGGATAGTATAAAAGGAAGATATGTACACATATAAGTAAAATAATATCAATATGGTATCAAGGGACCAATTGAGTATAGAAAAAATACTAATATATAAATAAATTCCACATAATATTATCCACATTTAGGGATTATCGAAAATTGGAGAGAAAATAGAAAATTAATAGAATTAGAATATGAAGAAAATGAAAAATAAAAAATATATAATTTCAATTTAGAACAGTTACTAAAAGTACATCTAAAAAAACAATCCATAGAATTAGTAAAGAAATAATGTATCCTTTATAACAAATATTTCATAGAATCCAGCTCATTAAAAAGTCTTCTATTTTCAATATCCACGTCATGGATGCGGTGCATCTTTTTTTATTAAATATTTTGTATCAAAAACTCATGAAAATATAATATATCCTTTTCACTTAACATAGTGACTTGATGCATTGAATATCTTCACAAATTACAAAAGTCAGACAGGGTCCTTTCTGAAAATATTTTATATCACCTCTAGAGACAACATCCCTTGGAATAGGTGGAAATAAAGGTGAAATAACTCTCCCTACATCAAATCTTTTCAAATAATCAGATGCATCAATATGGTTCACTAAAGATCCATCATGATATATTTACTTTCAAAGTTCAGGTCCACCATTCATGGAGGAATACCATAAAAATTACCCCATTCTTTGATTATTGGGTCCATTCAAATTGAAGAAGATATTCTAAGTGACTCAGAATCTATAGGATTTAAATATATATACATAACCATAGTTTGTAAAAAAATAGATTCCTTAACAAATATATGTACATCACCTGATTTCTCAACAATATTAGGGTCAACTATCATCTACTCAACAACTAACTACTCAACAAAAATAGCAACACTTTTCTTCACATCCACTGACTGGTCAATAACAATCTTCTTAGCAACAACTTGATCTGAAACTGTCTGATTTTTATCAACATTCATGCTATATCCATCAACAGCAACAAAAACTTGGTGACTTTAAATATATGATTATTTCTCCCCCTCAACCGGTGCTTCTTTTTCTTCTATAACTAATCTATTCATAGCCTTAACTAATATTGGAGTTTCCTTAGATTTATAACTATATGCATGTGGTGAAGAAACAAGTGCATGAGGCATGTCATCCTCCTCAACTCTAATTATTCCACTAGAACCATTAGGGTAATAATCTTTATCATTATCATCTCTATATCCATCTCCATTTCCATTACCATCATTATCATCTCCTCTTTCTTCTTCGTCTTTATCTTCTTCCTTATCACCATTTTAATCATTTGAGTTTTCTTTAGAGGAATTAGAAGTACTCAAAAATTCTTCCACACCTGGTACTTCTATATCTTACTCATCACTACATTCTCTTGGTATTTTTTCTTTGATATAGAGTATTTTAAGAGGACTAGGAGATCCATATGTAGTAGCAAGAGATCTATGAGGTAGATCAGGGTCACTTCCTTTATACATTGAGAATTTCGTCTCCACATAATCTCTAAAGGAAATATGCTCTTCATTCTCATCACTATCAGAATATTCATCAATTTCATCTGTATCTAATCTAGGATCCATAATATCTTCCTATCTTGAAGGATAGTCTATAGGATTGAACTCATTGTATAACATGTCACTACCATCCTTCCATTGATTTTTTCATGCATTCCAACTTATTTTCATCCTTCTTTAAATTATTATTGTGATGAAACAAACACCATAATCTATAGTAGATTATTAGTCTTTAGTAACTAAACGGATAGCTTCTATAATAGTAGATATAATAATAATATAGATTATGGAATTTTCTCTTGAATGTGGATTGGTTATTTTCAACATGTGAAACATTAGATATCTACATAGGTTCATCTTCTCTACTTTTTTCATCAAACATAAGAGGTAAACATCTTGATATCTCAAAGAATAAATGTCTCATTTTTTGGGAATAATGTATATTGAATGAACATCTAAATAAATATAAATTCACCATCACGTTCAGAAGTAATAGTTATTTTAATAATACCCTCTCTTTTCAACTTAGAAAGGGCATCCTCATATAAAAAATTTTCACTATCAACTATAATGGTTCCCTGATAGGAATTTCACTCTCCTATAGGAGGAACTTTTTAGCATATATCCCCCATATTATAAGAGAAAAATAATTTCCACCCATCAATTCGTATTCTTACCCAATCTATTTCACCATTAAAACTGAACTCTACAAACTGGTAGAACTGATATACAAATATAGGATAAAAATGTATCCCATTAGAAGAGAAACATTCCATAAATACATGGTCCTATAAAACATTCATCACTAATGACTTTTTAATTAGTGATCATTCTTCTTGAACATTTTTATTGGGTACTTTAACCTATTTTAGAAGCTCGAGACTCATAGGATCTAAAGCAGTTGAACGACCATATGTCCCTTTCTTCTTTATTACAGGACACGTCTCATCTGGACAAGACTCAGAAGCTTGCTTTATTCTGACCATGGATAATGGATCAATAGGTTTGGGAGAAAAAAATATTATGTTCGGTGATCAAGAGATAAAGGGTTTCAATAGGACTCAAGAGAAAAGGCATGTGGGGATTAGTTTGTTGAAATTAGATAAACATTTCATTTATATCATTCAGGGATTTTTTTAATTTAAAAATAAAAAATCATAATAAATTTGAAATAGATAATAAAATTAAATTAATCATAAATTAAATAGTGAAAAATGTCTTGAATATATAAAACAAAAAAAATTAGAAATTCATGATGTTTCGAATGGTGAGAAAAACACAATTGTTATAAATCGCAATGTTGATACATTTAAAGGCATTGAGAAAAACATAATTGTGAGAAATAAAATTGGTGAGATGTTTTACAATGGTGAGAAATCAAAATTGTGATAAATCCTAATGGTGAAAATTTAAAATGGAGATAAATAACAATGGTGAGAAATCATGATGGTGAGAAATCACAATGCTGAGAAAATATCAATGGTGAGTCTGAGAGAATTAAGCTCAATAGAAATTAACCATACCTATCTCATTTTTGATGTAGTTAATTCTATCATAATTCAAATTTTTAGTGAATATATCAGAAAATTGATATTATGTACCAATGTATTCAAGAGTGAAATCACTATTTTGAACGCGGTCTCTCAAAAAGTGATGTCTTACGTTAGTATCTTTTGTTATAAAATGTGACCCAGGACTCTTAGAAATATTTATAGAACTTTTGATGTCAAAATTTATAGGTATATTCCATAATTGATATCCATAGTCTAGAAATATGTGTTTCATCCAAAAAAAATTATGCATCTTAGCTACCTATAGTTATTTATTTATCTTCAGCAGTAGATAGTGTGACAAAAAGAATTATTATTACACCAAGAAACTAGAAAATATCTTAAAAGGTGACATGTTCCACAGGTTAATTTTTTATCTAACATAAAACCACCAAAATCAGCATCTAAATAACTAACTAAGTAAAATTATTTTCCTCTTGGACACAATAGTTCTAAATTATAAGTAAATTTGAGTTATATGAAAATTCTTTTTACAACAAGTATGTGTGACTATTTTGTATTCAATTGAAAATGAGAACACATACAAAAACTAAACATCATATCTAGTCAACTAGAAATTAAGTATCTAATAATTCCAATCATAAATATGTAATAGGTTTGATCCACTGGTTTCCCAGTTTTATCAAGATCAAATTTATAGGTGGTACTCATAGGAGTATCACCACTTTTATTGTTATCAAAATTAAAACATTTTAAAATATCCATTTTATATTTACTTTTATTTAAAATAATTCCTTATTTATTTTTGAAATATAAAAACCAAGAAGGAATTGTATTTCACCCATTAAAATTATTTTGAATTCATTATGATTTTTTTTTTGAAAAATTAGTACGTAAAAAAAATTTTGAAGATCCAAAAATAATATCATCTACAAACCTTTATAAAACTAAAAAATATTTTGAAATTCTTTTTATAAAATGGGTTGAATAAGATATACCTTTTTATAAACATTTTAAATAATAAAATAGTTGATCCTATCATATGAAGCTCCAGGAGCTGGTTTCAAACCATATAGTGATTTTATTAATTTGAAGACACTATTTGGAAAAAGAGGATTTTAAAATCTAGGGGTTGTTCAACAAAAAAATCAATAACAATATACCCATTTAATAATGCTCACTTGACATTAATTTTATATCGTTTTAAATCTAGATGTGCTACATAGGATAGCAGTATTCTAATGGCTTCAAGTCTAGATATAGGTGTAAAATCCTCTTCATAGTCTATACCCTCTTCTTTGTTATACCCTTGTGTAACAAGTCTTTCATTATTTCTTACTATTGTTCCACATTTGTAAACCATATTCCTAAACACCCATTTAGTTCCTATAGTTAAGGTATATTTGGTTCTATCCACATAGTCCTAGAAATTGTCTCTTTCAAATTGATTTAGTTTTTCTTGCATAGTGATTACTCAGAATTCATCATTTATTGCATCATTCATGTTATTTGGTTCAATTTGTGACATGAATTCTTCCCATTCAACCTAATTTCTAGATGAGATCTATTTTGGGAACCTCTGTCTTGGGTAACAAACTATATAATCTAAATAATGGTATATAAGGGTTCTAAAAGATCCAAAAAAAGAAGGGTTTGTAAACTCAAAATTCTAAACAGGTTCAAATTCATGTTTTGGAAGTTCTTCAAAACTAGATGATTTTTCATCTTTCTTTATAGAAGAATTAGTAGGTTTGGAACTTCATTTCAAGGTGGATAAATCATTATCAGGGTTTTATAAATAGGTATTAAGTTCATGTGGTCTGTCTCATCAAATTTTATGTGAAAAAACTCGCCCACAATTATGTTCCTTTTGTTAAAAACTCTAATATTTACTAGATATTGAATATACCCAAAAAATTAATTTATCACTTTTGAAGGAAAACTTGATGAGATTATCATTAGTGTTAATAATAAATACATTGCAACCAAATACTCTAAACTAATTAACCTTAGGATTCAAACTATTCCAAATTTAATAAGTGGTTTTCTTCAAGATATGTCTAATTAAAATATTATTGATTATATAACAGGTTGTATTCACAGACTCTACCCAAAATTAGAGTGGTAAGTCAAGATCATTAATCATAGACCTGTATATAACTTGAATTTTTCTGTTTATTCTTTCTAAAACTCCATTCTATTGAGGGGTCCTATGAGCATAGAAGGTATGACTATATCAATTTTGTGAGAAAAAAAGATCAAAGTCTAGATTTTCAAAATTTTATCCATGGTCTCTTCTTAAGGTATTAATACTATTTCAACTTTAGTTTTCTAAATATTTAGTATAACTGGTGAAATAAGAAAAATATTCCCTTTTGGGAGAAAAAAACCCAATTATACAGAGAAAATTCATTTACTAGTGCATAAACATAGTGTATTCCATTCAAACGAGAAACATTGGATGGTCCAAAAAATTCCATGTGAACCAACTCAATAGGTTGATAAGTTAAAACTTCATTCTTTTATTTAAAATAAATCATTTTTTATTTCAATTTTTGATAGGGTTTATAGATATATCATTTGGGAACTCATGTTTTGGTAGATTTCTAACTAATGCATTTCTAGTAAGCTTTCTATGTGAGTAAATATTAGGGTGTCTTAGTCTTCTATTCAGAATTCAAGATTCTCTATGAAAGGAAATAAAATAGGAAACATTTTGAGAAATAAATGAATGAATATTAAAATGATAAACATTATCATTACCTAAAGAATAAAATACTAAATCATATTTATAATTGTAGACATTACATGCATTCTTTTCAAGTTTCACATGAAAACCATCATCGCACACTTGTGAGATGCTAAGAAAATTATACTTCAAACCATAAAAAAAAGTACATTAGATTTTTTTTAAGGTTAGGGCTGAATCCTCAATTTATTATTTAAAGAAAATACCTCTTTAGACTGGGTAGAGGGAGACCCATTACATAGCCCGAAGGCCCAAGGCCAAGTGGCCTGAATACAAGGATTGAAAGCCCATTTTTTGGCCCAAAGGACCACTCGGTGAACAGTGATGCTACAGTCCCCGTGCTGCTATAGTGCCTGCTACAGTACAGCCGTCGCTTCAGTGCCTACTACAATCCCTCCACCGCTGCTACCATTATATGGTTATTTTAGTTAGAGTAGTCTCATTTCATGTTCCTGGAACATACATTACCCAAGTACCATAGACTATTATAGGAGCTATTTCATATAAATAATTTTTGTACCAATAATGAATTTGGTACATAGATTTTATTGGGTCTAGATGTGTTAGATATTAAATCATTAGAAACCCATATTTTCTTAAAGGGTTTCCAATAAAAACATTATAAGATTATTAGAATAAAAAAAATTGTTAGGTCCTTTTGAATAATATCTAGTATTAGATATTTCATATTTATATTTAGCTTCAAATGTATTGTTAACTATTCATCTCCTTTTAGGTTGGTATCCTAGACTTGTAACATACATTGGATAAATATGATTACTTAGAATCTGTATATGTTTTTCTCTTCAATTGGAAAACTTTTCTAAATACTTATTTAGTTTTTCATTGGACAATTTAAGTTTAGTATTATCCATTAACAACTGACCATTGTTTTCATTTTCTAGTGTAAGATCAATTTTATTAATAGTATACAGAACATGTTGCTTAGTTTTTACATTATATTTATATTTCAGTTTCTTATCAGTGTCTTAAAGCATTTTTAGTATTCAAAAATTTCTTTATAAGACATATAATCTTCATTGTGTTCACATTCAGATTTATCAATATTAATCAAAGATAAAGAATTAGATACATAAGGTACCTCATAGACTTTTATCATGAAGTACATATTGGATATGTCGGGTTTCTCTTCAAGAGTATAGTTTGAGTCATTGGAGTTGTCCTTAGAGGAACTCTATGTTCCTTTCACATCTTTCTTAAACTTTATTTCCTTTTTCTAAAATTTAATTTTTTACTTCTATTTTGTAAAAATTTCCTTAACATTTCCTTTATGATTGCATTCATAGAAGGTTATCTAATTTTTTTCATCCTTTTTCTAATCCTTCATCCATTTTCCTTTCATTTCATACCTTCCATTACAAATATTCTTTCTAAAAAAATTATCATATAGAACTTATTAATTCTTTTGGCCAGCTTGACCATCTCCTAATCATTGCATAGTGGTGACTAATCATCATTACAAATCTTAACTTGTATTATTTTTTTGTCTTTTTTTGGATGTAGTAGAATTAAATACTGTTCATTTTATTTTAAGTTCATCCTCTTCTTTTATGTTGACTTTATCTTCTTCCTCATACATCATCAATTTCCCAATTAGTTCCTTGACAGGTGATTTTCTAACATTACAAGATTCCCTTATTGATACATATGTCCATATCCATCTTTTTAGAACCAATATAAGTAGTATCATGGAATGATCCTAATCAAATACTAGATTTCCTAGGCAGCCCATGGTGTTCAATATTTTTTTGAACATGAGATAGATATCAGAAATTATCTCATAAGGTTTCATCTTGAAAGTGTCATATTTAATTTTATATGTATTCAATATCAAATCGTTAATATTTTTGGTTCCTTAATGTGGGAAAGGTAAAGTACCCCATATTTCAAAGGAAGTTATACTAGTAGATATTCAATTGAATTATTCAGCTACTAATCCATAGTAAAGGGAATTCATTCCTTTAAAATTATTGTTATAATAAAGCTTAGTAGAATCATCCTAGTATTTTCTAACAGTCTTAGGTAACTCATATCTATCCACAATAGTAGGCCAATTTTTAAAACCCAAACTATCTAAATGAATTTTCAACATGATTTTACACTGATCATAATTATTATCATTAAATAAACAATGTATATTGGTAGTATAACATTATTTTCTATTATACATTTAAAGAATTAAATTTATAATTCACATAAATTTAAAATCTTTAAAACAACTAAAATTTTAGTTAAAAATATTTTAAAACATTATGATACCAAATGATGGTTATAGTGAGTATCTTAGGAGGGGGTGAATTGAGTACCCAATAATAATTTTTGTTAAAAAAAGAGTAAATAAAAACCCAATTTATTAAGAACATCTCAAATAGTTAAAGTATTATAATGATATAAGTTTTAATATTTTAAAATATATCTCAAATATTGATTATGTCCCAATTAAAATAATTATAAATTCTATTTTAACTGTTGAAGTCATTTACTCAATCAGAAACTTATATAACACTAATTAAAACAAACTATTAATGTATTGGTTTTTTTACAGTTTAAAAACATAGTTTTAAATTTTATTTATACAACAAAAAAACACACAAATGAAATGTATACAAGGGGTTCAGTCTCATGATGAGACATAATCCCCTCTACCTGGTAATCACTTTCTACCAAGAAGATTATATAAAAATAATATATAATCTAAAATTTGGATTGGGTGTACAATAGAAATGTTTTCCAGACCACACATAGGCCTCTTCCACAATACCCATGGGTGTAAAATAACATAAAGGTCACAATATTACCTATAAACAACACAAAAGAAAATAGGTAAAGAGAGTTTATAGGAGATATATAGTATCTTCAAATTTGAGTTCTAGAGAAAATGTATGTGTTTTAGAAATACAGAGTACAAACCCTATTCATATTGTAAATAAAAACAGACAAACAGAGTAAGTAAAATATATTGAAGATATGGTGTGGTTCTCTCTGATAAGATCTGCAGCTCATGAATCCTTCATTGTGGTTTAAACAAAATCTCGAGTTGGGTTTCTGAAATTTTTTGTAGAAAAGAGTTCCATAAAATCTTTATGGTGAGTTTATAATAATTAGTCTAAATATTCAATGTGATTCACTTTGTTTAATGTTGATCCCTTCTAAAGATGCTTCATGTAAGGTACACTTCACTACAAATCAACTATACGCACATGTACGTGTATATTTTTTCATTGTTTATGTATCTATAGGTGTATCCATATGAGATATTATAATTTAACTTTTAAAAGTAAAATAATTGTTAGGGAGAATCATCTGGATCCTCTGCTCCTCATACTCATGGATCACACATTCTTTAATGTGTCTCTGAAAAACAATTAAATAAATCATAAAAATAAGTATTGATATTAAATTTGATAAAAATATATGTTATATATATAATTCAAAGTAAACTAAAATAGTGGCAGTGACTCCTTTCAATGGTGATAACTCATGGTAGTGAATCATCCTAACGGTGACTTGGGCTGGTAGTGAGTCAAACTCTAGTGGTGAATCATGCTATATGGGAAATATTTTAACCCTTTTAAAAATTTCTCCTCTAGTGGAAGGTTATCAAAAATGGTGAATCAGGTCTGGTGGTGACTCATCCTTGATGGTAGGTGTTTCCAACACTTAACTAAATTCTATGTTCAATGTAGAATCTTTTTTGGGTGGTGAGTCTTTCCTATACTTTTCATAATTTCTGTTTTGGATATGACTCATAGTTGATGGTTAGTGTTTCCCATAATTTACCAAAAATGTGTTATAGTGGTGAGACATCCTTGGTGTTTAATCATCATTGGTAGTTACTCTAAATTTCCAGTGAGTCTTCATAGGCAGTGACTCAACCTCAATGGTGATTTTTTTTCATACTTAGAAAAATTTATTTCTAATTTTTATTTTAATGTACAATGATGTCATAACACAAAAAAAATCATTAAAATCATATTGAATATTATTTTTTATCATTAATATCAAGGATAAAACAATATAAACAAGGGTTATAATATGTAATATTCTCAAGAACCAAAACATTCATCTTGAAATATTCATGAGAAAACAAGGTATTTAACACCCAAAACAATATTAATAATGAAATATTATTAATGAAAATGTGATAATATGTTATAAAAAGGATCAGATATAATTTTTTAAATATTAATATTCATATATTATAAGTTAATATCATGTTTATAACCACTAAAAATGAATTTAATGAGTGCTCAACTAAATGAAAGCATGGGGTAAGGGGGTTTGTCTCAATTTTATTTCATTGAGGAATATTGTAATGTTATTCACCTAAATTATTTTGTATGGTTCACATAATTTCAATTTTACATATAATATCTTGAATACTTCTTACTTCTTGGTATTTTTTGTTTCAATTTGAATTATTTCATCCAAGTGGATTTCACTTGAAAATTACCATGTGGGAAAGAATTTCATAACTCAATTTCTTTTCATTCAGTTATATTACTTCTTTATTGTCATGATATTATTAGATTATGTGTGTAATTAATTTTTATTAACTTGTGTTTTTTTACAGTTTTCTTATACAGAGTTAAATTTGATATAAAAAAATCTATTCAATGATTAATTCTTACATCAATGTAATGATCATTTTATGGGTTGTTCGTCTCAAATTGTTGTATATATGTCATTTTATACACCTATCTTCTTATATTAGGTGTATCAACTACCTGTTTGATATGTTATATCATGAATATATTTATATTTATAGTATTTAATGTTTCATTTTATTTCATTCCCTTCATGGGTTTTATAGTTCAAAAGTTACCAATATGGTAAGAGATTTATGTTTCAATATAATTTCAATTAGTATTATTATACATTAATTTCCATTGAAGGAAATTGTTTGATAATTAGCTAATAAAACCCATAAAATTTCTTATTATTTATTTTTTATGAGTTTTTGAAGTAACGGTTCCATTTTCCTCTATTTTTTAATCTAAATGATTTTGGAAATATTTTTAATAAAATCTGACATCATTTCTCTCTTTGATCAAAAATCTTTTTTGTCTAAATCCATGTTTTCTAATATTATTTACAATGATTGTTTAAAAAAAATTACCCAAATGTTTATTTATTTAAAAAAATTAAATATATTTGTCTTTTTTTGGAACAATGTACTTTTTTAATTTTCTTACAAAAATGTGAAAGGAATATTTGTTTTTAAAATAATCAGCATGAACAGAACTTTCAACCATCATGACTAATCATTTATTTGTAGCTTTCATTACATGTTTAAAATTTTATTTTAAAATAAAAAATTTTCTTGATATTCTATATTTTTTAAATTTTTTTTCAATGTTTGAACATTATTTTACTTAAGCTTGTTTTTAATGATATTTTTGAAGTATTTCAATTCATTGATGATAAGAATACTTTATTTTACATATAATATAGTATAGATATGTTGTTATGTTACCACATGATAAAAAACTATTTTTTTGAATTTTATTTTGATAATAAATGATATAATTTCCCCACATTGTGCTAAATATATTCATTTATGAAATATTTGGGATTAGATCATTCATTTGAAAATTTGATGAAAATTCCAGTTTTAACCTTTTAAGATGCACTGTAGTATTTTGAAGATAAATATTTTAATATTTATTATTTGAACTTAATATTTTGTAACTGTGTTCCTGGATTAATTTTCTACAACTTGTATTCAGGACACTAGAGCTAATAAGTGCATTTGGATAGAATAAATGGGCCATTAAAACAATGGTGGACTGGACTCGGCAGAATGGACATGGGTTCTGTATTTGGGTGGTATCATCTTCATCCGGGCATGGATTGAGCCCCAATTTTGAGAAACGCTCTGGGACATTATGTGGCACAAATCATCCTTCTGGAAGGCTGGTAAATGCATGAGTTTTGGAGGTCAACGAGGCGGTGCAACTTGGAATAAAAGTTTTGGCTGCATTTTTCATTTCACACTTAAAAAGTTATGTAACCCTATCCCTCACAAACTATATTTAAAGGGGGTTTTAACTATTTGGGAGGGCTTTTAGAGGATTTGGGAAGGTGTGGCCCAAAGTTTGTCTCTTGTTAGACCCTCACAACTCTTGGAAGAAGTAAGCCTTTGTGAAAACCTCTCTTTCAAAAAGGCTCCCCTCTCCCACATCTTCTTTGTATTTCTTTTATTTCATGTTTGTTTTTTGAATTTATCATTAAATAATATTTTGTGTTATTCCATTTTCTTCTTCTCTCAATATTTTTAATTGGTTTTGAATCAATAGTGGAGACAATATTGGGTTCTACCCTTTCAATCCTTCGCTTATGCAAAACGTCTCCATGATGACTACACCGCCCATGGAAGAGTAGTTCTTTTTAGTAATCGATCGACCTCTATCCTTCTTCATTTAATTATTTTTAATAATTGAGATACTTTAATTCAATTAATATTATCCATGAATTGTGTTTTTAAATTGTAAGAAACTAATAAATCAATTGAACAATTAACACAAAACACTGGAGGTCGGGAATTGTGTAAATTGTGAGAGCGTGATTTTAATCGGTAATACAAGACCATACGGGATAAATTTGTAGAGTTGAAATATTATCCCTAAACACAATTCATCCTCATTTATAGAATGGATATGTGTTGTAATTAACCACTGACCATAAGCTAACCTTATAACAACAATCAAAGCAGGGTGCTGCGATTGCGTGTTCCGAAGCTAGCCTAGGGTTTAAGTAGTTTCATCTTTGTGGTTAAGTTAACTCTCGTAGGGTTTGAGGGATAACAAATTAGGGGATCATAATTAAGTGTATATTGATTTAAATGATAATTATTAGTAAGTTAATTAATAGGTAGAGTTAGATAAATTACGCCTTTTATAATATTTTCTAAAAAAACATCTTTTTGTTGTGTCATTTTAATCGAACTTCATTTCAAAACTAAAAACAAAAAAAAATACAATCTTCTTCTAGCAAACTTCTTCTAGATTAATAAACTATAAACAAAAACCCCATACTTTCAAGTAGTGTTTTTATTCTCTTATATTTTATTTCTAGAATACCTCTAAAAATTGTTTTAATTCACTTCCTCCTTTGAGAGACAACATTGGTCAGCCACTCTACTGCACCTAAGTACCCCAAAATCACACTAATCATTTGAGGGCGCCCACGATAGTTCTCTTTCAAATTGGATCTATTGCTGGGGAGGCAAGTAATGTATTCAACCATTTAGAGGTATTTCTTTTAATTTTCATTTTATTATTTTCTTCACCTCTCTCTTTCATCATTACCCTTTCTCAAGTTTTCATTTTTTTCATCCTCTTCTTTTATTTTTGGGCCATCAACTCAACTTCTTATTTTTATTTTACTATAGTCCACTCAATTTATTTTCATTTTTATTTGATTTATGAAACTAACTAGTCCCAAAGATCTCTTAGATATTGACCCTGAGATTGAACGTAGCCTTAGGGATCGAATCAGACATTCTCAGTCTACGGGAAGTTTCAATATTCAACCAGTTCGTGAATTCCTCTCTTCTGGAAACATTGAAATTGGAAGCAATTCAATTTTAAACATAAAAGAGGAACCATTGGCTGGAAATAATGGAAATTAACTTAAAAGAACCATTCTAGAATTGGCTTCACCTGATATTAACTATCAACCAAATTGTATTGCATACCCGAATCTCGAATCAGACTTTGAGTTAAAATCTGGATTAATCCACATTCTTCCAAAGTTTCATGGCTTATATGGTGAGGATCCCAAAAAACACCATAAAGAATTTAATGTGGTTTTCTCAACCTTAAAACCAAGAAATGTTTCTGAAGATCAAATCAAATTAAGAGCATTCCCATTATCACTTGATGGAGCTGCAAAAGATTGGATATAATATTTACAACCTGCAGATGTAACATGTTGGAACGATTTGAAATATCTTTTCTTTCAGAGATTTTTTCCAGCATCAAGGACCACTTCAATTCTTAAGGATATCTCAGGTATCAAGCAAGCACAATGGGAGTCAATGTACGAGTACTGGGAGAAATTCAAGAAGTTGTGTGCAAGCTGCCCACATCACCAAATTAGTGAGCAACTACTCATCCAATACTTCTATGAAGGACTCACACCTATGGAGATAAGCATGGTAGATGATGTAGTAGGAGGGGCATTAGTGGAAAAGACACCAGTAGACGCATGTTCATTGATTGACAAGATGGCACAAAACTCCCAACAATTTGGCGATCGAGGTACACCACATGTTAGGGGAGTACATCAGGTAATTCCTTCCCTTGAAAGTCATTTGATTGATACCAAGTTGGAAGAATTGACCACTATGGTGAGGCATATTTCATTAGCTCAAAATACATCCCAACCACCTCCTCCAAGGCCATGTGGCATTTTCACTGAGACAAGCCACCCAACTGACTGTTTCCCACAACTATAAGAGACAGAGGATTGTGCAGCAGTATTCCCTGGGAGACCATTTCAGCAGCAACAACAACCATATCCCCAAAATAAGTTTGATTCATTTTCTCCAACATATAACCAAGGATGGAAAGATCAACCGGACATGAGGTATGGCTCTGGACAACAACAAAGGCCACCCTTTCAACAAAACTTTCAGAAGCCTCCGCTTTACCAGCAGGGTTTCCAACTACCCCAAAAGAGATTTGAAGCCCAAGCATCAACAAGCCAACAACATGGGAATCCCCCACCAAAGGTAGATTCTAATACTGATGATCTTTTGAAGTAAATTGTTCTTAATCAACAGAATGAGCTGAAGAGTCAAAGTTTGTAGTTGAGGTAGTTGAAGACTCAAATGAACCAGATTACCATCACCCTCCATGAACTTGTGAGTAAGAATTCTGGAAATCTACCTTCCCAACCCACTCCAAATCCAAAGGGTAATGTTAGTGCCATCACATTGAGAATTGAGAAGAAAATGAACGATACATCAGTATCTACCATTCCATTGGGATTTACCTCAACTCTAGAGATACCGCATTCCATACCAACTGATGAGCAATCCATGGAGAAAGATAAAGGTAAGAAAAAGATTGATGATGTTCCTCCTAAACCCATTCCTTTTCCAAACAGGGTTGTTCAAACCAAGAAGATGGCTGAAGAAGCAATGCAAAATGAGGTTTTGGACACATTCAAGAGTGTGGAGATCAACATTCCTCTACTTGATGCCATTAAGAAAATTCCAAGGTATGCCAAATTCTTAAAAGAACTCTGCACCAATCAAAGAGGGCTCAAGGGAAATGAGAGGATCAACCTTGGAAGGAATGTCTCAGCACTCATTACACCGACTCTAGCAATTCCAATAAAGTGCAAGGATCCAGGGACATTCACCATCCCATGTACCATAGGTGAGTTACACTTCTCTGATGCTATTTGTGATTTAGGTGCTTCAATAAATGTGATTCCTCACTCTGTATTCTCTTCCTTGCAGGTTGGTGAGTTGAAGCCAACAAAAGTAGTGGTGCGGTTGGAAAATAGAGCTACAGCATATCCAGTAGGATTCCTTGAGGATTTACTTGTCTGGGTAAGAGACATGATCTTCCTAGTAGATTTCTACGTTCTTAACATGGAGGAAGATCAGGTAAGTTCTCATGCTCCCATAATATTAGGTAGACCCTTCCTCAAAACTGAAAAAAATATCATAAATGTCAATGAGGGTACACTTTCCCTGGAGTTTGGAGATGAAGTTGTGATATTTAATGTTATGGACTCCATGAAGTACCCCTCAGAGGATCATTCTGCATTTGTTATCTCCCATTTTGAACCACCAAGTAAAAACACCATGGAATTGGATTTTCCTATGCTTATAGAGATTATGAGTATTGGTTCTAGTTTGATGACTAAGATTACTTCCACACCCATTTCAAAGGAATAAGACTCTCTAAGATTTGATTTTGAAATGGAATCATATTCTGATTTTGATCATGTGAACTCTAATTATGACCTGGCTGTTGAGTATACTGATGGATTTGATGCTTTATTCTCTGATTGTGATGATTTCTATTTTGATACTGATGCTCTTTGTGCATATATTTCAGTCCCTTCTATGTTTCCATACATACACCACCCCCTACACTGGAACTCAATCCATTTCCACCAAATATCAAATACTCGTACTTGTTATGTGGTGAAAAATTACCTGTTATCATGGATAAAAATCTCCCTTTTGAACATGAAGAAAAACTTTTAAATATTTTGAGGGAGAACATCAGGGAAATCGGGTGGACCTTGGCTGACATATCAGGTATTAGCCCCTCCATTTTCATGCATAGGATTCTTTTACAGGATGGGGCTAAACTGGTGAGGCAACCACAAAGGAGACTCAATCCAACCCTTCTGGAGGTTGTTAAAAAAGAGGTTGAAAAATTTCTCGGGGTAGGTATAATCTATCCCATTTTAGATTCTTAGTGGGTAAGTCCTATTCAGGTTGTGCCTAAGAAAAGTGGTGTTACTATTGTTAAAAATGAGAAAGATGAGTTAGTTCCAATGAGGGTGCAAAACAGTTGGTGTGTGTGTATTGATTATAGGAAACTAAATCAGTCCACTCGCAAGGACCATTTCCCCCTCCCATTTATTGATCAGATGCTTGAGAGACTAGCTGGGAAGACACACTATTGTTTCTTGGATGGATTTTCTGGATATTTTCAGGTTCCTATAGCTCCAGAGGATCTGGAGAAGACTACATTCACCTGTCCCTTTGGCACATTTGCCTACTGGAGGATGCCATTTGGACTTTGCAATGCCCCAGGTACCTTCCAGAGATGCATGGTGAGTATTTTTTCTGATTTTATTGAGACCTACATGGAGGTATTTATGGGTGATTTTACAGTTTATGGATCCTCATTTGATGAAAGTCTCTCTATTTTGGGTGATGTGTTGCATCGTTGTATTGAGAAGAATATGGTCTTAAATTTTGAAAAATGTGATTTCATGGTCGAAAAGGGAATTGTCTTAGGTCATATAGTCTCACAACATGGCATTGAAGTTGATAAATCTAAGGTAGACATTATTTCATCCCTGCCATATCCTACATGTGTGTGTGATGTTTGATCATTCCTTGGACATGCTGGATTTTATCGAAGCTTCATCAGAGATTTTAGTAAGATCGCTTTACCCTTATCTCGGTTGCTTCAAAAAGATATTGACTTCAATTTTGATGATTCGTGCAGGGTATCATTTGATGAGCTAAAGAAGTGTCTGACCACTCCATCGATCATACAGCCCCCACGGTGGGAGATTCCTTTTGAGCTTATGTGTGATGCATCTAACTTCGTTGTTAGATCTGTCTTATCTTAGAGGGTGCAGGGACGTTCACATGTGATCACCTATACATCTAGGACACTAGATTCATCCCAATAAAATTACACAACCACCGAAAAGGAGTTTCTTTCTGTCATATTTTCTTTAGATAAATTCCATTCATATTTATTGGGCTCTAAAGTAGTTGTTTTTTCTGACCATGCAGCTTTGAGGTACCTCCTAAAGAAGCCAGATGCAAAGCCATGACTTATCCATTGGATGATTCTTCTTTAGGAATTTGATATTGAGATAAAGGACAAGAAGGGATCAGAGAATTTGGTGGAAGAACACATAAGTAGGCTTACTCACACACTAGAGGATGACACCTTGGACCATATACCACTTCGGGAAACTTTCCCCAATGATCATCTCTATACCATCTCAGGTACGCATCCTTGGTATGCTGATTTAGTTACTTTCATTGTTTCCTCTAAAATCCCAGCAAATTTGAAGAAGCATCAATTCCAAAAATTAAAAATTGAGTCTAGGTATTATTTGTGGGATGATCCTTACCTATGGAACATGTGTAGTGACCAAGTCATTAGGAGGTGTGTTCCCGATCATGAGTTTGAGTCTGTTTTGCATTTCTGTCATACACTTTCTTGTGGTGGACACTTTGGACCTCAATGGATAGCTAGGAAGGTTTTGGACTCTGGATTATATTGGCCTAGCGTGTTCCATGATGCCCATGTGTTTTCTAAGTCATGTTATCATTTCCAACACACTGGGAATATTTCTAGGAGACATGAGATTCCCCAACAACTCATACTATTCTATGAGATTTTTTATGTATGGGGCATCAACCTTATGGGTCCTTTTCCTAGTTCATTTGGATTTTTGTATATTTTGGTTGCTGTTGATTATGTGAGTAAATGGGTGGAGGCCAAGGCCACCAGGACTGACGATTCTCATGTTGTAGTGGATTTTATCAAGACTCAAATTTTCTGCAGGTTTGGAGTACCAAAGTCCATCATCAGTGACCAAGGTACACACTTTTGAAATAGTAATTTTTCTTCCCTCCTTCAGACGTATGGGGTGACACACAAAACATCAACACCATACCACCCCCAAAAAAATGGCCAGGCTGAGGTTTCAAATCGTGAGCTGAAACAAATATTAAATAAAATCGTGCAACAAAATATAAAGGATTGGATCAAGTGCTTGGATGATGCATTGTGGGCTTATAGGATAGCATACAAGACACCCATTGGTATGTCCACATTTCAGATTGTTTTTGGGAAAGCATTTCATCTCCCAGTGGAAGTCGAGCATCGGGCATATTGGGCTATCAAGAAATGCAACATGGATTTGGCCCAAGCTGGAATTCAAAGGAAGTTGCAAATTCAAGAGCTTAAGGAGATTCGACTGTCATCATATGAGAACTCGAGGCTCTACAAGGAAAGATCAAAAGAATCTCATGACAAAATGATCCAACAAAGGGAGTTTCATATTGGAGAGAAAGTCTTTCTCTATAGTTCATGACTCAAGATGATTCCTGTGGAGATCACACAACAGGACACTAGAAGAAGATTTACAGTCAATGGGAAACGTTTGAAGAGATACATTGAGGGTCTTCCTACTAATACAGTGGATTTTATCACACTGCATGACCCCATCATCACTTGAGCACATCAGGCTATTGCTAACCCTTTCACTTTTATATTATTTGTCCTATTTAAAAATTCAACATTTCATGTGAATATATCATCTCATGGGTTCACATTGAGGACAATGCAATATTTTAAGTGTGAGGGAGGGAGCCTTTTAGTTTATTAATTTCAATTTTTTTCCTGATTTAAAAAAACAAACAAACAAAAAAATTGTGTGTTTTTTCAAATTTTGTGTGTTTATTTTTCAATTTTCTTTGTGTTTTTGAAATTTTTGAGCTGAAATGATTCTCATCACAATTTTGAAATGCATATCAATGAGTGAAACAATTTACCCCTTGAAACTAATCTTAAATGAATGCTGAAAATGACTTTGTTTCAAGTTCAAATATTTAGTAATTTCATGAAAAGTATACCAAATTTTGAATCCCATGCCACATCTCACTGTCTTTATATTTGAAATCACTTTCCTGTGAGGCTTCTGAACCATTATTTTCATATTCTTTAAATTCACCTCACTTCTTGAGAGAACGAAACCATGCTTGATTTAACCAGAATTTGATTTATTTCTGTCAAAACTTGAGAGTTGAGGTACTTATGTTTAAATGATTGAGGCATTTGTTTGGTATTAATTCCAGAAGTTTTATACCTATTTATCCATTAGAAATAAAAGGTGTATTTGTAATTTTACCATGTAAACATGCATGGAATATATCCAAGGTATGAAAATTAAAATAACCTAAATATAATTATTGATATAGATTATTTAAAGAATTTTAATTTACATGACTAAGCGTAACGCACCACAAACAGGTGGGATATTAGTATTGTTTACTAAATTTCTCATTGATTGTCAACCATGGATTTTTAAATTCATGTTTTTATAAACGGGTATTTATGTAATGAATCATCATGAGCTAACCTGTCCTATTTAGTCACAACTCTTGAATGGACATCACGATCCACATGGGGTATAAACAAGTGTTTGGGAATCAAGGACACAATCTTGTGAATTATTAAACCCCAGTATGACAATATAAAGAGGTCGTACAAACTACAGATAATCCATCATGACCTATCAAGTCATTGGACATCCATGCGCATAAAATTAATATATAAAATATATAAAATAATCTAAACTTGGCTTAAAAAATTATCTATAACAAGACATGATCAATAAAAGTTACTATTCTCATTATGAAACTAAAAGATAGAAAAATTGAAAATATAAATAAAGTAAAAAATATCATACTAAATATTGATAAAGTATAATTAGAGTACATCAAAAACCCCAAGATGAATTGGCTGATATAAAACAACCACCAATAGATAAGAAAAAATCCAACACACAACTCAACGATCTCTAAGAGACCTGTGGTCAATCCCCATAATCGGCTTCCATCAAAAGATCTAAACAAACCACACCAAATAGGATTAAAACATGGGCACATAAGATAATATATGGAAGCTTCAAATACATACAGATATAGGTGAATATATAGGGTGTGCTAAAAATGTGCCTAGTTAGATTTCACTCAAGATGTTAAGCTATTTGTTTCATAAAACATTCAACAAGTTGTGATTTGAACATAAATTATAAATGACATTATTTTTCACATGAGAAATCATAAAGTAAATAAGAATCACACATTACCCATTTTTATTTAAAAAAATTAAAACCTTTGTTAAAAAAACGAGGAACATCCAACATTTAATGATAATTCTAAAGCCAAATAGTAAAAAAAACATTCTTCTAAAACTCTTTAAAATCATGAAAATAGGACTATAAAATTCATGAGTAAAATAAAATAATTTTCATCACCATTTAAAAAAATCCAAATACCATTTAAAAGATAATATCTCTTATTTATTTCAAACCACACTTTCTAATATATTTTATATGAGATGTCTTAGCCCATATAACTCGATAACAGTATATGAACTAGGGGCCACATGGCACCAATCATGCCGCCCCATATGCTAGAGGTTGCTGACTTATAGTGAGGTCATGATAGTGGTATGGTTGGGAAACTATACCCTGATAATCCAACTAGGTTATAATTGAAACATTATTGCAATAAATAGAAGAAGAGTATACATAACTAACCTATAGCGTAAAAATTAAGCCATCTAACTATAAAAGACAGACTCAAAGACACAATATCTTGCTTTATATAAAAAATGGCTAGGATCATGTCATGATGATATAAAAAATAACATGGTACATGGGAAACCAAGAAAAAATAATATACAATATATTATATAAAAAAACACCAAAAATACAAATTTTACTAGAATCATAACCATCGGATTTTCCCTCTCCTCTCATACTATGTCATGGATTAAGAAATCAGGTGTCCATAATATGACTCTTACATTTACCCCTACCTAAAATTGTGATGTATGTATGAGTATCAAATTATAGCCTGAATAGGTTGTTAGATACACTCAATAGGATACCACCAATAGTGTCTATAAAAATCTAGTCTATGCATATAGGTTGTAGTAGTGTGCAGATATAAGAAGAGTAATTCTATAAAATAAGTGATGTAATCTAGTATATAATAACATTGTATAATAATCAGTCTATTAATGATGAATAACTATAAATATAAAAAAACATCGTCTATTCACTACACTGACATATAAATTGTCATGTAAGTATGAAATATGCCAACTAATCATGTATCAGAACTGTGAGGGATAGGAACCAGGGAAACTGACCAATTAATCCTCTTAGAGTACACAAATATCATCCATAGAAAACTTCATGTAATATAGACCTCCATGTTCTAGATTCTAGGGAACATGGCTGAAGAAACTGAATTTGAGTCCTAGAGATTTTTCATAGAAAGCTTAGTAAGGGGTTTTCTGGATCCCAAAGAGTGGCATAGGTGGCCCAAGAAATATAGATCCAAGGTAATAATCTAAGGAATCCAATAATAAATATGAAATTGGTTCATTGGTTCCATACCATAACACTCATTATTAAGTTTATCTTTATATTTATTCAAGGGGTCTATGTAAGTGTCCATTCCCTTAATCCATTAGACTTATCATAATTATTTCATAAACCATTTAACACATAAGTGACAAGGTGAGAGGAAATGTTAGAGTCCATTACCTAAAAAAATTCCAATTAATTAATTATTGAAGGATATACATGTCCATGTTAGTTTCTATTCCCTTTTTATTAATACTAATTATCACATTAATATCTCAACTTAATTCACATACATGTGATTAGAAGAAGGAACATGTCATTTTCCATAATGATTAACTAGTAAATTACATCATTTTGAATTAGTATAAGGGATTTAACATTTCATTCCACAATTTTATTTTAAATTTTATTCCATTAAACCTTCCATTTATAAGTGAAAATGTTATATCTAAGGTACTAAGACTTTAAAATTTCATTTAATTTGTATTTGGGTCCCTTTAATAATAAGTAATCTCAACTCACTCCTCGGGCAGCATAATCAAAATAAATGAAATGAAACCACCTCAAGGGTGATTTGGGTTGAGGTTAAAACATTATAATATTCATATGGGTGTGATAAAATGATTAAATTTTTGTTTAAACATTCAATTTAAAGGTCAATTAATTTAAGTAGAATCTTCTGGAAGGTATGGCATGCAACACTATGGTTTAATTTATAAAACACCCAAACTTTTAGGGAAAATGTTTAGACCACTTACTATATATGGTTTGAACTCTCGTCATCTTATATCACCTTTTTATTCATTCTAGTATGGGAGAAATTGAAGAAATCGATGAATGACATGAAAATAAGGAAAAAAACTTGTATGGATTTTTCATTCCATGTTAAAATAATGGAGAAAGGAAGTGATATAATTGAAGAGATTATTAATACGGATCCATAATAGCCGACATCGAATGATAAAAACACCATATGAAAGAAGTTATCTTTAATACTAGGTTTAGATGAATTTGGGAGCTCCAATAGATGAGAGTATCAATTCATGGAAAAGGATGGAAAAAAGGGGTTGGTATAATATAAGAAAATAGAAGAAATTTTTAGTTTCCCCTTTGATTAAGAGGAGCATAGTTTGGCTACACTATTTTCAAAATCGTGTTCCGACCATGTGGCACATCTTTTTTAAATTCATAAACCTTCACACAATTACTCTTATAATCTGAAAAACCGTGTTCTAAACCGTGTGGGATCACTACCTAGGTGGCACTAAGTGTACGATATAGGTTAATGGTTAAGATAACTGTATACAATCCATGCAAATCCCCTTTGTGGTTTCCCTGTAACTCCTCAAAAATCTATGTGTCATACCTCACATGGTTTATAAATTTTGATCCTCCTCATTAGGGTATGCATAGTTGAGCCACATTGTTACTACTAACTAGGAACCACTGGTGTGCCTCTTTCTATTCCCCCAAAATTTAGAGTGTTGGGCTCCGAACGAGTCTGGATTTCTCTCAATACCTTCCCTAAACCTTTAAGAACTTCTATTCAAAGAAAATGAAATATTTATTATAAAATTAATGGGTTTATAAATAATATGAAAATTTAGGATCTTATAATATCCCCTACTTAAAATAACTTATTACCAAGTTACCCTTCTGAGGGTGGTAAGCAATCATTTGAGAATAATTCTGGTCACTGGGCATGTACATCGGACTCTCTCTACTAGGTATCATCCTATCAATGGGAAAGTTATCATAGCACCCATACTAGAGGAACTTACTTCCCTTATAGATCCTATTTTCTATAATCAATGATACATATTGGATTCTTCTTAAAGGACACATCTACCCTTAACTCAACCTCATCAGGTTGAATAATACTAGATGGGTCTGAGTGATAATGGAAAAGATAACATACATGAAAGATGTTGAGCATGGCTCGGTACCTATGAGGTAACTGCATCATATAGGCTACCATCCCAACTATCTAAAAAATCTCAAAGGTCATGAAATAATTATATGAAAGCTTACCCTTTTCCTAAATCCATTTATTCCCTAGTTTAGGTGAAACACATAAGAATACCTAATCTCTGGCCTCAAACTGAAATGGTCAATGTTACTGGTGTGTGTAATACTTCTTCCCAGACTGGGATGTATCTACACACTTCCAAATTGGATGTTCCTACACTGATTTCTCGTGAATGGGAAGAGGTCCTAGAATCACTTCCTCTCCTACCTCTAACCAATACTAGGGTGAATAAAACATCCTACCATATAAAGCCTCGTAATAAGACAGGTATATGGTTTCTTAAAAAAATGTAATTATAAGAGAATTTAGTAGGTGGTAGGTTTTTCTCCCAGTATCTGCAAAAACCTTTGATTAATTCCTAGATCATGTCCTCTAACAAATGTATCGCACGCTCATACTGACTGGCGATCTGCGAGTGATAGGTTGTACTCAACAATAACTATGAACCTAGTGACCTATGAAACCCCTACTAGATCTTCAATGTAAAATTA